>CM038672.1:365842310-368242310 GCA_021605145.1 Aegilops bicornis
GTTCTGTGACGCCTTTGTCTAGTCGTTGAACACAAACAAAGTACGCGAAGTTGCAGCTATGGCGAACTTTAATCTAAACAAAACCCAAAGCCTAAACGACGCCCTAAGGGCTGTATATATAGAGGAAGAGAGGGGGAATTTCATGGCCCTTGGAGGAGGGGTCCGAAACCAACCCTAACTCTTCTCTCCCCATACATACGGACTCTAAAAACAGTCTATACTCAAGTATTTCGAAATTACATGGGCCTGGCCCAATAATAAGGTGACGCAGCACCTATAATAGCCTCTGGACGAAATTTATGAAGTGGCATCTTGTATATTTCGTCCAAGGCTTCACGCACTCATTATGGTGGCTTCAAAGTCCTGAAATCATCACTTGTAACTCCGTTCTTGTTCCCCTTGCGCATGCCATCATCTCCATGCTTGATCTTGCTCCAATAATCATCCTTCTTGTCCAAGCTAGGTCCTTCATTTGTAAGCAAGACAAATGTATCCAATTTAGACAACATCATATTCTCACGAACATTAGAATCATTACCAATAAATGAAAGTACCTGGTAATTTAATTGGCATGCGCGAGCTCTACTAATTGGTCCAGTATATGTATCAGTAGGGGCTGTGGGTGTAACTTTGTTAGTGATGTCCTCATCAAGAAGTTTGTAAGGGCGAAGAGATCGCCTACTTCATGAAGATCTACCCGAGTGAGGCAAGTCCTTCATGGACGATGACCATGGTGGGATAGACAAGGTTGCTTCTTCGTGGACCCTTCGTGGGTGGAGCCCTTCGTGGACTCGCGCAACCGTTACCCTTCGTGGGTTTAAGTTTTCATCAACGTGGACGTACGATAGCACCACCTATCGGAACCACGCCAAAAATCTCGGTGTCCCATTGCGTTTGCTTTCTCCAAACCCTTCCTTTTACCTTCACATGTAATATTTTATATTCCGCTGCTATACTCTTAGAATTGTATGCGTAGGTTGATTCCTTGACTTGTCATAATTGCTAAAATCCATCCACAACTAAAGTTGGGAAAAAGAAATATTTTATTTGGTAAAGTAGTCTAATCACCCCCCATCTAGACATACTTTCGATCCTACAGACTGCGGCTCTGGCTTGACGGCACGGAGAAGCAGCTCTAGTGCCGCCACCGGAACGTGGTCATGGAGGAGCGAGCGCCGGAGCATCGGCTCCAACTACTCCTCGTACTCGGCGTCCGTCACAGCATACACCGTGTCCTTAGATAGGACGGTATGCTGTAGCGGCTTGTCCTCCTCGTCACCGAGGAGATGACGATCTCCACCATCGTAGAGGAGCCGGTCGCCATGAAGGACGACGGCCCCGAAGAGCGAGGGCAGTGGCGCCACGATCCAGAGCCGCCCGCCGGCACTGAGGCCCGGGACTTGCCCATCGCCAATGAGTGGAGGAAGATGGGAGCAGGAAAGGTGCGCGGAGATTTGGAATGGAGATTGCGATGTGTACGTGGACGGGAGAGAGTTTTGGATGGATCTGAATTGTCTGACACGTGTATGACAGCGGTCGGACGCCTGCAAAGTCTTCCCCGTTTATGAAGAAAACGAATGCCCTCACAGACCGATACTATAAAGGACAAAACACATTCGGACAGCTTGAGAGTCAGCGTTTGAGAGTGTATTAAAGCCCCAGCCGGCCGCTTGCCCCCCCTCCTGCTGTGGATAAAGGATAAGAAACCTGCACACTAACAAAGAAGAAGCGCGCACACCGAGCGGCGGCAGCACCGAGCCCGTCCATGGCGTCCCTCTCCCCCTCCCTCCACCTCCCTTGGTACCGCTTACTTCTTTCTACACCCCTCATCGATGTCTTCACAGACGAGTCTATCTGTTTCTTCAATTTGGTTCTTTATGTTCAAATGCACGGAGCGCCGTGGCTCCACCCGCGCAGGCGGTCCTGGATGGTTCACCCGCAATCGCATTCGTTGTAGGCTGCAGTTATCTTGTCGCTTCGCCGAGAATAAGTAGTTCTCGATTCCGATGCTATTGGCTTAGGGACTGTGCCAATAGGCTGTGTAAGTAGATTGGTTACCAAGTAGTAGTAAGTTCAGCGTTCTCTGACACTTTGAACTCGGGAGGCACGTAATCGTGTGGGGACTTTGCTCATTCTATTAGTATTAGGATTGTGGCTGTGGATGGGGCACAACTGTCCTGCTACTTAGTTCAATGTACCAATGCCTTGGGTATTACTAATAGTACCCCCACATTTTGATTTGCGTCCATAGGCCGGTAATCTGCCTACAATATGCATCTATCATTTAGCATCCCAAATCTTTGTATCCGCAAAATGGGGTCGATCATGAAGTTATTCATCATAGGACCGTTCTGGAACAACCTCATTACCGTGTATACAGATATTGATATCCCAGATTCGTGGGTTGCAAAGTCACCTCCACCTCCAGGTTGTTTTTATATTGAAGGTCTAGCTTTCCAAAAGCTTTAAATGAAGTATTGCCTTATCATGCTACTGATAAGCTGAGCTCCTAACAAGGAGTGGATTTTGTGCAGAACTGAAACAAGTGTCTTTAATATCTCATTTTGTTACTACCGAGCAAGAAAAGCGGAGAAGTACTTGGTATGCTAGGTGAATGGTTCAGGATCATGTTTTTAGCTACCGGTTTTTAGATTTTGTAGCTTATATCATTTTGTCTTTGGGTCTCACTAAAAATAGTCCTGCTGAGCATTCATGATTTTATCTGTATTTCGCTTTACTAATATGTCTGCAGTCAAAGTAACGTGTTCTTATTTTTGACGTAAGGGCTTGTGCTTTTCTATGGAAAATACATAATATTTTACTGAATCTTATTTTTGTGTGAAATAAAACAGCAATTCAAGAACTGGCTTCCTTGGGAAGTCACAAGGCATACTTCTTCGTGTTATCCCTGCTGGCAGAGTTGGTTTCATTAGAAAAACAGTGGAATGCAAGGAATCTAGAATCGGAAAGAAGCCGATTGAAGTTCCATCAAATGTTACTCTAACACTAGAGGAGCAGTTTGTCAAAGCTAAGGGTCCACTGGGAGAGTTGTCATTAAACTATCCCACCGAAGTAAAAGTTGTGAAAGAAGAAACTGGCAAATTGAGAGTATTCAAGACTGTGGAAACCAAAAGGGCGAATCAGATGCATGGCCTTTTCAGGTAAAACTGACAACAGAAACTGCAAAATGAGTTTGCTTATTTCACTGTCATTGCGTCACTGCTCATTATGTTTGTTCCATATCTTTTCTTGTATACCCAAAGTGAGTACTAACTTGTGATGCCTGCTCTTGTCACAATTCCCATATATGAGCCATCACTTCTTGCACTCAAGAGCGGCAGTATGAAAAAAAAACTTAATTACACTGTGATACCACCAGTGCCTGAAAATGAAGTTCTATCACATATGCTATCCGCATAACCTTTTACTCTTACTAGCTCCTACAAGATTCTAGTTTCCAGAAAGCAATGTTTAAATTCTTTAGGAGACACCTGTCTTCCCAATCATAAATGTAGGTGGTCATCTTGCTTTGTTTAGCTCTAAAATTGTTCAATGTAGGCGGGGAAGAAACAGAGAGAGCTTTTGTAACATGTCTGCAAAAGATTTGGATAGAAGTATTTATTTCCAACATTTGGTACCCTGTTGTCTATTCATACCAAGGCAAACAAATCTAGTTTAGGCGGGGAACTAAATAAATGAAAAAGAAAGAAATATTTTTTGTGAAGTGGCAAGGGATTTGCCACTACAACTATTTTTATGCATGATGATAGATTGATATGAGACCAAATTCTGTCTCCTTAACTGTTTGTGAAAATGGATCGATCCCTTAACCCTTGACTCCTTGAGTCAAGCTTTAGCCAACCCTTTCTTTCCTTTTTTTTTTCTGTTACTGGTATCTAAATTTGCTGTCATTAATCATAAGAGCATAATGTTCTTGTACGGAAAGAGAATGATGTTTGCACATTCATTCGCTAACTAACTAAAAGTAACTATTGGTTGGTTGGATTAGATCAATCATCTCGAAGTTGTTCTAAAAACACGGTTGCAAATTGTTGTTAATGCAGAACCCTGACGGACAACATCATCGTGGGGGTGTCAAAAGGATTTGACAAGAGGCTTCAGTTAGTGGGGGTTGGGTACCGTGCGACGGTGGAGGGCAAAGACCTGGTGATGAACCTGGGATTCTCGCACCCTGTCCGGATGGCTGTCCCAGAAGGACTTCAAGTCAAGGTGGAGGAGAACACGAGAATCATCGTGAGTGGGTACGACAAGAGCGAAATCGGTCAGTTTGCTGCCACCATAAAGAAGTGGAGGCCTCCGGAGCCATACAAGGGGAAGGGTATCCGGTACCAGGACGAGATTGTCAGGAGGAAGGAGGGCAAAGCTGGGAAGAAGAAATAGAATGCTGTTTATTTGTTTGTTTGCATTTCATACGTACTTTTGTTCTGTTTTCCCTCCGCAATCCGCCATCTTCTGAGTACTACCATGTTCCTTAGCCCTTGGACAATTTGTAGAGAAAATGTCACAGTTTACGTCATGGCGATATTTTCTCAGCAGGTGGCGCGGCGGAGCGCCCATAGTATGGCGCCCATCGCATCTTTGAAAATTTTGCCTGCTGGCAAGGAAAGAACTCAATCAAGTCGAGTGTTTGCTCAACGGCTAAAGTCCATGATTCAATTGCTCTTTTCGTGGACTTGTAGTCCTAGTGGCCATATGGCCTAGGAGACGACTGCACGGAGAGGACCAACCGTGGAGCATTCCAGTCATGTCATGAGATTGCTATCTTCAAATCATTCAAAAAAAAAAAGTGATGAGATTGCTATTGCCTAGTGGCGTGGACTCCATGCATAACAGGCATGCAGTGCACTGCCAGCGGTGAATGGTGCCAGCTGATATCTCATGCAGTTTCATGCGTAGCAACAACTTCATCCTTGTTTCCAGCAAAAACAAGAAAACAACTTGTCAGCGTGGCACGTCAACAACAACAAAAGTTTCATGTTTTTTTAGATTTAATCAAGCTTTATTCATCAAAAACCACAGTTTGTGGGATACATGTTGGGTCGTGAGGGTGACCAAACCAAATGTGGCGCCCCAACCCTAACGAAAGAGAATGCTTGGCTAACTTATGAACTTCTATGGTCACCTTACTAATTTCAAAAATAAAGCTACATTTAAAAAAATAAAGGACAAGCGAGATCTAAATTTGGGGGAGTTGATACGTCTGTATTTTGTTTTTATCAACACCTCTCTCTCTAAACATGGGGTCATGATTATCGATTTCGGCTTTCGCTTGAGGACAAGCGAAGTCTAAACTTGGGGGAGTTGATACGTCCATCTTGTATCATGGTTTTCTACTGTTATTTATTGTGTTTTGGATTGTTATTTCATTTTATGATGCAATTTTTATGTATTTTCTCTCTTATTTTGCAAGTTTCACATGAAGAGTGAGATTGCCGGCAGCTGGAATTCTGGATCGGAAAGAGCTACGTCAGAGATAGCTATTCTGCACAACTCCAAATGACCTGAATTTACGAAGAATTATTTTGGAATATATAAAAAATGTTGGCGGATGAAGCACCAGGAGGGGACCCATCAGGAAGCGACAAGCCTGGGGGAGGGAGCGCCCCCTGAGCTTGTGGGCCCCCTGGTAGGCCTCTGGTGCCCATCTTTTGCTACATGAAGCCATTTTCCCTAGAAAAAAATTCAGAAGAAGACTTTCGGGAGAAAGCGCCGCCGTCTCGAGGCGGAACCTTGGTAGGAGCACTTTTACTCTCCAGCGGAGCGATTCCGCCAGGGAAACTTCCCTCCGGGAGGGGGAAATCGAAGCCATCGACATCACCAACGATCCTCTCATCATGGGGGGACCAATCTTCATCAACATCTTCACCAACACCATCTCCTCTCAAACCCTAGTTCATGTCTTGTATTCAGTCTTTGTCCCAAAATCTCAGACTGGTACCTGCGGGTTGCTAGTATTGTTGATTACATCTTGTGGTTGATGCTAGTTGATTTATTTGGTGGAAGATTAAATGTTCATATCCTCAAGCATATTTAATACCCCACTGATCTTGAACATGAATTTTATTTGTGAGTAATTACTTTTATTCTTGAGGACATGGGAGATGTCTTTTCATAAGTAATCATATGATGTTGGTACTCGATTGATATTTTTCTCATATGTATGGTGTTGCTTCTTTTAGTGGTGTCATGTGAACGTCGACTACATGACACTTCACCATATTTGGGCCTAAGGGAAGGCATTATGGAGTAATAAGTAGATGATGGATTGCTAGAGTGGCAGAAACTTGAACCCAAGTTTATGCGTTATTTCGTAAGGGGATGATTTGGATCCAAATGTTTCTTGCTATGGTTAGATTTATCTTAATTCTTTTTCCTTAGTTGTGGATGCTTGCGGGAGGGGGTAATCATAAGTGGGTTGTTTGTTCAAGTAAGAACAACACCCAAGCACCGGTAGACCCACATATCAAATTATCAAAGTTGTGAACACGAATCAACTAAACATGATGAACGTGACTAGACGACAATTCCCATGTGTCCTCGAGAGCACTTTTCTTTATATAAGAGAACTTTCCGGCTTGTCCTTTGCTATAGAAAGGATTGGGCCAAGTTGCTGCACCTTTGCTACTATTGCTACTTGTTACTTGTTACTGAAAGTGCTAGTTATCGACTAGAGCGGGGGTGAATAGGTGATTTTATGAAAGTCTTCAAAACTCGATGTCTTTGAAGACAAACTGTTAGAATGAACCTATATGATATGTAGCGGAAGATGAACTACACTAGACCAGCCATAGTCAATTAAGCAATGTAGTGAAAGCATGAAGACTAACATCAGCTAGACCAGCCATAGTCAATTAAGCAATGTAGTTAAAGCATGAAGACTAACATCAGCTAGGTAGTACGGATCGGAATGAAAGACAGTATGAAGCCAAACAGGTAATAGTCTTCGCACAACAAAGTCAAACAAATCAGGCAGGCAGGCAATGATTTCACGAAGACAAACTGAAAAGTAAAGGAAGCAGGGGATAGAACCAGTAGCTTGGTGAAGACAAGGATTTGGTAGACCAGTTTCAGTTGCTGTGACAACAGTACGTCTAGTTAGGGAGGCTGAGATTGAACTCAGAAGACTGTGTCTTCACCTTATTCCCCTTGAGCTAAGGACATGTAACGCCCCGGACACACCCGCCGGTGGTCATTACTCCTGGCGGGATCTAGACTGGCCCCACAGATCAATACTAGTCTTTTCTGTGAACTTTGTCCTCACTCGTGCGCACCCGGGAGCAACTTGCCGGTCGGTCACCCATCCTAAAACTACTCCAAGCTGAGCACGCTTAACTTTGGAGTTCTTTCCGAATGGGCTCCCGGAAAAGAAGGAATTTCTTATTGATATGAGTAGTCTACCATCCCTAATAAGCCAGGCTATCACATACACCCCCACTCAGAGGAACCGACGTCCTCGTCGGGCCATAGGAACATTCCCTCTTGGCACATACGTCTGTGCTTCCAGTCTGGAACATGTGCCATGTCGTGTGCCACGATGGGTCACACACGTCATGCACAACATGGCCGCGCACCTGTCCGCAAACATCCGTTTAACCGCGAGGGTCGGCTCTGATACCAACTTGTAACACCCCGAACACACCCGCCAGTGGTCGTTACTCCTGGCGGGATGTAGACTGGCCCCACATATCAATACTAGTCTTTTCTGCACAATTTGTCCTCACTCGTGCGCACTCGGGAGCAACTTCACGGTCGGTCACCCATCCTGAAACTACTCCAAGATGAGCACGCTTAACTTTGGAGTTCTTTCCGTATGGGCTCCCGGAAAAGAAGGAATTCCTTATTGATATGAGTAGTCTATCATCCCTAATAAGCCAGGCTATCACAGGACACCCAGTCCTTTCCCAATCACTCTCGTAAGTCTTCAAGGTAGACTTACAAACCTTCACAGACTCCATTCACTGGTGATCCAAAATAACTCTTGGATCCTCAGAACATGACGCCTAACCGGTTGGAGGATGCACAGTCCTCAAGTGTAACAAGTTTTCAAGTCACGCGGACATGAAGACTTCAGTGATGCCTAACACTCTTTGTCTCTGGGTGTTTTGGGATTTGTCCTCGCAAGGATCTCTCTCTCAAAGGCTTCGGAGGTGGGTTTCTCTCAAACGACAAAAGCCGTGCACTAACTCTGAGCAACCACCAATTTATGGTGTAGGGGGTGGGCTATTTATAGCCAGGAGGCAATCAGACATGATATGTCCAAAATGACCCTGGGTCACTAAGGAACCGACGCGTGTCCAACGGTCGGATTTTAAACACACGCGACAGCTTGGCTTGGGCTACAAGCAAAGCCGACTCATCTAACTTTGGATAAGATTTGCTCTCATTGTCTTCGCTCGAAGATATAGGATTTTGGTTGAGTATCACTTCAGTCATCTGACTTTGTTCACTTGGACCCCACTTAACAGTACGGTGGTTCCTATGACTCAATAAAGAAGAAAAGGAAACTACGAAAGAAACAATGTCTTCGCACTCCATAGTATTCAAGTGAATGTCTTCACAAGTCATTACCTTCAAGTGAATGTTTTCACGAACCACCATTGTCTTCAATGTCTTCATACATTTTTAGGGGTCATCTCTGGTAGGTAAACCGAATCAATGAGGGACTACTACTTGCGTTATCCTGCAATTCTCACAAACACATTAGTCCCTCAACAATGTTTGTCGTAAATACTCCAAAACCAACTAGGGGTGGTACTAGATACACTTACAGTCTCCCCCTTTTTGGTGATTGATGACAAATTGGTTGAAGATTTCAACAGGGATAAAAATATGTGAAAGTTCAAGTACATGGGTGATAACCCACAAGTATATGGGACCGTTTGTAGCCTTCTTCGATAAATAAGAGTGTTGAACCCAATGAGGAGCTAAAGGCAGAACAAATATTCCCTCATGTTCTATCGACCACCGATACAACTCTACGCACACTTGACGTTTGCTTTACCGAAAACAAGTATGAAACTATTTTGTAGGTGTGATGCTAGAACTACTTTGCAAGAATAAAACTAGAAGTACTTTTCAAGATAATAAAAGTTAGGTGTTTAGAAAAAGGGTTCGTGTCAACAAGAAAGTTATTTGTCCCTAGGCAATCGATAACAAGTACCGGTAATCATTCTTGTAATTTTATATGAGGGAGAGGCATGAGCTAACATACTTTCTCTACTTGGATCATATGCACTTATGATTGGACCCCTAGCAAGCATCCGCAACTACTTAAGATCATTAAGGTCGTGAAACCCAACCACAACGTTATGTATGAAGTCCTCTTTACTCCCATACGTCCTACCCCACTTACTCGGGTTTAAACTTCTGTCACTCTCGCAACCCACCATAAGCAAATCATGAACGTATTGCAACACCCTACAACATGGGGCCCTCAAGTTTGTGCGAGATGGAGGGCACCGTAGGACAGCACCATAAATAAAATATACAATCATACCAACCAAGATCACGATTAACCCATAGGACAAAATAGATCTACTCAAACATCATAGGATAACCATAGATCATTGGGAAATAATATATGGAGTTGAGCACCATGTTTAAGTAGAGATTACAACAGGGGGAAGGGGTGTTACACCACTGCATAGAGGGGAAGAGAGTTGGTGTTGACGGTAGCAAGATTGTTGATGTAGATCGCCGTCCCGATCGTCGCCCCGACGGCACACCGGCGCCACCGGAAGCGAGGGGGAGAGAGTCCCCCTCCTTCTTCTTATTCCTTGGCCTCCCGCCTAGATGGGAGGAGAGTTCCCCCTCTGGCCCTTGGTCTCCATGGTGGCGGAGGGGCGGGAGCCCCTCCGAGATTGGATCTCCCTCTCTGTTCTCTTCTGTTTCGCGTTCCCCAGATCTGGCCGAAAACCGTTTCTTATATTCCCGGAGATCCATAACTCCGATTGCGCTGAGACTTTAACACGATTTCCCCCCCAGATATAAGCTTCCTTGCACCCGAAGTAGAGCTCCAACCGACGTTCGAGGAGGGCACAACCCACTACCACGTGCCAGGGGCCTCTGGCGCGCCCTGGTGTCTTGTGGGCTGTGTGGGCCTCTGTTTGCGGTGATTCCAACTCCGCAAAATCACATATATTCCAAAATAATTCTCCGTAAATTTTATCGCATTTGTACTTCGTTTGATATGGATATTCTGCAATACAAAAAACATGCAAAACAGAGGCTGCACTTTGGGCACTTGATCAATAAGTTAGTCCAATAAATCATATAAAAAGTTTCCAAAAACATGTGAAAGT
This sequence comes from Aegilops bicornis, assembly GCA_021605145.1. Taxonomy (NCBI): domain Eukaryota; kingdom Viridiplantae; phylum Streptophyta; class Magnoliopsida; order Poales; family Poaceae; genus Aegilops; species Aegilops bicornis. Next base: position 365,852,633 of record CM038672.1, read on the forward strand.
TGTATAATATTGGCATGAAACAATCAAAAATTATAGATACGACGGAGATGTATCAGCATCCCCAAGCTTAATTCCTGCTCGTCCTCGAGTAGGTAAATGATAAAAAAGCTAATTTTTGATGTGGAATGCTACCTAGCATAAACTTGATCATATGTCTAGTCATGGCATGACTGTTAAGACATATGTTATTAAAGCAATGGTCTATAATTTGACATAAATACATCAATACTCAGGAATCCCAACAAACAATCATGTCTTTCAAAAATCAACGCTAAAGAAAGTTATACCTACAAAATCATATAGTCTTGTCATGCTCTGTCTTCTTAACACAAATTATTTATCAAGCACAACCCCGTTGACAAGCCGAGAAATTGGTTCATACTTTTTAACACGCCTCAGCTTTTTCAATCCTCATGCAATACATGAGCGCAAGCTATGGATATAGCACTACGGGTGGAATAGAGTATAATGATAGTAGTAAATATAGAGAAGACAAAAAAGTAAGAAAGTCTCACATCGACGCGGCTAACAAACCGGCTATGGAGATGCCCATCAATTGATATCAACGCGAGGAGTAGGGATTGCCATGCAATGAATGCACTAAGAGCTATAAGTGTATAAAAGCTCAATATGAAAACTAATTGGGTGTGCATCTAATCCTACAATGAAAAATTCCCACTAGTATATGAAAGTGACAACATAGGAGACTCTCCATATGAAAAAAATGGTGCTACTTTGAAGCACAAGTGTGGTGAAGGATACTAACAATGCCCCTTATCTCTTTGTTATTTATTTTTTCTTTCTTTTTCTTTCTTTCTTTTCTTTCTTTTTTTCTTTTTATTTTTTTCCTCTCATTGTCCGGAGTCTCATCCCGACTTGTGGGAGAATCATAGTCTCCATCATCCTTTCCTCACTGGGGCACTGCTCTAAAAATGAATAATGATGATCATCACACTTATATTTACTTATAACTCAAAAGAAATAAAAATTACAACTCGATACCTATGACAAAGTATGACTCTATATGGATGCCTCTGGCAATGTACCAGGATGTGCAATGATCTAGCGTAACATGTATAAAAAATGATGAACGGTGGCTGAGCGACAACTACTATGTCAGCTATATGATCATGCAAAGCAATATGACAATGAATGCTCAAGTCATCAAAACAGAAGCGATGGAAGTTGCATGGCGATATATGTCGGAATGGCCATTGAAAAGCCATAATAGGTAGGTATGGTGGATGTTTTGAGGAAGATATAATAAGGCTTATGTGTGATAGAGCATATCATATCACGGGTTTTGGATGCACCGGCGAAGTTTGCACCGACTCTCGAGGTGAGAAAGGGCAATGCACGGTACCGTAGGGGCTAGCAAATTGTGGAAAGGTAAGAGTGCGATAATCCATGGACTCACATTAGTCATAAAGAACTCATATAGTTATTACAAAAGTTTATTAGCCCATGAAGCAATGTACTACTACGCATGCCCCTAGGGGGATAGATTGGTAGGAAAAGACCATCACTCGTCCCCGACCACCACTCATAAGGAGGACAATCAATAATAAATCATGCTGCAACTTCATAGCATAACAAGAGACTATACGAGCATGCTTCGGGAATCACAAACCTTAACACCAATATTCTTACTAACCATAATCGTTTACTAGTACCTCCCACATATTATCATCTCTATATCGAAAAACTATTGCAAGGAATCAAACATATCATATTCAGTGATCCATAAGTTTTATGTAGGATTTCATAACTAACCATGCAAATGACCAATTCTTGTTGACTCTCTAAATAGATATAGGTGAAGCATGAGAGTTTAATTCTTTCTACAAAAGATCACGCTCTAATAAATATAAGTGCAGCAAAAGAGCATTCTACAAATAACAGTTTTCTATGTGAAGAGAAATGAGACAATCCAAACTTCAAAAGATATAAGTGAAGCACATGAAGCATTCTATAAAGCCATACACAAAAGATATAAGTGAAATGCAATGAGAATTCTATAAATCAACCATGGACTATCTCATACCATCATGGTGCATAAAAGAAAATTAAAAACTAAGCGCAAAAGACGCTCCAAGATTTGCACATATCACATGAACGAAACGAAACCGAAAACATACATATACTTGTTGAAGAAAGATGGGATGCCTCCCGGGGCATCCCCAAGCTTAGACGCTTGAGTCTCCTTGAATATTTACTTGGGGTGCCTTGGGAATCCCCAAGCTTGAGCTCTTGCCTCTCCTCCTTCTCCTCATATCGAGACCTCCTCGATCTTTGATCACTTCATCCACACAAAACTCATCAGAAAGCTCTGTAAGATCCGTTAGTATAATAAAGCAAATCACTACTCCAATTACTGTTGCAAACCAATTCATATTTTGTTTTTGCATTGTATATACTGTAATATAACTTTTTCATGGCTTAATCCACTGATAGAATCGCTAGTTTCATCAAAACAAGCAAAACAATGAATCAAAAACAAAATCTGTCTTAAACAGGACAGTCTGTAGTAATCTGAACATTCACCATACTTATGGTACTCCAAAAATTCTGAAGAAATTATGAATAAATAAAAACATTGTATAGAAATACTTTGCAAAAGGTTTCAATTTTTTGTGAAGTTCCAGTAAAAAATTTAAAATCACGCGCTACAGCCAAAGTTTCTGTTTTTGCACCACACATACCAACAAGCAATCTACTCATCCTAAAGGCAAATCTTGGCACATTATTTTTATAATACAATGGAATTGTACAAGGGGATAATTATTTTTTTTGAAAAGTTTCTGTAATTAAGATTCACAAGGTTTCCATGGGCATGAACAAAGTTCAAGGCTAGCTCCCATTTTCACAATGCTCGTCCCTCTCACTTTCACTTTTCCTTATGTGAAGTTTTAAGTTCCCCTCTATATATTTTTGTTTTAAAACTATATAAAAGCACTCAACAGAAATAAACGAATCTCTAAAACTTCCGGTTTGTCTCCCTGGCAGCGCTTTCTTTAAAGCCATTAAGCTAGGCATAAAGTGCCCAAGTAATGGATCCACCCGGATCCCAAGGTATATCAAAGCCAATTTTAATTAGCAATGATTTGACATTTAGTAGTGAGCACAAAGCAACATATATCAAGCAATGACGAAGTCTAACTCTCTTCCTATGCATCGGCATGTCATACAAGAACAATTCATGCACATCAAGTAAAGGCCAATACATAGCATAAGCAATTTTTTGCAATTCTATCGTGTTGAAAACATAAAGAGGCGGAGATGTAGTTCCTCTATCATAATAATTGCAAGTAGGAGTAGCAAGCACTATTATACTCATCAGAATTATCATGTGTAGTGGTAGAACACAACCCATCAATGTAATCCTTAATAAGTGCAAACTTCTCCAATATAGTTTAGTTTGGAGAATTCAAAAAGATAATAGGACTATCATGTGTGGGTGCAATAGCAACAATGTCATTATTAATATAAGGAACTATAGCAAGTTCATCTCCATAAGCATAATTCAAACTGGCATCTTGGCCACAAGCATATCAAGCATCAAGTTCATCAAAAAGGGATATTTCAAACGAATCAACAGGATCATAGCAATTATCATAGCATTCATCCTTCGGTAAGAATGAAGAGAAATTAAACAATGTATGATTTGAAGAGTTACTCTCATTAGAAGGTGGGCACGGGTGATCAATCCGCTCTTCCTCCTTTTGTTCTTCGCTGTCCTCCTCATATTTTTCATGCAATGAGCTCACACTTTCATCAATTTCTTCCTCTATAGTTTCCTGCAAAATATTAGTCTCTTCTTGGACAACGGAGACTTCTCAAATGCATCAATATCGGAATTGAATTTATAATTATCATATCAATATTTAAGGATAGGAAAAATTTCAGGTCTATAAACTGAATCATCAAAATCTTCAAACTTTTCAAACAAAGATTCAATTTCATAAGCACCCTTAAAAGCAACAAATTCTTCTATTCGTTCCACATCATAATAATCATATATACCATTAGCATAAGAAGCCAAGGCTTCATTATCATTAAATTTGCATGAAAAGGGGAGATGTGGAGCGTTCATCCTAGAGAAACAAGTATAATCATATCTCAAGCATAAATCCCGAGCATACCAATGCAACATATGAATTTGATCCCATAAAAGTTTCCCTTTTTGTGTCAACCGATAATCCCTAAAGTATTCACGTTGATCCAATATTACTCCCATTATCATGTTGAATGGGGTTTTCTCAGGATTATCAAAGTAGTGCATAATATTTTTCACATAATGAGCATCGAGGGTTTTAGGAGGTTCCCCATCTCCATGAGTAGCAAGTACAATCAATTTTTTTGGTGTTTCGTGTTCCATGTCCATAACTAAAGATATAGAACAACTTAGAACAAAACTACTTAGTGATAAAGCAAACAAGAACACATGAGAATATTCACCCCACGCTATTGCTCCCCGGCAACGGCGCCAGAAAGAGGTCTTGATAACCCACAAGTATAAGGGATCGTTTGTAGCCTTCTTCGATAAATAAGAGTGTTGAACCCAACGAGGAGTTAAAGGCAGAACAAATATTCCCTCAAGTTCTATCGACCACCAATACAACTCTAGGCACACTCGACATTTTCTTTACCGAAAACAAGTATGAAACTATTTTGTAGGTGTGATGCTAGAACTACTTTGAAAGAAAAAAAACTAGAAGTACTTTGCAAGATAATAAAAGTTAGGTGTTTAGAAAAAGGGTTTGTGTCAACAAGAAAGTTATTTGTCCCTAGGCAATCGATAACAAGTACCGGTAATCATTCTTGTAATTTTGTATGAGGGAGAGGCATGAGCTAACATAGTTTCTCTACTTGGATCATATGCACTTATGATTGGACCCCTAGCAAGCATCCGCAACTACTAAAGATCATTAAGGTCGTGAAACCCAACCATAGCATTAAGTATCAAGTCCTCTTTACTCCCATACGTCATACCCCACTTACTCGGGTTTAAGCTTCTGTCACTCTCGCAACCCACCATAAGCAAATCATGAACGTATTACAACACCCTACAGCAGGGGGCCCTCACGTTTGCGCGAGATGAAGGGCACCTGTCGGTGTACTAGAGTAGGGGTACCCTAGTATCCCGAACTTGTGCACGGGCAGTTGCAGCCCTCCGCGGCAAGGCTTACCGGGTGATCGCCAAGGTCCTCCGTGGTTCCTTTGGAGCCATTCAAGAACAAAGTATTCAAGCCAAGGAGACAAGGCCCGCAAGAGGAGCTTGCCGGAAGGCCACCCAAGGCACCTAGGAGACAAGGCCCCGACAAGAGGAGCTTGCCGGAAGGCCCGGTGAGTGACAAGCTTCCGGACGCGACAAGACAACAATCATGCAAGGCGCTTGCCGCATGCACCATCACTCAGACCGCGCTTCCAACACATCCACTAACGTGTCGCCACAGGACCTTTCGGTAGCGCCAGCGTGGCAAGAGGTCAGGCGGCCACGGAGCGCTGTGGCAAGCGGCGCCGACAAGATTGCCATCGTGGGAAGCGGTGGCGCCTCGACGGCCCCTTTTCGCACCGTTAGGGCGGCGTGACGGGTATTTAATGCCTTTGTCCCCGCCGCCGTGGTTAGGTATGATACACTCGTACAAGTAGCTGTACCAACCACTCCTTTTCCATTTTACCCTTGTCTACGTTGCCACCTGTCGGAGACCCCTTTAGCATATAAAAGGAGGCCCAAGCGCAACGTGGGGCGGGGGGAGAGGTTGAAGCCAGAGAAAACTCACGCCGGGTCTCGTTAGCAGCTTGTGTGTAATCAGAGCACTCAGCGCTCCGAGCAAGAACTCAATACACACGTACATGCAGTAGTAGGAGTGTTATCTCTCCGGAGAGCTCCGAAGCTGGGTAAACTGCTCGTGTGCTTCGCCTCGATCTGCTCTTCGTGCGACCTCCGCCCCCCGCCGAACCGAAAGGGGCTCGGTCCGCCGGTCCCATAGGTGTTCGTGGGCCAGATTAGCTTCCCCGACATCTTTGGGGCGCTAGGTAAGGGGCGTCGAGATTGTGTGAACCTGATCCGGCGTCCACACAAGCTAGATCTTCATCATCTTCATCGACATGCCACCGAAGAAGAAGGCTTCGGCGGCAAATGTTCCGTCCGCGTCGAACCCACCACCATCGGAGCAAACGGGTGGTGTGGTAGACGCCGGCGGAAGAATGGACGTCGATGGGGGAGCCCACGGTGCTGCCAAGTCCAAGGACAAGGCTGCGCAGACCTCGGCGTCTCAGACATGCACCGCGCCCGTCTCAGAGGCGCTGGGACCGACAACGTCATGGTATTCACAACGCCATACGCTTCGTTGGACCAAGACCGAGCTGGTGGATCTCGGGATGCTCAAGACCAGCATGCACGCCAACATGCCGGCGCGAAGCGAGGCATCGGTCTCTCGACGGGATACTGCTCCTTCTAACATAGTTAGAAGTCCGAGCATATCCCGCTCCTCGCGCCGTTCGCCACTACCACCCACCACTCCAGCAGAAGCTTTGGCGAGAGCTCAACTACTCCTGGATTACCCACCAACTGCCGACAAGGTCGATGAATGGAGGGCCACCATTCAGAGTCTCATCGGCTTTGCCAACGGCGACGCTCCGCGGCAGCCGAGTGCATTGCTGCCGCGGCAGGACTGCCAAACACGAGCCGGTGGCGACGAAACCTGTGGGGGTGCAACCACCATGCACTCTCCGCCCCGAAGGCCAAGATCGCCGACTCGCCGGATCCACCTCGACAGCGACTCCACCGCATCATCGGATCCACGAGCTCGTCGCGATCAGCGCCAAGTTCTTCACGAACGACAACAAGAAGACGCTCGAACTCGCATCGAGCGCCGAAGAGAAGCGCGGCGTCAATCCGACCAGCGCGCTGGGCCCTTTGTCGACATGCATGCGCCAGGGGAACCAGGCGACTTGCCGTACGCGGTAGGTTGCCCTGCGTTCACTCGTGAGCTGTGGCAAGTCCAGTGGCCCAGGAAGAAGAATTTGAAGCCAGACGTACCAGAGAAGTACGACGGCAAGACGCATCCGTCGGAGTTCCTCAACATCTACACCATCGCGGTGCAAGCTGCCGGGGGGCGAGACGACAAGATCCTGGACAACTACTTCCTGCTGGTGCTCATGCCCAATGTCAGATCCTGGCTCATGCACTTGCCGGATAACTCCATATCCTCTTGGGAAGATCTATGCCATCAGTTTGTCGGCGCCTTTACAGGCAGCCACAAGTCCCATGGCCAAGAAAGCGACCTTCATCTGCTCGCCCAGAAGGAAGGAGAGCCCCTGCGCAAGTACATTCAGAGATTCAGCCACGTACAGCACAACAGCCCAGATGTCCACCCTGCCGCGGTAATCAGCGCGTTCCATCGAACGTCGCGAAACCGCAGGATGCGGAGGAGATGGCGATGTGCAAGATCGAGACGTCGATGAGCTATATGCCTGGCCGACAAGTGTGCACGTCTTGAGGAAGGGAGGAGACTCCCGGAGAGAATATCAAGCGGGAGGATGCGATAGTGAGGAGACCGCCCGGCAAAGAAAAACCGGGCGGAACAACATGAAGAAGAAAGGCAAAGATGTGCTAGTTGTTGAGCAGTCCGCAACGGAGGTGGCGCCAGAAAGCCAAAGCTGGTAGCTCCGGCAAGGAGGTTGCCGCTGGCACCAATCGCCAATGTGGCGGTCGCCGACAAGCAGACGGCTCCAACAAACAAGATCGCAAGATCCACCGCACCTAGGGCCATGACATCCAGATCTGCAAAAAGGTCGAGCAGCTTTTCGAGCAGCAGAAGGCTGAATACGAACGACGCGACAAGGAGAAGGCCCAGGAAGGTGCTGGAGGAGCTAGCAAGAAACGTCCCGGCCGAGGAGGACGCCGCAACAAGGCCAAGCAGCGGCAAGGAGATAGACCTCCCCGCGGCCGGGACAAGGATGAAGATGACGACGATGATGAAGACATGGATGATGACGAGACCGATGAGCAGGAGTTCCAGAAAGCCACAGAGGTCCTGTGCGTTGACGGCGGTGCTTCTCTGCATACTTCACACCGCCCGGCTCAAGCGGTGGATGCGGAAGTCAATGCGGCGTAACCATCCGTCGAGTCAGTCACGCAAGCCTCTCGAAATGGTCCGCACGCCTATCATCTTTTGATATTGAGGACCACCACGATCGTAGAATCGCGGTCGGGTGCTTGCCGATGCTGGTTTCACCAACTATCCGCAACCTCAAGGTCACTAAGATGCTAGTTGACGGCGAGGCGGCTTGAACCTGATCTCCTCCGCGGTGCTCCGAAACTCCAGATCCACGATGGCGAGCTCGAAGAGACCGCACATTCCAAGGAATCAATCCGGAAGGAGCAAGCGAAGGAAATATCACATTGCCGGTGACATTTGGCAGTGAATTGAACTTCAGGATCGAGAGGGTCATTTTTGACGTTCTTGACTTTCCATTGCCTTACAATGGGATACTTTGCCGTCCAAAGACTCGCCAAATTCATGGCAGCCTCTCACTATGCATACAACATGTGAAGATGCCAGGCCCGATAAGTGTCATCTACGTCCCTGGCGACAAGAAGGATGCTCTTATCTGCGCCGACAAGATCTACCGGGAAGCAGCAGAAGAGATTGCAAGCCACTTGCCGCAGAAGCTCCCGGGGCGTAGAAGAAGACCAAGTCCGGCAAGAGCTCTGATGCCCACTCCGGCAAGCGCACCTCTTCGGAGTGCTGCGCTACCGTCGAGGACGCACCATCGAGCTCCACCGGCAAGTGTAAGAAGACGATGGCAGCTCCACCAGAGACCAAGAAGGTGTCCGCCAAGGAGGACGGCACTGGTGGTACCTTCACCATCAGTGCCACTCTCGACCCTAAATAGGAAGGCGGCGCTCGTTGCTTTCCCTGCGGGCGAACGTCGGCGTGTTTGCGTGGAAACCGTCGACATCCCCGTGTTCCTGTGAAAGTAATTGATCACCATCTTACCGTTTGTCCTCATGCACGGCCCGTCAAGCAGAAAGTCAGGAAGCAGGCAGTGGAGCGCCAAGAATTCATCGCAGAAGAAATCAAGAAATTGGAAGCAGCAGCTCTTGTCAGAGGAGTGCTCCATCCTACGTGGTTGGCCAATCCTGTAGTTGTACGCAAGGCAAACAGGAAATGGAGGCTTTGTATCGACTTTACCGATGTCAATAAAGCTTGTCCCAAAGACCCATTTCCCTTGCCGCGCATCGACCAGATTGTTGACTCCACGGCCGGATGTGATTTTCTTTCATTTCTGGATGCATACTCAGGATATCATCAGATCTTCATGGCGTAAGAGGATGAGGAGAAGACCGCATTCATGACCCCATGTGGCACATACTTGTTTCAGACGGATGCCTTTCGGATTAAAGAATGCTGGTTCAACATTTACAAGAGTAGTCCATGACGCTTTTGAGCCGCAAATGCACGTAAATGTGGAAGCCTACATGGATGACATAGTGGTCAAAAGCAAGGACAAGGCGACTCGATTCAAGATTTAGACGAAACCTTTGCAAATCTGCGCAAGATCAACCTCAAGCTCAACCACGAGAAGTGTGTGTTTGGAGTCCCTTCCGGCAAGCTTCTCGGGTTCTTCGTGTCTCGGGGAAATTGAAGCCAATCCCGACAAGATCAAGGCCATTGAGCAGATTGAAGCACCAAAGCGCGTCAAGGATGTCACGAAGACTTGCGGTTGCGTAGCTGCTCTCGGCAGGTTTATCTCTAGGTTCTGCTGAAGCGCTCGCCATTTTTCAAAATTTTGAAAAAGGCAGGTCCGATGCAATGGACTCCGGAAGCGGAGGCTGCGCCGCAGACTTGAAGAGATACTCGCCCTCCACTCCAACACTTGTCGCACCTAAGCCACAAGAGAAGTTGCTGCTATATATAGCGGCAACCAATCAAGTGGTTAGTGCTGCGTTAGTAGCGGAGAGGGAGGCGGATGATGAGCTAGCAACCATGGCGAGATGCATCCAAATGACGGCGGTGGGGCTTCACCGGCAAGCTCTGGTCCCGACAAGGATGGATCTACGCAGACGCATGAGAAGATGCGAAAAGAATGATGCAGCGCCCAGTTTACTTTTGTCGGTTCCCTTGCAGGGGGCTAGGTCAAGGTACTGGGGTGCAGAAATTGCTTTCGGCCTCCTCATGGCCTCGAGAAAGCTGCGCCATTACTTCCAGCACATGAGATCACAAATCGTCACTCGTTTTCCATCAAGAGGATACTACAAAATCCAGAGGCAACAGCAGAATTGTCGAGTGGGCACTGGAACTGTCAAGCTTCAGCCTCAAGTTTGAGAGCACTTCAACTATCCAAAGAAGAGCATTGGCGGAGTTCATAGCAGAATGGACGCGAACACAAGATGAAGAAATTCCAGAAACGAGCATCCCCGTCAAGGAAGCAAGCAAAGAGTGGCTGATGTACTTTGATGGTGCCTTCTCGCTGCAAGGCGCCGGTCTTGGCGTGCTACTTGTTGCACCCACCGGAGAGCACCTCAAGTACGTAGTCCAGATGCACTTTCCCAAGGAGCAAGCAACAAACAATCCGCAGAGTATGAAGGTTTGCTTGCCGGTCTCGAGATCGCATGAGACCTTGGGATCAAGAAGCTCATTGTCGGGTGACTCACGACTTGTCATCCGCCAAGTGAACAAGAGTTATCGAGTCCGTTGATGGAAGCTTATGTTGATGAAGTGAGAAAGCTAGAAGAGCACTTTGACGGCCTACAAATGGAACATGTTCCAAGAGCTCAGAACGACATTGCCGATGGTTCGTCAAGGCGCGCTGCACTTAAGTTACACTGTGGAACCAGGGATTTTGTGCTCAAGCTGACTCAACCGTACAGAACGCCATCAACCGGACAGAGAAAGAAGAGGAAGTTGATCTCTGGTGACTATTTTCCGCAAAGCTTCCGAAGTCGCCACAAGAAGGTCCTCAAGATCAACACCAAGGGTGCCGAGGAAGTCTGCTCTGGCAAGCCCTAGGGTTTGTTCCGTTGAAGCAGACGCTCCCGACAAGTTTTGCTCCGCAAACTTGCCGGGAACGATCAAGCTCGCGGTGAGCCGCAGAGTTCTCATTGTGGAAGCAGATGTTCCCGCAGCAGCAGATGTGCCTTTAGTCCTTGTTGTCGAGCCGCAAGCTCCAAAGATGGGTACATCAGATTGTCCGTTTCCTTGAGACGGAGAATTTCGAAGAGCAAGAAGAAGCGGAAAGAGTAGCCCGGCGGTCAAGTATGTACCAGTTTGTCGACAACACACTGCATGTAAGAAGACTCAACGGTGTGAAATTGAAGTGTATTCACCGGAAGACGGACAAAAGCTGTTGGCAGAGATACATGGAGGCATATGTGGTCACCACATTGGCGCCAGAGCACTTGCCGCAAAGCGTTGCCCAAAGAAGGTTTCTTTTGGCCGACAGCCCTCCAGGATGCAACTGCACAAGTAACCAAGTGTGAAGCGTGCCAGTTCCATTCCAAGAAGATACACCAGCCAGCTCAAGCTCTCCAGACGATCCCTTTATCCTGGCCATTTTCGGTCTGGGGGCTCGACATCCTCGGCCCCTTTCCCCGAGCTGTCGGGGGCTTTGAGTAATTGTACGTTGCAATCGACAAGTTCACAAAGTGGCCGGAAGTGGAAGCAGTGAGGAAGGTGACAGCGATCGGCGATCAAGTTCTTTAGGTCGATTGTTTGCCGCTTCGAATCCCTAACAGGATCATCACCGACAACGGCACGCAATTCACGAGCCGCACCTTCATGCAAGACGTCCAAGACCTTGGCGCCAAGGTTCCGCTTCGCTTCGTTGCTCATCCGAGAAGTAACGGTCAAGCGGAGAGGGCGAATGCTTGAAGTGCTATCGCGGGCTCAAGACCAGAACTTTCGATGTGCTGCACAAGTGCGGAAAGAACTGGATTGAGGAGCTGCCGGTGGTTCTTGGTCGATCAGACGACGCCAAATCGAGCCACCGCCGACACCTTTCGTTCTAGTCTATGGAGCAGAGGCAGTTCTCCCCGCGGAACTCGTATACGGATCACCTCGAGTGCTCGCTTATGATGAGCTTGAGCAAGAGCAGCTGCGACAAGATGACGCGCTGCTCCTTGAGGAGGATCGTCTTCAGGCTGCTGTGCGAGCCGCTCGCTACCAGCAAGCCCTGCGTCGCTACCATGGCCGCAGGGTTAATGCCAGAAGTCTCGAGGAAGGCGACCTTGTTCTTCGGCGCGTTCAGTCCGCCAAGAATTCAAACAAGTTGACGCCAAAGTGGGAAGGCCCTTACCGGGTGAAACGAGTCACTAGGCTCGGCGCTGTCCGCTTTGAGACCGAAGATGGCATTCCGGTGAGCAACTCACGGAACATTGAGCATCTTCGTAAGTTTTACTCAGAGGCGTGGTTGCCGGAACTTGTTCCGCAACCACCTTTTGTACAAGTCTTGCCGATGTTGCATGTAATCCTTTGTACAAAGCCGAGGCGCAGACCCGTGCATAAGTAAAGCTAATGTGCTTCGCACATCTTGTCAATTTCATGCTTTCTACTTCTATTTTGCATGTGTTATCGACACTTTGTGCAGCACCTACCCCGGTAAGCAATAACGAGCCATAAGGCTCCATATCTTTATTTTCTCTTCTTTCTCTTTCTCAAAGAAAGGAAGGTTCCCTCGCCCACAAGTTTGCCGGGGGGAAAGGAGAAGATAATGGTGTGGACCAAGCGTCGCCCAAGGAAGTCTAGCTTTACTGGGAAGCAAATGACAGAAAAGCTAAGTTGCTAAAGTTTGAGCAATCAGTTTTAAAAATTTTAAGTTATCTTCCTCGAACGCATCAGTACTTTGTATGGAAAACACAGGCGCGGAGGAACCAACTCGTAGCTAGTTGCGCCTTACTTTGTTTCGAGTCCGCTCAACAACTTAAGTGAGCTGCGACTAGTTGCGACAAGGTTTCTTGTCGGTAGCAAAGACCGCCACAGGCTCCGACGTCCCGCACTCAACGCTCATGACCCAGTACTTACGATAAGTTCCCTAAAAGCGTAGGGGCAAAAACATACAAAGGAAGGAACCAAGTAAAGGAAATAACATAGCAATTGCTACCCGAAATAGAGTTATATTACAAGATAGCTTGTCGCAGCTCTAATAGATTGTTCTCATAACATGACCAGGAGCGGCAAGAAAAGAGAAAGCGGGCGGCCTAATCCACGCGATCGCCCTCAACCCTCTTGATCCCGCTCACCACATCCCACGATGGGTGCGACAAGGGTCTTGAGCGCTTCCACATCAGCATCTAGCGGCAAGGACTTGAGGACGTTGGTGAGGTTGAGGCCTGGGTTGCGGAAGGCCACCTTCATCAGCACCTTTTGAAGAGCTCCCGCGCCGATCTGGCGCGACTCCTCGGCTAGCTGCTTTGGGATTTCTTCCCGGAGTCGCTGGAGGGCCGTCACCACGCCCTTGAAGAACAAGCTGAGCTTGGCACTGGGTCGGAGGTGCTCATCGGAGGAATATCCAAGATCCTCCATCCCCAACAAGGCCACTCCCTGCTGATGGCTGCAGCAACATCCACGAGACCTCGGTCCAGTGCTCCACATTCTCCCTAAAGGTATTCTGGGCGGCAGCAGCACTCGCCAGCAGCGCCTCGTCGGCCTTGATCTTCTCCTTCAAGGCCACCTCCTGCTCCTCGGGCGCCTGGCCCAAATACCGAGTCAAGGTGGTCAGCTTCAACTCAAGATCTGCGTTGGAGTCCTTGGTGGCGCTGAGCTCCTTGCTCCTCTCGGCGAGACGGCCCTGCAGCTCGCCAAGAGTGTAGGCGTCCTTCTCGCTCTCATGCTTGAGTGCAGCAAGCTCCTCGCCGCTCTCCTTGAGATTGGCCTCCAAGTGCATCACCTTTGTCTCTAGCTCCTTCTTGGCAGCCTCGGCAGCTGCGGCGGCATCCTTTGCTTCCTTGAGAGCCCCGCCAAATGCTTGCTCGCGCGTGGCTAGATCCTCCTCATGGCTGTCAAGATTAACCTTCCTCTGTGCCAACTCGCCTTCCTGTGCAGATAGCTTCTTGGCGGCAAGCCGCTGTTGCTCCTCAGCTTCAGCCTTCTCGAGGAGGAAGGCTTTGCGCTCCTCGGTGAGTCGCTCCCGCTCCTGTCGAGGACCGGAGAGCTTCCTGGTTGAGGCTCCGGAGCTCCTCCGCGCGCTTCTCAATGTCTGCTCCCGCCTTCGCGACAAGCGCTTCCCAGGATTCCAGCTTGGCTTGTCGGGCCAGGTAGAGCGACAGCAGCTTCCGCAGGAACTGCTCCTCCTCAGACTCGCCGCTGCTGCTGTTTGGTGCGTCGACCAGCGTCAGTCCAGCGGAGGCGGGAAGCTCTTCAACGAACGTTTCTCCTTCGGCCGGCGCCCTGGAGCTCGACGCCCATGAGAGCTTGATGAAGACGCCATCGCCGGCCTTCAAATAGGCGCCGGGCTGGGGCTCTTCGGAGCCCGGCTGCCGTGGCGGAGGGATCGGCGGTCGGCGTAAGCGCTGGCGCTCCTGCGGCCTCGGGGCCGTCGGTCGATCGCCGGACCCTCGCCCGGCCTGCGGCGGCGGCAGCTGGCGGCCTCTTCGCGGCGGGCTCGTCGGCGCCAGCTTCTTCTCCGATGGCAGCGTGGCGTGGTCAGATGTGCAGCGCGTCCTCCTCGCCGGGCGGCCTCGGTCTCCATTAGCTCTGTGGCGGATGGATCCGACGACCGAAAATGAAGAAAAGTCAAGCAAATATTCAAAAATAAAATCAGAAGAAGAAGAACACAAGGAAAGTTTTCAAGCAAGAGGATTACATGTGCTAGGGTCTGCAGTCATGGTCTCCGCCACTGGGATCGCTGGTGTTGTCCCTTGCCGGAGAGCTGTCCCTTGCCAGAGAACTGCCCCTTGCCGGAGAAGTCTCCCTTGCCGGAGAACGCTCCCTTGCCGGGGAGTCCTCCCTTGGCGGTGTAGTCGAAGCAGAAGGCATGTCAGGAGCGGCTTCAGGGCACTCCTGGTAAGGCTGCTCTGCTCCTACACAAATCAGCAGTCAGATATCAGCAAAAAAAAGGGCACCCATGCACGCCTAACAGCAGGAAGTAAACCATATACTTACGCTGGGGGCTGCGCTGGGGGCTGCTTTGAGGAAGAGTTGCCGTGTCCGGCAAGGTGGTCTCGGACGCGCCTCCTGCTGTTGCGGTGGGTTCGTCCTTGATGACAATCACCGAGGCCCTGGCTCTCTTCGACGCTCTGGGCGGCGTCACGAAAAGGAATGGGTTCAGAGTGAAGCAAATCAGATACAAGACAAAGCAACAAGTCAAGAACTACAAATGCCGCAAAGAATCTTACTCTTCTTCTTCCTCGTCGGAGCCGAGCGCCGGAGAGGTCAAGTCTGGCTCGCCTCCAAAGACGACGAGGCGGAGGAGTAGGTTCCTTGGCCGCTTGGCGGGAAGCAGAAGTGGTGGTCTGCGAGGGCCCCGCTCCAGTTGCCGCAGCGGCGTGAGGTGCTCCCGTGGCAACAGTGCTTGCCGCGGTGGAGCGCGTCGCGCGGCGCGGCGGCTGTTGACCCGTCTGCCACCCCGCTACGTCTCCGGCCTTGCGGAGACGCCTTCTTGGTGGAGCTGGGGGCTCCGCTCGCAGCAAGCTGTCTGAAGGAGGGGAGGAGGCGCCCTCGGCAGGCTCGCTCGACTCATCTTCAGGCCCGACAAGCTCTTCCTCGCCGGCAAACTCCCCTCGCTCGACAAGGCTTGCCGCCTCTGCTGCCTCTGCCTCCTCCACGGTGAATCAAACTACGCTGCGGCGGCAGCTCTGCCGCCTCTTCCAGCTGGTGGCGATCTGGCGCATCTCATCATCGGTGGTGTCGCGGGTGAGGCTCTTCTGTTCATCGGGGCGGACCAGCACTTCTACCAGGCTGTCAAAGAACACTCGCACGATGTCATCTGCAGGCTCTTGCCAGGTTGGAACGATTCCATGCGAGTCGCACAACGGCATCATTGCACGGATGCGGTCGAGCGAGGAATTGTTGCACAGCGGGACGACATTCTTCGGCAACCTGAACGCTCCGGGATGCTCAGGATCGTGCTTGAACAGCTCCAAGAGCATTGCGCCCGGGGCCTGTGATGGTGAAATTGAAGTTGAGGCCCGGGCGCAGCCTCATGATATCCGCCGCGTTACGGAACTCCCAGCGGGTCTCCTCCTCTCCGCAGGGGGGCTGGCGCGGCGACGGCGAAATCTGCACCAACGACGCCTACAGTGAGTCCGGCAAGCCTCAGGCGTAGGATCCGGATGACGGCAATCTTCAGCCTAGCGTCTTCCGGGGCCAGACTGCTCCAATCGTTCCGCGCACTACTGAGGTTTGGCGCTGGGCGGTAAACGGCTGCGGGTTCTCCTCGACAATCGAGCACCAGTCTGCTCTCCACTCATCCCATTTGCTGCGGAGCTCTCCCTCCAGATAAGCTTCCTTCTTGCCGGTCCTCGAGATCTAGGCGATCCCACCGGAAAGAGGCTCCCCTCTCTCAACTCGGGGCATAAAGAAGTGGCGGAAAAGGGCTACGTTTGGATGGACTCCGACAAAGTTTTCGCTGAGATGTGCGAAAACGGCCATGGTCAGAACAGCATTGGGGGTGAAGTCAAGGAGGCGGAACCCGTAGGTGTTCATGATACCGCAGAAAAATTCAGAGAAAGGCGGGCAGAGCCCGCAGTAGAAGAACAACGCGAAGAAAGGGTACCCATTCGGAGCCAGTTCAGCGGCGGTGGGAGTACCTTCAGGCGCTGGATGCGCTCGCGTCTCCGTCGACCGGAAGAGGTAGTAGTACTCCCTTAGCTCCTCATGGCGAGCTGGGGGAAAGATTGCCCGCTCCTTCCGCGAGCCGCAAGCCGCTGGCGTCGGCCGACTTTCACGGCCTTCCCTTGTTGGCTTTGAGCCATGGCGGAGGTGGTGAGGGAGATCGACGGCGTTGGTGATCTGGTGGCGATGAAGTGAGCGCTGCTCTCTCTTCAGCCTTGGGAAGAAGGGGGAAGCAGCGGGGTTTTTTTCGAGATTGGACAGCAACTGGCGAGATGGGTGAACTGCCCCTGTTTCCCCTGCTTATAAAGAGGGAGGGGGCGGATGTTCCGTGTTTCCGAATAAAGAAACCACCCACGATCTCTCACACGACGCCGCATTCGACGCAGGCTGCTCGTGGAGGGCGTGGTGGGTCCGAGGTGAGTTACGGCAGAACACAGGCCGCGGCGTGTGTGCCTGTTTTGGGCCCGGCCCAACAGCCGACTGCAGGTGGCCCAGGCCCGGGGCTCCTGCGGTGTACTAGAGTAGGGTACCCAAGTATCCCGAACTTGTGCACGGGCGATTGCAGACCCTCCGCGGCAAGGCTTACCGGGGGACCGCCAAGGTCCTCCATGGTTCCTTTGGAGCCATTCAAGAACAAAGTATTCAAGCCAAGGAGACAAGGCCCCGGCAAGAGGAGCTTGCCGGGAAGGCCACCCAAGGCACCTAGGAGACAAGGCCCCGACAAGAGGAGCTTGCGGGAAGGCCCGTGAGCGACAAGCTTCCGGACGCGACAAGACAACAACCGCGGCAAGGCGCTTGCCGCGGGCAGACCACCACTCTGACAGCGCTCCAAAGACATCCACTAACTTGTCGCCCTGGGACCTTTCCAGGCGCGCGTGGCAAGAGGCCGTGCGGCCAGCGGAGCGCGGTGGCAAGCGGCGCTAACAAGATTGCCATCGTGGCAAGCGGTGGCGCCCCTGACGGTCCCTTTCTGCACTGTTAGGGCGACGTAGACGGGCATTTAATGCCTTTGTCCCCTGCCGTCAGGGTTAGGTATGATACACTGTACACTGTACACTGTACAGGTAGCTGTACCAACCACTACTTTTCCATTTGTACCCTTGTCTACGTTGCCACCGCCGGAGACCCCTTTAGCATATAAAAGGAGGCCCATGCATAGCGTGGGGAGGGGGAGAGGTTGAAGCGAGAGAACACTCACGCCGGTCTCGTTAGCAGCTTGTGTGTATTGTAGCACTCAGCGCTCTGAGCAAGAACTCAATACACTCGGACATGCAAGTAGGAGTGTTATCTCTCCGGAGAGCTCCGGTGGGTAAACTGCTCGTGTGCTTCGCCTCGATCTGCTCTTCGTGCGACCTCCGCCCCCCACCGAACCGAAAGGGGCTCAGTCCGCCGGTCCCATAGGTGTTCGTGGGCCAGATCAGCTTCCCCGACAACACCGTAGGACAGCACCATAAATAAAATATACAATCATACCAACCAAGATCACGATTAGCCCATAGGACAAAACAGAATACTCAAACATCATAGGATAACCATAGATCATTGGGAAATAATATATGGAGTTGAGCACCATGTTTAAGTAGAGATTACAGTGGGGAGAAGGTGTGTTACACCACTGCATAGAGGGGGAGAGAGTTGGTGTTGACGGTAGCAAGATCGTTGATGTAGATCGTCGTCCCGATCGTTGCCCCGGCGGCACTCCGGCGCCACCCGAAGCGAGGGGGAGAGAGGCCCCCTACTTCTTCTTCTTCCTTGGCCTCCCCCTAGATGGGAGGAGAGTTCCCCCTCTGGTCCTTGGTCTCCATGGCGGCGGAGGGGCGGGAGCTCCTCCAAGATTGGATCTCCCTCTCTGTTCTCTTCTGTTTCGCGTTCCCCAGATCTGGCCGAAAACCATTTCTTATATTCCCGGAGATCTTTAACTCCGATTGCGCTGAGATTTTAACATGATTTTTTCTGGATATAAGCTTGCTTGCACCCGAAGTAGAGCTCCAACCGACGTTCGAGGACGGCACAACCCACCACCACGCGCCAGGGGCCTCTGGCGCGCCTTGGTGTCTTGTGGGTTGTGTGGGCCTCCGTTTGCGGTGATTCCAACTCCCAAAAATCACATATATTCCAAAATAATTCTCCAGAAAATTTTTATCGCGTATGGACTTCGTTTGATATGGATATTCTGCGATACAAAAAACATGCAAAAAAAAAGAACCGGCACTGGGCACTGAATCAATAAGTTAGTCCAATAAATCATATAAAAAGTTGCCAAAAACATGTGAAAGTTGTATAATATTGGCATGAAACAATCAAAAATTAGAGATACGACAGAGACGTATCAATGGGCATTGTCTTCATAGGTTGAAAAAGGCTCCACTAAAGATGTGCATATAAATGATTTGGTTTTGAATGCAAATGCACATGGCAGGTTTTGCTTTGTGGTGATCCTCTTCAACACATGAAGACAATTTATCATGCATACATAAGAGCAATGAAGATAATGACATGCACAATGAGAAATGGGCGACTGCAGAATGACTTCATGCGGAATTTATCATCGCATCATAAGGTAGCAGCAAAAGTAGTAGACGACCATCAAGTTTAAGTGTTACAACTCAAAAGCCAAATGGTTTCAAGAACGAGAGTTGTAGAACTTAGCAAAAATAAGCACCCGACCCATATGGACCCGCTTCAAGACTATCAACTCATATGCTACTCGCCCTTTTGTCAGTGAGGACCAAAAAGTTTTGAAGACATAGAGTATCTAGTCGTTCCCAGGCGGTGAAGATGTTGGAGCCACAGGTTCGACGTTGGAGTTGGGCGGTGCAGAATGGCCTGACGCAGAATCGTGATGCAGTGAAGCCATCGCTGGTGAAGTGGCGTCGTCCTCTTCATCTATGACTCGAGCAACCATAGTGGGAGACGAAGATGAAAAGTCCGAATCTTCAAGGGAAGGAGTTGGACGCCAACTTGCAGATTGTGGAGGCCTGGAGTCAAACTTGGAACATTCTGTGAAACCGTCTTCGCGAAGATCTTCTTCAGAACAAAGCATTGTGAGGCTCTTCCAGGATCGCTGATAGGCTTCGTGGGCAACAAAAGAATTCTTCGTAGCCAGGTTGCGAATATGATTGATGTCAATGAGCATACTTCGCATCTGACGCTTTATCCAGTCATGATGCCTTTCCTGCTTCTGATGAAGTGACAAAAGACACTCTCTGTCATTTAGGACACGAGCACACTTTTGAGGCCTTTGAGCAATAGTGCTAGTTGTTGCATTAGTGTTTGCACGATGCGGCAGACGTAGTTGACCAGCAAGAGGACCAGCAGGAGCAGGAGGATTAGGCAGACGAACTCCTTCAATGGGCTGAGTGAAGCTTTGAAATACATCATTGTCTTCGCGTATTGGCTCCTTGGTAGGCACAAGATAGATGGCTTCATGAGACATGTCCACTTTAGGCAAGCATACAACATGGCTGCGAGCTGAAGCTTGATAGTTGATGGTAGAGTGAAGCTTTATCAGCCGCATGACCCATGGAACATAAAACTTGAGGCCAAATAGATCAATTCCTAAAGCGGCCAACTGTCTAATGAAGAAATCTTGTGTGTTGAACCTGATGCCAGTGATGATGTTGAAGACCAATGTCTTCATGGCACCTTCAAGCTTGGCATCAGGAGAAATGTCCCTTGATAGGCCACAGTGTATGCCTCAGAATATGATAAATGGTGCGGGGTAGGTACTCGAGGTCCTTGTCGTAGAATTCCTTGGGATATTCAGCATCAATGGGCAATGGTTTCATCATGCCGAGCCTTTGACTCATGTTTGGCTCAGGCTTCTGGAAAATGCTCTGCAGTTCTTGTTTGTATAGCTGACAACCTGGCTCATACATATCACCAGGAGTGGGCAGGGAAGTTAGCTCAATGATATTCTAAGCTTTGGCTTCATGATGGACATCTCCTGTCATCCACTCTAGGACCCATGTGTTCGGATCCCTCTTCTAGCCTCTTATGTGTAGAGTAGCATAGAATTGCAGAAGAAGATCTTCATTCCAATGCTCCTTGTCAGTGATAAATGGGAGAAGCCCAACTTCGCGGAAGCAATCAAGAGCATATTCAAGGCATGGCATCCTAGCAATGGCATCACAGTCAAGACGCTTGTGAGGAAAAATCCTGTCTTGATTGTATAGAATGCATGAGTAGTAGTTGCTTTGCTGATGGCTCCAGAACCTATCCGAGGAGATCGTTGGCTTCTTGTATGGATTCTTGGCAGAGTCAAAGAAGATGTTGTGCTCTCTGAAGCTTAGCACACTGAAGGAGCCTTGAGTAGTGACAACACTTGGAAGCCTTGGCAGCCTAGGCTTTGGCTTCTGCATTTGAGGCCTTTGTTCCACGTGATAGTCGTATTGAGGACCAGGAGCAGTGGGCAGTATCAAGATGGGCCACCGTACAATAACGAGCTCATCATGGTTGTATGCACGCTCTAGTGTGTGAGGTACAGGGGGAGGAATGGCCACATCCGAAGTGGATGGTCGCGCATTGTCTTCCGTGGCAGCAATGACTTCAGTATGCACATTATCTTCAGCCATGACAACGTCATTGACTTCAGTAGTGGTGGTGGTGGCAGCCGCATTGGCCTCAACTTCAGTGACTTCATGAACTGGGGGGGTCGGGCATGATCACTTCTTCTTCTTGGACAATGATGTCTACTACACAACCTTCTTCTTGTAGACGTTGTTGGGCCTCCATGTGCCGAGGTTTGTAGGACAGTAGCAAATTTCCCTCAAGTGGATGACCTAAGGTTTATCAATCCGTGGGAGGCATAGGATGAAGATGGTCTCTCTCAAGCAACCCTGCAACCAAATAACAAAGAGTCTCTTGTGTCCCCAACACACCCAATACAATGGTAAATTGTATAGGTGCACTAGTTCATGAAGAGATGGTGATACAAGTGCAATATGGATGGTAGATATAGGTTTTTGTAATATGAAAATATAAAAAAGCAAGGTAACTAATGATAAAAGTGAGCGTAAACGGTATTGCAATGCTAGGAAACAAGGCCTAGGGTTCATACTTTCACTAGTGCAAGTTCTCTCAACAATAATAACATAATTGGATCATATAACTATCCCTCAACATGCAACAAAGAATCACTCCAAAGTCACTAATAGCGGAGACCAAACGAAGAGATTATGGTAGGGAACAAAACCACCTCAAAGTTATTCTTTCCAATCAATCCGTTGCGCTATTCCTATAAGTGTCACAAATAGCCCTAGAGTTCGTACTAGAATAACACCTTAAGACACAAATCAACCAAAACCCTAATGTCACCTAGATACTCCAATGTCACCTCAAGTATCCATGGTATGATTATACGATATGCATCACAAAATCTCAGATTCATCTATTCAACCAACACATAGAACCTCAAAGAGTGCCCCAAAGTTTCTATCGGAGAATCAAGACGGAAACGTGTGCCAACCCCTATACATAGGTTCATGGGCGGAACCCGCAAGTTGATCACCAAAACATACATCAACTGAATCACGTGATATCCCATTGTCACCACAGATACACACGGCAAGACATACATCAAGTGTTCTCAAATCATTAAAGACTCAATCCGATAAGATTACTTCAAAGGGAAAAATCAATCCGTTACAAGGGAGTAGAGGGGGAGAAGCAACATAAGATCCAACTATAATCGCAAAGCTCGCGATACATCAAGATCGTGCCAAATCAATAACACGAGAGAGAGAGAGAGATCAAACACATAGCTACTGGTACATACCCTCAGCCCCGAGGGTGAACTACTCCCTCTTCATCATGGAGAGCGCCGGGATGATGAAGATGGCCACCGGTGAGGGTTCCCCCCTCCCGCAGGGTGCCGGAACAGGGTCTCGATTGGTTTTTGGTGGCTACAGAGGCTTGCGGCGGCGAAACACCCGGTCAATTCTGTTCCTCGAAGTTTTTAGGGTATATGGAGTTATGTAGGCCGAAGAAGTACGTCGGTGGACCTCCGGGCTGTCCACGAGGTAGGGGGGCATGCCTTAGGGGGGTGGGCATGCCCCCACCCTCGTGGGCGGTCGGGGACTCCCTGGTGCAGCTCCGGTACTCCGTGGGCTTCTTCTGGTCCAAAAATAGGTTCTGTGGAGTTTCAGGTCAATTGGACTCCGTTTGATATTCCTTTTCTTCGAAACACTGAAATAGGCAATAAACATCAATTCTGGGCTGGGCCTCCGGTTAATAGGTTAGTCCCAAAAATAATATAAAAGTGTAAAATAAAGCCCATTAACATCCAAAAAAGTAGATAATATAGCATGGAGCAATCAAAAATTATAGATACATTGGAGACGTATCAGCATCCCCAAGCTTAATTCCTGCTCGTCCTCGAGTAGGTAAATGATAAAAAAGATAATTTTTGATGTGGAATGCTACTTGGCATAATTTCAATGTAATTCTTCTTAATTGTGATATGAATATTCAGATCCGGAAGATTCAAGATAAAAGTTCATATTGACAAAAAAAATAATACTTCAAGCATACTAACAAAGCAGTTATGTCTTCTCAAAATAACATGGCCAAATAAAGTTATCCCTACAAAATCATATAGTCTGGCTATGCTCTATCTTCACCACACAAAGTATTTAAATCATGCACAACCCCGATAACAAGCCAAGCAATTGTTTCATACTTTTGACATTCTCAAACTTTTTCAATCTTTATGCAATACATGAGCGTGAGCCATGGACATAGCACTATATGTGGAATAGAATGGTGGTTGTGAAGAAGACAAAAAGGGGAAAGATAGTCTCACATCAACTAGGCGTATCAACGGGCTATGGAGATGCCCATCAATAGATATCAATGTGAGTGAGTAGGGATTGCCATGCATCAGATGCACTAGAGCTATAAGTGTATGAAAGCTCAAAAAGAAACTAAGTGGGTGTGCATCCAACTCGCTTGCTCACGAAGACCTAGGGCATTTTGAGGAAGCCCATCATTGGAATATACAAGCCAAGTTCTATAATGTAAAATTCCCACTAGTATATGAAAGTGACAACATAGGAGACTCTCTATCATGAAGATCATGGTGCTACTTTGAAGCACAAGTGTGGTAAAAGGATAGTAGCATTGTCCCTTCTCTCTTTTTCTCTCTTTTTTTATTTTTTTGTTTGGGCCTTCTCTTTTTTTATGGCCTCTTTTTTATTTTTTTATTTGGGCTTCTTTGGCCTCTTTTAATTTTTCATCCGGAGCCTCATCCCGACTTGTGGGGGAATCATAGTCTCCATCATCCTTTCCTCACTGGGACAATGCTCTAATAATGATGATCATCACAATTTTATTTACTTACAACTCAAGAATTACAACTCAATACTTAGAACAAGATATGACTCTATATGAATGCCTCCGGCGGTGTACTGGGATATGCAATGATTCAAGAGTTACATGTATGAAAGAATTATGAACGGTGGCTTTGCCACAAATACGATGTCAACTACATGATCATGCTAAGCAATATGACAATGATGGATCATGTCATAATAAACGGAACGGTGGAAAGTTGCATGGCAATATATCTCAGAATGGCTATGGAAATGCCATGAAAGGTACGTATGGTGGCTGTTTTGAGGAAGGTATATGGTGGGTGTATGATACAGGCGAAAAGTGCGCGATATTAGAGAGGCTAGCAATGGTGGAAGGAAGAAGAGTGCGTATAATCCATGGACTCAACATTAGTCATAAAGAACTCATATACTTATTGCAAAAATCTACAAGTTATCGAAGCAAAGTATTACGCGCATGCTCCTATGGGGATATATTGGTAGGAAAAGACCATCGCTCGTCCCCGACCGCCACTCATAAGGAAGACAATCAATAAATAAATCATGCTCTGACTTCATCACATAACGGTTCACCATACGTGCATGCTACGGGAATCACAAAATTTAACACAAGTATTTCTCAAATTCACAACTACTCAACTAGCATGACTCTAATATCATCATCTTCATATCTCAAAAAAAATTATTAAGCATCAAACTTCTCATAGTATTCAAAACACTCACAAGAATTCTTACAAATCATTTATGGTTAGCATATTAGGATTATTTAAGCAATTTACCATGCTATTTAAGACTCCCAAAATAATCTAAGTGAAGCATGAGAGATCAATAATTTCTATAATACAAATCCACCATCGTGCTCTAAAAGATATAAGTTAAGTACTAGAGCAAAACTACAAACTACTCCAAAAGATATGAGTGGAGATCAATGAGTAGTTAAATAATTATACAACTATGTGAAGACTCTCCCATTTAATAATTTCAGATCTTGTATTTTATTCAAGCAGCAATAAAAACAAAATAAAATGACATTTCAAGGATAGCACACATCATGTGAAGAAGCAAAATCTTAGGTTCAACCGATACTAACCGATAATTGTTGGAGAAGAAAGGTGAGATGCCTACCGGGGCATCCCCAAGATTAGATGCTTGAGACTTATTGAAATATTATCTTGGGGTGCCTTGGGAATCTCCAAGCTTGAGCTTTTGTGTCTCCTTAATTCCTCTCATATCACGGTTTCCTAAATCTCAAAAGCTTCATCCACACAAAACTCAACAAAGACTCGTGAGATAAGTTAGTATAAACCAATGCAAAAATCTTATCATACTATACTGTAGTAAATCACTAAAATTATTATTCAACATTGCATACTAAATTCCTCTGCATATTTAATACTCCCATCATCAAATAGAATCATTAAACAAGCAAACATATGCAAACAATGCAAACATAACAGCAATCTGCCAAAATAGTACATTCTGTAAAGAATGCAAGATTCATCATACTTCCTTAACTCCAACAATTATGAAATAAAATCCCCACTGTAGTGAATTTATCAGATATTATCATGCAAAAGGTTTCAACATTTTATCACATTCTGACGTTTCTATGGAATTTTTGCAACAGCGGTAAACTTTCTGTTTTTCAAACAGTAACATGTATTCTTGCAAAATAAGCATAGGAAAAGCTATCCTTGACATTTTTATTGAAACTTGAGATGCAAAATACTATTCTAAATAACAGAAAGCAAATACTAACAAAATAAAATGACGCTCCAAGCAAAACACATATCATGTGGTGAATAAAAATATAGCTCCAAGTAAAGTTACCGATGAACGAAGGCGAAAGAGGGATGCCATCCGGCATCCCCAAGCTTAGGCTCTTGGTTGTCCTTGAATATTACCTTGGGGTGCCTTGGGAATCCGCAAGCTTAGGCTCTTTCCACTCCTTATTCCTAGTCCATCGAATCTTTACCCAAAACTTGAAAACTTCACAACACAAAACTTAACAGAAAACTCGTGAGCTCCGTTAGCGAAAGAAAACAAAACACCACTTCATGATACTGTAATGAACTCATTCTTTATTTATATTGGTGTTAAACCTACTGTATTCCAACTTCTCTATGGTTTATAAACTATTTTACTAGCCATAGAGTCATCAAAATAAGCAAACAACACACGAAAAACAGAATCTGTCAAAAACAGAACAGTCTGTAGTAATCTGTATCAAACGTATACTTCTGGAACTCCAAAAATTATAAAATAAATTGGTGGACCTGAGGAATTTTTCTAGTAATCATCTTCAAAAAGAATCAATTGAATAGCCCTCTCCAGTATAATGTTTTAGCTAATCTCGTGGGCGCTAAAGTTTCTATTTTTTACAGCATGATCATAAAGACTTCACCCAAGTCTACCCAAAGGTTCTACTTGGCACAAACACTAGTTAAAACACAAATCCACATCTAAACAGAAGCTAGATGGAGTATTTATTCCTAAACAGAACCAAAAAGCAAGAAACTAAAACAAAATTGGTTTTCCTCCCAACAAGCGCTATCGTTTAACGCCCCTAGCCAGGCATGATGATTTCAATGATGCTCACATAAGAGATAAGAATTGAAACATAAATAGAGCATCATGAAGAATATGACTAGCACATTTAAGTCTAACCCACTTCCTATGCATAGGGATTTTTTGAGCAAACAACTTATGGGAACAATAATCAACTAGCATTTCTCATGAGTAGTAGTGGGAGCAAACTCAACAAAATAACTATCATATGATTGAGAATTAAGATCAAGATGACAAGTTTCATGGTTATCATTATTATTTAAAGCATACGTGTCATCACAATAATCATCATAGATAGGAGGCATGCTTTCATCAGTAAATTTGCTTATCAAAGCTTGGGGGACAAAAAATATCATCTTCATCAAACATAGCTTCCCCAAGCTTGTGGCTTTGCATATCATTAGCATCATGGATATTCAAGGAGTTCATACTAACAACATTGCAATCATGCTCATCATTCAAAGTTTTAGTGCCAAACATTTTAATGCATTCTTCTTCTAACACTTTGGCACAATTTTCCTTTCCATCATACTCACGAAAGATATTAAAAAGATGAAGCGTATGAGACAAACTCAATTCCTTTTTTTGTAGTGTTCTTTTATAAAGTAAACTAGTGCTAAAACAAGAAACAAAAAGATTCTATTGCAAGATCTAAAGATATACCTTCAAGCACTCACCTCCCCGGCAACGGCACCAGAAAAGAGCTTAGTTGTCGGGGTGTGAGTGCCACTTACCTAGCCTCCCCGGCAACGGCGCCAGAAAAGAGCTTGATGTCTACTACACAACCTTCTTCTTGTAGACGTTGTTGGGCCTCCAAGTGCAGAGGTTTGTAGGACAGTAGCAAATTTCCCTCAAGTGGATGACCTAAGGTTTATCAATCCATGGGAGGCGAGGGATGAAGATGGTCTCTCTCAAGCAACCCTGCAACCAAATAACAAAGAGTCTCTTGTGTCCCCAACACACCCAATACAATGGTAAATTGTATAGGTGCACTAGTTCGGCGAAGAGATGGTGATACAAGTGCAATATGGATGGTAGATATAGGTTTTTGCAATCTGAAAATATAAAAACAACAAGGTAACTAATGACAAAAGTGAGTGTAAACGGTATTGCAATGCTAGGAAACAAGGCCTAGGGTTCATACTTTCACTAGTGCATGTTCTCTCAACAATAATAACATAATTGGATCATATAACTATCCCTCAACATGCAACAAAGAAGCATTCCAAAGTCACTAATAACGGAGAACAAACGAAGAGATTATGGTAGGGTACGAAACCACCTCAAAGTTATTCTTTCCAATCAATCTGTTGGGCTATTCCTATAAGTGTCACAAACAGCCCTAGAGTTCGTACTAGAATAACACCTTAAGACACAAATCAACCAAATCCCTAATGTCACCTAGATACTCCAATGTCACCTCAAGTATCTGTGGGTATGATTATACGATATGCATCACAAAATCTCCGATTCATCTATTCAACCAACACATAGAACCTCAAAGAGTGCCCCAAAGATTCTATCGGAGAATCAAGACGAAAACTGTGCCAACCCCTATGCATAGGTTCATGGGCGGAACCCGCAAGTTGATCACCAAAACATACATCAAGTGAATCATGTGATATCCCATTGTCACCACAGATATGTTGGAAATATGCCCTAGAGGCAATAATAAAATGGTTATTATTATATTTCTTTGTTCAAGATAATTGTCTGTTATTCATGCTATAATTGTGTTATCCAGAAATCATAATACACGTGTGAATACATAGACCACAACGTGTCCCTAGTGAGCCTCTAGTTGACTAGCTCGTTGATCACAGATAGTCATGGTATCCTGACTATGGACATTGGATATCATTGATAATGGGATCACATCATTGGGAGAATGATGTGATGGACAAGACCCATTCATAAGCATAGCTCAAAGATCGTGTAGTTCGTTTAGCTAAAGCTTTTCCAAATGTCAAGTATCATTTCCTTAGACCATGAGATTGTGCAACTCCCGGATACCGTAGGAGTGCTTTGGGTGTGCCAAACGTCACAACGTAACTGGGTGACTATAAAGGTACACTACGGGTATCTCCGAAGGTGTATGTTGGGTTGGCACGAATCGAGACTGGGATTTGTCACTCCTTATGACGGAGAGGTATCTCTAGGCCCACTCGGTAATGCATCATCATAATGAGCTCAATGTGACCAAGTGTCTGGTCACGGGATCATGCATTATTGATGCGAGTAAAGCGACTTGCCGATAACGAGATTAAACGAGGTATTGGGATACCGACGATCGAATCTCGGGCAAGTAACGTACCGATTGACAAAGGGAATTGTATACGGGGTTACTTGAATCCTCGACATCGTGGTTCATCCGATGAGATCATCGAGGAGCATGTGGGAGCCAACATGGGTATCCAGATCCCGCTGTTAGTTATTGATCGGAGAGGCATCTCGGTCATGTCTGCATGTCTCCCGAACCCGTAGGGTCTACACACTTAAGGTTCGGTGACACTAGGGTTGTAGAGATATGAGTATGAAGTAACCAGAAAGTTGTTCGGAGTCCCGGATGAGATCCCGGACGTCACGAGGAGTTCCGGAATGGTCCGGAGGTAAAGAATTATATATAGGAAGCCAGGTTTCGGCCATCGGGAAAGTTTCGGGGGTCACCGGTATTGTACCGGGACCACCGGAAGGGTCCTGGTCCACCGGTGGGGCCACCTATCCCGGAGGGCCCCATGGGCTGAAGTGGGAGGAACCAGCCCCTGGTGGGCTGGTGCGCCCCCCCTTGGGCCCCCCTGCGCCTAGGGTTGGGAAACCCTAGGGGTGGGGGCGCCTCCACCTGGCTTGGGGGGCAAGCCACCCCCTGGCCGCCGCCCCCCCCTAGGAGGCCTATATAAAGAAGGGGGAGGGAGGGCAGCCGCACCCATGCTCTTGGCGCCTCCCTCTCCCCACGCACCACCTCTCCTTCTCGCTGAAGCTTGGCGAAGCCTTGCCGAGATCGCTGCTGCATCCACCACCACGCCGTCGTGCTGCTGGATCTCCATCAACCTCTCCTTCCCCCTTGCTGGATCAAGAAGCAGGAGACGTCTTCCCCAACTGTACGTGTGTTGAACACGGAGGTGCTGTCCGTTCAGCACTAGGATCATCGGTGATTTGGATCACGACGAGTACGGCTCCCTCAACCCCGTTCTCTTGAATGCTTCCGCTCGCGATCTACAAGGGTATGTAGATGCACTCCTCTCTCTCTCGTTGCTAGATGAAATCATAGATTGATCTTGGTGAAGCGTAGAATTTTTTTATTTTCTGCAACATTCCCCAACAGTGGCATCATGAGCTAGGTCTATGCGTAGTTCTCTTTGCACGAGTAGAACACAAACTTGTTGTGGGCGTAGATGTTGTCAACTTTCTTGCCACTACTAGTCTTATTTTGCTTCAGCGGTATTGTGGGATGAAGCGGCCCGGACCGACCTTACACGTACGCTTACGTGAGACATGTTCCACCGAATCGACATGCACTAGTTGCATAAGGTGGCTAGCGGGTGTCATCTCTCCCACTTTAGTTGGAGCGGATTCAATGAAAAGGGTCCTTATGAAGGGTAAATAGAAGTTGACAAATCACGTTGTGGCTTTTACGTAGGTAAGAAAACGTTCTTGCTAGAACCCTATTGCAGCCATGTAAAAGATGCAACAACAATTAGAGGACGTCTAACTTGTTTTTGCGGCAATTGCTTTGTGATGTGATATGGCCGAAAGTTGTGATGAATGATATATATGTGATGTATGAGATCATGTTCTTGTAATAGGAATCACGACTTGCATGTCGATGAGTATGACAACCGGCAGGAGCCATAAGGAGTTGTCTTAATTATTGTATGACCTGCGTGTCAATGATTTAACGCCATGTAATTACTTTACTTTATTGCTAAACCGTTAGCCATAGTAGTAGAAGTAATAGTTGGCGAGCAACTTCATGGAGACACGATGATGGAGATCATGATGATGGAGATCATGGTGTCATGCCGGTGACAAAAATGATCATGGAGCCCGGAAGATGGAGATCAAAGGAGCTATATGATATTGGCCATATCATGTCACTACTATTTGATTGCATGTGATGTTTATCATGTTTTTGCATCTTGTTTACTTAGAACGACAGTAGTAAATAAGATGATCCCTCATAATAATTTCAAGAAAGTGTTCCCCCTAACTGTGCGTCGTTGCGAAAGTTCGTTGTTTCGAAGCACCACGTGATGGTCGGGTGTGATAGATTCTAACATTCACATACAACGGGTGTAATACATATATACACACGCATAAACGCTTAGGTTAACTTGACGAGCCTAGCATGTACAGACATGGCCTCGGAACACAAGAGACCGAAAGGTCGAACATGAGTCGTATTGAAGATACGATCAACATGGAGATGTTCACCGATGATGACTAGTCCGTCTCACGTGATGATCGGACACGGCCTAGTCGACTCGGATCATGTATCACTTAGATGACTAGAGGGATGTCTAATATGAGTGGGAGTTCATTAAATAATTTGATTAGATGAACTTAATTATCATGAATTTAGTCTAAAATCTTTACAGTATGTCTTGTAGATCAAATGGCCCATGTTACCCTCAACTTCAACGCGTTCCTAGAGAAAACCAAGATGAAAGATGATGGCAGATACTATACGGACTGGGTCCGGAACCTGAGGATCATCCTCATAGCTGCAAAGAAAGATTATGTCCTAGAAGCACCGCTAGGTGAAGCTCCCATCATAGAGAACCAAGATGTTATTAACGCTTT
This sequence comes from Aegilops bicornis, assembly GCA_021605145.1. Taxonomy (NCBI): domain Eukaryota; kingdom Viridiplantae; phylum Streptophyta; class Magnoliopsida; order Poales; family Poaceae; genus Aegilops; species Aegilops bicornis. The sequence goes on from CM038672.1 coordinate 365,884,113, forward strand.
GCAGTCTCGTGCTGATGATTACTCCCTCGTTCAGTGCAGCATGCTTTACAGCTTAGAACCGGGCTCCAAAAGCATTTTGAGCAACACAGAGAATATGAGAATATGAGATGTTCGAAGAGCTGAAAATGCCCGAGTCGAGAGATATGAAGTCTCCGACAAGTTCTTCAGTTGTAAGATGGAGGAAAATAGTTCTGTCAGTGAGCACATACTCAAAATGTCTGGGTTGCACAACCGCTTGAATCAGCTGGGAGTTAATCTCCCGGATGACGCTGTTATTGATGAGAATCCTTCGATCGCTTCCACCGAGCTACAAGAGCTTTGTGATGAACTTCAATATGCAGGGATGGAAAAGACCATTCTGAGGTATATTCAATCTTTGAAGTCAGCAGAGGTAGAGATCAAAAAGGAACATCAAGTGTTGATGGTGAATAAAACCACTAAGTTCAAGAAAGGCAAGGGTAAGAAGAACTTCAAGAAGGACGGCAAGGGAGTTGTCGCACCCGGTAAGCCAGTTGCCGGGAAGAAGTCAAAGAATGGACCCAAGCCTGAGACTGAGTGCTTTTATTGCAAGGGAAGCGAACACTGGAAGCGGAACTGCCCCAAATACTTAGCGGACAAGAAGGCCGACAACACTAAAGGTATATGTGATATACATGTATTGATGTGTACCTTACCAAGATTACTCGTAGTAGCTCCAGGTATTTGATACCGTGTCGTTGCTCATATTTGTAACTCAAAGCAGGAGCTGCGGAATAAGCGGAAACTGGCGAAGGACGAGGTGACGATGCGCGTCGGGAATGGTTCCAAGGTCGATGTGATCGCCGTTGGCATGCTACCTCTACATTTACCTACGGGATTAGTTTTAAACCTCAATAATTGTTATTTAGTGCCAGCTTTGAGCATGAACATTGTATCTGGATCTCGTTTAATACGAGATGGCTACTCATTTAAATCCGAGAATAATGATTGTTCTATTTATATGAGAGATATGTTTTATGGTCATGCCCCGATGGTCAATGGTTTATTCTTAATGAATCTCGAACGTGATGTTACACATATTCATAGTGTGAATACCAAAAGATGTAAATTTGATAATGATAGTCCCACATACTTGTGGCACTGCCGCCTTGGTCACATTGGTGTCAAGCGCATGAAGAAGCTCCATGCTGATGGACTTTTAGAGTCTCTCGATTATGAATCATTTGACACATGCAAACCATGCCTAATGGGCAAATGACCAAGACTCCGTTCTCCGGAACAATGGAGCGAGCAACCAACTTATCGGAAATCATACATACCGATGTGTGCGGTCCAATGAGCGTTGAGGCTTATGGAGGATATCGTTATGTTCTCACTCTCACCGACGACTTGAGTAGATATGGGTATGTCTACTTGATGAAACACAAGTCCGAGACCTTTGAAAAGTTCAAGGAATTTCAGAATGAGGTAGAGAATCAACGTGACCGAAAAATAAAGTTCTTACTGATCAGATCATGGAGGAGAATATTTAAGTCACGAATTTTGTAATGCACTTAAGGAAATGTGGAATCGTTTCACAACTCACGCCGCCGAACACCTCAACAGAACGGTGTGTCCGAACGTCGTAATCGCACTTTATTGGATATGGTGCGGTCTATGATGTCTCTTATCGATTTACCGCTATCATTTTAGGAATACGCTCTAGAGACAGCTACATTCACTTTAAATAGGGCACCGTCTAAATCCGGTTAGACGACACCATATGAATTATGGTTTGGGAAGAAACCTAAGCTGTCGTTTCTAAAAGTTTGGGGATGCGATGCTTATGTCAAGAAACTTCAACCTGAGAAGCTCGAACCCAAGTCGGAAAATGCGTCTTCATAGGATACCCTAAGGAAACCATTGGGTATACCTTCTACCTCAGATCCGAAGGCAAGATCTTTGTTGCCAAGAACAGGTCCTTTCTGGAGAAAGAGTTTCTCTCGAGAGAAGTAAGTGGGAGGAAAGTGGAACTTGATGAAGTACTACCTCTTGAACCGGTGAGTAGCGCAGCTCAGGAAGATGTTCCTGTGGTGCCAGTACCAACTGAAGAGGAAGTTAATGATGACGATCAAGGTACTTCGGATCAAGTTACTACTGAACTTTGTAGGTCCACGAGGACACGTTCCACACCAGAGTGGTATGGCAACCCTGTCCTGGAAATCATGTTGTTAGACAACGGTGAACCTTCGAACTATGAAGAAACAATGTCGGGCCCAGATTCCAACAAATGGCTTGAAGCCATGCGACCCGAGATAGGATCCATGTATGAAAACGAAGTATGGACTTTGACAGACTTGCCCGATGATCGGCGAGCAATAGAAAACAAATGGATCTTTAAGAAGAAGATGGACGCGGATGGTAATGTTACCATCTATAAAGCTCGACTTGTCGCTAAGGGTTATCGACAAGTTCAAGGGGTTGACTACGATGAGATATCTCCCATAGCGAAGCTAAAGTCCGTCCGAATCATGTTAGCAATTGCCGCATACTATGATTATGAGATATGGAAAATGGACGTCAAAACGGCATTCCTTAATGGCCATCTTAAGGAAGAACTGTATATGATGCAGCCGGAAGGTTTTGTCGACCCTAAGAATGCTAACAAGGTATGCAAGCTCCAGTGATCCATTTATGGGCTGGTGCAAGCATCTTGGAGTTGGAATATTCGCTTTGATGAGATGATCAATGCGTTTGGGTTTATGCAGACTTATGGAGAAGTCTGCGTTTACAAGAAAGTGAGTGGGAGCTTTGTAGCATTTCTCATATTATATGTAGATGACATACTTTTGATGGGAAATGATATAGAACTTTTGGACAACATTAAGGCCTACTTGAATAAGTGTTTTTCAATGAAGGACCTTGGAGAAGCTGCTTACATATTAGGCATCAAGATTTATAGGGATAGATCAAGATGCCTCATAGGTCTTTCACAAAGCACATACCTTGATAAGATATTGAAGAAGTTCAATATGGATCAGTCCAAGAAAGGGTTCTTGCACTGTATTGCAAGGTGTGAGATTGAGCTCGGCTCAATGCCCGACCACGGCAGAAGATAAATAAGAGATGAGTGTCATCCCTATGCCTCAGCCATAGGATCTATTATGTATGCCATCTTGTGTACTGCACTGATGTAAACCTTGCCGTAAGTTTGGTAGGAAGGTACCAAAGTAATCCCGCAAGGAACACCGGATAGCGGTAAAGAATATCCTGAAGTACTGAAAAGAACAAAGGACATGTTTCTCGTCTATGGAGGTGACGAAGAGCTCGTCAGAAGGGTTACGCCGACGCTTAGCTTCGACACGTATCTGGATGACTCTAAGTCACAAACCGGATACGTGTATATTTTAAATGGTGGGGCAGTAAGCTAGTGCAGTTGCAAGCAAAGTGTCGTGGCAGGATCTACATGTGAAGCAGAGTACATGGCAGCCTTGGAGGCAGCGCATGAAGCAATCTGGGTGAAGGAGTTCATCACCGACCTAGGAGTCATACCCTATGCGTCGGGGCCGATCGCACTCTTCTGTGACAACACTGGAGCTATTGCACTTGCCAAGGAGCCCAGGTTTCACAAGAAGACCAGACACATCAAGCGTCGCTTCAACTCCATTAGTGAAAATGTTCAAGATGGATACATAGATATTTGTAAAGTACATACGGACCTGAATGTAGCAGATCCGTTGACTAAACCTCTCCCTAGGGCAAAACATGATCAACACCAGAACTCTATGGGTGTTCGATTCATCACAATGTAACTAGACGATTGACTCTAGTGCAAGTGGGAGACTGTTGGAAATATGCCCTAGAGGCAATAATAAAATGGTTATTATTATATTTCTTTGTTCATAATAATTGTTTGTTATTCATGCTATAATTTTGTTATCCGGAAATCGTAATACACGTGTGAATACATAGACCACAACGTGTCCCTAGTGAGCCTCTAGTTGACTAGCTCGTTGATCAACAGATAGTCATGGTTTCCTGACTATGGACATTGGATGTCATTGATAACGGGATCACATCATTGGGAGAATGATGTGATGGACAAGACCTAGTCCTAAGCATAGCTCAAAGATCGTGTAGTTCGTTTAGCTAAAGCTTTTCCAAATGTCAAGTATCATTTCCTTAGACCATGAGATTGTGCAACTCCCGGATACCGTAGGAGTGCTTTGGGTGTGCCAAACGTCACAACGTAACTAGGTGACTATAAAGGTACACTCACGGGTATCTCCGAAAGTGTCACATTGGGTTGTCACGAATCGAGACTGGGATTTGTCACTCCGTATGACGGAGAGGTATCTCTGAGCCCACTCGGTAATGCATCATCATAATGAGCTGAATGTGACCAAGTGTCTGGTCACGGGATCATGCATTGCGGTACGAGTAAAGTGACTTGCCGGTAACGAGATTAAACGAGGTATTGCGATACCGACAATCGAATCTCGGGCAAGTAACGTACCGGTTGACGAAGGGAATTGTATACGGGGTTACTTGAATCCTCGACATCGTGGTTCATCCGATGAGATCATCGAGGAGCATGTGGGAGCCAACATGGGTATCCAGATCCCGCTGTTGGTTATTGACCGGAGAGGCGTCTCGATCATGTCTGCATGTCTCCCGAACCCGTAGGGTCTACACACTTAAAGGTTCGGTGACGCTAGGGTTGTAGAGATATGAGTATGCAGTAACCCGAAAGTTGTTCGGAGTCCCGGATGAGATCCCGGACGTCACGAGGAGTTCCAGAATGGTCCGGAGGTAAAGAATTATATATAGGAAGTCAGGTTTCGGCCATCGGGAAAAGTTTCGGGGGTCACCGGTATTGTACCGGGACCACCGGAAGGTTCCCGGGGGTCCATCGGGTGGGGCCACCTATCCCTGAGGGCCCCATGGGCTGAAGTGGGAGGGGAACCAGCCCCTGGTGGGCTGGTGTGCCCCCTTGGGCCCCCCTGGCGCCTAGGGGTTGGGAAACCCTAGGGGTGGGGGCGCCCACCGGCTTGGGGCAAGCCACCTCAAGCCGCCCCTAGGAGATTGCATCTCCTAGGGCTGGCGCCCCCCTAGGAGGCCTATATAAAGAAGGGGGAGGGAGTGCAGACGCACCCATGGTCTTGGTGCCTCCCTCTCCCCACACACCACCTCTCCTTCTCACTGAAGCTTGGCGAAGCCCTGCCGAGATCGCTGCTGCATCCACCACCACGCCGTCGTGCTGCTGGATCTCCATCAACCTCTCCTTCCCCCTTGCTGGATCAAGAAGGAGGAGAAGTCTTCCCCAACCGTACGTGTGTTGAACACGGAGGTGCTGTCCATTCAGCACTAGGATCATCGGTGATTTGGATCACGACAAGTACGACTCCCTCAACCCCGTTCTCTTGAACGCTTCCGCTCGCGATCTACAAGGGTATGTAGATGCATTCCTCTCTCTCGTTGCTAGATGAACTCATAGATTGATCTTGGTGAAGCATAGAAATTTTTTATTTTCTGCAACGTTCCCCAACAAGATACGCACGGCAAGACATACATCAAGTGTTCTCAAATCATGAAAGACTCAATCCGATAAGATTACTTCAAAGGAAAAACTCAATCCGTTACAAGGGAGTAGAGGGGGAGAAGCAACATAAGATCCAACTATAATAGCAAAGCTCGCGATACATCAAGATCGTGCCAAATCAAGAACACGAGAGAGAGAGAGAGATCAAACACATAGCTACTGGTACATACCCTCAGCCCGAGGGTGAACTACTCCCTCCTCGTCATGGAGAGCGCCGGGATGATGAAGATGGCCACCGGTGGGGGTTCCCCCTCCGGGAGGGTGCCGGAACAGGGTCCCAATTGGTTTTTGGTGGCTACAGAGGCTTGCGGCGGCGGAACTCTCGATCAATTTTGTTCCCCGAAGTTTTTAGGGTATATGGAGTTATATACGCGGAAGAAGTACGTCGGTGGACCTCCGGGCTGTCCACGAGATAGGGGGGCACGCCCTAGGGGGGTGGGCGTGCCCCACACCCTCGTGGGCAGCCCGAGACTCCCCTGGTGCAGCTCCGGTACTCCGTGGGCTTCTTCTAGTCCAAAAATAGGTTATGTGGAGTTTCAGGCCAATTGGACTCCGTTTGATATTCCTTTTCTTCGAAACACTGAAATAGGCAAGAAACAACGATTCAGGGTTGAGCCTCCGGTTAATAGGTTAGTCCCAAAAATAATATAAAAGTGTAAAATAAAGCCCATTAACATCCAAAACAGTAGATAATATAGCATGGAGCAATCAAAAATTATAGATACGTTGGAGACAGACAACTAGATCAATAGTAGGGGGAATAGTTTCACTGTCTTATCCTTTTTCTTCATTGGCTGATGCAGCCGGAATGTCTTCAGCCGCTTTAGCTTCAGATTCTTGAGCAGATACTGAAGAGATGGCTTCAGAAAACACTTGACGTGCTACTTAGCTTGAGTTTTGAACATCCTCTTCAGGAATGCTTGACATGGAGACCTGGTGCCTAGGGCCTCTGCGAAGACTTTGGAAAGAGGGCTACGCCTTTGGTGAAGGTTTGGTCTTCTCCATGTCTTTTGGTGTAGCTTGCAGGGTCTCAAGCACCGGAGTGGTGACATGAGCAGGTGGTGTGCGAGGAATCACTTCATGCAGTGGGGAGTTGGGGTGTTGCTGTTCCCAGAATTCATCATGAGCAATTGGCGTCGTGGGACCACTAATGCTTACCAATTCACTGCTCGATGGAGTAGGTGATGATACCGGGTTGGACTGGATCTGAGGAAGGACTTCATCATCTTCAACATTGTCATCATGACCAATGTCTTCAGCTGCGCTGGTGTCAATAGCTGGAATGTCTTTAGACTGATGAGCCTCTGTGGAAGCAGGCTCATGCACAACGAGACGACGCTCACGATGGTGGAAGCAGGTAGTGCAACAGAGATGGGATCAACGAGGAGTGGTTCTTGGGGAACAACATGATCTTTTCGTTAGGACTTTGAGCACTTTGTCTTCATCTTCTTCCGAGAGGGAGCAACATAAGAGGTATCATGATGCTTCCTCTTCCTGGCTTCCGCCTCAGCCAACCTAGTCTTTTTCGGCTCTGAAGCTGCTGAAGGGACCTTTGGCTTCAAGCCAGTCATACTGGCAGGGAAGATAATGCTTGGTCTTTCCTGCCTTGGGGCTTCGGGTTCAGCTTCAGCAGGCTTCTTCTTCTTGGCAGCCAGCTTGGGGTCGATGCCTGGACGCCCAAGTGCCTTTCTCTTCATAGCCTCATTGTGAGCCTGGACGCATTTCTCAGCGTAGTACTTCATGCACTCACGAGAGCCTTTGGCTTCCTCACGTTTCTTCTTAAACTGGGCCTTGAGGTCAATCATCATCTGCTTGAAGTTTTGAACATCAACGACACTGAGCTTTGCCATATGCTTCTTGAACTGGGCCTTCTCATACTCAATCTTGTTCTTCAGCTCAACAATTTTCTAAGCTATAGCAAGCTCATTGGCGATACTGCCTTGAAATGTGACACTGATGTCAATGGGCAGCTGCAGATCGTCAATGGTGAGAGTAGGATCCTCAAACCATTAATAAATAAAATTGTTGAGAATATCTGCTTGTCAGACAAGAGCTGGCTTCAGGTGATTCAATGTGATGCTGTAAGAATTCTGCAAACGAATGCAGACTATGAGAACCAAGGGATTCTCCCACGGACATGTAACTGTGACATCATTAGAGATGCGAGGGAAGGGGAAGAGGTCATATGCATTCTCAGAAGATTTTTAAGATAAATCAGTTTGAAGACATTTACCTCATAGTGCGAAGACATTCACTTATCGATGTGAGTTGGTTCCAGATTTGTACTAATCCATGAATAGGTACAAGTGAGGATTCTAACTAGTTGTGATGCATAAGTGAACATACTTGCAAGTTATGAGATGCAGAAACAGAGGATATATATTTGGAAGTGTATAAACCACTTTTGGAAGATGTGGACAGATTAAATAGATCAAATAGGCGGTAAAAAGCGAGTTTTATTTACCCCATGACGAACTGCTAGACGAGGCGGAAGGAGGCCGAGCAGTCCAATCTCCCGCGCCCTAACATGGCGGCGGAAGACACCTACGGCGGCGGCGGAGCAGACGATGTCCGCGACCGGCGTGAAGACGGCGTTGGAGAGGTTGCGGCAGCGAAGCATTTTGTCCCCGGTGTCGGCTGAGGCTAGCGGTGGCGCTAGGGTTTGAGCGAGATGTGAGGCATGAGAAGAGATAATGACCGCGTGGGGGTGAAGTATTTATAAGGAGAAGGGGCGGCGCAGTGCAATTACGCAGGTACCCCTGGCGGTTCACATATGGTGGACACGTGGACAGCATGCAACTTATCGAGGGTTGAACCACGATCCCACGCGTGCCTGGTTTGTCGGGTGTCGGTGTACTAGAGTAGGGGTACCCTAGTATCCCAAACTTGTGCACGGGCAGTTGCAGCCCTCCGCGGCAGGGCTTACCGGGTGACCGCCAAGATCCTCCGTGGTTCCTTTGGAGCCATTCAAGAGCAAAGTATTCAAGCCAAGGAGACGAGGCCCCGGCAAGAGGAGCTTGCCGGGAAGGCCACCCAAGGCACCTACAAGACAAGGCCCGGCAAGAAGAGGAGCTTGCCGGAAGGCCCGGTGCGCGACAAGATTCCGGGCGCGGCAAGACAACAACCGCGGCAAGGCGCTTGCCGCGGCAGACCACCTCTCTGTACCTACGCTCCAGCACATCCACTAACGTGTTGCCCTGGGACCTTCCCAGGCGCGCGTGGCAAGAGGCTGTGCAGCCAACGGTGCGAGGTGGCAAGCAGCGCTGATAAGTTTGCCATCGTGGCGAACGGTGGCGCCCCTGACGGTCCCTGTTTGCACTGTTAGGGCGACTAGATGGGCATTTAATGCCTTTGTCCCCTGCCGTCAAGGTTAGGTATAGTACATCGTACAATCGCACAAGTAGGTGTACCAACCACTATTTTTCCATTTGTAACCCGCCCACGTTGCCACCGTCGGAGCCCCTTGAGCATATAAAAGGAGGCCCATGCGCAATGTAGAAGGGGTTGGTCGATCGATTCCTCCATGCTCGGTCTCGTTAGCAGCTACATCTGCATCAGAGCACTCGAAGCTCTGAGCAAGAACGCATAATACACCTAGACATGCAGCAGTAGGAGTATTATCTCTCCGGAGAGCTGCTGGGTAAACCTCTCTCGCGTGTTCGCCTCGATCTGCTCTTCGATGCGACCTCTGCTTCCCTGCCGAACGAAAGGGGCTCGGTCCGCCGGCCCCATAGGTATTCATGGGCCAGATCAGCCTGCCCCGACATCTTTGGCGCGCCAGGTAGGGGGCGTCGAGGTTGTGTGAACCTGATCCGGCGTCCACGCGACCTAGATCTTCATCATCTTCACCAACATGCCACCGAAGAAGAAGGCTTCGGCGGCGGAAGACCCGTCCGCGTCGAACCCACCGCCACCGGAGCAAACAGGTGGTGGCGTAGACGCCGGCGGAAGAATGGACGGCGCCGGGGTAGCTCACGGTTCTGCCAAGTCCAAGGACAAGGCTGCGCAGACCTCGGCGTCCGTACATGCACCGCGCCCGTCTCAGGAGGCGCGAGACCGACAGCGTCATGGCATTCACAATGCCATACGCTTGTTGGACCAAGATCAAGCTGGACGATCTCGGGATGCTCAAGACCAGCATGCACGCCAACGTGCTGGCACGAGCGAGGCATGGTCGCCCGGACGGGATACTGCTCCTTCTAACATAGTTAGAAGTCCGAGCATATCTCGTTCCTCGCGCCGTTCGCCACTGCCACCCACCACTCCAGCAGAAGCTTTGGCGAGAGCGCAGCTGCTCTTAGATTACCCTCCAACGGCCAACAAGGTCGATGAGTGGAGGGCCACCATTCAGAGTCTCATCGGCTTTGCCAACGGCGATGCTCCGTGGCAACCGAGTGCATCGATGCCGCGGCAGGACTGCCAAACACGAGCCGGTGGCGACGAGACCGGTGGGGGTGCAACCACCATGCACTCTCCGCCCCGAAGGCCAAGATCGCCGACTCGCCGGATCCACCTCGACAGCGACTCCATCGCTGGCCATCGATCCACGAGTTCATCGCGATCAGCGCCAATTTCTTCACGAACGACAGCAAGAGGACGCTCGAACACGCATCGAGCGCCGAAGAGAAGCGCGGCGTCAATCCGACCAGCGTGCTGGGCCCTCTGTCGACATGCATGCGCTAGGGGAACCAGGCGACTTGCCGTACGCAGTAGGTTGCCCTGCGTTCACTCGTGAGCTGCGGCAAGTCCAGTGGCCCATCAAGAAAAACTTCTGCCGACGCACCAGAGAAGTACGACGGCAAGACGCATCCGTCGGAGTTCCTCAAAGCATCTACACCATCGCGGTGTAGGCTGCCGGGGCGAGACGACAAGATCCTTGCCAACTACTTCACCGGTGCTCAAGCCCAATGTCGATCTCGCTCATGCACTTGCGGACAACTCCATATCTTCTTGGGCAGATCTATGCCATCAGTTTGTCGGCGCCTTTACAGCGCCACAAGCCCCATGGCCAAGAAAGCGACCTTCATCCGCCGCCAGAAGGAAGGGGAGCCCTCGCAAGTATATTCAAAGATTCAGCCCGTGTACAAAGACAACATCTCAGATGTCCACCCCGCGCGGTGATCGCTGCGTTCCATCGATCGCGCGAAACCGCAGGATGCGGGAGGAGATGGCGATGTGCAAGATCGAGACGCCGATGAGCTATATGCCCTGGCCGACAAGTGTGCACGTGCTGAGGAGGGGAGGAGACTCCCCGGAGAGAATACTGAAGCAGGAGGATCTGATAGTGAAGAGACCGCACGGCAAAGAAGAGCCGGCGGCGGGGCAACAGAAAGAGGAAAGGCAGAGATGTATAGTTGTTGAGCAGTCCGGCAACGGAGGCGGCGCCAAGAAAGCCAAGGCTGGTAGCCCTGGCAAGGAGGTTGCCGCTGCCACCAACTACCAGTCTGTGGCGGCCGCCGACAAGCAGGACGGCTCCGGCAAGCAATACTGCAAGATCCACCGCACCAAGGGCCATGACCTCCAGAGCTGCAAGAAGGTCGAGCAGCTTGTCGAGCAGCAGAAAGCTGAATACGAGCGGCGTGACAAGGAGAAAGCCCAAGAGGGTGCTGGAGGACCCAGCAAGAAACGCCCCGGCCGGGGAGGACGCCGCGGCAAGGCCAAGCAGCGGCAAGGAGACAGACCTCCCCGTGGCCGCGACAAGGATGAAGACGAAGACGACGATGAAGACACGGATGATGACGAGACCGATGAGCAGGAGCTCCAGAAAACCACAGAGGTCCTGTGCGTTGACGGTGCTTCAAGCATACCTCCCACCGCCAGCTCAAGCAAAGGATGCGGAGGTCAATGCAGCAGTAACCATCCATCGAGTCACGCAAGCCTCACGAAATGGTCTAGCACGCCTATCATCTTTGATATTGAGGACCACCCCGATCGTGTAAGCATGCGGTCGGGTGCTTGCCGATGTTGGTTTCACCAACTATCCGCAACCTCAAGGTCACCAAGATGTTAGTTGACGGTGGGGCCGGCTTGAATCTGATCTCCTCTGCGGTGCTCCAGAAACTACAAATCCCAGATGGCGAGCTCGAAGAGACCGGCACTTTCCAAGGAATCAATCCGGGAAGGAGCAAGCCGAAGGGAAAGATCACGTTGCCGGTAACATTTGGCAGCGAGTTGAACTTCAGGACTGAGAGGGTCACCTTTGATGTTCTTGACTTTCCATTGCCTTACAATGGAATACTTGGCCGCCCAAAGACTTCGCCAAATTCATGGCGGCCTCTCACTATGCCTACAACATATCAAGATGCCAGCCCGATAAGTGTCATCTCTGCCCCTCGGCGACAAGAAGGATGCTCTTATCTGCGCCGACAAGATCTACCGGGAAGCGGCTGACCGCGATGCATTGCAAGCCACTTGCCGCTGAAGCTCCCGGGGGGAAGAAGAAGACCAAGTCCGGCAAGCGCACCTCTTCGGAGTGCTGCGCTACCGTCGAGGACGCACCATCGAGCTCCACCGGCAAGTGTAAGAAGACGATGACAGCTCCACCAGAGACCAACAAGGTGTCCGCCATGAGGACGGCATCGGTGGTACCTTCACCATCAAGGTGCCTCTCTCGACCCTAAATAGGAAGGCGCGCTCGTTGCTTTCCTGCGGGCGAAACGTCGACGTGTTTGCGTGGCAACCGTCGACATCCCCGTGTTCCCATGAAAGTAATTGAGCACCATCTTGCCGCTTGTCCTCGCGCGCGCCCGTCAAGCGTAAAGTAAGGAAGCAAGCGGTGGAGCATCAAGAGTTCATCGCGGAAGAAATCAAGAACCGGAAGCAGCAGCCTTGTCGAGGAGTGCTCCATCCTATGTGGTTGGCCAATCCTGTAGTTGTATCGCAAGGCTAACGGGAAATGGAGGCTTTGTATCGACTTTACAGATGTCAATAAAGCTTGTCCTAAAGACCCATTTCCCTTGCCGCGCATCGACTGATTGTTGACTCCACGGCCGATGTGATTTGCTTTCATTTCTGGATGCATACTCAGGATATCATCAGATCTTCATGGCAGAAGAGGATGAGGAGAAGACCGCATTCATCACCCCATGTGGCACATACTGTTTTGTACGGATGCCCTTCGGGTTAAAGAATGCTGGTTCAACATTTGCGAGAGTAGTTGATGATGCTTTTGAGCCGCAAATGCACAGAAATGTGGAAGCAGACATGGATGACATAGTGGTCAAAAGCAAGGACAAGGCGACCCTGGTTCAAGATTTAGACGAAACCTTTGCAAATCTGCGCAAGATCAACCTCAAGCTCAACCCCGAGAAGTGCGTGTTTGGAGTCCCTTCCGCAAGCTTCTCGGGTTCTTCGTGGTCTCAGCGGGAATTGAAGCCAATCCCGACAAGATCAAGGCCATTGAGCAGATTGAAGCACCAAAGCGCCAAGGATGTACGAAGGCTTGCCGGTTGCGTAGCTGCTCTCAAAGAGTTTATCTCTAGGTTCTGCTGAGCGCCTGCCATTTTTCAAAATTTTGAAAAAGGCAGGTCCGATGAAATGGACTCGAAGCGGAGGCTACGCTGCAGGACTTGAAGAGATACCTGCCCTCCACTCAACACTTGTCGCACCTAAGCCACAAGAGAAGTTGCTTTGCTATATATAGCGGCAACCAATCAAGTGGTTAGTGCTGCGTTAGTAGCAGAGAGGGAGGCGGATGACGAGCTAGCAACCATGGCAGATGCATCCAGCGACAAGTAGGGGGCTTCACCGGCAAGCTCTGGTCCCGACAAGGACGGATCTGCACAGACGCATGAGAAGATGTAAAAAAGGATGGTGCAACGCCCAGTTTACTTTGTCAGTTCCCTTCTGCAGGGGGCTACGTCAAGGTACTGCACGGTGCAGAAATTGCTTTTCGGCCTTCTCATGGCCTCGAGAAAGCTGCGCCATTACTTTCGTGCACATGAGATCACAGCTTGTCACCGCTTTCCGCTGAAGAGGATCTTGCAAAATCCGAAGCAGGCGGGATTGTCGAGTGGGCACCGAACTGCATCAAGCTTTGGCCTCAAGTTTGAGAGCACTTCAACTATCCAAAGCGAGCATTGGCGGAGTTCATAGCAGAATGGACACCAACACGGATGAAGAAATTCCGTAAACGAGCATTCCGTCAAGGAAGCAAGCAAAGAGTGGTGATGTACTTTGATGGTGCCTTCGCTGCAAGGCGCCGGTGCGGCGTGCTACTTGTCGCACCCACGGAGAGCACCTCAAGTACGTAGTCCGGATGCACTTTCCCAAGGAGCAAGCAACAAACAATACCGCAGAGTATGAAGGTTTGCTTGCAGGTCTCGAGATCGCAGTAGACCTTGGGATGAAGAAGCTCATTGTCAGGGGTGACTCACAGCTTGTCATCCGCCAAGTGAACAAGAATTATCAGAGTCCGTTGATGGAAGCTTATGTTGATGAAGTGAGAAAGCTAGAAGAGCACTTTGACGGCCTACAGATGGAATATATTCCAAGAGCTCAAAACGACATCGTTGATGGTTCGCCAAAGTGCGCCAGACTTAAGTTACTCGTGGAACCAGGGGTTTTGTGCTCAAGCTGACTCAAATGCAGAACGCCATCAATCGGGCAGAGCAAGAAGAGGAAGTTGATCTCTGGTGACTACTTTCCGCAGAGCTTCCTGCCGCCGCCAAGAAAATCCCCAAGATTGACACCAATAAAGGCCGAGGAGCAGCCTGCCCGACAAGCCCTGTGGTTTGTTCGTTGAAGCCGACGCCCCGACAAGTTTTGCTTCCGCAAGCTTGCCGGGAACGTCAAGCTCCGCTGAGCCATGTGTTCTCGCCGTGGAAGCCGATGTTCCCGCAGCAGCAGATGTGCCTTTAGTCCTTGTTGTCGAGCCGCAAGCTCCAAAGATGGGCACGGCCAGATTGTCCATTTCCTTCAGACAGAGAACTTCCCAAGAGCAAGAAGAAGCGGAAAGAGTAGCCCGGCGGTCAAGTATGTACCGGTTTGTCGACAACACACTGCATGTAAGAAGACTCAACGGTGTGAAATTGAAGTGTATTCGCCGAAGACGGACAAAAGCTGTTGGCAGAGATACATGGAGGCATATGTGGTCACCACATTGGCGCCAGAGCATTTGCCGCAAAGCGTGCTCCAAGGTTTCTTTTGGCCGACAGCCCTCGGGATGCAATCGCACAAGTAACCAAGTGTGAAGCGTGCAGTTCCATTCCAAGCAGATACACCAGCCGGCTCAAGCTCTCGGACGATCCCTTTATCCCGGCCATTTTCGGTCCGGGGCTCGACATCCTCGCCCCTTTCCCGAAGTTGTTTGGGGCTTTGAGTACTTATGCGTTGCGATCGACAAGTTCACAAAGTGGCCGGAAGTGGAAGCAGTGAGGAAGGTGACAAAGACGTCAAGATCAAGTTCTTCAGTCGATTGTGTGCCGCTTCGAATCCCTAACGGGATCATCACCGACAACGGCACGCAATTCACAAGCCGCACCTTCATGCAAGACGTCCAAGATCTTGGCGCCAAGGTTCCGCTTCGCTTCATTGCTCATCCGAGAAGCAACGGTCAGGCGGAGAGAGCAATGCTTTGAAGTGCTGCGCGGCTCAAGACCAGAACTTTCGGCAGTCGCAGTGCGGAAGAAACTGGATTGAGGAGCTGCCGGTGGTTCTTTGATCGATCAGGACGATGCCAAATCGAGCCACTGGCCAGACACCTTTCACTCTAGTCTATGGAGCAGAGGTAGTTCTCCCCACGGAACTCGTATACGGATCGCCTCGAGTGCTCGCTTATGATGAGCTTGAGCAAGAGCAGCTGCGACAAGATGACGCTGCTCCTTGAGGAGGATCGCCTTCAGTGTCTGACGAGCTGCTCGGTACCAAGAAGCTTTGCGCCGCTACCATAGCCGCAAAGTCAATGCCAGAAGTCTCGAGGAAGGCGACCTTGTTCTTCGGCGTGTTCAGTCCGCCAAGAATTCCAACAAGTTGATGCCGAAGTGGGAAGGCCCTTATCGGGTGAAACGAGTCACTAGGCCCGGCGCTGTCCGCCTTGAGACCGAAGATGGCATTCCGGTGAGCAACTCCTGGAACATTGAGCATCTTTGTAAGTTTTACCCGTAGGGCGCGGTTGCCGGAACCTGTTCCGGCAACCACCTTTTGTACAAGTCTTGCCGCTGTTGCATGTAATCCTTTGTACAAAGCCGGGCGCAGACCCCGTGCATCAGTAAAGCTAGCGTGCTTAGCGCACCTTGTCAATTTCATGCTTTTTACTCCTATTTTGCATGCATTATCTGACACTTTGTGCAGCACCTACCCCTGGTAAGTGATAGCGAGCCACAAGGCTCCATATCTTTATTTTCTCTTTTTTCTCTTTCTCAAAGAAAGGAAGGTTCCCTCGCACACAAGTTTGCCGGGGGGAAAGGAGAAGATAATGGTGTGGACCAAGCGTCGCTCAAGGAAGTCTAGCCTTACAGGGAAGCAAACTACAGAAAAGCTAAGTTGCCCAAGTTCGAGCAATCAGTTTTAAAATTTTTAAGTTATCTTCCTTGAACGACCGCACTTTGTATGGAAAACCTGTGCGCAGAGGAACCAACTCGTAGCTAGTCGCGCCCTTACTTTGTTTCGAGTCCGCTCAACAACTTAAGTGGGCTGCGACTAGTTGCGACAAGGTTGCTTGTCGGAAGCGGCACCGCCAAGAGGGAGCCTTGACGTCCCGCACTCAGCTTCATGACTCAGTGCCCGCGCCGACAAGTTCCCTAAAAGCGTAGGGCAAAAACATACAAAGGAAGGAATCAAGTAAAGGAAATAACATAGCAATCAATATTCAAAATAAAGTTATATTACAAGATAGCTTGCCGCAGCTCTAATGGATTGTTCCTATGACATGACCAGCAGCGGCAAGAGAAAGAGAAAACGGGCGACCTAATCTACACGGTCGCCCTCAACCCTCTTGATTCCGCTCACCGTGTCCACAATGGGTGCGACAAGGGTCTTGAGCGCCTCCACATCAGCATCTGGCGGCAGGGACTTGAGGACGTTGGTGAAGTTGAGGCCTGGGTTGCGGAAGGCCACCTTCATCAGCACCTTCTCGAGAGCTCCCGCGCAGATCTGGCGCGACTCCTCGGCTAGCTGCTTTGGGCCTTCTTCCTGGAGTCGCTGGAGACCCGTCACCACGCCCTTGAAGAACAAGCTGAGCTTGGCGCTGGGTTGGGGATGCTCGTCGGAGGAGTATCCAAGATCCACCATCCCCAGCTCCATCAGCTCCCTGTGGATGGCTGCAGCAGTATCCACGAGACCCTCGGTCCGATGCTCCACGTTCTCTCTCAAGGCACTCAGGCGGCAACAGCACTCGCTAGCAGACTCCTCGTCGGCCTTGATCTTGTCCTTCAAGGCCACCTCCTGCTCCTTGGCGCTGGCCCAGCGTCTCGAGTCAAAGTAGTTAGCTTCAACTCAAGATCTGCATTGGAGTCCTCGGCGGCGTTGAGCTCCTTGCTCCTCTCGGCGAGACGGCCTGTAGCTCGCCAAGAGTGTAGGCGTCCTTCTCGGCCGTGCTTGAGTGCAGCAAGCTCCTCGCCGCTCTTCTTGAGGCTGGCCTCCAAGCGCCACCTTCGTCTCCAGCTCCTTCTTGGCGGCCTCGGCAGCGGCAGCATCCTTTGCTTCCTTGAGAGCCCCGCCAAATGTTTCCTCGCGCATGGCAAGATCCTCCTCGTGGCTGTCAAGGTTAACCTTCCGCTGCCAACTCACCTTCCTGGCAGACAGCTTCTCGGCAAGTCATTGTTCCTCCTCGGCCTTCAGCCTTCTCGAGGATGAAGGCCTTGCGCTCCTCGGCGAAGTTGCTCCCGCCTCCGCCAAGGACCGGAGAGCTTCTGGTTGCGGCCCCGAGCTCCTCCGGCGCTTCTCAATGTTCGCTCCCGCCTTCGCGACAAGCGCTTCCGGATTCCAGCTTGGCTTGCCGGGCGCGGTAGAGCGACAGCAACTTCCGCAGCAGCTGCTCCTCCTCAGGCTCGCCGCCGCTGCTGCTTGGCGCGTCGACCAGCGTCAGCCCAGCGGAGGCGAGCAGTTCTTCATTTAAGGTTTCTCCTTCGACCGGCACCCTGGAGCTCGACTCCCATGGGAGCTTGATGAAGACGCCATCACCGGCCTTCAAATAGGCGCCGGGCTGGGGCTCTTCGGAGCCCGACGCTGCAGCAGCGGCAGAGGGGTCGGCGGTCGGTGTAGCGCCTGGCGCTCCTGCGGCCTCAGGGTCGTCAGTGCGATCGCCAGACCCCTCGCCAGCTTCTGCGGCGGCAGCTTCGGTGGCCTCTTCGCCGGCAGGCTCGTCAGCGCCGGCTTCTTCTTCCACGGCGGCGGCTTCATCAGTGTTGCCGCGCACGTCCTCCTCGCCGGCGACCTCGATCTCAATTGGCTCTGTGGCGGACGGATGAAGAAAGTCAAGCAAATATTCAAAGACAAAATCAGAAGAAGAAAAACACAAGGGAAGTACTCAGGCAAGAAGGTTACCTGCGCCGGGGGCTGCGGTCATGGTCTCCGCCGCCAAGGGATCGCTGGTGCCGTCCCTTGCCGGAGAGCTGCCCCTTGCCGGAGAAGGCTCCCTTGCCGGAGAACGCTCCCTAGCCAGGGAATCCACCCTTGGCGGCATAGTCGAAGCAAAAGGAGGCTGCTCTGCTCCTACACAAATCAACAATCAGATATCAGCAAGGAAAAAGCACCCATGCACGCCGAACAGCAAGAAGTAGACCATATACTTACGCTGGGGGCTGCGCTGGGGGCTGCTTTGAAGGAGAGTTGCCTCATCCGGCAAGGTTGTCTCGGACGCGCCTCCTGCCGTCGCAGTGGGTTCGTCCTCGACGACAATCACCGGGATCTTGGCTCTCTTCGACATCCTCTGGGCCAGCGTCCTGAAAAGGAATGGATTCAGAGTAAAGCAGATCAAATACTAGACAAGGCAACAAATCGAAGAATTACAAGTACAACAGGGAATCTTACTCTTCTTCTTCCTCGTCGGAGCTGAGTGCGGAGAGGTCAAATTCTGGACCGCCTCGCATGCACGAGGCGGAGGAGTGGGCTCCTTGGGCGCTTGGCGGGAGCGGGACCGGTGGCTGCGAGGGCCCGCTCCGGTGCCGCAGCGGGCGTGAGGTGCTCCGCTGCAACAATGCTTGCCGTGGTGGGCCAGCGTGCCAGCGGGCGCTGCTGTTGGCTGTCTGCCCGCCGCCCCGCTGCATCTCCGGCCTTGTGAAGACGCCTTCTTGGTGGAGCTGGTGGCTCCGCCGCTGCAAGCTGCTTGGAGGCGGGAGGATGCGCCTCGGCGGGTTCGCTCGACTCGGCTTGGGCTCGCAAGCTCCTCCTCGCCGACAAACTCCTTTCGCTCGACAAGGCTTGCCGCCTACCGCCTCCCGCCTCCACAGTGAAGCCAAACTTCGCCACGGCAGCGCTCTTGCCGCCTCTTCCAGCTGGTATGGCGCGCTGCATCTCATCGTCGATAGTGTCGTGGGTGAGGCCTCTCGCTTGCCGGGCGGACCGGCATTTCCACCAGATTGTCGAAGAACTGCCGCACGACGTCATCTGCCGGCTCTTGCCAAGTGGGGACAATTCCATGGGAGTCACACAACGGCATCATTGCACGGATGCGGTCAAGCGACGAGTTGTTGCACAACGGAACGACGCCCCTCGGCAACCTAAACATCTCCGGATGATCAGGATCAGGCTTGAACAGCTCTAAGAGCATCGCGTCAAGCTCCAAGACGGTGAAGTTGAAGTTGAGGCCCGGCCGCAGCCTCATGATATCTGCTGCGTTCACGAAATTCCTGTGCAGGTCTCCTTCTCTCCTGCAAGGGGGCGTCTGCGGCGAAGAAAGTCCGCACTAACAAAGTGCCTCTGATGAGTCCGGCAAGTCTCGAGGCGGAGGATTCGGTAATCGCGATCTTCAGCCTAAGCGTCCTCCGGGGCCAGATTGCTCCAATCATTGCCGCGTACTACTGGGGTTTGGCGCTGGGCGGTAAAAGGCTGCGGGTTCTCCTCAACAATCTAGCACCAATCTGCCCTCCACTCCTCCCATTTGCTACGGAGCTCTCCCTCCAGATAGGCCTCCTTCTTGCCGACCTTGGAGACCGAAGCAATTCCTCCGGAAAGGGGCTCTCCTCTCTCGGCTCGGGGTAAAAAGAAGTGTCGGAAAAGGGCTACATTTGGGTGGACTCCGACAAAGTTTTCGCAGAGATGTGCGAAAACCGCCATGGTCAGAACGGCGTTGGGGGTGAAATCAAGGAGGCGGAACCCGTAGTTGTTCATGATGTCGCAAAAGAATTCAGAGAAAGGCGGGCAGAGCCCGCAGTAGAAGAAGAGAGCGAAGAAGGGATACCCCGTCAGGGCCAGTTCAGCAGCAGCGGCGGGGAGTACCTTCGTGCGCGGATGCGCCCGCGTCTCCGTCGACCAGAAGAAGTAGTAGTTCTCCCTCAGCTCCCTCGCGGCGAGCTGAGGGGCGAAGACGGCCCGCTCTTCCGCAGCGCCAAGAAGCCGCAGCCTCGGCCGACTTCACGGTCTTCCCTTGTCGGCTTCCGGGCCCATGGCGGAGGCGGTGGAGGAGATCGACGACGTTGAGGGTGCTGGTGGCGATGAAGCGGAGCGCTGCTCTCTTTCAGCCTTGAGAAGAAGGGGGAGCAGCGGTGGTTTTCCGATGGGACAAAGAATCGGCAAGGTAGGTGACGTGCCCCTGCTTTCCCCGCTTATAAAGAGGGAGGCGGACGCCCGATTTTCCGAATAAAGAAACCCCCACAATCTCGCCCACGATCTCTCACACGACGCCACGTTCGACGCGTGCCGTTCGTGGGGGGCGTGATGGGTCCGGGGTGAGTTATGGTGTGACCCGGGCCACGTGTGCCCGTGCCCTGTTTTGGGCCTGGCCCAACAGCGCTCGGCACCGTGTGTGGCCCGGGGGCTCTGACGGTGTACTAGAGTAGGGTACCCTAGTATCCCGAACTTGTGCACGGGCAGTTGCAGCCCTCCGCTGTGGGCTTACCGGGTGACCGCCAAGATCCTCCGTGGTTCCTTTGGAGCCATTCAAGAACAAAGTATTCAAGCCAAGGAGACGAGGCCCCGGCAAGAGGAGCTTGCCGGGAAGGCCACCCAAGGCACCTACAAGACAAGGCCCCGGCAAGAGGAGCTTGCCGGGAAGGCCCGGTGCGCGACAAGCTTCCGGGCGCGGTAAGACAACAACCGCGGCAAGGCGCTTGTCATGCGCACCACCTCTTCAGTACTCTACGCTCCGGCACATCCACTAACGTGTCGCCTGGGCCTTCCCAGCGCGTGGCAAGAGGTTGTGCAGCCGCCGGTGATCGAGGTGGCAAGGAGCGCCGACAAGTTTGCCATCGTGGAACGGTGGCGCCTCGACGGTCCCTGTTTGCACCGTTAGGGCGACTAGATGGGCATTTAATGCCTTTGTCCCCGCCGTCGTGGGTTAGGTATAGTACATCGCATAATCGCATAAGTAGGTGTACCAACCACTATTTTTCCATTTGTACCCCGTCTCACGTTGCCACCGTCGGAGCCCCTTGAGCATATAAAAGGAGGCCCATGCGCAACGTAGAAGGGGTTGGTCGATCGATTCCCTCCACGCCGGTCTTGTTAGCAGCTCGTCTGTAGCACTTTCAGCGCTCCTGAGCAAGAACGCAATACACCTAGACATGCAGCAGTAGGAGTATTATCTCTCCGGA
This sequence comes from Aegilops bicornis, assembly GCA_021605145.1. Classification (NCBI taxonomy): domain Eukaryota; kingdom Viridiplantae; phylum Streptophyta; class Magnoliopsida; order Poales; family Poaceae; genus Aegilops; species Aegilops bicornis. The sequence continues at coordinate 365,905,362 of CM038672.1, forward strand.
GAGCTCCGAAGCTGGGTAAACCTCTCGCGTGTTTCGCCTCGATCTGCTCTTCGTGCGACCTCCGCTCCCCGCCGAACCGAAAGGGGCTCGGTCCGCCGGCCCCATAGGTGTTCGTGGGCCAGATCAGCCTGCCCCGACATCGGGTGGTCGTTCCGGCTTCTCCGGTATTCAGGCAAAAGAGATAAGAGCATTAAAAACAGTTTTAATTGAGTGTCTCTCTATCTTCAGCTGACAAGGACACGGTGAAGATATTTGACACGTGTCAACATAATGCATATGAAGAGATTAGGGTCCGATCACATTCACTTAGTTCATGAAATAGCAAATTTGAAGACATAGCTATAAGTGAATGCTGTAGAGGACAAAACACACACACACACACACACAGACACACACACACACAGACACACACACACACAGACACACACACACACACACACACACACACACACACACACACACATATATATATATATATATATATATATATATATATCAGTGAAGACCAAGACAACATTGGGAAGATAAACCTTGATGACAAACCAATGTTGAAGACAAACCAAATATGAAGATAATGCAATCATGAGGCCAAATGGAAATCTTCAAGAAAGTGTGGTTGTGGCGTTACCCACCGTATAGGAAATATTAGACCCAGACACGGCGCACAATTATCGCGGCGCTCCAAAGTTAGATTCCACATTAATGTATTCACACTTAGAGGGTAAGTCTTCATGAATTGAAGATATACGTTACTTTGTGTGTTGCGCACCTATGTCATCAATATGCATAAGCGTTAGGATGTGTGTCCATTCATAGGACATTCGAGGATTCTAAGATATTTAGCTCACACCGCAGCTTTCAAAACCTTTTCTCATCCAAGGGCTTTGTGAAGATATCTGCCAATTGCTCTTCATTGTTGACGTAAATGATATCAATGTGATGATCTCTGAGAAAGTGATGACGGATCGGAATGTGCTTTGTCTTCAAGTGATGAACCGGATTGTTGGCAATCTTGATGGCGCTTTCATTATCGCAGTAGAGTGGCACATGCTTCATGTTGATGCCATAATCCTTGAGAGTTTGCTTCATCCAGAGAAGCTGAGCGCAGAAAGATCCAGTTGTAATGTATTCAGATTCAGCAGTGGAGAGTGATACACAGTTCTGCTTCTTTGAAGACCAAAAAACAAGAGATCGTCCAAGAAAGTGACATGTGCCTGATGTGGACTTGCGATCAACCATGTCACCAGCATAATCAGCATATGAGAATCCAACTAGATCAACTCTGAGCCCTTGCATGGGACCTAAGCATGCACCCAAGGACACAGACTTGATTTTTCAACCAATTTATATGCACTGGAGCATGTGCATGTAGTTCAAATTTGAATTATGCACATAAAATGCCTAGAAAACCCAGTTAATGTATAAAAATGTCCAAACGAACCCTGAAAATTCCAAAATATAACACAACACTCCTGTTGTTCTCTGATGACACTAGAAATTTTTTAAAAGCAATAAGAGGCAACGGATATCGTTTTGTCCCCAAAGGTGGCACGTTCCCTACCGAAACCATCACGCTTTTTGTGAGAAGCATGTATCCAAACCTGCCCCAACTGGGACAAATTTTTTACCACGACATGTTGATGCCGCTCCATGATAGCATGCCAAGTTTCATGAATTTCACATGAGTTTTGGATTTACTTGAATTTAAAAACCAGGTATCTCAATGTTTGCGGCCGAGTGACGGTGGCAGGGTGTTTGACATTCATTCTCATTTCTTGCATGGGACCTAAGCATGCAACCAAGGACACATATACGATTTTTCAACCAATTTATATGCACTGGAGCATGTGCATGTAGTTCAAATTTGAATTATGCACAGAAAATCACTAGAAAACCGAGTTAATGTTTAAAAATGTCCAAACGAACCCCAAAAAATTCCAACACTGAACACAACACTCCTGTTGCTCTATGTTGACACTAGAATTTTTTTGAAAGAAATAAGAGGCAACGGATATCATTTCGTCCCAAAAGGTGGCAGATTCCCTACTGAAACCATCATGCTTTTTGTGAGAAGCTCTGGTTTGTGAGAAGCTTATACCCAAACCTGGCCCAAATGGGACACAAATTTTACCACGACATGTTGATGCCGCTCCATGATAGCATGCCAAGTTTCATGAATTTCAGACAAGTTTTGGATTTACTAGAATTTAAATACCAGGTATCTCAATGTTTGTGGCCGAGTGACGGTGGCAGGGTGTTTGACATTCAATCCCATTTCTTGCATGGGACCTAAGCATGCAACCAAGGACACATATTTGATTTTTCAACCCGTTTGTATGCACTAGAGCATGTGCGTGTAGTTAAAATTTGAATTATGCACCTGAAATGCCTACAAAACCAAGTTAATGTATAAAAACATCTGAAAGTTGGCACGTTCCCTACGGAAACCATCACGCTTCTGGTGAGAAGCTCTGGTTTGTGAGAAGCTTATACCCAAACCTGCCCCAAATGGGACAAATTTTTTACCACGACATGTTGATGCCACTCCATGATAGCATGCCAAGTTTAATGAATTTCAGACGAGTTTTGGATTTACTAGAATTAAAAAACCAGGTATCTCAATGTTTGCGGCCCAGTGACGGTGGCAGGGTGTTTGACATTGATTCCCATTTCTTGCATGGGACCTAAGCATGCAACCAAGGACACATATTTGATTTTCCAACCAATTTATATGCACCTTTGGAGCATGTAGTTCAAATTTGAATTATGCACATAAAATGCCTAGAAACCATAGTTAATGTATAAAAATGTCCAAACGAACCCCGAAAAATACCAAAATTTAACACATCACTCCTGTTGTTCTATGTTGACACTAGATTTTTTTTGAAATCAATAAGAGGCAATGGACATCGTTTCGTCCCCAAAGGTGGCACGTTCCCTACCAAAACCATAACATTTGTTGTGATAAGCTCTGGTTTGTGAGAAGATTATAACCAAACCTGCCCCAAATGGTACAAAACTTTTACCACGGCATGTTGATGCCACTCCATGATAGCATGCCAAGTTTCATGAATTTCAGTTGGATTTAGTAGAATTTAAAAACCAGGCATCTCAATGTTTATGCCCCGATGGCGGTGGCAGGGTGTTTGACATTCAATCCCATTTCTTGCATGGGACCTAAGCATGCAACCAAGGACACAATTTTTTTTTCAACCCGTTTATATGCCTTTGGAGCATGTAAATGCAGTTCAAATTTGAATTATGCACCTGAAATGCCTACAAAACCAAGTTAATGTATAAAAACATCTGAAAGTTGGCACGTTCCCTACCGAAACCATCACGCTTCTGGTGAGAAGCCCTGGTTTGTGAGAAGCTTATACCCAAACCTGCCCCAAATGGGACAAATTTTTTACCATGACATGTTGATACCACTCCATGATAGCATGCCAAGTTTCATGAATTTCAGACGAGTTTTGGATTTACTAGAATTAAAAAACCAGGTATCTCAATGTTTATGCCCAAAGGATGTGGTGGCAAGGTGGTGTTTGACATTGATTCCCATTTCTTGCATGGGACCTAAGCATGCAACCAAGGACACATATTTGATTTTCCAACCAATTTATATGCACTGGAGCATGTAGTTCAAATTTGAATTATGCACATAAAATGCCTAGAAACCATAGTTAATGTATAAAAATGTCCAAACGAACCCCCAAAAATACCAAAATTTAACACATCACTCCTGTTGTTCTATTTTGACACTAGATTTTTTTTGAAATCAATAAGAGGCAATGGACATCGTTTCGTCCCCAAAGGTGGCACGTTCCCTACCAAAACCATAACATTTGTTGTGATAAGCTCTGGTTTGTGAGAAGATTATACCCAAACCTGCCCCAAATGGTACAAAACTTCTACCACGGCATGTTGATGCCACTCCATGATAGCATGCCAAGTTTCATGAATTTCAGTTGGATTTACTAGAATTTAAAAACCAGGCATCTCAATGTTTGCGGCCGTGTGACGATGGCAGGGTGTTTGACATTCAATCCCATTTCTTGCATGGGACCTAAGCATGCAACCAAGGACACAATTTTTTTTTCAACCCGTTTATATGCACTGGAGCATGTGCGTGCAGTTCAAATTTGAATTATGCACCTGAAATGCCTACAAAACCAAGTTAATGTATAAAAACATCTGAAAGTTGGCACGTTCCCTACCAAAACCATCACGCTTCTGGTGAGAAGCTCTGGTTTGTGAGAACCTTATACCCAAACCTGCCCCAAATGGGACAAATGTTTTACCATGACATGTTGATACCACTCCATGATAGCATGCCAAGTTTCATGAATTTCAGACGAGTTTTGGATTTACTAGAATTAAAAAACCAGGTATCTCAATGTTTGCGGCCCAGTGACGGTGGCAGGGTGTTTGACATTGATTCCCATTTCTTGCATGGGACCTAAGCATGCAACCAAGGACACATATTTGATTTTCCAACCAATTTATATGCACCTTTGGAGCATGTAGTTCAAATTTGAATTATGCACATAAAATGCCTAGAAACCATAGTTAATGTATAAAATGTCCAAACGAACCCGAAAAATACCAAAATTTAACACATCACTCCTGTTGTTCTATTTTGACACTAGATTTTTTGAAATCAATAAGAGGCAATGGACATCGTTTAGTCCCCAAAGGTGGCACGTTCCTACCAAAACCATAACATTTGTTGTGATAAGCTCGGTTTGTGAGAAGATTATACCCAAACCTGCCCCAAATGGTACAAAACTTTTACCACGGCATGTTGATGCCACTCCATGATAGCATGCCAAGTTTCATGAATTTCAGTTGGATTTAGTAGAATTTAAAAACCAGGCATCTCAATGTTTGCGGCCCAGTGACGGTGGCAGGGTGTTTGACATTCAATCCCATTTCTTGCATGGGACCTAAGCATGCAACCAAGGACACAATTTTTTTTCAACCCGTTTATATGCACTGGAGCATGTGCGTGCAGTTCAAATTTGAATTATGCACCTGAAATGCCTACAAAACCAAGTTAATGTATAAAAACATCTGAAAGTTGGCATCGTTCCTACCAAAACCATCACGCACGGTGAGAAGCTCGGTTTGTGAGAACCTTATACCCAAACCTGCCCCAAATGGGACAAATGTTTTACCATGACATGTTGATACCACTCCATGATAGCATGCCAAGTTTCATGAATTTCAGGGCAGTTTTGGATTTTCTAGAATTAAAAAACCAGGTATCTCAATGTTTGCGGCCCAGTGACGGTGGCAGGGTGTTTGACATTGATTCCCATTTCTTGCATGGGACCTAAGCATGCAACCAAGGACACATATTTGATTTTCCAACCAATTTATATGCACTGGAGCATGTAGTTCAAATTTGAATTATGCACATAAAATGCCTAGAAACCATAGTTAATGTATAAAAATGTCCAAACGAACCCCGAAAAATACCAAAATTTAACACAACACTCCTGTTGTTCTATGTTGACACTAGATTTTTTTTGAAATCAATACGAGGCAATGGACATCGTTTCGTCCCCAAAGGTGGCACGTTCCCTACCAAAACCGTCACGTTTGTTGTGATAAGCTCTGGTTTGTGAGAAGATTATACCCAAACCTTCCCCAAATGGGACAAAACTTTTACCACGGCATGTTGATGCCGCTCCATGATAGCATGCCAAGTTTCATGAATTTCAGTCGAGTTTTGGGTTTACTAGAATTTAAAAACCAGGCATCTCAATGTTTGCGGTTGTGTGACGGTGGCGGGGTGTTTGAGATTCAATCCCATTTCTTGCATGGGACTTAAGCATGCAACCAAGGACACAAATTTGTTTTTTCAACATACGCACTGGAGCATGTGCGTGTAGTTCAAATTTGAATTATGCACCTGAAATGCCTACAAAACCATGTTAATGTATAAAAACCTCCACACGAACCCTGAATAATTCCATTTTTTTGACGACACCCCTATAGTTGCATGTTCACTTCAGATAAAAGGTCTAGCAATTTAAACACCATCCTTTGCAGCTGTGACCCCATTATGTAATTCAAATCAAGACGAAAAATCAAGTAGATCGCACACAGTTTATTATCACCAATCATTTGAGATGTAGCACAAAATATCTTGGAGCACCGTCGGAGTATAGTACGCATACGGCTTACACGAGAAGGTGTGACGGCTATAGTCCACAACCGGTGTGTCAAGCACACTAGATCGCTCCCCAAACATCATTTCAATTTTCAATAATCTTCGGTGAAAGATGGGGACGTGGACCCGCATCGTGAGGGCAACTTCGGCGGCCCACTCTGGCAAGAGCGCGGCCGTAGCCGCCAGGCGCGTGCTAACAAGCTTCATGAGGGCGACCGCAATCTTCGTCCGGGCGGCCAAGGCAGCCCAAACGGCCGTTGTTGCTTCTCAGGCGGCGGCAACAACATCTGCTTCGGGGATAGCAATTGGCGAGAGAGGCACAACAGTTGTCTGTTCCGCAGTGGTGGCCTTAGTTCTGATCGAGGACGCCCACGCCTAGCTCGTTGCGGTCACCGCACAAATTGAACGAAGCTTCTCCGATAACGGACGGCAACCCACGACCAAAGAGTTGGCAATCGCCGAGAGCGTTCGAGCAACCGTCCGTAACTGTGCGGCATACCCTGCCACGATGGAGCCCGCCAAAGCCCAGTTCGCGCCCACCCACGCCCAGCTCGTGGCAGCCTATTCAAAAGAGATGGCGAATGTGGATGGCGATATGTTTGCCGAGTATGGTGCGATGGATGCCATAGAGCCCCTTCCCCAAGAGACTGTCGAGCGCGAGCTGGACATGGAGGCGGCGGCGGAGATCGACGAGCACCAGCCATAGTAGTACTCTTTGTTTTATTTAATTAAGAGGGCCGATATTTAATTTGTTAGAGTAATGTTTAGGTCAGCTAGCTCTGTTTAATTACTAAACTTGCTCAATTAAGAAGTGTGGGTGTGCTGTAGTCTCCTTTGTGTACCCAAATTATGCAATGAGGTGGATGGCCACTGTAACCAGGGAAATTCGAACCAAATTTTTTGACGTTCAAACTCATCACACACGGGTTAAGCTATCTAAATTGTTTGTGATGTTCACATATCATACACAGTTCTGAATAAGGGACCGTGTCTGATGACATTTTGTGCGCCAGTTTTTTCGCTGAGGCGATTCAAAATTTTCGGCTTCAGCAGAAATATCTACCTCCCCGTCCTTCCCCTTACCAAATGCCACATTTCCCCTATTTCTACCTTCCTTTACAAGTTGAAACCTTCACTCCTTGCTTGCAGCGCCGCCTCCTCGCCGGCGACCCTCCTTCATGCTGCTCGGCCTCATCTATCTAGGCAGGCAATCCACACCTGACCCCCATCCTCCTCCTCCTTCCACATCCCACATGCCCCGACCGCCGGCGCAACATCTTCGACCCAAATCACCGACCCCTCCACCAAATAAGCGCCGCCCTAGGCCATGATGCACGCAGTATAGCCTGGATCTCAAAGAGCATTTGGCAGCAGAGAAGCAAATCGCGGCCGCACGCGTGGATGAGGTCGCAATGCCTGTCATTCGTGCCGACCCCTGGATCTTGGAGGCGCAACTCGTCGTCAAGGCCACCGTCGACGCCTCGCGCGCCAACGATGCAACGCAATTGGCTGCTTTAAACGACAGTTCATGGCATTTTCTCGAGCAAACCCTTTTAACTGTTTGGTTAATTAGTTGTCATGTTCGCTTAACTGTTTGGTTCAATTCTGCAAATGTGATGTTCAATTCTTCAGGGTGCAATTTTGTATTGTCTTCCATGTGAGAAATAAATTGAATTTTTCTTTACAAAATACATGAGAAACAAACACAATTGCTATATTTCCAAGTTGTCAAGCATGCTTGGTTTGGTTAACTGTCTGATCTTCTAGTATGTTATACATTGTGCAATGTGGTGCTCAGTTAATGTTTGGTTCATTTGTTGTGGTGTTTAGTTAACTGTTTGGTTCAATTCTGTAATGCGATGTTCAATTGTTCTGGGTGCATTCTGTTATTGTATACCATGTGAGAAATAAATCGAATTTGGCTTTACTAAATACATGAGAAACAAATACAATTGCTATATTTCCAAGTTGTTAAGCATGCTTGGTTTGGTTAACTATCTGATCTTATATTAGGAGTATGTTATATTGTGCAATGTGGTGCTCAGTTAACGTTTGGTTCATTTGTTGTGGTGTTTAGTTAACTGTTTGGTTCAATTCTACAATGCGATGTTCAATTGTGTGCATTCTGTTATTGTATACCATGTGAGGAATAAATTGAATTTGGCTGTACTAAATACATGAGAAACAAATACAATTGCTATATTTCCAAGTTGTTAAGCATGCTTGATTTGGTTAACTGTCCGATCCTCTAGGAGTATGTTATATCTTGCAATGTGGTGCTCAGTTAATGTTTGGTTCATTTGTTGTGGTGTTTAGTTAACTGCTTGGTTCAATTCTGCAATGCGATGCCAATTGTCGTGGGTAGAATTTTGTATTGTTGTGCATGTGTGGAATAAATCAAATTTGGCTGCACTTAATACATGAGAAACATATACAAGTGCTATATTTCCTAGTTCTTGATCATGCCTAGTTTGGATAAATGGGTTTTCCATGTGTCTTGAATTAATCTGATGAATCTGCAATGTGCTTATTTTTCATCAACATATTTTACTGATAGCATGCGAACCCTCACTTAACCTGATGACTAACTACCTTATATGTGTTGCAGGGAAACAATGGGAAGCACTGAGGTTTACAATCAAGGTTTGCGCATGCATGGTCCTTTGTCTAATAGCACATTATTGTGCAACTGCAGGAACCATTCTAATATTTAGGTTTTTAACAATTTGGTCTTTCACATGTAGGTCCTGCTGTTAGAGGTTTTGACCCACTGTTCGACCCTTTTTGCATATGGGGAAATGAGTTGTCCATGAATATCAGTCAAGTCAAGAAACTCAGAAAGATTGTTAGGATATAGAAATTAGCGACAAAAAACAACAAGATCTTCGTCTGCACAATGAAGAAGACATCAGTTCACTACAGGATGGTACTAACTATTATACCTTGCCTTTTTTATTTCTTTGACCGATTTCCAATATAGAGAAGATATTTATGCACATCCTTGTTTTCAGACCTTTCCAAAGCAGTTCACTGATGATTAGCTCTCAAACCACCTGCATGGTCAGGAGGCGAGGAAGGTATTCATACAACACCCACGGTTCAATATTGAAGTGTTCCTGAAGAGGACGAAGGATGGACGGTCAATCATCCACATGCACTGGCCTAAAGTTGCAAAGATCTTCAACATCAATGAAGGCTCAATATTCGCCTTCTGCTTCAGCTGTTTTCCAAATGAGATACATCTGTCTATGTACCGTCTATGATGCTAATTTCGAAAGGTTATAGATGTTGCATGTGAAACTTGGTGTTGGTGCAGCTGTGTAATGGGGTAGCTGAGTGTTGAAGCTATATGATGCTGTACTCTGACGTATTTCAATTATGAAAATGAAATATATTGTGTGCTTAATATGAAATGTCAATTAGATTAATAAATGGATTATTAATAATAGGATAATTAGCCTGCTAATTGGGTTTTTCTATTGCAAAGTTATTGAGAAAACACTGTGGGCGATGACCTCAGGAAATGCACACAGTTTCAAGGAATAAACCGTGTTAGATTAATGAACAATCACACACGACATCCTCTTGAAAGCTGTTTGCGTTAGGCCACCTGGCGCAAACGTTTACCACATAAAAACTGTGTGTGATGGAAAACCTTTGCCACACAGTTTGTTCTACGCACTGTGTATGATGCATTCAATAACACAAACGATAAAATTGTTAATACCATGTGCAATGGAAACGCTATCTCAAACGTTTTAACGGGGAAAATTGTGTGTGATGTACATGCGAACAGAATGTTTTCCTTGGAGCGACTATGTGGGATGTATATACGAACGGAAACATTTAGCGGGGACTGACTGTGTGGGATGTACTTACGACCGGAAATGATTTCAGCTGTATAATTGTATTTTTTGAGCTCTACTGTACGTATAACCATATTTGGTCGCTCATCGGTCGCACACGACCTCATTTTGCCGAGCGTGTGTGCCAGGAGGGCATATCCCCGACGGTTTCTCAGTCGTGTGGGAAGGACCCCCCTATCGCCCGCACTCATTAGGCGACGGTTCCAAATGCCATCGCAGAAAGGGGTTAAAAACCGTTTGTATAGCACCGCGCTATACTAGTGCTAGATGATGCGATTCCTTTGGTGCCGCTTGGAATCGGGCACATGCAAACACTAAGCATTATATCTGGCCTAGATGCACATAGGTACAACAAAGAACCAATCATGGAGCGGTATAGCTTTTGATCGAACTCTTTATCATTGTCGTCGGGGCCCAATTGACCTTTGGTTGGCATTGGCGTCGTGTACCATTTGCAGTCTTGCATTCCAAACTTTTTCAGGAAATCTTTGAGGTATTTTTATTGTGATATTAAGATGACATTTCTCTATTGACGGATTTGAAGACCAAAAATAATTTCAGCTCTCCCATCATGGACATCTGATATTGCTCTAGCATCATATTCCCAAACTCATCACTGTATCTCTTGTTTGTATATCCGAAGATAATGTCATCCACATAGATTTGGCATACAAACAGTTCTCTATTGTATGTCTTCGTGAAGAGAGTGGGATCTAGAGAACCAAGTTGGAGCCTTTGCACTTCAGGAAGTCTTTGAGTGTGTCATACCAAGCGCGAGGTGCTTGTTTGAGGCCATACAGTGCCTTATTGAGTTTGTAGACCATATCAGGATGCTTTGGATATTCAAAGCCAGGTGGTTGAGCAGCATATACTTCTTCTTCAATTTTTCCGTTGAGGAAGGCACTCTTCACATCCATTTGGTACAGAAGAATGTTGTTGTGGTTAGCATAGGCTAGCAGTATATGAATGGCTTCAAGCCTAGCCACAAGAGCAAAGGTTTCATCAAAGCCAATTCCATCCACTTGTGTGTAACATTGGGCAACGAGACGAGCTTTGTTTCTGACAACTTGACCATGCTCATCTTGATTGTTGTGATAGATTCATTTGGTGCCAATAATATTGTGCTTGTAAGGATCAGGACATTTAACCAGTTCCCAGACCTTATTCAGCTCAAACTGTTGAAACTCTTCTTGCATAGCTTGAATTCATTCAGGTTCCATGAAGGATTCATCAACTTTCTTGGGTTCATGTAGCGACCCGACCCGAATGGATCAAGTCGCTGTGCTTAAGTGTCATCCCTGGATCGGTATGCTGACACACACAGTACTCGAGGATTTATAACAGAGGTAAACCACATGTATAAATAACGTAAATACTATTACCTCAATCCAAATAGCGGAAGTAACAAGGTTGTGGATTCCCATCAACACCAACGGCAAACTTGAGTGTAGAAATCGTAACCCTAACGTATCCCTTACTCGTCGTAAGATCCTGCAACATGAGACGTTGCAGCCACGAAGGGTCAGTACATTGAATGTACTGGCAAATTCACAATCAGAGCAATGCTGAAATATGGCTATCACTACATGCATATATGGCTGTTGGAAAAGCTCTATGGTTATAAGGTTTTGCGTAAAGCCAATTTTTCCCTACTGCAAAGGAATAAATTTTATTTAACTATCATGGTGGTTGTTAAACATTGAGAATGGTTGACAGCATTCTCAATCCCAATTAAAAGTAATCATTAACAACCCAACAAATTATTTAAGTAACGTGATGAGATCAACAGGATAATCCAAGAACTAGATACTCAAGACATCCATAACCGGGGACACGACTAATCATGATTAGTTTATACACTCTGCAGAGGTTTGTGCACTTTTCCCCACAAGACTCGATCTCCTCCGTTGCATTTCTCGCACTACATGGTGTTTGAGAAACGGATGACCGAGACATAGTCTTTCAGAAGCGCTAGCACCTTACGATCGGGTAGACCGTACCACCTACATCCCCTACATCTGCTAGTCTACCACTGTAAGAGTTCGCACGACTTAGTCAACTATGCTAGAGCCCATAGTAGCTTGTGGCTGCACACGAAAGTTTCTAGTATGAATAATCTCATGATCCCTTTGAGCCTGGGTGGCGGTGCAAAAAAACAGGCAATCCTGGAATACCCAGGTACCTCAATCCACCCAGATGTGTGTTTAAGTTGCCACCTTAAATAAACCATTAATTAACAATCTCACATCTTTCATGGATATCACTCACCCAATCCACGTCTACTAGCATAACATGGCATAATAAGCAAACGTATAAGTAACTCCCAAAGGTTTGCAAAAAGAATCAATTAAATCGGAGTTATAAAAGTCAAGTTATGATCAAACGAAGTTCAAATTCAAATTTTAAGTTTTCAAAAACATGTTTGAGTTGGATTACTGGATAGAGGAGATCATAACGAAGAAGTGGGTGTTGGTTTTGTTGAATTCCGACTAACGAGCAAAAAGTAGTGATATTTTAAGACTAGGGACTAATCTGTAAAAGAATTAACTACTAACAGGTCCCTGAATAAAATAAAAAAAATAAAAAAACTACCGAGCGAACGCTCGCTAACTAGTTCTAAACATATAACGTTCATTGAATAGATCTAAAAAAACTAAACCGTTTTTTTAAACAAAGCCGAGAAAACCAGCGGACCGGGGCAACGGTTTTCTTTTTGTTAAAAACCGGCGGCAGATCGGGTTAGGGTTTACCCGAACCCCGACGAGGACGGGCAGACGTCGGCGGCTCGGGTCCGGCCGGGGCAGCGGCTCCGGTCGTCGAGGAGGGCGGCGAAGGGGTCGGGAGGAGCGGGCGCTTAGGCGGCGAGGTCGATGGCGGCGTCGACGGTCGATGGCAAAGAGAGCGGCTGCGGCTCCCTGGCAGTGGCGGCGGTGAGATGCGGTGATGGCGCGAGATGCGAGGTGAGGCGAGAGGAGGAGAGAGGGCCGGGCGGCGCCCTTTATAGGAGGGGAGGGGATGCGTGGCTTGGGGAAGGGGTAGGAGGAGGCCGGGGTGACCACGGCGAGCGGCAGCGGCGGCTCGGACTCGGGGAGTCCTGCTCGGGCACACGCGAGGGAGACGGCGGCGCTGTTGGGCCGGCTGGGCTTCGGCCCAGTCGGTGAGAGTAGAATCTTTTTCTTTAAAAAAACATTTATCCGGACAAAGAAAAAAGTAAGTAAAACACAAAATATTATATAGGCATATAATATATCAAAATTTGCAGAAAAATATTTCCTACAAGATGAACATTTTTATAGAGTCAAATAAAATACACACAAATTCAAGTAAAGCAAATAGTGCTACTGACCTATTTAAAACCCAATAAAATCATTTTCAAAATACCAAAATGGTTTCAAATTTATTTCTCTCCAATTTTCTACTGTAGGGAATCATTTTACCCTAATTTCCGTATATTTTATTTTTGGAGAAGTCATGTCATCTTCTCTCCAGGGTTTTGTGGTGAAAAGAATTTGAATTCACGAGGATCATAAAAGCAAAATGAAAGTTTGGGAAAGTCCTTTTATTCCCTCTCATTTAACTTCCAAAAAGTTTCGAATTCACTCTCTTTCAGTCAATCAATCACACAACAATCAAACAAACAAGCAGACTAAGGCATAGCCTAGTGGTGGGAAGGGGCTGATGCCTTCCCACCCACCCAGGTTCAAGGCACGGTACCTGCAATTTGGGTTTGTTGCACCAACTATACTGTAGGGGGTTCCCTTACAGTCTTTCTGTCAAAAAAAACAATCAAACAAACAATCAAATCTATCTATTTATTATAACATTCCAAAATTTAGAATTTTGGGATGTTACAGTTTAGATATAGACACAAATGTAAAATGCCCACAGAAGTTTGCTAGTTGCGTAGCTCTTGAGCGAGTAAGGGGACCAGGTGCATTTATGGTGAAAGTGCTAGTTATCGACTAGAGGGGGGGGGGGTGAATAGGCGATTTTTATGAAATTCTTCAAAACATGAGGTCTTTGAAGACAAACTGTTAGAATGAACCTATATGATATGTAGTGGAAGATGAACTACACTAGAAAAGCCATAGTCAATTAAGCAATGTAGTAAAAGCACGGAAACTAACAGTAGGTAGGTAGTATGGATCGGAATGGAAGATAGTATGAAGCCAAACAGGTAATAGTCTTCACATAGTGAAGTCAAACAAATCAGGCAGGCAGGCTATGACTTCACGAAGACAAACTGAAAATTAAAGGAAGTAGGGGGATAGACCCAGTAGCTTGGTGAAGACAAGGATTTGGTAGACCAATTCCAGTTGTTGTGACAACTGTACGTCTGGTTAGGGAGACTGAGATTGAACTCAGAAGACTATGTCTTCACCTTATTCCCCTTGAGCTAAGGACACCCAGTCGTTGCACAATCACTCTGGTAAGTCTTCAAGGTAGACTTCCAAACCTTCACAGACTCCGTTCACTGGCGATCCACAATGACTACTAGATCCTCAGAACGTGATGCCTAACCGGCTGGAGGATACACAATCATCAAGTGTAACAAGTCTTCAGGTCACGCAGACAGAAAGACTCCAGTGATGCCTAACACTCTTTGGCTCTGGGTGTTTTTGGGCTTTGTCCTCGCAAGGATATCTCTCTCAAAGGCTTTGGAGGTGGGTTGCTCTCAAACGACAAAAGCCGTGGACTTACTCTGAGCAGCCACCAGTTTACGGTGTAGGGGGTGGGCTATTTATAGCCAGGAGGCAACTCGACATGATATGTCCGAAATGACCCTGGGTCACTAAGGAATCGACACATGAAAGGCTTCAGTCCCGTGCTCCACACTCTCCCTCAAGGCGCTCTGGGTGGAGACAACATTCGCTAGCAGCACCTCCTTGGCCTTGATCGTCTCCAACAGGCCCACTTCCCGCTCTTTGGCGCGGCCCAACGCAACGTCTGCTGAGTGGTCAGCTTCAGCTCAAGATCCGCCTTGGAATCTTTGGCGGCGCCGAGCTCCTTGCCCCTATTGGTGAGACGGCCCTGCAGCTCGCCAAGGGTGTAAGCGTCCTTCTCGCGCTCGTGCTTGAGCACGGCAAGCTCCTCGCCACTCTTCTTGAGGCTGGCCTCCAGCTGTGCCACCTTCGCCTTCAACTCTTCCTTGGCGGCCTCGACGGCTGCGGCAGCATCCTTCGCTTCCTTAAGCGCCCCGCCAAGTGACTCCTCGCTGCGTGGCAAGGTCTTCTTCGTGGCTGTCCAGGTTGACCTTCCGCTGCGCTTTCGCTTTCCTGCGGCGGAGAGCTTCTCGGCAGCCAGCCGCTGCTCCTCTGAGCTGCGGCCTTCTCAAGGATGAAGGCCGTGCGCTCTCCGCAAGTTGCCCCAGCGCTTGTGCTACGTCGCGGAGAGTTTCTTGGTTGGCGCCCGGAGCTCTTCTGCGGCGCTTCTCCATGTCCGCTCCTGCCCTCGCGACAAGTGCTTCCGGGACTCCAACTTGGCTTGCGGTAGCGGTAGAGCGACAGCAGCTTCTTCAGCAGCTGCTCCTCCTCAGACTCGCCGCTGCTGCTGCTTGGCGCGTCCACCATCGTCAGCCCAGCGGAGGCGAGTAGCTCGCCGTCGAAGGTCTCTCCTTCGACCGGCACCCTGGAGCTCGGCTCCCAGGGGAGTTTGATGAAGACACCCTCGCCGGCCTTCAAGTAGGCGCCGGGCTGGGGCTCCTCGAACTGGACGGCAGGCAGCGGGAAGTCGGTTGTCGGTGCAGCGCTGGCGCTCGGCGGCCTCAGGGCTGTCAGTGCGATCGCCCGTCCCCTCGCCAGCTCCTGCGTCAGCAGCCTCGGTGGCCTCCTCGCCGACAGGCTCGTCGGCGACGGCCTCTTCTTCCACAGCAACGACCTCTTCTTCCACGACGGCGGCCTCGTCGGTGTTGCCGCGCGCTTCCTCCTCGCCGGCAGCCTCGACCTCCATCGGCTCTGCGTCAGACGAAGAAAGAGCGGTCAAGCAAATGTTCAAAAAAAGAAACAAAAGAAAACAAGCCCAAGGGAGATTTTCGTGTAAGGAAATTACACCGCAACGGATCCGCAGCCATGGCCTCGACCCTTTGGAGGGTCCTTGGCGCTGTCCCTTGCAGGTAGCCTCCCTTGCCGGAGTGGCCTCCCTTGTCGGAGGGCTCTCCCTTGCCGGAGAATCCTCCCTTGGCGGCGTAGTGGCAGCAGACAGGGTTTCGGGGGTGGCTTCCGGGCCCTCCTAATGAGGCTGCTCTGCTCCTACACAAGCAAACAATCAGGTATCAACGAAGAAGGAGCACCCCTGCACACCAAATAGTAAGGAGAAAACCGCACACTTACTTTGGGGGCTGTGCTGGGGGCTGCTCTGAGGAAGGGTTGCCGGGTCCGGCAAGGGGGTCTCAGATACGTCCCCTGTTGCCACGGGAGAATCGTCCTCAACGATGACCGTCGGGATCTTGGCCCTCTTCGACGCTCTTTGGGCCAGCGTCCTGAAAAGGAAAAAGTCGAGCAAGCAAATCAGATTCAAGATGAAGCAACAAAATTGAAGAAATACAAACACAATCTCAAGAGCTTACTCTTCATCTTCCTCCTCGGAGCTGAGCGCGGAGAAGTCGAACTCTGGCTCGCCTCCGGTGCGACGAGGCGGGGGAGTGGGCTCTCTTGGCCGCTTGGCGGAGGCGTCGGCGGTGGCCTGAGAAGATCCGCCCGGTTGTCGCAGCAGTGTGAGGCGCTCCTGCGGCAACATCGCTTGCCGCGGTAGAGCGCGTCGCGCGGCGCTGCTGCTATGGGCCAGTCTGCCGCCCCGACTTGTCTCCGGCCTTGCGGAGACGCCTCTTCGGCGGAGCCGGGGGCTCCGCTGGCGGCAAGTCGCTGGGTGGTGGAGAAGAAGCGCCCTCGGCGGGTCCACTCGACCCGGCCTCGGGCTCGACAAGCTCGTCCTCGCCGGCGATCTCCCTTCGCTCGGCAAGGCTCGCCGCCTTCGCGGCGTCCGCCTCTTCTACGGTGTACCGAAGGCTCCGGCGGCAGCTGCTGCCGCCTCCTCCACCCTGGTGGCAATACGCGCCATCTCCTCGTCGGTGGTGTCACGGGTGAGCCTTTTACGCTTTCGTCGGAGCGGATCGGCACTTCTTCCAAGTCATCGAAGAACTGCTGCACGACCTCGTCGGGGGCTCCTGCCAGTTGGAGCGATCCCATGGGAATCGCTGACGCGACATCATGGCGCTGGATGCGGTCGAGCGCCGAAGTTGTTGCACAATGGGACCACCCCTAGGCAACCTAAACCACTCAGGGTGATCGGGTCGTTCTTGAACAGCTCTAGCAGCATCGCATCCAGCTCGGGGCGGTGAAATTCCAATTCAGGCCCGGCGCAACCTCATGATGTCCGCCGCATTTTGGAACTCCCAAGCAGGCCTCCTCCTCTCCTGCAAGGGAAGCGTCTGGCGGCGAAGGAAGTCTGCGCCAACTGCGCCTACTGGTTAGTCCGGCAAGCACGAGGTGCAAAATTCAGGTCACACTATCTTCAACCTAGCATCCTCCGGCGCCAAGTTACTCCAATCTCCGCCGCAAGCACTATTGGGGTTTGGCGACGCCCGATGAAGGGTTGCGGGTTCTCCTCACGACCCAACACCAATTGGCTCTCCACTCCTCCCACTTGTTGCGGAACTCTCCTTCCAGATAGGCTTCTTTCTTGCCGATCACGGAGACCCAAGCTATCCCTCCGGCAAGTGGCTCTCCTCTCTCGACGCGGGGCATGAAGAAGTGGCGGAAGAGTGCCACATTTGGGTGGATCCCGACAAAGTTTTCGCAAAGGTGTGCGAAAACTGCCATGGTCAAGACGGCGTTGGGGGTGAAATCAAGGAGGCGGAGGCCATACGTGTTCATGATATAGCAGAAGAACTCGGAAAAGGGCGGGCAAAGCCCGCAATAGAATAAAAGGGCAAAGAAGGGGTACCCAGTTGGGGCCAAATCAGAAGCGGAGGCGGGGAGTACCTTCGTGCGCGGATGCGCACGCGTCTCCGTCGACCAAAAGAGATAGAAGACATCCCGCAGCTCCCTTGCGCCGAGCTGAGGGAAGATGGCCCGCTCCTTGCGCAGCGCCCTTGAGCCGCTGCGCCTCGGCCGACTTGACGCCCTTCTCCTTGTCGGCTTCGGAGCCATGGTGAGGGCAGCGGAGGAGGCGGCGGTGAGTGAGTGCGCTTGTGGCGAAAGGGGGCGGGGCGCTGCTCTCTTCGCACTGAAGAAGAAGGGGGGAGCGACGGTGGTTTTCTTGACAAGATAGCAATGGCGGAGTGGACGGCCTGCCCCTGTTTCCCCCGCTTATAAAGAGGGGGAGGGGGCGGACGTTCCGCTTTTCCTAATAAAGAAACCCCCACGACCACGCCCACGATCTCTCGCACGACGCCACGTTCGGTGCGTGCCATTAGTGGGGGTCGTGGTGGGTCCGGGGCGAGTTACGGCGTGATCGAGGCCGCGCGTGACCGTGCACTGTTTTGGGCCTGGCCCGACAGCGCTCGACACCGTGTACGGCCCAGGCCCGGGGCTCTGTCGATGTACTAGAGTAGGGTACCCTAGTATCCCGTACTCGTGCACGCAGACGATTGCGACACCAGCGGCAGGGTTTGCCTCGTCACCGCCAAGATCCTTCGTAGCTCCTTTGGAGCCATTCAAGAACAAAGTATTTGACTAAGAAGACAAGGCCCCGGCAAGAGGAGCTTGCCGGGAAGGCCATTCAAGGCATGCAGAAGACAGGGCCCCGACAAGAGGAGCTTGCCGGGAAGGCTCGGAGCGCGACAAGCCTCCGGCCGCGACAAGGATTCGGCCACGGCAAGGCGCTTGCCGCGGCAAGGCACTTGCCGCGGCAAGCAACCTCTCTCCATCTCCGCTCCAGCTCATCCAGCAATGTGTCGCCATGGATATGCAGAAGACAGCCTCTTGACACGCGCGCATGGAATGGTCCCATGGCGACACGTTGCTGGATGAGCTGGAGCGGAGATGGAGAGAGGTTGCTTGCCGCGGCAAGCGCCTTGCCGCGTCAATCTCTGTCGCGTCCGGAGGCTTGTCGCGGCCCGAGCCTTCCCGCAAGCTTCTCTTGTCGGGCCCTGCTTCTGATGCCTTGAATGGCCTTCCCGGTAAGCTCCTCTCCGGGCCTTGTCTTCTTAGTCAAATACTTTGTTCTTGAATGGCTCCAAAGGAGCTATGGAGGATCTTGGCGGTGACGAGGCAAACCTCGCAGTGTCAGAATCGTCTGCGGTACTAGCACGGATACTAGGGTACCCCTACTCTAGTACACCGACATTGTGCTGGCTCTTTTATGATGAAGAATATCGAATTTAAATGGGATTTATTGGATAGAATTGAACGCAACTCTTAAGATTGGGATCTCGACGAAGGTAAGGAGTCTGGTATGACACCTAAGTTTGATGGTGTTAAATATTTTATGGATACCGATATTTTCCGTAAGTTTAGCACTAAATATGGACTTGACTCCTTAATAGTAGCTTCTTTATATGAATCTTTTGCTACTTATGTTGATCTCCCTAAGGAGAAATGGTTTAAATATCATCCTCCCATATAAGTAAAAGTAGCTACACCTATTAAAGTTGAAGAAAAGATTGTCACTTATAATGATCCTATTGTTCCTACTTCTTATGTTGAGAAACCACCCTTCCCTGTTAGAATAAAGGGTCATGCTAAAGCTTCAACTGTTGTTCGTATAAGTAATACTAGAACTTATACACCTCCTGAGCAAGTTAAAGTAGAACCTAATATTGCTATTGTTAAAGATCTCTTGGCTGATAATATTGATGGGCATGTTATTCAATTCTGTGGTGAAACTGCTAGAATTGCTAAACCTGGCGCTAAAGATAAACATAGACCCGTGGTAGGCGTGCCTGTTATTTCTGTTAAAATAGGAGATCATTGTTATCATGGCTTATGTGATATGGGTGCTAGTGCTAGTATTATACCTTATACTTTGTATGAAGAAATTAAGCATGAAATTTCACCTGCTGAGATAGAAGGTATTGATGTTACAATTACACTTGCCAATAGAGATACTATATCAGCTGTGGGAATCGTTAGAGATGTTGAAGTCTTGTGTGGGAAAACTAAATATCCTGCTGATTTTCTTGTTCTTAGTTCCCCACAAGATAGCTTTTGTCCCATTATATTTGGTAGACCCTTCTTGAATACTGTCAATGCTAAGATAAATTGCGAAAATAATGTTGTTACTGTTGGCTTGGATGATATGATTCATGAGTTCAATTTCTATAAATTTAGTAAACAACACCGTGAAGAAGAATTGCCTAGTAAGGATGAAATTATTGGTCTTGCTTCTATTGCCGTACCTCCTAGTGATCCTCTAGAACATTATTTGCTAGACCATGAAAATGATATGTTTATGAATGAAAGAAGGGAAATATATGAAGTATTCTTTAAACATGAACCTATTCTGAAACATAATTTGCCTATTGAAATCCTAGGGGATCCTCCTCCACCCAAGGGTGATCCCGTGTTTGAGCTTAAACCGTTGTTCGATAATCTTAAATATGCTTATCTTGATGAAAAGAAAATATATCCTGTTATTATTAGTGCTAACCTTTCAGAGCATGAAGAAGAGAGATTATTGAAAACTCTGAAGAAGCACCGTGTTGCTATTGGATATACTCTTGATGATCTTAAGGGCATTAGTCCCACTCTATGTCAATATAAAATAAATTTGGAAGAAGATGCCAAACCAGTTCGTGATCATCAACGAAGGTTGAATCCTAAGATTAAAGATGTGGTAAGAAAAGAAATACTAAAGCATTTGGAGGCAGGTATAATTTATCCCGTTGCTGACAGTCAGTGGGTAAGTCCTGTTCATTGTGTCCCTAAGAAGGGAGGTGTTACTGTCGTTCCTAATGATAAAGATGAATTGATTCCACAAAGAATTATTACAGGTTATAGGATGGTAATTGATTTCCGCAAATTAAATAAAGCTACTAAGAAAGATCATTACCCCTTACGTTTTATTGATCAAATGCTAGAAAGATTATGCAAACATACACATTATTGCTTTCTGTATGGTTATTCTGGTTTCTCTCAAATACCTGTGTCAGCTAAAGATCAATCAAAGACTACTTTTACATGCCCTTTTGGTACTTTTGCTAATAGACGTATGCCTTTTGCTTTATGTAATGCACCTGCTACCTTTCAAAGATGCATGATGGCTATATTCTCTGACTTTTGTGAAAATATTTGTGAGGTTTTCATGGACGACTTTTCCGTCTATGGATCCTCTTTTGATGATTGCTTGAGCAATCTTGACCGAGTTTTGCAGAGATGTGAAGAAACTAATCTTGTCTTGAATTGGGAAAAGTGCCACTTTATGGTTAATGAAGGTATTGTCTTGGGGCATAAAGTTTACGAAAGAGGTATCGAAGTTGATAAAGCCAAGGTTGACGCTTATTGAAAGATGCCATGTCCCAAGGACATCAAAGGTATAAGAAGTTTCCTTGGTCACGCTTGATTTTATAGGAGGTTCATTAAGGACTTCTCAAAATTTCTCGACCTCGACTAATTTATTACAAAAGATATACCATTTTTCTTTGATGATGATTGTGTAGAAGCATTTGAAATACTTAAGAAAGCATTGATCTCTGCACCTATTGTTCAGCCACCGGATTGGAATTTACCCTTTCAAATTAAGTGCGATGCTAGTGATTATGCTGTAGGTGTTGTTCTAGGGCAAAGAGTTGATAAGAAATTAAATGTTATCCATTATGCTAGTAAAACTTTAGACAATGCTCAAAGAAACTATGCTACTACTGAAAAGAATTCTTAGCAGTTGTATTTGCATGTGATAAGTTCAGACCTTATATTGTTGATTCTAAAGTAACTATTCACACTGATCATGCTGCTATTAAATACCTGATGGAAAAGAAAGATGCTAAACCTAGACTTATTAGATGGGTTCTCTTGCTACAATAATTTGATTTGCATATTGTTGATAGAAAGGGAGCTAAGAACCCCGTTGCAGACAACTTGTCTACGTTAGAAGATGTTCTTGATGACCCACTACCTATTGATGATAGCTTTCCTGATGAAGAATTAGCTGTCGCAAATGCTTCTCGTAATACTCCATGGTATGCTGATTATGCTAATTACATTGTTGCTAAATTTATACCACCTAGTTTCACATACCGGCAAAAGAAAAAGTTTTTCTATGATTTGAGACATTACTTTTGGGATGACCCACATCTTTATAAAGAAGGAGTAGATGGTGTTATTAGACGTTGTGTACCTGAGCATGAACAAGAACAGATCCTACACAAATGTCACTCTGAAGCTTATGGAGGACACCATGCTGGAGATAGAACTGCACATAAGGTATTGCAATCTGGTTTTTATTGGCCTACTCTCTTCAAGGATGCCCGTAAGTTTGTCTTATCTTGTGATGGATGTCAAAGAATCGGTAATATTAGTAGACGTCAAGAAATGCCTATGAACTATTCACTTATTATTGAACCATTTGCGTTTGGGGCTTTGATTATATGGGACCTTTTCCTGCCTCTAATGGATATACACATATTTTAGTTGCTGTTGATTACGATACTAAGTGGGTAGAAGCTATTCCAACTAGTAGTGCTGATCATAACACTTCTATTAAAATGCTTAAAGAAGTTATTTTTGCGAGGTTTGGAGTCCCTAGATATTTAATGACTGATGGTGGTTCACATTTTATTCATGGTGCTTTCCGAAAAATGCTTGCTAAGTATGATGTTAATCATAGAATTGCATCCCCTTATCACCCACAGTCTAGTGGTCAAGTAGAATTGAGTAATTGAGAACTCAAATTAATTTTGCAAAAGACTGTCAATAGGTCTAGAAAGAATTGGTCCAAGAAACTTGATGATGCATTATGGGCCTATAGAACTGCATATAAAAATCCTATGTGTATGTCTCCGTATAAAATGGTTTATGGAAAAGCATGCCACTTACCTCTCGAAATGGAGCATAAGGCTTATTGGGCTATTAAAGAGCTCAACTATGATTTCAAACTTGCCGGTGAGAAGAGGTTATTTGATATTAGCTCACTTGATGAATGGAGAACCCAAGCTTATGAAAATGCCAAGTTGCTTAAAGAAAAAGTTAAAAGATGGCATGACAAAAGGATACAAAAGCGTGATTTTAATGTAGGTGACTATGTATTGCTATACAACTCTCGTTTAAGATTTTTTGCAGGAAAACTTCTCTCTAAATGGGAAGGCCCCTATGTTATCGAGGAGATCTATCGTTCCGGTGCCATAAAAATCAATAATTTCGAAGGCACAAATCCGAAGGTGGTAAACGGTCAAAGAATCAAACACTATATCTCAGGTAATCCTATAAATGTCGAAACCAATGTTATTGAAATCGTATGTTTCAGACTCTGAAAAGGAGTAGGTATGTGGTACGGTAAGTAAACCGACTCGAAAACAATTTTTAAGGAAGTATTTCTCCATTTTGGAATATTTAGAAAAATAGAAAAATAAGTAGCAGTCCGGGAAGGACACGAGGGCCCCACAAGGGTGGAGGGCGCGCCCTACACCCCTGGGCGCGCCCCCTACCTCGTGGACACCTCGTGTGCCTCCCCGACTCCGTTTTCTTGCACGATACGTATTTTGGTCGGTAAAAATTCATTATATATTCTCCCGAAGGTTTTGACTCCCGTATCACGCAATTGTCCTCTGTTCTTGTTTCGAGCTATTTTCTGTCAGGGGTGTCAAGGCCAGGCATCATGTCGTCACCCTCCTCCAACAATGGTGAAAACGATGCTTGGCTAATGAAGATAGAACTGAAGAGGATGAAAGGATCAAGAAGGCCACGGAGGACCATGCTCCGGCAACAGAAGACACCCTTCAACTTGATCACGACTTCTCACCCCAATTGAAATCGAAGCTTTAAAGATGATTGAGTTAGCTCGTATTCACAACAAGTATCTCACAAGTGAAAATATTTTGTTGAAGGAGCATATCGTTGCACTCAAGGGCATTATTCGCAAGTTGGAGGACCTCTTACGCTCGATTTGCGACTATCCATCACCTCCACCATCTTCACCAGCAAAGGAGACATAATCACATGGGTATGTGCACTCCCCCTTGGCAACTGCCAAGCTTGGGGGAGATGCCCCGGTATCGTTTCACAACCACATATCCTATCTTTACCATTTTTCTTAGTTCGATCCTATTAGTAGTATCTTGATCTAGTAGAATAAAGTTTATGGCATGATCTAGTTTTGAGTTTTGCTTTATGATCTCTATATGTAATCGAGTCCGTGAGCTATATAATAAAGATTAGTGTTGAGTCAGGGGCTTGACTATTTTGCCATGATCTTGAGTGAATAAAAGAAAGAAAAAATAAAATAATAAAAAGAAAAAAGAGTTCATATTGATCTTATTGAGAGTAATGACTTCACATAGAAATGGTATGATGATTGAAAGTTGTTGGGAGTTGGCAAACATAGTTTTGTTCATCGTTGCAATTAATATGAAGTAATAAGGAAAGAGAGGTTTCACATATAGATATACTATTATTGACATCTTTTATGATTGTGAGCACTCATTAAAATATGACATGCTAAAGAGTTGATGTTGGACAAGGAAGACAACATAATGGGTTATGTTTTCTTATATCTGAGATAAACTATATTGTGATGGATCTCCCAACATGCTGAGCTTGCCTTTCCCCCTCGTGCTAGCCAAATTCTCAGCACCAAGTAGAGATACTACTTGTGCTTCCAAAAACCCTTAAACCAGTTTTGCCATGAGAGTCCACCATATCTACCTATGGATTGAGTATCCTTCAAGTAAGTTGTCATCGGTGCAAAGCAATAAAAATTTCTCTCTAAATATGTATGATTGATTGGTGTGGGAGAAATAAGCTTTATACGATCTTGTGATGTGGAAGAAATAAAAGCGACAGCATCGCATAATAAAGGTTCATATCACAAGTGGCAATATAAAGTGACGTTCTTTCGCATTAAGATTTTGTGCATCCAACCATAAAAGCGCATGGCAACCTCTGCTTCCCTATGTGAACGGCCTATCTTTTATCATTATCTTCTACCTTATGCAAGATTCATGGTGATCTTCACCTTTCCTTTTTACATTTTATCCTTTGGCAACCACAGTGTGTTGGAAAGATCCTGATTGATATATCTAATTAGATGTAGGGGGCATGAGTTATTATTGTTGACATTACCCTTGAGGTAAAAGGTTGGGAGGCGAAACTATAAGCCCCTATCTTTCTCTGTGTCCGATTAAAAGTCTGTAAACACAAGTATCGCGTGAGTGTTAGCAATTATGAAGGACTAAATGATAGTTGAGTATGTGGACTTGCTATTAAGCTCTGACATGGACTCTTTCTGATGTTATGATAAATTGCAATTGCTTCAAAGGATCGAGACTATAGTTTGTTTGTTCTCAATAAAGTTTATGATTCAGTACTCTGCATTGTGAATGGATTATTACTTGAACATAAGCAATCATATGACATTTCCTATATATGTTGCTGTTATGAGAATAATCATGATGCCTTCATGTCCGTATTTTCTTTTTATCGACGCCTCTACCTCTAAACATGGGGACATATTTATTGTTATCGGCTTTCTCTTAAGGACAAGCGAGGTCTAAGATTGGGGGAGTTGATACGTCCATTTTGCATCATGCTTTTATATCGATATTTATTGCACTATGGGCTGTTATTACACGTTACGTCACAATACTTATGCCTGTTCTCTCTTATTTTACAAGGTTTACATAAGGAGGGAGAATCTTTGGCTGGAATTCTGGAATTTGGAAAAGGAGCAAATATTAGAGACCTATTCTGCACAACTCCAGAAGTCCTGAAACTCCACGAAAGTCATTTTGGGAAATAATAAAAAATATCCAGCGGAAGAAGTTCACCAGAGGGGGCCCCACCTAGCCACGAGGGTGGGAGGCACGCCCTACCCCCTGGGATCGCCCCCTACCTCATGGGCCCCCTGGTGGCCCTCTGATGCCCATCTTCTACTATATGAGGTATTTCGTCGAGGAAAAATCATAAGCAACCTTTCGGGACGAAACTCCGCCGCCACGAGGCGGAACCTTGGCAGAACCAATCTAGGGCTCCGGCAGAGCTGCTCGCCGGGGACACTTCCCTCCGGGAGGGAAATCATCGCCATCATCATCACCAACGCCTCCTCTCATCGAGAGGGCAATCTCCATCAACATCTTCACCAGCACCATCTCCTCTCAAAACCCTAGTTCATCTCTTGTATCCAATTCTTGTCTCCAAGTCCGGATTGGTACTAGTAGGTTGCTAGTAGTGTTGATTACTCCTTGTAGTTGATGCTAGTTGGTTTATTTGGTGGAAGATCATATGTTCAGATCCTATTTGCATATTAATACCCCTCTGATTATGAACATGAATATGCTTTGTGAGTAGTTACATTTGTTCCTGAGGACATGGGAGAAGTCTTGCTATCAGTAGTCACGTGACTTTGGTATTCGTTCGATATTTTGATGAGATGTATGTTGTCTAGCCTCTAGTGGTGTTATGTGAACATCGACTACATAACACTTCACACCATTATTTGGGCTTAGTGGAAGGCATTGGGAAGTAATAAGTAGATGATGGGTTGCTAGAGTGACAGAAGCTTAAACCCTAGTTTATGCGTTGCTTCGTAAGGGGCTGATTTGGATCCATATGTTTCATGCTATGGTTAGGTTTACCTTAATACTTTTGTTGTAGTTGCGGACGCTTGCAATAGGGGTTAATCATAAGTGGGATGCTTGTTCAAGTAAGAACAGCACCCAAGCACCGGTCCACCCACATATCAAATTATCAAAGTACCGAACGCGAATCATATGAACATGATGAAAACTAGCTTGAAGATATTCCCATGTGTCCTCGGGAGCGCTTTTCCTATTATAAGAGTTTGTCCAGGCTTGTCCTTTGCTACAAAAAGGATTGGGCCACTTTGCTGCACTTTATTTACTTTTGTTACTTATTGCTCGTTACAAATTATCTTATCACAAAACTATCTGTTACCACTTATTTCAGTACTTGCAGAGAATAACTTGCTGAAAACCGCTTATCATTTCCTTCTGCTCCTCATTGGGTTTGACACTCTTACTTATTGAAAGGACTACGATAGATCCCCTATACTTGTGGGTCATCAGCGGAGGTTTAAGGAGAACAGACAACAACTCGAGACTCAGGCAAAGCGTATTTGCTCCCTGGTCATCGAAACCCAAGCAATCCCAAAACAACTGGATCGTAGGCTTTTACCTTCACCGCAAGGGGCCGAACCAGTATAAACTCTCTTGCGTCCCTTGTCCACTTTAAACCCTTTAAGTTAACCCGTAGCGATGGCCCCACGACTAAGTCCTTTCTCTAGGACATCTGTCGTGACAAAACCACGATAGTTGGCACCCACCGTGGGGCTATCACACGATGGTTTCGAGTTCTTAGAGGGCAGCTTCGAAGGACTCAAGGGCTACGCTGTGGGCCGGATGACCAGGAATCGTCGCGGCAAGCTCTACATTGACGATGCAGGCTGGGGCCCCGAGGTCGGCTCAATCGAGTACGGGTACCGGGTCCCCTTTGGGAGCATACATGTTTTCATTGGCAAGATCGGCGAACCGGGCCCTGAGCCGGACATCTGCACCGGCCTCATCGAAATGGCTCAGTGTGCTAGATCTGCCCGGGTCAAGCTGTCATGAAGCGTGCCTTCATGGGAGTCATCAATGGAGGGGAATCTGAGGATAGATCGGAATCTGGTGGTGAAACCGTCGTTTATTCCGGCGACGAGTCATCGACCAGAGAAACCGAGTCGTTATATCAGTTGCAAGATGGCCGGATCGGGGGCTGTTCCGATGGCGACAGTATTCCGGACCCCTTTGATCTGCCAAACCGGGTTGCGATCTTCATGGCTGGTACGCAGCCAGCGCTCCACTCTTCGATGTGCCTTGGATGTGGTGCTTCAGCCCTCCCCTCGCCCCTCTATTTATAGGAGAAGGGGGAAGGGGGGCCGGCCCCTCTAGATGGGATATAGAGGGGGGCGGCGGCCAAGGGGGAGGGGGCTTGCCCCCCAAGCAAGGGAGGCGCCCCCCTTAGGGTCCCCCCCCCAACCCTAGGCGCATGGGCCCAAGGGGGGGATGCGCCCAGCCCTCCTAGGGGCTGGTTCCCTTCCCTCTACGGCCCATAAGGCCCTCCGAGAGAGGTGGCCCCTCCCGGTGGACCTCGAACCCTTCGGTGGCCCCGGTACAATACCGGTATGCCCCCGAACTATTCCGGTGACCGTATGACAACTTCCCATATATAAATCTTCACCTCCGAACCATTCCGGAACTCCTCGTGATGTCCGGGATCTCATCCGGGACTCCGAACAACATTCGATAATCACATACAAGTCTTCCTAATAACCCTAGCGTCATCGAACCTTAAGTGTGTAGACCCTACGGGTTCGGGAATCATGCAGACATGACCGAGACAGCTCTCCGGCCAATAACCAACAGCGGGATCTAGATACCCATCTTGGCTCCCACATGTTCCACGATGATCTCATTGGATGAACCATGATGTCGAGGACTCAGGCAATCCCGTATACAATTCCCTTTGTCAATCAGTACGTTACTTGCCCGAGATTCGATCATCGGTATCCCAATACTTCGTTCAATCTCGTTACCGGCAAGTCACTTTATTCGTTCCATAATGCATGATCCCGTGACCAACCACTTGGTCACATTGAGCTCATTACAATGATGCATTACCGAGTGGGCCCAGAGATACCCCTCTGTCATACGGAGTGACAAATCCCAGTTTCGATCCGTGCCAACCCAACAGACACTTTCGGAGATAGCTGTAGTGTACCTTTATAGCCACCCAGTTACGTTGTGACGTTTGGTACACCCAAAGCACTCCTACGGTATCCGGGAGTTGCACGATCTCATGGTCAAAGGAAATGATACTTGACTTTAGATAAGCTCTAGCAAACGAACTACACGATCATGTGCTTTGCTTAGGATTGTCTTGTCCATCACATCATTCTCCCAATGATGTGATCCCGTTATCAATGACATCCAATGTCCATGGTCAGGAAACCGTAACCATCCATTGATCAACGAGCTAGTCAACTAGAGGCTCACTAGGGACATGTTTGGGTCTATGTATTCACACATATATTACGATTTCCGGATAACACAATTATAGCATGAACAATAGACAATTATCATGAACAAGGAAATATAATAATAATCATTTTATTATTGCCTCTAGCGCATATTTCCAACAATCTCCCACTTGCACTAGAGTAAATAATCTAGTTACATTGTGATGAATCGAACACCCATAGAGTTCTGGTGTTGATCATGTTTTTCTCGCGGAAGAGGTTTAGTCAACGGATCTGCGACATTCAGATCCATATGCACTTTGCAAATATCTATGTCTCCATCTTGAACATTTTCACGAATGGAGTTGAAGCGACGCTTGATGTGCCTGGTCTTATTGTGAAACCTGGGCTCCTTGGCAAGGGCAATGGTTCCAGTGTTGTCACAGAAGAGAGTCATCGGCCCCGACGCATTGGGAACAACTCCTAGGTCGGTAATGAACTCCTTCATCCAGATTGCTCCATGTGCTGCCTCCGAGGCTGCCATATATTCCGCTTCACATGTAGATCCCGCCACGATGCTTTGCTTGCAACTGCACCAGCTTACTGCCCCACCATTCAAAATATACATGTATCCGGTTTGTGAGTTAGAGTCATCCAGATCTGTTTCGAAGCTAGCGTCGACGTAACCCTTTACGACGAGCTCTTCGTCACCTCCATAAAAGAGAAACATATCCTTAGTCCTTTTCAGGTACTTCAGGATATTCTTGACCGCTGTCCAGTGTTCCATGCCGGGATTACTTTGGTACCTTCCTACCAAACTTACGACAAGGTTTACATCAGGTCTGGTACACAGCATGGCATACATAATAGACCCTATGGCCGGGGCATAGGGGACGGCACTCATCTTTTCTCTATCTTCTGCTGTGGTCAGACATTGAGGCGAGCTCAATTTCACACCTGGCAACACAGGCAAGAACCCATTCTTGGACTGATCCATATTGAACTTCTTCAATATCTTATCAAGGTATGTGCTTTGTGAAAGACCTATGAGGCGTCTCGATCTATCTCTATAGATCTTGATGCCTAATATGTAAGCAGCTTCTCTAAGGTCCTTCATCGAAAAACACTTATTCAAGTAGGCCTTTATGCTCTCCAAGAGTTCTATATCATTTCCCATCAACAGTATGTCATCCACATGTAATATGAGAAATGCTACCGAGCTCCCACTCACTTTCTTGTAAACGCAGGCTTCTCCATAAGTCTGCATAAACCCAAACGCTTTGATCATTTCATCAAAGCTAATGTTCCAACTCCGAGATGCTTGCACCAGCCCATAGATGGAGCGCTGGAGCTTGCATACCTTGTTAGCATTCTTAGGATCGACAAAACCTTCCGGCTGCATCATATACAATTCTTCCTTAAGATAGCCGTTAAAGAATGCCGTTTTGACGTCCATTTGCCATATCTCATAATCGTAGAATGCGGTAATTGCTAACATGATTCGGACGGACTTAAGCTTCGCTATGGGTGAGAAGGTCTCATCGTAGTCAACCCCTTGAACTTGTCGATAACCCTTAGCGACAAGTCGAGCTTTGTAGATGGTAACATTACCATCCGCGTCCGTCTTCTTCTTAAAGATCCATTTATTTTCTATTGCTCGCCAATCATCGGGTAAGTCTGTCAAAGTCCATACTTTGTTTTCATACATGGATCCTATCTCGGATTGCATGGCTTCAAGCCATTTGTTGTAATCTAGGCCCGCCATCGCTTATTCATAGTTCTAAGGTTCACCGTTGTCTAACAACATGATTTCCAGAACTGGGTTGCCATACCATTCTGGTGTGGAACGTGTCCTCGTGGACCTACAAAGTTCAGTAGCAACTTGATCCGAAGTACCTTGATCATCATCATTAACCTCCTCTCTAGCCGGTGCAGGCACCACAGGAACATCTTCACGAGCTGCTTACTTTCGCTTCAAGAGGCATTACTTCATCAAGTTCTACTTTCCTCCCACTTACTTCTTTCAAGAGAAACTCTTTCTCCAGAAAGGACCCGTTCTTGGCAACAAAGATCTTGCCTTCGGATCTGAGGTAGAAGGTATACCCAATGGTTTCCTTAGGGTATCCTATGAAGACGCATTTTTCCTACTTGGGTTCAAGCTTTTCAGGTTGCAGTTTCTTGACATAAGCAACGCATCCCCAAACTTATAGAAACGACAACTTAGGTTTCTTCCAAAACCATAATTCATACGGTGTCGTCTCAACGGATTTCGACGGAGCCCTATTTAAAGTGAATGCGGCAGTCTCTAAAGCATAGCCCCAAAATGAGAGCGGTAGATCGGTAAGAGACATCATAGATCGCACCATATCCAATAGAGTGCGATTACGACATTCGAACACACCATTACCGAGGTGTTCCAGCGGCGTGAGTTAAAACGATTCCACATTTCCTTAAGTGTGTGCCAAATTCGTGACTTAAATATTCCCTCCACAATCTGATCGTAAGAACTTTATTTTTCTCATCACGTTGATTTTCAACCTCACTCTGAAATTCCTTGAACTTTTCAAAGGTCTCAGACTTGTGTTTCATTAAGTAGACATACCCATATCTACTCAAGTCATTAGTGAGGGTGAGAACATAACAATAGCCACCGCGTGCCTCAACGCTCATTGGACCGCACACATCAGTATGTATGATTTCCAATAAGTTTGTTGCTCGCTCCATTGTTCTGGAGAATGGAGTCTTGGTCATTTTACCCATGAGGCATGGTTCGCACGTGTCAAATGATTCGTAATCAAGAGACTCCAAAAGTCCATCTGCATGGAGCTTCTTCATGCGTTTGACACCAATTTGACCAAGGCGGCAATGCCACAAGTATGTGGGACCATCATTATCAACCTTACATCTTTTGGTATTCACACTATGAATATGTGTAACATCACGTTCGAGATTCATTAAGAATAAACCATTGACCAGCGAGGCATGACCATAAAACATATCTCTCATATAAATAGAACAACCATTATTCTCGGATTTAAATGAGTAGCCATCTCATATTAAACGAGATCCAGATACAATG
Organism: Aegilops bicornis; assembly: GCA_021605145.1. Lineage (NCBI taxonomy): Eukaryota > Viridiplantae > Streptophyta > Magnoliopsida > Poales > Poaceae > Aegilops > Aegilops bicornis. Next base: position 365,937,589 of record CM038672.1, read on the forward strand.
TTCATGCTCAAAGCTGGCACTAAATAACAGTTATTGAGGTTTAAAACTAATGCCGTAGGTAAATGTAGAGGTAGCGTGCCGACGGCGATCACATCGACCTTGGAACCATTCCCGACGCGCATCGTCACCACGTCCTTCGCCAGTCTCCGCTTATTCTGCAGCTCATGTTTTGAGTTACAAATATGAGCAACCGCACCGGTATCAAATACCCAGGAGCTACTACGAGTGCTGGTAAGGTACACATCAATTACATTTATATCACATATACCTTTGGTGTTGCCGGCCTTCTTGTCTGCTAAGTACTTGAGGCAGTTCCGCTTCCAGTGACCACTTCCCTTGCAATAAAAACACTCAGTCTCAGGCTTGTGTCCATTCTTTGGTTTCTTCCCGGCAGCTTGCTTGCCGGGCGTGGCACCTCCCTTGCCATCTTCCTTGAAACCCTTTTAACCCTTGCCCTTCTTGAACTTAGTGGTTTTATTCACCATCAACACTTGATGTTCCTTTTTGATTTCCACCGCCGCTGATTTCAGCATTGAATATACTCCAGGAATGGTTTTCTCCATCCCCTGCATATTAAAGTTCATCACAAAGCTCTTGTAGCTTAGTGGAAGCGACTGAAGGATCCTGTCAATGACCGCGCCATCCGGGAGATTAACTCCCAGCTGAGATAACAGTTGTGCAACCCAGACATTTTGAGTATGTGCTCGCTGACGAAACTATTTTCCTCCATCTTACAACTGTAGAACTTGTCGGAGACTTCATATCTCTCGACCCGGGCATGAGCTTGGAAAACCATTCTAAGCTCTTGGAACATCTCATATGCTCCGTGCTGCTCCAAACGTTTATGGAGCCCCGGTTCCAAGCTGTAAAGCATGCCGCACTGAACGAGGGAGTAATCATCAACACGCGACTGCCAAGCGTTCATAACGTCTTGGTTCGCTGGGGCGGGTGCATCACCTAACGGTGCTTCTAGGACATATGCTTTTTTGGCAGCTATGAGGATGACCCTCAAGTTCCCGACCCAGTCCGTATAGTTGCTACCATCGTCTTTCAGCTTGGTTTTCTCTAGGAACGCGTTGAAGTTGAGGTTGACATGAGCATTGGCCATTTGATCTACAAGACATATTTGCAAAAAATTTAGACTAAATTCATGATAATTAAGTTCATCTAATTATTTAATGAACTCCCACTCAGACAGACATCCCTCTAGTCATCTAAGTGATACATGATCCGAGTCAACTAGGCCGTGTCCGATCATCACGTGAGACGGACTAGTCATCATCGGTGAACATCTTCATGTTGATCGTATCTTCTATACGACTCATGTTCGACCTTTCGGTCTCTTGTGTTCCGAGGCCATGTCTGTACATGCTAGGCTCGTCTAGTCAACCTAAGTGTTTTGCATGTGTAAATCTGTCTTACACCCGTTGTATGTGAATGTTAGAATCTATCACACCCGATCATCACGTGGTCCTTCGAGACAATGAACTTTAGCAACGGCCACAGTTAGGGGGAACACTTTCTTGAAATTATTATGAGGGATCATCTTATTTATGCTACCGTCGTTCTAAGCAAATAAGATGGAAAAACATGATAAACATTACATGCAATCAAATAGTGACATGATATGGCCAATATCATTTTGCTCCTTTTGATCTCCATCTTTGGGGCGCCATGATCATCATCGTCACCGGCATGACACCATGATCTCCATCATCATGATCTCCATCATCGTGTCTTCATGAAGTTGTCTCGCCAACTATTACTTCTACTACTATGGTTAACGGTTTAGCAATAAAGTAAAGTAATTACATGGCGTTATTCATTGACAGGCAGGTCATACAATAAATTAAGACAACTCCTATGGCTCCTGCCGGTTGTCATACTCATCGACATGCAAGTTGTGATTCCTATTACAAGAACATGATCAATCTCATACATCACATATATATCATTCATCACATCCTTTTGGCCATATCACATCACACGACATATGCTGCAAAAACAAGTTAGTCATCCTCTCATTGTTGTTGCAAATATTTACGTGGCTGCTATATGTTTCTAGCAAGAACGTTTCTTACCTATGCCAAAACCACAACGTGATATGCCAATTTCTATTTACCCTTCATAAGGACCCTTTTCATCGAATCTGATCCGACTAAAGTGGGAGAGACAGACACCCGCTAGCCACCTTATGCAACTAGTGCATGTCAGTAGGTGGAACCGGTCTCACGTAAGTGTACGTGTAAGGTCGGTACGGGCCGCTTCATCCCACGATGCCGCCGAATCAAGATAAGACTAGTAACGGCAAGTAAATTGACAAAATCGACACCCACAACAACTTGTGTTCTACTCGTGCATAGAAACTACGCATGGACCTAACTCATGATGCCACTGTTGGGGAATGTAGCAGAAATTTAAAATTTTCTACGCATCACCAAGATCAATCTATGGGGTCATCTAGTAACGAGAGAGAGAGAGAGGAGTGCATCTACATACCCTTGTAGATCGCGAGCGGAATCATTCAAGAGAATGGGGTTGATGGATTCATACTCGTCGTGATCCAAATCACTGATGATCCTAGCGCTGAACGGACGGCACCTCCGCGTTCAACACACGTACGGAGCGGAGATATCTCCCGCGCCTTGATCCAGCAAGGAGGAGGGAGAGGTTGAGGAAGAGAGCTCCAACAACAAAGACGACGGGCGTGGTGGTGATGGAGTGACAAGATTTCAGGTGGCTTCGCCAAGCTCTTAATGGAGTATGAGAGGTGTTGGGGAGGGGAGGGGCTGCGCCTTGGATGTGGTGCTGCAGCCCTCCCGTCGCCCCTCTATTTATAGGAGAAGTGGGAAGGGGGGCCGGCCCCTCTAGATGGGATCTAGAGGGGGGCGGCGGCCAAGGGGGAGGGGGCTTGCCCCCCAAGCAAGGGAGGCGCCCCCCCTTAGGGTTCCCCCCCAACCCTGGGAGCATGGGCCCAAGGGGGGGGGGGTGTTCCCTTCCCTCTACGGCCCATAAGGCCCTCCGAGAGAGGTGTCCCCTCCCGGTGGACCCCCGAAACCCCTCCGGTGGCCCTGGTACAATACCGGTATGCCCCCGAACTTTTCCGGTGACCGTATGACAACTTCCCATATATAGATCTTCACCTCCGGACCATTCCGGAACTCCTCTGATGTCCAGGATCTTATCCGGGACTCCGAACAACATTCGGTAATCACATACAAGTCTTCCTAATAACCCTAGCGTCATCGAACCTTAAGTGTGTAGACCCTACGGGTTCGGGAATCACGCAGACATGAACGAGACAGCTCTCCGGCCAATAACCAACAGCGGGATCTGGATACCCATGTTGGCTCCCACATGTTCCATGATGATCTCATCGGATGAACCACGATGTCGAGGATTCAAGCAATCTCAGATATCGATTCCCTTTGTCGATGCGTTACTTTTGCCCGAGATTCGATCGTCGGTACCCCAATACCTCATTCAATCTCGTTACCGGCAAGTCACTTTACTCGTTCCATAATGCATAATCCCGTGACCAACCACTTGGTCACATTGAGCTCATTATGATGATGCATTACCGAGTGGGCCCAGAGATACCTCTCCGTCATACGGAGTGACAAATCCCAGTCTCGATCTGTGCCAACCCAACAGACACTTTCGGAGATACCTGTAGTGTACCTTTATAGCCACCCAGTTACGTTGTGACGTTTGGTAGACCCAAAGCACTCCTACGGTATCCGGGAGTTGCACGATCTCATGGTCTAAGGAAATGATACTTGACATTAGAAAAGCTCTAGTAAACGAACTACACGATCTTGCGCTATGCTTAGGATTGGGTCTTGTCCATCACATCATTCTCCCAATGATGTGATCCCGTAATCAATGACATCCAATGTCCATGGTCAGGAAACCGTAACCATCCATTGATCAACGAGCTAGTCAACTAGAGGCTCACTTGGGACATGTTGTGGTCTATGTATTCACACATGTATTATGATTTCCGGATAACACAATTATAGCATGAACAATACACAATTATCATGAACAAGGAAATATAATAATAATCATTTTTATTATTGCCTCTAGGGCATATTCCCAACATCAAGAGCGCCCAGGCGACCGGTGTGTGCAGAATTGTCTTCATAAACAGATCGGCCGCAATGTTCATGCCTATGTGGATGATATTGCGGTGAAATCAAGGAAGAAGGAGACATTGATTGATGACTTGAAGGAAACCTTTGATAACCTACGGGTTTACAAAATGATGCTTAATCCGGCCAAGTGCATCTTTGGTGTACCTGCAGGCAAGCTCTTGGGTCTTTTGGTGTCTAACAGCGGTATTGAAGCTAATCCGAAAAAGATCAAAGCCATCACCTCCTTGGCCAAACCGAAGTGTATCAATGATGATCAACGCCTGGCGGGCCGGATTGCCGCGTTGAGCTGGTTTATCAGTCGCCTTGGCGAGAAGGCCATCCCTTTACATCAGATGATGAAGAAAACGGATAACTTCATCTGGAGTGACGCCGCTAATGAAGCATTTTAGGATTTAAAGCGGCAGATGGCTAATCCGCCGGTTCTTGCTGCTCCGGTTGACAAAGAGCCATTGTTTCTATATGTAGCAGCTAACGCTCGGGCTGTTAGTGTGGATATTGTGGTGGAGCGCAAAGAGGCAGGAAAGGAATATCCGGTTCAACGGACGGTTTACTATATCAGTAAGGTACTTATCGAGTCCAAGCAGAGGTACCCACATTGGCAAAAATTGGTGTATGGGGTTTTTATGGCAAGCCGGAAGCTTAAGAAGTATTTCCAAGGTCATCCCATCACGGTGGTCAGCTCTGCTCCTTTGGGGGATATAATCCAGAACAGGGAAGCAACTGGCCGGATTGCTAAGTGGGCTATCGAGCTCAGGCCTCACGGGTTGAAATACATACCCCGAACGGCTATCAAATCTCAGGCACTTGTGGATTTTATCAATGATTGGACAGAACTACAAGTGCCAGAAGAGAAGCCGGATCATACTTATTGGACTATTCATTTTGATGAATTGGAGGGCTCGGGGGCTGGAGTCATATTAACTTCCCCATGAGGTGATAAGTTTTGTTATGTTCTCCGTTTAATGTTCCCTTGCACTAACAATGGAGATGAATATGAGGCTTTACTCCATGGTCTTCGGATGGCGAAGGAGATGAACCTAAGCCGAGTTAAGTGCTTCGGTGACTCGGATCTGGTAGCTCAACAAGTGTCCGACACTTGGGATTCCAAGGACCCACTCATGGCAGCATATCGTCGTGAGGTGGATATTGTTGCGGGTCACTTTAAAGGTTATCAGGTGGATCATGTGGACCGACAGAAGAATGAAGCGGAGGACGCTTTAAGCCGCCTGGTTCCCAACGTAAACCGGTTCAACTTATGTCTTCCTGGATGTTTTGCATAATCCGTCCGTCAAGCTCCCTGGTGAAGAGGATTTGGTTGTTCCTGATCCGGAAGCTCAGTTGGTGGCGGGTCTTCATGTTATCCCGGATTGGATGGTTCCATATCTGGCATATATGAAACGGGGCGAGTTACCAGAGGATGAAACTTTGGCCAGGAAGATAATCCGGTGGTCCAAGTCCATGACTATTATCAATGGAGAGTTACATCATTGCAGTGTGACAGGGGCGTTTCAATGCTGTGTGTCTCCTGAAGAAGGCCGAGAAATTTTGCGTGAGATCCGCGAAAGAGATTGTGGTCACCACGCTGGGTCAAAATCTTTGGTGGCCAAGGCGTTTCGTCACAGTTTCTATTGGTTGACAGCTCATGCTGATGCCGAGGACTTGGTCAAAAGATGTGATGGCTGTCAAAAATTCTCAATGCGCGCTCATGTACCGGCTCAGGAATTGAGGATGATTCCAATCAACTGGCCGTTTGCAACTTGGGGGCTGGATATGGTTGGGCCTTTCAAGAGATCCAAGGACAAGAAGACCCACCTTTTGGTGGCGATTGATAAGTTCACGAAGTGGGTGGAGGCAAAGCCAGTTAGTAAGTGTGATGCAGCTACGGCGGTTCGATTCATCAAAAAGGTGATCTTCCGGTTTGGCTTTCCGTACAGCATTATAACGGGCAATGGTACCAATCTGTCAAACGGTGCCATGAAGGAGTTCTGTCAACATGAGCACATCCGGCTTGACGTGTCATCAGTGGCCCACCCCCAGTCCAATGGTCAAGCAGAGAGGGCCAATCAAGAGATCTTGAGAGGCATCAAACCCCGGCTTATGGTTCCTTTGCAACGGACACTGGGTTGTTGGGTTGAGGAGTTACCTTCTGTGTTATGGAGCATCAATACTACACCCAACAGATCGACAGGATATATGCCGTTCTTCATGGTTTATGGAGCGGAAGCGGTTCTTCCTAGTGACATCCGTCATGCCTCACCTCGTTTAGCGGCATATGTTGAAGCTGACAACGAGAAGGCATGACAGGAAGCTCTTGACCTGTTAGATGAGGAGCGCAACATGGCGGCAGCCCGTTCGGCGATCTATCAGCAAGATCTACGTCGTTATCATAGCCGCGGGGTTAGAACCAGAATCTTTCAAGAAGGCAATTTGGTGCTTCGACTCATCCAGGATCAGACGGATATGCACAAGCTATTCCCCCCTTAGGAAGGACCCTTTGTGGTCAGCAAGAATCTACACAATGGGTCGTACTACCTAATCGATGTTCGAGAGCGCAAAGACTCACGTAAATCGGAGGAGGAGACCAACCGGCCGTGGAATATTGCTCATCTTCGGCCTTACTATACCCGAGCCATAGGCTCTGCTTATGTACATATTATGACAATGTATATATTATGATCAATATAATAAACCAGAACCTCAGCTAAAGCGGGGTATCTGTTGTTTTTTCTTACATCATGTGTGGTTACATGGAGCTTCTGTTTATAAAGCGGCGTCCGGTTTACCCCTTGATTCGGCTTCTCAAAGCTTTCTGTTACATCACTTGGGGGCTTGGTCATATCCAAACCATAGCTACACCTCTTGATCGGCGTAATGCCACAACATCACTTGGGGGCTTGGTCGTATCCGAACCATAGTCACACCTCTTGATCGGCTCAAAGCCAAATCAATCCGGGGCCAAAGAGAGTGTTGAAAAATAACAACTCAAACATAGGCACCCACTGAGCACATCTCAAAATGTTACTTGGGGATTCTTTGCTGTCGAAATGAACAAAGAATCTACACTTGTAATAGGCTATCAAGCCATGGCTTGGAAGCCTGGTGTATACACCTAAAACCCCAGGATAACCTGTCTATTTAAGTAAGTCACTCCGCCCAGGTAAACCTGGTATGACCCTTCGAACTTTGACAAGTTACTCTAAAATGAAGACCCTAAACTTGTCAAGTTAAAATGATGATTGGTTAAGGATTGAGGACCATCTTAAAAGGCTTTGGAAAAATGGTTTAACTCAGTGGCCTGGTAGCCCATGAAAAGCCTCAAATTTGGGGCCTGGCAGCCCGTGAAAAGCCTCAACTACAACGGTTTTTATTTGCCTTTTGCTAAGTTTTTCTTTGTTTTCATAAGATTTGTGATGTTTTCAAATCGGTGTTTATCAACCCGGTTAGGCTGTCAACTACAAGTTGTCAGTACACGATCAAGTTATAATCCGGAGACTATCAACCCGGTCTGGTTTGACTCAAAGTCACCAGTATGGAATAAACCGGTGTTTATCACAACCCGCAACGGTTTTATTGTAAACCGGCATCATATAACAGGAGTTACTTATCCTCCGGGGTAGGGTTATGACCCTCACTACAACGTTAATTGACCAACATTATGCCTAAAGGTCACATGTATTATATATTTCCATATTTGGTTATCTTTTACAACCTTGGTTATAAACCTTGGTCATATATATATATATATATATATATATATATATATATATATATATATATATATATATAGGTATCATGACCACTTGGGGGTAAACCAGGGCGCTTTAAGCTTCTTATCTGCAGGAACAGCTTGAATAAATGGCTATGGATTATGAATATCATATCTTAAGCATGTCGGATTAAGCAAGCATCAGTTGTAGATAAATATGCATGAAGGCATACCAGACCAAGTATTTTAACTAGCCTATTACAAGGCGTTTCAGTGCCCAAAAGGATAATTGTTTTCTCAAATACATGTTGCAGCATGTAGATGACTAAACCGGCCTCTGGTTCATGATTGGTCACCAGCTTGGCCTGACGGCTGCGGATCATCTTGCACTGGTTCAACTCCCTCCGCTCTACCTAGTGGCTGGAAGTCAACAGTTGCCCAGTCGATCCTAGTTAGGTCTTGGAATACAGCTTCATCGCTTATAAGCGTGGACGGTTCAATGTCAGGGGGCATAAGTGTGCTTACGGATTTGTGGGATAAGATTTTGCGCTTCTGGAATTGGTGCAGCAACCCGTCTGTTCTTATCATCGTAACTCGCCTGATAGTACGAGAGATCCGCTTCTTTAACCAGTTGACAAGCCAATGGGCGTACTTCCCGGCTTATGATTCGGAGATCATCATTGCCAAATCTTGTTCCGTCTTCCTTCAAACTAGGATAGCCTTGAGCCGCTTCCACTGGATCAAAGTCAGGTACCCATGCTTTTGCCCGGGATAGTGCAGTCAAAGCGCCCGTTCTTGCGGCGGACTTTTTTAGCTCGTCTACCCAGGCAGGAAGCATAGATAACCTTTCTAAGGTATCCTTGATCAAGGTGGGAGGAGGACTATTGTGTGAAGCAGTATAGATGATCTGCTGCGCGCTGGTGTACAACTATTCTATTAGAGTGTAAGCAGCCTTCAGCTTCTTCTGTACATCAGAGCCCAGGTGGCCAATATGAGTTCCTGCACCATTATCCACATCAGTAAACCGACAACACATGAGAAGATATGTAGAAAGTATTAAGGAAAAGATGTTTACCGAACACAACAACAGTCATGGCATGAATCTGCCGCTTTACACCGGTCAGTTCATCAACCACTGGTTTCAGAGCTGCTTCTGCGTTCTTGGCTCTTTTTATCAAAGCGGATTTTTCTGTCGCCCAATCCGACCGCTCCTTGTTGAACCCCTCTTTCAGTTTCTCCATAGAGAGTAGAGCGTTGGTCAATTCTTCCTTGGTTTTGGAGGTTTCGGCTTGCTGGAATTTGAGGTCTCTTGCAGATCAGCGGTTTTGCTTTCTTTCTTGCTCATATCAGCCTATATAGAGACAGATGTATAATGAGTTGACAGTACATATTTGAAGTACCAAACACATAACAATTTATGTCCTTGGTACTTGGGGGCTAATGCATATTTGCTCTTTATCAGAAATTTTTACAAGTCCCAAGCACAATATATGTATTACTCTTGGCACTTGGGGGCTAATGTGTGTTTCCTCATAATTGCTGATATGGGAATTTTTCTATAGTCCCGATTCATCTTCACAAAGTAAAACCAGCCCTTGGGGACTATACCAGTGAAAAAAGATGTAATATTGCAAATCTAAAAGATTGTTATTAAAAGTCCCGGTTTAGATTGATATCTTCAACCGTCACCTTGGGGGCTATTGGAGTTGATATTTGGAATTTGCAAAGAAAGACAGTTAAGAAGAGTTGAGTATTAATTACCTCATATCGCTCTTTCATCAAATTTACCAAACTGGCTTCATAGTCACGGCTGGTGTACAGACGGTTCAAGAAGCCGGAGTGAAGGTTTTGAGCATTCAGATGGGCATAATTTGACAAATCGGCGTTCCATTTGCCTTTGCCAATTGCAGAGAGCTCGTCTTTGGCAGTATGCTTTGACAAAGCGACAGGATTGCCAGGAGCGGTATGGCCAGTGTCAGTAATCATAATGTCATCATCTTTGTCATCACTAGCCGTTACTGGGGTTGGCGGTTTGTCAGTAGCCTTAACTGGACTAACCGGCTTGTCATCAGGTCGGACAGGGCTGGTTGGCTGGTCAGCATGGCTTGTGGTGTCAACTTCCACTTGTTCAGCAACGAAATCATGGTCCTGAGGTGGCGGATCATTAAGTGTGGCATCAGTATTAGCTTGTTCGAAATCTGGAGTCTTCTCCGGTTCAACATCCGCATTATCATCAGTCGGTTTATTCAACCGAGCCTTCTTGCTGGGTCTGGGCTTGGCACTAAGGAAAATAAACATGAGGATCAGTACAGTATATAAAAATAACAGATCAAGGATAAAAACAAGTATATAGCTCACCCAAGAACTGTTTTGAGGGGTGGAAGTTTTGTCGCCGACGACTCGCCAAAAGAGGAGTCAGAAGTGCCCTGATAATTTGAATCAGACGGGTTAAGAGGATGGCGTAAACAACCTGCTTTGGGGCATGAAGTGTCAAGGGGATAAGAGACCTCTGATCGGCGTTGCCGTACCGAGCTGTAAGGTAAACCGGCGGAGGTAACTACCTGGCCGATGTGCCGGGTTGTGCGGCGAGCCTCGTGCTGCTGTGTCTTCAAAAGTAAGCAAGGGGGTGAGAAAATTTTACTTTCCGGTTTGCTCGACGGATTTTTGATGTTGGCAAAGGATTTGAATCGGAGGAAAGAATGGTTACCTCTACATCATCAGCGTGACTGCCTTCAGCGTCGTCCTGATAATAATCATTGTCAATGAGGTGTACAAAAAATGCACCAAGAGAGTCAAGTTCTACCTCTGATTCCAGGTTACCCACATTGTCATCAGCTGGTAGCTCGGAGGATGCAGTGGTACTTTTCTTGCCAGGTTTCTTAACAACCTTGGTCTTTGGGCGAAGTGGCTTGGCCGGTTTGTCTTGCGGCTTTGCCGGGTTTTCTTGTGGTTTCTTGCTCCAGAACGGGTCATTACCCTGTCAGAAGATAATCACAATTTCAGAAAATATTTGGACAGAAGCAACTTCAGAAAAAAAGATTGTATGATTCTTACAGCTGGCGGTTTGCGGAAGGTGCAGAAAGGGAGCAGTTCGGTTTGGGCACAGACAGCCTCCGGTTCATTTAGCATCTTCTTTACCGCCTCAGTAACTTCCGCATCTGTAAGCTGAATGTCAATGTATCGTTGAGCATCCTTCAAACTCCCCGTGTACTGACACATCAAATCGGAACGCCGGCTTAAGGGCAGAATACTCCAACTTATCCAGCAACGAGCAAGATCAACTCCTGTCAAACCGTTCGCCATGAAGGCTCTAAGCTTTGATAGTTGAGGAGCATAGTTGGCCCTTTCTTTTGTAGTCAACCTCTGATAAAAAGGATGTGTATTGCTAAGGAGTTCAGGGCGGTAACCTGGCAGGGGGTTTTCATCAGGTGGAGATGTATCCTTGCAATAAAACCGGGTCTGGTTCCACTCTTTGGGGTGACTGAGGAGCTTGGGATGAGGAAAAGTGACTTCCTTCCTTTTCTGAACCGCCATTCCGCCCAATTCAGTATTGGGTCCATCCGTGAATTCTGTGCGAAGGTTTAAGTGAAAGAAATCCCTAAACAGTTCGACTGTAGGTTCCTCTTGTAGATAAGCTTCACAGAAGACTTGGAAGTGGCAGACGTTGGTCACAGAATCTGGACCAATGTCTTGAGGGCGCACTTGAAAACTGGCCATTACATCCCAGAAAATTTGTGAACCGGGAGGGCTAAAACCTCGACTTAGGTGATCAGCAAACACAACTACCTCCCCACCTTGGGTATAGGAGGATTTTCCGGGCCAGGGACCCTCCAGTGGATGACATCTTTCTTGGCTAAAGTGCCCGTTTTAACAAGATTGTTTAACTGTTCTTCGGTTACTCGAGAAGGAGCCCAATTGCATTCATAGACTTGCTTGGCCATGGAAATGAAAGATACGAAACATGATTATTGCCGGTTTAAGATTTACAGTGGACAATTATAAAGCGGTATAAGGATGTAAGCATATTGTTAAACCGGAGTTGGTTATTTGTGAACCGGAGTCTGAAGATGGGGACAGTACAATGATGAGTGCATTAGCGGTTCAACAGTGGACTAATGGTATCTACTGGGTCATCATTTTTTCTATGAAGTTAAACTGCCTAATCTGGTATAAGTCTAAAGATGTATAAGTGAAGGAAAAACAAGTTTCATAGCTTGGCATGGTAATTTCAGATCTACCGTGCGTTGGAAAATCAAAATAAATTCAGACCTAATTTCAAGAGTTTGAACAGTTCAGCAAGGTTCAGATGAGATTTGTGTAAAGGAATAGATCTAACGAAAAGAGGATTATGGCTACGGCCGCGTAAGAAATATTGGATCCAGCTAGTTGTTTATGCTAATGCAAGGAACAGGAAAGAACAATGGCGGAGATTGGATAAACTCCGATGAACCTTGAAACCCTAATGGTGGATCTAGAGCAAAGAAAGGAAGAACTCACTGATGATGAAAGAACAGCGGAGGAGCGCCGCGCTTTGCTGGTCCGGTCAGGTTGATGCAGCGGCCGTTGCGGAGGCAGAAACGAAGGTCGACGGTGGCGGCGGAGCTCCAAAGGTCGGGCAGTGTGAGTAAGAATGTAGCGACCAGACCCGAATTGGTCAAGTCTCTGTGCTTAAGTGTCATCCCTGGATCGGTATGCTGACACACACAGTACTCGAGGATTTATAACAGAGGTAAATCACATGTATAAATAACATAAATACTATTACCTCAATCCAAATATAGAGGAAGCAACAAGGTTGTGGATTCCCATCAACACCAACGGCAAAGTTGAGTGTAGAAATCGTAACCCTAACGTATCACTTACTGTCGTAAATGCGAAAAGTACGCAACATGAAACGTTGCAGCCAAAACAGTCGACACATGGAATATCTTGGCAATGTAACACATAGAGAGTAATGAAAGAATAAGCTATACTACATGCATATATGGCTGGTGGAAAATTTGTATGGTTACTGATTTTTAAACGCCAATTTTTCCCTACTTCAAAGGAATAAATTTATTTAACTATCATGGTGGTTGTTGAACATTGAGAATTGTTGACAGCATCCTCAATCCCAGTTAAAAGTACTCATTAAAAACCCAACAATATTAATTAAAAGTAACATGATGAGATTCACATGATAATCCAAGAACTAGATACTCAATATGTCCATAACCGGGGACACGGCTAATCATGATTAGTTTATACACTCTGCAGAGGTTTGCGCACTTTTCCCCACAAGACTCGATCTCCTCCGTTTGATTTCTCGCACTACATGGTGTTTGAGAAACGGATGACCGAGACATAGTCTTTCAGAAGCGCTAGCACCTTACATGTGGGTAGACCGTACCAACCTACAACCCCTACATCTGCTAGTTTACCCGTAAGAGTTAGCACAACTTAATCAACTATGCCAGAGCCCATAATGGCTTGTGGCTGCACACGGAAGTTTCTAGTTTGAATAATCTCGTGATCCCTTTGAGCCTAGGTGGCGGTCCAAAGAAATACAGGCAAGTCCTGATAGAAACCAGGTGCCTCAATCCACCCAGATGTGTGTTTAAGTTGCCACCTTAAATAAACCATTAATGTAACAATCTCACATCTGTCATGGAATTCACTCACCCAATCCACGTCTACTAGCATAGCATGGCATAATAAGCAAACGTAGAAGTAACTCCCAAGGGTTTGATAATAAAACAGGTAATAGGTACTACCCCAATCTACTTCCCAAAACCCACAATTTAATTAGATCCTAATCATGCAAGTGTTTGAGGGTAGATCTAATGCATAAAAACTGGGTATGAGAAAAAAAATATGATCAAAGTGTTACTTGCCTGCAAAGTTGATGAAGATGATTCACACTCAAAACTCTTGATAGTTCTACTCGTCACACTCCGGTCAATCTATCGTAAGCAATCAATAGTAACCACACATAAGCAATCTCTCAAAAGATCAGAAAGAACGAAGAAGACGATTCAGAAAACATCAAAACCAAGCAAATAACTCTTGCAACATAAAACAATTTCTAACAGTACCAAAATTATGTGAGTTTGGCGTTATCAGAAAGTTTAGCTGAAGAGCTTCGATTTGCAAAAAGAATCAACTAAATCGGAGTTACGAAACTCAAGTTATGATCAAATGAAGTTCAAATACAAATCTGTTTGAATTCAAATTTTAAAACTTTCAAAAACATGTTTGAGTTGGATTAGTGGAAAGAGGGGATCATAATGAAGAAGTGGGCGTTGGTTTCGTTGAATTCTGACTAACGAGCAAAAAGTTATGGCCGTTTGAAGATTAGGGACTAATCTGTAAAAGAAATATTCACGGATGGGTCCCTGACCGAAATTAACAGAAAAAGAAAAAGGCCAAAAAGCGAACGTTCGTTAACGAACGCTAACGAATGAACCGTGCGCTGAGAAGACCTAACCAGCGAACGTTCATAACTTAAAGAAAAACGGCAAAAAAAACAACTAAACCTAATCTCAGCCCTAGATCTAGGATCGGACGGACGGAGAGCGGGCGGCTTATCATGGGCGGTTGTGGCGGCCGGCGGTGAGGAAGACGGCGGCGGCGGCTTCGGTGTTGAACGGGGAAGCGGCCCTGGTGGTCGGCGGCGTCGGCGAAGTGGCTGGGGAGGAGCGGTGCGACGAGGGGAATCCGATGGCGATGGCGGCGTCAGTAGTGGGCGGCGGTGAAGCGCGGGGCAAGGCCGTGAATCTCGTCGGAGCCCGAACTCCGGCGGGGTTCATGCGAGGCTGCGGGATGCGATGACGGCTCCGGTTTGAGGAAAAAGAGGGGGCGGGGGCGGCGGCCTCGCCTTATAAAGGCCAGGGGAGGGCGCAGCTTGGAGGAGGGGGCAGGAGGAGTCCGGAGGGGGCGGCGGGGGTCCTGCTGGAGCTCGGGGACGCGCGTGCGTCGGGCTGGGCCGTGGCCTGGCCGGTTGGCTGGGCCGGCCCAGTTCGGCGGAAGTCTTTTTTTTTTAAATGCATTTTACCACGGAAACTAAAAATAATAAAGACCAAAATAGAAAAATATTATATAGGCATATAATATATCAAAATTTTCAGAAAAAGATTTTCTACAAGATGAACATTATTCTAGCTTCAAATAAAATACACACAAATTCAAATAAAACAAAGAGTGCTACTGGTCTAATAAAATCCAATAAAAATCATTTTAAAAATACCAAAATTAATTCAAATTTATTTCTCTCCAAGTTTCTGATGTAGGGAATCATGTTACCCTACTTTCCATATATTTTATTTTAGGAGAAAAATAATTTGAATAAACCTCAAATAACTCCCAATTGAAAATAAATTCAAAAGAACTTTGAATTTAATTCTTTGAAACTCCCAACTCATATTTCATATAATTTGAAGAAGTCATTTTATCTTCGCTCGTGAAAATCATTGAGTTGCATAAAGTTTCAGAATTGGAAATATTCTCAAATGAAATTCAAATATTTTCAACACCCCTTGTCATTTAAATAAATGGAAGAAGTCATGTCATCTTCTCTCCAGGGTTTTGTGGTGAAAATAATTTGAATTCACGAAGATCATAAAAGCAAAAATGAAAGTTTGGGAAAGTCCTTTTATTCCCTCTCATTTAACTTTCAAAAAGTTTCAAACTTCAGTCACTTTCAGTCAATCAATCAAACAAACAATCAAATCTATCTATTTATTATAACATTCAAAAATTTAGAATTTTGGGATGTTACAAAACTACCACCCTTAAAATGAATCTCGTCCTCGAGATTCGGAGAGGCTAGCAAGAAAATGGGTTAGGGTTTGGGGGTCTTCTAAAAAAATCCATCGATCGTCTCCGGGGTCTCGGATGCTAGCACCCTTAGAAGCATGGTTACGGTTCCATCAAAACTCATATACTCCATCCTTATTGCTGACAGTGTCGGTCTTCTCAGATCGTAAGGATAATTCCTTCTCTGGGCTCTTCCGGTAGTGGCATAACCTTTTCCTCAATTCTTTTGTCCTTTCATCTTGGTAAGGTTATCCCGTAACTGGGTCCTCTTAGCTGACGGGTCTGGCGCCAATTCTAAACAACTATCATTATCTCATGGTGGTCAACAATTTATGGTTTCTCCTGCAGAAAACGGGTCTGGGTTGAACCTCACCGTATAATCTATGGTTGGCAACAACTGCCTTGTACAAGGGGAAAACTACTTATACCATTCTAAGGTTTAAACAAGGTTTAATATCGTCGTCACTCTACTATAGGTAGGTCACTCAGATTTACCATCCCATATAGCAAAGCGAATAATAAGAGTAAGTCGGTATGGTGATCAATCCATCCCGCACCCAAATCATTACCTTGTACATGGTTTAGCGAATCTCGCATTCTAACACTCGGTCATCCTCACAAGCATTGCAGAATTTCTCTTGTCGACGAACCAAGTTCGGAAAGTCCATTGATTCTGCAAGCCAAACAAACATCTATCGTTCCTTAACTGCTCTCAGGTTTTCCGTGAACTCCTATAGAATCGTCGGTTAACAAAGGCATATCCTCTTCCAGGGTTTTTTTCCTTCAGCAAGAATGTGCTTGCTTCTTGGCAGGTCCTGGGGCCTGTGGGTTATGGCCCATCTCATCACTTATAATCCTTGAACTCATCATCGGGACAGCTGATCGTTATCCCAACATTCAATTCCAGCTTCCTAACGTACTTAAAATCCATCCAGTTGTACTGTCTTCCTTCCTTCTATTGGCACCAAACTAGGACATGATTACTCAGACTCATCATGGAATTTCCATTGATCCATACTTCCAACATCATACCTCCTTTATATCCAATAGTAATTCATCTCTTCATACTCATGGGATATCCCACATACCGAGATAAAATCTTATACTTATGAAGTCCATACTCCACTTTGTGGAACATCATTATCCTTTCCAGGGTCAAGCGTCCTAACAGGGGAAATATTGGCCATCTCTGCATGGCACTTCTTCAACTGGGATACGTGAAACACATCATGAACTCCTGACAGTCCTTCGGGTGACTCCAACTTATTGGCCACTTCTCCCATACGCTCGAAAACTCAGTATGGTCCTACAATTCTCGGGGCTAACTTTCCCTTAACTCCAAATCGTTTAACTCCTCACAGAGGGGACACACGAAGACATGCTCTATCTCCAATTTCATAGACTACCTCCTTGCGTTTTTTTGAGTCTGCATAACTCTTCTGCCTGGACTAAGCTACCTTCAGTCTATCTCGAAGCAAGTTAACATTCTCTTCTGACTCCTTGATCATATTTAGTCCAAACAACTGACGGTCTCCAACTTCATCCCACATCAACGGTGTCTGGCTCCTTCTCCCATACAACGCTTCACAAGGGGCCATCTTCAAACTAGCTTGGTAACTGTTGTTGTATGAGGACTCAGCGTAAGGTAGATTATCATCCCTACTAGATCCATAATCTAGCGCACACGCTCTCAACATGTCCTCCAGAATCTGATTAACTCTCTCGATTTGTCCATCTGTCTGCGGATGAAAGGCTGTACTGAACTCTATCCTAGTACCCAAAGTCTGGTGCAGCTGATTCCAAAACTTTGAGGTAAATTGTGTTCCTCTAAGATGGTCCTCGGAACTCCATGCAGACATACGATCCTGGTCAAATATATCTTGGCCAACTTCGCACTTGTATAGGTGGTTTTCACTGGGATAAAGTGAGCCACTTTGGTCAAGCGAATCAACTACTACCCAGATAGAATCATGTATCGTTCGGGTTCTGGGAAATCCGGTAATGAAATCCATGCCAAACTTATCCCACTTCCATTTGGGTATCGACATAGGCTGCAATAATCCTGCTGGCTTCTGATGTTTTGCCTTCACTCTTTGACATACGTCACATACGACTACATATTCGACAGTATCCTTCTTCATACCAGTCCACCAAAAACACTCCTTTAAATCCAAATACATCTTGGTGTTTCCAAGGCGAATCGAGTATGGTGGGTCATGAGCCTCCTGAAGTATTAACTTCCTGATCTCTGTATTATTGGGTACATGTACACGGTCCTCGAACCATAAGGTGTCGTGCTCATCCTTACGAAAACCTTTGGCCTTTCTTTTGCTCATTCTCTCTTTTACCTCAGCAATCTGTTTGTCATCCTTCTGAGCTTCACGGATCTTTCCCAACAATGTAGACTGAACTTCCATTGCTGCAACAAAACCTTTGGGAACAATCTCCAATCGAAGTTCCCTGAGTTCCTCGGCTAACTCCTTTGGTAATCCCCCACTTATGAGGGTATTCATCCTGGTGTTCTTTATGTTTGTGTCCTATTTCTCCACAAAGCTTGCATGCAATTTCTCCATATCATTTCCATAAGGCTCCAATTTCTGGGACACAAACCTAGACTTTGACAAAGTCAACTTAAATTCTTCCCAAGTGGTTTCTCCTTGCCATCCATTGATGGTTTGGTACATCCTCCACCAAGTAGCAGCACCTCTTTCAAAAAAAAAGGAAGAGCATGCTGGGCCATATCCTTTCTGACTATAGGGTTGTTCTTCATGTGATCCTCCATGTTCTGAATCCATTGGTCTGTCTCCAATTGACGCATTGGTCCAGACAATACAATCTCATCTCCATTCATCCTCTATGGGGTCCATGGGTTTTGGGGTGGGATAAGAGAGATAGAGAGGGATACACACAATACAAACAAAAGTTTCGAAAAGACAGATTTTATTGTGTCTGTCGGAAAAACATCAAACAAATGACAGCTCACAATCGTCGCATCTAACGTAAGTATATACAGGGGTTTTGTCTTTTAAAGGTCAATAGATCTCAAAGTCATCAAACTCTTCAAGTCTTGTTCATGTCTCCGATGGCTTTCTTCCGATCGTGATTGTCCTTCTCAAGTTCTTTTGCCAGATCATCTCTGTTGACGTGAAATCTCTTGTGACGTCCTTTAATATTCTGGAATTGCATTCCAAACTTCTGGTTTCAACTTCCTTGACATGAACAATGATCCTAGTGTCCTTCAGTTCCTGACAAATCTCCGGTATCTCGAGGTTTAGCTCCTCCTGCTTGGCTATTTTAATCCTCTGGGACATGGGTTCTTCACGAACTGCTTCCTTGTCAAATACGGCTTCCGACAGATCCATCTTAAAATCCTTGATGTAATATTCTAGATCATGGCGATACGCCAGCTATGTTAAAACTGCATACTTCGCTGACAGATGCTCCTTCAGCCTTCTACCATCCAACTCTTCCATGCATCTGCACGCTTAACTCCGCATGGTGACAATAGCATAGGCGGTTAACAACATCATGGATATCCATGTTTTTGCTCTTGTCATTTCCATGAGCTACCATTCCATAGTTGATATCTCCTGCCTTAGGGTTTCCTTGACAAAAACTTTGAGTTTTTAACTCTCCATGCTCCGGTCTTACTCCAATACACCTTGATCTCGGGTATTGATAACTTCCATAGTCTATCAAATTCCATAAGTGTAACCTTCCTAGGTCATAAAAAAATCTGGGAATTCTTCAGAGCCTTCAAAATCTCCTAGTCTTCGGAGTCTTCAACAATTGTAGTTTCCATTTACACGGTAAAATCATCTTCATTCCAAATGGTCTTAGTTGTCCGATATCTTGTCTCCTTGGAGTGGTCTCATCGGTCAAATCTTCGAGTGGTCAAAAGGGAAAAGGGGTATGGTCTCGCTAAAAGGGAATATTTGAATAAGCTCAGAAGAGAAGAGAGGTAAAATATCTTTTTGAAAATGAAGTTGTAGAGAAAAATCTTTCCTATCGGCTTGTCAGTTTCTAGGGTCACGTCCTACAGTCAACATGTGCTCTGATACCATCTTGTAGCGACCAGACCCGAATGGGTCAAGTCTCTGTGCTTAAGTGTCATCCCTGGATCGGTATCTTGACACACAGTACTCGAGGATTTATAACAGAGGTAAATCACATGTATAAATAATGTAAATACTATTACCTCAATCCAAATATAGCGGAAGTAACAAGGTTGTGGATTCCCATCAACACCAATGGCAAAGTTGAGTGTAGAAATCGTAACCCTAACGTATCACCTACTGTAAATGCGAAAAGTCTGCAACATGAAACGTTGCAGCCCGAAAACGAGTCAGCACATGGAATATGCTGGCAATGTAACACATAGAGAGTAATGAAAGAATAAGCTATACTACATGCACATATGGCTGGTGGAAAGCTCTATGGTTATAGTTTTGCGAAAAGCCAATTTTTCCCTACTGCAAAGGAATAAATTTATTTAATTATCATGGTGGTTGTTGAACATTGAGAATGGTTGACAGCATCCTCAATCCCAATTAAAAGTACTCATTAAAAACCCAACAATATTAATTAAAAGTAACATGATGAGATTCACATGATAATCCAAGAACTAGATACTCAAGATGTCCATAACCGGGGACACGGCTAATCATGATTAGTTTATACACTCTGCAGAGGTTTGCACACTTTTCCCCACAAGACTCGATCTCCTCCGTTTGATTTCTCGCACTACATGGTGTTTGAGAAACGGATGACCAAGACATAGTCTTTCAGAAGCGCTAGCACCTTACATGTGGGTAGACCATACCAACGTACAACCCCTACATCTGCTAGTCTACTCGTGTCGGATTTCGGGTTCCGGCAGACCCTTAAGGTTTGAACTCTGGGGTGCGCGCGGAGATCCAACCCTCCACCGTCTCGTACCTCGCCGAATCGCAGGGACCTAAACTACTAAGAAGAACATCACAAGAGACACGAGATTTATACTAGTTCGGGCCACCATTGTGGTGTAATACCCTACTCTAGTTTGTGGCGTGGTGGATTGCCTCTTGGGCTGATTAGGAACAGTACAGGGAAGAACAGCCTCGCGAGGGTCTGTTCTTGGTGGGTGTGATGAACTGCTAAGTGGTGTCCCGTCGCTCTAGCTTGAGGATCGGGTCTCTACCTCCCTCTGATCTGGATGCGGATCGTCCTCTTCTTCCTCTCCGACCGTCCCCCCTACTCTGAGTGTGGCTACTCCTATTTATAGGCGAAGGCCCTGGGCCTCTTCCCAAATATTGAGCGGGAAGGGCGCCAACAATCGGCCATTTTGAAGGGGAACAGCAGGTACACTTATCCTGACTAAAGTTGGTCCTCGCCTGCCAAAGGCTCTGGTGATGACGCTTGCTTGGGCTCCACGATGACTCCCTTCCAGCCGTTGGGGCTGGTCTTGGTCTTGTTGGACCGAAACGAATGCCTTTGCTTGATGCTCTACTTTGCACTTGCTCCCTTTGCACCAAAGAGGAAAGGAGGGGCTGCTGTGGCTGGCGCCAGTGGCGCCCTTGGTCGTCATGGCTTGCGTCATGGGCACCTCGCGAGGTACCCTGCCTTGAACTCTCCGCCTCCTCATGAGCCAACCCGACGAGGCCGTGCTCGAGGAAGCTCTGGTCATCCGCCTCATGGCTGGGCCCCTCGCGAGGGTCTTGAGCTTGCGTTGATGAAGATGGGCTGTCCTGGGCCTCCTTTGAGCCACGCCGCGGGCCGCAGGCAGGCAAGTCTGGGGACCCCCGTTCCCAGAACGCCGACAGCAGCCCCCGGGCCCACGGCGCGCCTGAACTTGGCCGGGCAGAGAGGCGAAAGGGCAAGTCTGAGCGTCGCCAGGCCCCTAACAGCTGCGGCCTTGGGCGACAGCGTGGCGGTAGATTGGACGTGTGCGCGCAGCTCCCTCACGATGCCTCGGTAACCTCCCGGATTCGACAAGTCCCTGCATGCGGAGTTGGTCATGATTACCGGTGATCGTGGAGGCCGACGGTTGTCCTTCGCCAGCAATAAGTGCAGACGGCGGCGCCCTTCCAGTCTATCCTTTCTTGTCTCTCCTTCTTCTCCATGGCTCCACCAAGGAAGGTCTCGCCGCAGAGAAGGGAAGGGCCGCCAGTCGAATCTTCCTCTCCTCCGCCTAAGCGTGGTCGAGGTCGCCCTCGCAAGCACCCGTGGCCTCCACGGCGGTCCCCATGATCGTGGGGAGGCTCTCAGCGTGGCGACGAGCGGCTGGCCATGGTCGGAGGGCGTGCACCGCCGCGCTGGCCCCCGAGGCCGCCTCCATGCTTCTTGAAGCGCTGCCGGAGTTCATGGTGAGGCGGAGGAGCCGTCCGGCGTCCGACTTCAGCTCTGTGCTTCCTCCTGGGTGAGCTCCCAGATGGCGCCCTGAGTGGCCTCTGGCTCCAGGCAGATGGCTGCTGCAGCCGGGCTTCATGGGCTTCTCTGGAGGTCTCTGCTGCAGGGAACCTGTTCCTGGCCCGCGGCTGGAAGATGTTCCCTCGCGCGCATGGTCTCCACTGCCGGTGCTCCCTGCACTTCAAGTATGATGGCGACGCCACCCTCTACGTGAGGGTGTTCGGGGAAGACGGCCGCCGCATGGGGTGCTGCCCTGAAGACGACGACCGCGGCCGAGGACTCAGCCCCGGCGCGGGCGGAGAGGGCAGCGCGCGGGCGGCTGGCGATGCCCGTGACTCCTCACGCTTCACCAGCTCTTCTTCGGGTGATGATTCTTCCAGCAGCGGCCGCGGCCAGCCCCCACACCGCCGGCATCGGGTCCACTCGCCGCCACGCCCCGTTGAAGCGCGAGATGGAGCCTGACTGAGCTCCGGAGGCGGCTCGGGCCTTCCAAGAGAGCCGTCACGGGGCGCGCTTCACCTATACATCCTTTTCCTTCATTTTCTCCTGCGTAAAAAGGGAACAATGTGTGGCCCGTGGTAGCGTTTAGAACAACATCGTTAATTATTGTACTGCTTTTGTTATCCTCGACATCGTTCCTTACGCCAGGCGCCCATTCATGAGTGAACCCGGCCGTGGGTCATGGGGCGACCGACCCTAGCCCCATGTTCGCGTTGCCGCCCGTGAGGCATGGTCGGGAGGGTGCTCGGTGTGGACCAGGGCCGTGAAAACTTGAGCGATAGGGGCAGGAGCTCATGGGGGCTCCCGAGGCTTCCACCTCACGAGTCCCCGCGCAAGAGAAATCGAGGCAGGAGGGCGAAAAAGATCGAAGAACCACGGACCAAAAAGGGGCGATAGTTTCGATAAAGACTCCAAATGGGAATAACCAGTCAACTGCAGAAAGCAAATGAAAAAGCCGCGTCCGGCACCTAGTCTAGTCTTCGACGTCTTCTCACCGGTAGCTGAGCTAAGTGCTGCCACTGGGCGTGGGAGGGAGCCCCAGGGCCCGAGGCCGTCGCTCCCGAGACTCCGGGGCGTGTACAGCCCCAACTCATTATTACGTGAGAGTGTCACGGGCGGCGAGCTTCACAGGCGTTCGCCTTCTTCACAGGCTCCGGGCCTTTCTTCTGGGAAGCAAGCTTCACGGGCGTTCGCCCTCTTCACAGGCTCCGGGCCTTTCCAGAACGCGACAGCTTCACAGGCGTTCGCCTTCTTCACAGGCTCCGGGCCTTTTCCAAAAAGATGAACTTCACAGGCATTCACCTTCTTCACATGCTCAGGGCCTTTTCCAAAAAGATGAACTTCACAGGCATTCGCCTTCTTCACGTGCTCGGGGCCTTTTCCAAAAGATGAACTTCACAGGCATTCGCCTTCTTCACGTGCTCTGGGCCTTATCTTCGAGTGTGTTCCTGCAAATTTGGCGGATGCGGTGTTTCACGTCTTGGTCCCGGCTCTCGGGCTGGTCTCGACCGTCATTGGCAAGCCAGTCATGATGCCATGGACAAGACCCGGAAGGTGAGGGCGGAGAGCCGGTAGGAGCCCCGAGTCGCGATGCTCGTGCACCCCCTTAATGTGCAAGATTCCACCACCCAGGAAGAGGCACCAAATAACAAGCATGGCGGAGCGAGAGCATAATCCTAAGGAAGAAGCAGGAAGGATACATGCCGCTGGGACTGGCCCGAGCGGCTTGGGGATGATGCAGCCCGAGGGCGCCCCCAGCAGGATAAGCTAATGACATGAAGTAAAAGGGATACATGCCGTAGGGACGGACCCACTGGCACAGGAATAATGCGACCACAGGCGCTCCCGGCTGAAACGAAACTTAAAGATGTCACACGGTGATGTTGGGGATGAAGGGGTGTTGGTGTAGCAGACTCGGTGGGCTGCGGAGCCGATCCTCACGAGCCCCAGGCCACAGGGCCTCGGGAGGCTCCGGAGGCGTTGGCGGCTCCTCAGGGGCATCTCCATCTCCGCCAGGGATGCAGCGTGCTTGACCTCTTGAGCCTCCAGGATGGTCCTCATGAGACGCTGGTGCGCAGCAGCCGCGTTTGGCAGGCCATAAGGCATGCGTACGTAGCCGTGGGGCGGACCCTATAGCGTCCCACTCGCGAGGGCCAGAGGCGCTCTTGAGAAGCGGCTCGGTTGAGCCTGGTATGTCGATGCAGACGCGCAGCCCACCATCCTCGCTGGATGGGGGCCACAATGAGTGGCGGCTGCCCTCATGACCCTTGACTCTTGTAGCTCCTGAATGGCCTTGCTGACGAACTCCTGAGGGTTCGGCCCTCCTTGCCTTGCTCTTGCTTGCGGGAAACGTGCTTCGAAACACGCCTCCACGTGGTGCCCAAGCGCCTCCCTCGAGACCTTGGCGAGGTCGGCGGCCCTCCAGGGGAGAGCCCCGAGCCCTGCCCGAGGAGGCGCGGGCGCGCTTTCCTATGCGATGGAAGGAGGCTCCCCTGGCCGGTCTGCGGGCCACAGGGGCTGTCTCTTGAGGAGCCGGGCGGTCGATGTCTTCTTCTTCTTGGTAGCGGCAGGAGGCCTCCTGCTGCTGTGGTCTGGGTCTTCCAGCGATGCGGCCTGAAAGGCTCGTTCTAGGGAGCACACTGCGTCTCTTTCTTCACAGGGCACCGTGATGACCCCGTCGCTGCCCGGCATCTTGAGGACGTTGTAGCCATGGTGGGTTACGGCCATGAATTTGGCCAACGCTGGGTACCCGAGGATGGCGTTGCACGGCAGGTCAATGTGGGCGACGTCGAAGTCGATGAGCTCGGTGTGGTAGTTGTCGCCGGCCCCGAAGGTGACAGGAAGGCAGACCTTCCCGATCGGGACTGTGGAGCCGTCGGTGACTCCGGAGAAAGGCTTGGTTGGCTGAAGCTGACTGTAAGGCACTTGAAGATTGGTGAATGTCTCCACGGACAGGACGTTGAGCCCTGCTCCGCCGTCGATGAGGGTCTTGGTGACCAGCACGTTGCTGATGATTGGGGAGCAAAGCATCGGAAGAACTCTGGCTGTGGCTGCGCACTTGAGCTGGTCCACTGAGCTGAACGTGATGGCGCACGCCGAACACCTGAGAGGGCGTGTGGACTCGAGCTTGGGGAGGACTGCATTCACTTCAGGCGAACTGCTTGAAGATCTTGTTGAGAGGCTGGGGCTTGAGCTCCACCGGGATGCAACGATTGCACGCACTTCTGGAAGCCCCAGCCCTCGCCCCGATGACGGTCTTGATTCTCCTTGGTGGCGGCGGCGGAGGGAGGCCTGCATTCCCTTGCAGGCGATCCTCACGAGGCTGATCCTCCGGCCCCCCCTCGCGAGGTGGGTCCTGCCAGCGGTCCTCGCGAGGTTGGTCGCGCCACTGTTGGCACGGGCCGCGGTCTTCCCAGCGTCCTGCATTCCTTCCTCCTCCTCGGCCGTAGCCCCGGTCGCTGCGCTCGGGGCGTCTGCCGACCCTTCCTCCGCGCACGGCCCGGAGCTCTTGACATTCATTGGTGTTGTGGGTGTGGAGGTCGTGGCCCGACCCTTCCTCCGTCACCTTAGGGATCTTGAGGCGCGCGTTGTTGAAGCGCTGGATGTACTTTTGCAGGGTTTCCCCTGGCTGCTGCTTGATTCGGCGCATGTCGCTCACGGCGGGTGGCCGGTCGCGAGTACCTTGGAAGTTGGCGATGAAGCGGGTGCGCATCTCGTCCCAGGAAGAGATCGTGCACAGGGCTAGATTCGAGGAGCCAGTGCGGGCTCCGTCCTGAGCGCCATGGGAAACCAGTTCGCCATGACCCTTTCGTCCCCGTTGGCAGCCTCGATGCCCAGCTCGTAGAGCTGGAGGAACTCCGTAGGGTCAGCCGTGCCGTCGTAGCATGGAGGCAGGTCTGGCTTGAACTTGGCGGGCCACGCGACGCTGTGCAGCTCGGTGGTGAAGGCGCGGCAGCCCCCCGTGGCAGCGGGGGGCCTCGGACGGCAGAGAGCTTGTTCTTGTGGGCCTCCCTGCGTCGCGGCTGGGGGCAGCGCAGGGTCTTGACGTGCTGGACCGGGGAGCGCTCGGGCAGCTTCTTGCGGGCGAGGAACTTCTTGGCAGCTCTGCTCTTGCCGCGCCGGCGCTGGCGGAGCAGGTTCCGCCAGGACCAAGGCGCCTTGGGGCTAGGGCGCCGTCTTGAGGAGGAGGTGGCTGAGGCGCCCCGGGAGCTTCATCGCCCGCGCGGGGAGGGGTGCGGTGCAGTGAGACGGACGGCGGGTCGCCTCCCGCAGCGCGGACGAGCTCGGCGACTCGGTCGAGCCATTCTTCGTGAGACGCTGCCGACGGGCGGTAGCGCAGGAGCTTCGTTGGCGCGATGAGTGCAGCTCGGGCCTCCATGGCGCGTGGGGAAGCGTGGCGAAAGAACCAGGCGAGGGTGAGCGAAGGCGTGGCGGTGCGGCCGTCCGCCTCATGGATGGAGTGCTTGGGGACGGCGCTTGCTGCTCGTTCCCGCCGGGCTGGTGGCGGCGTTACGGCAGCAGTGACGAGGAGCAGCGAGGACGCCCGCCTACGGGGAGCCGTCTGGGCGGCGTGGGAGGCGAGCGGCTCGGCGCTTTCGGCCTTGAGCCCGACGAGTGTCGAACATGGTTGCGGTGGTCGAGGAAGAACGAGGCGACGAAAGGCAAATTCGGCGCACTTTACCGGGCGCGCCAAATGTCGGATTTCGGGTTCAGCAGACCCTTAAGGTTCGAACTCTGGGGTGCGCGCGGAGATCCAACCCTCCACCGTCTCGTACCTCGCTGAATCGCAGGGACCTAAACTACTAAGAAGAACAGCACAAGAGACACGAGATTTATACTAGTTCGGGGCCACCGTTGTGGTGTAATACCCTACTCTAGTTTGTGGCGTGGTGGATTGCCTCTTGGGCTGATGAGGAATAAGACAGGAAGAACAGCCTCGCGAGGGTCTGTTCTTGGTGGGTGTGATGAACTGCTAAGTGGTGTCCCGTCGCTCTAGCTTGAGGATCGGGTCTCTATCTCTCTCTGATCTGGATCCGGATCGTCCTCTTCTTCCTCTCCGACCGTCCCCCCTACTCTGAGTGTGGCTGCTCCTATTTATAGGCGAAGGCCCTGGGCCTCTTCCCAAATATTGAGCGGGAAGGGCGCCAACAATCGGCCATTTTGAAGGGGAACAGCAGGTACACTTATCCTGACTAAAGTTGGTCCTCGCCGCCAAAGGCTCTGGTGATGACGCCTGCTTGGGCTCCACGATGACTCCCTTCCAGCCGTTGGGGCTGGTCTTGGTCTTGTTGCACCGAAACGGATGCCTTTGCTTGATGCTCTCGCCTGCGCTTGCTCCCTTTGCACCAAAGAGGAAAGGAGGACACTGCGCGGGCTGGCGCCCGGCTGGCGCCCGGCTGGCGCCCTTGGTCGTCATGGCTTGCGTCATGGGCACCTCGCGAGGTACCCTGCCTTGAACTCTCCGCCTCCTCATGAGCCAACCAGACGAGGCCGTGCCTGAGGATGCTCCTGGTCGCCCGCCCCGCGAGGCTTGGCCCCTCGCAAGGGTCTTGAGCTTGTGTTGATGAAGATGGGTTGTCCTGGGCCTCCTTTTAGCCACCCCGCAGGCCGCAGGCAGGCAATTCTGGGGACCCCCGTTCCCAGAACGCCGACAACCCGTAAGAGTTCGCACAAATTAATCAACTATGCCAGAGCCCATAATGGCTTGTGGCTGCACACGACAGTTTCTAGTTTGAATAATCTCTTGATCCCTTTGAGCCTGATTGGCGGTCCGAAGAAATACAGGCAAGTCCTGATAGAAACCAGGTGCCTCAATCCACCCAGATGTGTGTTTAAGTTGCCACCTTAAATAAACCATTAATGTAACAATCACACATCTGTCATGGAATTCACTCACCCAATCCACGTCCTCTAGCATAGCATGGCATAATAAGCAAACGTAGAAGTAACTCCCAAGGGTTTGATAATAAAACATGTAATAGGTACTACCTCAATCTACTTCCCAAAACCCACAATTTAATTAGATCCTAATCATGCAAGTGTTTGAGGGTAGATCTAATGCATAAAAACTGGGTATGAGAAAAAAATATATGATCAAAGTGTTACTTACCTGCAATGTTGAAGGTGGCAACTTAAACACACAATTTAATTAGATCCTAATCATGCAAGTGTTTGAGGGTAGATCTAATGCATAAAAACTGGGTATGAGAAAAAAATATATGATCAAAGTGTTACTTACCTGCAATGTTGAAGAAGATGATTCGCACTCAAAACTCTTGATAGTTCTGCTCGTCACACTCCGGTCAATCTATCGTAAGCAATCAATAGTAACCACACATAAGCAATCACTCAAAAGATCAGAAAGAACAAAGAAGACGATTCAGAAAACATCAAAACCAAGCAAATAACTCTTGCAACATAAAACAATTTCTAATAGTACCAAAATTATGTGAGTTTGGCCTTATCAGAAAGTTTAGGTCAAGAGCTTCAATTTGCAAAGAGAATCAACTAAATCGGAGTTACGAAACTCAAGTTATGATCAAACAAAGTTCAAATACAAATCTGTTTGAGTTCAAATTTTAAAACTTTCGAAAACATGTTTGAGTTGGATTACTGGAAAGAGGGGATCGTAACGAAGAAGTGGGCGTTGGTTTCGTTGAATTCCGGCTAACCAGCAAAAAGTTATGGCCGTTTGAAGATTAGGGACTAATCTGTAAAAGAAATATTCACGGATGGGTCCCTAACCGAAATTAACAGAAAAAGAAAAAGGCCAAAAAGTGAACGTTCGTTAACGAACGCTAACGAATGAACCGTTCGCTGAGAAGACCTAACCAGCGAACGTTCATAACTTAAAGAAAAACGGTAAAAAAACAACTAAACCTAATCTCAGCCCTAGATCCAGGATCGGACGGACGGGACGGAGCGGCGGCTTACCGCGGTGGTTGACGGCGCCGGCGGTGAGGAAGACAGCGGCGGCGGCTTCAGCATTGAACGGGGAAGCGGCCCTGGTGGTCAGCGGCGTCGGCGAAGTGGCTGGGGAGGTGCGGCGCGACGAGGGGAATCCGATGGCGATGGCGGCGTCAGTAGTGGGCGGCGGTGAAGCGCGGGGCAAGGCGGCGAATCTCGTGGGAGCCCGAACTCCGGCGGGGTTCATGCGAGGCTGCGGAATGCGATGACGGTTGTGGTTTGAGGAAAAAGAGGGGGCGGGGCGGCGGCCTCGCCTTATAAAGGCTGGGGAGGCATGACTTGGAGCAGGGGCGGGAGGAGGCCGGAGGCGGCACGGGCGGGCGGCGATGCGGCGGCGGCGGGGGTCCTGCTGGAGCTCGGGGACGCGCGGGTGTCGGGCTGGGCCGTGGCCTGGCCGGTTGGCTGGGCCGGCCCAGTTCGGCGGAAGTCCTTCTTTTTTTTTAAATACATTTTACCAGGCAAACT
The DNA here is from genome assembly GCA_021605145.1 of Aegilops bicornis. NCBI lineage: Eukaryota > Viridiplantae > Streptophyta > Magnoliopsida > Poales > Poaceae > Aegilops > Aegilops bicornis. The sequence goes on from CM038672.1 coordinate 365,967,064, forward strand.
AAAAATAATAAAGACCAAAATAGAAAAATATTATATAAGCATATAATATATCAAAATTTTCAGAAAAAGATTTTCTACAAGATGAACATTATTCTAGCTTCAAATAAAATACACACAAATTCAAATAAAACAAAGAGTGCTACTGGTCTAATAAAATCCAATAAAAATCATTTTAAAAATACCAAAATTAATTCAAATTTATTTCTCTCCAATTTTCTGATGTAGGGAATCATGTTACCCTATTTTCCATATATTTTATTTTTGGAGAAAAATAATTTGAATAAAACTCAAATAACTCCCATTTGAAAATAAATTCAAAAGAACTTTGAATTTAATTCTTTGAAACTCCCAACTCATATTTCATATAATTTGAAGAAGTCATTTTATCTTCGCTCGTGAAAATCATTGAGTTGCATAAAGTTTCAGAATTGGAAATATTCTCAAATGAAATTCAAATATTTTCAACACCCCTTGTCATTTAAATAAATGGAAGAAGTCATGTCATCTTCTCTCCAGGGTTTTGTGGTGAAAAGAATTTGAATTCACGAAGATCATAAAAGCAAAAATGAAAGTTTGGAAAGTCCTTTTATTCCCTCTCATTTAAGTTTCAAAAAGTTTCAAACTTCAGTCACTTTCAGTCAATCAATCAAACAAACAATCAAATCTATCTATTTATTATAATATTCCAAAATTTAGAATTTTGGGATGTTACAAAGAAGATGAGGTGAAGAGATACAGGGGGAATGGAAAGACCCCTTGGCCCTATTTATAAAGGCAAAAAGATAAAAGGCAGGCGCGAGAATTGAGGAGCCTGAAAAGTGGGGTGTGTGACAGTTCTGTTGCCTCGATCCTCGGAGGCCCATCAATGAGGATAGGTTATATACAGTTTTAAATAACAGATGACGTCATGGCGGTTTACCATGGTCCTGGAAGGTGACGTCACGGCAGTTTACAAGATTATGTGAAGATGTTGAAGAAGAAATTTTCTTAAGTATTGAGGATTGACATGAACCAGTTCAAATCAATCTGGGGCGTAATGTTGGGGATATTACCACTGGGCGTAAACCGGCCAGGAGAGGCCGGGTTAACCCCATAAGTAGTTCATTATATCTGAAGCCCATGAAGACAGACGGTGACGCTTTATGAAGGCCCAGGGCCCAAAGCCGGTTTAAGGCCTGTAGACATAAGCCAGTATTAATATGTAAACTTGTGTTGTAAGATAGAAAGAGCAGAGACCGAGATGGACACGTTTATGAGCCGGCCTCGGGATTCTGTAAACCGACGGGCGTCAACCCATGTATATAAGGGGACGACCCTGCGGCGGTTCAAGGAGAACAGACAACAACTCGAGACTCAGGCAAAGCGTATTCGCTCCCTGGTCATCGAAACCCAAGCAATCCCACAAGAACTAGATCGTAGGCTTTTACCTTCACCGCAAGGGGCCGAACCAGTATAAACTCTCTTGCATCCCTTGTCCGCTTTAACCCCTTTAAGTTAACCCGTAGCGATGGCTCCCTGACTAAGTCCTTTCTCTAGGACATCTGCCGTGACAAAACCACGACACACATTAACTCCTTCAATGGGCTGAGTGAAGCTTTGAAATGCAGCATTGTCTTCGCGTATTGGCTCCTTGGTAGGCACAGGATAGATGGCTTTAGGAGACATGTCCACTTCAGGAAAGAATACAACATGGCTGCGAGCTGAAGCTTGATAGTTGATGGTAGAGTGAAGCTTTATCAGCCGCATGACCCATGGAGCATAAAACTTGAGGCCAAACACATCAATTCCTGAAGTGACCAACTGTCTGATGAAGAAATCTTGTGTGTTGAACCTTATGGCAGTGATGATGTAGAAGACCAATGTCTTCATGGCACCTTCAAGCTTGGTGAATACGACTGACGTCAATGAGCAGACTTCGCATCTGACGCTTTAGCCAGTCATGATGACTATCCTGCTTCTGATGAAGTGATACCAGAAGCTCTCTGTCGTTTAGGACACGAGCATGCTTCTGAGGCCTTTGAGCTACGGTGCTGGTTGTTGCATCAGTGTTTGCACGATGCGGCAGATGTAATCGACCAGCAAGAGGACCACCAGGAGCAGGAGGATTAGGCACATGAACTCCTTCAATGGGATGAGTGAAGCTTTGAAATGCAACATTGTATTCATGGAGTGGCTTCTTGGCAGGCTCAGGGTATATGGCTTCATGAGACATGTCTACTTCAGGCAAGAATACAACATGGTTGCGCGCTGAAGCTTGATAGTTGAGGGTTGAGTGAAGCTTGATCAGCCGCATGACCAATGGAGCATAAAACTTGAGGCCAAATAGATCAATGCCTGAAGCAGCCAACTGTCTAATGAATAAATCTTGTGTGTTGAACATGATGCCATTGATGATGTAGAAGACCAATGTCTTCATGGTGCCTTCAAGCTTGGCATCAGGAGAATGTCCCTTGATAGGCCAGAGAGTACGCCTCAGAATATGATAAATGGTGCGGGGCAGGTACTCGAGGTTGTTGACATAGAACTCTTTGGGATATTTAGCATCAATGGGCAATGGCTTCATCATACAGAACATCTGACTCATATTGGGCTCATGCTTCTAGAAAATGCTCTACAGTTCACGTTCATATAGCTGACAACTTGGTTCATACATATCACCAGGAGTGGGCAGGGAAGTTAGCTCGATGATGTCCTGAGCTTTGGCTTCATGATGGACATCTCCCGTCATCCACTCAAGGACCCATGTCTTCGGATCCCTGTTGTAGCCTCTTATGTGTAGAGTAGCATAGAACTGCAGAAGAAGCTCTTCAGTCCAATGCTCCGTGTCAGTGACAAATAGGAGCATCCCAACTTCGCGGAAGCAATCCAGAGCCTCTTCATGGCATGGCAGCCCAACAATGGCATCGCAGTCAAGACGCTTGTGAGGAAAAATCCTGTCTTGATTGTATAATATGCATGAGTAGTAGCTGCGTTGCTGATAGCTCCAGAAACTATCTAAGGAAATCTTTGGCTTCTTGTATGGATTCTTGGCAGAGTCGAAGAAGGTGTTGTGCTCTCTAAGCTGAGCACACACAAGGAGCCTTGAGTAGTGATAGCACTGGGAAGCCTTGGTAGCCTAGGCTTCGCCTTCTGCATTTGAGGCCTTTGCTCCACGTGATAGTCGTATTGAGGACCAGGAGCAGTGGGTGGTATCAAGATGGGCCACCGTATAGTAACGGGATCACCATGGTTGTATGCACGCTCTATTGTGTGAGGTACAGCGGGAGAATGACCACATCCGAGGTGGATGGCTGCACATTGTATTCCACGGCAACAATGACTTCAGGCTGCACATTGTCTTCAGCCATGACAACGTCATTGGATTCAATATTGGTGGTGGTGGTGGCAGCCGCATTTGCCTCAACATCGGTGGCTTCATGGACTGGAGGGTCTGGCACAATCACTTCTTCTTCTCGGACAACAGGATCGCTGTTAGGGGGAATAACTTCACGGTCTTCTTCTCTTTCTTCATCAGCTACATCAGCCGGAATGGCTTCAGTCTCTTTGGCTTCATATTCATGAGCAGTTGCTGAAGGAATGGCTTCAGGAAACACTTGACGTGCCACTGAGCTTGAGTTTTGAACATCCTCTTCAGGAATGCTGGACATGGAGACCTGGGCCTAGGGCCTCTGCGAAGCCTCCGGAAAGAGGGTGACGCCTTTGGTGAAGGAGTGGTCTTATCCATGTCTTCGGGTGTTGCTTGCGGGGTCTCATGTACCGGAGTGGTTACATGAGCAGGTGGTGTGCGAGGAATCACTTCATGCAGGGGGAGTTTGGATGTTGCTCTTCCCAGAATTTATCATGAGTGATTTGCTTCATGGGACCGCCAATACTTATCAATTCACTGCTCGTAGGAGCTGGCGATGATACTGGGTTGGACTGGATCTGAGGAAGGACTTCATCATCTTCAACATTGTCATCATGACCAATGTCTTCAGGTGCGATGGAGTCTGCAACTGGAATATCTTCAGACTCATGAGCCTCTGTGGAAGTAGGCTCATGCACAACAAGACGATGCTTGTGATTGGTGGAAGCAGGCAGTGCAATAGAGGTGGGCTCTACTGGTTCTTGAGGAGCAGCACATTCTTTGCGCGAAGACTTTGTCTTCTGCTTATTTTGGGAGGGAGCAACATCAGAAGTGTCAAGATGCTTCATGTTTTCCGCTTCAGCCTGCTTAGTCTTCTTCTGCTCTGAAGCTGCTAAAGGGACCTTTGGCTTTGAGCCAGTCATACTGGCAGGGAAGATAATGCTTGGTCTTTCCTGCCTTAGGGCTTCCGGTTCACCTTCAGTTCGCTTCTTCTTCTTGGCAGCCAGCTTGGGGTCGATGCCTGGACACCCAAGTGCCTTTCTCTTCATAGCCTCATTGTGAGCCTAAACATATTTCTCAGCATAATATTTCATGCGCTCACAAGAGCCTTTGGCTTCTTCATGTTTCTTCTTAAACTAGGCCTTGAGGTCAATCATCATCTGCTTGAAGTTTTGAACATCAACGACACTGAGTTTTGCCATATGCTTCTTGAACTGGGCCTTCTCATAGTCGATCTTGTTCTTCAGCTCAACAATTTTCTGAGCTATAGCAAGCTCCTTGGCACTGCTGCCTTGAAATGTGACACCGATGTCAATGGGCAGCTGCAGATCGTCGATGGTAAGAGTAGGATCTTCAATCCATTTGTCAATGAAATTGTTGAGGATGTCTACATCAAAGAGAGGCAAATCCCTGAAGATTTCAGACTCGTGCTTGCTCTTGATAAGCATCTCCAGAGCATCACCATCAAGATTTTCATCGCTTGACAGATCAATAACATTCCCTTCATTGCGCAGGATGCTAGATGGGCTGAGGTCATGCCCAGAGATCTTCTTGGGCTTCCTGGACTTCTTGGAGATGCCGGATTGATCCTCAGATTGCACACTGGATTCAGGAGGTGCAGATTTCAATGGCTTCACCCTTGAAGCTTTTGGAGCAGCAGATGATTTTTAAGCCTTTGACTTCTTCTTTGGCTTCGGTGACTCAAGAACTTCAGCATGTTCCTCTTCAACAGCAGCCTCTGTGACAGTGGCCCTTTGGCCAGTAATATGGGAGAGAAGCCCATTGAAGCTGTTAAAGGGGCCAATGACAATCTGATTGGCTTCACGACTGCCATCTGGCCTTGGAGCTGCTGGACCAGGATTGAAGTCAATTCCCAGTTCCTTCTTGTTCTGCACAGCAGAAGCTCTTGCAAACTGAAGATTCTACTCAAATAAATCATCATCACGACACCATCGGAGACAGGAGGCGTCAGCATTCTCAGGTTGTGGTCCTCTAACCATACAAGAATAGAAGCCATGTGCAATGGCTTCAGCATTTGTTCTAGGGTGCAGCTTCTTGTACACAATACCATCCCATGGTGGCCTCACTGCATTCTTCTTCGCATACTCATTTGTGACCAAGTTGTACAGAAACCATTGCTCTGCCCAGTTTCTTCGAATCCATTGGACTCGAGTCTTGCATTCCCCACATGTTTCCTCTGGGTCAGACTTGTATTGCCCATAAATATCTGGTGGCAAGTCCATAGCAGCGTTGTCCCGTCGCTGCCTGCCACCCTTCATTGCAGATTTGCCATCAACCATTGGATTCAGGTTGAAAGGCTTCACAACAGAATTTGGCTTTAATCGGCTTGTTAGACAAGATCTGGCTTCAGGTGATTCAATGTGATGCTGTAAGAATTCTGCAAACCAATGCATACTATGAGAACCAAGGGATTCTCCCACAGACATGTACCTATGATAGCATTAGAGATGCGAGGGAAGGGGAAGAGGTCATATGGATTCCCAGAATATTTTGAAGATAAATCAGTTTGAAGACATTGACCTCATAGTGAAAAGACATTCACTTATCGATGTGAGTTAGTTCCAGATTTGTACGAATCGATGAATAGGTACAAGTGAGGAATCTAACTAGATTTGATGCATAAGTGAACATATTTGCAAGTTATGAGATGCAGAAAAAGAGGATATTGATTTGGAAGTGTAGAAACCACCTTTGGAAGATGTGGACAGATTCAATGTATCAAATAAGCGGTAAAAAGCGAGATTTATTTATCGCATGATGAACTGCTAGACGAGGCGGAAGGAGACCGAGCATTCGAGTCTCCTGCGCCCTAACTTGGTGTCGGGGAGGCTGATCTGGCCCACGAACACCTATGGGGCCGGCGGACCGAGCCCCTTTCGGTTTGGCGGGGAGCAGAGGTCGCACGAAGAGCAGATCGAGGCGAAGCACGCGAGAGTTTTACCCAGCTTCGGAGCTCTCCGAAGAGATAATACTCCTACTGCTGCATGTCTAGGTGTATTGCGTTCTTGCTCAGGAGCGCTCGAGTGCTACTGAGATGCATAGCTGCTACGAGACTGAGCCCGAGGGAATCGATCGACCAACCAACCCTTTCTACGTTGCGCATGGGCCTCCTTTTATACGCTCAAGGGGCTCCGGCAGGTGTGGCAACGTAGACGGGGTACAAATGGAAAAATAGTGGTTGGTACACCTACTTGTACAAAGGTACGATGAACTATACCTAACCACGACGGCAGGGGACAAAGGCATTAAATGCCCGTCTTGTCACCCTAACAAAGGCAAACAGGGACCGTCAGGGGCGCCACCGTTCGCCACGATGGCAAACTTGTCAGCGCTGCTTGCCACCTCGCACCGCTGGCTGCACAGCCTCTCACCACGCGCGCCTGGAAAGGCCCCTAGGGCGACACGTTAATGGATGGGCTGGAGCGTAGGTACAGAGAGGTGGTCTGCCGCGGCAAGCGCCTTGCCGCGGTTGTTGTCTTGTCGCGCCCGGAAGCTTGTCGCTCACCGGGCCTTCCCGGCAAGCTCCTCTTGCCGGGCCTTGTCTCCTATGTGCCTTGGGTGGCCTTCCGGCAAGCTCCTCTTCCGGGACTTGTCTCCTTGGCTTGAATACTTTGTTCTTGAATGGCTCCAAAGGAACCACGGAGGACCTTGGCGGTCACCGGTAAGCCTTGCCATGAGGGCTGCAATCGCCCGTGCACAAGTTCGGGATACTAGGGTACCCCTACTCTAGTACACCGACAAGAGCCCCCGGCTTGGGCCACACGCAGTGCCGAAGGCCAGGCTGTGCCCAAAACAGGCACGGCACACGCGCCCGGTCACACCATAACTTACCCCGACCCACCACGCCCCATGAACAAAGACGCATCGAACGCGGCGTCGTGTGAGAGAGATTGTGGGCGAGATCGTGGGGTTTCTTTATTCGGGAAATCGAACGTCCGCCTCCCTCTTTATAAGCAGGGAAACAGGGCACGCCGCCTACCTTGCCGCTTGTTGTCCCATCGAAAAACCACCGCTGCTCCCCTTCTTCTCAAGGCTGAAAAGAGAGCAGCGCCCGCCCCCATCGCCACCAAAGCACCTTCAACACCGTCGATCTCCTCCACCGCCTCCGCCATGGGCCCGAAGCCGACAAGGGAAGACCGTGAAGTCGGACGAGGCTCTGCGGCTTCTTGGCCTTCTGCGGAAAGAGCGGGCGTCTTCCCCTCATTTACCGCCGCGAGCCGAGGGAGAACTACTACCTCTTCCGTCGACGGAGACGCCAAGCATCCAGCAAGACGAAGGTACTCCCCGCCGCTGCAGAACTGGCCCCGACGGGTATCCCTTCTTCGGCGCTCTTCTTCTCGCGGGCTCTGCCCGCCTTCTCTGAGTTCTTTTGTGATATTATGAACACCTACGGGTTCCGCCTCCTTGATTCCACCCCCAACGCCGTTCTGACCATGGCAGTTTTCGCACATCTTTGCGAAAACTTTGTCGGAGTCCACCCAAATGTAGCTCTTTTCCGTCACTTCTTTTTACCCCGAGCCGAGAGAGGAGAGCCCCTTGCCGGAGGAATTGCTTGGGTCTCCAGGGACGGCAAGAAGGAGGCCTATCTGGAGGGAGAGCTCCGTAGCAAATGGGAGGAGTGGAGGGCAGATTGGTGCTGGATTGTTGAGGAGAACCCGCCTCCTTTACCGCCCAAATACCAAACCCCGATGAGTATCGCGGCAATGATTGGAGCAATCTGGCCCCGGAGGACGCTTAGGCTGAAGATCGCTGATTACCGAATCCTCCGCCTCAGACTTGCCGGACTCATTGTAAACCTTGTTGGCGCGGACTTTCTTCGCCGCCAAGACGCTTCTTGCAGGAGAGAAGGAGACCTGCACAGGAATTTCAGAATGCAGCAGACATCATGAGGCTGCGCCGGGCCTCAACTTCAACTTCACCGCCTTTGGAGTTTGATGCGATGCTCTTAGAGCTGTTCAAGCTCGATCCTCGATCATCCGGAGATGTTTAGGTTGCCGAGGGCGCTGCTCATTGCTGTGCAACAACTCGCCGCTTGACCAAGCATCCGTGCAATGATGCCATTGTGTGACTCCCATGGAATTGTCCCCACTTGGCAAGAGCCGGCAGATGACGTCAGGCGGCAGTTCTTCGACAATCTGGTGGAGATGCGGTCCGCCTAATGAGCAGAGGGGCCTCACCGCGACACCATCGACGGCGAGATGCAGCGATCGCCACCAAAGCTAGAAGAAGCGGCAGGCGCCGCCGCTGGGCGAAGTTTGGCTTCACTATGGAGGAGGCAGAGGCAGCCGAGGCGGCAAGCCTTGTCGGCGAAAGGAGTTTGTCGGCGAGGAGGAGCTTGCCGAGCTGAAGCCGAGTCAGCGAGCCCGCCGAGGGCGCATCCTTCCCACCTCCAAGCAGCTTGGCCGCGAGCGGAGCCACTTGCTCCACCAAGAAGGCGTCTTTCGCAAGGCCGGAGACGCAGCTGGGCGGCAGACAGGCTAACAGCAGCGCCATGACTCGCTCCACCATGCAAGCACTATCGCCATGGAGCTCCTCACGCCGGGCAATCGGAGCGGGGCCCTCGCAGCCACCTGTCCCCGCTCCCGCCAAGCGCCCAAGGAGCCACCTCCGCCTCGTCAGACGGGAGGCGGGCCAGACCGACCTTTCCGCGCTCAGCTCGACGAGGAAGCGGAAGAGTAAGATTCCTTCTTGTACTTGTAATTCTTCGATTTGTTGCCTTGTCTTGTATCTCGACCGCTTTACTCAATCCATTCCTTTTCAGGACGCTGGCCCAGAGGATGTCGAAGAGAGCCAAGACCCCGGTGATTGTCGTCGAGGACGAACCCATTGCGACGGCAGGAGGCGCGTCCGAGACAACCTTGCCGGATGAGGCAACTCTCCTTCAAAGCAGCCCCCTGCGCAGCCCTCAGCGTAAGCATATGGTCTACTTCTTGCTGTTCGGCGTGCATGGGTGCTTTTTCCTTTGCTGATATCTGACTGTTGACTTGTGTAGGAGCAGAGCAGCCTCCTTCTGCTTCGACTACGCCGCCAAGGGTGGATTCCCGACGAGGAGCGCCCCGCAAGGGAGCCTTCTCCGGCAAGGGCAGCTCTCCGGCAAGGGGCGGCACCTGATCCCTTGGCGGCGGAGACCATGGATGCAGCCCCGGCGCCGTAACCTTCTCGCTGAGTACTTCCCTTGTGTTTTCTTCTTCCGATTTTGTCTTTGAATATTTGCTTGTTGTCTTCATCCGTCCCGCCACAGAGCCAATGGAGACCGAGGTCGCCGGGCGAGGAGGACGTCTTGGCAACACCGACGCCGCCGTGGAAGAAGAAGCTGGCGCTGACGAGCCTGCCGGCGAAGAGGTCGCCGAAGCTGCCGACGCAGAAGCTGGCAAGGGGTCTGGCGATCGTACTGACGACCCTGAGGCCGCAGGAGCGCCAGGCGCTACACCGACCGCCGATCCTCCGCCCGGCTGCTGCAGCGTCAGTTCGAAGAGCCCCACCCGGCGCTTACTTGAAGGCCGGGCGATGGCGTCTTCATTAGGCTCCCCGAGTCGAGCTCTGTGGCGCCGCCAAAGGAGAAACCTTCGATGAAGAACTGCTCGCCTCGCTGGCCGACGCTTAGTCGACGCGCTAATCAGCAAGATGGCGAAATTCGAGGAGGAGCAGCTGCTGCGGAAGCTGCTGTCGCTCTACCGCGGCCGACAAGCCAAACTGGCATCCCGAGAGGCGCTTGTCGCGAAGGCGGGAGCAGACATAGAGAAGCGCGCGGAGGAGCTCCTGGGCCGCAACCAGGAAGCTCTCCTGTCCTTGGCGGAAGAGCGGGAGCAACTCGCCGAGGAGCGCAAGGCTTTCATCCTCGAGAAGGCTGCAGCTGAGGAGGAACAGCGGCTTGCCGCCGAGAAGCTGTCTGCGCAGGAGGGCGAGCTAGCGCAGCGGAAGGTTAACCTGGACAGCCACGAGGAGGATCTCGCCATGCGCGAGGAAACATTTGGCAGGGCTCTCAAGGAGGCAAAGGATGCTGCCATGCCGCCGAGGCCGCCAAGAAGGAGCTGGAGACGAAGGTGGCGCAGTTGGAGGCCAGCCTCAAGAAGAGTGGCGAGGAGCTTGCTGCACTCAAGCACGAAGCGCCGAGAAGGACGCCTACACTCTTGGTGAGCTGCAGGCTGCCTCGCCGAGAGGAGCAAGGACCTCAGCGCCGCCAGGACTCCAATGCAGACCTTGAGTTGAAGCTAACTACTTTGACTCAGACCGGACGGCGCCAAGGAGCGGGAGGTGGCCTTGAAAGAGAAGATCAAGGCCGACGAGGAGCTGTTGGCGAATGTTGTTGCCGCCCAGAGTGCCTTGAGGGAGAGTGTGGAGCACTGGACCGAGGGTCTCGTGGATACTGCTGCAGCCATCCACAGGGAGCTGATGGAGCTGGGGATGGTGTGTCTTGGATACTCCTCCGACGAGCATCTCCAACCCAGCGCCAAGCTCAGCTTGTTCTTCAAGGGCGTGGTGACGGCTCTCCAGAGACTCCGGGAAGAGGTCCCAAAACAGCTGGCCGAGGAGTCACGCTAGATCTGCGCGGGAGCCCTCCAAAAGGTGCTGATGAAGGTGGCCTTCCGCAACCCAGGCCTCAACCTCACCAACGTCCTCAAGTCCCTACCGCCGGATGCCGATGTGGAGGTGCTCAAGACCCTTGTCGCACCCATTGTGGACAGGGTGAGCGGAATCAAGAGGGTTGAGGGTGATCGCGTAGATTAGGCCGCCCGTTTTCTCTTGCTCTTGCCGCTGCTAGTCATGTCATAGGAACAATCCATTAGAGCTGCGGCAAGCTATCTTGTAATATAACTTTATTTTGAGTATCAATTGCTATGTTATTTCCTTCACTTGATTCCTTCCTTTGTATTTTTTTGCCTTACGCTTTTAGGGAACTTGTCGGCGCGGGCACCTGAGCCGCGAGCGCTGAGTGCGGAACGTCAGCAGCCTGCTGGCGGAGCTGCTTCCGACAAGCAACCTAGTCGCAACTAGTCGCAGCTCACTTAAGTTGTTGAGCGGACTCAAAACAAAGTAAGGGCGCAACTAGCTACGAGTTGGTTCCTCTGCGCACAGGTTTTCCATACAAAGTTTGGTCGTTCAAGGAACATAACTTAAAAATTTTAAAACTGATTGCTCAAACTTTGGCAACTTAGCTTTTACGTGTTTGCTTCCGGTAAGGCTAGACTTCCTTGAGCGACGCTTGGTCCACACCATTATCTTCTCCTTTCCCCCCGGCAAACTTGTGTGAGAGGGAACCTTCCTTTCTTTGAGAAAGAGAAAGAAGAGAAAATAAAGATATGGAGCCTTGCGGCTCATTACCACTTACCAGGGGTAGGTGCTGCACAAAGTGTCAGATAACGCATGCAAATAGAAGTAAAAAGCATGAAATCGACAAGGTGTGTGAAGCACGCTAGCTTTACTGATGCACGGGGTCTCATACCGGCTTTGTACAAAGGATTACATGCATCGGTGCAAGACTTGTACAAAAGGTGGGTTCTTGAACAGGTTAAGAACCGCGCTTCTACGGGTAAAACTTATGAAGATGCTTAATATTCCAGGAGTTGCTGACCGGAATGCCATCTTCGGTCTCAAAGCGGACAGCGCCAGCCTAGTGACTCGCTTTCACCCGATAAGGGCCTTCCCACTGGGCGTCAACTTGTTGGAATTCTTGGCGGACTGAACGCTACCGAAGAACAAGGTCGCCTTTCCTCGAGACTTCCGGCATTGACTTTGCGGCTATGGTAGCGGCGCCAAAGCTTGTCGGGTACCGAGCAGCTCAGACAAAGAGTCTGAAGACGATCTTCCTCAAGGAGCAGCGCGTCATCTTGCCGCAGCTGCTCTTGCTCAAGCTCATCATAAGCGAGTACTCGAGGCGATCCATATACGAGTTCCGTGGGGAGAACTGCCTCTGCTCCATAGACTAGAGCGAAGGTGTGCGGCGCCGTGGCTCGATTTGGCGTCGTCTGATCGACCAAAGAACCACCGGCAGCTCCTCAATCCAGTTTCTTCCGCACTTGTTCAGCCTGTCGAAAGTTCTGGTCTTGAGCCCACGCAGCACTTCAGAATTTGCCCTCTCCGCTTGACCGTTGCTTCTCGGATGAGCAACAGAAGCGAAGCAGACCTTGGCGCCAAGATCTTGGACGTACTGCATGAAGGTGCGGCTTAGAACTGTGGTGCCGTTGTCGGTGATGATCCCGTTAGGGATTCCAAACGGCAAACAATCGACCAAGAACTTGATCGCCGACTGTGTTGTCACCTTCCTCATCGCCTCCACTTCCGGCCACTTTGTGAACTTGTCGATTGCAACGCATAAGTACTCAAAGCCCCGACAGCTCGGGGAAAGGGCCCAGGATGTCGATCCCCTGCACGAAAATGGCCGGATAAAGGGATCGCCCGAGAGCTTGAGCTGGCTGGTGTGTCTGTTTGGAATGGAACTGCACGCTTCACACTTGGTTACTTGTGCGATTGCATCACGGAGGCTGTCGGCCAAAAGAAACCTTGCCGGAACGCTTTGCGGCAAGTGCTCTGGCGCCAATGTGGTGACCACATATGCATCCATGTATCTTCGCCAACAGCTTTTGTCCGTCTTTCCGCGAATACACTTCAATTTCACACCGTTGAGTCTTCTTACATGCAGGTGTCTTTGTCGACAAACTGGTACATACTTGATCGCCGGGCTACTCTTTCCGCTTCTTCTTGCTCTTCGGGAAGTTCTCTGCACGAAGGAAGCGGACAATCTGCTGCGCCCATCTTTGGAGCTTGCGGCTCGACAACAAGGACTAAAGGCACATCTGCTGCGGGAATATCAGCTTCGCGGCGAGAACTCGCGCTTGGCCGAGCTTGACGTTCCTCGGCAAGCTTGCCGGAGCAAAACTTGTCGGGAGCGTCTCGCTTCAACGAAACAAACCACTGGGCTTGTCGGAGCATCGCTTCCTCAAAGACTGCTGGTGTCAATCTTGGGGATCTTCTTGGCGGCGGCTTCGGAAGCTCTGCCGGAAAGAAAGTAGTCACCAGAGATCAACTTCCTCTTCTTGCTCTGTCCGAGTTGGTGGTGTTACAGACGGTTGAGTCAGCTTGAGCACAAAAATCCCTGGTTCCATTGTGTAACTTAAGTGCGGCGCACTTTGACAGGCCATCAGCAATGTCGTTCTGAGCTCTCGGAATATATTCCATCTGCAGGTCGTCAAAGTGCTCTTCTAGCTTCCTCACTTTATCAACATAAGCTTCCATCAACGGACTCTGATAATTCTTGTTCACTTGGCGGATAACAAGCTGTGAGTCACCCCTGACGATGAGCTTCTTGATCCCAAGGTCCACTACGATCCTGAGACCGGCAAGCAAACCTTCATACTCTGCTGTATTGTTTGTTGCTTGCTCCTTGGGAAAGTGCATCTGGACTACGTACTTGAGGTGCTCTCCGGTGCGACAAGCAAAGACGCCGCACCGTGCCGCTTTGCAGCGAGAAGGCACCATCAAAGTACATCAGCCACTCTTTGCTTGTTTCTTTGTCGGTGACGCTTGTTTCTGGAATTTCTTCATCTGGCGTTGGTGTCCATTCTGCTATGAACTCCGCCAATGCCCTGCTTTGGATAGTTGAAGTGCTCTCAAACTTGAGGCCAAAGCTTGACAGTTCTAGTGCCCACTCGACAACCCTGCCTGTTGCTTCTGGATTTTGCAATATCCTCTGCAGCGGAAAGCGAGTGACAACTGTGATCTTATGTGCCTGAAGGTAATGGCGCAGCTTTCTCGAGGCCATGAGGAGGCCGAAAAGCAATTTCTGCACACCAGAGTACCTTGACCTAGCCCCCTGCAGAAGGGAACTGACAAAGTAAACTGGGCGCTGCACCATCCTTTTCTGCATCTTGTCCTGCGTCTGCGCAGATTCGTCCTTGTCGGGACCGTAGCTTGCCGGGCGAAGCCCCTCGCTTGTCATTGGATGTGTCTCGCCGTGGATGCTAGCTCATCATCCACCTCCTCTCCGCGACTAACGCAGCACTAACCACTTGATTGGTTGCCGCTATATATAGCAACAACTTCTCTTGTGGCTTAGGTGCGACAAGTGTTGGAGTGGAGGACAGGTATCTCTTCAAGTCCTGCAGCGCTGCCTCCGCTTCCGGAGTCCATTGCATCGGACCTGCCTTTTTCAAAATTTTGAAAAATGGCAGGGCGCGCTCAGCAGATCTAGAGATGAACCTGCTGAGAGCAGCTACGCAACCGGCAAGTCTTCGTACATCCTTGACGCGCTTTGGTGCTTCAATCTGCTCAATGGCCTTGATCTTGTCGGGATTGGCTTCAATTCCCCGCTGAGACACGAAGAACCCGAGAAGCTTGCCGGAAGGGACTCCAAACACGCACTTCTCGGGGTTGAGCTTGAGGTTGATCTTGCGCAGATTTGTAAAGGTTTCATCTAAATCTTGAACTAGGGTCGCCTTGTCCTAGCTTTTGACCACTATGTCATCCATGTACGCTTCCACATTCCTGTGCATTTGCGGCTCAAAAGCATCATGAACTACTCTTGAAAACGTTGAACCAGCATTCTTTAACCCGAAGGGCATCCGTACAAAACAGTATGTGCCACATGGGGTGATGAATGCGGTCTTCTCCTCGTCCTCTTCTGCCATGAAGATCGATGATATCTCGAATATGCATCCAGAAATGAAAGCAAATCACATCCGGCCGTGGAGTCAACAATCTGGTCGATGCGCGGCAAGGGAAATGGATCTTTGGGACAATCTTTATTAACATCTGTAAAGTCGATACAAAGCCTCCATTTCCCGTTAGCCTTGCGTACAACTACAGGATTGGCCAACCATGTAGGATGGAGCACTCCTCTGACAAGGCTTGCTGCTTCCAGTTTCTTGATTTCTTCCGCGATGAACTCTTGACGCTCCACTGCTTGCTTCCTGACTTTCTGCTTGACGGGCCGTGCATGAGGGCAAACGGCAAGATGGTGCTCAATTACTTTCCTGGGAACACCAGGGATGTCAGACGACTGCCATGCAAACACGTCGACGTTCGCCCGCAGGAAAGCAACGAGCGCGCCTTCCTATTTAGGGTCGAGAGAGGCACTGATGGTGAAGGTACCACCAGTGCCGTCCTCCTTGGCAAACACCTTCTTGGTCTCTGGTGGAGCTGTCATCGTCTTCTTACACTTGCCGGTGGAGCTCGATGGTGCGTCCTCGACGGTAGCGCAGCACTCCGAAGAGGTGCGCTTGCCGGAGTGGGCATCAGATCTCTTGCCGGACTTGGTCTTCTTCTTCCCTCCGGGAGCTTCAGCGGCAAGTGGCTTGCAATCTGTCGCGGCTGCTGCCTCCCGGTAGATCTTGTCGACGCAGATAAGAGCATCCTTCCTGTCGCCAGGGACAGAGATGACACTTATCGGGCCCGGCATCTTCAGGAGGTTGTAGGCATAGTGAGAGGCCGCCATGAATTTGGCGAGTCTGATTTGCCAAGTATTCCATTGTAAGGCAATGGAAAGTCAGCAACATCAAAGGTGACCCTCTCAGTCCTGAAGTTCAACTCGCTGCCAAATGTCACCGGCAACGTGATCTTTCCCTTCGGCTTGCTCCTTCCCGGATTGATTCCTTGAAAAGTGCCGGTCTCTTCGAGCTCGCCATCAGGGATCTAGAGTTTCTGGAGTACCGCGGAGGAGATCAGATTCAAGCCGGCCCCACCGTCAACTAGCATCTTGCTGACCTTGAGGTTGCGGATAGTTGGTGAAACCAACATCGGCAAGCACTCGACTGCTATTACACGATCAGGGTGGTCCTCAATATCAAAGATGATAGGTGTGCTGGACCATTTCAGAGGCCTGCGTGACTCGATGGATGGTTCTGCTGCATTGACTTCCCACATCCACTGCTTGAGTTGGCGGTGTGAAGTATGCAGAGAAGCACCGCCGTCAACGCACAGGACCTCTGTGGCTTTCTGGAACTCCTGCTCATCGGCCTCGTCATCATCGATGTCTTCGTCATCGTCGTTGTCGTCGTCCTTGTCGCAGCCGCGGGGAGGCCTGTCTCCTTGCCGCTGCTTGGCCTTGCCGCGCCGCCCTCCCCGGCCGGGACGTTTCTTGCTAGCTCCTCCAGCACCTTCCTGGGCCTTCTCCTTGTCGCGTCGTTCGTATTCAGCCTTCTGCTGCTCGACAAGCTGCTCGACCTTCTTGCAGCTTTGGAGCTCATGACCCTTGGTGCGGTGGATCTGGCAAGATCGCTTGTCGGAGCCGCCCCGCTTGTCGGCCGCCACACAGATCGGCGATTGGTGCAGCGGCAACCTCCTTGCCGGAGCTACCAGCCTTGGCGTTCTTGGAGCCACCTTCGTTGCGGACTGCTCAACAACTAGCACATCTCTGCCTTTCTTTTTCCTGTTGCCCCCGCCGCTCTTCTTTGCCGGGCGGTCTCCTCACCGCCGATCCCATCGCTTCGGTATTTTCTCCGGGAGTCTCCTCCTCCTCAAAGACGATGCACACTTGTCGGCCAGTATGATAGCTCATCGACGTCTCGATCTTGCACATCGCCATCTCCTCCCGCATCCTGCGGTTTCGCGACGCTCGATGGAACGCTACCGATCACCGATGGCAGGTGGACATCTGGGATGTTGTGCTTTGTACACGGCTGAATCTTTGAATATACTTGCAGGGCTCTCCTTCCTTCCGGGCGGCAGATGAAGGTAACTTTCTTGGCCATGGGGTTTGTGGCGCTGTAAAGGCGCCGACAAACCGATGGCATAGATCTGCCCAAGAAGATATGGAGTTATCCGGCAAGTGCATGAGCCAGGATCGACATTGGGCTTGAGCACCCGGGAAGTAGTTGGCAAGGATCTTGTCGTCTCGCCCCGCAGCCTGCACCGCGATGGTGTAGATCTTTGAGGAACTCCGACGGATGCGTCTTGCCGTCGTACTTCTCCGGTACGTCTGGCTTGAAGTTTTTCTTGCTGGGCCACTGGACTTGCCGTAGCTCACGAGTGAACGCAGGGCAACCTACCGCATACGGAAAGTCGCCTGGTTCCTCTGGTGTGTGCATGTCGACAGAGGGCCCAGCGCGCTTGTCGGATTGACGTCGCGCTTCTCTTCGGCGCTCGATGCGAGTTCGAGCGTCCTCTTGCTGTCGTTCGTGAAGAACTTGGCACTGATCGCGATGAACTCGTGGATCTGATGACGCAGTGGAGTCGCTGTCGAGGTGGATCCGGCGAGTCGGCAATCTTGGCCTTCGGGGCAGAGAGTGCATGGTGGTTGCACCCCCAGCGGTCTCGTTGCCACCGGCTCGTGTTTGGCAGTCTTGCCGCGGCAGCGATGCACTCGGTTGCCGTGGAGCGTCGCCGTTGGCGAAGCGGATGAGACTCTGAATGGTGGCCCTCCATTCGTCGACCTTGTCGGCCGTTGGAGGGTAATCCAGGAGCAGTTGCGCTCTCGCCAAAGCTTCTGCTGGAGTGGCAGGTGGCAGTGGCGAACGGCGCGAGGAGCGGGATATGCTCGGACTTCTAACTATGTTAGAAGGAGGCGATATCCCGTCCGGGCGACCGTGCCTCGCTCGCGCAAGCATGTTGGCGTGCATGCTGGTCTTGAGCGTCCCGAGACCCTACAGCTCGATCTCGGTCCAACGAGCGTATGGCATTGTGAATGCCATGACGCTGTCGGTCCCGCGCCTCCTGAGACAGGCGCGGTGCATGTACGGACGCCGAGGCCTGCGCATCCTTGTCCTTGGACTTGGCAACACCGTGAGCTCCCCCGTCGCCGTCCATTCTTCTGCCGGCGTCTACCCCACCACATGTTTGCTCCGGTGGTGGTGGGTTCGACGCGGACGGAACATCTGCCGCCGAAGCCTTCTTCTTCGGTGGCATGTCGATGAACATGATGAAGATCTAGCTCGTATGGACGCCGGATCAGGTTCACACAATCTCGACGCTTCTACCGGGCGCGCCAAAGATGTCGGGAGGCTGATTCGCCCACGAACACCTATGGGGCCGGCGGACCGAGCCCCTTTCGGTTCGGCGGGGAGCGGAGGTCGCACGAAGAGCGGATCGAGGCGAAGCACGCGAGAGGTTTACCCAGCTTCGGAGCTCTCCGGAGAGATAATACTCCTACTGCTGCATGTCTAGGTGTATTGCATTCTTGCTCAGGAGCGCTCGAGTGCTACAGTACAGACAAGCTGCTAACGAGACTGAGCCTGGAGGGAACTGATCGACCAACCAACCCTTTTCTACGTTGCGCATGGGCCTCCTTTTATACGCTCAAGGGGCTCCGACAGGTGGCAACGTAGACGGGGGTACAAATGGAAAAATAGTGGTTGGTACACCTACTTGTACAAAGGTATGATGAACTATACCTAACCCTGACGGCAGGGGACAAAGGCATTAAATGCCCGTCTTGTCGCCCTAACAGTGCAAACAGGGACCGTCAGGGGCGCCACCGTTCGCCACAATGGCAAACTTGTCAGCGCTGCTTGCCACCTCGCACCGCTGGCTGCCTGACCTCTCGCCACGCGCTACCGAAAGGTCCCAGGGCGACACATTAGTGGATGTGCTGGAGCGTAGGTACAGAGAGGTGGTCTGCCGCGGCAAGCGCCTTGCCGCGGTTGTTGTCTTGTCGCGCCCGGAAGCTTGTCGCTCACCGGGCCTTCCCGGCAAGCTCCTCTTGCCGGGGCCTTGTCTCCTACGTGCCTTGGGTGGCCTTCCCGGCAAGCTCCTCTTGCCGGGGCCTTGTCTCCTTGGCTTGAATACTTTGTTCTTGAATGGCTCCAAAGGAACCACGGAGGACCTTGGCGGTCACCCGGTAAGCCTTGCCGCGGAGGGCTGCAACTGCCCGTGCACAAGTTCGGGATACTAGGGTACCCCTACTCTAGTACACCGACACTTGGCGGCGGAAGACACCTGCGACAGCGGCAGAGAAGACGAAGTCCGCTGCCGGCGTGAATACGGCGCCGGAGAGGTTGCGGCAGCAAAGCGCTTCGTCCCCGGCGTCGATTGAGGCTAGCGGTGGTGCTAGGGTTTGAGCAAGATGGCGAGGTGGGAGAAGAGATAATGACCGTGTGGGGTTGGAGTATTTATAAGGAGAAGGGGCGGCAGAACGCAATTACGCAGGTGCCCCTGGTGGTTCACATCTGGTGGACACGTGGCAAGCATGAACTTATCGAGCGTTGAGCCATGATCCCACGCACGCCAGGTTTGTCGGGTGGTCATTCTGGCTTCTCCGATATTCAGGCAAAAGAGATAAGAGCATTAAAAATAGTTTTAAATGTGTGTCTCTGTGTCTTCATCTGACAAGGACACAGTGAAGACATTCGACACGTGTCAACAGAATGCATATGAAGAGACAGAGAATTTGAGGGAGAAGCACAGAAGGGGTTAGGGTCTGATCACATTCACTTAGCTCATAAAATTGCAAATTGAAGATATAGCTATAAGTGAATGTTGTAGAGGACAAAACACACACACACACACACACACACACACACACACACACACACACACACACACACACACACACACACACATATATATATATATATATATATATATATCAGTGAAGACCAAGACAACATTGCGAAGATGAACCTTGATGACAAACCAATGTTGAAGAAAACCAACATGGCATCAACATGAAGCATGCGCAATCATGACGCCAAATCAAAATCTTAAAGAAAATGTGGTGGTGGCGTTACCCACCTTATAGGAAATATTAGACCGAGACACAACGCACAATTATCGTGGAGCTCCAAAGTCAAATTCCACGTTAATGTATTCACACTCAGAGGGTAAGTCTTCATGAATTGAAGATATACGTTACTTCGTGTGTTGCACATCTAAGTCATCAATATGAGTAAGAGTTAGGATGTGTGTCCATTCATGGGACACTCGAGAATTCTAAGATGTTTATCTCACACCGTAGCTTGCAAAACCTTTTCTCATCCAAGGGCTTCGTGAAGATATCTGCCAATTGCTCTTCAGTGTTGACGTGAATGATATGAATTTCTTCCTTCATGACATGATCTCTGAGAAAGTGATGATGGATCTGAATGTGCTTTGTCTTCGAGTGCTGAACTGGATTGTTGGCAATCTTGATGGCACTTTCATTGTTGCAGTAGAGTGGCACATGCTTCATGTTGATGCCATAATCCTTGAGAGTTTGCTTCATCCAGAGAAGCTGAGCACAGCAAGATCTAGCAGCAATGTATTCAGATTCAGAAGTGGAGAGTGATACACAGTTCTGCTTCTTTGAAGACCAACAGACAAGAGATCGTCCAAGAAAGTGACATGTGCCTGATGTGGACTTGCGATCAACCTTGTCACCAGCATAATCAGCATCTGAGAATCCAACTGGATCAAACTCTGAGCCCTTTGGATACCATAATCCTAGCGTTGGGGTGTGAGCCAAATATCGAAGAATTCGCTTCACAACAAGGTGATGCGATTCCTTTGGTGCCGCTTGGAATCGGGCACACATGCAAAATCTAAGCATTATATTTGGCCTAGATGCACATAAGTACAATAAAGAACCAATCATGGAGCGGTATACCTTTTGATTGAACTCTTTACCATTGTCGTCGGGGCCCAATTGACCTTTGTTTGGCATTGGCATCG
This sequence comes from Aegilops bicornis, assembly GCA_021605145.1. Lineage (NCBI taxonomy): Eukaryota > Viridiplantae > Streptophyta > Magnoliopsida > Poales > Poaceae > Aegilops > Aegilops bicornis. The sequence goes on from CM038672.1 coordinate 365,988,008, forward strand.
TGTACCCTTTGCAGTCTTCCATTCCAAACTTCTTCAGGCAATCTTTGAGGTATTTCTCTTTTGATATGAAGATGCCATTTCTCCGTCGACGGATTTGAAGACCAAGAAAGAATTTCAGCTCTCCCATCATGGACATCTGATATTGCTCTTGCATCATATGCCCAAACTCCTCACTGTATCTCTTGTCTGTACACCCGAACATAATGTCATCCACATAGATTTGGCGTACAAACAGTTCTCCAGCGTATGTCTTCGTGAACAGAGTAGGATCTAGAGAACCAGATTTGAAGCATTTGCTCTTCAGCAGTCTTTGACTGTGTCATACCAAGCGCGAGGTACTTGTTTGAGGCCATACAGTACCTTATTGAGTTTGTATACCATATCAGGATGCTTTGGATCATCAAAACCAGGCGGTTGAGAAACATACACTTCTTCTTCAATTTTTTCTGTTGAGGAAGACACTCTTCACGTCCATTTGGTATAGAAGAATGTTGTTGTGGTTAGCATAGGCTAGCAGTATACAAATAGCTTCAAGCCTAGTTAGAGGAGGAAAGGTTTCATCGAAGTCAATTCCTTCTACTTGTGTGTAACCTTGAGAAACGAGACGAGCCTTGTTTCTGACAACTTGACCATGCTCATCTTGCTTGTTGCGATAGATCCATTTTGTGCCAATAATATTGTGCTAGCGAGGATCAGGACGCTTAACTAGCTCCTAGACATTATTAAGGTCAAACTGTTGAAGCTCTTCTTGCATAGCTTGAATCCATTCAGGTTCCATGAAGGCTTCATCAACTTTCTTGGGTTTAGATATAGACACAAATGCAAAGTGCCCACATAAGTTTGCTAGCTGAGTTGCTCTTGAACGAGTGAGTGGACCAGGTGCATTGACGCTATCAATAATCTTCTCAATTTGGATTTCATTTGCAACCCGAGGATGTGCTGGACGAAGACTTTGCTCTTGCTGATTGTCAGCTTCAGCTTCAGTGTTGTCTTCAGACTGAGCATTGTCTTCATGTTGATTAGGTGCTTATATGATGAGTTCTTCTTCAGCCTGTTCCTCGATGGGTATGATTTTTCCAATACCCATATGCTTGGTAGATTCACCAGGAGAGGCTTCATCTAGCACATTTGGCAGGTGCTCTCTTTGTGAGCCGTTAGTCTCATCGAACCGCACATCTACAGTTTCAACCACTTTATAGCGAAAGAGGTTGAAGACTATGTAGGTGTGCGAATCCTTTCTGTAACCAAGCATAAATACTTCAGGTTCTTTCGGTGCAAATTTTGAAGTTTGATCCAGCACCTAGCACCAAAGACTTTGAAATAGCTGACGGTTGGCTTCTGACCAGTCAGGAGTTCATATGATATCTTCTTGAAGAATTTATGTAGATAAACTCTGTTGATGATGTGGCAAGCAATATGAATGGCTTCAGGCCAGAACTTTCTTGGAGTTTTGTATTCATCAAGCATTGTATGTGCCATCTCAATGACGGTTTTGTTCTTGCGCTCCACAATGCCGTTCTACTGATGTGTGTATGGAGCAGAGAACTCATGTGTGATGCCCAGTGTATCAAGATAAGTGTCGAGGCCGGTATACTTGAATTATGTGTCATTATCACTCCTGATGTGCTTGATCTTGATGCCATAATTGGTCATGGCACGATTGGCGAAACGTCTGAAGACTACCCGCACTTCACTCTTGTAGAGAATTATGTGCACTCAAGTGCATCTTGAATAATCATCAACAATAACGAATCCATAGAGATGTGCAGTGGTAGTAAGGGTAGAGTAGTGAGTAGGGCCAAATAAGTCCATGTGTAGCAGCTCGAAGGGACGTGATGTAGTCATGATTGTCTTCGAGGGATGCTTGGCCCTAGTCATCTTCCTGGCTTAGGAAGCACCATATAGATGATCCTTCTTGAACTTGACGCCCTCGATGCCAATGACATGCTTCTTCTTCACGAGAGTGTGCAAGTTCCTCATGCCCGCATGTCCTAGCCTTCGATGCAACACCAACACTCTGAAGCTTTTGCTAGAAGACATACGGCAAGTTGTGGTTCTGCGGAGAAATCTACCATATACAGATCACCTCTTCGATAACCTTCGAAGACTAGAGATTTGTCAGTTTCCATGAGCACAAGGCAATGATATTTTCCAAAAATCACAATCATGTTAAGAGAAAAAAGCATTGAGACACATTAAGTTGTAACCAAGGGATTTAACAAGCATCACTTTATCCATGTGTTGATCCTTTGAGATAGCAACTCTACCTAGGCCCAATACGTACCTTGCTTTTACCAGTGTCATCGAACCTGATGTGACTTTTAGTAGATGGATGTAGGGTTGAATACATGAGAAGACTTCGATCGCCAGTCATATGGTTAGTGCATCCACTGTCCATTATCCACTTAGTAGCTTTCAGAGTCGTACCCTACAATACATTTAGCGGGATAGGCTTCACCAAGAGTATTGTGAAGCACAAACATATAGCGAACAAGCATGCTATCAAAGTTAAGATTCTTGTTATGTAGGATAGGATGCTTGTCAAGAAACCCTAGGACGAAATACATGGTAAGACCATTTTTGCACTTTATCTTGCGTCCCACAAGATGTTTTAGGTCCCCACCACTGGCATCAAAAGTCTTTGATTTTCGGCTGGAGACCATTCCCTGCAAGAGAAAGTTACTTCTTATTAACCACCCACATCTTCAGGGGTGGCTTAGAAGCAATGAGTCTAAGTGCAGCATCTAAGAACTTAGATTTTGGAGCCCTAGCAAATAGTTTTGCAGGAGGTGAATAATACTCATAAGAATATGCAGAAAAGTTCTTTGATTTGTGAACATAAGCGGTTATAAGAAACACGCTCATATTCATGAGTCGATGATGGTTTCCCCGCAATACATTGGCATTAGGTGACCTTGTGAGGTCCTTTATGCATATGAAGCCTTTGGGACACATGAAGCCTTTGGTCTGGGATCTGTCTTCTTCCCAGGTGGTGTCATGATGACATTCACGGGAAGCTTCTCAAGAAAACTTTTGGACACCATAATCTTCTTCAAAGGTGACCCATTCATGTAGTTAGTACCAATAAACCTGGCAAACACTTCACCATTCTGATTCTTAAACAGCTTATAATTGGCGTCAAAGGATTCATCAGTGATAATGGGGTTAGCACAAGTGAAGCCAGATAAGGGGGATGGGTCCATCGAGGGCCCTTTGCAGCAACCCATGTGCTTTTGGGTAGTCGCTCGGGGCTTCTAGTAAGAACCATCAACATTTATTTTCCTCTCGAACCCAACACCCTCTTTCCTAGGGTTTCTGTTCAAAATCTGTTTCTTGAGGACATCACATAGTGTCTGATGCCCTTTGAGGCTTTTGTACATGCCACTTTGTGGGGACCCCGACTCATAAGTCGTGATCACCGAATGCACGTGTACAGTGATCCCAGAGATCAATGCTCACTGAACACACAGAAGCTGAATAACAAGAGTCTTACATCCATACATACCGTCTTACACAAATTATGACCACTATGGTCAAGTCTTACATAGATAAAGCCACACGGGCTGAATACCAATAAACATAAGTAGCGAAAATCTTTGTCCATAAGTAGAACCCATGCCATCTGCCTTAACCCTACAGGCATTCTGACTGGGGAACGTCCTAGTTCTCATGTTTGTCTCCAAAGAACTCTTCTTCGAACTCCTGTTCTCCCACGCCTGGCCAATTAAATAACCAGTGGCAAGCCAATGAGTACTTTGAATGTACTCTCAATCAACCCATGATTGGAACAAGTCACTATAATGCAATTATATAGCACTAAGTAGGTATTTTGCAAAAAGCTAGTTTTGCGTGCAATGACATGATCTGTCGACATGTAAAGTATGCATCATGAGAGTCTGATCATCTGTATGAACAGATTCTGAGATATCAACATAAGCGGAGTTGGACACCAATCCAACTTGATCATCGTGTCAAGCCATCTGACTTAACCCAAATAGTATTATCAACACACACACACACACACACACACACACACACACACACACACACACACACACACACGCGTGCGCGCGCGGTTTGAAAGACTCTGGACGTAGTTTAAGCAGCACCGCCCAACTGTTCTTGACCGTGGACACGGCTATTTGAATAGTTTTACACTCTGCAGAGGTTGCACACTTTACCCACAAGATCTGGGGAACTTCCGTGTCATCCACGACCCGCGGTACCTCAAGTACCCGGGGTAAGCACCCGATCACTATCTTTCCCTAGACGACACTAACAAGGAGTCCACTGGTTGTTCCATATCCTCACGATGTACATCATACGAGACTCGCTCGAGATCGTAACATCCGAGAGGGGACACAATGGTGTATCAGGTGCCCTGTGAAAACACTCATGGCCACCCTACCTGGCACGACCCCGTCCCGAGAGAGAGCACCAACTCTCCCGCGTCACTAGTAATGCGGGCTCCAAGCTAGTATCAGTCTAGGTAATCAATAATGCCCTTCCCCATACAAGGGTAGAGTGGTTGTGCATGTAAGGTTGGGACAGTCGACAAATCTTAAATCTAATCCGTTTTCGAAAACAACACACGCACTTGCCTCGGTACACCACTTCGTCATCAAGTGGTTACCCATCTCATTATCTCCCTCAGGCATAAGTGGCACCCGACGGGGTTTTCGAAAAGTCTTTTGAAAATACTTTGTCTCCTTCACCATGCATATACTCGTCCCTTTTTGTGTAGCATCTACTTTAGCATCCTATCTACTCCCACCGGCATAACCATCATAAGGAGGTAGGGTCATGCACCATGCAAGTATCAACGAGGAAGTATCGGTGGCAAACCACCCCATGTGGTCACCTCATCATCAGGTCTCCGATGCAAGCAATAAAAGTGCTATATGACAGAGCTTCGGGAGGTGCTTGCCCCGGTCGATTCCGGCTCCAATAGAGAGGGGAAACAGAGGGCAAATGGTCAGGGAGGTGCGGCGGTTCCAGATCGAGAGATAGAAGAGGCAGAGGGAGCCTGTACCCCGAGATCGACGGCGGCCCGAGGCGGCGAAGATCGAGCTCGATCTCGAGCTCGGACGCTTCTAGAGATGAACTGGGGTGCGTGGGGGCCTATTTGGAGTGGGATAGGACGAGTGGTGGTGAGGGAGAGGTTCAGGGAGGCCTTTAAGTAGGCGAGCCACGGCTCACCGTGAACCCGTCTTGGCCGAGGTCGTTGCCCGTTCTTTGTGGGTCACGGGGGCGCACGTGGGCATGTCTGGGGTGCTCGTGGGTTCGGTCCAGAGCGAGGGAAAGAAGAGAGAGGAAGCAGGGGGGCCAGAGGCGCCGCGCATGTGAGGCCGCTCATTGGAGCTCTTAGACGACCGGCGCGCGTGCGAGCAAGGGCAGCAGGAGGGAGAAGGAGGAGGGGGACAGAGGCGTGGCGTGACGAGGACATCGAGGAGCATCAGCTGGCGTGAGGGGGAGAGCCGAGGTGGCGGGAGGTGCTGGCAGGGGCGGCTATAGTCTTGGGAGCGTCTTGTAGAGCACGCCCAGAAGGCGTAAATGGCGGACATGCCATTTTTTGGCAAAGTGGGCACGGCCGAGCATGTCTGGTAGCTCTAGGGAGGAGTAAAGAATGTGGGGAAAGCCTTGGATGCCTTGGGTGGCCACTGGAGTGAGGAGGGAGGTGAGGAAGAGGGGTGCAAGGGCTGTCCAGAGAGGTAAAAGAGGTGGTTTCACCCCTCAATAATTGATCTGAGATGCAGCCATTGCTACTGGAGGTAGAAGAGGTCTAGGAGGGGCTGTGGTAAAAAGTTGAGGCCATGGAGAAGAGTGGAAGTGGTCAAAACAAGGGTTTTAGTAAAATGGCAGAAGGTGCTTGTTTTTGGTTTGGGCAAGAAGATTAACTCCTATTGTCATTAGGCTTGACAGGGTCAAATGGAATGAGATAATAATAGGTTCCAGCAAGGTTGAGTCCATTTGGGCAAAGTTTCCAATGTAACTTTTGTAAACCCTAGAAATTAGCAGAAATGAACTTGTGTAGATCTAGTTGAGCAAATCACTTCCCCTTGATGAACCACTTGGTGTAGTGGCCTAATTTGGTCATGTGAACATGCTCACAAAATTTGGGGTCAAGGAGAGAAAGTTGGTAGTACAAAGTTGTTCAAATTTGATTCTCGTCAGAGAGGGTTTTTGGGCATTTTGGTGAACCAAAATGACCTTGATTGACATGAGGCTTTGCAAGGTGATCACAATATGCATTTGTGACTTGCTGGAGTTTCCTTGGATTTTTATGAAAATATTTCCTGTAGAAATATTTCAAATCCTTGAAATGGTCAGAAATGGTTTTGGGATGTTTTGTCCAATATTTTGATCATGACCATGTGTTGAAACTCACATATATGGGAAATATATGCCCACTAAGTTTCCCTGATTTTTGTCAAATATTTTTAAAATAATAAAATAATTTTCCCTATTAAAGACCATTGATGGCCTTAAGAAAAATCTTTTTTATAAAGTAGGAAAATAACTTTTAAAATTATATTTTTGTGGTTTATGTGAGTCCTACATCTAATAGGATTCAAATATACCTTTTGAAAGATTTTTCACAACCCAAATCAAGTACATGCAGTGTAATCCTCAATTCAGGGGTTTTTGGAAAACTAATTTTAGAAAATACTTTTTGGCCAAATTATTTTTTTAATAAAATACTATATTGCTCTATACACATGGCATGATCATTGGGCAGAAGATTGGGGCAAGGAGATGAAGTATAGAAGGTGGAGTTGTGTTGACTTTAAAGAGCACTAGAAAAACACAAAGAGAAAACAAACTCCAAATAAAAGCCAAATAATGCAAGAGTTTTTGTCAAACCACACTTTATCATGATAAATTAGCTTAAGTGTTGTGGCATGAAAATCAGGGTGTGACAGACCTACCCCCCTTACAAGAATCTCGTTCCCGAGATTCCCAAACTAAGCGTGGAAAGGAATCTGGCCCCGGATCCGGGGTAGTCTTCTTGTCCTCATACCGCTTGTGCTTCCGAAAGTGGTGCTCCATTGAACATTGAAGTACTCGATGGCGTGGCCGTGTATGACATCCTGCTTGATCCATGTTGCCATTGGGGTCTTTCGCGTAAGTCATATTGGGCTGGAGGTCGATGGCTTGGTGATTGACGTCCTTGTAGGGATCGGGTTGGTTAGGACGTTGGCAGCACTTCCTAAGATGTGACTCGTGGAAAATGTTGTGCATAGTGGGTGGCTCAGGTGGTAATTCTAGCTGGGAGCCGTCTATTCTTCGTCTTGCAGTGATCTTGGAGAAGGTTGATAAATATTAGTGTGAGTTTCTCTTGACATGAAAATGCTTGGTTCTCTTTGAGAGAAGTGGCTCGCAGATACACCTGGTCTTCAATGAGAAAGTTCACTTCTTGACGATGGTGGTGGGTGTAGTTCTTCCTCCTTGGCATGGCGGTCTTCAAATGTTCCTTGACTAGCTGAACGGTTCTTCTTTCGTCTTCGGGTGGACAAGTAGGTCACCAAATGATGATGACAACTATCTTGTCTAAGCACTCCATGAAGACTTTGTTCACGGGGTACATAAAGTAGGCTGGGGAATTAGTGGTGGTCTTTGTTGAGTGTGGGCCAAGGTGTTCTTGATCTAGTGTCAAGGCCCTAAGGTCTTGATCCGACCATGTTGTTGCTTGTTAGGTCTTAAGGGTTTCAAGGATTCTAGTGTGCGAGTGAACATTTATCATCTTATCCTTGAGCACAATTCCTGAGATGCCAATTGTGCTATCTAGTCCTTTAAACAAATCACACCATATCACTGATAGCATCATTTCGTATAGGTCAACTCCAATCATCACTCATGTGATTCATATCCTTATGACTCTCGAGCGGAGTTCTAACAAAATCATATATGTTTATAATCCCCAAACTCATATGTATGTCTACCCCCAAAAATCCATGGGTAGAACAGATAGGCAGCTAAGCTTGAACGTGACAATCCAAGTGCTCAGCCTATTCTTCCAAGGTCTAAGGTAAAGCACATCTATCCTAAGGAAACACGTCGTAAGCCACTCCAAGATCTTGTTTCCTTCCTATGAATAAACTCCAACAGCCCATTAACTTCCATCAATCACTACATAATCCATTTAATTCTACAAATCCAATGGTTATGGTGTTCCACAAGATATTCTAATGTCCTATAATCCTCAAATACTTGAAAGGGCTATCCATTACTACAGTAAGTGCACCAATTTCCATTATCATGGTCAAGTAAACTCCAAGGTCAATCTTATATCAACTCCGACAATTAATCCAATCTCCTAGTTTATTGCCCTCCAAGAAACATGGTATCATGATCGAGATCATTAGTCTAAATCCAACTTACTCAGCATCTATACTCAACTAGGATCACCTATTTAAATCCAAATCTCTTGTCCAACGAGGAATCCTACATGTTTCCCTCAAGTTATTTACGTAATATCAACTGTCTCCTATCATTTTTGCACTTTATCTTGCGTCCCACAAGATGTTTTAGGTCCCCAGCATTGGCATCAAAAGTCTTTGATTTTCGGCTGGAGAACTTTCCCTGCAAGAGAAAGTTACTTCTTATTAACCACCCACATCTTCAGGGGTGGCTTAGAAGCAATGAGTCTAAGTGCAGCATCTAAGAACTTAGATTTTGGAGCCCTAGCAAATAGTTTTGCAGGAGGTGAATAATACTCATAAGAATATGCAGAAAAGTTCTTTGATTTGTGAACATAGCGGTTATAAGAAACACGCTCATATTCATGAGTCTGATGATGGTTTCCCTGCAATACATTGGCATTAGGTGACCTTGTGAGGTCCTTTGTCTGTATGAAGCCTTTGGGACACATGAAGCCTTTGGTGCAGGATCATCTTCTTCTGTGGTGTCATGATGACATTCACGGGAAGCTTCTCAAGAAAACTTTTGGACACCATAATCTTCTTCAAAGGTGGCCCATTCCTGTAGTTAGTACCAATAAACCTGGCAAACACTTCACCATTCTGATTCTTAAACAGCTTATAATTGGCGTCAAAGGATTCATCAGTGATAATGGGGTTAGCACAAGTGAAGCCAGATAAGGGGGATGGGTCCACTGGAGGGCCCTTTGCAGCAACCCATGTTCTTTTGGGGTACTGCTCAGGCTTCTAGTAAGAACCATCAACATTTATTTTCCTCTCGAACCCAACACCCTCTTTCCTAGGGTTTCGGTTCAAAATCTGTTTCTTGAGGACATCACATAGAGTCTGATGCCCTTTGAGGCTTTTGTACATGCCAGTTTGTGGGGACCCCGACTCATAAGTCGTGATCACTGAATGCACGTGTACAGTGATCCCAGAGATCAATGCTCACTGAACACACAGAAGCTGAATAACAAGAGTCTTACATCCATACATACCGTCTTACACAAATTATGACCATTATGGTCAAGTCTTACATAGATAAAGCCACACGGGCTGAATACCAATAAACATAAGGAGCGAAAATCTTCGTCCATAAGTAGAACCCATGCCATCTGCCTTAACCCTACAGGCATTCTGACTGGGAAACGTCCTAGTTCGCATGTTCGTCTCCAAAGAACTCTTCTTCGAACTCCTGTTCTCCCAGGCCTGGCCAATTAAATAACCAGTGGCAAGCCAATGAGTACTTTGAATGTACTCGCAAGCAACCCATGATTGGAACAAGGATCAATAATGCAAAGATATAGCCTAAGTAGGTAGTTTGCAGAAAGCTAGTTTTGCGTGCAATGACATGATCTGTCAGCATGTAAAGTATGCATCATGAGAGTACAGTCATCTGTATGAACAGGTTACAGATATCAACATAAGCGGAGTTGGACACCAATCCAACTTGATCATCGTGTCAAGCCATCTGACTTAACCCAAATAGTATTATCAACACACACACACACACACACACACGTGCGCGCGCGCGCTGTTCTTGGCCGTGGACACGGCTATTCGAATAGTTTTACACTCTGCAGAGGTTGCACACTTTACCCACAAGATCTGGGGAACTTCCGTGTCATCCACGACCCGCGGTACCTCAAGTACCCGGGGTAAGCACCCGATCACTATCTTTCCCTAGACGACACTAACAAGGAGTCCACTGGTTGTTCCATATCCTCACGATGTACATCATACGAGACTCTCTCGAGATCGTAACATCCGAGAGGGGACACAACGGTGTATCCGGTGCCCTGTGAAAACAGTCATGGCCACCCTACCTGGCACGACCCCGTCCCGAGAGAGAGCACCAACTCTCCCTCGTCACTAGTAATGCGGGCTCCAAGCTAGTATCAGTCTAGGTAATCAATAATGCCCTTCCCCATACAAGGGTAGAGTGGTTGAGCATGTAAGGTTGGGATAGTCGAAAAATCTTAAATCTAATCCGTTTTCGAAAACAACACACACACTTGCCTCGGTACACCACTTCGTCATCAAGTGGTTACCCATCTCATTATTTCCCTCAGGCATAAGTGGCACCCGACGGGGTTTTCGAAAAGTCTTTTGAAAATACTTTGTCTCCTTCACCATGCATATACCCGTCCCTTTTTGTGTAGCATCTACTTTAGCATCCTATCTACTCCCACCGCATAACCATCATAAGGAGGTAGGGTCATGCACCATGCAAGTATCAACGAGGAAGTATCGGTGGCAAACCACCCCATGTGGTCACCTCATCATCAGGTCTCCGATGCAAGCAATATAAGTGCTATATGACAGAGCTTCGGGAGGTGCTTGCCCCGATCTATTTCGGCTGCAATAGAGAGGGGAAACAGAGGGGAAATGGTCAGGGAGGTGCGGCGGTTCCAGATCGAGAGATAGAGAGGCGGAGGGAGCCTGTACCCCGAGATCGATGGCGGCCTGAGGCGGCGAAGCTCGAGCTCGATCTCGAGCTCGGGCGCTTCTGGAGATGAACTGGGGTGCCGGGGGGGCCTATTTGGAGTGGGATAGGACGAGTCGTGGTGAGGGAGAGGTTCAGGGAATCCTTTAAGTAGGCGAGCCACGGCTCACCGTAGACTCGTGCGCCGGCGTGGTCGTTGTCGTTGTTGTGGGTCACGGGGGCGTGCGTGGGCATGTCTGGGGTGCTCGTGGGTTCGGTCCAGAGCGAGGGAAAGAAGAGAGAGGAAGCAGGAGGGGCCAGAGGCGCCGCGCGTGTGAGGCCACTCGTTGGAGCTCTCGGGCGGCCAGCGCGCGTGCGAGCAAGGGCAGCAGGAGGGAGAAGGAGGAGGGGGACAGAGGCGTGGCGTGATGAGGACGTCGAGGAGCATCGCCTGGCGTGAGGGGGAGAGCCGAGGTGGCCGGAGGTGCCTGGCAGGGGGTGGCTACAGTGCGGGAGCGTACTGTAGCGTGCTCTAGGGCGTGCAAATGGCCGGCATGCCATTTTTTTGGCAAAGTGGGCACGGCCGAGCATGTCTGGTAGCTCTAGGGAGGAGTAAAGAATGTGGGGAAAGCCTTGGATGCCTTGGGTGGCCACTGGAGTGAGGAGGGAGGTGAGGAAGAGGGGTGCAAGGGTTGTTGTCAGTGTCAAAACCGGCAGATCTCGGTAGGATGGTAACAGGAGACAAGGGACACGATGTTTTTACCCAGGTTCGGGCCCTCTCGTTGGAGGTAAAACCCTACTCCTGCTTGATTAATATTGATGATATGGGTAGTACAAGAGTAGATCTACCACGAGATCAGAGAGGCTAAACCCTAGAAGCTAGCCTATGGTATGATTGTCGTTCGTCCTACGGACTAAAACCCTCCGGTTTATATAGGCACCGAATAGGGTTAGGGTTACACAGTCGGTTACAATGGTAGGAGATCTACATATCCGCATCGCCAAGCTTGCCTTCCACGCCAAGGAAAGTCCCATCCGGACACGGGACGAAGTATTCAATCTTGTATCTTCATAGTCCAGGAGTCCGGCCAAAGGCTATAGTCCGGCTATCCAGGACACCCCTAATCCAGACTCCTCAAAGAGCCCTCAACCAGGCTTCAATGATGACGAGTCCGGCGCGCATATTGTCTTCGGCATTGCAAGGCGGGTTCCTCCTCCGAATACTTCATAGAAGATTCTGAACACAAGGATAGTGTCCGGCTCTGCAAAATAAGTTCCACATACCACCGTAGAGAGAATAATATTTACACAAGTTCAATTTGCTGACGTATTCATGCGTGACATCAAACCACGGCCAAGCCTTTATTCAATCGCTTTTACCGTCCCACCTCGGTAGCGTTTAGAGGCGGTTTCCATGGCACGTCTTGTCAAAGCAGAGATCGTGTCCCCTTATTCCGGGATTCTCATTAATACGGGTGTGGGTAACCCAACCGCGCCATCGATTACGACGCTTGGGAGATAAGCGAGTTTTATCAGGCCGGTGGGGACGCATAACTTTGTCCGTCCATATAAGGGGATAAGAATCCACCTTTTCACACACACCTTCTTCCTCCTTTGCTTATCCATTTCCGCGCACTCGTGCTCCAGCGCCCAAGTCCGCACATCCCACCTCAACCTTCTCCAACTATGTCCGGAGCGGGAGGCAAGTGGATGGCCTCCTCCGCCACGGAGGGCACATCAAAAAGCTGCGGAAGGCCGGATACTTGTCCGATGACATCGCGCATCGGCTCCCCAACAAGGGGCAGCTCATCCCCACCCCCAGGCCCCATGAGAGGGTGGTGTTACTCCCCCACTTCCTCCGTGGACTTGGGTTTCCACTTCACCCATTTGTCCGGGGGCTCATGTTCTACTACGACCTATATTTCCATGATCTGGCCCCAAATTTCATCCTCAACATCTCGGCGTTCATCGTCGTGTGCGAGGCCTTCCTATGCATCCAGCCCCACTTCGGCTTATGGCTGAAGACCTTCAATGTCAAGCCAAAGGTAGTGGGCGGGCGCCAAGCGGAGTGCGGAGGTGCTATGGTGGGCAAGATGGCCAACGACCTATTGCTCGAGGGCTCCTTCGTGGAGACCATAAAGGGGTGGCAATCGGGGTGGTTCTATATCACCGAGTCGCGCGACTCCAAATGGGCGGCGGCCCCCAAATTCCGATCTGGCTTCCCTACACGGCTCACCTCATGGAAAGAGACGGGCCTGACGTGGGGTAATTCAGAAGAGCTGACCGGACTCCAAACCTGCGTCCGAAACCTGGTGGACAAGAAGCTCAAGCTTGTCAATGTAGTCCAGGTTATGCTCATCCACCGGATCCCCCCATGCCAGCAACGAGCCTTCAACTTGTGGGAGTTTGATCCGGCACAACACCGAACCTTGAGCCGGCTCTTCGACACTATGTACGAAGATGCCTGGAAGGCGCTGTTCAAGGGCGCCGAGGCTCCCGTGATCCGCCATCAAGATCGCTGATTCAGCTCACGACATCAAGCCAGCGAGGTAAGCTATTTTACCCTTTACGGGACTCTTTTTTCATACTTTGACTCTATGCGGGATCTAAAACTCCCTATCCTTTGACAGAACTGGCTGAAGACGTCCGGACAGGTTAACTGTCCGGCTCCCTTGCCAGAAGACCCAGCGGACGTCCGTTTGACGGGGCTGCTGGTTCCGGCACCTTACGTGGTGCCGGAGAAGAAGGCCACGGGAACTCGGAGGAGTTCCCGACGCCAGGTGTTGTCGGACTCATCGTCCGATGACTCCGAGGCGGACTCCTCCCGCGAAGACGAGGAGGAGGAAAAAGAGGCCTCTCCCCCAGCGGGGGGAGAGAAGAAAAGGAAGGCCACCCCAACTGGGGGGGCCGGAGGGTCCAAGAGGGGAAGGACCCTCCCTCCGGGCTACACCAGCAACACCGACGACGGCGGAGAGGAGTGGCCACCAAGGACCAAGCCCCTGGCAAAATCGTAAGTGTCCGGACGCCAGAATAACTCATGGCGTTCCATTTGTCGCACAACATCTTCTAATGCCGAGTATAACCATGTAGTCCGCCCAAGGACGGGCTCCACGATTCGTCGAGCGGCTCCCTGGATTCGTCGGAGGTGAATAGCACCTCACTTTCGACCGCCTCGTCTCCTCCACTTGTGGATGACGCCGGGTGGAGTCCCAAAAGGGGCCCAGCCAGAGGAGGTGGCTCTCGAGGCGCCAAGAAGGCGACCTCCTAACCCGGGCTCAAAGGGGATAAAACCCCAAAGGGCTTTAAGTCCGACTGTCTGGAACCTTGATGGTTCCAGAGTCCGTGAGCGACCCCTTCGTAAGAAGGGCAAGATCTGACGCCGGTGACTTCCGTCCAACCGGAGGCACCGGATGATTTGATGGAGGCGCTTAACGGCGCTTCCATCAACGAGGAGCACCGCATGCTTATGAGTGTGGTGATCCGGAAAGTTCGATCCGCTAAGAGGGGCTGAAGCCTATGCTGACCTTCTAACAGGCTTTGAGGTATGTATTTAAGATATATAAAAATATTACCGCATAGACAGTAGCCCCTGATGCTCAGTTTGGTGTTCGGAAAGAAAAAGCCGAACTGAGGATCTAAAAAGATATACGCAGGTGTCTAACATAAGTATGTCAATATGGGAATGCAGGCTGCACTGCTGACCTCTGCCACACTGACTGTGGAGGTTGATGCATTGAAGCAGAGCCTCGAGCAGTCCGAGAACGAGCTCGGACTTGCCAAAAAGCAGCTCGAGGATAAAGAAGGTAAGTAATACCTTATAGGAGTATTTAAAAGATGTGTTTGCAAAAGATGACAGGAATAACGTGAATCTGCAGGGCCACTTAACGAGGTGGCGACCCTGAAGGAAGCAGTTTCCAAGGCTGAAAGCAATGCGGCCGCGGAGCGTACCGAGCGAGAGAAGCAGGAGGCGCGGGTGGCGGAGGTGCGGCAAGAGCTCTAGGCTCTCGTGGAAAAACACGAGAGTTTGGAGCGTGAGTCAAAGACTCGAGAGTCCGAGCTCGCCTTGGCCCTTGAGAGCGCCGAGGCCGCTAAGGCCGATGCCTAAAAAGCCCTTCGGGAAATTGAGGCAATGAAGAAGATAGCGGCGGGTAAGGCATTCTATATGCAAAGCAAGCATGTGAAAGTGAATTATCTGTTACTTACCCGAATCCGGAGCTCTCTAGGAGCATTCACAGGTCTTCCCCGCAGTGTGTCTCCTGCTGCCGCATTCTACCGAGCCGAGGAGGAAAGCTCGATGGAGAAGGTGTTCTGGTCTCAGTATGCTGAGGCCGGACACCCAGTGCTGTTGAGCGACCAGCTGAAGCAGCTGGTCGAGCTCCATAAGGTGGCTGATCAGGCCATGAAGGGCCTCATAGTTGGGTGTGGCCTAAGGAAGCCATGCACAGGAGCTACTTGGGGTGGTGAGGCGGTGGCGGGCCTTTGTCCATGGGTTGAAGTCATCAAGCGCTCCATCTGCATCGAAGGTGCCTGTAGGGCCCTTGCCCTTGCTAAGGTGCACTGGGGCAAGATGGACGCTGAGAAGCTTGTGACAGACGGACCACCACCGAAAAAGGAACATCGCAAGCCTGAAATGTATTATGAGGGCGTCCTGAAGGGTGCCCGCCTTATAGCGGGTGAATGCTCCAAAGATGTAATTTTTGAGTAGACTCGCATTTTTTATCCTGTACGCTGAAAACTTGTTCATATGCGCTAAGCAACACTTTTGAATTTAAAATATTACCTTTTGTGAGGCCGTGTATTAAATTTGAGAGATGGCGAGTCGTCGGCTTCAGCCCCCATGCCTCGAGTGCTGGGGTGTTCGGGATAAACTTGAGCGCTCTTGTTCCCATTCTTGGGTCCTTCGAGGGAGGCGCTCAACGCAACGAACAAGGCAACCGGGCTATAATTCTTGAACACTCTCACTTAGCCAAAGAATTCTATAATTTTAAATTTCGACGAAGCCCCTGTTGGGGAACGTTGCAGAAAATTAAAATTTTTCCTACGGTTTCACCAAGATCCATCTATGAGTTAATCTAAGCAACGAATCATGGGAGAGAGATTGCATCTACATACCACTTGTAGATCGCGTGCGGAAGCGTTCAAGGGAACGGTGATGATGGAGTCGCATACGCCGTGATTCAAATCACCGATGACCAAGTGCCGAACGGACAGCACCTCCGCGTTCAACACACGCACGAACGGACGACGCCTCCTCCTTCTTGATCCAGCAAGGGGAAGGATAGGTTGAGGAAGAAGGTTTCCAGCAGCTGACGACGACGGGCGTCTTGATGGTGGAGAGGCAAGATACTCGGCAGGCTTCGCCAAGCACTCAACGGAGGAGGAGAGGTGTTGGGGAGGGGAGGGGCTGCGCCTTGGATGTGTGTTGCAGCCCTCCCCTCACCCCTCTATTTATACGGGAAGGGTCAAGGGGGTCGGCCCACTCTAGATGAGATCTAGAGGGGGGGCGGCCAGGGAGGGGGGCTTGCCCCCCAAGCAAAGGGGGCGCCCCCACTAGGGTTCCCCCCCAACCCTAGGCGCATGGGCCCAAGGGGCGCCCAGCCTCCAGGCTGGTTCCCTGCCCCTTGCGGCCCATGAGGCCCTCCGAGAGGGGTGGCCCCTCCAGGTGGACCCCCGGAACCTCTTCGGTGGCCCCGGTACAATAGCGATATGCCCCCGAAACTTTCCGGTGTCCGTATGACAACTTCCCATATAAAAATCTTCACCTCCGGACCATTCCGGAACTCTTGGTGACATCCAGGATCTCATCCGGGACTCCGAACAACATTGGGTAATCACATACAAGTCTTCCTAATAACCCTAGCGTCACCGAACCTTAAGTGTGTAGACCCTACGGGTTTGGGAGACATGCAGACATGACCGAGACGACTCTCCGGTCAATAACCAATAGCGGGATCTGGATACCCATGTTGGCTCCCACATACTCCTCGATGATCTCATCGGATGAACCACGATGTCGAGGATTCAAGCAACCCCGTATACTATTCCCTTTGTCAGACGGTGTGTTACTTGCCCGAGATTCGATCGTCTGTATCCCAATACCTCGTTCAATCTAGATTACCGGCAAGTCACTTTACTGCATCGTAATGCATGATCCCGTGACTGACACTTGGTCACTTTGAGCTCATTATGATGATGCACTACCGAGTGGGCCCAGTGATACCTCTCCGTAACACGGAGTGACAGATCCCAGTCTCGATCCGTGTCAACCCAACAGACACTTTCGGAGATACCTGTAGTACCCCTTTATAGTCACCCAGTTACGTTGTGACTTTTGGTACACCCAAAGCACTCCTACGGTATCCGGGAGTTACACGATCTCATGGTCTAAGGAAAAGATACTTGACATTGGAAAAGCTCTAGCAAAACAAACTACACGATCTTGTGCTATGCTTAGGATTGGGTCTTGTCCATCACATCATTCTCCTAATGATGTGATCCCGTTATCAACGGCATCCAATGTCCATAGTCGAAACCATGACTATCTATTGATCAACGAGCTAGTCAACTAGAGGCTCACTAGGGACATGTTGTGGTCTAAGTATTCACACGTGTATTACGATTTCCGGATAATACAATTATAGCATGAATAAAAGACAATTATCACGAACAAGGAAATATAATAATAATCCTTTTATTATTGCCTCTAGGGCATAATTCCAATAGTCTCCCACTTGCACTAGAGTCGACAAAATGGATCGCTGGAGCTTGCATACCTTGTTAGCATTCTTAGGGTCGACAAAACCTTCCGGCTGCATCTTATACAGTTCTTCCAGAAGATAGTCGTTAAGGAATGTCGTTTTGACGTCCATTTGCCATATCTCATAATCATAGTATGCGGCAATTGCAAACATGATTCGGACGGACTTCAGCTTCGCTATGGGAGAGAAAGTCTCATCTTAGTCAATCCCTTGAAGTTGCCGATAACCTTTAGCGACAAGTCGAGCTTTATAGATGGTAACATTACCATCCGCGTCCCTTTTCTTCTTAAAGATCCATTTGCTTTCTATCGCTCGCCGATCATCGGGCAAGTCTGTCAAAGTCCATACTTTGTTTTCATACATGGATCCTATCTCGGATTGCATGGCTTCAAGCCATTTGTTGGAATCCGGCCCGCCATCGCTTCTTCATAGTTCAAGGTTCACCGTTGTCTAACAACATGATTTCCGTGACAGGGTTGCCATACCACTCTGGTGTGGAACGTGTCCTTGTGGACCCACGAAGTTCAAGAGAAACTTGATCCAAGTACCTTGATCATCATCATTAATTTCCTCTCCAAGAGGTGTAGGCACCACAGGAACATTTTCTGAGCTGCACTACTTTCCGGTTCAAGAGGTAGTACTTCATCGAAGTTCTACTTTCCTCCCACTTACTCCTTTTGAGAGAAACTCTTTTTCTAGAAAGGATCCGTTCTTGGCAACAAAGATCTTGCCTTCGGATCTAAGGTAGAAGGTATACCCAATGGTTTCCTTAGGGTATCCTATGAAGATGCATTTTTCCGACTTGGGTTTGAGCTTTTCAGGTTGAAGTTTCTTGACATAAGCATCGCATCCCCAAACTTTTAGAAACGATAGCTTAGGTTTCTTCCCAAACCATAATTCATACGGTGTCGTCTCAACGGATTTAGACAAAGTGCTCTATTTAAAGTGAATGTAGCTGTCTCTAGAGCGTATCCCCAAAATGATAGCGGTAAATCGGTAAGAGACATCATAGATCGCACCATATCCAATAGAGTGCGACATTTACATTCGGACACACCATTAGGCTGAGGTGTTCCAGGCGGCGTGAGTTGTGAAACGAATCCACATTTCCTTCAGTGTGTACCAAATTCGTGACTTAAATATTCTCCTCCATGATCTGATCGTAAGAACTTTATTTTTCGGTCACGTTGATTCTCTACCTCATTCTGAAATTCCTTGAACCTTTCAAAGGTCTCACACTTGTGTTTCATCAATTAGACATACCCATATCTACTCAAGTCATCAGTGAGAGTGAGAACATAACGATATCCTCCGCGAGCCTCAACGCTCATTGGACTGCACACATCGGTATGTATGATTTCCAATAAGTTGGTTGCTCGCTCCACCATTCCGGAGAACGGAGTCTTGGTCATTTTTCCCATAAGGCATGGTTCGCATGTGTCAAATGATTCATAATCGAGAGACTCTAAAAGTCCATCAGAATGGAGCTTCTTCATGCGCTTGACACCAATGTGACTAAGGCGGCAGTGCCACAAGTATGTGGGACTATCGTTATCAACTTTACATCTTTTGGTATTCACACTATGAATATGTGTAATATTACGTTCAAGATTCATTAAGAATAAACCATTGACCGTCGGAGCATGACCATAAAACATATCTCTCAAATAAATAGAACAACCATTATTCTCGGATTTAAATGAGTAGCCATCTTGCATTAAACGAGATCCTGATACAATGTTCATACTCAAACTTGGCACTAAATAACAATTATTGAGGTTTAAAACTAATCCCGTAGGTAAATGTAGAGGTAGCGTCGACGTGGCGATCACATCGACCTTGGAACCATTCCCGACGCCCATCGTCACCTCGCCCTTCGCCAGCCTCCGTTTATTCCGCAGCTCCTGCTGTGAGTTACAAATATGAGCAACGACACCGTATCAAATACCTGTGAGTTACTACGAGTAATCGGTAAGGTACACATCAATTACATGTATATCAAATATACCTTTAGTGTTGCCGGCCTTCTTGTCCGCTAAGTATTTGGGGCAGTTCCGCTTCCAGTGACCCTTCCCCTTGCAATAAAAGCACTCTGTCTCAAGCTTGGGTCCATTCTTTGATTTCTTCCCGGCAACTTGTTTACCGGGCGCGGCAACATCTTTGCCGTCCTTCTTGAAGTTCTTCTTACCCTTGCCCTTTTTGAACTTAGTCGTTTTATTGACCATCAACACTTGATGTTCTTTCTTGATTTCAACCTCACGACTTCAAAGATTGAGAATACTTCGGAATGGTCTTCACCATCCTCGCATATTGTAGTTCATCACAAAGCTCTTGTAGCCTGGTGGGAGCGATCAAGGATTCAGTCAATGACCGCCTTCGTCCGGAGGTTAATGTCCAAATTTGGGACAAAGGCGGTTGTGCAACCTGCACATTTTGACTATGTGCTCACCGATGTAACTGTTTTCCTCCATCTTACAACTATAGAACTTGTCGGAGACTTCATATCTCTCGACCCGGACATGAGCTTGGAAAACCATTTTCAGCTCCTCGAACATCTCACATGCTCCGTGTTGCTCAAAACGCTTTTGGAGCCCCGGTTCTAAGCTGTAAAGCACGCCGCACTGAACGAGGGAGTAATCATCAGCACGAGACTGCCAAGCATTCATAATGTCTTGGTTCTCTAGGATGGGTGCTTCACCTAGCGGTGCTTCTAGGACATATTGTTTCTTGGCTGCTATGAGGATGATC
This sequence comes from Aegilops bicornis, assembly GCA_021605145.1. Classification (NCBI taxonomy): domain Eukaryota; kingdom Viridiplantae; phylum Streptophyta; class Magnoliopsida; order Poales; family Poaceae; genus Aegilops; species Aegilops bicornis. Next base: position 366,008,359 of record CM038672.1, read on the forward strand.
CTCAGGTTTCGGACCCAGTCCGAATAGTTGCTGCCATCGTCTTTCAGCTTGGTTTTCTCTAGGAACGCGTTGAAGTTCATGGTGACATGAGCGTTGGCCATTTGATCTACAAGACATTTTGCAAAGATTTTAGACTAATGTTCATGATAATTAAGTTCATCTAATCAAATTATTTAATGAACTCCCACTCAGATTTGACATCCCTCTAGTCATCTAAGTGTTACATGATCCGAGTCGACTAGGCCGTGTCCGATCATCACGTGAGATGACTAGTCATCATCGGTGAACATCTCCATGTTGATCGTATCTTCCATACGACTCATGTTCGACCTTTCGGTCTCTTGTGTTCCGAGGCCATGCCTGTACATGCTAGGCTCGTCAAGTTAACCCTAAGTGTTTATGCATGTGTAAAACTGTCTTACACCCGTTGTATGTGAACGTAAGGATCTATCACACCCGATCATCACGTGGTGCTCAAACGATTTAACTTTAGCAACGGTGCACGCTTAGGGGGAACACTTTCTTGAAATTATTCTAAGGGATCATCTTATTTACTATAAATCGTTCTAAGTAAACAAGATGCATAAACATAATAAACATCACATGCAATTATATAAAGTAGTGACATGATATGGCCAATATCATATAGCTCCTTTGATCTTCATCTTCGGGGCTCCATGATCATCTTGTCACCGGCATGACACCATGATCTCCATCATCATGATCTCCATCATCGTGTCTCCATGAAGTTGCTCGCCAACTATTACTTCTAATACTATGGCTAACGCGTTTATCAATAAAGTAAAGTAATTTACATGGCGTTCTTCAATGACACGCAGGTCATACAAAAATAAAGACAACTCCTATGGCTCCTGCCGGTTGTCATACTCATCGACATGCAAGTCATGATTCCTATTACAAGAACATGATCTCATACATCACAATATATCATTCATCATTCATCACAACTTCTGGCCATATCATATCACATGACAATTGCTGCAAAAACAAGTTAGACGTCCTCTAATTGTTGTTGCATCTTTTACGTGGCTGCAATTGGGTTCTAGCAAGAACGTTTTCTTACCTACGAATAACCACAACCTGATTTTGTCAACTTCTATTTACCCTTCATAAGGACCCTTTTCATCTAATCCGCTCCAACTAAAGTAGGAGAGACAGACACCTGCTAGCCATCTTATGCAACTAGTGCATGTCAGTCGGTGGAACCTGTCTCACGTAAGCGTACGTGTACCGGGCCGCTTCATCCCACAATACCGCTGAAGCAAGAAAAGACTAGTAGCGGTCAGCAAGTTGACAAGATCTACGCCCACAACAAAATTGTGTTCTACTCGTGCAATAGAGAACTACGCATAGACCTAGCTCATGATGCCACTGTTGGGGAACGTTGCATAAAATTAAATTTTTTCCTACGGTTTCACCAAGATCCATCTATGAGTTCATGTAAGCAACGAGTCATGGGAGAGAGATTGCATCTACATACCACTTGTAGATCGTGTGCGGAAGCGTTCAAGGGAACGGTGATGATGGAGTCGCACTGCCGTGATTCAAATCACCGATGACCAAGTGCCGAACGGACAGCACCTCCGCGCTCAACACACGTGACGGAACGGACGACGCCTCCTCCTTCTTGATCCAGCAAGGGGGAAGGAGAGGTTGAGGAAGAAGGCTCCAGCAGCAAAGACGACGGGCGTGATGATGGTGGAGAGGTAGTATCTCGGCTGTGGCTTCGCCAAGCACTCAGCGGAGGAGGAGAGGTGTTGGGAGGGAGGGGCTGCGCCTTGGATGTGTGTTGCAGCCTCCCTCACCCCTCTATTTATAGGGGAAGGCAGGGCGGCCCCCTCTAGATGAGATCTAGAGGGGGGGGGCTGCCAGGGAGGGGGGCTTGCCCCCCAAGCAAGGGGGGCGCCCCCACTAGGGTTCCCCCCAACCCTAGATGCATGGGCCCAAGGGGGGGGTGCCCAGCCCTCCAGGGGCTGGTTCCCTGCCCCTTGCGTCCCATGAGGCCCTCCGAGAGGGGTGGCCCCTCCTGGTGGACCCCCGGAACCTCTCAGGTGGCCCCGGTACTATACCGATATGCCCCCAAAACTTCCGTTGTCCGTATGACAACTTCCCATATATAAATCTTCACCTCCGGACCATTCCGGAACTCCTAGTGACGTCGGGATCTCATCCGGGACTCCGAACAACATTCGGTAATCACATACAAGTCTTCCTAATAACCCTAGCGCCACCGAACCTTATGTGTAGACCCTACGGGTTCGGGAGACATGCAGACATGACCGAGACGACTCTCCGGTCAATAACCAATAGCGGGATCTGGATACCCATGTTGGCTCCCACATACTCCTCGATGATCTCATCGGATGAACCACGATGTCGAGGATTCAAGTGTCACAGCCCCAGATCAACTCTAGAGCTTGCTTGTAACTAGTAGCATTGCATCCATGCATCATGTTTAATTTCCATGAAATTTGAAATGGGGATGATCAAGCCCTAGCACTAAAGCAATTCAAATAGGTTTAAATTCAAAAATATTTTCAAAAACCCAAAGTGGTTTGCAAAAATGTTCATGATTAATGGAAAAAGGTGAAAACCATATCCAGAGATGATGGATATTTTTCCAAGGCATTTTGGATTTTTGAATAAACCATATTGTATTTGAATTGGGGCATTTAATTACTATTAATATTATTTTTAAATGCTCCAACAATTCGGAAAATAGTTAAGGGCCTCTGTAATAATTTAGTTAATGCCCACAATTATTTTCAGGATTTATTTAAATGGTTTAGTATTTTACTAAACTAAAACAAAACAGAATGAAATAGAAAACAAAAATAATAAAGAAAGAGAGAGAGAAGGATTACCTGGCCATTTACCTGCAGCCCACCTATCATGCGTCCGATCCGGCCCAACTTCCCCCCCCCCCTCTCGCTCGCTGGCCCGGTTGGTGGCCCACCACCAACCGCCACGCCCTTCGTCTCCTACCTCTCGCCAAGAGGGCGAGAGGAGGGACACGGCGACCGCGCCGAGCTTCGCCAGCTCCTCCTGCCTTTGCTGGCTCCCCTCGACGTCCGGAGACGCCACGACGACGCCCCGTGCCCCCTCGGCCCTCTCCTCTCTCCAGAACGCCCTCCCTCTCCTCTGTCTCGCTCTCTCTGCCGAACCCGAACGAGTTCGTCGCCGCCTATCGCCATACCCGCGGCCACAGCCATCCCCACGCCTCTCCGACACGTCCTCGAGCTCCGCCGTTCCGCCCTCGTCCTCCTCGTCGTCTCACGCGACCAGAAGAGCCCCGGAGCGCCGTCCTCGACGTCTTCTTCCTCCTCGGGCCACCGAGATCGCAGCGACCTCCCGTCACCACCAGCCTCCCCGAGCACGCCGAGGCCACCTCCGCACTCCTCGTGAGCTCCTCTTCTTTTCCCCTCACTCCGTGCATTTGTTTTCGCCCCTAGCTAGCTGCCCCACCGAACCCGAGCTCGGCCGCCGCCATGGACGGTGAGCTTGCGTGCTCCCAAGCTCCTCCACTGCGCTTGTTGCCTTGGCGTGTTCATGGTGATCCCAAGAACCAAGAGAGCCCATCGGCCGCGCCTGCCGTGCCCCGTAACGCCTAAAGCTTGGATTCCCGAACTCCGGCCGCCGCCAAAGCTCGACGCCGGCGAGATTCCGGCCGCCCCCGCACCTCCCGTTGGTCCCCCTAGATGCGCGGGATCACGGGCTCCCTCCTGGTACCCTCAGCGTGCCCCAGCCGCTGCCCTAGCGCAACTCCGGCGGGCCACCGCCGCTCGGTTGGTCGCCGCCGGCCAAATTCCGGCAAGAGCCGACGTGGCCTTCGCCATTAGCACTAATCCTCGCCACTAACCACCCTTAGACATCGACAGCGGGCCCCGCAGCGTGTCAAAACCCGAGTCAACGCTGGATTAAGCGCCTCACACTGACCAGTGGGTCCCAGCGTCGAGTTGACCTGGACAGCGACCAGTTGACTCACTGACGTCACATTGACGTCAGTCGACGCAATAACTAGGTTTCTAGATTTAATTTAATTCAGTAAATTCCGTAAAAATACTCTAAACTTCTAAAAATCATATAAATTCAACCGTAACTCGGATGGAAATAATTTATATATGAAAAATGATCAGAAAAATATGAAGAATCTGTTTATGCCATGATCATGCATGTTTGAACAAGTTAACCTCACTGAATAGGATGAATCATGATTAGGGTAATTTAGGAAATAGCATTTTGAGTTGGAATTCAACCTTGTTTGAATTCCACTTCAACTAACTTGGATTATTATTGCATTAGGTGAATTCAGTACCTTAAAATGATCATGCATCATATATGTGCATTGCATTGATTGTGTTCTTTCTCGATTCTTGCGGTGTTTGTTCCTCCCTAGACGATATGTACCGACGATGATTATTCGATGACACCGATGAAGAACTATTATCTTCGAAGTGCTGTGCAAGCAAAACCCCTTGTTCATTCCGACATAATCCCACTCTCTCGCTCCCGCTCTATTTTATCGCATTAGGACAACAACGACTCATGTGTTACCGGGCAGCGGTAGCTGAACCCCTTGATCCTTTGCATGACCTGTCATTCCACAAAGAATTAGATGAAACCCACTAGCATGAGTAGGAATTGTTTGAGCCATGTTGTGCCTACTCATTTATGCTTGTTTGTCATGCCTCACATCGCTTAGAGTTGAGTCGGGTCTGATTCATCGGGAATGAATTGGAATGGTTGTGTGAACATGTCCTATTGAGTGTGAGCTAAGTGTGTGAACACGATTTGGTAAAGGTAGTGGTGAGAGGCCATGTAGGAGTACATGGTGGGTTGTCTCATTGCAGCCGTCCCTCAGAACTGAGTTACTGTGTTTGTGATCCATGAAACAGTTACTACCACGCATTGGGATCCTTAATTGACCCTCTCGGCTTCTTAACCACCCTTGTTCCTGGTCCGGAGTTGCAAGTAGTTTACGTGTTTGTAGTATCTTTGGGGCACGCAACGCATGACCTTAGGGGTGGGTTGTGTTGCGGTAGGCACCGTGGTCTGATGTACCGATTCGCCTGCTTGGTGTCTCGGGAACCCTGTACACATCGCTCGGGCTGTATGGGAAACCTCGGCGGACTCCTGCGGATGGAACCCGAATAGGCGATAAACCCGGACTAGGGACTTGAGTGTTTAGGTAGGCTGTGGCCGACACCCACGCTGGGCTTCCGCTTGAAGGTTGCCGAGTACATGTCGTGGTAAACGACGGTAAGTGGTGAGAGCGTGTGAAGAAGTACACCCCTGCAGGGTTTAATATAATCTATTCGAATAGCCGTGTCCACGGAGAAGGACTTCTGGGTTGCCTACATCAGTTCATAGACAAGTGAAAGTGGATACTCTAAAATGCGCAAGATAAGCGTGAGTGCTATGGATGGCGCTCGTAGGGAGACGGGAGCGGGTCCATAGTGGTGTATTGATATGGTGAATATGTGGACTCGTAGCGCCACCTCAAAAGAGTTACTTGCAAATGTAGTTCAGGATAGCCACCGAGTCAAAGCTGGCTTGCTGCGCCAAACTCCACCACCACCTTTTGATAATGATGCATATGTAGTTAGTTCTCGATGTAAGTCTTGCTGAGTACAATTGTACTCACGCTTGCTTATTTATGTTTTGCGAGAGACGTCGGGCCTCGCTTAGTAGTTCCGCTTGGACTTGACGCTTAGCTTGTTACCTCAGCTACGATCTTGTGCCTTGGCAGGATCTGGTAGATAGTCGCTTCTCAGCCCTTTTCATTTATAGTTGTCTGTACTCGCAGACATGATTAGCTTCCGCTTGTGCTTTGACCTGTATGTTTCGAGTGTTGGGTCATGAGACCCATGTTTGTAATATCTCGCTCTTCGGAGCCTAATGAATAATATTTGAGTCGGAGAGTTATGTTGTGATGCCATGTTGTATCTACGCATATTGAGCATAATGTGTGTATGTTTGAAATGCTTGGTATGTGTGGGATCCGACAAACTAGTTGTTTATCCTTGGCAGCCTCTCATATGGGGAAATGTAGTCTCGTGCTTCTGAGCGATAGTAGTCCGCTACAGCCTGGTTCACCGGAGTCCTGCTAGCCCAGCACTACTGCTTGGACACTTGACTGGCCGGCATGTGTTTCACTTCGTTCCTATGTCTGTCCCTTCGGGGAAATGTCACGCGGTGTTATACCGGAGTCCTGTTAGCCCAGTGCTACAGCCCGAATATATCCGTTGATGACCGACATGTTCGATGTGATTCATGTATGCCTGTCCCCATAGGTTAGCGCCGCTTTGGGTTCACGACTAGCCATGTCGGCCCGGTTCTTTGTCATATGGATGCTAGCGACACTATCATATACGTGAGCCAAAAGACGCAAACGGTCCCGGGCCATGGTAAGGCGACACCGTGGGAATACCGTGCGTGAGGCCGCAAAGTGATATGATGTGTTACATGCTAGATCGGTGTGACTTAGGATCGGGTCCCGACAGCGTTGGTATCGAGCCTCGATCATCAGAGGATTACCAAGCCAAACTGGTCAAGTTGTGTCTAGAAATGCTTTAGTTATGTAAGGAATTGATTGTGGAAGGAACGTAAGGCTCTTTTTACTCCTTATACCTCATGGCCTTCTAATCTAAGTCATCCTCTTCTCTTCTACGGGGTTTAAGAACTAGGCTTCTCATCTATCCATTAGGATGACGTGTTACTAATCCATAGACCTTTAAGATTGTTGGTTTTAATCCCCAGTTCAGTTCTTACTACTCCTGTATGATAACTGTTGATTTCGTAATCTTGTTATGATGTTGTTGAGTGGTTATGCCACCATTTTTGCAGGATGTCTCAAATCATTTTGAGCATTTACAGCCGCTATGCTGTCCGAGTCATCCTGTGTCTCTAAATAGTCCGATGCGCTTGCAAATCCCTCCCTCCATTTCTAATGTTCATCCGGGCCAGATTAATCACATTAAATTGGTATGTTGAGGTACTCCGCTGCCTCAACATATATGTTGGAATTATTATTATGACCCTAGGTGTTTAGGGAGTCACCTAGCAATTTAGCAATGCTTTTGTATCCCTAGTGTGATGATTACGCCAAGATTTTCGAAAGCATCCCGTGATGCCATTTAGTAGTAAGTATTCTACTCCCCGGTTACGAACCCAAGATTCATCCTACTTCATGTCGTTAGTATTGCTAGTGCCTTTAGGATATTAGTAACCTTTATGATAGTCCTCGAGGTCCGTGGTATATCCTTCTTCCAAATACCATGAACCACTTATGGCAGAAGTTTATTGAACCAAAAGATCACAACCAGAGTGCTCTTGAGGAGTTCTCCATTCATAATTGTGACTCGCCAGTTCTACCTTCTCCGCATGGATTATCCTAAGAAATGTTGAGCTTCGCTCGACATACTAATCAGGCATCCACAACTCGTAAAAATTATATGTTCCTCTGAGTTGCTCTCTTCGGGCCAGTATTCGACCTTCGCTCATCAATTGATAGTCGGGAGTAGGCGTGCACTCGCCATCAATGCATTTTATCCTTGTGGTCCGTCAAGCCATTCTGTTCTGGAATGACTAGGAGAAACAAACTCCAGTGCCTCATCCATTTCTAGGATTGGGTCAAAGTAGTTGTATCCCGCAGATCAAAATGCCAATCCAGCTTTGATTCTGCTCTACCTTGGAGTGTTACCATCTTTATGTCAGGAACATCATGAGAATTGCACCTTCTCTTATGAATTCTTGATGCAGTGATACTCTCGCTATCATTATTCATTCCTCGGTCCCGTGTTGTTGTAACCGGAATGCCGACAAGTGAATTGTGATGTGCGAAATCAATACTCCGAGCCACTCGTTGCTTGGTGGTAAATGGACAATATTCTCATTTTTAGCGTGTTGGTTATTAAATCATCATTCTAAGATAGATCGTGCTACCTAGTCCTTATTTCTGGTGCACACCTCGATTGATGAGTTAGGATCTTGTCAAGTCCTCACTCATTTGATAATATCGTCTTGCCACGAAAAAGCAAGATTGCTCTCGAGCTTAGTAACATACCGGTGGTTCGTGACCTTCCAAATATCTTCTTGGAAGTGTTACCGGTTGTTTCCTCGACTGTTGTGTTGGGCTCGTGATCAAGTTGGTTTTCCTGTAAACCACCCTTCTCCAAGAATCTGTGTTGAATATCCCCGAGCTAGTTGGTTAAGCTAGACAATAACTTGGAGAGTTGGAAGATAAAAGCTTGCCTAATTTAGTTCGATCCAAAGGGATATTCTTGTGTAGTGTGTGTTGAAGAAAGATGATATCTTCATCGATCGTTCCTCGTGATCAGTTGTTGGATCTATTGTCCTACCAATTCTTTGATTGAGTATGGGCCATTGTCAAGTCAATCGTAACTAACGATATTCGTAATGTTGTCTTACTCGTGGTTGATCCTCGAGCATACACCATTATGTCTTTTGGTCCGCCAATGCTATCACCGTGTTCACATGATGGTGGAAGTCCAGTGATATGGAAATTTCGATAAGTTGCTGTTGAGCCCATCAGTAGCATTTTGTCTCCCCCATGAGTCATGTTGATCATTAACCTAGTATTGGAAACTTGTGTAAGCATTTCTTCATGTTTCATTCATGAAGCATATGTTTGGATGAAAGTAGTGACTTCCTCTAGTTCATGTGCATCTGGTGTAAGTTGCCGCCATGAACTTGAGAAAGGTTTGTTTTGTTTCCTCTGGAATCATTCCAAGTCACCATGCATGTGCGAAGTATTCTATGGTTTGATAGACTGATCATCTTCATTCCGTATGTATCCCTAGCACCTCAAGCCACCGATCGATTTGTTCAAGGAGAAGAAGTTCCTTCATGAGAGCTAATCCGGACTTATGAAGTGATTTCAATATCCTCGATGATGGTTCCCCCACCGAACTCGGTAGTGTCTTATTATAAGGCTACCATGTGGTCATGCTTGTCTAGGACAACGTGTTCACTGTGTTTGTAGCGTAACCAGCTCATGTTTTGGAGCTTGCTATCGTAGTTCATTCCGAGAATCTCGCAACATCTTTCCGCCGATTTGTGTTGCAAGCTTTCATTTTTCTTTCTAGACTCGATGAGTCTGAATATCCTAACACCAACCAGATCTGAATCTCAGCAGATATGATGGTTGGAACATTCAACAGCTTGCATTTCGCTCCCAAATTTTGCACCGCCCTTGTGCCGCTTCACTATGGGCTGCCTTCGTAGTAATTTCTGCTCAGGATCATCCTCAAACTGGACTTACCATGGGTCCCTCCACCTCCGATGATAAGCAAAAATCATCCATTGCGTTGTCTTCAACAAGGTAGTCTACATCATCCATTTCAGTCCGGGTGTACCATTCCTTTGCACTCCGCCAAACGATCATTGTGAATTGCCTTAGGCTAGTATGAAGAGTTTCAATGATCTCTCAGATCAAAAGTAATTCTTTTTGCCACTTAAGGGAATAGTTCCTCGCGTCACCTCCCCTGAGGTGCCCCGCTATTGAATCATGGCAAATATTTTCTCGCCACCTTGACACCATCCATCATCTCCCTAAGCGTGGAATTGTTGCCCACTAATCAAACCCCGTTGTTGTTCTCCCATCTCTTTCGATGTATTTTGTGTCTCAACTCGAGATGTGTCACCGTCTCAGTCCGTGAGTCAATCATGTTTACTTGATCTTCGTGAAGATCGAATCATGTAGGGTTTTCCTTTCCTTCTGTTGTCGTGGTCAAGTGAAGACCTCGAAAGCCGTGACGCCAAGACCAAGATGATGGAGTAAATCAACATCTTCGAGAAGGCAAATGGATCATGAAGGTTGTGTTAGTTTGTGACCCCCTTTTCCTCTTACCTCACGCCTTGAATCTCGGGCGAGATTCTTGTTTAGTGGGGGTGAGCCGTCACCTGCATCAACTCTAGAGCTTGCTTGTAACTAGTAGCATTGCATCCATGCATCATGTTTAATTTCCATGAAATTTGAAATGGGGATGATCAAGCCCTAGCACTAAAGCAATTCAAATAGGTTTAAATTCAAAAATATTTTCAAAAACCCAAAGTGGTTTGCAAAAATGTTCATGATTAATGGAAAAAGGTGAAAACCATATCCAGAGATGATGGATATTTTTCCAAGGCATTTTTGGATTTTTGAATAAACCATATTGTATTTGAATTGGGGCATTTAAATACTATTAATATTATTTTTAAATGCTCCAACAATTCTGGAAAATAGTTAAGGGCCTCTGTAATAATTTAGTTAATGCCCACAATTATTTTCAGGATTTATTTAAATGGTTTAGTATTTTACTAAACTAAAACAAAACAGAATGAAATAGAAAACAGAAATAATAAAGAAAGAGAGAGAGAAGGATTACCTGGCCATTTACCTGCAGCCCACCTATCATGCGTCCGATCCGGCCCAACTTCCCCCCCCCCTCTCGCTGGCCCGGTTGGTGGCCCAGCCCACCAACCGCCACGCCGCTCGTCTCCTACCTCTGCCAGTAGGCAGAGGAGGGACACGGCGACCGCGCCGAGCTCGCCAGCTCCTCCCTGCTCGCCTGCCTGGCTCCCCCTCGACGTCCGGAGACGCCACGACGACGCCCCGTGCCCCCTCGGCCCTCTCCTCTCTCCAGAACGCCCTCCCTCTCCTCTGTCTCGCTCTCTCTGCCGAACCCGAACGAGTTCGTCGCCGCCGTTCGCCATACCCGCGGCCACAGCCATCCCCACGCCTCTCCGACACGTCCTCGAGCTCCGTTCCGCCCCTCGTCCTCCTCGCTGCGTCTCACGCGACCAGGAAGAGCCCCGAGCGCCGTCCTCGACGTCTTCTTCCTCCTCGGGCCACCGAGATCGCCGGCGACCTCCCGACGTCACCAGCACCTCCCCGAGCACGCCGAGGCCCCCTCCGCACTCCACGTGAGCTCCGCTTCTCTTCCCCTCACGTGCATTTGTTTTCGCCCCTAGCTAGCTGCCCCACCGAACCCGAGCTCCGGCCGCGCCATGGACGGTGAGCTTCGTGCTCCCAAGCTCCTCCACTGCGCTTGTTGCCTTGGCGTGTTCATGGTGATCCCAGCAACCAAGAGAGCCCATCGGCCGCGCTGCCAGGCCTCAGAACGCCTAAAGCTTGGATTCCCGAACTCCGCCGCCAAAGCTCGACGCCGGGCGAGATTCCGCCGCCTCAAGACCTCCGTTGGTCCCCTAGATGCGCTGGATCACGGGCTCCCTCTGGTACCCTCATGGCGCCCGGCCGCTGCCCTAGCGCAACTCCGGCGGGCCACCGCCGCTCGGTTGGTCGCCGCCGGCCAAATTCCGGCAAGAGCCGACGTGGCCTCGTCATTAGCACTAATCCCGGCCAGCTAACCACCCTTAGACACTGACAGCGGGCCCGCGTGTCAAAACCCGAAGTCAACGCTGGATTAGCGCCTCACATCGACCAGTGGGTCCCAAATACGAGTTGACCTGGACAGCGACCAGTTGACCCGCCGACGTCACATTGACGTCAGTCGACGCAATAACTAGGTTTCTAGATTTAATTTAATTCAGTAAATTCCATAAAATACTCTAAACTTCTAAAAATCATATAAATTCAACCGTAACTCGGATGGAAATAATTTATATATGAAAAATGATCAGAAAAATATGAAGAATCTGTTTATGCCATGATCATGCATGTTTGAACAAGTTAACCTCACTGAATAGGATGAATCATGATTAGGGTAATTTAGGAAATAGCATTTTGAGTTGGAATTCAACCTTGTTTGAATTCCACTTCAACTAACTTGGATTATTATTGCATTAGGTGAATTCAGTACCTTAAAATGATCATGCATCATATATGTGCATTGCATTGATTGTGTTCTTTCTCAGTTGCCGGTGTTTGTTCCCTCCCGTTAGACGATTTACCGACGATTATTATTAGATGACACCGATGAAGAACTATTATCTTCAGAAGTGCTGTGCAAGCAAAACCCCCTTGTTCATTCCGATACAATCCCACTCTCTCGCTCCTGCTCTATTTTACTGCATTAGGACAACAACGACTCATGTGTTACTAGCAGCGGTAGCTGAACCCCTTGATCCTTTGCATGACCTGTCATTCCACAGTCATTAGATGAAACCCACTAGCATGAGTAGGAATTGTTTGAGCCATGTTGTGCCTACTCATTTATGCTTGTTTGTCATGCCTCGCCATCGCTTAGAGTTGAGTCGGGTCCGATTCATCGGGAATGAATTGGAATGGTTGTGTGAACATGTCCTATTGAGTGTGAGCTAAGTGTGTGAACACGATTTGGTAAAGGTAGCGGTGAGAGGCCATGTAGGAGTACATGGTGGGTTGTCTCATTGCAGCCGGCCCTCGTGAACTGAGTTCGTGTTTGTGATCCATGAAACAGTTACTACCACGCATTGGGATCCTTAATTGACCCTCTCGGCTTCTTAACCACCCTTGTTCCTGGTCCGGGAGTTGCAAGTAGTTTCTGGTGTTTGTAGTAGGCTGGGGGCCGCACGCAACGCTGACCTTAGGGGTGGGTTGTGTTGCGGTAGGCACCGTGGCCCGGTGTACCGATTCGCCTGTTTGGTGTCTCGGGAACCCTGTACACATCGTTCGGGGCCGTATGGGAAACCTCGGCCGGACTCCCTGCGGATGGAACCCGAATAGGCGATAAACCTGGACTAGGGACTTGAGTGTTTAGGTAGGCTGTGGCCGACACCCACGCTGGGCTTCCGCTTGAAGGTTGCCGAGTACATGTCGTGTAAACGACGGTAAGTGGTGAGAGCGTGTGTGAAGAAGTACACCCCTGCAGGGTTTAATATAATCTATTCGAATAGCCGTGTCCACGGAGAAGGACTTCTGGGTTGCCTACATCAGTTCATAGACAAGTGAAAGTGGATACTCTAAAATGCGCAAGATAAGCGTGAGTGCTATGGATGGCGCTTCGTAGGGAGACGGGAGCGGGTCCATAGTGGTGTATTGATATGGTGAATATGTGGACTCGTAGCGCCACCTCAAAAGAGTTACTTGGCAAATGTAGTTCAGGATAGCCACCGAGTCAAAGCTGGCTTGCTGCAAAGAAAAATTCCACCACCCCTTTTGATAATGATGCATATGTAGTTAGTTACGATGTAAGTCTTGCTGAGTACAATTGTACTCACGCTTGCTTATTTATGTTTTGCGAGACACGCCGGCCTCGCTTAGTAGTTCCGCTTGGACTTGACGCTTAGCTTGTTACCTCAGCTACGATCTTGTGCCTTGGCAGATCTCGGTAGATAGTCGGGCTTCTCAGCCCTTTTCATTTATAGTTGTCTCGTACTCGGACATGATTAGCTTCCGCTTGTGCTTTGACCTGTATGTTTCGAGTGTTGGGTCATGAGACCCATGTTTGTAATATCTCGCTCTTGAGCCTAATGAATAATATTTGAGTCGAGAGTTATGTTGTGATGCCATGTTGTATCTACGCATATTGAGCATAATGTGTGTATGTTTGAAATGCTTGGTATGTGTGGGATCCGACAAACTAGTTGTTTATCCTTGGCAGCCTCTCATATGGGGAAATGTAGTCTCGCGGCTTCTCGAGCGATAGTAGTCCGCTACAGCCCGGTTCACCGGAGTCCTCGCTAGCCCAAAGACTACCGCTTGGACACTTGATCTGGCCGGCATGTGTTTCACTGCCTTATGTCTGTTCCTTCGGGAAATGTCACGCGGTGTTATACCGAGTCCTCATAGCCCAAAGGTTACAGCCCGAATATATCCGTTGATGACCGACATGTTCGATGTGATTCATGTATGCTCGTCCCCATAGGTTAGCGCCGCTTTGGGTTCACGACTAGCCATGTCGGCCCGGTTCTTTGTCATATGGATGCTAGCGACACTATCATATACGTGAGCCAAAAAGACGCAAACGGTCCCGTGCCATGGTAAGGCGACACTGTGGGAATACCGTGCGTGAGGCCGCAAAGTGATATGATGTGTTACATGCTAGATCGGTGTGACTTAGGATCGGGTCCCGACATCAAGCAACCCGTGATACTATTCCCTTTGTCGACGGTATGTTACTTGCCCGAGATTCGATCGTCGGTATCCCAATACCTCGCTCAATCTCGTTACGGCAAGTCACTTTACTCAGACCGTAATGCATGATCCCGTGACTGCACACTTGGTCACTTTGAGCTCATTATGATGATGCACTACCGAGTGGGCCCGGTGATACCTCTCCGTAACATGGAGTGACAAATCCCAGCCTCGATCCGTGTCAACCCAATGACACTTTCGGAGATACCTGTAGTGCACCTTTATAGTCACCCAGTTACGTTGTGACTTTTGGTACACCCAAAGCACTCCTACGGTATCCGGGAGTTACACGATCTCATGGTCTAAGGAAAAGATACTTGACATTGGAAAAGCTCTAGCAAAACAAACTACACGATATTGTGCTATGCTTAGGATTGGGTCTTGTCCATCACATCATTCTCCTAATGATGTGATCCCGTTATCAACGACATCCAATGTCCATAGTTAGGAAACCATGACTATCTGTTGATCAACGAGCTAGTCAACTAGAGGCTCACTAGGGACATGTTGTGGTCTAAGTATTCACACGTTCGTTAGCTTCAGGAGATTCAATATGATGCTGTAAGAACTCTGCAAATGAATGCATACTATGACAACCAAGGGATGCGAGGGAAGGGGAAGAGGTCATATGCATTCTTAGAAGACTTTGAAGATAAATCAGTTCGAAGAGATTGACCTCATAGTGCAAAGACATTCGCTTATTTGAAGTGACTTGGTTCCAGATTTTTACGAATCCGTGAATAAGTACAAGTGAGGAATCTAACTAGTTGGGGATGCATAAGTGAATATACTTGCAGGATATGAGGTGCAGAAACACAAAGAAGTAGATTTGTGTAACATCCCAAATTTTCAATTTGGTATGTTATACACAGGTCATCCATGCATATCATATTTCATTGCATTCTCATTTGCTATCCTCGAAATCTTAAGCAACTCAAGGACCCTCGGAGAGAGTTGGGGATTTTCCGATTTTCATATTTGAATTTTATCAAATAATGAAAGACGAGGATTATTGATTTTAATATTTTTCTCTCCGGAAAACATTTCATGTTTAAAATAAACGAGAGGAGATAATATGACTTCTCCAAAAAAATAATTGAAATACCGGAGGAAAAATGTTAAAATCATTATTTGGGATTTTATTCTATTTATTTTGGAATTTTTATTTGCCTAGAGAAAAATTTGCATATATTTAAAATTGCATTTTAGGGGCCAAGAAAAGTTAATCTTGTTCTAAATATTTTATTTAGGCAAAGAAAACATGTTTTGGCATTTTTAGATTTTTATATATTTTTCTAGGATTTTTGTAATTTCATGAATGTTTTTTTAAGAAAAGAAATCACTCGACTGGGCTAACGGCCCACTGAGCTGGCTGGGCCAAGCCGCCGCCTCCTTATGCCACACACACACATGTGGACATGGAGTCCGAGCCGGACTCCTTGAATTGCCCCTCCTCCAAGCCACCTCTCCCCTCTTTATATACCGCCTCTCGCCTTAGCCACCACCACCGCCACCATCGCCACCGCCTTGCCCGGGACCGGAGGAGCCGAGCCGAGCCGCCGCCGCCCTTAGCCGCCGCCGCCTCCCGCCGTCGTCGTCGAGCCGCCCGCCCCGCCCCTCGCCGCCCCTTCGCCGGACCCCGCCGGAGCCGCCGCCCCGTCGGACGATCGCCGGAGGTAGTCGCCGGTTTTTTTAAATAACCCTTCGGTTTTTTTTTAAAACCCTAGCTGTTTTTTTAGATTGGTTTTTTTTCTGGTTTATTTATTTTGAGAACGTTCACCCGTTCGTTCGTTTTTACGAACCGCTCGTCGTTTAGTTTCTGCTAACGAACGTTCGTTCGTTTAGCCGTTCGTCGTTTTCTTTTATCGGTTTTATTCCGCGATTATTTCGATTTCGATTTCTGAACCAATGTTCAGATTAGTATAACTTTTCGCTCGTTTATCGGAATCAGGCGATTCAAGCGCCTGGAGTTTCATCTCGAAACCCTCTTTCCGAATAGCCAACTTAAACCAGTTTTTGTCTTTGTAAAATTTGTCTCTAGTTCAGATTAGTCAACGGACCTTGTTTCTCTCGCCGTTTGAGTTTCGTTGTTCCGTTTGGTTTGATTCTTTTTGCAAACCGGAGTTCTTAAGTTGAACTCTCCGGTCACCCTCTTTCAGTTGAAGTTTCGTTTGTGCATCTGTGTTTGTTGCTTATGTATGTATTGTTTGCTTGCGATAGAATTCCCGGAGTGCGAAGCGTGTTACTACGAGTCTCTAGGATTCACGGATCGTCAGCAAGGCAAGTAACACTTGATCATACCTTTTCATAACCAGTTTTTATGCATCAGCTCAATCCTCAAACATTGCATGATTAGGATATCATTAAATTGTGGGTTGGGAAGTAGATGATGAGGTAGGAACCTATTGCCCTGTTACTATCAAACCCCTTGGGAGTTACTTCTATGTGTTGATTATATTGCTATGCTATGCTCGTAGACGTGGTTTGGGTTGAGAGTTATTCATGACAGATGTGAGATTGTAAGTTAATGGTTTACTTTAAGGTGGCAACTTAAATACACATCTGGGTGGATTGAGGCACCTGGGGAACCCAGTGTTGTCTGTTTTATTTTTGGAAATCTCGGGGTACCCGTGTGATCTTCCTATGGACGGCCACCCAGGCTCAAAGGGAACTGAGATTATTCATGCTAGAAACTTCCGTGTGCAGCCACAAGCTATTATGGGCTCTACCATAGTTGAGTTAGTTATGTGAAGCTCTCGAAGAGGTAGATCAGCAGGTAGTGGGTTTTATAGGTTCGGTATGATCTATCCGGAGTAGAGAGTTAATGTTTCTGAAAGACTGTGTCTCGGTCATCCGTTTCTCAGACACCATGCAGTGCGAGAAACCAACGGAGGCGATCGAGTCTTGTGGGGAAAAGTGCGCGAACCTCTATAGAGTGTACAATCTAATCATGGTTAGCCGTGTCCCCGATTATGGACAATTCTGAGTATCTAGTACTGGAGTATTCACATGTATCTCATCACTCTAAATTAATATTGTTGGGATGTTAATCACCTTAATTGGGATTGAGTTGGGGTTATACCTTCTCAATGATGTTCAACCACCATGATAGTTAAACTAAAAATTTATTCCTTTGACATAGAGAAAAATTGGCTTTATGCAAAACTATAACCATAGAGGTTTCCACCAGCCATATATGCATGTAGTATAGCTTAGTCTTTCATTACTTTCTATGTGTTACATTGCCAGCATATTCCATGTGCTGACCCGTTCTCGGGCTGCAACATATTATGTTGTAGACTTTTCATACGAGGAGTAAGGATTGGTAGGTCGTTGCCGTGCAGCTCAGTTATGCCGTTGGAGTTGATGGACTCACTTTATCTTCCAAGCCTTCCGCTGTTATCGCATTAGATGGCCTTAAGCCATATTATTGTAATAAGTTCTCTTTCGAGACTTTCGATGTAATAAGTGTGTGATTGCTACTCTGTTATAAATCCTTCGAGTACTGTGTGTGTCAAAGATTACCGATCCAGGAATGACATGTATACGTAGAGAGACTTGACCATTCGAGGTCGGGTCGCTACAAGATGGTATCAGAGCACACGCTGAGTGTAGGACACGATCACTAAGATAAAACCATAGTTCACTCCTCTCTACTCATTTCTGAGCCCTCTCCATTTTTCCACTCTTTAGGATGACGGAGATGAAGTACAAGTTTGCACAACCGGATGAAGACACACCTTTTGGACGCCACTTGAAGGAAGTCACTAGGTACCTGAATATTGGAATACCAAGCTTCACCGGGACGTACAACTCCACCTTACCAGAAGAAGAATGCTAGAAGATTCAAGCTCTAGTTCCCGGAAGGACGTTTGCGCCAAGCACGGAGCCCATAGTATGTGTTTTCAATGGACCAACATGGAGTTTGGGAAAGAGTATGGCAGCTCACATTACCATGGGACGCATTGGAGAAGTCTACAATAAGGAGCTTAAAGACACCATATACCAAATATGTGGGCGCCGAGACGAGCAATGGGAAGTAATCAGCACCAAGAAGGATAGATCCATTGCAGCCTACATCCAGGAACTAAACCAGCACATTCGACGTCATGAGAACCAGATGTGCGCAGACCTGATGGACTTGAGGAAGGCAAAAACTAAGATCATCGAGCTGGAGGAAGAACTCAAGTCTCCACGCGATGGATATGAGGAAGAAATCAAAATACTACTGGAGAAGAACGACGACCTAGTCAAGAAGATCGGAGTCTTCATGGGAGGACCAACACCCAAGGAAGAGGAGCAAGAAGACGAAGAAGATCCCACTTGTCCAGACAACTACATCATCATCAACGACACCGACTCAGACCCAAGTGATGATGACTATGAAGACGAAGCTGGAGCAGACATCATGGAGTCTTCCACCGATCAAAATTTCTAGATAACCACCATATAATAGTAGTATTTTCCCCATGTAACTAGTAGTAGTTGAGCACTTATGCGATAGTCCTATATCGTTTTGTATGCCCTTGCTTGCTTGATTGAATGAATGTGTGTTTGCCTCATGTGCATATGGGTAGTGTTTTCTCACTAGACCTCTTTCTATTCTAATCTCTCCCATCTAAACCTTCAGATGCCTCCGAGACGTGACCCCGGTTTTGTTTTCCCACCGGAGCTCACTCAGTTGATCCAACAGCAGAATGCATTGATGCAATTGCTAGTTCAGAACCAGGGCAATACCAACAACAACAACAACCCGCCGCTAGTGGACAGTTTAGCCCGTTTTCTAAGGTTACAACCGCTGGTGTTTTCCAGTAGCACCGAGCCAATAGTTGCAGATGACTGGTTACGCCGTATTGGAAGGGAGTTAACCACCGCAGGATGCACGGATGCTGAAAGAGTGCGCTTTACCGCACATCAATTGGACGGACCAGCAGCCGCATGGTGGGAGAATTACACGACTACTTTTCCTATAGCCAATGTCACTTGGGACCAGTTCCAACAAGCTTTTCACACGGCCCATGTTTCAACTGGGGCCATGCAGATAAAGTAGCGTGAGTTCCGCAACTTATGCCAGGGAAATCGTACTGTGGCCCAGTACGTGGATGAGTTTAGCAAGTTATCACGCTATGCCCCTGATGATGTGGCCACAGATGCCGCGAAGCAAGAGAATTTTATGGAAGGGCTGAATGATGAGATGAGTATGCAGTTGATGGTGGCAACTTTCAACAACTACCAGGAGTTGGTAGATAAGGCCCTAATGATTGAAGGAAAGCAGCAGCAAATTGAGAATCGTAAGAGGAAGTATGGACAAGGGAAGCATAACTCAGGAGCTCACCAGAAGCCTCGCTTAACCCCGAACTCGGGAGGGCTAGTTCATAACCATGGAGGACATAACCATACTGGAGGAGGATCGCATAATGGTGCGAAGAATGGGAATGGAAATGCAGCCAACAATAATCAGAATCGCTCAAACCCAGCTACACCCGCCAAGAGAGACTTGAGCCAAGTTATTTGCTTTAAGTGCGGAAAACAGGGCACTATGCCAACGATCGCCTCAAGGAAAGAATGGAAACGGAAATGGGAGCTGGGAAGAAGCCCAATCCATTCAACAAAGGACAAGTGAACCACGTTAACGTGGAGGAAGTTGAAGAGCAGCCGACGCCGGTAATAGGTAAGTTTTTGGTTCGATCGTTTACGCTATTGTTCTTTTTAAATCTTTGGTGCATCGCATTCATACATATCAAGGGATTTGTGGATAAGTTTAAGTTACCAACCTGCAGACCCTTAGGACCCCTCTTTAGTGAGGTCGCCGAGTAGAGTACATGGCTAGCAAGTGGTGCACCCAGATACCCCTAATCATTGGCACGCATGTTTTTCCGTCTGACCTAATTATCTTGGAGTCGCAAGGATTGGATGTGATATTAGGTATGGATTGGATGTCAAAGTTTGGAGGAAGTATTGACTGTGCTAGCAAGTCGATTTATCTTATCACCCCAGAGGTAAAAAGGATTAAGTATGTATCTAGGCATGTGCCTAGGAGGAGCCAAGTGAATACCCTCACGGGAGTTGTACAAGAAGAAGTACCTGTAGTGAAGGATTATCCAGATGTTTTCCCAGAAGAGTTACCAGGCATGCCACCGGATCGAGACATCGAGTTTCTGATAGAACTAATGCCAGGTACAGGGCCAATATCAAAGAGACCCTATTGGATGCCCGTAAATGATCTGGAGGAAATTAAGAAGAAGATCAAGGAGCTATTGGAGAAAGGTTACATTCGTAGAAGTTCATCACCTTGGGGAGCCCCAGTACTTTTGGTGGAGAAGAAGGATAAATCCCTAAGGATGGTTGTTGATTACCGAGCTCTGAATGAAGTAACGATAAAGAACAAGTATCCCTTACCAATGATCAATGATCTGTTTGATCAGTTGCAAGGAGCTAAGGTGTTCTCTAAGATTGATCTACGATCAGGATACCATCAGTTGAAGATCCGAAAGAAGGATATACCAAAGACAGCATTCACCACACGATATGGATTATATGAGTATACGGTCATGTCATTTGGACTGACTAACACCCCTGCCTATTTCATGAGTATGATGAACAAGGTGTTCATGGAGTATTTGGACAAGTTTGTTGTGGTGTTTATCGATGATATTATGGTTTACTCGAAGAACAAAGAGGAGCACGCAGAACACCTACGCTTGGTTCTTGAGAAACTCAGGAACACCGCTTATACGCCAAATTCAGCAAGTGCGAGTTTTGGTTGAAGGAAGTTGGATTTCTTGGGCATGTTATATCAGGAGAGGGTATAGCAAGAGATCCCAGTAAAATTCGGCCAACATCGAATGGTTGGCACCCACTTCAGTCAGCGAGATTCGCAGTTTCCTTGGAGTGGCAGGATATTATCGGAGATTCATTGAATTTTTTTCCAAGATTGCTCAACCAATGACATAATTGCTAAGGAAGGATACCAAGCTCAAATGGACAGAGGATTGTGAGACAACCTTCCAAGAGTTGAAGAAACGGTTGACTACGGCCCCAGTGCTAACATTGCCAGATATACATAAGGAGTTTCAAATGTATTGTGATGCTTCTCGCTTGGGACTTGGATGTGTTCTTATGCAGGACGGAAAAGTTGTTTCGTATGCCTCGCGACAACTAAAGCCTCATGAGTTGAATTATGCCACGCATGATTTGGAGTTAGCAGCTGTTGGTCATGCGTTGAAGACCTGGAGACATTATCTCATGGGAAACCGTTGTGATGTGTACACAGATCATAAGAGTTTAAAGTACATTTTCACACAGAAGGAATTAAACCTCAGGCAGAGGAGATGGCTGGAACTTATAAAGGATTACGACATGAAGCTACACTATCATCCAGGAAAGGCCAACGTTGTAGCAGACGCTTTGAGTCGGAAGAGTTATGCCAATATCCTTGAAAGTAGAGGACTGCCAAAGGAGTTAGCGAGAGGATATTATGGAACTTCGGTTGGAGATTGTTCCAAGAGGTTTTCTTGCAACAATGGATGTTCAGTCGACCTTGTTAGACAAGATTCGAGACGCTCAAAAGGAGGATAAAGAGATTGCTGAGATAAAAGAAAGGATGGGCAAAGGAAAAGCCAAAGGTTTTCGCGAGGATGAGCACGATACCTTGTGGTTTGAGGATCGGATTTATGTGCCCAACAATTAGGAGATCAGGAAGTTAATACTTCAAGAGGCCCATGACTCACCATACTCGATTCACCCCAGAAACACCAAGATGTATTTGGACTTGAAGGAACGCTTACGGTGGACTGGTATGAAGAAGGATATTGCCGAGTATGTAGCCGTTATGCGATGTATGTCGAGAGTGAAGGCAGAGCATCAAAAGCCAGCAGAACTGTTGCAGCCTATGCCAATACCCGAATGGAAGTGGGACAAACTTGGCATGGATTTTTATCACTGGATTACCCAGAACCAAAGCAGGATGTGATTCAATATGGGTAGTTGTGGATCGTTTGACCAAAGTAGCTCACTACATCCCAGTGAAAACAACTTATACAAGTGCCAAGTTGGCCAATATATATATGACCAGGATCGTATGTTTGCACGGAGTTCCGAGGAGCATCGTGACGAGATAGAGGAACACAGTTTACTTCAAAGTTTTGGCATCAGCTACACGGACTTTGGGTACCCGATTGGAATTCAAGACAGCATTCCACCCATGCACGGATGGATGCAGAGAGAGTTAACCAGATTCGGAGGATATGTTAAGAGCCCGTGCGCTAGATTATGGATCTAGTTGGGATGACAATTTGCCAGACGCAGAATTCTCATATAATAACAACTACCAAAGGCCGGTTTGCAGATGGCACCGCTCAAGCTACTGCAGACGGACGCAGATGTAGAACACCCTTGATGTGGGATGAGGTCGGAGACCGTCAGTTGTTTGGACCATATTTGATCCAAGACTCAGAGGAGAAGGTTAAACTGATCAGAGACAGACTAAAGATTGCTCTACCTATACGTAAGAGTTACGCAGATTCAAAATGCAAAGAAGTAACCTATGAAATCGGAGACAGAGCCTATCTGCGAGTATCACCCCTGAGGGGAGTGAAACGTTTTGGAGTAAAGGGAAAGTTAGCCCCAAGATTTGTAGGACCGTATCGTGTTTTGAAACGAATGGGAGAAGTTGCCTACAAGCTGGAGTTACTCGAAGGACTGTCAGGAGTTCACGATGTGTTTCACGTATCACAACTGAAAAAGTGCCACGCTGAGATGGCCGACATACCGTTAAAGGATACAGTGCCCTTAGAGGCGATACAGTTGGATAGTAATTTGATTTATGAGGAGAAGCTAGTAAAGATTTTGGATTTCGACAGCAGAGTCACTCGCAGCAAAGTTATCAAGTTTTGTAAAGTTCAGTGGAGCCACCATACCGAGGAGGAAGCCACCTGGGAGCGAGAAGATGATATTCGCAAGGACCATCCGCACCTATTTTCTAGCCAACCCGAATCTCGAAAAGTAGAGTCATCTTAAGGGGGTAGGTTTGTAACATCCCAAATTTTCAATTTGGTATGTTATACATGTGTCATCCATGCATATCATATTTCATTGCATTCTCATTTGCTATCCTCGAAATCCTAAGCAACTCAAGGACCCTCGGAGAGAGTTGGGGATTTTCCGATTTTCATATTTGAATTTTATCAAATAATGAAAGACGAGGATTATTGATTTTAGTATTTTTCTCTCCGGAAAATATTTCATGTTTAAAAATAAACGAGAGGAGATAATATGACTTCTCCAAAAAAATAATTGAAATACCGGAGGAAAAATGTTAAAATCATTATTTGGGATTTTATTCTATTTATTTGGAATTTTTATTTGCCTAGAGAAAAATTGGCATATATTTAAAATTGCATTTTAGGGGCCAAGAAAAGTTCATCTTGTTCTAAATATTTTATTTAGGAGAAGAAAACTTGTTTTGGCATTTTTAGATTTTTATATATTTTTCTAGGATTTTTATAATTTCGGCGGAATGTTTAAAAAAAATCACAGACGATCGGGCTAACGGCCCAGCCGGAAGCTGGCCTAAGCCGCCGCCTCACAAGCCCGCCGCCATGACGGACATGGAGTCCGAGCCAGACTCCCCGCCGCCTTTCCCCTCCTCCAAGCCACCTCTCCCCTCTTATATACCCCCCTCTCCCCTTAGCCACCACCACCACCACCATCGAACCGCCGCCCTTGGGACCCGGAGGATCCCGAGCCGAGCCGCCGCCGCCTTAGCCGCCGCCGCCTCCAGCGTCGCCCCCCCTCGCCGAGCCGCCGCCCGCCCGCCCCTCGCCGCCCCTTCGCGGACCCGCGAACGCCGCCCACGGACGATCGCCGGAGGTAGTCGCCGGTTTTTTTAAATAACCCTTTGGTTTTTTTGAAAACCCTAGCCGTTTTTTTATATTGGTTTTTTTCTGCTTTATTTATTTTGAGAACGTTCACCCGTTTGTTCGTTTTTACGAACCGCTCGTCGTTTAGTTTCTGCTAACGAACGTTCGTTACTTTAGCCGTTCATCGTTTTCTTTTATCGGTTTTATTCCGCGATTATTTCGATTTCGATTTCTGAACCAATGTTCAGATTAGGATAACTTTTCGCTCGTTTATCGGAATCGGGCGATTCAAGCGCCTGGAGTTTCATCTCGAAACCCTCTTTCCGAATAGCCAACTTAAACCAGTTTTTGTCATTGTAAAATTTGAATCTAGTTCAGATTAGTAAACGGACCTTGTTTCTCTCGCCGTTTGAGTTTCGTTGTTCCGTTTGGTTTGATTCTTTTTGCAAACCGGAGTTCTTAAGTTGAACTCTCCGGTCACCCTCTTTCAGTTGAAGTTTCGTTTGTGCATCTGTGTTTGTTGCTTATGTATGTATTGTTTGCTTGCGATAGAATTCCCGGAGTGCTAAGCGTGTTACTCTGAGTCTCTAGGATTCACGGATCGTCAAGAAGGCAAGTAACACTTGATCATACCTTTTCATACCCAGTTTTTATGCATTAGCTCAATCCTCAAACATTGCATGATTAGGATATCATTAAATTGTGGGTTGGGAAGTAGATGATCAGGTAGGAACCTATTGCCCTGTTACTATCAAACCCCTTGGGAGTTACTTCTACGTGTTGATTATATTGCTATGCTATGCTCGTAGACGTGGTTTGGGTTGAGAGTTATTCATGACAGATGTGAGATTGTAAATTAATGGTTTACTTTAAGGTGGCAATTTAAATACACATCTGGGTGGATTGAGGCACCGGGGAACCCGGTGTTGTCTGTTTTATTTTGGAAATCCCGGGTACCCGTGTGATCTTCCTATGGACCGCCACCTGTGCTCAAAGGAACCGAGATTATTCATGCTAGAAACTTCCGTGTGCAGCCACAAGCTATTATGGGCTCTAGCATAGTTGAGTAAGTTACTTGAAGCTCTCGAAGAGGTAGATCAGCAGGTAGTTGGTTTTATAGGTTTGGTATGATCTATCCGGAGTAGAGAGTTAATGTTTCTGAAAGACTGTGTCTCGGTCATCCGTTTCTCAAACACCGCAGCAAAGGCGAGAAACCAACGGAGGCGATCGAGTCTTGTGGGGAAAAGTGCGCAAACCTCTACAGAGTGTACAATCTAATCATGGTTAGTCGTGTCCCCGGTTATGGACAATTCTGAGTATCTAGTACTTGAGTATTCACATGTATCTCATCACTCTAAATTAATATTGTTGGGATGTTAATCACCTTAATTGGGATTGAGTTGGGGTTATACCTTCTCAATGATGTTCAACCACCATGATAGTTAAATTAAAAATTTATTCCTTTGACATAGGGAAAAATTGGCTTTATGCAAAACTGTAACCATAGAGCTTTCCACCAGCCATATATGCATGTAGTATAGCTTAGTCTTTCATTACTTTCTATGTGTTACATTGCCAGCATATTCCATGTGCTGACCCGTTCTCGGGCTGCAACATATTATGTTGCAGACTTTTCAGACGAGGAGTAAGGATTGGTAGGTCGTTGCCGTGCAACTCAGTTATGCCGTTGGAGTTGATGGACTCACTTTATCTTCCAAGCCTTCCGCTGTTATCGCATTAGATGGCCTTAAGCCATATTATTTTAATAAGTTCTATTTCGAGTCTTTCGATGTAATAAGTGTGTGATTGCTACTCTGTTATAAATCCTTCGAGTACTGTGTGTGTCAGCATTACCGATCCAGGGATGACACAGAAGCACAGAGACTTGACCATCTGAGGTCGGGTCGCTACAATCTGGAAGTGTAGAAACCACTTTTGGTTGAAGTTGAAAGATTCAAAGGATCAAATAGGCGGTAAAAAGTGAGTTTTATTTACCGCTGAAAGAACATGTGGTGCCCCCATGTGTTGATTTGGTAATTGATGACATTCTCTATAGACTAATGGTTGCATTGAGTTATATTTGAAGGATTTTCCATAGGCTTTTCTGGAGGTCCGTTTGTTAGTTTCAAGGAGAGTATGTGATGATCAAGGTGATATTCAAGGAATTATCTAAATATTGGTCATGTGGGAGGTTGATCAAGACTAAGTCAAAGAGTGAACCAAGTTGATCAACTCAGAAAGCGTGCAAGATGTACCGAGAGGGATCAAGTGATCCCATGGTATGGTAAGCATTGTCCGTTACGCTTTGTGAACTAAGCCATGGTCTACATGAGAGTTCTATGTGGAGTTAGCTATGTTTCCACGGGCTTGCACCAAGAGGAATATATCATACAACCCATGGAGAGGATGACATCAAGTGGTGATCGTCATCAAGATTGCGGTGTGCAAGTTCAAGTGGAGCATCATAAATAGATCACGTCCTTGATGCTTGTCGTCCATTGTTGTGACAATGGACTTGTGAAGATGCGCCAAGGAGTGGCTCACCCATAGTGTAGTATGTGGGAGCAATTTCCTAGTCTTCATCAAGCTAGTGCAATCAAGAAAGGTGGTCAACTTGAGGGAGTCAAGACCTTCATCATCTAGCTCAAGTGGACTATGTGCAAGGAAAAGGTTTGTTCTTGATAGGTTTTCTATATTATCGGTCTCATGGTGTTAGTTGGGAGACCGGATTATAGGATCGATAGTCGTCCTATCAAGGGGGGCTCTTTCAAGTGAGTAGCTTGACCGTATTGTTCGGTGAGAGCTCAAACCATTCCATTCTTGGCATCATCATATTTCTCGGTTCTTGTTTGGATTTTCTCTTTGTGAGGTTTTAGAGCTTGTGGTTATCTTCATGACAAGCTCTAGTTCGGCGCTGCGGGCTCCTGGGAGGGCGGCGAACTTGGTAACGTGTTTCGGGCGCAGCCGGGTGGCTCACACGGCGGTGCCATTGCCGGCGGCGAGGAGCAATCGGGTGAGGTGGAAACGGCGGCTACAGAGGCCAAACAAACACGGGAGCTAGGGGGGAAGGAAGAGGAGTTCACCGTGGAGAGGGAGAGGTGGTCAGCGGGCTCGGGGGCGTCCGGAGTTCGACGAATCGGGCGACGGCGACCGGCGGGTCCGAGAAGGGGAAAAGCGGCGGGGCGGCGCCTCGGGGCTTCTCCGGTCGCGTGTGACGGCGGGGAGGGCGAGGATGGAGTGGCGGAGCTTGTGGGCTAGTCGGGGGAGCGAGGGAGGGCCTGTGGCCGCGGTGGTGGCGAGCGGCGGCGATGAGCTCTGCTCGGTGGGAGAGGGAGGGAGCCAGAGGAGGGGACGAGGCCGCGGTGAGGGAGAGAGAGGTCAGGGGGGGTGCGTGGCCACGCATGGAGGCGTCCATGGGGAGGAGGAGGCAGCCAGGCAGGGAGGAGGTGGCCGGCGTGTGGCCACGCTGCCGGCACGCCCCCGCCATCTTGGCGCGAGGAGGAAGGCGACAGTGAGCCAGGCGGTGGAGGGCTGGGCTGCTGGAGCTGGGCCGGTTGGTGGGCGCCAGGTAAGTCCAGGTAAGATTCTCTCTCTTTCTCTTTATTTTCTGTTTTCTATTATTCTATAATTTTCAGGGCTTTATTAAAAATACTAAAGCTACCCCAAAAAACATGAAACTTGTTTCAGGCCTACTGCTTGGAAAATATCCAACAAAGCAAACATTTAAGTTTATGATTATTTGAGCATTTAAAATATTTTATTGCATTTAAATGCCCAAATGCAAATACTTAATGAATTAATCCATTGACCAATATGTCATGAAAATGTGCAGCACCTCTGGTTACGGTTTAAAGCATTTTTCCGTAAATGATGAACATTTTCTAAAGCCATTTGAAATCACCGAAAAATATTTTGGTTGAGCCTATTTGAATTCCTTTAATGCTAGGGTTTAGGCAATCCCCATTTCAAGTTTCTTAAAATTTAAACATGATGCATGGATGCTAAAGCAAAGACAAACAAGGGCTGATCTGGGGCTGTGACAAGTGACATGTGTAAAAATGATGAGCGGTGGCTTTGCCACAAATACGATGTCAACTAGATGATCATGAAAAGCAATATGACAATGATGATGCGTGTCATAATAAACGGAATGGTGGAAAGTTGCATGGCAATATATCTCATAATGGCTATTGAAATGCCATAATAGGTAGGTATGGTGGCTGTTTTCAGGAAGGTATATGGTGGGTTTATGGTATCGGCGAAAGTTGCGCGATATTAGAGAGGCTAGCAATGGTGGAAGGGTGAGAGTGCGTATAATCCATGGACTCAACATTAGTCACAAAGAACTCACGTACTTATTGCAAAACTCTATTAGTCATCGGAACAAAGTACTACGCGCATGCTCCTAGGGGGATTGATTGGTAGGAAGTGACCATCGCTCGTCCCCGACCGCCACTCATAAGGAAGACAATCAAAAAATATCTGATGCTCCAACTTTGTTACATAACGGTTCACCATACGTGCATGCTACGAGACTCACAAACCTTAACACAAGTATTTCTCAAATTCACAACTACTCACTAGCATGACTCTTATATCACCATCTTCATATCTCAAAACAATCATAAGGAATCAAACTTCTCAGAGTATTCAATGCAATTTATATGAAAGTTGTTATTATATCCCTCTTGGATTCCTATCATATTAGGACTAAATTTATAACCAAAGCAAATTACCATGATGTTTTAAAGACTCTCAAAATAATACAAGTGAAGTACGAGAGTTCATCAATTTCTATAAAATAAAGCCACCGCGGTGCTCTAAAAAGATATAACTGGAGCACTAGAGCAAAATTGCCTAGCTCAAAAGATATAAGTGAAGCACATAGAGTATTCCAATAAATCACGATTCATGCGTGTCCCTCTCAAAAGGTGTGTACATAAAGTATGATTGTGGCAAACTAAATATCAAAGACTCAAATCATACAAGACGCTCCAAGCAAAACACATATCATGTGGTGAATAAAAATATAGCCTCAAGTAAAGTTACCGATAGATGAAGATGAAAGAGGGGATGCCTTCCGAGGCATCCCCAAGCTTAGGCTCTTGGTTGTCCTTGAATATTACCTTGGGGTGCCTTGGGAAAATCCTTACCCAAAACTTGAAAATTTCACAACACAAAACTCAACAGGAAATCTCATAAGCTCCGTTAGTATAAGAAAATAAATCACCACTTTTGGTACTGTTGTGAACTCATTCTTTATTTATATTGGTATAATATCTACTGTATTCCAACTTTTCCATGGTTTACCCCCCGATACTACCCATAGATTCATCAAAATAAGCAAACAACACATAGAAAACGGAATCTTTCAAAAACAGAACAGTCTATAGCAATCTGGATATTTCGAATAATTCTGTAACTCCAAACATTGTGAAAAATTGGGCGACCTAAGAAATTTGTTTATTAATCTTCTGCAAAAAGAATCAGTATTTTATCACACTTCTGTGATTTTAAACAATTCTGGGACTGAGCGCAAAAGTTTATGTTTTTCAGCAAGATCAAATCAACTATCACCGTAAGCTATCCCAAAGGTCTTACTTGGCACAAACACTAATTAAAACATAAAACCACGTCTAACCAGAGGCTAGATGAATTATTTATTGGAAAATAGAACCTAAAAAGCAAATAAAATAAAATTGAATTGCCTCGCAACAAGCGCTATTGTTTAACACCCTTAGCTAAGCATAAAACATGAATAGATCTAGATGTTATCATATTTGGCATGCAATTCTTCAATCGTGCACTTATAATTCTTAGGAGATTCTTTAGTTTTATAACTGATCAAACTCTTAGGCAACAAATCTAGAATTTTTTCATGGCAATTGGTTCCTTAATAATATCAAAAAATTCAGGGTGAACACTTATAGATTTGAGATCTTCGTTATCTTTACTAGAAGATTCACCCTTATCCTTAGGAACATAAATAAATTTGGCAATCTTAGTAGGAGGATGCTTTTGAGTAGTTTCGATGGAGGAAAAAGCGGAATCCAAGTTGGTAATAATATCTTCTAGTTTGCCAATTCTAGTAGAATCTTGATCTATCTTTTCGTTAACTAGGGGTTCCTTTTTCCTATGATTCTTTAAAGTAATCCTACTTTAGATCCCTATTGAGTAATGTGATTATGAATCTTTTTATCCAACTTTTCAATCAACTCAATAGTAGCAATCTTATTTTCAGTAATATCAAGCCTTTGCATTACATGCTCCAAGGTTAAAATAGTTCGATTGACCAAAAAGGTGATGGGCCTAACAAATCTATCATGGCATTGTAAGAATCACAAGTATGGCAACCCAAGAAATTCCCTCCAATAATGGTATCTAGAACATATCTATTCCAAGGAGTAACGCGCACATAAAAATTGCAAAGAAGAATGGCAGTAGGTTGCTTTTGAGTAGATCTATTTTGAGCATTGCAAATTCTATACCATGCATATTTTAAGTTTTCTCCCTCCCTTTGTTTAAAATTGAGAACTTAATTATTGGGAGTGCTAACAATAATAGGAGCGACACAAGCACACAATGGGCAAACGAAGAAGACGAAAAGAAGAGGGGCGAAGAAAAAGGCAAATCTTCACTAAAAAATACACTTCCTTGATGATATGTGTTTGTCACAGTAGGTCATGTTTTTTGTCATGCATGTACATCCGTGATATTTTATGACAGAATCAAGATAGTCATACCTGTGTTGTTGTAGAAGTGTTCCATGACATTACCAAAATTATCATCACGGAAGTGTCCACTTCCATGACGATAAATCACGCGTCATAGAAGTGCTTTCGTCAAGGGTGACCGACATGTGGCATCCACTGTAACGGGTCGCCGTTAAGTTATCGGGTTCCGGTTTGGATCCGATAACCCGTTAATAGCTGGGACCAATGAGGATTTTCCACGTGTAAAATTATCATTGGCTATAGCAACCACGTGTTAGCACCCGAAAAGGACAGATGTCAGCCGCCCAATGGACAGTAGGCGCCTATGATACGTCGGCATGTGGCAAGGCCCAACAGCGGCCCATTTAGGTTAAAAAGGCTGGCCCAGTCAAAATTAGTAGGCTGGCCCACTAATGGCCTTCTTGCAGATGGCCCATTCGCAGTTATGGCCCGTACGACTATTGTCAAATCAGCCCGTCAACGACCCGTTCTAAACTTTTCATCATCGCGGCCCATGGCCACTTCTGGCATGTTAAGTATTTGGGCCGAATTATGGCCCGGTGTGTTTCCTGCCTATTAAAGGTCCTGCTTAATTTGGGCCCATTTATTGGCCATTGAAACTTTTGGCCCATAAACGACCGTGAAGGATTTGGGTCATATTCGGCCATGTCTGACATTCGGCCTGTTAGCGGCCCATTGTAGATTTCGGCCACTTCCAGCCTGTTGTGATTTTCGGCCTATTAACGTTGGACAAAATCCATGGGCCATATGTGGCCCAACGTCACATCGGGCCTAATAACGGCCCATATAAAACGGATACTAATCAAGCCCGACCAAACTTCCAACCTGTTAATGGCCCGTGTAGTAGGCTGGTGCATTTACGACCCATCTAAATTTCGGCCTGTGAACGATCCGCATTGTAAATGGGCCACCACGAGCTGAGATACATTTCGGCCTGCTAATGACCTGTGGGTTATTTGGCGCAATTAGGGCCCAATCTCACTTTGGGCCTATTAAAGACCCATATTATTTATGGGCTTGAGATATTTACACATGTTAACGGCCTATTGTTACCGAGGGCTCAAATTATGTTTAGGCCTATTAAAGGCCCACTAGAGGCATAGGCCTACCAAAAATATGAAAGCTTATGTTGATTTAGGCCCAAATATTCTTAGTGGGCTACATGAAAATTACGACCCATAATAGTTTTTAGCCCAATTGGAATGGGCCTAACAAATATTGGCACGTTAGGCTCCTACGAAGCTTTTGGCCGAATACATTACTAAGATAAACCTACACTATACAAAAATAGCATCATAATTTCTATAGCCTTTGGCAGCACGATAAATGCTACAACACCACAAAATAAATTCCAGCCATACAACAAAAGGCCTGTTGGCACAAAGTTTACAGTCCTTCGAGATAAAAGCACCATCAGATGTATAGAAGCATAGATCATTTGACCTGAGTGCTAATCTTTCAGGCTGTAGAATCTGATGGAGCAGCATGACCATCCCCTTTTTCCGTCATTGCTCTTGAACAATGAAGCAAATGTATGCTAGTCTGGTTTCAAAACCATTCATATCTTGAAGACATTTGTCAACCACTATTCTTGTTTCCGAAACAATGTCCATTAGGGATTGGACTTGTGCCTGGAGCACAAATATATCACTCTGTCTAGCGGGAAGATTTTTTTAGTAGGCGATTTGGTTGAGGTTACCTTGACAACCAACCCAGAATTATGCAGGAAGGTGCTTTTTGGACTGTTAGTGGAGAGATACTGATGCACTATAGCAAGAGGTGACATTGTGCATGTGGTAGCCTCGTAACCTTCAGGTGGTTGTGGTTATTCAATAATTTGTTCCATAGCTTGCTGAAAGTTTGAACTTGTAGATTAGTGTACCAGATAAGTTAGTAATGAGACAAAAACAAACAAAGTAGGTTTCATGTTTATACATAACTTATTTTGGTGAACTATTGTAATACATTAGCATGTATTTGTAGTGCAAACTACATAATAAAATCACTTTCAGAACATATGTCCATGTAGCATGCCTATTGTATTGTCAATTTCCTCGCATTCGTTGACATGTAAGGATAAAGAGACATGGTTTAAAGTAGGATGAACATAGTATGACATCATTCATATCATGGGAAAACAGATATAAAACAAACATGCTATTGTATCATTGTGTGGGCACGTAACCATCACAACTAGATTATAGATCAAGACCAAAAGAATATCCTTCATCTCTTTTTAAATGTGTAAGGTGAAATGATATGTTAAGACAACTGTGTATAAAAGTGAACAGAGTAACTACATTCGCTACAAACCAAGCAGTTAAATGAACATGTCAAAGTAACAAGCAGTTCAAAGGCAGGAGTAGTAAGGACTTACAACAACGGCTTGAACTGGTGTGCTCACGCCCTTCATCTTGCTGGTGTGGCAAACCTTGAAGATTTGCACTGCATTCGGTTCGGGTTATTTTCGGTCCGCACGGCTTTCCTCTGCATTTGGAAACGGTCAATGTAGATACGATAACATGGCACATAAAAAAGAAGGAAGTAGTTGCTATTTACAAGAGCCTCGCAGTGTGCAATATAGCTACGAGATCCTGCTGTCTATTGGAATTTCACTTTAGAATGGTTGGTCTTGTTCTTCAAACAATTAGCCTAGAAGAAGATACACTTGTAAGGCCCGTACGTAAATACAAGTTCGATATGTGATCTGATCAAATACATATACCCTACCTGATACTTTGGATCAGACCAGTGTTTAACAAGGGTTGTCCAGTCTTCATTTGTAATATATTCCACTGGAGATGTTTGGGTGATTTCATTGTTAGCCTTGCCTTCAAAGTGAGTTTTTTTAAGGTGATACCGACATTGTCGCAGAGCAGACTGAAAAACATGAGTGCATGCTTGTTTAGTTGCATGATCTTTCGGATCCAACTTGAACCTCATCTGTTGAAAAAATAATGTGAGTCTTATTAGGAGGAAACTAGAAAGTACGGGACAGAGCAAGACAATATTACAAATTGCAATGAATAACATTACTTATGGATAAATGGTCAATGAAGGTCCACGTTGGGAGGATACGTGCATGACACCTAACAGCAACGACTGCCTCTGATGCTTACTTGGCTTACTCTATAGCATCACGTGACCTTTTAATTCTGCCTCAAAATGGATCTCCATTCTTCCTCCTTTAGATTTTGTTAATCTGTCGAGCATTATCCCTGATGTCTGATTCCGCTTGCGCTGTTGTGCTGGTTCAACAACGAATATGGAAAGTGTTAGTGCACATTAAACCGTGAGATACATATAAAGAAGCATGCAACTGCAACTTGACTGGGTTAGGTATCGTCTTGGTGTTGATGCTCATCAGGTTCATATGATCTTGCCAAGTCCTATTATGTCAGCAGTGATTCGGAAGTAGTGTTAGGTCCGAAGGTAGCTTGGGAGCCAGTAGCGGAGCAAACGAATGATTAACTCGTTGAGATGCCGGTACAGTTCAAGCGGATGCTGCTGCTGGTGGAGCAGGTGATACTGTGTTTGTAGATTTAGCTGGTGGACTTGGACCTTCTACTGCACTATAAGTACTAGCAGAATCTCGTGGGCAGATCCTTTTCCTTCGCACCCGACGAGTAATACGATTCCCTACTATATTATTTTCCTTGCTCTTTTTTGACTTTGCCATGTCAAGGCGTACCCACAACACAAAAGAATAAAATCGCTCTTCAAAACTCATTGATGCATGATCCAGACAAGCAATACTTTGATTTAAGACAACCGTATGAGGATGGAATATGTAAGAAAAACACGACGGGGTGACATATTCACAGCTACGATGTGTAAACTAAGCAGAAGGATTTTCAAGAAAATAGAAGTAATGCAAGCTAGACACCATATGAAAGATGCAACCAATATCACTCTGCCAAGTTAAAAGTATCTTGTCATAAGTGCCATTTCTAAAAATTATAAGCAGTATAACCTAGAAATCAATGCAAGATGCAACCATTATCAAACTGCCATGTTAAAAGCGTCCAATCATGAGTGACTGATGCGGGATACACAACAGCAGTACTTTGATGTAAGAACATGGTATGATAGATAGATCCAATGTATTCTAAATACAGAAAGGCATGTTATATGCACATGTATAACGTATATACTCATCAGGTGCAATTTAATCAAAATAGAAGAAATACAGGCTAGACAACATATGCAACATGAAACCGATTATTACACTGTCAACTTAGAGCTAGCACATGCGCTGGTGGAGTACGAGAGATCAACTCATCATGTAGACTTGGGACTTCAACTTCATCAGCAGTAGCAATGGCAAATCTAGAGAGTTTCTGTTTGTGTTGGTCCGGAGGACCACAACATCTTGTAGCTTACTCTTTTCCTTCGTATTTTCTGATATTGCCTTATGAAGTTAAAACCTGAAGAAGGTGAATAAAATTAGCTCTACATAACTGGTTGATGCATGATACAGACGAACACTACTTTGATGTAAGGCAAGCCCTGGATTGGAGGATGGAATATATACAAAAAAGACAGCATTGCATATTCACACGTACGATAGGAGGATGGAATATGTATGAAAAATAGTAAGCAGAGGGCATTTCAACAAAATTAGAAGAAATGAAAGCTAGGAACTATATGAACATGCAACCAATATGACTCTATCAGGTAAAAAGTGTCTCATCGTAAGTGCCATTTCAAGAAATTAGAAGCAATACAATCTAGAAGACAATGCAAGATGCAACCTACATCACACTCCCAAGTTAAATGTGTCTTATGGGTACGTGATCGTTGCAGGTATAAGTTGTAAGCTACGCAGATGCAAGTCAACAAAATCAGAAGCAATACAAACTAGACATCATACGGAACACGCAATCACATATAACAGTTCCAAGTTAGAGCAAGCACCTGTAATGGTGGAGTAGGGGAGATGTGCTCATCATCTACACGTGTGTTCTAGAAACAGGAACACCTGTCATATGCACAAGCATTATGTGTAAAATAAGCAGATGCAACTCAACAAAGTTAGAAGCAATACAAGCTACACGTCAGACGCAACATGCAACCACATATAATAGTGCCAAGTTAGAGCAAGGACCTGTGATGGTGGAGTAGGGGAGATGTGCTCATCATATACATAACTACGTTGACTATCTAGCCTTGTTTTGTCCTGCGAATCTTGTTGGGAGGATGGTGGAGTAGAATCTGTAGAGACTGTCTGTTTGAGTTGGTCCAAAGGACCACCATCATCCACTGTCGGACTAATTTCCTTCAGCTGTATTGATTTTGCATGGTGAAGTTAAACCGATAAGAAAAAGGAATAAAATTCTCTCTTCAGAACTCATTCATGCATGATACTGACAAACACTACTCGGATGAAAGGCAAACACATGATATGAGGATAGAATATGTACGAAAAATAGGACGACATGAAATATTCACACCTATGATGTGGTAACTAAGCAGAAGGCATTTCAACAAATTAGAAGCACTGCAAGCTAGACACCATATGAAAGATGCAACCAATATCACTATGCCAAGTTCAAACTGTCTGGCGTTTCAAAAAATTAGAAGCAGTACATGCTAGAAATCATATGCAAGACACAACCAATATCACAGTGGCGACTTAAAGGTGTCTTATCATAAGTGACTGATGTGGGATATGCAAGAACAGTAGTCTGATGTATGAACATGGTGTGATTAGATATAGTATGTTCTAGAAACAGGAACATGTGTCATATTCATAGGCATTATGTGTAAATTAAGCAGATGCTATTCAACAAAGTTAGAAGCAATATAAGCTAGAGATCATACACAACATGCAACGACATGTAGTAGTGCCAAGTTAGAGCAAGCACCTGTGATGGTGGAGTAGGGGAGATGTGCTCATCATCTACACAACTACGTTGATTGTCTAGCCTTGTTTTGTCTTGCGAATCTTGTCGGGAGGATGGCAGAGTAAAATCTGTAGAGATCCTCCATTTCTGTTGCTCGGAAGGACCACCATCATCCAATGCCTTACCAATTTCCTTCCGATTTATTGATTTTGCATTGTGAGGTCAAACCGACAAGAAAAGGAATACAATTCGCTCTTCAGAACTCATTCATGCATAACACTACTCTGATGAAAGCAAAGTCATGATACGAGGATGGAATATGTACAAAAAACTGGATGGCTTAACATATTCACACATATGATGTGGTATCTAAGCAGAAGGCACTTCAACAAATTAGAAGCACTGCAAGCTAGACACCATATGGAAGGTGCAATCGATATTACTTTTCCAAGTTAAAAATGTCTCATCATAGGTGGCGTTCATCAAACTAGAAGCACTACATGCTAGAGATTATATTCAAGATGCAAACCAATATCACACTGCCAACTTAAAGGTGCCCTATCATAAGTGATTGATGCAGGATACACAAGATGGGTAGTTTCATGTAAGAACATGGTGTGATAGATAGATAGTATGTACCAAAGGCAGGAAAGAGTGTCATATTCACACGTATCATGTGTAAGCTAAGCAGATGCAGTTTACAATAATTAGGAGCAATACAAGCTAGACACAATATGCAAAATGCAACCAGATATCACACTGCCAAGTTAGAGCAAGCACCTTGGATGGTGAAGTAGGGGAGCGGAGACTTGGAACTTGTGATGCACTAGCAGTACAAGGATAATCCGTACAGATGCTCTGTTTACGTTGCTGCAGAGGACCACCATCATCGCCTTCCTTACTCTTTTCCTTCCTCTTTTTTGATTTTGCCTTGTCAAGTCAAACCCACAAGAAAAAGGAATAAAATTTGCTCTTCAGAACTCATTGATGCATGATACTGACGAACACTACTTTCATGTAAGGCGGCCGCATTATAGGAGGATGGAATATGTATGAAAAACAAGTCGGCATGACATATTAACATGTATGATGTATTTAGTGTAAACTAAGCGCAAGGTGTTTGAACTAGTTAGAAGCAATGCAAGCTAGAAACCATACGAAAGATGTAACATCCAAAAATTCTAAATTTTGGAATGTTATATTAAATAGATAGTTTTGGTTGATTGTTTGTTTGTTGTGTGATTGATTGACTGAAAGTTAGTGAAATTGGAACATTTTGAAAGTTAAATGAGAGGGAATGAAATGACTTCCCAAACTTTCGCCTTGCTTTCTGCTCTCCATAAATTCAAAATTCTTTTTGAATACAAAACCCCTGGAGAGAAGAGGACATGACTTCTTCCATTTAAATAAATGAAAAGGGTTTCAAAAAGATTTAAATTTTATTTGGAAATATTTTCCAATTCACAAACTTTAAGCAACTCAATGATTTTCATGAGAGAAGATAAAATGACTTCTTCAAAAACATACGAATTATGAGTTGGAAGTTTAAAGAGAATTAAATTCAAAGTCCCTTTGAAATTATTTTTCAATTTGGAGTTATTTGGGTTTTATTAAATTTAATTTTCTCCAAAAATAAAATATACATAAATTAGGGTAAAATGATTCCCTACAATAGAAAAATAGAGAGAAATAAATTTGAAATTATTTTGGTATTTTTAAAATGATTTTTATTGGATTTTATTAGAGCAGTAGCACTATTTGATTTATTTGAATTTTTGTGTATTTTATTTGACGCTGGAAAAAAATGTTCAGGTTGTAGGAAATCTTTTTCTGAAAATTTTGATAATTATATGCCTATATAATATTCTTATTTATTTTGTTTTTATTATTTTGTTTGTCTGGAAAAATGTTTAAAAAAAATACTTCTCCATTGAATCGGGCTGGCCCATTTCGTCGCTAAACCAACCTAGCCTAGCCTTGTGCCGCTTCGCCCGACCTCGATGGACTCCAGCGCCAGACGCCGCCGCTTGTTGTCGTGGCGAGCCGGACGCCTCCGCCGCCGCCTTTGCCTTGCCTCGCTTCACGCCTGAGCCGCCCGCCCTCCTTAAATACCGCGTGCCGCCGCCCTCCGCTTCTCCTTCCAAGCCACGCCGGCTGATCTCGCCGCGGCGCGATGCACTCGTCGCCGCCACCACGCCGCGCCGTCGCCGCCATGCTTGCCATCGGCCGCGCCGCCCGCCTCGCCACGCCGCACCACCTCGCTGCGTGCCATCGCTAAACGAGCCGCTGCCGCCCCATCTGCCGCCCCCAACGATGAAGCTCCAAGAACCGCGAAAACCGCCGATAACCGCCAACCCGCCGGTTCATCTCGGTTTATTTTCTTTTCGGTTCGGTTTTCGTTTAAAAACTGAACGGTTTTCTTTTAGATAGATCTATTTAGTGAACGTTCATCGGTTTAGCCTCTGTAGTGAACGAATTCGTTAGTTAGCGTTCGGCAGTGAACGTTTGTTCAGTAGAGTTTTTCTTTTTCTTTTTAATTTCGGCCAGGGACCCATCTGTGAATATTTTATTTACAGATTAGTCCCTGATCTTCAAGCGATCACTACTTTTTACTCGCTTGTCCAAATCCAATGAAACCAACACCCACTTCTTCGTTATGATCTCCTCTATCCAGTAAAACAACTTAAATATGTTTTTTGCAAATTTAATTTTTTTTTCAAACAGATTTGTATTCAAACTTCTTTTGTTTATAACTCCAGTTTTATAACTCCGTTTGAGTTGATTCTTTTTGCAAATTAAAGCTCTTGACCTAAAATTTCTGATAAGGACAAATTCACTTACTTTTTGGTACTGTTATAAATTGTTTTATGTTGCAAGAGTAATTTGCTTGGTTTTGATGTTTTCCGAATTGTCTTCTTCGTTCTTTCCGATCTTTTGAGTGATTGCTTATGTGTGGTTACTATTGCTTGCTTACGATAGATTGACCGGAGTGTGACGAATACAACTATCAGGAGTTATGAGTGCGAATCATCTTCATCAACAGTACGAGGCAAGTTCACACTTTGATCATATCCCTTTATTACCAATTTTTTGTGCATTAGTTTCAAGCCCTCAAACATTGCATGGTTAAGACTTGATAACATGTGGGTATTGGGAAGTAGATGATGAGGTAGAACCTATTGCCCTTTTATTATCAAACCCTTGGGAGTTATTTCTATGTTATGCTTATTGCATTACTATGCTCGTAGACGTGGTTTGGTTTTGAGAGAATTCATGAAAGATGTGAGAGATTATTGTTAACTAAGGTTTAACTTAAGGTGGCTACTTTAATACACATCTAGGTGGATTGGTAGGGGCACCCTGGGGATATACCAGTGGACTTGCCCGGACACCTGGGGATATACCAGTGTTGTCCTAGGAGATCCAGGGGAACCCGTGTGATCATCCTATGGTTCGCCACCCAGGCTCAAAGGGATCATAAGATTATTCATGCTGGAAACTTCCGTGTGTAGCCATAAGCTATTATGGGCTCTAGCAAAGTTGAGTATGTTGCATGACCTCTTCCAGTGGTAGGCTTGCAGATGTAGGGGATGTAGGTTGGTACTGTCTACTCGGGGTTAGAGTTAATTCTTCTAAAAGACAGTGTCTCGGTCATCCGTTTCTCAAACACCATGTAGTGCGAGAAATCCAATGGAGGAGATCGAGTCTTGTGTGGAAAAGTGCGCAAAACTCTACAGAGTGTACAAACTAATCATGATTAGCTGTGTCCCCGGTTATGGACAACTTGAGTATCTGGTTCTTGGATTATCATGTTGATCTCATCACTCTATATAATTAATTTGTCGGGTTGTTAATTTTTAATTGGGATTGAGAGGGGGATTTACCTTCTCAATGTTTTCAACCAAATTTGTAGTTAAATAAAATATATTCCTTTGCAGTAGGGAAAAATTGGCTTTTTGCAAAAACATTATAACCATAGAGCCTCCACCAGCCATATATGCATGTAGTGATATTTATTATTCATCATTATCCTATGGTGTGAATTTGCCAGTACATTCAATGTACTGACCATTGTGGCTGCAATGTCCCATGTTGCAGGATTCTTACGACGAGTAAGTGATACGTTAGGGTTACAATTTCTACACTCAACTTTTCCGTTGGTGTTGATGGGAATACACAACCTTGTTCTTACTTCCACTATTTGGATTGAGGTAATAGTATTTACATTAGTTTATAAATGTGATTTACCTCTGTTATAAATCCTCGACTACTGTGTGTGTCAGCATACCGATCCAGGGATGACACTTAAGCACAGAGACTTGACCGTCTAAGGTCGGGTCGCTACAAAAGATGAAACCAATATCACTCTGCCAAATTTAAAGGGTGGCCTCATAAATGTATTTGACCAAATTAGAAGCAATACAAGGCAACAGGCTAGAAATAATATGCAATATGCAACGAATAAAGGTGTCTCATCATAAGTGACTGATGCAGGATATAGAAGAGAGATAGTTTCATGTAAGAACATGGTTAACAGATAGATGTAGTATGTACAAAGAATAGTAAGGCATGTCATATTCGCAGGTATAATGTGTAAACTAAGCAGACGCAATTTACCCTAATTAGAAGCATTACAAGCTAGACACCATATGCAACATGCAACCACATATCACACTGTGAAGTTAGAGCAAGCACCTACAATGGTGGTGTGGGGAGAGTGCGGTCTTCAAGTATAGAGCTACGTTCAATGTCTTCAATTAGGCTTGCTATTT
Organism: Aegilops bicornis; assembly: GCA_021605145.1. Lineage (NCBI taxonomy): Eukaryota > Viridiplantae > Streptophyta > Magnoliopsida > Poales > Poaceae > Aegilops > Aegilops bicornis. The sequence continues at coordinate 366,049,672 of CM038672.1, forward strand.
CTTGAGAATCATGTGGAGAGGATGAAACTGCACTCTTTGTAAGAGTAGCGCGTCTCATACTAACCCACGGGCGTGGCTGTCTCATCATAAGCGATAGATACATGATACACAAGAACAGTAGTTTGATGTGAGAACATGGTGTGATAGGAAGATGTAGTCTGTACCAAATACATCGTGTCATATTCACATGTATAATGTGTAAGCTAGGGAGATGCAATTTGACAAATTAGGAGCAATACAAGCTAGGCACCATATGCAACATGCAACCAGATATCACACTGCCATGTTAGAGCAAGCACCTGGGGTTGTGGAGTAGGGGAGATGAGATCTGGAACTTCCACTGCAGTAGGTGTAGCGGGAGAATCTGCAGAGATCATCTGTTTCGGTTGCTCTAGAGGAGCACCATCATTCCGTGCCTTCGTCCTTTTAGATTTTGCCTTGTCAAGTAAACACGCAAGAAAAAGGAATGAAATTCGCACTTCCAAATTCGTTGATGCATGATACTGACGAACACAACTTTTATGTATGGAAAACACATTGCAGGAGGATGGAATATGTAAACGCTAAGGAGAAGGCATTTCAACAAATTGGAAGCAATGCAATCTAGACACCATATGAAAGAACCAACCAAAATCACTCTACCAAGTTAGATGTCTCTCATTATAAGTGGCACTTCAACAAATTAGAAGCAATACATGTTTGAAATGATATGCAAGATGCAACCAATATTACACTGTCAACTTGAAGGTGTCTCGTCAGAAGTGATTGATGTCTAGTACGCAACTTTATTATTGTAGACACATGTTGGGCCTCCAAGCGCAGAGTTTTGTAGGACAGTAGCAGTTCTCCCTCAAGTGGATGACCTAAGGTTTATCAATCCGTGGGAGGTGTAGGATGAAGATGGTCTCTCTCAGACAACCCTGCAACCAAATGCAAGAAATCTCTTGTGTCACACCCAATACAACGGCAAATTTTATAGGTGCACTAGTTTGGCAAAGATGGTGATAAAAGTGTAATATGGATGGTAGAAATATATTTTTATAATCTGAATAAGTGAAAACAGCAAGGTAGCAATTGATAAAATGGAGCGAAATCGGTATTGCAATGCTTCAATATGAGGCCTAGGGTCCGTACTTTCACTAGTGCGACCTCTCAACAATGCTAATATAATCGGATCATATAACCACCCCTCAAAGTGCAACGAAGAATCACTCCAAAGTTCCTATCTAGCGGATAACATAAGAATAAATTGTTTGTAGGGTACGAAACCACCTCAAAGCTATTCTTTCCATTCGATCTACTCAAGAGTTCGTACTAAGATAACATAAAGCTATTCTTTCTGTTCGATCTATCCTAGAGTTCGTACTAAAATAACACCAAAGAAAATTCATATTCATAATACTCAATCCAACACAAAGAACTTCAAAGAGTGCCCCAAGATTTCTACTGGAGAAACGAAGATAAGATCGTGCATCAACCCCTATGCATAGATTACCCCAATGTCACCTCGGAATCTGTGAGTTGAGTACCAAAATATATATCAAGTGAATCAATACGTTACCCCATTATCACCACGAGTATTCAATTTCAAGACATATATCAAGTGTTCTCAAATCCACAAAAGTATTCAATCCGATAAAAGAAAATCTCAAAGGGAAACTAGATTCATCACAAGATAGAGAGGGGGAAACGCCATATGATCCCACTATATTAACAAAGCCGTGATACATCAAGATCGTGACATCTCAAGAACACGAGAGAGATAGAGATTAAAGACATAGCTACTGGTACAAACCCTCAGCCCCGAGGGTGGACAACTCCCTCCTCATCGTGGTGGCCGCCGGGATGATGAAGATGGCCACCGTTGATGATTCCCCCCTCCGGCAGGGTGCCAGAATGGGGTCAACATTGGTTTCTCATGGCTACGGAGCCTTGCGGCGGTGGAACTTCTGATCTAAGTTAACCCCGAGGGTTTTTGGAATATTTGTGAATTTATAGGGTAAAGAGGGGGTGCAGGAGGTCACTGAGGTGGGCACAACCCACCTGAGCGTGCCTGGGCCCCCAGGCGCGCCCTGGTGGGTCGTACCCCCCTCGGGGCACCCCGCAGGCCCTGCTCTGGCCCATTGGTGGTCTTCTAGTCCATAAAAAATCCACAAAAACGTTTCATGGTGTTTGGACTCCATTTGATATTGATTTCCTGCGATGTAAAAAACATGCAAAATACAGCAAACTCGCACTTAGCACTATGTCAATAGGTTAGTACCAAAAAATGATATATAATTACTATAAAATGATTATAAATCCAAGAATGATAATATAACAACATGGAACAATAAAAAATTATAGATATATTGGAGACGTATCAGCATCGCCAAGCTTAATTCCTGCTCGTCCTCGAGTAGGTAAATGATAAAAACAGAATTTTTGATGTGGAATGCTGCCTAACATGTCATCTCATATTCTTTTCTTTCTAACATGGACATCTGGACTTTTATATGGTTCAAAGCAATAGTCTAGTTTTGACATGAGATTTAAATACTCAAGCATATCAACAAGCAACCATGTCTTTCAAAATACCAACGCTAAAATAAGTTATCCCTAGCCCATAATGCTCAATCATTGATCCATTCATGAACACACTAGCATATTAGCTACACCCAATGCTCAAGTACGATCATAGTGCCCCTTGATGGTGCTTTATAAGAGAGGATGAATAATCAAATTAAAAATAAAAATTGCATAAAGTAAAAGAAAGGCCCTTCGCCAAGGGAAGTAGGGATTTGTAGAGGTGCCAGAGCTCAAAGCGAAAAACTTAGAGATAAAAACATTTTGGGAGGCATAATTTTTCAACCAACGAAAACGACTTAGAGTTCCAAACACTTTCCATGCTAGATATATCATAGGCGGTTCCCAAATGGAAAATAAAGTTTATTCCTTTTTCCACCTGTCGGTGGGCACGACACCTATGGGATCACTGGGATCCCTTCTATGGTTGGCGGGCGCGGGGTTATGAAAAGAGTGGGTCTGGTGGTTAGCACAAGGATCTTTTACCCATGTTCGGGCCGCGAGGATGCGTAAAACCCTAGTCCTGCTTTGGTATATGCATTTGAGTGTTCTTGAGTTCTTGAGCTAGCTATGGTGCATGTGTAACCCAAAAGATCCGAATCCTTCTCCTGCACACCTCGGGCCTCCTTTTATAGAGAAAAGGGGTCGCCACAGTGGCACACAGGAGGCGGAAAGGTGTATAGTACACAAGTTTATCGTCTGTCATTACGGGACAAGACGCATTAAATGCACCCCCTTAGGTGTCCCGTGGCTTTATTGGGGATGGCAACAAGGCCCGTCCTGTCCGTCGCCGCCCCGCCTTGCTCCGACACACGTCCAGGCCAACGATGCATGTAGCGCCATCTGGGCTGGCAGGCTGCTGAGATGGAATGGTGGTAGGGTCTTCACGAAGATCTGCATGCCGCCACGCAGGTGCTTGCTGAGTTGGCCTGGAAGCCGCATGTCGCCACGCACGTGCCTGCCCAGCTGGTTGGGCTGGCAGCTGGATGGGAACGGTGGTGGAGCCTTGGCAGACGCGGGCCTGGCCGCGGCCCTGCGGATGTCCTCGGTAAGGGTCTTGCCGGGAGCCCCGGCAAGAGGTCTTGCCATGGCATCACGGTCTTCTCAGTCAAGTGTCTTGCCGGGGGTCTCGTGGATCTCCTCGGCAAGGATCTCACCGACGACCGTCGTCTTCTGGTCCTTATCTAATCTTGTGTGCTTATGATCTTGACAAAGATCTGCATGCCATCACGGAGGTGCCTCCCGAGCCTTGGTTCCAATGTGGTTGTTGGTGATGTTGGAACCCTTGGGCTCAAGGGTGGCGCTCCCCGCTGGCGTCGGGCAAGTTGCCCCGGCAAAGCTCTTGCGGGGCTGCGGAGGCCGCCCCGGCAAGGGTCTTGCCGGGGGAGTCCATCTCGCCCTCTTGCTCTTTTTGTCTCTGGTCTTGGCGTTGCTTTGACCATCTCGTGCTTTTTTCCCCTCCCTTTGCCCTGCTAAGTGTGGCCGTAGGAGGAGACTAAGGCATAGCCTAGTGGTGGGAAGGGGCTGATGCCTTCCCACCCACCCAGGTTCTAGGCATGGTACTTGCAATTTGGGTTTGTTGCACCAATTATACTGTAAGGGGTTCCCTTACAGTCTTTCTGTCAAAAAAAGTGTGGCCGCAGGCGTGGCGCTGACTGCCCGGGCACAAGTATAGGGGTAAAAAAGGAGAGCCCCTACTTTTGTACACCAACAGGAGCCCCTAGGCCCGGGCCACACATAAGCGCAGCTCGTTGTTGGGCCAGGCCCAGAATGGTGCGCGGGTAGGCGGAGTAGATTTTTACCGCAGTAATTCCTTCGCTTGTTGCGCTTCCCCATGACCCGCGTTGAATGCGTGATGTGGAGGGCCGTGCGTGACGTGGGGGTCATGCATGGGATGGTTCCTGCACGCATGCGTCACATCGTAGTAAATGGTAAAGAGGCGGCCCGCGGCTTTCCCATAAAAAGGAATAACCGCAGGCGCACTGCTCATTTACCCCCTGCGCCTTCTCCAATCTTGGAACCACTTTCCTTCGTCCCCCTTTCTCAAGAACTCGCTTTCGCTCGCCGCCGCCGTGCCCTCATCGTCCTCAACCTCACCTCTTCTCTGGTTGCCATGGCACCCAAATCCAGCAGAGGCAAGGGAGTGGCGGAGGACGCCGGGGAGAAGGGGATGCCGAAGAGCGAGCTGGCGGTGCTCCGGACGCAGGTCGCCCTCTTCCCCTCGACGGTTGATGTGGTCCACCTCAGGGACTACTTCAGGCCCCTGTGGGGGCGAAGACGGGGAGAAGACGGGGCATCAAGCCACGCGTATCATCCCTGCCGATTTTGCTGAGGTTGGCCCAAGTTGGTATCCTTTCTTCATCGATTATTTCTCCTCCGGCCTCTGCCCCCCTTTCTCCAATTTTTTCAATGATTTCATGCACACCTATGGCTTCCACCTTTTGGATTTCACGCCGAATGCCGTGGCATGCATGGCCCTTTTTCTGACCTTTGTGAGGGCTTCACCGGAGTGCTCCCCAACACGGCCTCTTCCGCCACTACTTCTATCCCCGCATCTAGGCGGGGGACGCCATCTCCAGCTGTGTCACTTGGATCCCAAGGACCAAGGAGAAAAGCACGTATTCGGAGGGCGCCCAGAAGGAGAGGTGGGAAGAATGGCGGGGCCGGTGGCTGTGGATTAAGGAGGAGGATCCCCAGGAGTTCTGCCAGGTTCGTCAGAGCCCGCCAGGCCGTCGTGAGGAACGGAGCAACCTTGACGCGGACGACAAGAAGCTCACGATTATTACCACCAGAATCCATCGCCTCGCCAAGGCCGGGCTCACCCTCGAGATGATTGGGGCCGATTTCCTCCGCCGCTGAATCTCTCCACTCCATAACAAGGGGAGGCCGGCCTGGCTCTTCAGGAACGCGGCCGACATCATGAGGCTTCGCACCGGCTTGAAGCACACCTTTACGGTGATGGGGCACGCCCATTTCTATCAGAGGATCTTCCAGCTTGATGTGTTCAGTGACGGCAGGGCCGAGAGAACCGGCATGGCCGCGAAGGCCGGCAAGGTTGTCAAGGGGCCACTGTTTGGGTTGCCGGTGGGAGTGGTCTCGCTGAGCAACATCTCCCGCCGATCTGACATTATTGCCATGATGCAGGACTTCAACGCGCACGGCCTTGACCCAAATTGGGTTGAGCCAGAGGCGGAGCGGGTGCAGGAGTTGTTCGAGCCATTGCTTATCCAGGACACCACCAAGGAAGAGCTAAACTACATCGCCGCCAGGGCGGCGGAAGCAGCGCTCGCCATGGAGGCCGGCAGCACCGGTGCCGTGGAGGATGAAGACGGCGCGACTGCGGAGGACAGGGAGCTCGCCCAGTGGGCGGAGTCTACCGGGGAGGCCAGCAGCGCTGACACCGGTGCTCCCCCCATTGAGGACGTGGTCGAGGAGTCGACCGAGAAGGAGGCCGAGGCTGACGACCCTCCGCCACATGGGGAAGAGACGTACCTTGCGGGGGGCCAGCTCCGGCGAACCGTTTCGGCCCGGCAGGACTGCGCAATGGCAGGAGGTCTAGGGGGAGTCCATGCACCAGACGACGGCCGTGGCTGCGAGGAAAATGGTGAAGGCCCCGGTGGCGAAGAAGAAGGCGATTGCCTCCTCTTCGTCCAAGCGTCGCTGGACCCCATCTCCTTCCCCTCCTCCCGCAAATGTTGACACGGAGGTCTTCTTTGATTTTGGGTCCCTTAGCCTGATGAGGAAGAGGAAAGCAGCGGAGGAGGAGGTGGAGGATGAGTAAGCATCTTGTTTTTTTTTGTCATCTCCGTCCCCTTAGACCGTGTTGCTTTTTTGACTTGTTTTCATCTTTGCAGGGATGTCGAGACGCTGGCCCAGAGGGTGGCGAAGAGGGCCAGGGCCTCGACGGGCGGCCAGCCCCCGGCGGGCACCTCAAGCACGCCGCTGGTGGTGGAGAGCAGCCCGGATAACAGGCCCCGGTGCAGCCCCCAGCGTGCGTTCTCCACTCACTCCCCATCAACGTGTGTTGGGGTACGATCCCCTGACGCTGACCTTGTCGTGGTTGCAGGAGGAAGACGACAACAGGAGGAGCCACTGGGGGCCACCCCCAACACGCAGCCCCCGTCGACCATGCCGCCTCGAGGGGCATCCCCGGCAAGGGTGCCAAGCACCGAGCCCATGCGCACGGAGGAGGAGGAGAAGAACATGGGCACTGGCGGTTTAGCCCCGGTGCCAAATGTTGGCGGGGAGGGGGCCTCTTCTACCCAGCCCAGCACGGTTAAGTGATTCGCCTTCTGTCCTTGTTCATTTCTTTTGAACCTTGGTTTTGGTCTCACCTCACTCTCCTCCTTGGTATCCAGACCCTCCCCCGGAGGACCAGGAGGATATTAAAACCATCATTGAGGAGGTTGCCAGCGACACCGAGGCCGAGGCCACCAAGATCGCCGCCGAGGAGGCCGCCAAGGGTGCTGCTGAAGACGCCGCCAAGGAGCTGGCCAGGAGGCCGGCAAGGCCGCTGCAGAGGAGGCCGACAAGGGGCCTGCCGGGGAGGCCGGCAAGGCCGCTGCCGAGGAGGGGGTGGTTGACGACCAACCTTCCTCCTCCACGGCCTCTGGCTTGGGTAGGTACCTGAAGGTGAGCGACGACCTGTTCATCCACCTCCCAGGGACGGCGAGCACCGGGGCACCCACCGAGGGGGAGGTGTTTGACGACGAGGTGCTCGCCACTACTGGGCTCGAGGTTATCGACGAACCGAGCGTCGGTGGCGGCGGTTCCCAGGAAGAGCGGCTCCTCCAGGCCATGAGCGCCAACTTCCAGAAGCTCCAGGCGCTTCACCGTGCCCGCCTGGACAAGGCCAAGTCCAGGATGGCGGTGGTCGTCAAAGCGGAGGCGGACCTCGAGGAGCGCGTCGCCGAGGCGCAGGCTTGGTTGCGCCAGGCCCACAAGGAATTGAAGGCCGCCCAGGACGTGATGGCTGAGCGCAAGCTGGAGCTTGTCATGAAGCAGACCAACATCGAGAAGGCCTAGGAAGCGGCGAAGCAGCAGGCCGCCCAGGACGAGGCCGCTCGGCACCAGCACCAAACCGCGCTGAACTCCAAGGAGGAGGACCTTGCCGCTCGCGAGGAGAAGCTCGCTGTTACACTCTGTGGCAAGGACGAGGAGGTCGAGAAGCTTCTCGTGTAGCGGACCCAGGAGCTGGAGAAGAGGCAAAAAGAGGCGCTCGATGCCCAAGCCTCGGTCCATGCGGGCTAGGTGAAGGAGCTGGAGGTGGATCGGGACGGGCTGAAGGATCAGACCCATAAGTTCACAAAGGAGAAGGACACGCTCAACGGTGCGCTGGTACAAGCGCATGGCACAGTCCTTGGCAAGGCTGAGCAGCTCTCCAAGGCCAACAACTCCATCAAAGACCTGAAGCTGAAGTTGGAGGGTCTCGAGGGGACGCTGTCGGATGTGAGGGCCCGGGAGGAGACCCTGACAAAGAATCTGGAGAAGGAGAGGTAGCTGCGGAAGAACGGAGCCGCCAACCACGAGGATTTCGTGAAGGGCGAGAACCTCTGGGTCAGCCGCCTCGCCGACGTCGCCGGCAGGATCACCACGCAGCTGGCTACCATGGGGATGCCAAACATAAGGTACGTCCTGGAGCCGAGCGTGAGTCCCAATGCCAAGCTAACCCTGTTCTTCGAGGGTGTTCTCGGGGCCCTGGAGCAGTTCCGCTCCAACAGGGCGGCCTCTCTGGCCGACGAGGCCCGGAAGCTTTGCCGGGGAGCCATGACCAAGGTCATCACCAAGGTGGCGTACTGTAACCCCAACCTCGACTTCGACGTCGCGCTAGAGAGCTTGCCGGAAGATGCGGACCTCGCGATGCTCGAGGAGCGTATCAAGCCCATCATCAGCCGAGTCAGCGGAATTCAAAGGGTAGAGGGTCAGCGCCGGGATTAGGCACCCCGTTTCTTAGAGCCGCTGCAGGTTCATGAGCAAGACAATTTTTATCTTTAGTTAGAACCGCAACAACAATTGATGTAATATAACTCTGCAGTACTTTTAATATCATGCATGCTATCTTCCTGTTAGACCTTTCTTCGTATGTTCGTACTCTACGCTTGTTGAGATAAGGCTGTCGGCGCGTAAACCCATGCTGGGGTGCTTTAAGGACGGATCCTTAGCACCCTGCCGGATGGGCGCTTGCTACCGGGCGAGCCACCATCCAGCCGCCATCACAGTCGCTTGAACTGTTGAGCGGACTCGAGGCAGGACAAGAGCGCAGCTGGAAACGGGTAGGCCACCTTACCGCCTCTAGCGCGGCCGCATGAACTGTCGAGCGGGCTCGAGACAGAAACAAAGGCGTTGCCAACAGTGGAAGGGTCCCATCGCGTGCAGGTTTCCCATACAAAGAACGAAATCTCTCGGGGAGAACAGCCTTATATAAGTGAAAATAAACAAGATTTCGTGTGACTTAGCTTTTCTGTCGTTGCGCGGGCGTTCACCGCATCCACAGGCGACGCAGCCCGTTTGGTCGTCTTCTTCCTTGGAGTGACGACCATGATGAAGCCGCTGCCCCAACCAGACTATATTTCCACAACTGCGCCCCCTACCTGGGGCGCCAAAGATGTCGGTGGGAACGACACCTATGGGATCACTGGGATCCCTTCTACGGTTGTCGGGCGCGGGGTTGTGCAAAGAGCGGGTCTGGCGGTCAGCACAAGGATCGTTTACCTAGGTTCTGGCCGTGAGGATGCGTAATACCCTAGTTCTGCTTTGGCGTATGTATTTGAGTGTTCTTGAGTTCTTGAGCTAGCTATGGTGCGTGTGTAACCCAAAAGATCGGAATCCTTCTCCGGGATGCCTCGAGCCTCCTTTTATAGACAAAAGGGGTCACCACAATGGCACACAGGAGGTGGAAAGGTGTACAGTACACAAGCTTATCGCCTGTCATTACGGGACAAGACGCATTAAATGCGCCCCCTTAGGTGTCCCTTTGCTTTATTGGGGATGGCAACGAGGCCTGTCACGACCATCGCCGCCCCGCCTTGCTCTGACACGCGTCCAGGCCAACGATGCATGTAGCGCCATGTGGGCTGGTAGGCTACTGAGATGGCGTGGTGGTAGGGTCTTCACGAAATCTGCATGCTGCCACGCAGGTGCTTGCTGAGTTGGCCTGGAAGCCGCACGTCGCCATGGGTGTCTGCCCAGCTGGTTGGGCTGGTAGCTGGATGGGAATGGCGGTGGAGCCTTGGCAGACACAGGCCTGGCCGCAGCCCCACGAATGTCCTCGGCAAGGGTCTTGCCGGAGCCCTGGCAAGCGGTCTTGCCATGGTGTCACGGTCGTCCCCGGCAAGGATCTTACCGGGGTCTCGTGGATCTCCTCGACAAGGATCTCGCCAAGGACCGTCGTCTTCTGGTCCTCATCTGCATGACATCTCAGAGGTGCCGCCCGAGCCTTGGTTCCAATGTGGTTGTTGTTGATGTTGGAACCATTGGGCTCAAGAGTGGCGCGCCCCGCTGGCGTTGGGAAGTTGCCCCGACAAGGCTCTTGCCGGGGCTGCGGAGGCCGCCCCGGCAAGGGTCTTTCCGGGTGAGTCCATCTCGCCCTCTTGCTCTTTGTGTCTCTGGTCTTGGCGTTGCTTTGACCATCTCGTGCTTTTGTTCCCTCCCTTTGCCCTGCTAAGTGTGGCCACAGGCGTGGCTCTAACTGCCCGTGCACAAGTAGAGGGGTAAAAAGGAGAGCCCCTACTTTTGTACACCGACACCACCATACTTTCAATTTCCATGGCTAACCATATCCACGGGTGCCCTCCATACCAACACTTTCCAAGGAATTTATTATTTGACAACATAAAGTAAATTCATTTTTCATTTCAGGACTGGGCATCCCTAATAACTTGCCTTACTCTCGTGCAATGACAAGTGAATAAACACTCATCGTGAGAATAACACATCCAGCATGGAAAATATTGGCCACCCCTCACCGCCTCACGAGTGGTACGAGCACACAAAAGAGAAATTTATTTTGAAATTAGAGATGGCACCTAAAAATTTGCGTAGAACGACAAAAGAATGCTGCATATAGGTAGGTATAGTGGACTCATGTGGCAAAACTGGTTTAAAGGATTTTGGATGCACAAGTAGTGATCATACTTAGTGCAAAATGAAGGCTAGCAAAAGATTGAGAAGCGACCTACCAATAAACGAATAATCTCATAAGCGAGCATTGAGCATAGTTAACACTAAATAATGCACCACAAGTAGGATGTAATTTCATTGCATAACTATTGACTTTCGTGCTTGCATAGGGAATCACAAACCTTAACACCAATATCCTTACTAAAGCACAATTACCCATCAACATGATTCACATATCACATCATCATATCTCGAAACTATTACAAGGAATCAAGTTCATTTTGTCCAATGATCTTCATGAAAGTTTTTATTACATCGTTCTTGGATATCTATCAGTTTGGGACTAATTTTCATATGTTGCTTTTGATAAGCTCAAAAAAATATAAGTGAAGATCATGAGCATAATACTTCTTTCTCTGAAATTAATTTAAGTGAAGCAAGATATAATTTCTTTAAGAATACTAATGCACACCATGCTCAAAAAGATATATGTGAAGCACTAGAGCAATTCCACAGAAAAGAGCTTCGTTGACGGGATGTGAGTGCCGCTTACGTAGCCTCCCTGACAACTATTTGAGGACTCTATTTTATTTAAAAACTTTCATATCTAAGTATTTTATTAAAATAGCAAGCAAAACAAAACAAAATGACATTTCAAGAATAGCACAACTCATGTGAAGAAGCAAAAAATTGGGATCAACCGATACTAACCGATAATTTTTGATGAAGCAAGGTGGGATGTCTACCGGGGCATCCCCAAGCTTAGATACTTGAGACTTCTTGAGATATTATCTTGGGATGCCTTAGGCATCCCCAAGCTTGAGCTTTTGTGTCGCCTTAATTCCTTGTATATAACAATTTCCCTAAATCTTAAAAACTTCATCCACACAAAACTCAACAAGAACTCGTGAGATAAGTTAGTATAAACCAATGCAAAAACCTTATCATTCTCTACTGTAGCAAATCACTAAAATTATTATTCAACATTGCATACTAAATACCTCTGCATATTTAATACACCTATCCTCAAATAGAATCATTAAACAAGCAAACATATGCAAACGATGCAAACATAACAACAATCTGCCAAATCAGTACAGTCTGTAAAGAATGCAAGAGTATCAATAATTCTTAAACTCCAAAGATTATGAAAATCTACCAAACTTTAGATAATTTATCAGAAATTATTTTAAAAAAAGTTTCAACATTTTGTCACATTCTTACTTTTCTAGGGAATTTTTGCAACATCGGTAAACTTTCTATTTTGAAATAGCAACAAGTGTACTTGCAAAATAAGCATGGTGAGGGCTATCCTTGACATTTTTATTGAAATTTAATAAGCAAAACTTTATTATAAATAGTAGAAAGCAAATCCTAACAAAATAAATTGACTCTCCAAGTAAAACTCATATCATGTGACGAAGAAAAATATAGCTCCAAGTGAGGTTACCGATAATGTTGGAGACAAAAGAGGGGATGCCTTCCGGGGCATCCCCAAGCTTAGTTTCTTGGATCTTCCTTTGATATTAACTTGGGGTGCCTTGGGCATCACCAAGCTTAGGGTCTTCTCACTCCTTATTCTCCTCGTATCGACATCTCACCCAAAACTTGAAAACTTCAATCACACAAAACTTAACGGAACTTCGTGAGATAGGTTAGTATGATAAAGAGCAAACCATTTCACGTTGGTGCTATCAAATACAAGATTCATAATTGTTTCCACACAATGACTATTGTATAATATCATTTCGACAATTTATATTAAGCAATATAAGCCATACAAACTAGGAAACAAGCAAACTATGCATTGAAAACAGAATCTGTCCAAAACAGAACAATCTGTAGTAATATATACTCAAACCATACTTCTGCTACTCCAAAAATTATGAAACAATTAGGACCAAGTGGGAAATTTGTATATTAATCTTCTGAAAAAAGAATTAACTCAAAATCTCTCTTCTATTATAAATCATAATTATTTTCATGAGCGCAAAAGTTTCTGTTTTTCGGCAAGAGCAAATCAACTATCACCCAACATGATCCCAAAGGCTTTACTTGGCACTTTATTGAAAAAATAAATAAAACATGATTACTACAGTAGCATAATCATGTGAACACACAAAAACAGTAGGTAAAAGTGTTGGGTTGTCTCCTAACAAGCGCTTTTCTTTAATGCATTTGAGCTAGGCATGATGAGTTCAATGATCCTCGCATAAAAGATAAGGATTGAAACATAAAGGGAGCATCATGAATCATAAGTTCCTCTCTCATAATAATTTTTAGTAGCATCATGAATAGATTCATAAATATAATCATCACCTAAAGCATTCTTTTCATGATCCACAAGCATAGAAATTTTATTACTCTCCACATAAGAAAATATCTTCTCATTCGCAATGGTGGGAGTATCAATAGAAACTCGAATACTATAAATTGTTTCCACATTAAAATAGTAATGTTCAATAAAAGGATAATCATAACTATGAAAAGTTTTATAAGTATAATCATCACTACTTTTTGTAACATAAGTATCATCACAATAATCATCATAAGTAGCAACTTCATTCTCATCATAGATAGCATGCATGCAATCATTATAACAAATTTGCACATGAAATCTTGGGGGACTAAAAATATCATCTTCATCAAACATAGCATCCCCAAGCTTATGGCTTTGCATATCAATAGCATCATGGATATTCAAAGAATTCATGCTAATAACATTGCAATCATGCTCATCATTTATGCCAGACATTTGATTGAATTCTTCTTCTATCAATCTAGCACAATTTTCCGATCCATCCTTTTCAAGAAAGATATTATAAAGATGATTAATAATATGATACAACCTCAATTCCATTCTTTTATTTAGTTTTCTTTTATAAACCAAACTAGTGATAAAACAAGAAACTAAAAGATTCAGTTGCAAGATCTAAAGATATACCTTCAAGCACTCACCTCCACGGCAACGGCGCCAGAAAAGAGCTTGATGTCTACTACGCAACTTTATTCTTGTAGACATGTGTTGGGCCTCCAAGAGCAGAGTTTTGTAGGACAGAAGCAATTTTCCCTCAAGTGGATTAACTAAGGTTTATCAATCCATTGGAGGTGTAGGATGAAGATGGTCTCTCTCAAACAACCCTACAACCAAATACAAGAAATCTCTTATGTCCCAAACACACCCAATACAATGGCAAATTGTATATGTGCACTAGTTCGGCGAAGAGATGGTGATAAAAGTGTAATATGGATGGTAGAAATATATTTTTATAATCTGAATAAATAAAAACAGAAAGGTAGCAATTGATAAAACGGAGCACAAACGGTATTGCAATGCTTAAAAATGAGGCCTAGGGTCAATACTTTCACTAGTGCAACCTCTCAGCAATGCTAATATAATTGGATCATATAACCACCCCTCAAATTGCGATGAAGTATCACCCCAAAGTTCCTATCTAGCAGAGAACATAAGAATAAATTGTTTGTAGGGTACGAAACCACCTCAAAGCTATTCTTTCTGTTCGATCTATTCAAGAGTTCGTACTAAAATAACAAAAAGCTATTATTTCCGTTTGATATATCCTAGAGTTCGTACTAAAATAACACCAAAGCAAATTCACATTCTTAATACTCAATCACAAAGAACTTCAAAGAGTGCCCCAAAATTTCTACCGGAAAAACAAAGACAAGAACGTGCATCAACCCCTATGCATAGATTACTCCAACGTCACCTCGGGAATTCGCGAGTTGAGTGCCAAAACATATATCAAGTGAATCAATACGATACCCCATTGTCACCACGCGTATTCAATTGCAAGACATATACCAAGTGTTCTTAAATGGATGAAAGTATTCAATCCAATAAAACGAAATCTCAAAGGGAAAACTCAATTCATCACAAGATAGAGAGGGGAAAACACCATATGATCCAACTATATTAACAAAGGCCGCAATACATCAAGATCGTGATATCTCAAGAACAAGAGAGAGAGATAGAGATATTAAACACATAGCTACTGGCACAAACCCTCAGCCCTGAGGGTGGACTACTCCCTCCTCATCGTGGTGGCCGCCGGGATCATGAAGATGGCCACTGGTGATGATTCCCCCTCTGGCAAGGTGCCGGAATGGGGTCTAGATTGGTTTCTCGTCGCTACAGAGCCTTGCAGCAGCGGAAATTCTGATCTAGGTTATCCCCGAGGGTTTTCGGAATATTTGTGAATTTATAGGGTGAAGAGGGGGTGCGGGAGGCCACCGAGGTGGGCACAACCCACCTGGGCGCGCTTGGGTCCCCATGCGTGCCCTGGTGCATTGTGCCCCCCTCAGGGTGCCCCCCAGGTGCTGCTCTGGTCCATAAAAAATCCACAAAAAGTTTCGTGTTGTTTAGACTCCGTTTTGATATTGATATCCCATGATGTAAAAAACATGCAAAAAACAACAATTCACACTTGGCACTATGTCAATAGGTTAGTACCAAAAAATGATATAAAATGACTATAATATGATTATAAAACATCCAAGAATGATAATATAACAACATGGAACACTCAAAAATTATAGATACATTGGAGACGTATCAGTGATTGTTGAGGGATACACAAGAAAAGTAGTTTGATGTAAGAACATGGTTAATAGAAAGATGTAGTATGTACCAAAAGCAAGAAGGCATGTCATATTCACAGGTATAATGTGTTAACTAAGCAGATGCAATTTACCCTAATTAAAAGCATTACAAGGTAGACACCATATGCAACATGCAACCACATATCACATTGCCAAGTAAGAGCAAGCACTTGCGATGGTTGTGTAGGGGAATTGCGGTCATCAACTAGATAGCTACATTGACTATCTTCATTTAGCCTTGCTGTTTCTTGAGAATCATGTGGGGAGGATGACACTGCACTCTTTAAACGAGTAGCGTGTCTCACAATAACCCACTGGGGTGACTGTCTCATCATAAGTGATTGATGAGGGATACAAAAGAGCATTATTTTTATGTACGAACATGGTTAATAGAGATATGTAGTATGTATCAAAAACAGGAAGGCATGTCATTATAAAATATATAATGTGTAAAGTAAGCAGATGCAATTTAACCAAATTGGAAGCAATACAAGCTAGACACCATATGCAACATGCAACCACATTTGACAAATACAAGTAAAAGGAAGCACACAGGATGGTTGTGTTTGGCAATTGAGATCATCAACTCGAGCTACGTTCTTGTCTCCATCTCACGACACTACACCCTTTAGATTCTTTGAAAGGCTTAGTGCTTATCTTGAATTACCTTTGGGCGACTTACATCTTTTCTTTTTTGTATTCATCAACACTGCGTCAGAGTCTGAAATACCCATGCATAAAGAAACAATAGTGTGAGTATGGGTGAAGTGTGTGCACTAGTAGTAGAGTGTAAAAGTAGCAGATAGCAGGTTGGTGAGAAATAAATGACGGGATACATATGATAGCTCTACAGCATGCATGGCAGACGAAATTACTAGATTCTAAGAATTTAAAATATGAGCACAGGGATGGCTGGGAAATGCAGATGCTCCTCGAGCACACCACAAGGTGTGGTCCTATGAAAATAATAGTCGACTTAAAAAATAGGTCAGCCCATTTTTTCTACACCATCTGATGTACAAAGAACGGGCAGATGGCCTTCATCTACCTCCAGTCAGTCAGTGTTGACGATCTTATTTGAAACGCCTGCCCTAGACCTCACTGCACCGCCTTTCTTGGCACCGCCCCTCAGCCATCCCTTCAAGCCCTGCCGACCTCCAGATCAGGTGCAAGCAGCTCCTGTGCCTCACACCCCTATGATAGACACTGATGCGCCGCTTCCCCGGCGAACTGGTGGACTAGGTGCTCTGCGCGCCTAACCGGGTGCTGCTTCTTTTAGTTGCGAATCAATTGACCCTGAGTTGAAATCCAGGTGGGCTACTGACCTCTAGAAAAGGTGAAATAGTAAATGGGAGGAAACCTTGTGCATTTAGTATCATGAAGAAGATGCAGTAAGAAGCGCTCAACTAGTTTCTTTCGTGGGATGAATATAGTGTGAGCAGAGATGTAAGATTTGCACGAATAAGGGAAGAGGAGTACCTCTTGCTGCTAACAGTGATGTGTCATCCTTCTGTTTTTCCAATGATATTCTTGTGGTTCGTTGGAAACGAGAAGTTGTGGAGGACGATAGAGCCTTTGACAAACCCATGGCCAAGTTGTTGAGTGTGGTGTGGTGGCCGTCTGTCGGTGGCAGGGAAGCACATCCGAGGTGGCGAACTAAATGTGGTGCGGTGGACGGTTGCGACAGCGGAGCGGCAACGGTGAGGCGCGGGACAGAGTGGTCGAAGTGGTTCTCTTACGGCGCACGTCGGCATCGGCATCGTGGAGGAAGCTTTGCCTCGGCTTCAGCTGCTAAGTCCTTGAGGGCGTTGCGGTTGCTATGGACGACGACGTCGGGGTACCGGCTCTGGCGTGATGGAGGAGGGCGGTGGTGGATTGGGCGCGATGGGATGGAGGACGGAGGAAGTTGGGGTTTCGCGGCTGGTGGAGAGGGCCTTTTATCACCCACAGATTATGAATGGGGAAACGAAGGGAGGGGGAACTAAGGGGGAACAACGTTTCAGTTTGGGACGCGCTTGTTTGAAATTTGGGGAAAGTTACAAACTTTGCCCCCATTTAAAATTTTGTACATATTGCGGGTTGGGGGTAGGACAGTAATCTCAGGTGTCCCAAATGGTGGCCGGGATAGATTTCGGCCGAGCGCATAGGTGTTTAGGCGCCCACGGCGTATGAATGCTTCTCGGAGGCGGTTGAGACTGGCGTCTTGGTGAAGTTACAAACCTACCCCGGTTTAGACCTTTGGACATCGGGCCGATAGGCTACGAGCGAGTCAAGATAATTTCCTACCACCAAACATTGGCCTCGCGCAGTTCCGGGTGACCAGAGGCTTATTTGGCGCTTCGTTCAATATTTGGGAGCAGAAGCATCAACGTTTTCGGTTCTCTTGGATTGAAATTTCAGTATTTGTCAAACTTCACAAATCTTGTCTCTTGAAAATCCTAAAACTACGATTATTTTGGAATGGAGGGGGTACATTTGAATATACATTTTACACGAGTATATATTAAAAAACTATGCAACTTACGTCAGTTCATGCATGGTTCAAGATATAATCTCCTTGGTTGCAAAAAAATAGTTAGACATGCATATGAATATATAGCATGTTCAAACGCACAACAAAGATTGATGCCCCCTTTTAGATCTGATTTACAAATGCCATTATCTCGGATTCAAATAGATGAATGCACTTCCTATGAATTCGAATCTTCGAAACCCCCTTTATGTTGAATTCAACAAGTATTCTATTTCCTAGGTTGGAATTTGGAATGTATCCATGTAAGTGACAAATGTATAAAGAGCTTCACACTAACATGGAGTGCACTAATTAATGTTTATATATAAATTGCAAAAGCAATGCATTGTCTGGATTTGAAACCACTCTCACTCTATGGATTGATAATATGATATAAACACACTCGCAAAAGTGAGATCTAATAAAGATAGTAAGATAAATATTTTTGGTATTTTTGTTGTATAGATTGGAAAGTAAAGATTACAAAATATAATAAATAGGAAACTAGAATTGTAGATAGGAAACTTATATGATGGAAAATAGAAGATTATATGATGGAAAATAGACCCGGGGGTAATAGTTTTCACTAGTGGCTTCTCTCAAGATAGCATATATTACGGTGGGTGAACAAATTTCTGCCGAGCAATTGATAGAAGAGCGCACAGTTATGAGAATATCTAGGCAATGATCATGAATATAGGCATCACATCCTTGTCAAGTACACCGAAGCGATTCTGCATCTACTACTATTACTGCACACATCGACAGCTATCCAACATGCATCTAGAGTATTAAGTTCATAATAATAGAGTAATGCATTAAGCAAGATGACATGATGTAGAGGGACAAGCTCAAGCAATATGATATAAACCCCGTCTTTTTATCCTCGATGGCAACAATACAATACATGCCTTGCTGCCCCTACTGTCACTGGGAAAGGACACCGCAAGATTGAACCCAAAGCTAAGCACTTCTCCCATTGCAAGAAAGATCAATCTAGTAGGCCAGACTAAACCAATAATTTGAAGAGACTTGCAAAGATATGAAATCATGCATATAAGAATTCAGAGAAGAACCAAATATTATTCATAGGTAAACTTGATCATAAATCCACAATTCATCGGATCTCGGCAAACACACCGCAAAAGAGTATTACATCGAATAGATCTCGAAGAACATCGAGGAGAACTTTGTATTGAGAACCAAAGAGAGAGAAGAAGCCATCTAGCTAATAACTATGGACCCGAAGGTCTGTGGTAAACTACTCACACATCATCGGAGAGGCTATGGTGTTGATGTAGAAGCCCTCCATGATCGATTCCCCCTCTGGCAGATCGTCGGAAAAGGCCCCAAGATGGGATCTCACGGGTACAGAAGGTTGTGGCGGTGGAAAAGTGGTTTCGTGGCTCCCCCTGACGTTTCTAGGGTATAAGAGTATATATAGGTGAAAGAAGTACGTCGGTGGAGCTTCATGGGGCCCACGAGGGTTGGTGGCGCGCCTACCCCCCTGGGCGCGTCCTCCTTCCTCGTGGCCGCCTCGCGGAGTTCCAGACTTCAACTCCAAGTCTTTCGGATTGCTTTCGTTCCAAGAAAGATCATCGCGAAGGTTTCATTCCGTTTGGATTCTGTTTGGTATTCCTTTTCTGCAAAACACTAAAATAGGCAAAAACAAGAAACTGGCACTGGGCCTTTGGTTAATAGGTTAGTCCCAAAAGTAATGTAAAAGAGCATATTAAAGCCCATTAAACATCCAAAACAGATAATTAATAGCATGGAACAATAAAAAATTATAGATACGTTGGAGACGTATCAAGCACCCCCAAGATTAATTCCTGCTCGTCCTCGAGAAGGTAAATGATAAAAACAGAATTTTTTGATGTGGAATGCTACCTAACATATTTTTCAATGTAATTTTCTTTATTGTGGCATGAATGTTCAGATCCGAAAGATTCTAGACAAAAGTTTAATATTGACATACAAATAATAGTACTTCAAGCATACTAACCAAGCAATTTTGTCTTCTCAAAATAACATAGCCAAAGAAAGCTCATCCCTACAAAATCATATAGTTTGGCTATGCTTCATTTTTGTCACTGAAAATGCTCCAGTCATGCACAATCCCGATGAAAAGCCAAGCAATTGTTTCATACTTTGTATTCTCAAACTTTTTCAACTTTCACGCAATATATGAGCGCGAGCCATGGACATAGCACTATAGGTGCAATAGAATGATGGTATTGGAGAAGACAAAAAAGAGGAAGATAGTCTCACATCAACTAGGCTTATCAGTGGGCTATGGAGATGCCCATCAATAGATATCAATGTGAGTGAGTAGGGATTCCTATGCAACGATGCACTAGAGCTATAGGGGTATGAAAGCTCAACAAAAGAAACTAAGTGGGTGTGCATCCAACTTTCTTGTTCACGAAGACCTAGGGAAATTGGAGGAAGCCCATCATTGGAATATACAAGCTAACTTCTATAATGAAAAGTTCCCACTAGTGTATGAAAATGACAACATAAGAGACTCTCTATCATGAAGATCATGGTGCTACTTTGAATCACAAGTGTGGAAAAAGGATAGTAACATTGTCCCTTCTCTCTTTTTCTCCCTTTTTTTGTTTGGGCCTTCTCCTTCCTTTTTTATGGCCTATTTTTTGTCTTTTTTTATTTTTCGTCCTGAGTCTCATCCCAACTTGTGCGGAAATCATAGTCTCCATCATCCTTTCCTCACATGGGACAATGCTCTAATAATGAAGATCATCACACTTTTATTTACTTACAACTCAAGAATTACAACTCGATTCTTAGAACAAAATATGACTCTATGTGAATGCCTCCGGCGGTGTACCAGGATGTGCAATGAATCAAGAGTGACATGTATGAAATTATGAATAGTGGCCATGCCACAAATATGATGTCAACTACATGATCATGCAAAGCAATATGACTATGATGAAGCGTGTCATAATAAACGGAACGGTGGAAAGTTTTATGGCAATATATCTCAGAATGGCTATGGAAATGCCATAATAGGTAGGTACGGTGGCTGTTTTGAGGAAGGTAAATGATGGGTCTATGGTACCGACGGAAGTTGTGCGGCACAAGAGAGGCTAGCAATGGTGGAAGGGTGAGAATGCGTATAATCCATGGACTCAACATTACTCATAAAGAACTCACATACTTATTGCAAACTACAAGTTATCAAAACCAAGCACTAGGTGCATGCTCCTAGGGGGATCGATTGGTAGGAAAAGACCATCGCTCGTCCCCGACCGCCCCTCATAAGGAAGGCAATCAAAGAAACACCTCATGCTTCAAATTTGTCACTAGCAGTTTACCATACGTGCATGCTGCGGGACTTGCAAACCTCAACACAAGTATTCCTCAATTTCACAATTACTCAACTAGCATGACTCTAATATCACCATCTTCATATCTCAAAACAATCATTAGGTATCAAACTTCTCAAAGTATTTTATGCACTTTATATGAAAGTTTTTATTATAACCATCTTGGATGCCTATCATATTAGGACAAGTTTCATAACCAAAGCAAATTACCATGTTGTTCTAAAAGACTCTCAAAATAATATAAGTGAAGCATGAGAGATCAATAGTTTCTACAAAATAAAACCACCACCGTGCTCTAAAAATATATAAGTGAAGCACTAGAGCAAAATTAACTAGCTCAAAAGATATAAGTGAAGCACATAGAGTATTCTAATAAATTCTGATTCATGTGTGTCTCTCCCAAAAGGTGTGTACAGCAAGCATGATTGTGGTAAAATAAAAAGCAAAGACTAAAATCATACAAGACGCTCCAATCAAAACACATATCATGTGGTGAATAAAAATATAGCCTCAAGTAAAGTTACCGATAGACGAAGACAAAAGAGGGGATGCCTTCCGGGGCATCCCCAATCTTAGGCTTTTGGTTGTCGTTGAATTTTACTTTGGGGTGCCTTGGGCATCCCCAAGCTTAGGCTCTTGCCACTCCTTATTCCAAAATCCATCAAATCTTTACCCAAAAACTTGAAAACTTCACAACAGAAAACTTAACAGAAAAATCTCATGAGCTCTGTTAGTATAAGAAAACAAACCACCACTTTAAGGTACTGTAATGAACTCATTCTTTATTTATATTGATGTTAAACCTACTTTATTCCAACTTATATATGGTTCATACCCCCCGATACTACCCATAGATTCATTAAATAAGCAAACAACACACGAAAAACAGAATCTGTCAAAACAGAACAGTCTGTAGCAATCTGATTCATACGCATACTTCTGTAACGTCAAAAATTCTGAAATATATTTGTGGATGTGAGTAAGTTGACTATTAATCATCTGCAAAAAATCAACCTAAAATCACTCTCCAGTAAAAAATGGCATCTAATCTCATGAGCGCAAAAGTTTCTGTTTTTTACAGCAAGATCGCAAAGACTTCACCCATGTCTTCCCAAAGGTTCTACTTGGCACTAACACTAACTAAAACATAAAACCACATCTAAAAATAGGCTAGATGAATTATTTATTACTAAATAAGAACAAAAAGCAAAGAACAAAAATAAAATTGGGTTGACTCCCAACAAGCGCTATCATTTAACGCCCCTAGCTAGGCATCGATAATTTCGATGATGCTCACATGAAAGACAAGAATTGACGCACAAAGAGAACATCATATAACATATGAAAAACAAATCTAAGTCTAACATACTTCCTATGCATAGGAATCTTATAGGAAAATAAATTATCAAGAGAAGCAAAAACTAGCATATGCAAGAAAGAAGTGAGAAACAATAACAATCTCAATATAATGAGAGGTAATTTAGTAACATGAAAATTTCTACCACCATATTTTCCTCTCTCATAATAATTACATGTGGGATCATATTCAAATTCAACAATATAGCTCTCACATAAAATTTCCTCTGCATGATCCACATGCATGGAAAGTTGACACTCTTCCAAAATAGTGGGAATATCATTAACTAAAGTCATGACCTCTCCAAACCCACTTTTATCAAAAAGTTCATAAGATTGAACATTATCCAAATATGTGGGATCTAAAGTTGACACTCTTCCAAACCAACTTTCAGTATTATTGCAAACATTATTGTCAATCTCATATTCATCATCGGGCTTAAATAAATTTTCAAGATTGTAAGAAGAATCACCCCAATCATGATCATTGCAACAAGTAGTGGACATAGAAAAACTAGCATCCCCAAGCTTAGGGTTTTGCATATTATTAACAGAGTTGACATTAATAGAATTTATAATAATATCGTTGTAATCATGCTTTTCATTCAAGGAACTATCGTGAATCACTTCATAAGTTTCTTCTTTCAACACTTCATCACAATTTTCAAATTCATGAATTTCAAGCAAAACCTCATAAAGATAATCTAGTGCACAAAACTCATTAGCAATAGGTTCATCATAATTGGATCTTTTAAAAATATTAGTAAGAGGATGAGGATCCATAACAATAGATTTTCAGCAAGCGAAGATGCAAGCATGTAGAAGGCACATGGTAACACAAGCAAACAAAATATCTAACAAGAAAAAGGCGAACGGGAAAGAAGGGCGAATAAAACGGCAAATTTTTGTGAAGTGTGGAGAGGAAAACGAGAGGCGAATGGCAAATAATGTAATGCGAGGGAGAATAGTTTGTGATTGGTACTTGGTATGTCTTGACTTGAGCATAGATCTCCCCGGCAACGGCGCCAGAAATTGGCAAGTTGACGGGAGATCAAATCTTGACTTGAATTGGCGTAAATCTCCCCGACCACGGCGCCAGAAATCCTTCTTGCTACCTCTTGAGCATGTGTTGGTTTTCCCTTGAAGAGGAAAGGGTGATGCAGCAAAGTAGCGTAAGTATTTCCCTCAGTTTTTGAGAACCAAGGTATCAATCCTGTAGGAGATAACAACAAGTCAACTAGTACCTGCACAAACAATCAAGAACCTCGCACCCAACGCGATAAAGGGGTTGTAAATCCCTTCACGATCACTCGCAAAAGTGAGATCTAATAAAGATAGTAAGATGAGTATTTTTGGTATTTTTGTTGTATAGATTAGAAAGTAAAGATTGCAAAATAAAATAAATAGGAAACTATAATTGTAGATCGGAAACTTATATGATGGAAAATACAAGATTATATGATGGAAAATAGTCCCGGGGGCCATAGGTTTCACTAGTGGCTTCTCTCAAGATAGCATATATTACGGTGGGTGAACAAATTACTGCCGACCATTGATAGAAGAGTGCATAGTTATGAGAATATCTAGGCAACGATCGTGAATATAGGCTCACGTTCGTGTCAAGTAGACCAAACGATTCTGCATCTACTGCTATTACTCCACACATCGACCGCTATCTGGCATGAATCTAGAGTATTAAGTTCATAAGAACAGAGTAATGCATTAAGCAAGATGACATGATGCAGAGGGATAAACTCAAGCAATATGATATAAACCCCATCTTTTTATCCTCGATGGCAACAATACAATACGTGCCTTGCTGTCCCTACTGTCACTGGGAAAGGACACCTCAAGATTGAACCCAAAGCTAAGCACTTCTCCCATTGCAAGAAAGATCAATCTAGTAGGCCAAACTAAACTGATAATTCAAAGATACTTGCAAATATATCAAATCATGCATATAAGAATTCATAGAAGAACCAAATATTATTCATAGATAAACTTGATCATAAATCCACAATTCATCGGATCTAGGTAACCACACCGCAAAAGAGTGTTACATCGAATATATCTCCAAGAACATCGAGGAGAACTTTGTATTGAGAAAAAAAGAGAGAGAAGAAGCCATCTAGCTAATAACTATGGACCCGAAGGTCTGTGGTAAACTACTCACACATCATCAGAGAGGCTATGGTGTTGATGTAGAAGCCCTCCGTGATCGATTCCCCCTCTGGCAGATCATTGGAAAAGGCCCCAAGTTGGTATCTCACGAGTACCGAAGGTTGCGGCGGTGGAAAAGTGGTTTCGTGGCTCCCCCTGATGTTTATAGGGTATAAGAGTATTTATAGGCGAAAGAAGTACGGCGGTGGAGCTCCGTGGGGCCCTCGTGGGTGGGCGCGCTCCTACCCCCCCCCCCCCCCCCGGGCATGCCCTCCTGCCTCGTGGCCACCTCGCGGAGTTCCAGACCAACTCCAAGTCTTATGGATGCTTTCGTTCCAAGAAAGATTATCGTGAAGGTTTCATTCTGTTTGTGTCGGGGAGGCTGATCGGACCCACGAACACCTATGGGGCCGGCGGACCAGGCCCCTTGTGGTTCGAAGGGGGGCGGAGATCGCACGAAGAGCGGATCGAGGCGAGGCACACGAGTAGTTTACCCAGCTTCGGAGCTCTCCGGAGAGATAATACTCCTACTGCTGCTTGTTTGATGTATTGTGTTCTTGCTAGGGAGCGATGAGAGCTACAAAACCTAGCGTGAGTGTCTCTGGTCTCGAATGAGTCGAACTGGCCGAAACCCCTCCTACGTTGCGCATGGGTGTCACGCCCAATATGCGACCCTATCCAAAAGGAACTCGACTGTCCCACCAAGGATAGACCCGCATATTGAAACACTTTTGCAAGGTGGATATCATTACATCAACATTACATAATAGACGGGGATACATACATAAGGCACAAATGCCACAAGAATACATCAACATCATATACAAGATCAACATCCGACTACGGATGAAACATAAACAGAAACTCAAACGACATCCACCACGCTAGCCCGGGCTGCCGACACGGAACCTATCCTCGATCGAAGAAGTAGCGGAAGAAGAACTCCAACACAAGCAAACATCGCTCTCGCGTCAAGATCATCGCAAACCTGTACACTGCAATCGGTGGTGTAGAAATCATGAGCCACGAGGATTCGGCAACCCCATTACCATGGGTATCAAGACTAGCAAAGCTTAATGGGAAAGGAAGGGATAAAGTGGTGAGGTTGCAGCAGCGGCTAAGCATGATATGGTGGCTAACATACGCATAAATGAGAGCGAGAAGAGGAACAAAGGAACGATTCGTGAACTAGTAATGATCAAGAAGTGATCCTGAACTCCTACTTACGCCGAGACATAACCCGAAACCGTGTTCTCCTCTCGATCAACCCGAAAAGAGACACTCACGGTTACGCACACGGTTGGTGTATTTTAGAAGAGTTTACTTCAAGTTTATTACAACCGGATATTAACAAATTCTATCTGCCACATAACCGCTGGCACGACTTTCGAAAGTTTATACCCTGCAGGGTGTCCCAACTTAGCCCATGATAAGCTCTCGCGATCAACGAAGGATATTCCTTCTCCCCGGGAAGACCCGATCAGTCTCGGAATCCCGGCTACAAGACATTTCGACAGCAATAAAACAAGACCAGCAAAGCCGCCCGATGTGCCGACAAATCCCGATAGGAGTCTGTCACGCCCAATATGCGACCCTATCCAAAAGGAACTCGAAGGTCCCACCAAGGATAGACCCGCATATTGAAACGCTTTTGCAAGGTGGATATCATTACATCAACATTACATAATACATAGGGATACATACATAAGGCACAAATGCCACAAGAATACATCAACATCATATACAAGATCAACATCCGACTACGGATGAAACATAAACAAGCTCAAACGACATCCACCACTGCTAGCCCAGTGCCGACACAGAACCTATCCCCTGATCGAAGAAGCAGAAGAAGAACTCAGGACAAGCAAGCATCGCTCTCGCGTCATGATCATCGCAAACCTGTACCTGCAACTGGTGGTGTAGTAATCTGTGAGCCACGAGGACTCAGCAATCCCATTACCATGGGTATCAAGACTAGCAAAGCTTAAAGGGAAAGGAAGGGGTAAAGTGGTGAGGTTGCAGCAGCGGCTAAGCATATATGGTGGCTAACATACGCAATGAGAGCGAGAAGAGAAACAAAGGAACGGTCGCCAACTAGTAATGATCAAGAAGTGATCCTGAACTCCTACTTACGCCGGACATAACCCGAAACCGTGTTCTCCTCTCGATCAACCCGAAAAGAGACACTCACGATTACGCACACGGTTGGTGTATTTTAGAAGAGTTTGCTTCAAGTTTACTACAACCGGATATTAACAAATTCCCATCTTCCACATAACCGCAGGCACGGCTCTCGAAAGTTTATACCCTGCAGGGTGTCCCAACTTAGCCCATGATAAGCTCTCACGATCAACGAAGGATATTCCTTCTCCCGGGAAGACCCGATCAGTCTCGGAATCCCGGCTACAAGACATTTCGACAGCAATAAAACAAGACCAGCAAAGCTGCCCGGATGTGCCGACAAATCCCGATAGGAGTCGCACGTACCTCGTTCTCAGGGCACACCGGATGAGCCAGACGTCGGGTTGGCATAGACCCTGATTGCCCAGGGCGCCGGACATCGCTTCGGTTTGGACCAAAGACTCGAAGGAGAACTGGCCCGGGGGGCTAAAATAAAAATGACCCTCGGGCTCCGGAAAACCCAAGGGAAATAAAAGGGCATAGGTGAGACAAATGGTAAAACCAATGTTGGGCCTTCTTTGGAGGAGTCTTATTCAAAGCGAACTGTCAAGGGGGTCCCATAAATCACCCGACCGTTAGGGACGCAAAATCCGGGAACATAATACCGATATGACGGAAACTAGGGCGGCAAGAGTGGAACAAAACACCGTGCATAAGGCCGAGCCTTCCACCCTTTACCAAGTATATAGATGCATTAATAATATAAGATATATTGTGATATCCCAACAAGTAAACATGTTCCAACAAGGAACAACATCTTCATGTTCCAACAAGGCAAACTTCATCTTCACCTGCAACTAACAATGCTATAAGAGGGGCTGAGCAAAGCGGTAACATAGCCAATCAACGGTTTGCTAGGAATGGTGCAAAAGGTTAGAGGCTGACATGGCAATTTGGGAGGCTTGAGGAACAAGTGATAGGTAGCGCAGCATAGCGAAAGAACGAAGCAACTAGCATAGCAATGATAGTAGTGAGATCTAGGGTAGCGGTCATCTTGCCTGAAATCCATAAGGAAGAAGAACGAGTCCATGAAGAAGATGAACGGATGAAGCCGAACCAAGCGTGAGACGAACGAATCCTCACGATCATAGCAACGAAACGGGAACTAACAAGAAGAAGCACACAACATAGTAAACAGACCACACATGAACAAGACATGATGCACAACAAGCATGATGCATGACAAATCTAGATGAGGCTACTCATGGCAAGACATGATGCAAACAAGAGCAACACATCAAAGCAAGTTTAAATGAGGCCGAAAACAACATATAACAATTAGGTAAGTCCTCATATGCAAATTTCGAAATTGGTCCAGATCTGAATAAACCTTAAGTTCAAGTTGTTAAACAGCAAGTTAATATGCATCACGATGATCTACACGAAATTCTAGTCAAGTTACATATAAAGTTCATTTAATTCGAGACTACGGTCTAGAAGACATGAGCAAAACAAGATAAGCATGGCATTGATGCAAAATGCATACAAACATCAAGCAAACACCTCAAAACAAGGATGCAACATGATAATATGAAACTACATGCAAAATCAAGCAAGTTTCATATAGAGCACACTCAAAACGGAGCAACGGATCAACACATACACACTATACAAGTCATAGGAACAATCTGTCCAAAACAGCAACTAGGCATATTGCAAGCATCAAAACAACATGCTACAGAATCTCAACATAATAACAAAAGGCATGGGCACGATGTACAGGTAAAGCATGACAAAACATGAACACTGAGCTATCTCCAGAAATCACTAGAACATGCTCAAAATGACATGGCAAGATTGCAAATAATAACAGTTTCAGACTTTAGCAGAAATAACATCAGGTTGCAATGTTTAGAGCAATAAAACAACATGTTAAAGGAACTTATCATGGAAATCAAAGGAATGGGATGAACCTACTAAATACATAGAACAGAAGTCCTTTAGTGACCATAAGCCAAAAAGGATCAGAAAATATGATGGCACCCATGTAAACATGGCAAGTTATATTACAGATTCATACATGGCAGGAACAACAATAAGTAGGCATGTTGGTGAGCTTGAACCACTCACCACAGAGCAATACATGGCATGGCAAGGCAACCAACAGTAAGGAGAGTTGGCATAGAAGCTATACATGGCAAGAACAACATAATATCACACACGGATCAACTATAACAACCTTGGCAAAATTGAATAACATGTAAACAACCTGCCAGGGAACATTTTATAGCAAAAGTAGAGCGCGATTGACTGAGGCTATGGCACTCCATAATTTCAAACAAGGGAATTGATGGATAGAGCAAGACATGTATAACAAAACATCCTTACTGAAGTATCTCAAAATATGCATGGAACTCTCTGTAGCATCAAGTTAACATGGCACCAAAATATAACAGAATCTGCCAGGAAAACAACAACAGCAAGTACCCTACTTAACAAGCTTGATGCACTCACTACACAACTGACAAAAATACATGTCAAGCACCCCTGGAAAGATGGCATGGCATATTACAAAACACATGTAGGACTCAAGTTCATAGGATGCACACATCATTCATGGCAAAAATGACAAATGGGCATGTTCTGATAAGAATCAGAAACTAACATCACATAGCACTTTTCTAACAGCATTTCGGGCATTAGGATGAGCTCAAATAGAAATGATGCATTGAGATGAAATGATCTAATCTTCGAGGCAAACATTTTGATATATTACACGCGCCAAACGGAGCTATATGAGGAGAGTTATGGCATGACGAAAATGGCACAAAATATCACATATTCGGGGACTTGGACGAAATTTGGAGGGGGGAAAGTCAACCTCATGTTTAGATCGGGTGCGGAGCGGCGCGGGGCCCGAGGTCACCGGAGTAGGCGCCGGAGATGGAGCGGAGGGGGGGCGGCCAGGGAGGGGCCGGGGCCGACCGGGCGGAGGCGAGCCCGGGCGGCGCGGCAAGAAAGTAGGCGCCGGGGAGGAGGCCGGGTGGCGATGAGGCGGCCGGCGAGCTCGGCCGGAGGCGTGAGCGGGCGGCGGGAGGAGGCCGGAACTCCGACGAGGGCGCGGGCGGCGCGTTCGCTGCCGGGCCGGGCAAGCGGCGGAGCGCGCCGGGAGGGCGCGGGCGGGCGGCGGCCGGACTGGGGCCGGGAGCGGCTCGGGCCGGGCAAGGCGGGGCGCGGTGGAGCAGGGCCACGTGGCGGCGCAGGGTTGGACGCGGGGGCGGCGGCGATGACGTGGCGTCCCCGGATTGGTCCGGGCGACGTGGAGGCGGCGGCGGACGCGTCCGGCGGCGGGGTGGACACGTCCGGTGGCGTGCGGGGGGGGGGGGGGATTTTAGGGTTTGATCTGCGCGAGAAAAACGGAGGGAGACACATATTTATAGGTAGAAGGAGCTAGGAGAGTCCAAATGGAGCACGGTTTTCGGCCACGCGATCGTGATCCAACGACCAAGAGCATGGAGAGGAGTTAGGTGGGTTTTGGGCCACTTTGGAAGGGTGTTGGGCTGCAAAGAGAAAGAGGGGTTTACGGTTACCCGGTTAACCGTTGGAGTACCAAACGACCTCCGAATGACACGAAACTTGACAGGCGGTCTACCGGTGCTATACCAAGGCCGCTTGACAAACCTCGGGGCATTCCGAGAACGTTTGACACCCGCACATGAAAAGAGGTAAAAGGGGGCGCCGGGAGACATAGGAGTGCCGGATTGGAAAACGGACAACGGGGAAAATGCTCGGACGCATGAGACGAACATGTATGCCAAATGAAATGCACATGATGACATGATAAAATGCAGATGATGACATGGCAAAATGCAACACGCAAGCAAATGACATGGCAAGGACGACGAATAGCTGAAGGACACCTGGCGCATCGAATCCGGGGCGTTACAACACTCCTCCACTAACAAGAGATCTCGTCCCGAGATCTTAGGACCGAGACGGAAGGGAAAAAGGGATGAGGTGAAACGAGAACTCAAGAGAAGAAGCAAAGAATCAAGAGCGTTCGAGAAGAAGAGAGGAACGACGAGAATGACAAGAATCGAAAGCTGACGGAATCAGATAGACTATGAAAGCACTTGTTCTAACCGGAGTGGTTAGAATGAGAAAAGAAACGAATAAGACTGAAAGGATTTAGACAGCACACCGGTTGAACAAGGAAAGAATAGAACATGAGCTTCAGAAGATGGAATGAGACTTGACGAGATAAACAACGCAATACCTCCGGAAGAATTGAAAGAATTGAATGAAAAGAACTTAGAAGGAAGGATTGACTGGAGTTGTTGAGAAAATCAACAACGAAAGAAACAAACTTGTTGTGGACTTATGGATAACATCTCAAAACTTGAGGTGAAATTATACCACGACCAAAAGTTTGAATAGCTGAGAAGAATGAAGAAATGCAAAACTACACTTCAAAAGAATACGGAGAATTAATTCCACCTCGAGACACGAGAAGAAAAGATACTTGAACTCCGCCAACAAAATCTTGATGAACTCTTGAAGAAAAGATTAAATCATGAAGAACCACCATGAAGAACTCCGGTAACAAAAGGATGATGAGATAGAATGAAGGAAGAAAGAATAAGATTAAATCTTACGATGATTTAGATGGAGGTTCCGATGAAATGGCCGAGGAAATTTGAACTCCGGAAAAAAAAAAGACGAACGACTTAGATCCGAGAAAAACACTCATCACGAACAATCTCCAAAGAAAGAATTAATCAACTTGACCACGATGAAATGAGAATAAGAATTATGTTATGCTTATCCTCCACCAATTAAATTGATGAGAAGCAATGGATTTGCATACTACTTATTCTTCTTGAAAAGGATTGAGAAGTGACATGTCGCAAACTTGAGAAGGTCTTCAAGAACCACCGGTAGGATTGAAAAGAACGAATGTATTAAAATGATAATCAAAGAAAAAGGATCTTGAACGAACCACCGTAAGAATTCGAAAATGACTGATGGAAGAATCACCGGGACAAAATTAGAACAACCAATATGCTAGAGGGGGTTTAGATGCAAAAGAACAAAGAGATCATGAGCTGAATAAAGAACACTTGTACGAAGCACCGGAAGAATATTGAGATGAACGAAGGGGCACGGATATAGAATAATTGGGGAATGAATCTGAAAACTTGGAACGAATAAATCTTCCGAAAAGATGGCCTCCGGATGATTGAGACGGAAAGCAACTCCTGAAATACTCCGGATGGATAAGAAAAGAATAACCGACAAACTGAAATAATTCGAGAGGATAGCATGAAGCTAGAACCACGAATCTTCGGGAGAAAGGGCAAGATTTAGAGGAAAAACTCACTTCAATCTTCAAATGATGACGAGAAACACCACCAAAATTAATGAGATACTCCGGAAGAATGAAAAACAGAGAGGTTGAGCCAACAATGAAATGATTTGAAATTGATATTGGAAAAAGCATGTGACTGATGAAATTCATTCTTACGTCAAACTTCAAAAGGGATTTGAGAATAACTCCGGAATAATTAGAAGAGTCAGGTAAGATCCTGGGAAAGACCTGTGGGTTAGGGCCCACTGAAGAGAAAAACACCGTTGAAAAGGATTATTGAATAGATAGATGATGCACCGGAACAATTGAAATATTTTTGATGAGGTGACAACCTCGAATTAATTGGAACACCGACAAATCTCCTGAGATGACTTGAGCACTCGGAAGGATAAAGCTGGCGAGAGGCTAACGAGCAAGGAGAAAACATTTGAGCCGATGAAAAGAATAAGATCAACCCGAAAAACTTGAATTGAGTGCACCGGAAAAAGAAAGGGATGAAGAATGACGAACAAGACGAGAATTCACCGGTTGAAATAATTGAGGGAAGACTCCACACGAATGAAATTGATGGTTGAAAGAAACTCGAACTCTGGGAATAATAGGGTGGGAGGGCGGGAAAACAAAGGCAACTTGGAAGGGGAAATCGACGAATAACTTGAAAAGAAAAAAAAAACCGGTTGAGAACAATGAGGATAGAAAGCAAAGACTTCACACGAGTAGGATGGATACTCGATTACAGACTCCGGTTACGAGAAGAAGAACAGGGAGGGCGGGTGGGAAAAGAAAACAACTGAGGATTGAATCAAAGATGAAGAGGCTCGAGTCAACCTGACGAGAAATACACCGGATGAAAAGAGCTGAGGGCCAACGATCGGAAAACCAACTGCGTGATCCTAAAAAAATTTGAAGGGGAAGAGGAGTAGTTCAAAACACCTACGTCAAGATTCCTGACCAGAGCGACGAAGGGGCTGAGGAGTAAAAAGAAATCCTACTCTCCGATATAACTAGACTCCGAAAATAGTTTTCTTCTAGACTCAACAACGGCCAAACTACACGATCAATCAAGGGGCCTTAGGGTCGGTCGAGGCTCGATACTAACTTGAAACACGCCTAATATGCGACCCTATCCAAAAGGAACTCGAAGGTCCCACCAAGGATAGACCCATATTGAAACGCTTTTGCAAGGTGGATATCATTACATCAACATTACATAATACATAGGGATACATACATAAGGCACAAATGCCACAAGAATACATCAACATCATATACAAGATCAACATCCGACTACGGATGAAACATAAACAGAAGCTCAAACGACATCCACCCTGCTAGCCCAGGCTGCCGACCTGGAACCTATCCCCTGATCGAAGAAGCAGAAGAAGAACTCAGGACAAGCAAGCATCGCTCTCGCGTCATGATCATCGCAAACCTGTACCTGCAACTGGTGGTGTAGTAATCTGTGAGCCACGAGGAATCAGCAATCCCATTACCATGGGTATCAAGACTAGCAAAGCTTAAAGGGAAAGGAAGGGGTAAAGTGGTAAGGTTGCAGCAGCGGCTAAGCATATATGGTGGCTAACATACGCAATGAGAGCGAGAAGAGAAACAAAGGAACGGTCGCCAACTAGTAATGATCAAGAAGTGATCACGAACTCCTACTTACGCCGAGACATAACCCGAAACCGTGTTCTCCTCTCGATCAACCCCGAAAAGAGACACTCACGATTACGCACGGTTGGTGTATTTTAGAAGAGTTTGCTTCAAGTTTACTACAACCGGATATTAACAAATTCCCATCTCGCCACATAACATGGGCACGGCTCTCGAAAGTTTATACCTGCAGGGTGTCCCAACTTAGCCCATGATAAGCTCTCGCGATCAACGAAGGATATTCCTTCTCCCGGGAAGACCCGATCGATCTCGGAATCCGGCTACAAGACATTTCGACAACAATAAAACAAGACCAGCAAAGCCGCCCGGATGTGCCGACAAATCCCGATAGGAGTCGCACGTACCTCGTTCTCGAGCACACCGGATGAGCCAGACGTCGGGTTGGCATAGACCCCGATTGCCAGGGCGCCGGACATCGCCGGTTTGGACCAAAGACTCGAAGGAGAACTGGCCCGGGGCTAAAATAAAGATGACCCTCGGCCCGGAAAACCCAAGGGAAATAAAAGGGCATAGGTGAGACAAATGGTAAAACCAATGTTGGGCCTTCTTTGGAGGAGTCTTATTCAAAGCGAACTGTCAAGGGGGTCCCATAAATCACCCAACCGTTAGGGACGCAAAATCCGGGAACATAATACCGATATGACGGAAACTAGGGCGGCAAGAGTGGAACAAAACACCGTGCATAAGGCCGAGCCTTCCACCCTTTACCAAGTATATAGATGCATTAATAATATAAGATATATTGTGATATCCCAACAAGTAAACATGTTCCAACAAGGAACAACATCTTCATGTTCCAACAAGGAACAAACTTCATCTTCACCTGCAACTAACAACGCTATAAGAGGGGCTGAGCAAAGTGGTAACATAGCCAATCAACGGTTTGCTAGGAATGGTGCAAAAGGTTAGAGGCTGACATGGCAATTTGGGAGGCTTGAGGAACAAGTGATAGGTAGCGCAGCATAGCGAAAGAACGAAGCAACTAGCATAGCAATGATAGTAGTGAGATCCAGGGTAGCGGTCATCTTGCCTGAAATCCGCAAGGAAGAAGAACGAGTACATTAAGAAGATGAACTGATTAAGCCGAACCAAGCGTTGACGAACGAATCCTGACGATCTCAACGCAACAGTAACTAACAAGAAGAAGCACACAACATAGTAAACAGACCACACATGAACAAGACATGATGCACAACAAGCATGATGCATGACAAATCTATATGAGGCTACTCATGGCAAGAGATGATGCAAACAAAAGCAACACATCAAAGCAAGTTTAAATGAGGCCGGAAACAACATATAACAATTCTGGTAAGTCCTCATATGCAAATTTCGAAATTGGTCCAGATCTGAATAAACCTTAAGTTCAAGTTGTTAAACAGCAAGTTAATATGCACCACAATGATCTACACGAAATTCTAGTCAAGTTACATATAAAGTTCATTTAATTCGGAGCTACGGTCTAGAAGATATGAGCAAAACAAGATAAGCATGGCATTGATGCAAAATGCATACAAACATCAAGCTAACACCTCAAAACAAGGATGCAACATGATAATATGAAACTACATGCAAAATCAAGCAAGTTTCATATAGAGCACACTCAAAACGGAGCAACGGATCAACACATACACACTATACAAGTCATAGCAACAATCTGTCCAAAACAGCAACTAGGCATATTGCAAGCATCAAAACAACATGCTACAGAATCTCAACATAATAACAAAAGTCATGGGCATGATGTACAGGTAAAGCATGACAAAACATGAACACTGAGCTATCTCCAGAAATCACTAGAACATGCTCAAAATGACATGGCAAGATTGCAAATAATAACAGTTTCAGACTTTAGCAGAAATAACATCAGGTTGCAATGTTTAGAGCAATAAAACAACATGTTATAGGAACTTATCATGGAAATCAAAGGAATGGGATGAACCTACTAAATACATAGAACAGAAGTCCTTTAGTGACCATAAGCCAAAAAGGATCAGAAAATATGATGGCACCCATGTAAACATGGCAAGTTATATTACAGATTCATACATGGCAGGAACAACAATAAGTAGGCATGTTGGTGAGCTTGAACCACTCACCACAGAGCAATACATGGCATGGCAAGGCAACCAACAGTAAGAAGACTTGGCATAGAAGCTATACATGGCAAGAACAACATAATAGCACACACGGATCAACTACAACAACCTTGGCAAAATTGAATAACATGTAAACAACCTGCCAGGGAACATTTTATAGCAAAAGTAGAGCGCGATTGACTCAAGCTATGGCACTCCATAATTTCAAACAAGGGAATTGATGGATAGAGCAAGACATGTATAACAAAACATCCTTACTGAAGTATCTCAAAATATGCATGGAACTCTCCGTAGCATCAAGTTAACATGGCAACAAAATATAACATAATCTGCCAGGAAAACAACAACAGCAAGTATCCTACTTAACAAGCTTGATGCACTCGCTATACAACTCACAAAAATACATGGCAAGCACCCCTGAAAAGTTGGCATGGCATATTACAAAACACATGTAGGACTCAAGTTCATAGGATGCACACATCATTCATGGCAAAAATGACAAAAGGGCATGTTCTGATAAGAATCAGAAACTAACATCACATAGCACTCTTCTAACAGCATTTCGGGCATCAGGATGAGCTCAAATGGAAATTACGCAATGAGATGAAATGATCTAATCTTCGAGGCGAACATTTTGATATATTACACGCGCGAAACGGAGCATATGAGGAGAGTTATGGCATGACGAAAATGGCACAAAATATCACATATTCGGGGACTTGGACGAAATTTGGAGGGGGGAAAGTCAACCTCATGTTTAGATCGGGATCTGGGCGGCGCGGGTCCCGAGGTCGCCGGAGTAGGCGCCGGAGATGGAGAGGAGGGGGCGGCTGTGGAGGGGCCGGGCCGATTGGCGAGGCGAGCCCGGGCGGCGCGCAAGAAAGTAGGCGCTGGGGAGGAGGCCGGGCGGCGGCGATGCGGCGCCGGGCGGGGCGGCGCGAGGCGCGGCGGGCTGTGGCGGTGATGAGGCGGCGAAGCTCGGCCGGAGGTGCGGAGCGGGCGGCGGAGGAGGCCGGAACTCCGACGAGGCGCGGCGGCGGGCGTGAGGCCTCCGGCGAGGGCGCGGCGGCGCGGCTCGGCCGGGCCGGGTAGCGGCGGCGCGCCGCCGGAGGGCTGGCGGCGGCCGGCCGACAAGGGGCCGGAGCGGCCTCGGCGGGCGGGCGTGGGCGGTGGAGCAGGGCCACGTGGCGGCGCAGGTTGGACGCGGGGCGGCGGGCGATGACGTGGCATCCCGGATTGGTCCGGGCGACGTGGAGGCGGCGGCGACGCGTCCGGCGCGGCGGGTGGACATGTCCGCTGGCGTGGGGGGATTTAGGGTTGGATCTGCGCGAGAAAAACGGAGGGAGACACATATTTATAGGTAGAAGGAGCTAGGAGAGTCCAAATGGAGCACGCTTTTCGGCCACGCGATCGTGATCGAACGACCAAGAGCATGGAGAGGAGTTAGGTGGGTTTTGGGCCACTTTGGAAGGGTGTTGGGCTGCAAAGAGAAAGAGGGGTTTACGGTTGCCATCTTGCTAACTGCTGGAGTACCAAACGACCTCGAATGACACGAAACTTGACAGCGGTTCTACCGGTGCTATATCAAGGCCGCTTGACAAACCTCGGGGCATTCCGAGAACGTTTGACACCCGCACATGAAAAGAGGTAAAAGGGGGCGCCGGGAGACATAGGAGTGCCGGATTGGAAAACGGACAACGGGGAAAATGCTCGGATGCACGAGACGAACATGTATGCCAAATGAAATGCACATGATGACATGATAAAATGCAGATGATGACATGGCAAAATGCAACACGCAAGCAAATGACGTGGCAAGGACGGCGAATAGCTGAAGGACACCTGGCGCATCGAATCCGGGGCGTTACAACACTCCTCCACTAACAAGAGATCTCGTCCCGAGATCTTAGGACCGAGACGGAAGGGAAAAGGGATGAGGTGAAACGAGAACTCAAGAGAAGAAGCAAAGAATCAAGAGCGTTCGAGAAGAAGAGAGGAACGACGAGAATGACAAGAATCGAAAGCTGACGGAATCAGATAGACTATGAAAGCACTTGTTCTAACCGGAGTGGTTAGAATGAGAAAAGAAACGAATAAGACCGAAAGGATTTAGACAAAGCACACCGTTGAACAAGGAAAGAATAGAACATGAGCTTCAGAAGATGGAATGAGACTTGACGAGATAAACAACGCAATACCTCCGGAAGAATTGAAAGAATTGAATGAAAAGAACTTAGAAGGAAGGATTGACTGGAGTTGTTGAGAAAATCAACAACGAAAGAAACAAACTTGTTGTGGACTTATGGATAACATCTCAAAACTTGAGGTGAAATTATACCACGACCAAAAGTTTGAATAGCTGAGAAGAATGAAGAAATGCAAAACTCCACTTCAAAAGAATACGGAGAATTAATTGCACCTCGAGACGCGAGAAGAAAAGATACTTGAACTCCGCCAACAAAATCTTGATGAACTCTTGAAGAAAAGATTAAATCATGAAGAACCACCATGAAGAACTCCGGTAACAAAAGGATGATGAGATAGAATGAAGGAAGAAAGAATAAGATTAAATCTTACGATGATTTAGATGGAGGTTCGATGAAATGGCCGAGGAAATTTGAACTCCGGAAAAAAAGACGAACGACTTAGATCCGAGAAAACACTCATCACGAACAATCTCCAAAGAAAGAATTAATCAACTTGACCACGATGGCGAAATGAGAATAAGAATTATGTTATGCTTATCCTCCACCAATTAAATTGATGAGAAGCAATGGATTTGCATACTACTTATTCTTCTTGAAAAGGATTGAGAAGTGACATGTCGCAAACTTGAGAAGGTCTTCAAGAACCACCGGTAGGATTGAAAAGAACGAATGGATTAAAATGATAATCAAAGAAAAAGGATCTTGAACGAACCACCGTAAGAATTCGAAAATGACTGATGGAAGAATCACCGGGAAAAAATTAGAAGAACCAATATGCTAGAGGGGGTTTAGATGCAAAAGAACAAAGAGGTCATGAGCTGAATAAAGAACACTTGTACGAAGCACCGGAAGAATATTGAGATGAACGAAGGGGCACGGATATAGAATAATTGGGGAATGAATCTGAAAACTTGGAACGAATAAATCTTCCGAAAAGATGGCCTCCGGATGATTGAGACGGAAAGCAACTCCTGAAATACTCCGGATGGATAAGAAAAGAATAACCGACAAACTGAAATAATTCGAGAGGATAGCATGAAGCTAGAACCACGAATCTTCGGGAGAACGGGCAAGATTTAGAGGAAAAACTCACTTCAATCTTCAAATGATGACGAGAAACACCACCAAAATTAATGAGATACTCGGAAGAATGAAAACAGAGAGGTTGAGCCAACAATGAAATGATTTGAAATTGATATTGGAAAAAGCATCCGACCGATGAAATTCATTCTTACGCCAAACTTCAAAAGGGATTTGAGAATAACTCCGAATAATTAGAAGAGTCGTAAGATCCTGGGAAAGACCTGTGGGTTAGGGCCCACTGAAGAGAAAAACACCGTTGAAAAGGATTATTGAATAGATAGATGATGCACCGGAACAATTGAAATATTTTTGATCAGGTGACAACCTCGAATTAATTGGAACACCGACAAATCTCCTGAGATGACTTGAGCACTCCGGAAGGATAAACTGGCGAGAGGCGAACGAGCAAGGAGAAAACATTTGAGCCGATGAAAAGAATAAGATCAACCCGAAAAACTTGAATTGAGTGCACCGGAAAAAGAAAGGGATGAAGAATGATGAACAAGACGAGAATTCACCGGTTGAAATAATTGAGGGAAGACTCCACACGAATGAAATTGATGGTCGAAAGAAACTCGAACTCTGGGAATAATAGGATGGAAGGGGAAATCGACGAATAACTTGAAAAGAAAAAAAAAACCGGTTGAGAACAATGAGGATAGAAAGCAAAGACTTCACACGAGTAGGATGGATACTCGATTACAGACTCCGGTTACGAGAAGAAGAACAGGGAGGGCGGGTGGGAAAAGAAATCAACTGAGGATTGAATCGAAGATGAAGAGGCTCGAGTCAACCTGACGAGAAATGCACCGGATGAAAAGAGCTGAGGGCCAACGATCGGAAAACCAATCGCGTGATCCTAAAAAATTTGAAGGGAAGAGGAGTAGTTCAAAACACCTACGCCAAGATTCTGACCAGAGCGACGAAGGGGCTGAGGAGTAAAAAGAAATCCTACTCTCCGATATAACTAGACTCAAAATAGTTTTCTTCTAGACTCAACAACGGCCAAACTACACGATCAATCAAGGGGGCCTTAGGGTCGGTCGAGGCCTCGATACCAACTTTGAACACGCCTAATATGCGACCCTATCCAAAAGGAACTCAAGGTCCCACCAAGGATAGACCCGCATATTGAAACGCTTTTGCAAGGTGGATATCATTACATCAACATTACATAATACATAGGATACATACATAAGGCACAAATGCCACAAGAATACATCAACATCATATACAAGATCAACATCCGACTACGGATGAAACATAAATGTAAGCTCAAACGACATCCACCCTCGCTAGCCCAAAGGCCGACCGAACCTATCCCCGATCGAAGAAGCGTAAGAAGAACTCAGGACAAGCAAGCATCGCTCTCGGCCATGATCATCGCAAACCTGTACCTGCAATCGGTGGTGTA
This sequence comes from Aegilops bicornis, assembly GCA_021605145.1. Taxonomy (NCBI): domain Eukaryota; kingdom Viridiplantae; phylum Streptophyta; class Magnoliopsida; order Poales; family Poaceae; genus Aegilops; species Aegilops bicornis. Next base: position 366,090,328 of record CM038672.1, read on the forward strand.
GTAACTGTGAGCCACGAGGACTCAAAGAATCCCATTACCATGGGTATCAAGACTAGCAAAGCTTAAAGGAAAGGAAGGGGTAAAGTGGTGAGGTTGCAAAGAGCGGCTAAGCATATATGGTGGCTAACATACGCAATGAGAGCGAGAAGAGAAACAAAGGAACGGTCGCCAACTAGTAATGATCAAGAAGTGATCCTGAACTCCTACTTACGTCAGACATAACCCAGAAACCGTGTTCTCCTCTCGATCAACCCCGAAAAGAGACACTCACGGTTACTGATTGGACCAGCACTCGAAGGAGAACTGGCCCGGGGGGGCTAAAATAAAGATGACCCTTGGGCTCCGGAAAACCCAAGGGAAATAAAAGGGCATAGGTGAGACAAATGGTAAAACCAATGTTGGGCCTTGCTGGAGGAGACTTATTCAAAGCGAACTGTCAAGGGGGTCCCATAAATCACCCAACAGCGTTAGGGACGCAAAATCCGGGAACATAATACCGATATGACGGAAACTAGGGCGGCAAGAGTGGAACAAAACACCAGGCATAAGGCCGAGCCTTCCACCCTTTACCAAGTATATAGATGCATTAATAATATAAGATATATTGTGATATCCCAACAAGTAAACATGTTCCAACAAGGAACAACATCTTCATGTTCCAACAAGGAACAAACTTCATCTTCACCTGCAACTAACAATGCTATAAGAGGGGCTGAGCAAAGCGGTAACATAGCCAATCAACGGTTTGCTAGGAATGGTGCAAAAGGTTAGAGGCTGACATGGCAATTTGGGAGGCTTGAGGAACAAGTGATAGGTAGCGCAAAGCATAGCTTAAAGAACGAAGCAACTAGCATAGCAATGATAGTAGTGAGATCCAGGGTAGCAGTCATCTTGCCTGAAATCCCGCAAGGAAGAAGAACGAGTCCATGAATAAGATGAACGGATGAAGCTTTAACCAAGCGTAGACGAACGAATCCTCACGATCGCAACGAAACGGGAACTAACAAGAAGAAGCACACAACATAGTAAACAGACCACACACGAACAAGACATGATGCACAACAAGCATGATGCATGACAAATCTATATGAGGCTACTCATGGCAAGAGATGATGCAAACAAGAGCAACACATCAAAGCAAGTTTAAATGAGGCCGGAAACAACATATAACAATTCCTAGAAGTCCTCATATGCAAATTTCGAAATTGGTCCAGATCTGAATAAACCTTAAGTTCAAGTTGTTAAACAGCAAGTTAATATGCACCACGATGATCTACACGAAATTCTACTCAAGTTACATATAAAGTTCATTTAATTCGGAGCTACGGTCTAGAAGATATGAGCAAAACAAGATAAGCATGACATTGATGCAAAATGCATACAAACATCAATCAAACACCTCAAAACAAGGATGCAACATGATAATATGAAATTACATGCAAAATCAAGCAAGTTTCATATAGAGCACACTCAAAACGGAGCAACGGATCAACACATACACACTATACAAGTCATAGCAACAATCTGTCCAAAACAGCAACTAGGCATATTGCAAGCATCAAAACAACATGCTACAGAATCTCAACATAATAACAAAAGGCATGGGCATGATTTAAAGGTAAAGCATGACAAAACATGAACAGTGAGCTATCTCCAGAAATCAGTAGAACATGCTCAAAATGACATGGCAAGATTGCAAATAATAACAGTTTCAGACTTTAGCAGAAATAACATCAGGTTGCAATGTTTAGAGCTATCAAAATACATGTTAAAGGAACTTATCATGGAAAACAAAGGGATGGGATGAATCTACTAAATACATAGAACAAAAGTCCTTCAGTGACCATAAGCCAAAAAGGATCAGAAAATATGATGGCACCCATGTAAACATGGCAAGTTATATTACAGATTCATACATGGCAGGAACAACAATAAGTAGGCATGTTGGTGAGCTTGAACCACTCACCACAGAGCAATACATGGCATGGCAAGGCAACCAACAGTAATAAAACATGGCATAGAAGCTATACATGGCAATAACAACATAATAGCACACACGGATCAACTACAACAACCTTGGCAAAATTGAATAACATGTAAACAACCTGCCAGGAAACATCTTATAGCAAAAGTAGAGCTCGATTGACTCAAGCTATGGCACTCCATAATTTCAAACAAGGGAATTGTTGGATAGAGCAAGATATGTATAACAAAACATCCTTACTGAAGTATCTCAAAATATGCATGGAACTCTCTGTAGCATCAAGTTAACATGGCAACAAAATATAACAGAATCTGCCAGGAAAACAACAACAAAGAAGTACCCTACTTAACAAGATTGATGCACTCACTACACAACTCACAAGAATACATGGCAAGCACCCCTGGAAAGATGGCATGGCATATTACAAAACACATGTAGGACTCAAGTTCGTAGGATGCACACATCAATCATGGCAAAAATGACAAAAGTGCATGTTTTGATTAGAATCAGAAACTAACAGAACATAGCACTCTTCTAACAGCATTTCGGGCATCAATATGAACTCGAATGGAAATGGTGCAATGAGGAGAAATGATCTAATCTTCGAGGCGAACATTTTGATATATTACACGTGCGAAACGGAGCTATATGAAGAGAGTTATGGCATGATGAAAATGGCACAAAATATCACATATTCGGGGACTTGGACGAAATTTGGAGGGGGGAAAGTCAACCTCATGTTTAGATCGGGATCTGAGCGGCGCGGGTCCCGAGGTCACCGGAGTAGGCGCCGGAGATGGAGAGGAGGGGCGGCTGTGGAGAGGGCCGGGCCGACCGGGCGGAGGCGCAGCCCGGGCGACTGCAAAGTAGGCGCCATGGGAGGAGGCCGGGCGGCGATGCGGCGCCGGGCCGGGCGGGCGCGAGGCGGGCGGCGCGCCGGGCGGTGGCGGGCGATGAGGCGGCCAAGTAGCTCGGCCGGAGGCGCGGAGCGGCGGCGGGAGGAGGCCGGAACTCCGACGAGGGCGCGGGCGGCCGCGTGAGGCCTCCGGCGAGGGCGCGGGAGGCGCGGGGGCCGGGCGGCCGGGTGAAGCGGCAGAAGGCCGCCGGAGGGCGGCGGGCGGCGGCCGGACGGACTACATGGGGCCGGAGCGGATTTCGGCGGGCGCGGTGGAGCAGGCCACGTGGCGGCGCAGTTGTTGGACGCGGCGGTGGCTTTGACGTGGCGCCCCGGATTGGTCCGGGCGACGTGGAGGCGGGCGTGACGCGTCCGGGCGCGGGGGTGGACATGTCCGTGGCGCATGGGGGATTTAGGGTTTGATCTGCGCGAGAAAAACGGAGGGAGACACATATTTATAGGTAGAAGGAGCTAGGGGAGTCCAAATGGAGCACGGTTTTCGGCCACGCGATCGTGATCGAACGACCAAGAGAATGGAGAGGAGTTAGGTGGGTTTTGGGCCACTTTGGAATGGTGTTGGGCTGCAAAGAGAAAGAGGGGTTTGATTACCATCTTGCTAACTGCTGGAGTACCAAACGACCTCGAATGACACGAACTTGACAGCGGTTCACCGGTGCTATACCAAGGCCGCTTGACAAACCTCGGGCATTCCGAGAACGTTTGACACCCGCACATGAAAAGAGGTAAAAGGGGGCGCCGGGAGACATAGGAGTGCCGGATTGGAAAACGGACAACGGGGAAAATGCTCGGATGCATGAGAAAAACATGTATGCCAAATGAAATGCACATGATGACATGATAAAATGCAGATGATGACATGGCAAAATGCAACACGCAAGCAAATGACATGGCAAGGACGGCGAATAGCTGAAGGACACCTGGCGCATCGAATCCGGGGCGTTACAGAGTCGCACGTACCTCGTTCTCAGGGCACACCGGATAAGTCAAGCTACGAGTAAAACCAACCCTCGAGTTGCGCCGTGGTGGCCTCAAGAAGTTGCTTTCGGTTCGGACCAACACTCGAAGGAGCACCGCCCGGGGCTATATAAAGATGACCCTTGGTCTAGGTAAACCCAAGGGAAAAAGGGCATAGGTGAGGCAAATGGTAAAACCAATGTTGGGCCTTGCTGGAGGAGTCTTATTCAAAGCGAACTGTCAAGGGGGTCCCATAAGTCACCCAACCGCGTTAGGGACGCAAAATCCGGGAACATAATACCGATATGACGGAAGCTAGTACGGCAAGAGTGGAACAAAACACCAGGCATAAGACCGAGCCTTCCATCCTTTACCAAGTATATAGATGCATTAATTAAATAAGATATATTGTGATATCCCAACAAGTAAACATGTTCCAACAAGGAACAACATCTCCATGTTCCAACAAGGAACAAACTTCATCTTCACCTGCAACTAACAACGCTTATAAGAGGGGCTGAGCAAAGCGGTAACATAGCCAAACAACGGTTTGCTAGGAAGGGTGCAAAAGGTTAGAGGCTGACATGGCAATTTGGTAGGCTTGATAAACAGGTGATAGGTAGCGCAGCATAGCGATAAAACGAAGCAACTAGCATAGCAATCATAGTAGTGAGATTCAGGGTAGCGGTCATCTTGCCTGAAATCCCGCAAGGAAGAAGAACGAGTCCATGAAGAAGACAAACGGATGAAGCCGAACCAAGCGTAGACGAACGAATCCTCACGATCGCAACGAAACAGGAACTAATAAAAAGAAGCACACAACATAGTAAACACACCACACATAGACAAGACATGATGCATAACCAATCATGATGCATGACAAGACTACATGAAGCTACTCATGGCAAGAGATGATGCAAACAAGAACAACACATTAAGGCAAGTTTAAATGAGGCCGGAAACAACATATAACAATTCCGGTAAGTCCTCATATGCAAATTTCAAAATTGGTCCAGATCTGAATAAACCTTATGTTCAAGTTGTTAAACAGCAAGTTAAGATGCACCACGATGATCTACACGAAATTCTAGTTAAGTTGCATATAAAGTTTGTTAGATTCGGAGCTACGGCCTAGAAGATATGAGCAAAACAAGTTAAGCATGACATTGATGCAAAATGCACCCGAACATCAAGAAAACACATCAAAACAAAAATGCAACATGATAATATGAAACTAAATGCAATTCTAAGCAAGTTTCATATAGAGCACACTCAAAACGGAGCAACGGTTCAACACATACACACAATACAAGTTATAGCAACAATCTGTCCAAAACAGCAATAGGCATATTGCAAGCATCAAAATAACATGCTACAGCATCTCAACGTAATAAAAAAAGGCATGGGCATTATGTACAGGTAAAGCATGACAAAACATGAACACTGAGCTATCTCCAGAACTCACTAGAACATGCTCAATATGACATGACAAGATTGCAAATAATAACAGTTTCAGACTTTAGCAGAAATAACATCAGGTTGCAATGTTTAGAGCTGTCAAACAACATGTTACAGCAAGCTATCAAGTCAAACTAGAGCATGGAATGAATCTACTAAATGCATAGAACAAAAGTCCGTTAATGACCATGAGCCAAAAAGGATCAGAAGATATGATGGCCCCCATGTAAACATGACAAGTTATATTACAGATTTATACATGGCAGGAACAACAATAAGTAGGCATGTTGGTGAGCTTGAACCACTCACCACAGAGTAATACATGGCATGGCAAGGTAACCAACAGCAAGAAGACATGGCATACAAGCTATACATGGCAAGAACAATACCATAGCATGCACGGATCAACTACAACAACCTTGGCAAAATTGAATAACATGTAAACAATCTGCCAGGAAACATTTTATAGCAAAAGTAGAGCTCGACTGACTCAAGATATGGCACTCCATAATTCCAAACAAGGGCATGGATGGATATATCAAGACATGTATAACAAAACATTCTTAATGAAGTATCTCAAAATATGCATGGATCTCTCGGTAGCTTCAAGTTTACATAGCAACAAAATATAACAGAATCTGTCAGGAAAACAGCAACAGCAAGTACCCTACTTAACAAGCTTGATGCACTCACTACACAACTCACAAAAATACATGGCAAGCACCCCTGGAAAGATGGCATGGCATATACAAAACACATGTAGGACTCAAGTTTATAGGATGCACACATCAATCATGGCAAAAATGACAAAAGTGCATGTTCTGATAAGAATCTGAAACTAACATTACATAGCCCTCTTCTAACAGCATTTCGGGCATCAAGATGAGCTCAAATGTAAATGATGCAATGGAACAAAATGATGTACTCGTCGAGGCGAACATTTTGACATATAATACGCACAAAATGGACCTACGGATGCAGAGTTATGGCATGATGAATATGGCAGGATAATTACAAAAACTGGGGACTGGGAAACGGGTCAACCTTCGTGCACGGAAATCGATGCAGGGCGGATCTCCCCGGAGGAACTCGCCGGAGGCGAGGATGAGGCCGGAGGAGGACGGGGAGAGGGCCGGGGAGGCGGATCCGGCCGCCTGGCCACCGGATCCGGCCGGAGCGGGACCGGACGGCGAGGGCGCTGGCCACGAAGCTCGAAGCCGCTCGGGCGCCCATGACGGGCGGCGAGGCAGCTCCAAGTGGGTCCAAGGCGGGCGGCGGAGGTCGGGCCGGGCGAGGGGCGGCGACGGGCGAGGGCCGCGGAGGCGGGCGCTGGAGGCGGGCGAGCGGCGACCGGAGGGGCGCCAAGGGGAGCGAGGCGGGCACGGGCGCGAGGTTCACGTGAGGCGGCGGGAGGCGCGAAGGCGGCCGAAGCCGCAAGGAGCCGGGCGGCGGCGGGATGGATGCTGGGGCCAGATGCGGCTCGGCGGGTCGGGGCGGCGGCGCGGGCGCCGGGCCACGTGGCAGCTCGGTAGGGCGGGGCGATGACGGGCGGACACGTCCGGCGGGCGTGGACGTGTCCGTCACGGAGTGAGGAAGGAGCTAGGGTTTTGGACCAAATTTCAAGGGTGCACATATTTATAGGTAGAGGGAGCTAGGAGACTCCAAATGAGGTGCGGTTTTTGGCCACGCGATCGTGATTGAACGACCGAGAGCATGGAGGGGAGTTTGCTGGGCTTTGGGCCACTTTGGAAGGGGTGTTGGGCTGCAAACAAAAGAGGCTTTGCGGTTACCCGGTTAACCGATGGGGTATCAAACGACCTCCAAATGGCACGAAACTTGACAGCGGTTCACCGGTGCTATATCAAGGCCGCTTGACAAACCTCGGTCCATTCCGAGACCGCTTAACACCCGCACACGAAAAAGAGGCAAAAGGGGCGCCGGAGACATAGGAGTGCCGGATTGCAAAAGCGGACAACGGGAAAATGCTCGGATTCATGAGAAGAACACGTATGCACAATGAGATGCACATGATGACATGATAAAAATGCAGATGATGACATGGCAAAGTGCAACACGCAAGCAAATGACAAGGCAACGACGGCGAATAACTGGCAGACACCTGGTGCATCGGATCCGGGGCGTTACAATGGGCCTCCTTTTATATGCACAAAGGGGCTCCGACAGGTGGCAACGTAGATGAGGGTACAAATGTAAAAACAGTAGTTGGTACACCTACTTGAACAGTGTACAGTGCAAAAATACCTAACTCTGACGGCAAGGGACAAAAGCAATAAATGCCCGTCTGTGTCGCCTAAACAGTGCAACAGAGACCGTCAGGTGCGCCACCGCTCGCCACGATGGCAAGCTTGTCAGCGCCGCTTATCGCTGCTCTCCGCTGGCTGCACAGCCTTCTTGACACGCTGCGGCATGGAATGGTCCCATGGCGACACGTTGTTGGATGAGCTGGAGCGGAGATGGAGAGAGGTTTCCTGCCCGGCAAGTGCCTTGCCGCTGCTGAATCCTTGTCGCGTCAGAGGCTTGTCGCGCCCGAGCCTTCCCGCAAGCTCCTCTTGCCGGGCCTTGTCTTCTGCATGCCTTGAGTGGCCTTCCCGGCAAGCTCCTCTTGCTTTGGGGCCTTGTCTTCTTGGTCAAATACTTTGTTCTTGAATGGCTCCGGCGAACCACGGAGGACCTTGGCGGTGACCAGTAAGCCTCGCCGGGGTGCTGAATCGCCCATGCACGAGCACGGATACTAGGGTACCCCTACTCTAGTACACCGACAGAGCCTCGGCTCGGGTCAAGACACGGTGCCGAAGCGCTGTCCGGGCCAGGCCCAAAACAGTGCACGGTCACACGCGCCTCGATCATGCCGTAACTCACCTCGGACCCACCACGACCCCCCACTAACGGCACGCACCGAACGTGGCGCCGTGCGAGATCGTGGGCGTGGTCGTGGGGTTTCTTTATTAGGAAAAGCGAACGTCCGCCCCCTCCCCTCCTTATAAACAGGGGAAACAGGGCAGGCCGTCCACCTCACCATTGCTGTCTTGTCAAGAAAACCACCGCCGCCCCCTTCTTCTCCAAAGGCGAAGAGAGCAGCGCCCGCCCTTTGCCACAAGCACACTTACCGGGCTGCCGACCTCCTCCGCCGCCTCCGCCATGGCTCAAAGCCGACAAGGGAAGGGCGTGAAGTCGGCGGCGGCGCAGGGGCTCGCGGCGCTGCGCACGGCGCGGGCCATCTTCTCCCTCAGCTCGGCGAAGGAGCCGAGGGAGCTCTTCTATCTCTTTTGGTCGACGGAGACGCTGCGCACTCCGCCGCACGAAAGTACTCCCGCCTCCGCTTCGATTTGGCCCCAACTGGGTATCCCTTCTTTGCCCTTTTCTTCTATTGCGGGCTCTGCCCGCCTTTTTCCGGAAGTTCTTCAAGCGATATCATGAACACATATGGCCTCCGCCTCCTTGATTTCACTCCCAACGCTGTCTTGACCATGGCAGTTTTCAAGCACCTTGGCGAAAACTTTGTCGGGATCTATCCCAACATAGCCCTCTTCGCCACTTCTTCATGCCCCGCCGAGAGAGGGGGAGCCGCTGTCGGGAGGGATAGCTTGGGTCTCTGTGGTCGGCAAGAAAGAAGCGATTTGGAAGGAGAGTTCCGCATGACAAGTGGGAGGAGTGGAGAGCCAACTGGTGTTGGATTGTAGAGGAGAACCCGCAGCCCTTCACTGCCGTGCGCCAAACCCCAATAGTGCGCGGCAACGATTGGAGTAGCTTGGCGCCGGAGGATGCTAGGTTGAAGATAGCTGTGACCCGGATTTTGCGCCTCAGGCTTGCCGGACTAACCGTAGGCGCAGTTGGCGCAGACTTCCTTCGCCGCCGCTCCCTTGCAGGAGAGGAGGAGACCTGCTTGGGAGTTCCAAAACTGGCAGACATCATGAGGCTGCGCCGGGCCTCAATTGGAATTTCACCTTCTTGGAGCTGGATGCGATGTTGCTAGAGCTGTTCAAGAACGACCCGATCACCCCGAGTGGTTTAGGGTTGCCGAGCGGGTCGCCCCATTGTGCAACAACTCGCTCTCGACCGCATCCGCGCCATGATGCCGTTGCAGCGATTCCCATGGGATCGTTCCAACCGGCAGAGCCTTCCGACGAGATCGTGCAGCAGTTCTTCGACAACTTGGAAGAAGTGTCGATCCGCCCGACGAGCGAAGAGGCTCACCGCGACACCACCGACGCAGGAGATGGCGCGCATTGCCACCAGCCGGAGGAGGCGGCAGCTGCCGCCGGCCGGAGTCTTCGGGTACACCGTGGAGGAGGCGGACGCAGCGAAGGCGACAAGCCTTGCCGAGCGAAAGGAGCTCGCCGGTGAGGACGAGCTTGCCGAGCCCGAGGCCGAGTCGAGCGGACCAGCCGAGGGCGGTTCTTCTCCACCACCCAGCGACTTGCTGCCAACGGAGCCCCCGGCTCCGCCGAAGAGGCGTCTTCGCAAGGCCGGAGACGAGACGGGGCGGCAGACGGGCCCACAAAGAAGTTAGCGGGCGACGCGCTTACCGCGGTAAAGCGATGTTGCCGAGAGCGCCTCACACGCCGCGACAAGCTGGGCGGATCCTCCTGTGCCACCGCCGACGACTCCGCTTAAGCGGCCAAGAGAGCCCACTCCTCCGCCTGTGCACGGAGGCGAGCCGGAGTTTGACTTCTCCGTGCTCAGCTCCGAGGAGGAAGATGAAGAGTAAGCTTCAATATTGTGCATGTATTTCTTCAATTTGTTGCTTCATCTTGAATCTGATTTGCTCCGTTCTGAACTCTTTCCTTTTCAAGACGCTGGCCCAGAGAGCATCGAAGAGGGCCAAGATCCCGACGGTCGTCGTTGAGGACGATCCACCCGTGGCAACAGGGGACGCGTCTGAGACCCCCTTGCCGGACCCGGCAACCCTTCCTCGTGAGCAGCCCCGGCGCAGCCCCTGTGGTAAGTGTGCGGTTTTCTCCTTCTTTATTAGGTGTGCATGGGTGCTCCTTCTTCATTGATATCTGATTGTTTGTTTATGTAGGAGCAGAGCAGCCTCATCGGGAGGGCTCGGAAGCCGCCCCGAAATCCTCTCTGCGATTACGCCGCCAAGGGAGGATTCTCCTAAGCAAGGAGCGTCCTCCGACAAGGGAGGCTACTCCGGCAAGGGAGGCTACCCCGGCAAGGGACAGCGCCAGTGATCCTCCAGTGGTCGAGACCATGGCTGCGGACCCCGTTGCAGGTAATCCCCTTACACGAAAATTTCCCTTGGGCTTGTTTTCTTCTGTTTTTATTTTTGAACATTTGCTCGACTGTTCTTTCTTTGTCTGACGCAGAGCCGATGGAGGTCGAGGTCGCCGGCGAGGAGGAAGCGCCATGGCAACATCAAGGAGCCGCCATGTGGAAGAAGAAGCCGTCGCCGACGAGCCTGTCGGCCAGGAGGCCACCGAGGCCGCCGACGCAAAAGCCGGGCGAGGGGTCGGGCGATCGCGACCGACGGCCTCGAGGCCGCAGGAGCGCCAGCGCTACACCGACAGCCGACTTCGCCGCAGCATAGCTGCCAGTTCGAGGAGCCCCAGCCCGCGCCTACTTGAAGGCCGGGCGACGGGCGTTTTCATTAAGCTCCCCGAGTCGAGCTGTGGCGCCGGTCGAAGAAGAGACCTTCGATGGCGAAGCTACTCGCCGCTGGCCGACGCTGGTGGACGCGCCAAGCAGCAGCGTGGCGAAGTTCAAGAGGAGCAGTTCTTGAAGAAGCTGCCGTCGCTCTACCGCGCCAGAAGCCAAGTTGGAGTCCCGGAAGCACTTGTCGCGAGGGCAGGAGCAGACATGGAGAAGCGCAGAAGAGCTCCGAGCGCCAACCAAGAAACTCTCCGGACGAAAGCGTAAGCTGGAGCAACTTGCGTAAGAGCGCACGGCCTTCATCCTTCAAGGCCGCGGTGAGGAGGAGCAGCTGGCCGCCGAGAAGCTCTCCGCGAGGAAGCGAAATGGGCGCAATGGAAGGTCAACCTGGACAGCCACGAGGAAGACCTTGTCGCGCGCGAGGAGTCACTTGGCGGGGCGCTTAAGGAAGCGAAGGATGCTGCCGCAGCCGCCGAGCCTGCCAAGGAGGAGTTGAAGGCGAAGGTGGCACAGCTGGAGGCCAGCCTCAAGAAGAGCGGCGAGGAGCTTGCCGCGCTCAAGCACGAGCGCGAGAAGGACGCTTACACCCTTGGCGAGCTGCAGGGCCGCCTCGCCGATAGGGGCAAGGAGCTCGACGCCGCCAAGGATTCCAAGGCGGATCTTGGGCTGAAGCTGACCACTCTGACGCAGACGCTGGACGGCGCCAGAGAGTGGGAGGTGGGCCTGTTGGAGACGATCAAGGCCAAGGAGGAGCTGCTGGCAAATGCTGTTGCCACCCAGAGCGCCTTGAGGGAGAGTGTGGAGCATTGGACCGAAGGTCTTGTGGATACTGCTGCCGACGTCCACAACGAGTTGATGGAGCTGGGGATGGCGGACCTTGCATACTCCTCCGACGAGCATCTCCAACCCAGCGCCAAGCTTAGCTTATTCTTCAAGGGCGTGGTGAAGGGCCTCCGGCGACTCCGGGAAGAGGTCCCAAAGCAGCTGGCCGAGGAATCACGCCAGATCTGGCAGAGAGCCCTCGAGAAGGTGTTGATAAAGGTGGCCTTCCGCAATCCGGGCCTCAACCTCAACGGCGTCCTCAGATCCTTGCCGCCCGGATGCCAACGTGGAGTTTCAAAGCCCTTGTCGCACCCATTGTGGACAAGGTGAACAAGATCAAGCGGATTGATGGCGACCCGCGTGGACTAGGGCCGCTAATTTTATCTTTCCCTTGTCGCTGCCGATCATGTTTAGAACACTTTGTTAGATCAGCGACAAGTTATTTTGTAATATACTCTATCTTAGGCGATCATTGCAATGTTATTTCCTCTACTTGATTCCTTCCTTTGCGTTTACGCTTTACGCATTTGGGGGACTTGTCGGTGCGGGCACCTTTTGTCATGAAAGCGCCGAGTGCGAACGTCACAATTCTTTGGGCGGTGCCGCCTCAGACAAAGCAACCTTGTCGCGACTAGCTGCAGCTCACTTAAGTTGTTGAGCGGACTCGAAACAAAGTAAGGGCGCGACTAGCCTGCGAGTTGGTTCCCCTGTGCACAGGTTTTCCATACAAAGTACTATCGTTTGAGGAAGATAACTTAAAATTTTAAAAACTGATTGCTCAAACTTTGGCAACTTAGCTTTTCTGTCGGTTGCTTCCCGATATGGCGAAACTTCCTTGAGCGATGCTCGGTCCATAGTATTATCTTCCCCTTCCCCCCTGGTTAACTTGTGCACGAGGGAGCCTTCCTTTCTTTGAGAAAAGAGAAATAAGAGAAAATAAAGTTATGGAGCCCCGCGGCTTGATTTTGCTTACCGGGTGTGGTTGCTGCACAAAGTGTTAGCCAAAACATGCAATAAAATGATGAAAGCATGAATTTGACAAAGTTGCGCGCAACACATGAGCTTTATCGATGCATCGGGTCTGCGCCCGCTTTGCACAAAAGGATTACATGCAACAGCGGCAAGACTTGTACAAAAGGTGGTTGCGGAACAGTGGTCCGGAAACCGCGCCCTATGGGTAAAACTTACGAAGATGCTCAATGTTCCAGAGTTGCTCACCGGAATGCCATCTTCGGTCTCAAAGCGGACAGCGCCGTGCCTAGTGACTCGTTTCACCCGATAAGGGCCTTCCAACTTTGGCGTCAACTTGTTTGAATTCTTGGCGGACTGAACGCGCCGAAGAACAAGGTCGCCTTCCTCGAGGCTTCTGGCACTAACTTTGCGGCTATGGTAGCGACGCAAAGCTTGCTGTTAGCGAGCAGCTCGCACAGCGGCCTGAAGACAATCCTGCTCAAGGAGCAGCCCGTCATCTTGTCGCAGCTGCTCTTGCTCAAGCTCATCATAAGCGAGCACTCGAGGCGATCCGTATACGAGTTCGATGGGGAGAACTGCCTCTGCTCCATAGACTAGAGCAAAGGGTGTCTGGCCAGTGGCTCGATTTGGCATCGTCCTGATCGACCAAAGAACCACCGACAGCTCCTCGATCCAGTTTCTTCCGCACTTGCGCAGCCTGTCGAAAGTTCTAGTTTTGAGCCCGCGCAGCACTTCAGCATTTGCCCTCTCTGCTTGACCGTTGCTTCTCGGGTGAGCAACTGAAGCAAAGCAGACCTTGGCGCCAAGGTCTTGGACGCATCGCATGAAGGTGCGATCGTAAATTGCGCGTGCCGTTGTCGGTGATGATCCTGTTAGGGATTCCGAAGCGGCAAACAGTCGACCAAGAACTTGATCGCCGACCGTGCCGCCACCTTCCTCATCGCTTCCACTTCCGGCCACTTTGTGAACTTGTCGATTGCGACGTACAAGTACTCAAAGCCCCGGCTTCGGGGAAGGGGCCGAGGATGTCGAGCCCCAGACCGAAAATGGCCGTGATAAAGGGATCGCCCGGAGAGCTTGAGCTGGCTGGTGTATCTGTTTGGAATGGAACCGCACGCTTCACACTTGGTTACTTGTGCGCTTGCATCACGGAGGGCTGTCGGCGGAAGAAACCTTGCCGGAAAGCTTTGTCGGCAAGTGCTCTTGCGCCAATGTGGTGACCACATATGCCTCCATGTATCTCTCGCCAATGTGTTTCGTCCATCTACCCGGGAATACACTTCAATTTCACACCGTTGAGTCTTCTTACATGTACGGTATGCTGTCGACAAACTGGTACATACTTGACTGCCGGGCTACTCTTTCCGCTTCTTCTTGCTCTTCGGGAAGTTCTCCTGTCTGAAGGAAATGGACAATCTGCTGCGCCCATGCTGGAGCTTGTGGCTCGACAACAAGGACTAAAGGCACATCTGCTACTGCGGGAACATCAGCTTCCACGGCAAGGACCTGCGGCCTGCCGAGCTTGATGTTCCCGGCAAGCTTGCCGGAGCAAAACTTGTCGGGAGCGTCTGCTTCAACGAAACAAACCCTGGGGCTTGTCGGAGCAGACTGCCCCTCAGCTCTGTTGGCGTCGATCTTGGGGACCTTCGTGGCGGCGGCTTTTTGAAGCTCTGCCGGAAAGTAGTCACCGGAGATCAACTTCCTCTTCTTGTTCTGTCCAGTTCATGGTGTTACGGTTGGTTGAGTCAGCTTGAGCACGAAAATCCCTGGTTCCATTGTGCAACTTAAGTGCAGCGCACTTTGACAGCCATCGGCAATATCATTACGAGCTCTTGGAACATGTTCCATTTGCAGGCCGTCAAAGTGCTCTTCTAGCTTCCTCACTTCATCAACATAAGCTTCCATCAATGGACTCGATAATCTTTGTTCACTTGGCGGACGACAAGTTGCGAGTCACCCTCCGACAATAAGCTTCTTGATCCCAAGGTCCATCATGATCTCGAGACCGGCAAGCAAACCTTCATACTCGCAGTATTGTTTGTTGCTTGCTCCTTGGGAAAGTGCATCCGGACTACGACTTGAGGTGCTCTCCGTGGGTGCGACAAGCGACGCCAAAGACCGGCACCTTGCAGCGAGAAGGCACCATCAAAGTACATCAGCCACTCTTTGCTTGCCTCCTTGACGGGAATGCTCGTCTCGAATTTCTTCATCCGGTGTTGGCGCCCATTCTGCTATGAATTCTACCAATGCTCGCTTTGGATAGTTGAAGTGCTTTCAAACTTGAGGCCAAAGCTCGACAGTTCCCAAAGTGCCCACTCGACAATCCCGCCTGCCGCTTCCGGATTCTGCAGATCCTCTTTAGCGGAAAGCGAGTGACAAGCTGTGATCTCATGTGCTTGGAAGTAATGGCGCAGCTTTCTCGAGGCCATGAGGAGGCCGAAGCAACTTCGCACACCGTAGTACCTTGACCTAGCCTCGCAGGAGGGAACTGACAAAGTAAACTGGGCGCTGCACCATCCTTTTCTGCATCTGCTCTTGCGGCTGCGCAGATCCGTCCTTGTCAGGATTGGAGCTTGTCGGCGAAGCCCCCTGCTTCTCGCTGGATGTGTCTGCCGTGGTTGCTAGCTCATCATCCGCCTCCCTCTCCGCCATTAACGCAGCACTAACCACTTGATTGGTCGCCGCTATGTATAGCAGCAACTTCTCTTGTGGCTTAGGTGCGACAAGTGTTGGAGTGGAGGACAGGTATCTCTTTAAGTCCTGCAGCGCAGCCTCCGCTTCGGGAGTCCATTTCATTGGACCTGTCTTTTTCAAGATCTTGAAAAATGGCGGCGGCGCTCAGCAGACCTAGAGATAAACTCGCTGAGAGCAGCTACGCAAACCGGCAAGTCTTCGTGACATCCTTGGCGCTTCGGTGCTTCAATCTGCTCAATGGCCTTGATCTTGTCGGGATTGGCTTCAATCCCCCTGAGATACGAAGAACCGAGAAGCTTGTCGGAAGGGACTCCAAACACGCACTTCTCGGGGTTGAGCTTGAGGTTGATCTTGGCGCAGATTTGCAAAGGTCTCATCCAAATCTTGAACCGTAGTTGCTTTGTCCTTGCTTTTGACCACTATGTCATCCATGTAGGCTTCTACATTTCGTGCATTTGCGGCTCAAAAGCCGCCATGGACTACTCTTGCAAACGTTGAACCAGCATTCTTCAAACCGAAGGCATCCGTATGAAACAAAGATGTGCCACATGGAGTAATGAATGCGGTTTTCTCCTCATCCTCTTACGCCATGAAGATCTCGATGATATCCTGAGTATGCATCAAGAAATGAAAGCAAATCACATCCAGCCATGGAGTCAACAATCTGGTCGATGCGCGGCAAGGGAAACGGGTCTTTGGGACAAGCTTTATTAACATCCATGAAGTCAATACAAAGTCTCCATTTCCCATTTGCCTTGCGCACAACTACAGGATTGGCCAACCACATAGGATGGAGCACTCCTCTGACAAGGCCTGCTGCTTCCAATTTCTTGATCTCTTCTGCTATGAACTCTTGGCGCTCCATTGCTTGCTTCCTGACTTTTTGCTTGACGGGCCGCACATGAGGACAAATGGCTAGGCAGTGCTCAATTACTTTCCTGGGAACACCGGGGACGTCAGACGGTTGCCATGCAAACACGTCGACATTCGCCCGCAGGAAAGCAACGAGCGCGCCTTCCTATTTAGGGTCGAGAGAGGCACTGATGGTGAAGGTACCACCAGTGCCGTCCTCCTTGGCGGACACCTTCTTGGTGTTTGGCGGAGCTGCCATCTTCTTCTTGCACTTGCCGGTGGAGCTCAATGGTGCGTCCTCAGCAGCACTCCGAAGAGGTGCGCTTGCCGGAGTGGGCATCAGAGCTCTTGCCGGACTTGGACTTGGTCTTCTTCCTCCCGGGAGCTTCAGCGGCAAGTGTTTGGCAATCTGTCGCGGCTACTGCATCCCGGTAGATCTTATCGGCACAGATAAGAGCATCCTTCTTGTCGCCACGGACAGAGATGACGCTTATCGGGCCTGGCATCTTGAATAAGTTGTAGGCATAGTGAGAGGCTGCCATGAACTTGGCGAGTCTTTGGGCGACCAAGTATCCCATTGTAAGGCAATGGGAAATCAGCAACGCCGAATGTGACCCTCTCGGTCCTAAAGTTCAGCTCACGCCAAATGTTACCGACAACGTAATCTTCCCTTCGCTTGCTCCTTCCCGGATTGATTCCTTGAAAGTGCGGTCTCTTCGAGCTCATTGTCGTGGATTTGAAGCTTCTGGAGCACCACGGAGGAGATCAGATTCAAGCCGGCCCCGCCGTCAACTAGCATCTTGTTGACCTTAAGGTTGCGGATAGTTGGTGAGACCAACATCGGCAAGCACCGACCGCATGATTATGCGATCGTGGTGGTCCTCAATATCAAAGATGATAGGCGTGCTGGACCACTTCAGAGGCTTGCGTGACTCTACGGATGGTTCCGCTGCATTGACCTCCCGCATCCACTGCTTGAGTTGGCGGTGGGAGGTATGCAGGGAAGCACCTCCGTCAACGCAGAGAACCTCCGTGGCTTTCTGGAACTCCTGCTCGTCGGCGTCATCATCATCCATATCTTCGTCGTCCTCGTCATCTTCATCCTTGTCGCGGCCGCGGAGAGGCCTATCTCCTTGCCGTTGCTTGGCCTTGCCGCGGCGTCCTCCCCGGCCGGGACGTTTCTTGCTTTCTCCCCGGCACCTTCACAGGCCTTCTCCTTGTCGCGCCGCTCGTACTCAGCCTTCGCTTATTCGACAAGCTGCTCGACCTTCTTGCAGCTCTGTAGGTCGTGGCCCTTGGTGCGGTGGATCTTGCAGTACTGCTTGCCGGAGCCGTCCTGCTTGTCGGCGGCCGCCACAGACTGGTGGTTGGCGTCAGCGGCAACATCCTCTTGGAGCTGGATGCGATGCTGCTAGAGCTGTTCAAGAATGACCCTGATCACCCCGAGTGGTTTAGGTTGCCGAGGGGGGTCGTCCCATTGTGCAACAACTCTGCTCTCGACCGCATCCGCGCCATGATGCCGTTGTGCGATTCCCATGGGATCGCTCCAACTGGCAGAGCCTTCCGACGAGATCGTGCAGCAGTTCTTCGACAACTTGGAAGAAGTGCCGATCCGCTCCGACGAGCAGAAGAGGCTCACTCGCGACACCACCGACGAGGAGATGGCGCGCATTGCCACCAGGCTGGAGGAGGCGGCAGCAGCTGCTGCCGCTGGAGTCTTCGGGTACACCGTGGAGGAGGCGGACGCAGCGAAGGCGGCAAGCCTTGCCGAGCGAAAGGAGCTCGCCGGTGAGGACGAGCTTGCCGAGCCCGAGGCCGAGTCGAGCGGACCAGCCGAGGGCGCTTCTTCTCCACCACCCAGCGACTTGCCGCCAACGGAGCCCCCGGCTCCGCCAAAGAGGCGTCTCCGCAAGGCCGGAGACGAGACGGGGCGGCAGACGGGCCGACAAAGAAGAAGCGCTGCGATGCGCTCTATCATGCAAGCGATGTTGCCGCTGGAGCGCCACACTGCTGCGACAACCGGGCGGGATCCTCCTGTGCCACCGCCGACGCCCGCCAAGCGGCCAAGAGAGCCCACTCCTCCGCCTCGTCGCACCGGAGGCGAGCCAGAGTTTGACTTCTCCGCGCTCAGCTCCGAGGAGGAAGATGAAGAGTAAGCTTCAATATTGTGCCTGTATTTCTTCAATTTTGTTGCTTCATCTTGAATCTGATTTGCTCCGTTCTGAACTCTTTCCTTTCTAGGACGCTGGCCTAGAGAGCGTCGAAGAGGGCCAAGATCCCGACGGTCGTCGTTGA
This sequence comes from Aegilops bicornis, assembly GCA_021605145.1. Classification (NCBI taxonomy): domain Eukaryota; kingdom Viridiplantae; phylum Streptophyta; class Magnoliopsida; order Poales; family Poaceae; genus Aegilops; species Aegilops bicornis. The sequence continues at coordinate 366,108,894 of CM038672.1, forward strand.
GGACGATCCACCCGTGGCAACAGGGGACGCGTCTGAGACCCCCTTGCCGGACCCGGCAACCCTTCCTCAGAGCAGCCCCCAGGGTAAGTGTGCGGTTTCCTCCTTACTTTTAGGTGTGCATGGGTGCTCCTTCTCGCTGCAAGACGCCGGTGCCGGCGTGCTGCTTGTCGCACCCACCGGAGAGCACCTCAAGTACGTAGTCCAGATGCACTTTCCCAAGGAGCAAGCAACAAACAACACTGTAGAGTATGAAGGTTTGCTTGCCGGTCTCAGGATCGCCGTGGACCTTGGGATCAAGAAGCTTATTGTCAGGGGTGAATTGCAGCTTGTCATCCCCCAAGTGAACAAAGATTATCAGAGTCTGTTGTTGGAAGCCTACTCGATGAAGTGAGAAAGCTAGAAGAACACTTTGACGGCCTACAAATGGAACATGTTCCAAGAGCTCAGAATGATAGTGCCGATGGCATGTCAAAGTGCGCTGCACTTAAGTTGCCTGTGGAACCAGGGATTTTCATGCTCAAGCTAACTCAACCAACCGTAACACCATCAACTGGACAGAACAAGAAGAGGAAGTTGATCTTCGGCGACTACTTTCCGGCAGAGCTTCCCGAAGCCGCCGCCGCGAAGGTCCCCAAGATCAACACCAATAGAGCTGAGGAGCAGTCTGTTCCGACAAGCCCCAGGTTTTGTTTCGTTGAAGCAGACGCTCCCAACAAGTTTTGCTCCGGCAAGCTTGCCGGGGAACATCAAGCTCCGGCCGAACCAAAGGTTCTTGCCGTAGAAGCTGATGTTCCCGCAGCAGCAGATGTGCCTTTAGTCCTTGTTGTCGAGCCGCAAGCTCCAGCATGGGCGCAGCAGATTGTCCATTTCCTTCAGACAGGGGAACTTCCCGAGGAGCAAGAAGAAGCGGAAAGAGTAGCCCGGCAGTCAAGTATGTACCAGTTTGTCGACAGCATACTGTACAGAAGAAGACTCAACGGTGTGAAATTGAAGTGTATTCCCAGGGAAGATGGACAGAAGCTGTTGGCAGAGATACATGGAGGCATATGTGGTCACCACATTGGCGCAAGAGCACTTGTCGGCAAAGCTTTCCGGCAAGGTTTCTTCTGGCCGACAGCCCTCCAGGATGCAACTGCACAAGTAACCAAGTAACCCAGCTTCGGAGCTCTCCGGAGAGATAATACTCCTACTGCTGCTTGTTTGATGTATTGTGTTCTTGCTAGGGAGCGATGAGAGCTACAAAACCTAGCGTGAGTGTCTCTGGTCTCGAATGAGTCGAACTGGCCGAAACCCCTCCTACGTTGCGCATGGGCCTCCTTTTATATGCACAAAGGGGCTCCGACAGGTGGCAACGTAGATGAGGGTACAAATGTAAAAACAGTAGTTGGTACACCTACTTGAACGATATCTGATGCAAAATACCTAACTCTGACGGCAAGGGACAAAAGCAATAAATGCCCGTCTGTGTCGCCTAAACAGTGCAACAGAGACCGTCAGGTGCGCCACCGCTTTCCATGATGGCAAGCTTGTCAGCGCCGCTTATCGCTGCTCTCCGCTGGCTGCACAGCCTCTTGACACGCGCGCATGGAATGGTCCCATGGCGACATGTTGTTGGATGAGCTGGAGCGGAGATGGAGAGAGGTTGCCTGCCCCGGCAAGTGCCTTGCCGCGGCTGAATCCTTGTCGCGTCAGGAGGCTTGTCGCGCTCCGAGCCTTCCCGGCAAGCTCCTCTTGCCGGGGCCTTGTCTTCTGCATGCCTTGAGTGGCCTTCCCGGCAAGCTCCTCTTGCCGGGGCCTTGTCTTCTTGGTCAAATACTTTGTTCTTGAATGGCTCCGAAGGAACCACGGAGGACCTTGGCGGTGACTGAGCAAGCCCTCGCTGGGTGTCAAGAATCGCTCAGGCATGAGTACGGGATACTAGGGTACCCCTACTCTAGTACACCGACAGTTTGGATTCCATTTGGTATTCCTTTTATGCAAAACAAGGAAATAGGCAAAAAAATAGAAACTGGCAGTGGGCCTTCGGTTAATAGGTTAGTCCCCAAATTAATATAAAAGAGCATATTAAAGCCCATTAAACATCCAAAATAGATAATATAATAGCATGGAACAATAAAAAATTATAGATACGTTGGAGAAGTATCGACACGCTATATATCTCTCTATCTAACGCATAAGTGCACACACTTTATATACATCGGCATTTCTCTCTCACACATGCTCACATTCTCTCCCGGGGTGACGGGGTGTCTCACACACACACTCTCTATATATCTCCCTCTCTCTTTGTGACTACTATGTACCACCTGTTCACTAATCTTAGTTGGAAAACACTATTTCTCACACATGCATATATACACACACACACGGTCTCTACTAGCCCTCTATAGGCACATATATGTTCCTACGTGTCTCCCGCACGCACATTATCTTTAGGCCTCTCTCGCACACATTGCCCCCCCCCCCCTACACAAACACACCTCTCTCTTAGTACTTGGCAGATATGATTCCATCAGATAATTTGGTAGGATATCCCTGACTATTAGGCTGGATGGTAATAGAGGCAAAGTTTTACCCAATTCTGGGTCGTGTAATTGAGGAAAAAACCTACTCCTGGTACTGTATATTTGTGATAGGGGTGTGTACAAAGTACACGTGAATACCAGGCATTGTGCGTGTGTGTATACTATCGATGAACTAGCCCCCGGGCTTCTATAACATACTCGGGGCCTAGGGTTACAAACCATATATAGTCGGCTTATCATCAGTGGGGATAGAGTCCTCCACGACTCTGGTAGCTTCGTCTTGTACGCCGACTCCTCCACATGGGTCTTTGTATAATGCGTCTCGGTCCAACCTATGTGGCGCAGGATGGAACTGATCCATGAGTCCTCACGTTGACCCACCACAACTAGAAATTATGTGCCCACCACACCCCACACGCAAATCGGCCACTAAGAAAATAAGCATATACAATAGTACAATGTTATACATGAAAGTTAATTGCATGGTGCATCCAATAATATCTATTTTGCATTGTGAATGTTTGTATTTTCTCCTAATATATTAGTCACGGGAAAGAGAAACGAAGGGCATATCTCTCCTTGTCTCCACCGGACACCCCCTCTTTCTACACCACTTTCACGTACGCACACAAACTATCTCTCAGCCCTCAAAAAGTATGCATGCCCCTGACACATTCACGCGTGACGGTTATTGTATTTCAAGTGAAAGCACTATACGGTCACTGGACTTCAGAATATGCTCATTATGGTCACCGTATACATTCTTGTGGTGATCATATGGTATCTAGCTCATGATATGTCTCTGTATTTTGTTGATGACACTAACAAACATTTTATTTGATGGGTCCTCCGTATTTTGTTGACGACACTTACAGCCGTTGTATTTGAAGCGAAAGCACGATATGGTCACTGGACTTCAGAAAAAGCTCATCACGGTCACCATATACATTTTGTAGTCCTAACCAACCCGTGGTTGGATGGTTAGGAGGACAGTGGTTTCCCCAGCCCACCAGGGTTAAACTCCTGGTGCTCGCATTTATCCTGGATTAATTTTAGTATTTTCCGACGATGTGCTTTCAGTCGGAGGAGATGTTACTCTCGACTACGAGGCACCTATGGTGACTTCGTAAAATCTCAAGATCATATGCTGGCTCACTCTCTCGATGGTGCTCATAGGGGTAGGGCCTGTGTGTGTGTGCGCTGATAGCAGTGGGTGTCTGCGTGTATATATGAGCGCTTGCGTCTATACCATTTAAAAAACACATGTCGTGATTATACGGTCACTAGCTCACCCGTACAACCCATATTTTGTTGATGAGACGATCAATTGACTAGTCAAACGTTCCACGTGGCGTAACTAGTGTTGCACCATTAGCGCGCGTAACCGTGGGGCCCACCTATTAGCGCGTATATGAAAGAAAGAAATGGTAGTTTGAGTCTGTACTGTGTTAATAAAATATATTTATGGTGATCATACGGTCACTGGCTCACCATATAGCTTCGTAATTTCTTCATGACACGATCAATTGACTAGTCAAACGGTCCACATTCAGCAATGCACATTACCATAGGGCCCACCCGTCAACGCATATATGAAAGACGGAAATGGTAATAAATTAGTGGTCGGTGGGGATTCGAAGTCATGCGACCTCTGGTTGGCAGCCCGCGCCCCCTAACCACAGCGGACAAGGATCGCATTGTGACGATACTCATTAAATTAAAATATAAATATAAACGGTCGGCGCCGGGGGCCTAGAGGGATGGCTGGGGTGGTGGGGAGTGGATTTGGGGCGGGCAGGGCGGCGAGGCGGCGCGGAAGCGCCACCGGCCGCGGGCAACGGGGGCGACGGTTCGGCCGGTGGTGGCTGGCGGCTCAGGGGGGTGGAGGTTGAAGAGGAACTGCAAGCCCTTGATTTCGTATCCAACAGCTGGAAAATTGACTAACCACAGATGAAAAAGTCAGTCGACTGACGTGTAGCCTCACCCCACATGTACACATGCACACACGAACACATGCATGCATGCAGGCGTGCAACACTAACACGTACACATGCACACACGAACACAGGCACACACACACACATGTATGCAACACTGAAACGTACACATGCACACACGCAACACTCGCACGCCTGCATGCACACAACACACGATGCAAGACACACGCTCAACCTATACGTGCATGCACCCTTTGTTAAGGACATGGATATTGTTACGAGTATTAATCAATCTTATCTGTGATAAGCAGAACATTGATGTTTGCAGTGGTCTTTATGAATCACAATGTATCGAACGGGCTATCAACGTATATATGAAAATTCTAAAGTTTTCTTACATTATATAGTAGACTTATCTACATGAAATAGATGATGTCATAATCAATGAACAATCATCGGTTTATGAAATGCCCGCTTCTGACCGCCCTGGCACACCAAAAGCTCCTCTGTCATGCGCTGCCTATTTTGGGTCACTGACATGCAAGCCAGGTACCCAACGAGCCCACACGTCAGTGGAAGAACAGTTTGGTGTCGTACGTCAGAGTCGAAGGTGCCGCTCGCTGCACGCCTGGCTGAACACGCCTCCTTGCCGCATTCAAACGCCTCCATCAACCCATGTGGAAGCTGAGAAACCCACTCTGGACACACGTCCGATCATGACTGGGCCGACATTAAACGCAACGTCAACCGAGCTCCTCCCGTCCGCCGTCTATTTAATCTTCTACTTAAACGAGGCCAGACATCGGCCAAGAATCGCACACCTCCGCCGCTCCCCTATCTCCTCCTTCGCCATTTTGTCCACTCTTACAATGGCTTATGAAGAATAGTTATCCGGCATCCAAGCAGGCTGGGTGGCCCGCCGAGCCCGCCAGATACGAGTTATGCAGCTTGCTGATCCACCTCCCTCCCCTCGCCCGATGGAGCCAGTTGCCTCCCCGAGCCAGCGTGCGGTTCGGCAACTCGCCGCTCCAGGCCAGCTCGACGAGGAGCGGCGAGCTGCTCCACGCCGGCACGACGTGGAGCACGGGAATCGTCACTACCATCCACGCTGCTGCCTTGTACCGCACCTCCTGTGTCTGCGACCGCATCTCCCGTTTCTGTGGCCGAGACTCCCATGCCGGCAGCCGCGCCATGCAAGCAGAGACAAAAGCCAGGTGCGCAGAGAGCGACGAGTTGGTGGCCAGTGCCTCCCCATCCGCCGCCATCATCAAGGAGAAGTAGAACACGAGAGGCCACCGCCGCTTGGGTCCCATGAAGGCCACCGCGGAGGCGACGCCGGCGTACACACCAGGTGTCCTGCCAGATCCTTTTGTTGCGAGGACCTTCACCAACCCAGCATGGGCTCCACGGAAGCGGAGAAGCCCCCTTCCGCCTCCATCTTGGGCATCAGCCGACGATAGCAGTTCGGCAGTGGGGAAGCGAGTCGTCCTTTGCGGTGAAGCATATACCTCCGGGGCTCCCGGCAGTCCGGTGATCATGCTGCCAGACATGAGGAACACAAATGGATCGCCGGGCGACCATTTAGGCTAGGTATTATTATACCTGTGCTGTTGAGAACTAGCACCGCTTAGTTGATTTGAATGTAATGAAATCCGTCATGTTTGTATGAAAATCTGGTATTTCATATGAAATCCGTCATTGTTTATATAAAATATCGCCGTGTTTGCATGAATTTCATCCGGTTGGTTGAGTTGCTGTCAGAATGTGTGCGGCTACGGTTGGATGGCATAATTTGCGGGTCACCGGTTGGTCTACGGGCGGCGTGGTGGGACAAAAAAAGCACAGCTCGTGCGAGCTCGTCTCCAACGCATGCGCTGGAGGATGCATGAGCACCCGAGCTATTCCTCGTTCATCGGTGGCAAAGGCACCAGTGGACAAAAGGGTCGCCAATATTTTGGCTACCCTGGGCAAGATCCAAATAGCCCCTCCCAGCACATTCAAATCCCTCGTTCACCGTGAAATTTTGCCATGTGTTGATTTCATGGATTAGCAAGATGAGAGATAAGGTGAGGAGGAGTGGGGTGTGGTGGTGACATGTGGTCGGACTGGGCGGAGGCAAGGGGATGGACGACGCCGGCAGGCGGCAGCGGCCACCATGCTAGATTGTTCCAGAGACTTCCTTTTTTAATTGCTCAGCAAGGAGGTTGTGGAAGATAAGGATGAATGAGGCAAGGCTTTATCTGTAAACATGGAGAGACGCCTGGGTATCTTTTGTAATATTGACATAGTTTGCTTTCTATCCGTCAGATATAGATCGGACGGTCTATATTACAAGATGGCAGGCACACCATCGTCACCAACTCGGTATTTTATAAGAGTAGAGAGTAGAGATAGAGATATTTCACTATGTGAAAACAAATTTAAATACGGAAGAGTAGTTGGTGTTCGCGGTCTTCTGCCGGTAGCTCGGGACACAGTTGGATGGCCTCATAGTAGTAGTAGTGTAGAGTACTACTAGTACTACTAGATAGTGAGTGTTTACTAACACATGCATGTGTTAGCAGTATAATGACCACATATGGATTAGATGGTAAGATTTGTGTAAGTTGGATGTCATATTATTGCTCTAACATGTGGTCAAAGTTAGCCTCCAAAACGCATTTTATACCCTATATGGATTGAGGAAGTACATGCATTGCCGAGGCTTCTCTTAATCCATGCGTGCAACGTTTTTATTGAAGGTTGAAATGTGAACATGTCAATGGGAGGGACTACTACAACCCTTCCAAAATAACTATAGTGCTAATGGTATCGTACTCCCTCCGTTCACCATCTCACATGCTCAGTTTTTCATTTGATAAGAGGCAAACCATGTGGGGCCTACCTTAGAGGCAAGGCTCTATACACATGGAGATGCTCTGTACTTTTGATGTGTCCCATAAACTCGCAGAACAAGGAGAAGCTTGCTTAGTATGCCGTCTCCCCCGCACACGGACGCGGTGGCTGACAGAGTCACAAGATGAGGAGAAGCTTGCTTACTACGCCTACGCCCGCTCTCTCGCCCACACGCGCAGTGGCTCGCAGGACAAGGAGAAAATTTTACTACTCCCTACGTTTACTCCTCATCCCTACCTTGGTTAGATAGATTATCATATTGTTTGAAATATGTCTTTTAGTAGTAGGAGTAGTACAGTGGTACATAGGAGTAGTACTACAGGAATTTCCTTGGAGTCTGTGGTGCAGCAAGCTAGCCTAGGCTATGTTACTACTCCATCCTTTCCGGTTTATGCCTCAATTTCAAAATCTCTCCAACCAAGGTATACTGTGAGTGGTGGAATTAATTGCATAGTTTGCACAAGTAATTACTACGCTCGTTTTTCTAAGATGTTATGTTACCGATGCATTAATTACAACGAATGCATGCATGACCACTAAATTTCCATGAATTTCTACATGCATTGGTGAGTTTTCTCTTGACACTGCTTGCATCGGGTGATTTAATGCACCTCGAAATCCAAACATGTCATGGGTACTACTAGTAGAATTGAGACTTATAAAATGGAAAAACGAATTTTTTTAGATGAGCCCTATAAACTGGAAAGGAGGGAGTAGTATGTAGTACTACCTCCATAGTGGGTACGTACTTCGTAAAATCAGATTTTCCCAAAACTAAGTCGCTCATCCTTTATTTGCTTCTTACCCTTCCTGCCTCGTTGCCTCGAATAGACTATGACAAACTCCCCTGCCTGTCACGCGGGAAAAGACCGGCCCTCGCCTTTTTTAGTCCAGCTTTGTATCGATGGAGCGCGCGAACCAGCAAAAACCAAGCCATGTCATGTACTCCTCCGTCGACGCTCGCTTTCATGAATTGTGTACTTCCTCTCCCTTACATGTGGGACATATAGCAACCGGGTAGACGTGTGATGCACCAAATAACAGTGCAGAACAACAGGGGGGATGAATCCCAGTCGTACCGCCCCTGTAGTAGTAATGAGCAATGAGACGTCAAATCACAATGCCACACCTTCCCAGATGGACGAAGCAACCATTATTTCACACTTCCCTGAATCCGGTTCGCCATCATCTCCTTCAAGAAAACCACGTATTGTTCCTGCCATTGTTCTGCCTCAAGAGGGATGCGCATCGCCTTGGTACATCATGACACGTGGGACCGCATGACAGGCCATGCTCCCCCTCCCACCGCTCGGTAAAATCACCCATTTTTACTACTTCCTCTATATCGGTTTACAGGGCAGGCACATCGTTCTAGGTTGAGAATTTAACTGGCTATATATGTGATGAACAATATATGTTTAGAAACTACATCCGCTTAAGAATCCAATGATATACTTTTTGTGACATAGTAACTCATATTTAGATAGTCAAATGGATGACCTAGAACTACGTGCACGCCCTATAAACCGAGACAGAGGGAGTACTATCTTTTTAGATCAATATAGTCGGGATTCACCAAGGAGCAAAACCAAGTGGTAGGCTGCTCCTGTCGTGTTGGCGTAGCAACTCAAGCAGGGTCAGTTGTCGGTGTACAAAAAGAGGGGCGCACTTTTGTACCCCTCTACCTATGCACGGGCAGTCGGAGCCGCGCCCACGGTCACACTAAGCAGAACAGGGGAGGTGAGCCAAGGTAAGACCGGAGCCCAAGATAATCAAAGCAACGCCAAGGCCAAGGCCACAAAGAGCAGAGGGACGAAGCAGGTTCCCCCGGCAAGACCCTTGCCGGGGCAGCCTCAGCAGCCCCAGCAAGACCCTTGTTGGGGCAGCTCCCCCCACACCAACAGAGCGAGCCACCCTTGAGCCCACGGTCTCCAACATCACGCTAGGACAGGGCACAGGAGGTGCCTCCATGGTGGCATGCAGATCTTTGTGAAGACAAGGAACACTCAAGATCAGATGAGGACTAGAAGACGACGATCCTCGGCAAGATCCTTGCCGAGGAAGGCCACCGGACCCCCGGCAAGGCCCTTGCCGGGGACGACAGTGCGCCATGGCAAGACCCTTGCTGGGCCACCCGGCAAGGCCCTCACCAAGGACACCAGTGGGGCCACCGCCAGGCCCGCGCCAACCAAGCTTCCACCACCGTTCACATGCAGCTACCAGCTCAACCAGCTGGGCGGGCGCCTGCGTGGCAACATGCAGCTCCCAGGCCAACTCATCGAGCGCCTACGTGGCGGCATGCAGATCTTCATGAAGGCTCCACCGCTGCGCCACCTCAGCTTCCTGCCTGCCTACATGGCACCGCATGCCTCACTGGCCAGGGCGCGTGTCGAAGCAAGGAGGAGCGGTGATGGACGGGACGGGGCTCACCCCCATCCCCAGTAAAGAAAGGGGACACCTAAGCTACACATTAAATGTGTCTTGTCACATGTCTGACGATAAGCTCATAGCGCTGTGCGCCTTTCCACCTCCTGTGTGCCACTGTGGCAAGCCCTTTCGGCTATAAAAGGAGGCCCATGGCATACTGGAGAGGGATTCGGCTCTTTCGAACCATGCACTCGACACAGCTAGTTCGAGAGCTCAAGAACTCTGAAATACACCCACCAAAGGAGGACTAGTGTTTTACGCATCTTCGCGCCCGGAACCTGGGTAAACGATCCTTGTGCTGGTTACTAATCCTGCTCTTCTCGCAACCCCGCGCCACGACAACCGTAGTAGGGATTCTTGTGATCCCATAGGTGTCGTTTCCCCCGACATCTTTGGCGCGCCAGGTAGGGGGCTCGATTGTGAGAATCTGGTCTAGTAGCTAGCCTAGCAGTTCTTCGTCGCCATGGCTCCTAAGAAGAAGACGGCCACGGCGATCGGCTCGTTGGGAGCCGAACGACGCATGCCACTGCGGACGAGCACTGGACCGGTCGCCGACAGGACCCCGGCCGTGGTCCGCGAGCACCAGCATCGCCCTGGTAGTCAGATCCTGGCGAGCGGCATTGTTCGCGCGCCAGACGACCGGCCGCATGTCGCCAGATCCAAAGACGAAGCTGGGCCCCCCGCAGGCGGCGCGGGGCCCTCCAGGGCTGTCGTTGTGCCACCTCCGGGCGGCGCAGCGACCTCCAAGACGCCCACACCGGCGACAACTGCGCGCTCATCCCATGGTGTGCGCGCTGAGTAGCGTCACCATGCTGGTGATCCTGGGCACCACCGTGCGGAGATCCCTGTGCGTCATCCGTGAGATGAAGGGGTTTAGCATGCCCGCCGCAGTGCTGGCGAAAATGGCACGCAACTGCTGGGTCGTAACGGAGCTCCTTCTAACGTAGTTAGAAATCGAAGCGTGCCGCAATCCACGCAGCTGTCGCCGCCGCCCACGCCAGCAGAAGCTTTCGCGCGCGCAGCTGCTCCTCGACTTCCCTCCTGCTGCAGAGAAGCTCGACGAGTGGAGAGCCACCATCCGAAGCCTCATCGCCATCACCAACAAAGACGATCCGCGGCCGGCGGGGCCCTCGGGCCGACACTCCACCCAACCACCACATGCTGGCGCTGGAAGGACCGGGGGAGCTGCCGCCACGGTGCACTCTCCCCCCCTCGCCAGCCGCCGCGGGTGTCGGCCCGTCGTGACGACGCTTGTGATAATATCTCCGTAGCGTCGTCTGACCCGCGTACCCTCCGCGACCAGTGCCAAGTTCTTCGGGAACGAGCTCACGAAGACACTCGGACCACCGTCGAGCGCCCGCGTGAGACGCGCCACCAGTCGGACAAGCGGGCGGGAGCCGCTATGGACCAACCAGCACCGGGGGCCTCTGGCGGCCTACCTTATAAGGTGGGCTGCCCGGCCTTCACTCATGAGCTGTGGCAGTTCCAGTGGCCGTCCCACCGCACGTTCAAGCCCGACATCGGCGAGAAGTGCACTCGCAAGACCCATCCGTCCGAGATCCTCAGCATCTACACCATCGCAATGCAGGCTGCTGGAGCTCGCGACGACAAGTTGCTTGCCAACTATTTCCCGCTCGTGCTGAAGCCCAATGTTATGTCTTGGTTGATGCACTTGCCAGTGGATTCCATTTCTTCTTCGTCGGATCTGTGCCATGAGTTCATTGGCGCCTTCACAGGAGGCCACCAAGCTCATGGCCAGGCCAGTGATCTACATATCATTCCCCAGAATGAAGGGGAAATCCTGCGCAAGTACATCCAGAGATTCAGCCGGGTGCAGTACAACATCCCCGACGTTCATCCCGCCGCTGTGATCAGCGCGTTCCACCAGAACGTGCGCAACCGCAAGATGAGCGAAGAGCTAGCGATGACCAAGGTTAAGGATGTGGCCGAGCTCTACGTTCTGGCCGATAGGTGCGCCCGGGCTGAAGAGGGAAGGAAGTACCCCGGCGAAGACGCCGGTCCGGAAACCGACTCTACCGACGAAGACGCCGCCACCCCGACGAAGAAGGGCCGGTGTCCCAACAAGAAACGCAAAGGCAAGGCCGTGCTTGCCGTTGAAGGATCTGACGACACCGGCGCCGACAAGAAGGTCAAGGTAGACGCCCCCGGCAAGGAGATTGCCGGGTGCGCCGCCTGCCGGGCCTTGGCGCCTACCGACAAGCCAGGAAGCTCCGGCAAGCAATACTGCAAGATCCACCGCACCAAGGGCCATGACCTCCAGAACTGCCGACAAGTCGAGCTGCTTGCTGAGAAGCAAAAAGCTGAGTACGACAGGAGGGACAAGGAGAAGGACCAGGACGGTGCTAAGGGATCCGGCAAGAAGCGTGGCGGCCAAGGAAGCCGCCCCAGCAAGGACAACCAGCAAGAGAGGCCCGCCCAGGGCCGTGACAAGAAACAAGAAGACGATGATCATGACGAGGACGACGAGTCCAGTGAGCAAGGGTTCTAGAAGGCTATGGAGGCCATCACTACAAAAAAAGACACATCCGTGACATTTTGGGCCGAACGAATTTTTTTCTATCATACATATGACACTTCTATGACGATAATTGTGACAAAACCCGGTATCATCATAGATGTGGTGGGATCCTACTTCTATGACAAAAAATCAAGATAGAAAATGGGCTTTTCGTCCTGGGTGGGCTGGAGATGCAGCTGCATGACATTCTTTGGGTCGTCCATGACGGAAAAAACCGTGGTAGAAGCGAGGGGGAGGAAAATTTTGGGGAGTTCCCGTTACGATGGGAGGTCAGGGGCCGAGCAATGCGTGTTTCTCTCGTACACGTACGCGCGTGTGTGCGAGGCGTTGGCTCTAACTGAACCCGAGCGAGGCGTTGGGCTCTAACTCAACCCAAGGGATTGCACTGCAGGTACGGGTTACTGAACCCGAGCGATCGATCGATGGCTGTTAACTGAACCCGATCGAGCGATTCCTTCGCTACTGATGCTAACTGAAGCCGATCGATGTTGCCTCTGGGATGATCAGTGAGCGTTGCGGGGTTGGATGAACAGTGAGCGGTGGCGTTGCCTCTGGATGAACAGGACCCCGTGGTGTGGTGGAGGGCTGGATGAACAATAGACGGCTGAGGGGTGCCCGTGGAGGGGTGGTTGAACAGGACCCAGTGGTGTGGAAGGCTAGATAAACAGTACACGGTGGAGGGGTGGTTGAACAGTAGCCGGTGGAGTAGCGCGCGGTGGAGGCTGGATGAACAGGAGCCCGTGGAGGCTGGAGGAGGTCGACGGTAGACCGTGGAGGCTGGAGGAGGTCGACGGTGGAGATGAACAGTATCCCGTGGAGTCCCGTTTTGCGGTACGACACACCCCTCCCGATGAACAGGACCCCCGTTTCGATCATATGAGGTCCGTTTCGTCCGTTTGGCAGTACGCCACACCCCTCCCGATCAACAGGACCCCCGTTCCGATCGTAGGAGGTCCGTTCCGTCCGTTTTGCGGTACGCCACACCCCTCCCGATCAACAGGACCCCCGTTTCGACCGTAGGAGGTTCGTTTCCTCCGTTTTGCGGTACGCCACACCCCTCCCGGTGAACAGGACCCCGTTCCGAACGTAGGAGGTCAGTTTCCTCCGTTGTCCGGTACGCCAGGCCTCGTTTCCATCGCCTGTTCCGTCCAAGCCCTCCCGATGAACAAGACCACGCACTCCGTTTCGACCCAGCCGGTTGGATCCCACGCGTTCCGTTGCCTCCCGATGAACACGACGCATTCCGTTGCCTTCCCATGAACATGACGCACTCCGTTGCCTCCCCATGAACACGACGACGACGCTGTTTCTCCGTTCCGACCCAGCCATGTACACGAGCCCTGGCCGTACGTATGCGTGAGTAGGCGTTCGAGACCCCGCCCGTATGTACACATACGTGGCCGTATTTTCTTTCTTGCACCCTGGCCGCTGTACGTACGACACATGCGCGCCTCTACTATGACACATGCGCGCCTCTACAACGACCAGTATGTACTTACACGTTCGCAACCAGAATGACAACGCTACGTACGCTTAAACCAAGTGGGTCCTGACTGTCAGGCACTTCCTTGCGTGCGAAGATGTAGCTGGTGGGTCCCAGCAGTCAAGGGGGCGAATCGTTTTTTTTGCCCGGACGCACTTCCTTGCGTGAGAAGATGTAGCTGGTGGGTCCCAGCAGTCAGGGGGCGAGTCGTTTTGTTTTTTTTTGCCCGGACGCACTTCCTTGCGTGCGAAGGTGTAGCTGGTGGGTCACAGCAGTCAGGGGGGAACTTTTTTTTCGTGAAATACGGTGGCCCGTCCGGTGGGTCCCCGCTGTCAGGTGGAGGAATAATTATTTTGCGCGTAATAAGGAGGCACTTCCTTGCTGCGGCCGTGGACCCAGCTGTTAGCGTCTCCATGCACAGTACTCTTCCGATGGAAGTCGGTCGTTGACCACATTGACCACACCGCGCCGAGAGCACCACGGCGGTGGATGACGTCGAGGCCTAGGAAGGGGACGACACGGAGGCAGGGAAGACTCGGCAGTTGTTTCCCATGCGGAGGGGAGTATGACCGTACGAGGGTTTACTTGTTCATCTGATGTCGCCGGAGAATAACAGCAGGTCTGGGTGAGTAGAGGGATGGCTAGGCCAGCGATGGGAGTACGGTGGGGCAGTGAGGCCTGTGGCAAAGACCCGGCCACGGGAGGAGGGAGCAGCAGTCCCTTGGCGCTTGTTTGATCGGCGGAGCAGGGAAGAGCAGAGATTGAAGAAGACGACGGCCGTTGGATGGACATCCAACGATCCTTGCTGTAAAGGCGTCATCCTTTTTTTTAGGAAAGCCTAAAATCTGTGGAAAACAACATACAACCCATCTGCCATTTTTTCTAATAATTTACAGCACATTTGCTAATTCTTAAGGTTTTTTTTGGAGCCCATATTCTTTTTGTTAGCATTACAGCCCATATTGTGGCCACGGTTAAAAAATTATACGAAATTTTGCATATTTCGGTGCGGTCCGAACTATTTTTAATCCCGAAATTTTGACTCACATTCAAACTGATTTTAAAAATAAATGTATATCAATATAAAATCCAACAAACTCTCCATGCATAAAAATTAATGTAATTTAAAATCTTGAAATGAAAAAAGTTATTTTGAAACTAATTGCCAGTTTGATGTGTTTTAAAAATGTACAGCTAATTTCTCATTACTGATGGGCCATTTTCTCGGCCAGCCGAATGAAAGCTCTCCTCATCTTGAAAGATTTGCAGCCCAACAGGCCTGACAAAGCGACTTACTTGGCAAATCACAAAAAAACTGGGCTGTGGTCGTGGACCCAGCTGTCAGCCTCTCCACGTGCAGTAGTCTTCCGATGGAAGTCGTTCCTTGACCACCTTGACCACGCCGCGCGGAGAGCACCACGGCGGTGGATGACGGCGAGGCCTAGGAAGGGGACGACGCGGAGCCGGGGAAGACGCGGCAGTGGAAGCCCGCGCGGAGAGGAGTACGAGGGGTCACTGGTTCGGCTGCGGTGTGAGGCTGCCGTTGCCGCAGGGCCTGGCCAGCGGTGGGAATAGTAGTGGGCGGTGAGGCCTCTGCGGCAGAAGAGCCGGCCACGGGAGGCAGGAGCATGCGACACGACCGGCGCTGCTTTGGGCGGCTGGAGCAAGAAGACCAGAGGTTGAAGAAGCACTACGCCCGTTGGATGGACATCGTACGATCAGTGGAGCTAGAATCGTTCATATTGACTAAGTTGACAAAGCCCTTCATCCCCGTCAACTTAGTAGGCCCACAAGTCATCCTCCCACCAAGGTGGGGCCCAGCTAGCCGGGGGAGTATTCATTTTTTTTGTGCGTAACAAGGAGGCACTTCCGGTGGGTCCGAGCTGACAGCGGGGGGAACATTTTTTTGGCGAAATACGGTGGCCCGTCCGGTGGGTCCCAGCAGTCAGGGGGAAACGATTTTTTTCGCAAAATACTGGTGGCCCGTCCGGTGGGTCTCCGCTGTCAGGTGGAGGAATAATTATTTTCCACGTATTAAGGAGGCACTTCCTTGCGGCTGTCGTGGACCCAGCTGTCAGCCTCTCCACGTACAGTACTCTTCCGATGGAAGTCGGTCGTTGACCACATTGACCACGCCGCGCCGAGAGCACCACGGCGGTTGATGACGGTGAGGCCTAGGAAGGGGACGACGCGGAGCCGGGGAAGACGAGGCAGTGGATGCCCACGCGGAGAGGAGTACGAGCGTTCACTAGTTCGGCTGCGGTGTGAGGCTTCCGTCGCCGCAGAATAACAGGGGGTGTGGGTGAGCGGAGGGATGGCCTGGCCAGTGGTGGGAGTAGTATGGGAGCAGTGAAGCCTCCGCGGTAGCACAGCCGGCCACGGGAGGAAGGAGTAGGCGGCACGACCGACGCTGCTTTGGGCGGCTGGAGCAAGAAGACCAGAGGTCGAAGAAGCACTATGGCCATTGGATGGACATCATACGGTCACTGGAGT
This sequence comes from Aegilops bicornis, assembly GCA_021605145.1. NCBI lineage: Eukaryota > Viridiplantae > Streptophyta > Magnoliopsida > Poales > Poaceae > Aegilops > Aegilops bicornis. The sequence goes on from CM038672.1 coordinate 366,125,193, forward strand.
ATTGACTAAGTTGACAAAGCCCTCCGGCCCCGTCAACTTATTAGGCCCACAAGTCAGCGCAACAATATGGTGGGTCCCAGCTAGCAGGGGTAATCATTTTTTGGGAGTAATAAGGAGGCACTTCCTTGCTTGGCGAAGATATAGCTGGTGGAGTGCGACACATCGTGGGGGACGTTTTTTTCACAAAATACAGAGGCCCTTCCTGTGGGTCCTAGCTGTCAGGTGGAGGAATCATTATTTTGCGCCTAATAAGGAGACATTTCCTTGCGTGCGGCCGTGGACCCAGCTGTCGGCCTCTCCACGTACTGTCCACTTCCGATGGATGTCGTTCATTGATCATGTTGACCAGGCCGCGCCGAGAGCACCAGGGCGGTGGACGACGGCGAGGCCTAGGAAGGGAACGACATGGAGCCAGGGAATACCCGACAGTTGTTTCCCACGCGGAGAAGTACGAGGGTTTACTGGTTCGTCTGCTGTCGCCAAAGAATAACAGCATGTGTGGGTGAGTAGAGGGATGGCTAGGCCAGCGATGGGAGTACGATGGGGCCGTGAGGCCTGCGCGGCAGCATAGCCGGCCACGGGAGGAGGGAGCAGGCAGTCCCGCCGGCGCTTGTTTGAGCGGCTGGAGCATGAAGAGCAGAGATTGAAGAAGCACGACAGCCGTTGGATGGACATCCAACAGTCACTGCTCTCGTGTGTTCACTAATTTGACAGGGCGTTGAGTCTGTGTCAACCTTTTTTTATGAAAGCATACACGTCAACCTGTAGTAGGCGCACAAGTCAGCCTCAAATCTTTGGAAAACAACATACATCCAATCTGCCATTATTTCTAATAATGTACAGCCCATTTGCTAATTCTTAAGAATTGTTTTGGAGCCCATCTTCTTTTAGTTAGCATTACACCCCATATTGTGGCCACAGTTAAAAAGTATACGAAATTTTGCATATTTCGGTGCGGCCAACTATTTTTAATCCAGAAATATCGATTCACATTCAAATTATTTTGAAAAATAATTTATATAAATATAAAATCCAAATAATTGTCCACGCATAAAATCAATGGAATTTAAGATCTTGTAATGAAAAAAAAATTGAAACTAATTCCGGTTTGATGTGTTTTAAAATGTATGACCCATTTACGGGCAAACCGAATGAAACTCTCCTCGTCTTGAAAGATTTGCAGCCCAAAGAACCGATAAAGCAAGTAGGCCTTGTTTGGGTATTTTCTTTCAAAAAATAGAACTGGGCTAGCCATTTTCAGCAAGAAAAAAACACAATCGGGCTCATGATGTGGTAAACATAAATAAAACCTCAGCTAGACGGGCCACCCCGCACAGCCCGTTGTTACCACGATCCGTCGCTAAAATTAGTATAAATAACAACCGCTTGTTCCTCAAAAAACTGCGCGACTTGTTTGGGTCACGGTGTCGACCACTTTCGTAGTGTAATTATCTCGTTTATTGACTATGTTGACAATGGCGTGAGCCCCGGATGTTTAACCATTAGGAGGAACCATATTTTTGGGCTTGTACTATAGAGGCACTTGCTTGCGTCGCCATGACGCTGGTGGGTCCCTACTGTCATCCTCTCCACGTACAGTCATCTCCTTGTTCCTCTCGGTTGTTGACGAGGTTGACAACGCAAGAGGGCGGCGCACCGCGCATGGCGAGCGAACCAAGGCCGCAAGGCGGAGGACGAAGGTGAGGCCTCGGACGGAATGAACAGGAGCCGTTGAACATGCGCCGGTCCAGTTGAAGGCGGAGGGGAGTATGAGGGTTGACTGGTTCGGGCACGGGTGCTTGTTGGGGCCGACATCGCCGGAGATTAACAGGACATGTGGGGGAATAGAGGGAGGGACTGGCCAACGTTGGAGGGTACGTACGGTAGGGCGGCAGAGGCGCAGCCAGCCATGGGAGGCGGGAGCAGGCGGAGCCGACGGGGTGGTTTGGTTTGGGCGGCTGGAGGAAGAAGAAGACAAGAGATAGAAGATACACGACAGATGTTGGATGTCAATCCAACGGCTGGTAGGCAGAATCGTTTGTTGACTGTCTAGTAAGTCGACACCACCTTGGATAGGCTATTTCCTCGCGGGTCCCAACTGTCAGAATCCAAATCTGTCACGGTCATGCAGCCTTTCCTATGAAAATTTACAGCCCATTTGATATGCTAGTTCAAAATAAGTTTGTGGGTGCTGGTGGGGGCTAATCACTTGGCTTCTGTAATGCATAGTGAGCTCAAGCAGCCGGCGAGAGTGATGTTATTTCCCTTGGTTGGGATTTGTTACAACATTTCACTATAAATTAAACTAATGGCAAGCCATTTGCCTTGTTTCAAAGAAAATATGACAGTCACAGCCGAGTTGAAAAGGGCAGGAACATCTAACTCCAGCTTACAAACTGTACAAAAGCACGAGGATTAATTATTCATCAGGTTTACAAAAAACCCATATTGAAAAGGGCAACAACATCTAACTCCAGCACTGTTTTCGGAGTCACAGTCAAATGGATCGGTCAGGTCCATAGAATGAACATCCTGGGTCATAAAATTTACTGGATTATGACCACAATATGTTGTAAATAGAAGCCCGGCACGTTCAGAAGCTCTTTTGCCCACCTGAAACTCCTTTTTTTCTCTTCGACATACCCATCCGTCAAAACCATGCTACTGATAAACTTAAGCCTGATGGACAATAGTAACCTCGCATTCAGCAGGAAGAATGTGACAAATCTTGTGTTTGCACGGTTGGCTACATATCGTTCTAGCGTTATTGTCTTCAATCGAATCCCATGAGAAGTGAGAAAATCCCGATGCTTACGAACCCATCGATTGGTTATAACTTTCTTACCCCGTCCTGTTGCCTAAATATACATGAAGATTGAAAAAAAGTTAAGGTCTAAAAGAAGAGTGTCGAAAGAGCAACAGCTGAACGGTTAATTCCAGTACACTATATGCGGGCTTCCAATGTGCGTGAAATTATCACCTTTATATACAACTTCTCCAGACATGGAAAGCATTGCAGAAAGCCAATAATCTTGTTCAGATCAAAAATATTCATTTGGATATATAAGATCTTGATGAATCCAAGACCATTGATAGGCCATCCATGGAGAAACTCTTCATTGAGCATAGAACATAATATTAGTACAAAATGTGTACTCCAAGATGATATATAAATTATGCGCAGAAATTTAAAATGCATCTTATGGTTACAAGTGTAGATGATAATATAAAGTACCTGAAGAATTGTGGAGCCAAACACCATATTGAAATGAGCACAGAGATCATGTATTACACCCAAGGTCTCCAGTTTAGGCGCAGAGAGGACGGTTATTTGCAACAGTGAATAACTAGAATCAAGGATCAACCTTTGAAGTGAAGGGGCATCTTGGATGATGAGCTGCCTTCCTTAAAAAAGAAATTCCAATTCTTACAAGGTTAGGCGACTTTATTTGGAGACAACCGATTCTAACTGTGAAAACAAGCACCAAGCACTCCAGCGCAGGGCAACTAGAGTGGATGATGTTGTGCAATGAGGCCTCCGATATACGAACCCGCACAAGTGAAAGTTTCTTGAGAAATGGGAGTCGAAGGTTTAGTACCAGATTATGCAGTAGGTAGCACAAAGTGCAAAGGTGGCGGTGTGGAGAGAGGAGGAAAACCGCGAGATGGACATCGGTGCTGAGGGCACAAGTTCATGGCGTTCATTATGTGGTATGTGATTTCCAGGGGAATAGTAGAACTCAAGCAGCTGTAGTTCTGTGAATTCAGGGGATTTCAGCCAGGCGTCCACCGTGCAGGGCATCGTATGCTTGCTCAGGTAGCATGACGGGATGCAGAGGCTTTGAACGGAGCCCTGGTGGGAGGAGATGATGGCTCTGGGGATTTCAAAATCATTGAAGAGAGATAGCTGACGACAGTCGAGATTAAGGGACACAGCGCGCCATAGAGGGCGCCACCGAATTGAGAGGACTTGGGTGCGGAAGCAATCCTTGGTGGGGAGAAGCGAGATGATCTCCCCAAGGACGGCGTCCGGGAGATTGCTAATGCGGTCCACCCGAGATTCTATGGGTTCCTCGATCCGGTGGGGCGGGTCGCCGCTTCTCCCAGCTGCCGGGTCGGGATCTACAGGCGTCGCTGGCGGAGCCTAATCTTCTTGGCTGGGGTTAGCCGACTCCATTTTCCTCGAGGGCGTGCGTGGCGCCACAGATTTGAGCAGAGTAACGAATGACGAGCCTAGTTGTAGAAAAGTGACGAAGAAGAAGGGAGCTGGGGTTTTCAGTAGGAGTGAGGAAGAAGGGAGCTGGGGTTTCTGTAGGAGTGAGGTGAGGAATTTGGGGGTACGAGTGGAGCGAGCTGACGTGAGGTGGGTGGGAGCGAGGAGGAAGAAGAGCACCCAGGTTTTTTGGGGTGGGGGGCGGTGTGCTGGGTGTGGGTAGCGCCTCTCATTCAGTAAATGTATGGGCTTTTGAATTGATTTTACTATTTACTAGTGTGGATGGGCTGTTTTGTCTTGGGCCCAGAGAAACAATTACTACTAGTACAGTGGAGACACTCTACAGCTACCCAGAAAAACAATTACTACTAGTACATTGGACACACTCTACCACTTATGGCTCCTCCTAGGTCATTGGAACGTCTCCTTCTACTGAATGCCGTTATACTTTTGTTCACCGACATGCGGGCCATGCAGCGCGCGGGCCCAAATGCCATCCACCAAATTAGAAGGCAGTATGCAGGCGGAGAGTCACCCCGGTCGTAGCGCGGCAGTAACGAGCCGTCGTATCACAAAACCCCAACTCCCCACAGTCTAAGTTTGATGAATCAACCATCATTTCACTCTTCGCTGAATCCCCTTCTCCCTCACCGTCTTCAAGAAAGGCAACACTCGCATCTGCCACTTTTCTTCTCTCCGAACGAAGGGAAGGTAAGTGGATCCATCATGTTGGTATATTTCCATTCAGAGGAAAAAAAGAACTTTTGCAAAGCAGTAACCGATCCTCATTATCTTTTTTGTTTCATTGTCATTGCGACTATATTTTCCTTTCAGTGGTCTCCTAGTATTCGTCAGTTTCATGATGGACCAAGGAGAACCAGGCAAAGATCTGCCGATATTGGAGCAGACGCGGGAGGCTGATCCCCACAAGACAGAGAGCTCCAAGAACATGGAAGCAACCACCGAGCGGACCCCAGATACGCTCACGGCCACTACTAAGATGGTCAACACCCCGTTTGAGGTTACAGCCCCCGTGGCACTGCAGGAGTAGTTTTCCCCCTTCGAGGATGTGTCCCCCCCCCCTGCTGAGCTGCCCAAGCTGATTTCCTTCTTTGCCGATCTCGATTGTTGTTTTTCATATAAGTATGTGGTGTTTTTTTTAGAAAAGGAAGTATGTGGTGATTAATAATGCAAAATTTTATTAGCTTCGATGCCATGCTATACATAGTGGTTTAAATAACTTGTGTTTCTTATACTGAAAAGTAATTCAGAATTTGTTTCTATTTCAATTAGAGCCCTGATGCAGACAAGGATTGTGTGGTTGTACATGTCACTCGCTATGAGGCGGACGACCTGAATATACGCACTGGGAAAACAGAGTTCTTAGGTTGTTGGATCCTGGAAGCCATTTGCGGTTATACCAATGAAGAGTTGTATTCCAGCCTCACTGTTGTCAGGCGTGTTGTCCAGGGTGTACTGAAGCACAAGAAGTTCAAAGCTACTCCTTCGTTTGTGAGGCATACTGTACTTGTCAAGCTTACGCAGGAAGATGACGTGGCATGCCTCCACAAACAAGTTTATCAGTTGCAAGGCCACAAGGTTGTCTTCATGAAGGTTCACAGGATTGAGCTGCTGCGGGACGTCCTCGATGATGTTCATGGCAAGGTCCGTCTTGTGTCCAGCCCAAATTAGATCGGGGCATGAAATAGTTGCCCCAGCTAGTGTTTAATAGTAGTTTGGATTGTGTCTAATTATCCGAACCTTTCCTGTTATCGACCCCTCTGGGGCTAGTACTCTGTTCGAATCCGTCTATCGGAACTGCTGCTACTTTTGTGTGCCCGTGAATCATGTGAGAACCATCGCAATTGTTGCCGAAATAGATGCGTCCTCACTAGTTTTTCATAATTATGGCATGGTAAGACATAAGTTGTCACGGTTTATCATACGAGCAGTGTGTGTTTTGATGAAATAGAGCACTCGTTCGAGAACCATGCGCCGACGTATACATAAGTACTTGTAAACACTGTTGGTGCAACCCCACTTGTAAGCAGTTGCGCAAAACACGGCACATTGGCTCAGCTCGCTTCAACACTAGGCTATTGACCAGCTAACAATCAATAATCTGATGTCTGACATATAAGCAAGTATGTATCTTGTTACAGTGGTTCATGTAGTTAATTGAGGCCATAATGTAATAAATTCCAAACGTTCACACGCTAGTCCAGCGCTCATGTGGAACACTCACATTAAACTCGTCTTCATAAAAAACTTGAAAAGCATAAGTTAAGCAATTTTATACATCGCAAGGAATCATAGAACATAACAAACATATACTAGTTCACAGCAAAAGACAAAGTTGTGAGAAGGTTTACAAATCAGGAAAAAACAAGCAAAAGGCTTCTCTGAGCAAAGGGCCTCCGGCAGCTTAAATTTCCTAGAGTTCACTCTGGTTTTTCTTGTTGCCACCATCCGTGGTTAGGTTCTCTCATTCCAGAATAACCAGTTATAATTCTGGTCTCAGCTGGAATGCTGAACTGAACCATGCAGTGTACTGACCAGGTGAAATTCTTGTGCATTCCACTAAATTTAAGCACCATTATTTGCAGAAATAAGCATACCACAATGCCTCTTGTCCGCGCACCTGTCCAAAAAACCGTCGTGCAGCCGTGCCAGCTAGACCGGGGCAGGGGTCCATGGATGAATTGGTAGAAACTGCATTCCGGACTAGGATGCAGTTGTTTTCGCTCGTCCATGCACTGCAATTACGAAGTAAAACGTACGAATCAGCTTCTTTTAGATTGCGTTGGTCATTCTACCTTAGTTACTACCAATGTAGAGATACCTTGAAGACGGGAGGATAGACGACTGCAACAAGGGATAGCCATCTCATTTTGCGTAGTTGTACTAAAACTGAGGTGTGCGCTTTTGATTGCGCGGATAGAAACGATACGGAGACAGACATCCCTGTTTGCGCAAATACGAAATACGATTATTTAAATAAAGGATGATATTACTACTTTCCCCGCTTCCTCTTAGAACCAAGTCCTAGATTCATGCTACAGCTTTCCCACTTTCTTCCCTATTTGAACCAACGCTTTGAGTCAACTGTATGAACTAGCTTTACTTCTAATAATAGTAGAAGTCTAGGTGGCTTTGGAACAGCGGACAGAAGTATAAAAGGATCCACACGAAGGGAGCTGGGGTAGTAGAGCAAGGCAGGTTTCGAAGGAATATATACCTGAGGGTCGTCGGCATGTGGCAAAGACGACGTCGGGAGGCCGCATCTTGGCCACAATACCGCAGGGAGGAAGAAGGGGTCGGAGGCCCTCCCGAGCCGGCGCTCTCTCGGAGAGAACGACACGGCCGCCGATCGGGACGCGCGGGCAGCCGTTGGTCTCCTCCTCGCCGCCCGGCATTTACAAGCGTGAACGATGCACCTACACCCCTGCCCCGGTCGAGGTTGTTCGGCCGGATTTGTGACCAGCCGTGAGCTGAGAGAGAGTGTGGCCACCTATGTCTTTCTTAGATATGGAGAGCATGAGAGAGTGAACGAGAGGAACCCTAGTGAAGCAAGCGCTAAGGCTCCTGCTTTTATATATAGTGGAGTGATTTTGTTGAACCAGCTTCAAAAAAATGCGCTCCTATGTGTACCCGCGAGTGGGTGTGAGAGAACTAGTGCGTGCGTGCACCGCTTCTCTTTAATGAGTACAATATACTATGCCCAAAGAACGTTCGCCACAAGAGTAATAGTATAAGTGTGTGACGTGTGAGCTAAAATAAAATGTGCGCGCCGTCTTTTGTTTTTTAGAAGTTCTGAGGGTAGGGTATGAGGAGGACATATGTGCGTGACGTCTACCTGCAGATAGACGGTGGGTGTGACGTGCGAGTCTGCGAGAGGACTCGGGAGAGTCGTGACTCATGAGGGTGCGTGTGCGTGAGAGAGAGGGGCGCACGTATCAATGCAATGCATGTGTCCGTAAATCATTGTCCGACAAACGTTCGCCACAAGCCTTTTCCCGACGAACGCCGTAAGAACCGTTAGATCGGCATCCGGCGATGTCGGTTTGCCATGCCATTTAATGTAACAGCCACTCCTCCTACACACAAATCTTCCACGTGAGTGTTAGCAACTGCCGTATGCTCCCTCCGTTCCGAAATGCAGTGCATATAGCTTTATAGAAAATTCGAACCTCACAAACTTTTACCGAGTTTTCGTGTACCAAATCGCACATGTAGAATACCCTATATATATCATTTCATTCATCTTCGAGAGGTAACTATAAAGATGGGTGAGGAGTCTACAAAGAAAGACCATCGTATCACCTGCAGCAATTTCAAGCATCCTTTAGTGTCGAGGAATATCATAGGAACTCTATATGATATGATTTTTATAGGATTCTTCCTTTAGAGCCAATTGGTTCATAGGAATAGATTCATATACTCCATATTTCAAAGGAAATAAACATGATATCATTTCTATAGCTTTAGAGCCACTTGGTTCATATGAATGGATTCCTATACTCCCTTAATTTGAAAGGAAAATAAACATTAGCGTATATTCAATAGAAATGTTCCTATGATACGAACCAAATTACATCTCTTTTCTAATCCCTCCTCATAGGAATTGAGATACATGTCATCTCTAGATTCAATAGAAAAGTTCCTATGATGTGAACCAAATGACATCTCTTTTCCAATCCCTACTCATAGGAATTGAGATGCAACATTTCATCTCTTTCCCTACAACTTCCATGTATACATCTTCTATTCCTAAATAGATAGTACAACCCACTAGTAGTTTTTTTCCAAAACATGCAACTATGGCACAAGAACTATATAGTTTGCCAACAACTTTGAAAGATGGTCGCTGGATGAAGCTAACCCGACAGTATAGAGATAGGAAAATCCGAGCACTACTGGCCGTTGGATATCATCAACATTCCACCAGATCTGCCACGCGTACAATTTAGAAGACTCCATGGTTGAACTTAAGCATAATGCACAAACCTCAAAACACAAGCACTTCTCCTTTGTTCTAGAATCTTATGTATCATAATTGATTATTTTTTCTAAATGAATTGCCATTATTTGTTTTTTACTTTATGATTTACAATGCACAACCCCATGAATCTAAACATTTTTATAAAACTAATTGATTTTGAATGAGATGAACTATAAGAACTAAACGAACATCTACATCATGCATATATGACTCAAAGCTTTACATGCTATAGTGTGTATTTATTCATAATTTGGTTTTGAAATCTCATGCGTTCAATACATGTGTACCCTACTAGTTTTGAGTAGAGTAGCAAATTTCACGCTGACCCCGGGTATATCAAAATGCAGGGGCCCATGCATCATTGCCTTTTCGGTCGAACCTACGCCAACAATTTTTATGCGTACTATATCTCCTTGGTCCCGAACCCGAAATGCTGCCTCGTTCCCGTAAAACCAAGCGGCCCACACATATTTAAGGCGTCGACTCGAACCCGTTTACTACGACGTGGCCCCGCACGCCGTAGTACTCCTATGAACCATACCGCCGCACTCATCATCGGTTTTCTTCAAGAGGACGAGGGAGAAGCCGATTTGTAGTGGAGGCTCTTTAAAAAAAGGATCTGTAGTGGAGACCCCTACCCTAGGGTGCCCTAGGTAGCTGTTGCACGTATCATTGTTTTCTCTTTTCTTTATGCTCTTGCGCCCTAGAGTGAAATGATGGTTGCTTCGTCCGGCCCAAAGACTCCAAATTAATGCGGGAAAGGTGGGGCTTTGTGATTTGACCCCTCATCGCTCATTTTCTACTGCGCCTTCTGACCGGGTGCCTCCAATTCCAACCTCTGCTCCGAACTGTAATTTGGTGCATCGAACGTGGAACAAGATGGTGGATGAGCCACATGTCGGCCAAAGGGGTCTGTTAAGTGTGTCGCCATTTAGGTGCGGATCGACCGCTTGAGTTGCTACGCCAACACGACAGGAGAAGCCTACCACTTGGTTTTTCTCCTTGGTGAATCCTCACTATATTGATCTAAAAAGATACGTGCTGAACTACCCTCTCCATCTGGGTTTTTTTTATTTTTAGGCGTCTCGGTTTATAGGGCCTGCACGTAGTTCTAGGTCATCCATTTGACTAACTAAATATGAGTTACTATGTCACAAAAAGTATATCATTGGATTCTTAAGCGGATGTAGTTGTGTTTAAAAGTCGAGGGCGGGGCTTTTCCTGCGCGGTAGGTGGCGGGGCAGTTCCTCCGAGTCGGTTCGACAGAGACGCGAGAAGACGAGGGAGTTGGCTGCTGCAAACGTAGGGCTGTGTGATTTGACAGCGAGTTACTGCTGGACAAGTGTGGCCCCGTGATCTGACTTGCTATTATCATTTTAACTGCGGCGCTACGATCGGTGTGAGTCTCCTGATTCCTGACCACCTCCATATAGGTGCCTCTCCCAATGCTCCACCATGTATTAGAGGCTGGCTCTTGCATGAGAGCCCACTTCTCCACTTTTTCCTTGCCTCTCATTCCTCCACATATGCAAAAATGCCATGTAAAGAGCAAGTACAATAGAGCTGACTCAGCGGGCTATAAGATATAAACTAGTATATTTTTGCTTAGTTGGAGGAAAGAGAAGAAGAGAGAGAAGGTAAGCGGGCTCTTGGCGAAGAGCCAACTCTAGCACGTGATCCTAGGCACTTTGTGAGAGTGAAATGTGGGCCATATAATAAATAAGTAGTACACTCTTCTAATCAACTATTGTAGATGTTGGCTATAAGATAGGATATAGATGACATGGCAATGGCTTATAACCAGCAGCTGGCTATACTATTAACCATGCTCTAAAGCGCACTATTGTACTTACCGATGCATGTACAAGTTCATGGAAATTTAGTGGTCATTCATGCATTCGTTCTAATTAATGCCTCGGTAAACATAACTTCTTCAGAAAAACAAGCATACTAATTACTTGTGCAAACTACGAAATTAATTCGACCACTCACCGTCTACCTTGGTTTGAGAGATTTTGAAATTGAGCCATAAACTGGAAAGGAGGGAGTAGTAACTTTTATCTCGATTACTATTTGTGGCCTTGTATATATGCAAAATGTATTTTTTATAGTGGCCTTGTATAAGTAAATGAAGGGAGTACTAACCAAAGTATATGTAGTAGGGACGAGGAGTAAACGGAGGGAGTAGTAAAATTTTCTCCTCGTCATGAAACCACTGCAGACGCTGCAGGGAGCGAAGAAGGCGTCTGATAGTAGTAGTAGTAGTAGTAGTAGTAGTAGTAGTAGTAGTAGTAGTAGTAGTAGTAGTAGTAGTAGTAGTAGTACTAGTAGTAGTAGTAGTAGTAGCGGGCGTAAACGGAGGTAACTTTTATCGTCTACTCGTAAGCAAGCTTCACCTCATCCTGCGAGCCACCGCGCCCGTGGGCGGGGGAGACGGCGTACTAAGCAAGCTTCTCCTCGTTCTGCGAGTTGATGGGACACATCAAAAGTACTCCAGTGTATAGAGCCTTGCCTCTAAGGTAGGCCCCACATGGTTTGCCTATTTTTTAATTTAACATAACGCTTCAAGTCGCAATTTGTTTGTTCACCCGTGGTAGACGATCCTCCCTCCACCAAGTGGACAACCAGTACACGTGCCAAATTACCACATGGGCTGCCTTTTTAATATAGAAATAAGTTCCACCATGTACCCGCGCGGGTGTGGTTGGGAAAGAGACAGGAGTACGTGCGCCGTGCGTGCACCTCTTCTCTTCGTGCACGTCCCCCACCTACGTGAGTGTGTGTGAGAGAGATACAAACCTAGACATAATGCACCGTCCATCCCCATGCCTCCGCCCAAAGGCGACTACACCAGCCACCACCACGCCCCACTCCTCCTCACCTTATCTCTCATCTTTCTCCCTCCATTTTTATATACAAGGGCCACTATCAAAATTACAATTTGCAGATATACAAGGCCACTAACACTAATCGATGCAATATTAATGGTGTTTGCCTCGTGGTACTAGCAAAGGAGGACATTAATTATCCCTTGCATGCATGCGGGAGTTTGTAATGCATCTTGATGTTCCGTGCAATGCACGGGCATCTTACTAGTCCATGAAAACAACACATGGCAAAATTCCACGGCGAACGAGGGATTTGAATCTGCATTGGGAGGGGCTGTTTGGATCTTGCGGGTAGCCAAAATATTGGCGACCCTTTTGGCCACCGGTGCCTTTGCCACCGATGAATGAGGAATGGCTCGGGTGCTCATGCTGTCATGCATCCTCTAAGCGCCAAGACGTTGAGACGAGCTCGCACGAGCTGTGTTTTTTGTCCCACAACGCCGCCATGCATCAAAGGCGACCCATAGCACGCCATACAACCATAGCCGCACACATTATGACAGAAACTCAACCAACCGGATGAAATTCACGCAAACACGTAGACAAACTGATATTTCATATAAACAACGACGAAAATCATATAGAATACCGGATTTTCATACAAACATGACGGATTTCATTACATTCAGATGAACTACACGGTGCTAGTTCTGGACAGCACGTGTATATAATACCTGGCCTAAATGGTCGCCCGCCGACCGATTTGTGTTCCTCATGTCCAGCATCACGATCACCGGACTGCCGGGAGCCCCGGAGGTATATGCTTCAGCGCAAAGGGATTTCGCTTCCCCACTGCCCAACTGATATCATTGGCTGGTGCCGTAAGATGATGGTGGCCGACACCGGTTCGAGTTCATCACCGGCCACTACTTCGCCATGGCCGACACCGGCTCGAGTTCATCCTAACATTCCCTTCTTCCGTGGAGCCCACGCGGGGTCGACGAAGGTCCTCGTAACAAAAGGATCCGGCAAGACACCTGCTGTGTACGCCGGCGTCGCCTCCGCGGTGGCCTTCATGGGACCCAAGCGGCGGCGGCCTCCCTTGTTCTACTTCTCCTAGATGATGGCGGCGGTGGCCTCCCTTGTTCTACTTCTCCTAGATGATGGCGGCGGACGCGGAGGCGCTGGCCACCGACTCGTCGCTCTCCGCGCACCCGGCTTCTGTCGCTGCTTGCATGGCGCGGCCGCCGGCATGGGAGTCTCGGCCACCGAAACGGGAGACGCGATACGAGGCGGCGGCATGGACGACAGCAACGACGCCTGCGGCGCTCGCTCGCCGAGCTGGCTCGAGCGCGAGTTCTTTGAGAAGCGCCCGGCTTGGGGCGGCAAAGCAGCTCCGTCGGGCGAGGAGGAGGGAGGTGGATCAGCGAGCTGCATAGCTTCGTACTGGCGGGCTACCCAGCCGGCTTGGATGCGGAATAACTACTCTTCGTAAGCCATTGTAAGAGTGGACAAAATGGTGGAGGAGATAGGGAGCGGCGGAGGTGTGTGCGATTCTTGGCCGGGGTTTGGCCTCGTTTAAATAGGAGATTAAATAGATAGCGACGGGAGGAGCTCGGCGGCGTTGCGCTTAACGCCGGCTCGATCATGAGCAGACGGGTGTCGAGTGGGTTTCTCGGCTTCCACAGGCGGGTTTCATGGAGGCGTTTGAATGTGGCACGGAGGCGTGTTGATCGGGCGTGCATGAGTGGCGCCCTCGACTCGACCTAGGACACCATGCCATTCTTGCAGACCGGCGTGTGGGCTCTTTGGGTGCATGGCCTGCATGTCGCTGACCCAACGCAGCAGCACACATCGAGGAACCTTTGGTGGGCCAGAGGCGGTCGAAGCGGGCATTTAATAAACCGATGATTGTTCATTGAGTGTGACGTCATCTTTTCATGTAGATAAGCCTACTATGTTGATAGCCCATTCGACACGTTGTGATTCATAAAGACCACCGCAAACATCAATGTTACGCTTATCACGTATAAGATTGATTAATACCGTAACAATCCATGTCCTTAACAAAGGGTGCATGCACGTATAGGTTGAGCGTGTGTCTTACGTCGTGTGATGTGTGCATGCAGGCGTGCGAGTGTTGCGTGCGTGCAACGGTACGTTTCAGTGTTGCATGCAAGGGTACGTACGTGCGTGTGTTCATGAGTACATGTTTACGTGTCAGTGTTGCCCGCCAGCATGCGTGCGTGTGTACGTTATGTGTACGTGTCAGTGTTGCACGCCTACATGCGTGTGTGTCTTGCGTGCGTGCATGTGTACATGCGGGCTGAGGCTACACATCAGTCGACTGACTTTTTCATCTCTGGCCATTAGATTTTCCAACCGTTGGATATGAAATCAAGGGCCTCCAGTTTATCATCAAACCCCACCCCCCCCTGAGCCGCCAGCCACCACCGGCCGAACGCCACTTCGCCCGCGGCCGCCCGCCTCCCGAAACCACTCCCCACCGCCGTCCGCCGCCACTGCCATCCTCTAGCCCCCCACGCCGAAGCTTTTTCTCCGGGATCCCCACCCACAGCCCAATGAACGCCCCAACCGCCAAAGGATCGCCAACGAGGTCTCACGACTTCGAATACCCACCGACCACAAATTTATTACCATTTCTGTCCTTCATATACGTGCTGACGGGTGGGCCCTATGGTAATGTGCACTGCTGAATGTGGACCGTTTGACTGGTCAATTGATCGTGTTATCAACAAATTACGAAGCTGTGCGGTGATCCAGTGACCGTATGATCACCCTAAAATGTACTCCTATTTTATTAACACAGTACAGACTCAAACTACCATTTCTTTCTTTCATATATGGGCTGAAAGGTGGGCCCCACGGTTACGCGCCCCGATGGTGCAACACTAGTTGTGCTGCGTGGAACGTTTGACTGGTCAATTGATTGTGTCATCAACATAATACGGAGTTGTACGGGTGAGCCAGCACTCACCGCTATAAGCACACACATGCGAACCCTACCCCTATGAGCACCTTCGAGAGAGTGGGCCAGCATATATGATCTTGAGATTTTAGGAAGTCACCATAGGTGCCTCGTAGTAGAGTGGAATGTCTCCTCCCACTGAACGTACATCGCCGGAAAATACTGAATTAACACAAGATAAATGCGAGCACCGGGACTTTAACCTTGGTGGGCTCGAGAAACCACTGTCCTCTAACCATCCAACCACATGTTGGTTAGCACGACAAAATGTATGTGGTGACCGTGATTAGCTTATTCTGAAGTCCAGTAACCATATCGTGCTTTCTCTTCAAATACAATGACCGTAAGTGCCGTCAACAAAATATGGAGCACGCATCAAATGCAAAATCCGTCAGTGTCATCAACAAAATATGGACATGTATCGTGAGCTAGATACCGTTGTACAATTGTATCTGCTTATTTTCTTAGTGGCCCATTGCGTGTCGTGTGGTGGGCACATCATTTCTAGTTGTGGTGGGTCAACATCAAGACTCATGGGCCGGTTCCATCTTGCACCACATATAGGTTGGACTGAGACGTGTTATACGAAGACCCATGTGGAGGACTCGGCGTACAACACGAAGCTACCAGAGTCGCGGAGGACTCTATCCCCACTGGTGATAAGCCGACTATATATGATTTGTAACCCTAGGCCCTTAGTATGTTATACAAGCTTGGGGGCTAGTTCGTCGATAGTATACACACACGCACAATGCTCGGTATTCACGTGTACTTTGTACACACCCCTATCACTAATATACGATGCATCAGAGTAGGCTCTTTCTTCAACCGCAAGGGTCCGATCCGAACTAGGGTAAAACTTTGCCTCAGATTACCATCCAGCCTAACAACCAGGGATATCCTATCGAATGACGATATGATGAAATCATATCTCGCCAACTTCTGAAGAGAGAGGTGTGTCGGGGCAATGTGTGCGAGAGAGGCCTAAAGATAATGTGCGTATGGGAGACACGTAGGCACATATATGTGCATATAGAGGGCTAGTAGAGACCGTGCATGCGTATATATGCATGTGAGAGAAATAGTGTTTTCCAACTGAGATTAGTGAAAAGAGTGGTACATAGTAGTCAGAAAGAGAGAGAGAAACAGAGAGAGCATATCTAACTTTTTTTTGGCAACCAAGGAGATTATATCTGGAACCATGCATGAACTGAGGTAAGTTGCATATTTTTTAATATATACTTGTGTACAATGTATATTCAAATGTACCCCCTCCATTCCAAAATAATCGTAGCTTTAGGATTTTCAAGACTAAGATTTGTGAAGTTTGACAAATCCTGAAAGTTCAATTCAAGAGAACCGAAAACGTTGATGCTTCTGCTCCCAAATATTGAACGAAGCACCAAATAGGCCTCTGGTCACCCGAAACCGCCATGAGACTAATGTTTTGGTGGTAGGAAATTACTGTCTGACTCGGCCCGTGTAGCCTATCGGCCCGATGTCCAAAGGTCTAAACCGGCGTAGGTTTGTAACTTCACCAAGATGCCAGTCTCAACCGCCTCTGAGAAGCATTCATACGCCGTGGGCGCCTAAACACCCATGCGCTCGGCCGAAATCTATCCCGCCCACATTTGGGACACCTGACATGACTGTCCTTCCCCCAACCCACAATATGTCCGAAATTTTAGATGGGGCAAAGTTTGTAACATTCCCCAAATTTCAAACAAGCGCGTCTAAAACCGAACATTGTTCCCCCTTAGTTCCCCGCCTCCCTCCGTTTCCCCATTCATACTCCATGGGCGCGAAAACCCCTCTCCACCAGCCGCAAAACCCCAGCCTCCTCCGTCGGTCCGTCCTCCACCCCATAGCGCGGCCAATCCACCGCCGCCCTCCTCCATCACATCGGAGCCGGTACCCCGACGTCGTCGTCCAACACAAACGCAACCGCAACACCCTCAAGCACTTAGCAGCTGAAGCCGAGGAAGAGCTGCCTCCGCGACGCCGTTGCTGACGTGCTCTGTACCAGAACCACTCCGACCACGCCGTCATGCGCCTCACTGCTGCGGCTCCACTGTCGCAACCGTCCATCGCATCGGAGCTGTTCCCGCTACGCCGTCGTTCGCCGCCTCGGATCTGCTTCCCTGCCGCCGACAGACAGCCACCGCACCACACTCAACAACTTGGCCGTGGGTTCGTCCAAGGCTGCATCGTCCTCCACAACTTCTGGTTTCCGGCGAACAACAAGAAGATCGTCGGAAAAACAGAAGGACACAACACTGCCAGCAGAAAGAGGTACTCCTCTTCCCTTATTCGTGCAAATCTTACGTCTTCGCTCACACCGTATTCATCCATGAAAGAAACTAGTTGAGCGCTTATTACTGTCTCTTCTTCGTGATACTAAATGCACAAGGTTTCCTCCCTTTTACTATTTCACCTTTGCTAGAGGTCAGTAGCCCGCCTGGATTTCAATTTAGGGTCAGTCGAACCGAAATTAAAAGAAGCAGCACCCGCTTAGGGCGCCACGTGAGCACCTAGTCACTTTGTTCCCGGGGAAGCGGTGCATCGGTGTCTATCATTGGGGTGTGGGGCGCAGGAGCTGCTTGCACCCGATCTGGAGGTCGGCAGGGCTTGAATGGATGGCCGGTGGTGGTTCCAAGCACGGCGGTGCGGTGAGGTCGAGGGGAGGGCGCAGGTAGGGGAGGAATACTGGGCCGGTGGTCGCTGGCGTTTCGAGGAAGATCGTCAACACTGACTAGCTGGAGGTAGATGAAGGCGATCTGCCCGTTCTTTGTACATCGGATGGTGCAGAAAAAATGGACTGGCCTATTTTCTTTCAGTCGACTGTTATTTTCATACAACCCTATAGTAATTTAGTGTGCCATGCATGTTGTAGAGCTAACATATGTCTCCCGTCATTTATTTCTCACCGACCTGCTATCTGATACCTTTACACTGTACTAATTATGCACACACTTCACCGATACTCACACTATTGTTTTTTTATGCATGGGTATTTCAGACTCTGACGCAATGTTGATGAATGCAGAAAAGAAAAGGCAGAAGTCGTTCCAGTGTAATTTGAAGACAAGCACTAAGCATTTCAGCACTCTAATGGGTGCAAAGGTCGTGATTGGAGACAAGAACGTAGCTCTGCAGTTGATGATCTCAATTGCCACACACAACCATCCCAGGTGCTTGCTTTAACTTCACGCTGTCAAATGTGGTTCCATGTTGCATATGGTGTCTAGCTTGTATTGCTTCCAATTTGGTTAAATTGCATCTGATTACTTTACACATTATACCTTTGATAATGACATGCCTTCCTGTTTTTGATACATACTACATATGTCTATTAACCATGTTCATACATCAAACTAATGCTCTTTTGTATCCCTCGTCAATCACTTATGATGAGACAGTCAGCCGGGTGGGTTACTGTGAGACGCCCTACTCGTTTAAAGAGTGCAGTGTCATCCTCCCCACATGATTCTCAAGAAACAACAAGGCTTAATGAAGATAGTCAACGTAGCTCTCTAGATGATCACCGCAATTCCCCCACACCACCATCGCAGGTGCTTGCTCTTACTTGGCAGTGTGATATGTGGTTGCATGTTGCATATGGTGTCTACCTTGTAATTCTTCTAATTAGGGTAAATTGCATCTGCTTAGTTAACACAGTATACCTGTGAATATGACATGCCTTCCTGTTTTTTTGGTACATACTACGTCTTTCTATTAACCATGTTCTTACATCAAACTACATTTCTTGTGTATCCCTCATCAATGCTCCTAATTTGTTAAATTTCATCTCCTTAGCTTAACATTATACATGTGAATATGACACGCCTTCCTGTTTTTGGTACATACTACATCTGCCTATCACACCATGTTCTTACATCAAACTATTGTTCTTGTGTATCCTGCGTCTATCGCTTATGATGAGACAGTCATGCGCGTGGGTTAATATGAGACACAATACTCTTATAAAGAATGCAATTTCATCCTCTCCACATGATTCTCAAGAAACAGCAAGCCTAAATGAAGACATTGAACGTAGCTCTGTACCTGAAGACCGCACTTCCCCTACACCACCATCACAGGTGCTTGCTCTAACTTCGCAGTGTGATATGTGGTTGCATGTTGCATACGGTGTCTAGCTTGTAATGCTTCTAATTAGGGTAAATTGCATCTGCTTAGTTTACACACTATACCTGTGAATATGACATGCCTTCCTATTTTTGGTACACACTACATCTATGTGTTAACCTTGTTCTTACATGAAACTACCTCTCTTTTGTATCATGCATCAATCACTTACGATGAATCACCTTTAGTCGTTGCATATTGGATATTATTTCTAGCCCGTTGCCATGTATTGCTTCTAATTTGGTCAAATACATTTGTTAGGGCACCCTTTTAATTTGGCAGAGTGATATTGGTTTCATCTTTCATATGGTTTCTAGCTTGCATCGATTCTAACAAGTTCAAGCACCTTGTGCTTAGTTTACATTTTATACATCATACATGTCAATATGTCACGCCGTCCTATTTTTCATACATATTCCATCCTCCTATCATGCAGCTGCCTTACATGAAAGTAGTGTTCACAAGATCATGCATCAATGAGTTACGAAGAGCAAATTTTATTCCTTTGTCTTGTGGGTTTGACTTGACAAGGCAAAATCAAGAAAGAGGAAGGAAAAGAGTAAGGAAAGGCGATGATGGTGGTCCTCTACATGACAACGTGTGAGACATCTGCTGATTCTCCTTGTAATGCTAGTGCATTACAAGGTCCAAGTCCCCGCTCCCCTACTCCACCATCCAAGGTGCTTTCTCTAACTTGGCAGTGTGATATCTGGTTGCATGTTGCATATGGTGTCTAGCTCGTATTGCTCCTAATTAGTGTAAACTGCATCTGCTTAGCTTACACATGATACATGTGAATATGACATGATTTCCTGTTTTTGGTACATACTATATCTGTCTATCACACCATGTTCTTACATGAAACTACTCTTCTTGTGTATCCTACATCAGTCACTTATGATGGGACACCTTTAAGTTGGCGATGTGATATTGGTTTTGCGTCTTGAATATGATTTCTAGCATGTATTGCTTCTAGTTTGATGAACGCCACCTATGACGAGACAATTTTAACTTGGCAGAGTGATATTGATTGCACCTTCCATATAGTGTCTTGCAGTGTTTCTAATTTGTTGAAGTGCCTTCTGCTTAGTTACCACATCATAGGTGTTAATATGTCAAGCCGTCCATTTCTTCGTACATATTCCATCCTCGTATCATGACTTTGCCTTTCATCAGAGTAGTGTTCGTCAGTATCATGTATGAATGAGTTCTGAAGAGCGAATGATATTCCTTTTTCTTGTTGGTATGACCTCACAATGCATAATCAATAAAGCTGAAGGAAATTGGCAAGGCATTGGATGATGGTGGTCCTTTCGAGCAACTGAACCAGAGGTTCTCTACAGATTCTACTCCGCCATCCTCCCAACAAGATTCGCAAGACAACGCAAGGCTAGACAATCAACGTAGCTGTGTAGATGATGAGCACATCTCCCCTACTCCACCATCACAGTGCTTGCTCTAACTTGGCACTATTATATGTGGTTGCATGTTGCGTATGATGTCTAGCTTGTATTGCTTCTAACTTTGTTGAATTGCATCTGCTTACTTTACACATAATGCCTGTGAATATGACATGTGTTCCTGTTTCTACATCAGACTACTATTCTTGCATATACCACATCAGTTACTTATGATAAGGCACCTTTAAGTTGCCGCTGTGATATTGGTTGTGTCTTGCATATGATTTCTAGCATGTACTGCTTCTAATTTGTTGAAACGCCATACAGTTTGAACATGGCAGAGTGATATTGGTTGCATCTTTCATATGGTGTCTAGCTTGAAGTGCTTCTAATTTGTTGAAATGCCTTCTACTTAGTTGCCACATCATAGGTGTGAATATGTCACACCATCCTGTTTTTCATACATATTCCATCCTCGCATCATGTGTTTGCCTTTCATCTGAGTAGTGTTCACAAGATCATGCATGAATGAGTTACGAAGAGCGAATTTTATTCCTTTTTCTTATTGGTTTGACTTCACAATGCAAAATCATTACAACTGAAGGAAATTAGTCCGGCGGTGGATGATGGTGGTCCTTGAACAACTCAAACATGGGGTCTCTCTGATTCTACTCCGCCAACCTCCCAACAAGATTCACAAGACAACACAAGGCTGGACGATGGCGTAGTTGTGTAGATGATGAGCACATCTCCCTACTCCACCATCACGGTGATTGCTCTAACTTGACACTATTATATGTGGTTGCATGTTGCGTATGATTTCTAGCTTGTATTGCTTCTAACTTGAATTGCATCGCTTACTTTACACATAATGCTGTGAATATGACACGTGTTCTGTTTCCAGAACATACGTGTACATGATGAGCACATCTCCCCTACTCCACCATCACAGTTGCTTGCTCTTACTTGGAATTGTTATACGTGGTTGCGTTTTCCGTATGATGTCTAGTTTGTATTGCTTCTGATTATGTTGAATTGCATCTGCGTAGCTTACAACTTATACACCTAGCGATCACTTACCCATAAGACACATTTAACTTGGGACTGTGATGTAGGTTGCATATTGCATTGTCTTCTAGCTTGTACTGCTTCTAATTTCTTGAAATGGCACTTACGACGAGACACTCCTGATGGAGTGATATTGGTTGCATGTTCATATGGTGCCTAGCTTTCATTTTTTCTAATTTTATTGAAATGCCTTCCGCTTACTGTTTTTTCATACATATTCCATCCTCCTATCGTATGTGTGAATATGAAATGTTGTCTTTTTTTGTATATATTCCATCCTCCTATCCTGCGCTTGCCTTACATCAAAGTAGTGTTAAATGCGTATCATGCATCAACCAGTTATGCAGAGCTAATTTTATTCATCTTCTTGTGGTTTTGACTTCATAAGGCAATATCAGAAAATAGGAAGGAAGAGAGTAAGTTAGGGGATGTTGGTGGTCCTCCGCACCGACGCAAACAGAGACTCTCTAGATTTGCCCCTACTACTGCTAATGAAGTTGAAGTCCCAAGTCTACATGATGAGTTCATCTCCCGTACTACACCATCGCAGGTGCTTGCTCTATGTTGACAGTGTGATAATTGGTTTCATGTTGCATATGTTGTCTAGCATGTATTTCTTCTATTTTGATTAAATTGCACCTGCTGAGTTTATACGTTATACATGTGCATATGACATGGCTTTCTGTGTCTAGAATACACTGCATCTATCTATCATACCATGTTCTTACATCAAAGTACTGCTGTTGTGTATCCCGCATCAGTCACTCATGATTGGACGCTTTTAACATGGCAGTTTGATAGTGGTTGCATCTTGCATTGATTTCTACGTTGTACTGCTTCTAATTTTTTGAATTGCCACTTATGACAAGACACTTTTAACTTGGCAGAGTAATATTGGTTGCATTTTTCATATGGTGTCTAGATTGCATTACTTCTATTTTCTTGAAAATCCTTCTGCTTAGTTTGCACATCGTAGCTATGAATATGTCATGCCGTCGTGTTTTTCTTACATATTCCATCCTCATACGGTTCTCTTACATCAAAATATTGCTTGTCTGTATCATGCATCAATGAGTTCTGAAGAGTGATTTTATTCTTTTGTGTTGTGGGTATAGCTTGACATGGCAAAGTCAAAAAAGAGCAAGGAAAATAATATAGTAGGGAGTGTTGTTACTCGTCGGGTGAAACGGAAAAGCTTCTGCCGTCGAGATTCTGCTGGTACTTATAGTGCGGTAGAAGGTCCAAGTCCACCGGCTAAATCTACAAACACAGTATCACCCGCTCCACCAGCTGCAGCATCCGCTTCAACTGTACCAGCATCTCAACCAGTTACTCGTTCGTTTGCTCCGGAACTGGCCAGTTCCCAAGCTGCCTTCACACCTAACACTACTTCCGAAGCACTGCTGACACAACAGGACTTGGCAAGATCAGATGAACCTCATGAACATCAACACCAAGACGGTACCTGACCGAGTCAAGTTGCAGTTGCATGCTCCTTTATATGTACTCTCATAGTTTGATGTACACTAACACTTTCCATATTTGTTGTTGAACTAGCACCACGGTGCAAGCGGAAACAGACATTAGGGATAATGCTTGATAGATTAACAAAATCTAAAGGAGGAAGAATGGAGATCCATTTTGAGGCAGGTTTAAAAAGGCCACGTGATGCTTCAGAGTCAGCCAAGTTAGTATCTGAGGCAGCCGTTGCCGTTAGGTGTCATCTGCGTATCCTCCCAACGTGGATCCGATATGAGGAATGAGAAAGACAATACCCATTTTAACACCTTCCTTGACCATTTATCCGTAATTAATGTTATTCATCCCAATTAGTAATATTGTCTTGCTCTGTCCCATACTTTGTAGCTTCCTCCTAATAAGACTCACATTCTTTTTTCAACAGATGAGGTTCAAGTTGGATCCGAAAGATGATGCAACTAAACAAGCATGCACTCATGTTTTTCGATGCTTTGCTGACGATGTCGGTACCACCTTAGAAAATCTCACTTTGAAGGCAAGGCTAACAATGAAATCACCCAAACATCTCCAGTGGAATATATTATAGATGAAGACTGGACAGCCCTCGTTAAACACCGGTGCGATCCAAAGTATCGTAGGCTATATGTATTTGATCAGACCACATATTGAACTTGTATTTATGTATGTGCCTTACAAGTGTATCTTCTTCTAGGCTAACTGTTTGAAGAACAAAACCAACCGTTCTAAAGTGAAATTCCAACAGACAACATGATCTTGTAGCTATATTGCACACTGTGAGGCTTTTGTAAATAGCTGCTACTTCCTTCTTTTTTTTGTGCCATATTATCGTATCTATATTGACTTGTTCCAAATACAGAGGAAAGCCCGTGCGGATCAAATAGAACCTGAACCGAATGCAGTGCAAATCTTCAAGGATTGCCACACTAGCAAGATGAAGGGCATGAGCACACCAACTCAAGCCGCTGTTGTAAGTCCTTACTCCTCCTGCCTTGAACTGATTGGTACTGTGCTGTGTTCATTTAACTACTTGGTTTGCGGCCAATGTCAGTTACTCTGTTCACTTTTACACACTGTTGTCTTAATCTATCATTTCACCTTACATGGTTTAAAAGAGATGAAGGATATTCTTTTGGTCTTGATCTGTAATCTAGTTGTTATGTTCACGTGCGCACACAATGATAAAATAGGCTGTTTGTTTTATATCTGTTTGCCCATGATATGAATGTTGTCATACTATGTTCATCCTACTTTAAACCATGTCTCTTTATCCTCAGATGTCAACGAATGTGAGGAAATAGACACTCTGATGGGCATGCTACATGGACATATGTTCGAAAGTGATTTTATTATGTAGTTGGCACTACAATACATGCTAATGTATTACAGTAGTTCACCAAAATAAGTTATGTATACACGTTTAACCTACTTTGTTTGTTTTTGTCTCATTAGTAACTTACCCGGTACACTAATCTACAAGTTCAAACTTTCAGGAAGCTATGGAACAAATGATTAAACAGCCACAACCACCTGAAAGTGACGAGGCTACTACAGGCACAATGTCACCTCTTGCTGCAGTGCGTCAGTATGTCTCCACTAACAGTGCAAAAAGCACCTTCCTGCGTAATTCTGGGTTGGTTGTCAAGGTAACCTCGTCCAAATCGCCTACTGAACAAAATCTTCCTGCTAGACAGAGTGATACGTCTGTGCTCCAGACACAAGTCCAATCCCTAATGGACGTTCTTTCGGAAACATGAATAGTGGTTGAGAAATGTCGTCCAGATATGAATGGTTTTGAAACCAGGCTATCAGGACATTAAACCGTTGTTCAAGAGCAATGGCGGAAAAAGGTGGAGATCGTCTTTGCTCCATCAGATTCTACAGCCTGAAACATTAGCACTCAGGTCAAATGATCTGTGCTTCTATGCATCTGATGGTGCTTTTATCTGGAAGGATTGTACACTTTATGCCTACAGGCATTTTGTTGTATGGTTGGAATTTATTTTGTTGTGATACAACATTTATGATGCTGCCCCAGGCTGCAGTAATTACGACGCTATTTTTTTATAATGTAGGTTTATCTTAGTAATGTATTCGGCCGAAAGCTTCGTAGCAGCCCAACATGCCAACATTCGTCGGGCCCATTCCAATTGGGCTAAAAATGATTACGGGCCGAAATTGACATGTATCCCACTAACAATATCTGGGCCTAAATCAGCATAAGCTTTCATATTTTTCTAGTAGGCCTGTGCCCATAGTGGGCCTTTAACAAGCCTAAACATAATAAGGGCCCTCTGTAAAAATAGGCCGTTTACAGGTGTAAATATCTCGAGCCCATAAAAAACATGGGCCTTTAATAAACCGAAAGTGAGATTGGGCCCTGATTGTGCCAAATAACCCACTGTACTTAGCAGGCCGAAATGCTGGCCCATTTACGACGCGGATCTTTGACAGGCTGAAATTCGGACGGGCCGTAAATGCGTCGACCTAATACACAGGCCTTTAACAGGCCAGAACTTCGGTCAGGCTAGATTATCGTCATTTTTATGTGGGTCGTTAATGGGCCCGATATGACGTTGGGCCACATATGGCCCATTGTTTATGTCCAGCGTTAACAGGCCGAAAATGACAACAGGAAGAAAGTGGCCCAAATCTATAGTGTGCCTCTAACAGGCCGAATGTTAGACATGGCCGAATATGACCCAAATCCTTCACGGCCGTGTGACACCCCAAAAATTTTAACTTTGTTTTGTTAATTAAAATTTTGCCAGGAAATAAATTTTTATTTTCTTGGCTCCCTTTTGATTTTTGGACCATTTATCTCTCTAGTTATTATGGAGTTTTTCCCAAAATAAAACCTTTAAAATATGTTATTGGACTTGTTTAACCTCTCAAGGAAAACTTTTCCTTTATTAGTAGAACTAATTACATAATTAATTTGCTTGATCTTTAGTTTCTTGAAAAAAGGTTTTCCAAGATTATATGGCCATAATTGAACTACAACCATTTGATAAATTCACCTAAAATTCCAACCAAAAATTGGAGATGTCTGGTGATGTTTTTAAATCACTTTTGTGCAAAGTTATAATTTATTCATGAATTATTTTGAGCTCTACACCCAATTTTCTTCTCTGGTCCAAGTAGGCATTTTGCCTTTGCAACTCATTTAAATACTTCTTTCTAGCCTCCACCAAAATTATGGGATGTCAGTAGGAGCATATTATTCCACTATATGCAAAAATCCAAGGATGTTATTTGAAAATTTTGAGTGAATCAGCCTCATCTTCATTCTGGTCCAACATGATGGATTGTACAGCAACCACATCCTTGCTTGCTCTTTGGCCCTTGATTCTTCCTCCTGCTTGTAGTGTACCTTGCCAAACCCCTAAGTCCAGGAGCATGCAACCATTGGAATACTTTTGGTTCATGAGATGATGCCATTTAAGTTACATCCAGAATTGAAGTTGTGCAAAACTTGCACTAGCAAGTTTGTGCTTTTCACAAACCAACCTCACCACCCTCTTGAGCATCCAAAGAGACTTCAATCTGGAAGAATTGGCCACTCCAAGAAATGCCTAGGTGCACTGTGGCATTTTGACAAACACCGAGTGCAAGGCGGTTGGCATGATTTCAAGTCTACATGGTGAACTTGGTCTCGGACCAAACCACCTTGTCCCTTGATCTTCCCTCTATCACTAACCTAGTTACATTGCTTGCCAACCTCACCGAGACATCTAGCATGCCCCGAAATTTTATCGAACACATTCCATGCGTGCTCTGGGGCAGGCCTTGGCAGTAGCGTAGACAGACGAGCCTCGAGCCGACACGTCAGCGCCCTGGTTTTGGCCCGCTCTATAGCGCCACGCCCAAGACTCCCTTCTCACAAAGAACGCACCAAGCCGCCTGGCAGCCTACAGCGCCACCGTCGAGCCTTGGCGGCCGGGCGTCCGCTTGGCGCCCTGCCTCGGTCGGTGCCGCCAAAGCCACCGGCCCGCCAGCTGCCCCCTTAAGCATCTCCAGCTCATCCGCAGCCTCGTCCCCTAGCGCGCGTCGCTGCCACGTCGCCATAGCTACAGAAAGACGGTTCGCCGTCGTCCATATCACCGGCCACCTCGGAACCGACCTCCACCGCCTATATAAGGGCCCCGGAGCTCAATCGATTCTGAAGCAACCTCAGATGATCCCCTAGAGCTACCTTGGCGGCGGTCGGCGAGGGAAGGCCATCTTCCCCGAGTCCGACCGGTTCGGTCGCTGCCAAGTCCCGGCCGATTCTGTCGCCACCAGTGCCTCCCCCTCCCCCCTCTCTCCACCAGGAGCTCTCCCTCCCTCTCGTGAGTGCAGCCCCACGCTCAATTTTGGTCGGAAACCACCGTAGCCCCAAACCCACTACCCACCCGAATGCCTTCTCCGCCGCGAAGCTCGTCGCCGGCGACTCCGTCCATGTCGGCGACCATGGCGGGTACCCACGGATTCGTCTCGACCCCCTGAGCACACCCATGTCCTCAGATCACCAAGGGACGCCCCCGTTTGCCGGCAAATCCTCGTCGGAGCTCCGCCTCTGTTCGGTCGGAGGGGGACGGCAGCGTGGACTGGTCAGGCGACCCGGTGGGCGAAGCGGGCCACCGTCGATGACCAATAGCCCGGTCCATGCAGGAGTAAGTGGAAGCGCATTTCCCGAATGCGCCTTCGACGTGTATTTCTTTTAAAACCTTTTCTTTTCTGTGTTATTAAAAAAACAGATTTTGACCAGGACATTGACTGGCTATAACTTTTTAAATACAACTCCAAATGAAATGATTCTTTTTCCTACATCTCTCAAATTTGATCTAGTTTATTTTAAGATTTCTTTGATAATTTTTCAAAAAAAAAATTTGCGCTGTTTTGGATTTGTGTGTTAATTCAAATTTATTTAAAATAGGACTTTGGAGAGAGAGAAGAAAACTTTTAAAAGTTTTGGAGTGCATCCTGCCTTACCACACATTGAAGGCAAGCATTCTGAACCCTGGCACAATATGTTGCATGCATTGTTTGACACGATCATGACACCACCTCATTACATGGAACTCGTTATTTTATGTGGTGGTATGATCATTTGCATGCATGCTTATTTAAATTTTCCTTCTTTGTTGAAAATGGACTTGCTTGGGATGATGACCATCCTCGTATGCCTTTCGTGCTTACCGGAAGGAAAATGGGAAAGTCGTTGTCTTGGGTAGACCGGAGCTTGTCCCTAGTTCCTCGTCGAGACGAGTGTGTCCGGCATGGCATGAAGAGTATGATGAGTGGTGACTACATGCATTGGATGAAATATATTTGTTATACTAATCATGCAGGGAATACTTAAACCTCTGAGTCGACCCTAGATCGAGTCTTGTTCGATAACCCCCATGCTTGTTTCAGTACTACCACTCGTCTCTACAACAAGTAGAAATGCAGTTCGATAAGTTGTCAACCTCTTTCTAGCACACACCGTATAGAGAGGCCATGGTGGAAGATATCGGTTGAAGCTGGTAGGCATGCCACCTGGTCCGGGGCATGGGTGTTTCGGTTGAGACCGAGAGGGAGGCCACCCTTAGAGCAGCGTTATAAATTTGATCCCATGCTACGCGAGGTTGCAGCCTCCCCACTTAGAGTTTTGCTTAACAGTGTCATGGGTGATTCGAGACACGGGTAAGTTAAGCTGGTGTGTGCAAGTCGGTGTGTTTTCAATTGAAAGACCGTGAAGCGGAATTAGTCCCGATGGACTAAAGAAATCCGTTACTCGTGGGTAAAGAGTACACCCTCTGCAGAGATTAAACCTATTCAAATAGCCGTGTCCATGGTTAAGGATTACGATGCAGGATGGGTCACCGTCGGTCTTAGTATCGGTCTTCGGAGGAGAAACTGTTAAACCAGAACATGGATTGTGACTTGTGACTTATGATGATTACGAATATTTTATTTATGGACTAAACCCTTTATATTATTTGAAGTATTGAGTATCCTTGGAATGGTTTTACCTCCTGGATATTCGCTGTGATTATGCCCTTTATAAGCCCTTTATGTGGTGTCGCTGAGACGCCCGACTGTGGCATTTCTTTTATAAGCCCTTTATGTGGTGTCGCTGAGACGCCCGACTATGGCATTTATTTTAAAGCCCTTTATGTGGTGTCATTGAGACGCCTGGACCGTGGCATTTCTTTTAAAGCCCTTTATGTGGTGTCATTTGAGACGCCCAACTGTGGCACTTCTTTTATAAGCCCTTTATGTGGTGTCATTGAGGGCCTTGACTGTAGCATTTCTTTTATAAGCCCTTTATGTGGTGTCGCTGAGATGCTCATTGTGGCATTTCTTTTAAAGCCCTTTATGTGGTGTCATTTGAGACGCCTTCCATTGTGGCATTTCTTTTATAAGCCCTTTATGTGGTGTCGCCGAGACGCCTGACCGTGGCATTTCTTTTATAAGCCCTTTATGTGGTGTCATTTGAGACGCTCCATCGTGGCATTTCTTTTATAAGCCCTTTATGTGGTATCACTGAGACGCCCGACTGCGGCATTTATTTTAAAGCCCTTTATGTGGTGTCGCTTAGACGCCCGACTGCGGCATTCCGTTTAAAGCCCTTTATGTGGTGTCGCTGAGACGCCCGACTGTGGCATGTTTGTTATTTATTTCATAATTTTTTATACTACTATGTTATTGCATATTCATGAGTAACATGCTTGCATGCATCAGATTTTTTTTATTATCTTTTGTGACTGACGCCATGAGAATAAAATATTTTCAGCACATCATTGTTATATTATGTCTGTGTTCCTAATGTTTTTGAGTACATTCAAAGTACTCACTGGCTTGTCCCTGGCTATTGTCTTGGCCAGATTTCTTGCGTGGAGAGGAGCGTTGTGACGACCTCCCCAGAACCTACGCAACGGTGATAGCAGCCTCGCGAAGATAGGAGTTAACCTGGTCAACTGTTCCCGTGGGAAATGGAGTTCCACTGATGATCCACAAACCGCTTCCGCCATCAACCACTAGAAACCATTTGTTGTACTCACAGGCCAGAATGGTCTTGTACCGCATATCCTATAGTTTTGCTTGGATTTTTCTATACCGAGTTGATGCCTCATCAGCTAACAGTAGTCCTGGGGCTGATGAGCACGACGGCCATTTTCTGGAATTTAATATCCGGAAAAACCGGTCCCGACAGACTTGGTATCAGAGCCAGGCTGACCATTGACTAATCCTATCTTAGCCAGGTCAATAAACTTAGGCAAACCAACCCGCCAAGCCATAAGTAAACCCCAGCCAAGCTTCTCGCACAAGATAGCCACACAGTGACCCGACGCTTTTGGCAGTCGGTGCCCAACCTATCAACCTAGCCTATCTATCACGCACCAGTGACCAACACCCAAGGTGTCTCATTCGCAAGCGTGCGAAGGAAGACTCCATCCTCTTTTTCTATAAAAAGGGCACTCTAGCCCCAACCCAGCACAGCACATCATTTTCCCCAAACCAAGCCACAATGCCCGGTCCCGTCGTGCACAATGAGACCACAGCAACCAACCTTGGAGGCTTTGTGACCATACTCGCAAACCTCACCCGCCGTGCCTATGCATTAGAAGAGCCACCCGAGTATGTTGTGTACCAAGGACCCCTGAGCGGCGAGTGCCGTCAATTCTGGGCCACGGTACACATCTACGGTAGGGGTCTAGTGCCCGAGCGCCTCTGCAGGTTCACCGGAAGAACAACTTCCTTTGAGCCACAAGCCATCCAACTAGCTGCTCAAGAGGCTATAGTTCATCTCAGGCACCTGTCGCCCAGAGTTAACTGTCGCTCGTTCCACTACTACCCCAGGCGTGAAGGGTACGGTAGACCACCCCAAGTAGCCAACGGAGATCACGAAACGGACCCTGCATTGCTGCACCTAGTGCGCTATGTAGGTGCACTAGAGGAACTGTTCGATCAAATCACCATTGATCTGATCGCAGCTCGTGGAGAGCTGGTTCGTCGAGCCCCGGCGAGAGAAGAGATCGAGCCCAACGCCGACAACCCAGTCGTCACTACTAGGAAAAGGCCTACTAATGGCGCACCGGTTTTGCCTACTAATGGCGCACTACCGGTGCGCCATTAGTAGCACGCCATTAGAATTTTTTACTAATGGCGCACCACTGCTGCGCCATTAGTATCTGGTATACTAATGGCGCACCTGGCAGTGCGCCATTAGTATGTAACTCCATGCGCCATTAGTATGCCTCCCGGGGGGCCATATGTAACCATGTGCTTTGTCACACTAATGGCGCACTCTGCCTTGATGCGCCATTAGTATCCTTTGGCATACTAATGGCGCACTCTATGATGCACCATTAGTATGAATATTTGGTTTTTTTTTGCTTTTCTGATTTTTGCACAGGTTGCAAAATATATTATTGGACAGAATATAGATAGCAGCACACAACAACATCAGATTCATCGAATACAATAGAAGATTAGTCTCCGAATACAATTCATCATATTAGTCTCCGAATTCGAAAGACCGAACAAAGATAAAACATTACAAGTCTCAAGACCGCGAGTATCGAGTTTGTCTTCACATTACAAGTCGATATCGATCATCTAAACTACCATCACAAAAGAGAGTTGTGGTCATCACGATGAGCATCATCGCGATCAAACTGGTCCTCATCCGGTTCCTCCAACGCTCCCTCCTCTCTCCCGCTAGATAGCGGGCATATCTAGATTCGGCCTCCGCCCTAGTGGTGTACCCTTTGTAACTGTTACCCCTGAAACGGTGAACCTGTCTCCGACACTCCTCCCAATCGTCATAGACTCCGGGAACCTTACGCTTGTACACGACATACGATGGCATCTTTATGCACAAGCCAAACAACATACAATACATAAGCAATATGTAAGTATGCAACAAAAGGATCGAAAGAGAAAAGCAAGAAATTAATAGCACGATTCATGGTCCTACTAATAAATAGCATCGATTACATCTAAGTTGAACGACTGTCCAAACCAAAGAGACATACAAATTCATTAAAGTTTAATTACAACATGAGCTAATCAATGTTTCAGAACTACACATCACTACTTTCGACTCGACTCATCGGACAGGAGGCGTGGATGAAGCCGCCGTCTGTCGTGATGGTCATGAAATCGCGGTCGTTGTCACCCTGCATTTGTAGCGTTTCATCTATCTCACTGTTGGACGGTTGATATCTGACGAAGAACTGTCCCGAGGTATGAAGGACATCTTGATGGATGATGTCCGCAAACTCTGACTCGATGCGAAAGAATTCTTGTCTGAGGTCCGCGTCCTGGACTGCCGACAAGCTTGCGGCCCAATCTTTGAGATTATCTGGTAGCATAAGTTGATGATGGTCCCTTACGATCGCCCGCATGTGATGGAGGGCGTAGTAGGCATCCTTCTGACCGCCAGCGGTGCTTGCTTGACACAGCAGAACTTCGTATTGTGTGAGAACATGTGCTTGCCGTACTTACGAACTGCCCTGGTGAAGGTGCCTCCAGATTTGGCGTAGCCGGGGAGAAGATCATGAAGAACTTTCTTCACATTTGTGTAGTCTATCTTGGAGTTACGGTTCGGGTCGAAATACGTGGCCATGGAATATTTCAGGCTTAAGAGGATGAGTGTGCAATGTGTGTCACTGCACAGAACATGGAATGTTAGAAAAAAAAGAACGATCAAAATCTAAGAAATCATACGTTACAGGCGGTTAAGGGATGACTTACTCAGGAAAGTAAGCCACAAGGAAGTTATCCTTATCTGGGTTTGCCAGAATGACGCCTTTGAGGTGTGAACTCGCAACTTGGCGGTCCCCAGCGCTGTTCAACTGCTTGGCACGCATGTAGAAGGCGTCGACCATCACGATGTCCGTCTTGTCTCTAATGATCTGCATCTCCATACTCAGCGAAAACAGCCGAACGAAGGTGTAGTGCAGCGGATGAAGGTTAAACATAGCAAAGATGTCATCAAACCGCGGAGACGATCATTACCCCGATGTCGCCATCCGCAAAGCCCTTGCCCTCTGGCACCTTGGCCACGAAAACCGGGTATGCCACATCATTCCCACTTCTCCAAAGAAAGAACACTGTCGTGCAGACTCCGCATAGCACCGGTTGCAGCATTCAGCATTTTTGGCGGTAGCATCGCCCTACCCGCCACATGCACCCTCCTCGAGATATCCTTAGGTGAAGGTGGCCCGTCCTGAGCACGGATCGAACTCGGTGCCGGCTGGCTCGCACCGGCGCCCTTGTTAGTCTTTCGTTTCCGTCCCTTCTTCTTGATTTCCTATAATTGGACCGAGTTCTGCTCACAGACCGCTTTCTTGAGCGTGTTGGGGCTGATAATATTCGCACCTCGACTATTCGAGGCTCGCTGAAGGCGGGAGCTGGAGGCATCTCCTGAGAACTGAACGCCAGACGACGCCTATTGCAATTGGATTTCTCTGCCGTACCAGCTAGATTGCGGTCGTCTTTGTTGGGTTCTTGAGAAAGAGGCCCGCAGAACTTCGTCGGCGTACCCATGTTGGCAAAGTACTTATCGACTTTGGTAAATGTACCGTCGTCGTTGTCGCTGCGTCGTCCGGATCACATGCCATAGGGCTGTCCGGATCTCGTGCCATAGGGATGTCCCACATAGGGATGTCCGGCAGGTCGATAGCGTTGCGGCGTTCTTTCCATGGCTTGGCGCCGTCACGACTGGCGGTCTTATGCGTAGGGTGGTGTCCCCGCCCCCAAGCGAATCTGGCTCTTCGCCAAAGCAGCGGCGATTCTGCGCGGCGAGGGTCATCTCATCTTCTTCGTCGGCCCCAGCGGGTCGAACCGGAGGTAACAGCTCATCGCAGCCTGGCAGCACCCGAACCACTTCAACCCTACACACTGTAGGTGGCATCGGATTACCGCGGAACATGCGGTTGCCCAGTTGAACGATTCTGCCCTTGGCGACATCGACCAACTCGGCGCCCACGAAGTGCAGAAGAGTGCAAGGAACATCGGCGATGCCCTGCGAAAACATGTACAGGGCGTCAGGGATGTCCAGTCAAAGGCAAGGAGATGAAGTCATCCGCCGAGAGGCTTAGTTACCGTGATGCCGTCGAGCTCGGCTAATGTCGAGGCACCGCCAACGGCGGGCGTAACCGACGGAGGGGGAGCTTCTTTGGCGAGGTGCGGCGGCGTACACCGGTGCATTAAGCTTCCAATGCCCGTGCGGCGCCGGAGACATGAATACCGCCTCCGCCGAGACACCAATGGCGCCGCGCGGAGACACCAATGGCGCCCGCCTGCACGTCAGGCGAAGTTGGCCGTGAAGCTGGGAACCGGGGAGGCCCCTGTTGGTCGCCCGCAATCCATGTCGTCAGCCCATGAATCAACGTAGGCACCATGGTGTTGAGCTTCGTTCCCAGTAGTTGTTCCACTTGCTCTTGGACAAGCTCCGGAATCCGCGCCACTTGTGCCTTGAGTGCTTCAACCTCGTGCGTCTGGCTTTCCGAGCTGGCCTTTTTCTCCTTCCGCACACCAGCGATATAGTATGACCCCCATTTTGTGGACAAGCCTTTGCCGGCCACACGACCAGCTGACGTCGGCTTAGTGAGCTTATCCTTGCTTTTCATTATGTTCAACTCCCTATTTAAAGGGTTGTCGAAAGGGGAGCTACGAGGCGACCCAGCGCCATCGCTTTCGGTTTCCTGCGAAAGGAACGTGAACCATTTAGAAATATTGGGGATTAGTTAGAGTGCAACCATATGGAGCTAATTACGGCGGGGTGTATTCCTTACGAGAACAAGCTCAAGCGCCCGGTCTTCGGATCCGTGGTAAGCTCCTTTGTTATCGGGTCCTCCTTGTACCGGGCCCACGACATAGTTCTGGTCTGCCTTGTTACCGATGTATTTCTCGGCGGGCGGTAGGCCTTGCTCGGCACGCTCGCGTCCTCCTTGTCCCATATAGGCTCCGCCACTCTGTAACCACGGGACCGAGTTTGTGTTCCCTAAGTTCAACTCCGCATTTCTTTCCCCCATCGACTTGATTCGGAGGTTGCACTAGTCGAGCACTTGATCTTGAACTCCTTGTACTCATCTTCGCTCATCAAAGGATATTTCGCCTTGATCTTCTCATAACTATCACCTTTATCAATCATTTTCTTCACCGCGCTTCTCCAAGTAGACAGGGCCGTGCTCATCTTCGTGAGGGCGGCACTGTTCACTTTATTCCCTGAGAGGCGGGGAACTTGTATTGTTCGTGCAGCTTCGTGAAGAGGAGGTTGCGCAAATTCCCTCGGTCCTTATGCCTAAGGTTCTCGGTGTTGATCGAGACGGTGCTCCGGAGAATGCACCCGAGCTGAACCGAGTACCCCTTGACTATATGTTTGGGCTCCGTTGGATTCCCGTCGGAGTCCACTTGAGTGAATTCCTCCTTGACGGTGTGGAGCGCATTCGGACGGCGGTCCTTCCTTTGCTTCTTCGATTGGCTGTCATCTGTGTGTACGCCGCCATCATTAGTGGTGGCATCCTCGGCGGCACCATCAGTGGTGTCATCCCCAACGCCACTAGGGGTTGTGTAATCAGGATCGGTGTCTTCCGCGGCGTCCTCATAGCGGTGAGGTTGTTCCTCCATCTCTGGGACAGCTCCTGTAATTGCTTGCCGCCGAACCACCGGCCTCATCATTGTGGGCCATGTTTCACTCTAAATAGGAAAAAGTTTGGTCAAAAGTTGGTTATTGTCAAGGAACAAGATCATGGTCTCATCATTTAGGGTTTGTCGACACCGAGGCACCCTAAAAGCCTAAGCTTTCATCATTTAGGGTTTGTCGACGCCTTGAGGCACCCTAAAAGCCTAAGCGTACATCATTTAGGTTCTCATCGACCTTTGAGGCATCCGGGGCAGCCAAGTTAAGTTTTCATCATTTAGGATTTATCGATGCCGAGGCACCCTAGGTTGGGCCTAATCACTTGGCTCTATTGCCACCTATGTTGGGTTTATCATCTAGGGTTTATCGATGCTAAGGAGAATTCTAAGTTGGGCCTAATCACTTGGCTCTATTGCCACCTATGGTTTAATGCAGCAAGAATGGCGGGACAGTTGATCCTACTTAACTAAGTAGTAAGATACCCCGGCCCATGCATTAGTACTTAAGTACCCCATATGTCCTATTTTTAGCAAAGTCATGCTAAAATTCAGGGAAAATTTCAGCATGACCTTTGCTGAAAATAGGACATATGGAGTACCCGAAATTCTTAGGAGCGGAAGTTAATCAACATTCCGACAAACTCAAGGGCCTCTCGGGTACCTGCGCAAATTCATCACGACACGATGGTCGGAGACATGACCTTTGCAAAATGGTCGGAGACACGATGGTCTTTCTCAATGTGATCAATTGATGGATCAACACATAAAACATGTCCAATAAGTATGATTTATAGAGTCAACATCGGTATGAATATATATAAAGTTTTTCTTCATCACCAGGCCCATGCAAGTAATCGCATCCGACAACTATTTACGCTACTCGTAACTAACTACACACTGTATTTATAGATTCATTTGGATGAGATCAGATTGAGCTCCAAGCTGTAGCTGCGGTGAGGGATCCATGAGCCATCATGCTGACCCGACCGAGAAATAAACTTTACTTTCCAAAGGAAATAAAAATACAATGCATACATACATACTTAAGCGGGTAGATAGATAGATAGATAGATAGATGAGCATGTTCAGGTTTACAAGAATGAATATAAACAAGCAAAGAATGCATGCAAGTTTCAAGTAAAGCGTTTTAGTTAATGCAAGTACTCCTCTTGCTCTCTACTTTCTCTCTTCTCTTCTTGGTTAATTAACTGAATTTTCTTGATGTTGTTGTTAACTGAATTTTACTAGTTAAACACATTATAACTGAATTTTACCACGTCTCCCCTCACCGGACGCTTTGAGAAGCAGGAGGGCCCACGTCTCCCTCCAGAGTTTTCGAGCGCCCATGTCTCCCCTCCAAAGGGCAGGGCGTTTGAGTTTCGAGGCAACTCCCCACGTCTCCCTCCACCGGCAACTACCCACGGCCTTGAGAGGGTTTTCTTCCCACGTCCAGGTAACTCCCCTCCTATTCCATTGCCGCTCCATCTTCCTCCCTCTGCCTCCCTCCTCATTCCATTGCCGCTCCATCTTCCTCCCTCTACCTCCCTCTGTGTGACACCCGGTTAATTAGGCTACAGTAATCCCGCGTTAATGAGGACACGTCACCTCGGTTACTGCTAATAATCTCGCGTCGGTTCGAAACTTTCAAATTCAAAATTTAAATATTGTCAAACATCAAAAGTTTTCAAACATCAAAACAAAAATGTTCGGTTAGTGCCAAATATTACATAGGTAATTATAGTACAGAAAACACAAATTTATAAAATACTTATATGCCCTAAATTGAATTAAAACAGTAAAAGAAAATAAATAAAAGGAAAAGGAACAAAACAGAAAGCCAAAAAAAAAAGGAAGAACCCCCCTGGGCCGAATGGACCAGCTAGCCAGCAGGCCATCAGGCCAAAAGGCCCAACCGTCCCACCCCCACTCCCCTTATCCCTGGACCACGAAACCCTAGCCCGCTACCCATCGCCCCACTCCCCCACTTCCCCCCCCACGCCGCTCTCCCCTTCCCCGATCGGATCGGGCAGCGCCCGCCACTTTCGCCCACGACCGCGCTCGATCGCGCCGCTTACGCCTCCGTCGCCCGGCACCCAACCTGGCGCCCGTCCTCGTCGGACACGCCGCTTCGCCCTTCCCTCCCACGGACTGCCTACGTCGCCCGTCACGCCATGGCGCCCTGCAGACCCGTCCACCCCGCGGCGCCGTGCTCTGCACCACATCACCGCCCCGGTCCGCCTCGCCGTCGTCGTTTGCCAGCGCCGCCCCGTCATCGCCGCCTCGACCCCGACTCCGTCGCCGGCAAATCCGTCGGAAGCGCCGCGGAACGTCCCTGCTGGGCTGCCTCCCCACCGTCGCTCGTCCCCATCCTCCTCCTCGCGGACGCCATCGAGCCACGCCGCCCCTTCCACCATCGAGCGTGAGCACAGCCCGTGCTCCCTCTCCCCGTCTTGAGCGTCAACTTTCGTCATGTCCCTACTCGGCGTCCTTGCCTCCACCACGTCCGCGGCGCTTCGCGCTTCGTCGCGCTCACCAGCAACCTTGTCCCGCCTTGCGCCCGTCGTCGCGCCTACACGCTGCGCCCGTAGGCTACCGTGCACCACCTTCGCTTCAGGCTGTAGCTTGCTTGCTTAAGCCAAGCTGCGCCAGCCTCACCCGAGCAAGGTGCGGGCTCGCCCGATTCGTAGCGCCCTCTGGCGCCAGCGCCCACTATGGCCATGGGCCTATGACATATGGGCCCCACGCCCCATTTAAAAAAAAAGGAATTAGAAAATTAATTAGAAAATATTAATTAATTAATTAGATAATTAATTAACTTAATTAAATCTGTTAAATTAATATAATGACTTAATTAAACTAATTAAACCTGCTTAATTAGTCTAAGACAATGACGAACGGGACCCACACGTCAAGTCAACTCCCTGTTGACTGCTGACGTCATGCTGACGTCATGATGATGTCAGCATGCACTATTCTGGATAATGTTAGAATTAAATAATTAAATAAATTCTAAAAATGATTTAAAACTTTAGAAAATCATATAAAATAAACCGTAGCTCAGATGAAAATACTTTGTACATGAAAGTTGCTCAGAACGACGAGACGAATCCGGATACGCAGCCCGTTCATCCACCACACATCCCTAGCATAACAAACACGCCACTTTTCCACTCCGGTTCATCTGCCCGAAAACGCGAAACACCGGGAATACTTTCCCGGATGTTCCCCCCTTCGCCGGTACCACCTAGTACCGCGTTAGGTCACTCTAGACCGCGTATTGCCATGTTACGCTTTCTGATGCTTTGATTGCTCTGTTATTTATTGTGTTCCACCTCCGTTACTTCTTCCGCTAGACACCGAGACCGACGCTGCTGCTGCCCAGTTCGACTACGGAGTTGACGACCCCTCTCTCTTGCTAGAGAAACCAGGCAAGCCCCCCTTGATCACCAGGTATCGCCTATTCTACTCTATACTGATTGCATTAGAGTAGTGTAGCATGTTACCGCTTTCCGTTATACCTATCCTGATGCATAGCTTGTCCTTGCTACTACTGTTGTTACCTTTACCTGCAATCCTACATGCTTAGTATAGGATGCTAGTATTTCCATCTGTGGCCCTACATTCTTGTCCGTCTGCAATGCTATACTATCAGGCCGTGATCACTCGGGAGGTGATCACGGGTATATACTATATACTTATACATGATACATGTGGTGACTAAAGTCGGGTCGGCTTGTGGAGCACCCTCGATTGTATCTTTGATGCGGAGCGACAGGGCAGGTTGAGACTACCTGGGTGAGAGGTGGGCCTATCCCTGGTCGGCATTCGCGGATACTTAACACGTTTAATGAGATCCGGGTATTTGATCCGAGTCGGCCATTTGGTCTATCTGCACTAACCATCTACGCGGAGTAGTTATGGTTGTCGGCGTCGTGGTATCGGCGAAGCACTTCGTGACGTCGGCGGCGGCGGTAGCGCTACCGGATTGGAACGTAGGCCTGCTCTTGTATTAAGGGGGCTAGTTCTGCTTCCGGCTGCCCACGCAACGTGCAGGTGTCACTACTAGGAAAAGGCCTACTAATGGCGCACCTAATTTGGCCATTAATGGCGCATTAGTGGTGCGCCATTAGTGCCACGCCATTAGTATATGTTACTAATGGCGCACCACTGGTGCGCCATTCTTATCTGGTATACTAATGGCGCACCTCAGATGCGCCATTAGTATATACAACTGTGCGCCTTTAGTATGCCTCCCCGGGGGCCATGTATACCCTGGTGCTTTGGAATACTATTGGCGCACAACAACAAGATGCGCCATTAGTAACTTCGGCATACTAATGGCGCACTGTTTAATGATGCGCCATTAGTATCCTTTGGCATACTAATGCCGCCTTTGTGATGTGATGCGCCATTAGTATGAATATTAGGTTTTTTATTTTTTATTTTCTGTTTTTGCACAGGTTACAAAATTTATAATTTGACAATATATATACAGCACTCATCAACAACAGATTCATCGAATACAATAGAAGATTAGTCTCTGAATACAATTCATCATATTAGTCTCCGAATACAATTCATCATATTAGTCTCCAGATTGAAAAGACCGAACAAAGATAGAACATTATATTACAAGTCTCGAGACCGCGAGTAGCGAGTTTGTCTTCACATTACAAGTCGATATCGATCATCTAAACTACCATCACATAGAAGAGAGATGCGGTCATCACGATGAAACTCGTCTTCATCCGGTTCCTCCAACGCTCCCACCCCTCTCCCGCTAGATAGCGGGCGTATCTAGATTCGGCCTCGGCCCTAGTGGTGTACCCTTTGTAACTGTTACCGCTGAATCGGTGAACCTATCTACGACACTCCTCCCGATCGTCGTGAGACTCCGGGAACCTTACCCTTGTGCACGACATACGACGGCATCGCTATGCACTAGCCAAACGAAACGTTAGTACCAATTCACAGACAGTACATAAGCAATATATAAGTATGCAACAGAACGATCGGAAGAGAAAAAGCAAGACATTAATAGCATCGATTACATCTAAGTTGAACGACTCTCGAAACCAAAGAGACATACTACAAGTTCATTAAAGTTTAATTACAACATGAGCCAATCGATGTTTGAGAACTAGACACACGATCATCCGCTTCGACTCGACTCAAGGGACGGAGCGTGGATGAAGCCGCCGTCTACCGTGGGAGTCATGAAATAACGGGCGTTGTCCTGCATTTGTAGCATTGTGTCGATGTCACTTTGTTGGACGGTTGATTTACGAGGTAGAACTGCCCCGAGGTACGAAGGACATCTTGATGGATGATTTCCGCAAACTCCATTGGATGCGAAAGAATTCTTGTCCGATGTCCGCGTCTGGATTGCCGACACGCCGCGGCAATCTTTGAGTTTACTCGGTGGCAGAAGTTGATGATGGTCGTCACGATCGCCCGCGCATGTGATGGATGGCGTAGTAGGCACCCTTCCGACCGCCCAGCGGCCGCTTGACGCAGCGTAACGTCAGATTGTGGGAGAACACGTGCTTTCCGTGCTTACGAATAGGCCTGGTGAAGGTGCCTCCAGTTAGGCGTGGCGGGAGAACATAATCAAGAACCTTCTTGACATTTGTGTAGTCTACGTTCGGTGACGGTCCGGTCGAAATACGTGGCCATGGAATATTTGGGGCTTAGGAGGATGAGCGTGCAATGTGTGTCATCAGAGAAAACACGGAATGTTAAAAGAAAACGATCGAAATCTAAGAATTCATATGTTACGGGCGGTTGAGGGAGGACTTACTCGGGAAAGTAAGGCACGAGGAAGTTATCCTTATCTTGGTTTGCCGAATGGCGCCTTCGAGGTAAGAACTCACGACTTGCGGTCCCGGCGCTGCCCAAGATCTTGGCACGCATGTAGAAGGGGTCGACTATCACGATGTCCGGGGTCTTGTCGCGAATGATCCGCATCTCCATACTCAGCGAAAATAGCCGAGCGAAGGTGTAGTGCAGCGGATGAAGGTTCAACATAGCGTGGATGTCATCAAACCGCGATACGATCGTGCGCCCGATGTAGTTATCCACAAAGCCCTTGCCCTCCGGCACCTTGGCCACGAAAACCGGGTATGCCACATCCTTCTCTACGAGACGCCGCTTCTCCAAAGAAAGAACACTGTCATGCAGACTCCGATAGCACCGGTTGCAGCATTGAGCATATTTGTCGGTAGCATCGCCCTACCCGCCACATGCACCCTCCTCGAGATATCCTCAGGTGAAGGTGGCCCGTCCTGAGCACGGATCGTACTCGGTGCGGTTGGCCCGCACCCTTGTTAGTCTTTCTTTATGCGTGCCTTCTTCTTCTCCTGTAATGGGACCGAAGTTACGCTCACAGACCGCCTTCTTGAGTGTGTTGGGGCAGATAATATTTCGCACCTCGCCTATCTGAGGCTCGGTGAAGTTGGCAGCTGGAGGCGTCTCCTGAGAGCTGAACGGCAGACAACGACTGTTGCAACTTGTCTTCTCCGTGGTACCAGCTAGATCGCGCACATCTTTTGTTGGGTTGGGTTCTTGAGAAGGAGGCCCCATGAAGTCGCCACCGTACCCATGATCGGCAAAGTACTGATCGACGTTGGCAAATGTATCATCGTCGTCGTCGTTCTGATCCTGTGCCATATGCATGTTTGGATCCAATGGCATAGGGATGTCCGGCACCGTTGCGGCGGTCTTGCCATGGGGCCCGACTTGGCGGCAACACGGCTGGCGGTGTTGTCTTTGGGGTGGTGTCCCCGCCCCAAACGAATCTGGCTCTTCGGCCAAAGCGAGGCTAGCTCATGCGAGCGCGAGGTCATCACGTCATCATCGTCGGCCCCGATGGGTCGAATCGGAGGTAACAACTTCGTCGCAGCCTGGCAGCACCGAACCAGTTGAACCCTAAACAAGTTGGGTGGCATCCGGGTACCGTGGAACAAGGGTTGCCGGTTGAACGATTTTGCCCTTGGCGACATCGACCAACTCGTTGCTCACGAAGTGCATGAGAGTGCACGGAACGTCGGCGGCGCCCTGAGAAAACATGTAGGGCGTCAGGGATGCCCAGTCAAAGGCAGGGAGATGAAGTCCTCGGCCGAGAGAGGCTTAATTAGTTACCGTGATGATGGCGTCGAGCTCGGCTAATGTCGAGGCACCGCCAACGGCGGGCGTGCAGTTGACGGAGGGGCCGCTTGCTGCAGAGGTGGCGGCCGGCGTACACTCGGGTGCATTAAGCTCCCATGCCGGCGTCGG
This sequence comes from Aegilops bicornis, assembly GCA_021605145.1. Taxonomy (NCBI): domain Eukaryota; kingdom Viridiplantae; phylum Streptophyta; class Magnoliopsida; order Poales; family Poaceae; genus Aegilops; species Aegilops bicornis. Next base: position 366,168,232 of record CM038672.1, read on the forward strand.
AGACACCAATGCCGCCTCCGCCGGAGACACCAATGGCCCCGCCATCGTGTTCAGCGAGTTGCTGGCCATGAAGCTAGAAATCAGGGGCGGCCCCTGTTGGCCGCCCGCAATCCACGCACTCAACCCCTCGATCAAGGTAGGCACAATGGCGGTGATCGTCGCTCCGATTTGTTGTTGCACTTGCTCTTGGATAATCTCCGGAATCCGCGCCACCTATGCCTTGAGTTCTTGAACCTCGGCGCTTTGGCTTTCCGAGCTGGTCTTTTCTCCTTTCGCCCACCGGTGTTATAGTATGACGAGCATTTTGTCGACAAGCCTTTGCCGGCCACACGACCAGGTGGCGTCGACTTCGAGCTTATCCTTGTTCTTCATTACATTCAACGCCCTATTTAGAGTGGTGTCCCAAGGGTTGCTCTTAGTCGACCCCACGCATCGCTTTTCGATTAAGCCCTTGGAAGGAATGTGAACCATTTAGAAATTTGGCTTCATTAATTAGAATGCAACAATATGGAGCTAATTACGCGGGTGTGTATTCCTTACCAGAACAAGCTCAAGCGCCCTGGTCTTCGGATCCGTGGTAAGCTCCTTTGTTTTCGGGTCCTTCTTGTACCGGGCCACGACAAAGTTCCTGATGCCTTGTCACCGTATTTATTGAAGAGGGGCGGTAGGCCTTGCTCGGCACGGTCCGCCTCCTCCTTGTCCCATATAGGCTCCGCCACTCTGTAACCGCCGGGACCGAGTGTGTGTTCCCCTAAGTTCAGCTCCCGCATTTCTTCCCCACCGACTTGATTCGGAGTTTGCGGTGCTCGAGCAATTGATCTTGAAGTCGTTGTAGTCATCTTCGGTGATCGAAGGATTTTTCTCCTTGATCTTCTCATAACTCTCACCTTTCTCGATCATTCTCTTCACATTGCTTTTCCAAGTAGACAGGGCCTTGCTCATCTTCGTGAGGGCAGCATTGTTCACTGTATTACCTTTGAGGCTTGTGTTTTCAAATTCAGCGGGAACTTGTATCGTTCATGCAGCTTCGTGAAGAGGAGGTTGTGCAAATTCCCTCGGTCGGGATGCCTCGGGTTCTCGGTGTTGATCGAGGCGGTGCTCGGAGAATGCACCCGAGCTGAAGCGAGTACCCCTTGACTATTCGTTCGGGTGCCGTTGGATTCCCATCGAGTCCACTTGATAACTTCCTCCTTGAGGGTGCGAACGCAGTCGGGCACCGGTCCTTCCGTTGCCTCTTCGGTTGGCTGCCATCTATGCGTGCGCCGCCATCATCAGTGGTGGCATCCTCGGCGGCACCATCAGTGGTGGCATCAGTGGGGTCATCCTCGGCGGTACCATCAGTGTCTCAAGATCGGTGGGGAAGGCGGCGTCCTCATACAAGTGAGGTTGTTCCTCCATCTCCTGGGACAGCTCCCAGAATGCCTTGCCGCCCGAACCCCCGGCCTCATCGTTGTTGGCCATGTTTCTCTCTAAATAGGAACAAAGTTTGGTCAAAAAGTTGGTTATTGTCAAGGAACAAGATCATGGTCTCATCATTTAGGGTTTGTCGACACGAGGCATCCTAAAAGCTGAGCTTTTATCATAGAGGGTTTTTCGACGCCGAGGCACCCTAAAAGCCTAAGCTTTCATCATTAGTCACAAGTACCCCGGCCCATGTATTAGTCACAAGTACCCCATATGTCCTATTTTTAGCAAAGTCATGCTAAATTTCACGGAAAATTTCAGCATGACCTTTGCTGAAAATAGGACATATGGAGCACCCGAATTTGCTGGAACGGAAGTTAATCGACATTCCAGCAAACTCAAGGGCCTCTCGGGTGGACAAGGCAAAAAGGCCTTCATCACAACATGGAAAATACATTGGCATGTGAAGAGGTGAAACAATATATGCATCTCCAAGCAGTATCATTCAACATTTTGGACAAACCACTACAAGCAATCCGGATCGAGAATAACTTTCTTTGTGTATTAGAGTTACCTTGCTTTTATTGTTTCCACCCTTTCTTGTCGTGGTTTATAGTGTCCTGCAGAAAAGCTACGCTTTTTGAGTATGTGTGAAGAAACTTTCCTAGTATTTACTCCCTCTGTTCCAAAACACTTGTCGTTGTTTTAGTTCAAATCTGAATTAAAACCAAGACAAGTATTTTGAATGGAGAATGTAGTAACTTAGCAAGTACTACCTTTGTTTTAAATGTAAGAGCGTTTTGACAGTTTAGTTGAACTGTGAAAACATCTCATATTTAGGAACAGAGGGTGTGCCAATTAAAGGAAGGTCATTCGTGTTACGAGCAGACACAAGACAATGCATAATTGTGCTAGTAGTAAAACACAGAATCTTGCAAAACCAAAATACATTCTTATTAACTGCAAGTGGGGAACACCAGGAGCAGAATTAATTGGTGGCTGCTCATGTCTAACAGCCCTGCGGCAGCTGAGCCTGAAGACAGACAAGTCTCACCAGATGAAATAAACGGGTTTCTAATAAGTGTGTAAAGAGTGATGATTCTTCTAGAGACATAGTAGCAGTTTCTAACATATTACATCGACAAGCTGAACTGTCACAAGTAAGAGACCTCATTAGGCTAAAAGCCAAAGCCCACAAGTACTTGTGAACTGAATCTTGCAAGTCCAAACCCATTGCTTGAATCCAGAGAAATAAAATTAGAATGCTCACGGAAGAATAAACTCACACTAACACATAATTATTACCGATAGGCTAACACCACACATCTTCAAATAATTCCAATATAATGAGTTTGAGTAGAGAAAATGTCATTTCTATTACAACCAAATCCATTTACAGTACATGTCTAAGAAAAGCTACAACACATCTTCTAACAATGAGAAGTAACCAACAAGCGGGGAGACAAGTACACTAAAAGAAGACATGTCAGAAAACAGCTCAAAATCCCCACATTTCAGCATAATCAATACCAACTGACCTCAAAGTCTGCTTGGCGAAATAACGATAGATTGAAATAGTTGAGTACTGTTGAAAAATGACAGAGTTAAACTGACCTCAAAGTCTGGCGACAAAATCCTCGCTAATGCTATGGCGAGCCCGGTACTTGAGAGATACACCTGCCAAAACCTATATGGGGATACACTGCCGTCGACCAAAAACCTACTAAACGAAAAGGAACAAAAGTAAATAAATATCCATCATTGCTTTGTTCGAAGCTAAAAGTTCAGTTGTGCACTTAAACTACAATATATAATGAGAAAGGAATCCTCGAGCGAAGGATGCATACATAGATTTCACTAGCGTGAAAGGTAGATATGTGCATCTATCTTGCGAGGCGTCCGGGTAACCCCCTAGTAACTAAATTGGTTGATCTTTAACTTAATGGGAAGCGATTGCTTGAATGGACTCAAATATCGATTAACCTGGTATTTTCACCCACAACTCATTGTAAGGTGATATGCCTAGCAAATAAGAACTACAACAGTAAAAAATCCACCAATGATGGACCTGCGGGCACTACGCTTAATTGATCACGGCAATAAAGCTAGCACCACTTGTCTGATACATACGGGATTACAGATACCAAGACCAAACTTGTGCACATAGGGCGTGAATCCATCAGATTGAATGATCTTCTGAAATATGGATGCTCTGGCAGCTTTGGGTCGAGGCCTCTGTATTGACTAGTTTCGTTCTGAGATACTAATTAGTTCTCTTGCTGATTAGTTGGTCCCTCTATCTGTGAATGTCATTTCTCTTGCTGATTAGTTGGTCTCTGTCTGATTAAATAAATAGATACTGTTGCTTTGTATATATCTATTTCCTCTTGCTTGGAACTTGGCGGTCTTCAAGATATGCTTGGTTTTGCGATTGCTTCTCTTGGTAGTCTTTGTTTAAGAATTTGTTCTTAGGTTGCCCTAGTCAGCTTTGGTGTGAACTTGTTCTAGTCAATACTCATCTCAATATTGTGGTGATCCTAATATGCCCTTGTAGCGGATTTTGCCTTGAGTCTTTCTTGTCGTCCACGGTCATGTTTCTAGTCATTTGAACACCGTTAGCACCACAATCAACTCCAGCAGGAACTCCACATTGCTGAAGATTTCTATAACCAAGCATTTGCTTATACTAAATCACAGGAACGCTGTGTTTCCGAAAACCAAAACTAAGACAATGGTCAATTTCCACTAAATAAACTTCCAAACAGTTTCCTAATAGGCAGAATATTTACGAAAACCAAAACTAAGCAGGCACATGCTTAAGAAGAACAAAACGGCTCACAAACATGACACGATACTTAAGTCTCCCAAGCACAAAGCACATCATGATTCTTCATGTCGATGGCACCCACCCATACTTTTATAAACCAAATTTATCATCATGCGCTCCACATACTTATCTACAAATACTAAGAAAGTTGCAACACTTACCTAGAAGGGAGGTGGTCGGGGAGGAGCTCCGGGAGGGAGAGGTCGAGGGCAGCGTCGCGGAGGTCGCTGAAGGCGCTGGCGGCGACGGCGCCGGTGAGCCCCAGCAGCGAGAGCGCAGCCGTGACAGACCTTCTGGCGCCCTCGTCCGACGGCGGAGGCGGAGGAGGTGGAGGCGGAGCTGACCTTGGGCTTGGCTGGGCGGAGAGGCGCCGGAGGAGGAGCGGGCGGGCAAGGCCGAGGCGGCTTGGGCGGCCGAGGCGGCGGGGCAGCAAGGCCGGGAGAGGAGAGGGAAGGGATCGAGGCGGGGCGAGGAGAGGAGAGGGAAGGGGATCGAGGGCCGTGGAGGAAGTATGGATGGTGGGGCGGCACAATACTAATGGCGCACCACACCTTAAGCGCCATATAAGTACATCCATACTAATGGCGCACCTCATGCAGTGCGCCATTAGTATTTTTTATTTACCTCGAGCCAACAGGTTATCTTCCACCTGACCTGATCCACATCAAGCTCCCTCTACTAGCTCGGTGGTGACAGCCAGTTCTCACACCAGAGGAGGTCACAGGTTCGATTCCAGGCTCCACAATTTTTTTATGCATTTAAAATGCTGTTTGATACTTATTTGTATTTAAATATGTTCAAACTTGTTTAAATCATAACAGTAATATTTTTTATAAGACAGTAATAAATTTTATAAAAATATCATCAAGCAGTAATGCCGGTGGAGGCGGGGAGGTCTTGAAGTGCGGGGGGTGGCGCGGTTGAGTAGGGAGGTGCGGGGTCGGTGTGGCGGTTGAGTTGGGGAGGGTGCGGGGGTCGGCGGTTGAGTTGGGGAATCGAGGTGCGGGGGTCGTGGCGGCGGCAGTGGACCGGGGTGCTTTCGGCGAGGGGACGGATCTAGCGAGGTGGGATAGCGATCGAGATGGAGGGGATCGAGATCGAGTGTCCATGAAATTTAAAAATATTCATGATAGTTCAAAAGTGCCCATGAAATACAATCGAGAAATGAAGGCTACGATTTAAATACAATCGATCTTAGCTAGCTATCTGTTCACGATCTTCTTGCCCTTCTTTTTCGCAAATGGAGTTCTTACGTGGAGCAGACGTCCTTTAGGTAGGGTGGTCCTGCTTCTTCTTGTGGTGTATGCTGCTACTTCATCATCGTCGTCATGTTCGATCCTCGTCGCCGTGCTTGTCGAAGTCTTGCTCATTGGCTACTCCATCCATTCCGATGATCTTCCTTTTGCCTCTCCTCACAACAACACATTTGGGCTTTGTGAATTCGGTAATGAAGAAGCATTGGTCAACTTGGGAAGCCAGTACCCATGGCTCATTTTTCATGGTGACGTTTATGCGCCATGATCTTGGATTTGGCTTGGGTATAACCATGGTGGTGAAATACCGGTCTTCTTTTAAACGCTCTTCGCCCATCGACACGGAACATCGGGACCTTCTCTCCGGTAGCTCAGCTCCCAGATCTCCTCCATCCTTCCGTAGTATCTGTCCTTGTCATTACGGTGTAGGATTCCGCCGTTACCCGGAGTTTTGATAACCATCGCTCTTCATGTCCTTGGCCTCGGTGTAGAATGTGTATCCATTGATATAAATGCGCCTCATAGGTCATCGAGGTTGTGCTCTGCGCATACGTGACAAAGCGAATATGAGTTGTTCTTCCGCGGAAGAATCCTCATGTAAAGGATGCAGCGAAGCTTACGCTTGAACCAACACGTGAAACATGAGTTGTGCTCTTTGATTATATCTCCGTCATCCTCTGTTGGCCTGGTCATTGTCGTCTTCTTAGTAAAGGTTTTGTGCTCTACCACCCAAGGATCGACCACATCTATGTGTTGTAGCGCGACTAGATTTGCTCTTTCAAAGTCGGCGAGTCGACCCTCTAAGTCGACATGCATTTCGCGGCGACCCTCACGGTGACCCCATCCAGCGAGCCAGCCGAGGTGCATGTTGTCGGGCAGACCAACGGGGTTCTCAATGCCTAGATAATTCGTGCAGTAGGAGATGCACTCTTCAGTCACAAAGCCCCTGGCTATACTTCCCTCTGGACGTGACATGTTGCGAACATATCCTTTCATGACACCATTCATCCTTTCTAACGGCATCATGCTGTGCAGGAACATCGGCCCAAGTTGGATGATATCCTCCACTATATGGACCAGCAGATGCACCATAATGTCGAAGAATGCGGGCGGGAAGTACATCTCAAGGTCGCATAGTATCACCGTGATCTCTTCATGTAGCCTTCTGAGTTGCCTCACGCCAATCGACTTTCGAGAGATGACGTCGAAGAAGTTGCATAGGCCAAATAGCGTTTCACGGACGTGCGCGTCCATGATCCCACGGATTGCAACTGGAAGTATCTGCGTCATCGACCGCGTGGCGGTCGTGAGACTTCATCCTTGAACTTACTGCATCGCTGGGTCTAGGTATCGCTTATCTTCCCGCGTAACCTAAGGAAGTTTTACTCCTAGGAGGCAGGTGAAAAACTGCTCGACCTCGCCGACTTAGAGTGAAGCAGCGGGAGGGTAGTCATTTCCGGTCTTCTTGGCCTTTTTGCCTTTGCGACGACTTCATCGTGTCCTGCTTCGCCTCATCATCATCATCATCATCATCATCATCATCATTAGCGTGAAGATCACCTTTGATGCCCATTGATTTCAAATGCCGCCCTTGCTTTCGGCCCATCTTTGGTCCTCTCACGGCATGTTGAGCGGGGTACCAAGCAGACTCTCGCACCGTTCTTCGTGATATGCATGACATCAAGGCTGTGAGGCACACGGTGGATCTTCGAAGACGGCAAGTCCCGAAAACAGACCTCGTTTTCCATACCTTGGCCAGCGGCTCTGGCGCCTTTTCGCTTCATTCCGGCTCTGGCGCCTTTTGCTTCTTTCGGCGGTGGGCGGTCTTTCCAATTTTTCAACAGCTTGTCTATTTCCTCGCCGCTCCTCGTACTGCAGGCGTTTTCGAGTTCGGTTTCACCATCGAACAGATCCTTGCGTTTCCTCCACGGGTCATCGTCGCGAAGCCACCTTCGATGTCCCATGAACACAGATTTTCGAAGACCGGGATCTATATCTAGGCTGGCGATACGTTGTGTCATCCATGCACCTTACGCATCCGGAAAATCCGTGGACTACCTGCCCCACGAGATATCCGTAACCGAGATAGTCGTGCACCGTCGTGGCGGTCGCGGCTCTCATAGGAAATAGTTTTTCTGCGGCGTCCACGTATTGGCTGGCGTTTTCCACAGCGTGTCAAGCTCCTCTTCGGCATCCCGGTGCATGATTAATGTTGTTCCTGGTTGTTTGACCCTTCAATTAGCATACTCATGTGAATGTACTTCCTCTTCATGCACAACCAGGGGGGAAGGTTGTACATCCACACAGAACCGTGCCAGGTGCTATGTGTGCTTCTCTGGCTGCCAAGCGGATTGACTCCATCGGTGCTCGCGCCCGGCCACGATGTTCCTTGGATCCTTCCCAAATTACGGGTCTTGAAGTTCAACGCTTGCCGCGGCTCGCATCCTTAGGGTGACTCGGCATCTTGTCTTTTTATCTATCTCCGGATCATTTGCGTCATCTTCGCTTCTTCTCCTCCCTATCCGGCGTGCCAGCAGGAGCTTTGCTACCTTAGGGTCCGCGAAATACCGCTGCGAGACGAGGAGTGATCGGAAAGTACCACACCACTTTTCGAGGAGCTTTCTTCCTCTTCTTGTATCGAGTGGCGCCGCCAAACCGGACATATGGTAGACTCCGCGTGCTCGTCCCGATAAATGATGCAATTGTTCATGCACACATGGTATTTCACGTGCGGTAAATCCAGAGGACACACGATTTTCTTAGCCTCCTCCAAACTGGTCGGGCACTTGTTCCCCTTGGGAAAGGCGTTCGTGCGAGAATGACATGTTCTCGTCGAAGCATCGTCGGTCATTTTGTGTTTTACCTTCATCTCGAGCCATGAGCGGTTACTTTTAGGCGGGTATCCTCGGGCCTGCATCCTTCATACAATGGAGTAACCGCGTCTAACTCAAGTTGATCCATCTTGGCTTTCTCTCGAGGCGGCAGCTCTTGCGTTATCCGTGCGCTTGAAGCAGCTCTTGAATATGAGGGTCCTGCACCCAGCCCATCGATGGTCAGCGATAAATGTCGCTCGCTCCGGCATCATCATCTTCATGATCATGCCCGTTATGCGCTCCGGCATCTTCCTCATCATCATGTCCTGCATCTTCTACATGATGACTACATGTCTGACATCACCGTCGTGATCATCTCACAGGGATTCTTCGTCTTCTCGCCCGCCCGAGCCGCGGTGGTTGTCTTGCTGCCCTTCCTCATTTCCTGCCCGACCCCCATGGACGACTTCGTAGTCATCTTCATCACCTTGCCACCGATAGCCTCCATGAAACCACGCAAGAGCAGGTGGTCCCGCACCTGCCCGGAATCCGGGTCCGCAATAAGGCTCTTGACTTGCATCTTCGACACGGACATCTTATCTCTGTCTCGTTCTTTTGAAGCATCTCGGCCTTCGCGGACCTCAAAAACCTATTCACGATGCCTTCGGTCATCGTGCGGACCATCAATTAGCTGCGAGTACAGCAAAACGATATTTAAGAACCAAGAAAAAATTTGGCATGACTTTCCCTAAAGATAGGACCAAAAAGAATGCTTAATGCCAAAATTCTCGCCAAAATGGAAATGAATCAACATTCTGGCAAAATATTGGCAACTATCGCATTTCAAATACCGGTACACCTCCAAACACAAACACATATGCAACACCACAAGCATATGCAACACCACGAACATACAAAGATCTAGCTAGGCCATAAAAAGTGCATGTGCACATTGTTGTAGGGAGAACAACATAAATATAGCTTCCCCCCTTACTTACCTATCAAAACAAGGTAATTTAACCACTTAATTTGAATGAATCTATGGTGGCAATGAGGTGAAAAGAGGAGGCACCGAGACAAGGAGGAGGTGGAGAGAATGAAGTGGGGAGAAAGTGAGTGTGGGTAGGGAGAGGCTGTCCAAAATATCTTGTTGCTGCCCACTTACTAATGGCGCACCAACCCTAAATGCGCCATTAGTAACCCAGGTTACTAATGGCGCACCTATACGGTGGTGCGCCATTAGTAGTTTTGCAAAAAAACATACTAATGGCGCCTTTGTTCCACGATGCGCCATTACTAGTTTAAACTAGTAATGGCGCGCGGTGGAACAAAGGCGCTCATTAGTAGTTTTACAAAAAAGGAATAAAAATATAATAAAAAAACAACATTAGTGGCGCACTTTCCGGCAGTGCGCCATTACTGAATTACAACTAGTAATGGCGCCTTTGAGTCTGAATCACGCCATTAGTATGTTTAGACAGGCGCACTAGTTCAAAAAATGATACTAATGGCGCACCTTGGGCCAGTGTGCCATTAGTAGTTTCAACTCTAATGGCGTATCAGAAGGTGGTGCGCCATTAGTATATACTAATGGCGCACCGCTTGTCTGGTGCGCCATTAGTGTCAATCCCATCTATAGCCCTTTTTCTAGTAGTGTGTGCTAAGGGCGATGGGCCCAGACCCCTGTGCGCTTAGGTTTAGACCGGCGTGCTGACCTCTCTGTTGAGCCTAGGTGGGGCTGTGACGTGTTGATCTTCCGCGGCCGGGCATGACCCAGGAAAGTGTGTCCGGCCAAATGGGATCAAGCGTGTTGGGTTATGTGGTGCACCCCTGCAGGGAAGTTAATCTATTCGAATAGCCGTGATCTTGATAGCAGGGCGACTTGGAGTTGTACCGTGACCTTATGACAACTAGAACCGGATACTTAATAAAACACACCCTTTCAAGTGCGGATACAACCCGGTGGTCGCTCTCTCTCGGGGAGTTACGAGGAGGATCGCCGGGTAGGATTATTGCTATGTGATGCTACTTGGAGGACTTGGTCTACTCTCTTCTCTTGTTGCAAGGCGGAGGCTGCGGAAGCGTAGTATTCGACGGGATTAGCTATCCCCTCTTATTCTTGCATTCTGCGATTCGGTCCTTGATATGGCCCTTTACACATATATCCATGCATATGTAGTGTAGCTCCTTGCTTGCAGTACTTTGGATGAGTACTAACGGTTGCCTTGTTCCCCTTTTCCCCTATCTCTACCCGATTGCTGCGACCAGATGCCGGAGCCGAGAACCGAGCGACACCGTCGATGGCGACTACTACCCGGAGGTGCCTACTACTACTACGTGCAGCCCGGCGGCGGCGACCGGGGAGTAGTTAGGAGGATCCCGGTAGGAGGCTTGTGCCTCTTCGATATGTATCCCAGTTTGTGCTAGTCTTCTTAAGGCAAACTTGTTTAACTTATGTACGTACTCGAGATATTGTTGCTTCCGGCTGACTTCGTCTATGATCGAGCACTTGTATTCGAGCCCTCGAGGCCCTGGCTTGTATTATGATGCTTGTATGACTTATTTTATTTTTAGAGTTGTGTTGTGATATCTTCCGTGAGTCCACGATCTTGATCGTTACATTGCGTTTGCGTGTATGATTAGTGTCTGATTGAATCGAGGCGTCACAAGTTGGTATCGAGCCATTTGCTGTAGGAATCCCCTTTCCAACTCCTTGGCGAAGTCGAGTCTAGGCGTTGCAAAACTTTTACTAACATGGCTATGCGGCCCATGGGCCCACGTCGCCATTGGGTGGTATTAGGATCTTTTACTCCTCGACCTTTACTGGGACTCGATCTCTCCTCTATTCGGGTTAAATGAATTTTGCTAAATCTAACATTAGGATCTCGTTATCACTTTCACCCAGAGAGCCCCTTATTACTGATGATCGTCTGCTGCACCAGAAGACCCTGAAGATGCTCTCCGTTGTTAACTCGAGAACTTGTGTTCATCGCGTTTGCAATTCCCCTTCCACCGTAAACCCTTATTGATAACTACTTGCAGTTGTTATTCTTACCTTCATCCCCAGTTGGTCTTGTTATTACAAGATACCCTGAAAAACTCATCGTTGTTTTGATAATCCTTTGAGTTTACTGCCTTGCTGTTCTTTGTCACCTGAATACCCCTACGGTTAATTCTCGCACTTATCGAGTATCCGCTCATCCCCCAGTTGTTCATGTGTTACACAAAAGTCTTCGAACTACCATTCGATATTCCGAAAATCCTCAGCAACATATTGCTCTGGAATTTCTTGTTTGCTTTCATTATGATTAATCCCATAAGTATAGTAATCATATTGTCATCCTTTGTCACCATCATTTTTGAGTCCGTTGATTCAATACGTGCGAATGCACGCAATCATCAGTTGATCCTTTTAAATTATCTTTCCGGCTCGATGCGAGCTGGTTCTCAACCAATCCAATTGCCGTCGATTGTACCCCTAAGGCTATTCAACTTATCCATCCCTAATCATAACATTGCTTCTGATCCCTTGATTTGAAAATCATAAGTCCTTCGTTATCTAAGCATCGAATTATTCTGATGTTCTGTAATCCGATGCATTTTCATTATTTCTTCCTCTTATTGAGTACCAATACTCACATCATATCCCTTATGGACCACCAGATCCTTTGTTGGATTTTATCTGACAATGCCCTTCATATTCAATAACCTTGTGAGCCTTTCCTCGGATACATAATGCCTTTGGTAAATTGTATCCTCTGCTTTCTCAACCATGCTCTGCCTTTGAGTTTGAGTTAATTACTCCTAAAGATTGTGGTATATGTTTCTAAGATGCCCCGATGGGTTGAACATATACCTTCCTTAAATTTTGTGAACCCAAAAGTCTTCGTGGGTCATAACCTCCTGGTATTCCGTCAGTTAAACTTTCAAACTTTAAACATTCTTAAACGAGAGCATTAAATGAGAAGTTGTGTATTGGAGAAGTGGGAGTCGACCTTGAACTTTGTGTTCATGCCCATGGACCCGAGGTGGAACTTATCATGGAAGCTTCTCGTAGTAATAATAATCCTTGTTATAACTTCTTCTCTTAGCTATGCTTGGTCTTTTGCGACCGTGGTTCCGGCCATGATTGTTCTTCTTTGTTCCGTTTCTCGGACAAGTTTAAGCACTTGTCTTCTGTAGAGCAATACCCCAGTCCAACCTCTACTTTGATCTGTCATCGAGTATTACCCCCCTGGTATCTCGAGATTATCATGGAACTGCATAACTTCTTATGAGTTCTTCATCAAGTGCTACATTCCCACTGATTCCAAATTTTCACGGGCTCTGAATTACTAAACACTCAAAGACACCAATAACTGAACCGAGTCCGCACTTTCACGGTTCAACAACTCTTCGGTAAGCTTCTATAAGTATGATTTTGTACCCGATCACATCATTCCTAGCATGATCGGCTATATCATTATCATGCTAAATTTTAACTGTGCTACCGGGTCCTTCTTCTCGGAGCACAAATTTCGACGGTGAGCTAATCTTACAATCAATCTTCCTCGTCATACCGTTTGTCCGTGAACAGCAAGCTTGATTTCGGGTTTGTGTCGTACCCATGGTTCCAATGACTTTTGGCTTCATCATTTCCGTTGACTTGATGTCATCGCCGATCAGTTACATCTTCTCGAAACCTCTCGACAAATGTGTCGTGATCATCATCAACATTCTGGGGTCTTCCAAGATATCTATCGAATTCTTGATGAGAAATGGCATCCTTTGCCCTCGATGGTTTGGGTTATCATCCACAACATTATTGCATTCCCTCCAACACAAAAATTGTTCCTGTTTTGTGTTGTTCCTTGAGTTCCTTTCTATCCTACTTATGTTATGATTCTACCGCGGAGTATTACCATCTTTGATGTCAAGAATGTTGTGAGGATTGCTCCACCTCTTCAGAATTCTTGCTATAATGATAGTTCTCACCACCACCATTCTTTCTTGGTCCTCGTGTTGATTCCAACCGGGGTACCCACAAGTGAACGGTGTTGTTTGGATTCTGCCCTTCTAGCAACCCTCTTAATGGTCGACCGTTCTTTCTTAGACTATTAATTATTGAATCACCATTCTGACATTGATCGTGCAACCCAACCCATATTTCAGGCGCACCTTTCAACCAATGTTTAATTGTGTATGTCTTCCTCGATCTTACTTCCTTATATCATTTGATATGACAAATGTTATCTCCTTATCCACATAATTGTGGAGATCCATCTTTTGGATACCTCGATAAGTTATCGCTGAGTCCATCAGTCACCCCCATCATCCTCTTCTTGATTTAATGATGAACTCTTGTTTTGGAACTCACTTCCATAGTTCATTTCCCGAGAATCTTCGATGTCATCTCGTCAATTTGTGTTGCACCTTTCTTCTCAGGCATCGTGAGTCTGAGTTATCCTGCCACCTATCCAAACTGAATCTCGGTCAGATATGATGATTGGAACATACTTTTAAGATTTATAACATCGGTCCTCTTAAGACTCGGTAAGGTGATGTCATGCCTAGCACACCTGGCCGGAGGACCTAGTGTTATTGTTTCCTTTTTAACAAGGTTAACCATTCTCTCATGAGGAAATTGAATGAATTGTTTAATAAGTTCATCATGATGGATCCTTTGTGTATCCAAAATCCGACCTTTGCTTGAAACCCATGTCAATGCTATCTCAAAGCAAGTCTGTAGTACTCCGATTTTCAACAAGAACATTTGAAGCCCAATGCTAAATGTTTCTTTCTTAATTACCCTAACACCGTTGTATGGGTAATGCCATGAAAATTCTCTCCCATTACCTAAATGGTTTTCTACGTTATATCCTGTCATGGGCATCATGCTATGTTTGTCCTTGGGAAGGGAATACTCACGAAATATGTGTTTTAACACATTTTCCTTTCCATTGATACATTTAAACTGATAATCATATTTTCCTTTCTATTGTTTGGTTTAACCGTTCTTGTGATCTATATGATCTAAGCAGTAATATTCTACTGCTTAGGTAAGCACCTCATTGAACCACTCTGTCAGTAAGACCCTGTTAATATGGTTGATAACGTTCCGGTAACCACCGATGGACGAGAACTTTGCCTATTGGTCCGCCTCGTTCAACGAGCAGGAAAATAGTTCTCTTCGCCCCTCGCCCTTGGTACCAACGTTGTTGCCAACATAACTGACAGGCTATCCTCTACCATGCCTTGCTACCATGACCGTGCAATATGTCGGCGTCCTTCCTACTTTTGAACCACATGGTGGGCCCATAACCCACAGGTCCCGGGATCGAAACCTGAATCTCCTGTACACCCCCTGTTCTCAAAGTTATTCCTCCCGCGTGGACTCGTATGTAATTCATGGGCCACCTTCCGATGAGATCATCAATTCTGGCATCGGAAACAATAATTATTATGTTGCTTGAAACCCCTTTCACCTTCTGACTAGACATTGAATGATTGCCTGGCTGCCTGAAACTTCTTGTTGGACCTTCCAACTTTACTCTCGATGTGTTTTATATGTTCAACTCAAGAGATATCTTATGCTCATGCATGGGTTAACCCTAGATTGTTTCCCTCACAAGCATTCTGTCGTAGTCAAGCTGCCCCTTACCTATTCGTAAGTACATTGGAGTTCCTGAAGCAAAGGACGACTTCACCATGATGACCTGAAGCGGAGAAATGAAGACATCAACATAATGGATCGACCTCTTCGAGAAGAGCAACCAAGACCAAGGACACTCGTCAAAATTTCATAACAAAAGCCATTCCCCCTTACTCCCGCTCCTAAATCTCGGGACAAGATTTCTTGTAGTGGAGGAGATTTGTGGCCTTGGGATAATTAGGCTGTGATAATCCCAGCGTTAATGAGGACACGTCACCTCGGTTCTTGCTAATAATCTCGCGTCGGTTGAAACTTTCAAATTCAAAATTTAAATATTGTCAAACATCAAAAGTTTTCAAACATCAAAACAAAAATGTTCGGTTAGTGCCAAATATTACATAGGTAATTATAGTAAAGAAAACACAAATTTATAAAATACTCATATGCCCTAAGTTGAATTAAAACAGTAAAAGAAAATAAACAAAAGGAAAAGGAACAAAACAGAAAGCCAAAAAAAAAGGAAGACCCCTCCCCGGGCGAATGGCCCGGCTAGCCATGAGCCATCGGGCCAAAAGGCCCAACGGCCCACCCCCACTCCCCTTATCCCTGGACCTCGAAACCCTAGCCCGCTACCCGTCGCCCCACTCCCCCACTTCCCCCCCACACCGCTCTCCCCTTCCCCGATCGGATCGGGGCAGCGCCCCGCCGCTCGCCCCGACGACCGTGCTCGATCCCGCGCCGCCCCACGCCTCCGTCGCCAGCACCCAACCCTGGCGCCGTCCTCGTCGGACACGCCACCTCGCCCCCTTCCCTCCCACTGAATTGCCTCGTCGCCGTCACGCCGCGGCGCCGCACGGACCCGTCCACCCCGCAGCATCGTGCTCTGCACCACTTCGCCGCCCCGGCCCGCCTCGCCGTCATTGTTTGCCAGCGTCGCCCCGTCATCGCCGCCTCGACCCCGACTCCGTCGCCCGAAGCCGTCCCGGAGCGCCTTCGCCGGACCTCCCCGCCGGACTGCCTCCCCACCGTCGCTCGTCCCCATCCTCCTCCTCGCCGGAGGCCAGCCGAACCACGCCGCCCCTTCCACATCGAGCGTGAGCACCGCCCGTGCTCCCTCTCCCCCGTCTTTGAGCAGCGTCGCGCTTCGTCGCCAGCCCTACTCGCGTCCTTGCCTCCACCCACGTTCTCACGCTTCGTCGCGCTCACAGCGGCCTTGTCCCGCCAGCGCCGTGCGTCGCGCCTACACGCCTTCGCCCGCGTGCCACCGTGCACCTTCGCTTCATGAGGCTGCGCCTTGCGATTGCTTGCTTCCGGCCAAGCTGCGCCCAGCGCCGATGGCCTCGCCCGAAACCGGTGCGGGCTGCGCCCGATTCAGGCGCCCTCTGGCCCAGCGCCCGTGCCCACTATGGCCATGGGCCTATGACATATGGGCCCCACGCCCCCATTTAAAAAAAAGGAATTAGAAAATTAATTAGAAAATATTAATTAATTAATTATATAATTAATTAACTTAATTAAATCTGTTAAATTAACATAATGACTTAATTAAACTAATTAAACCTGCTTAGTTAGTCCAAGAGAATGACGAACGGGACCCACACGTTAGGTCAACTCCCTGTTGACTGCTGACGTCATGCTGACGTTATGCTGACGTCATGATGATGTCAGCATGCACTATTCTGGATAATGTTAGAATTAAATAATTAAATAAATTCTAAAAATGATTTAAAACTTTAGAAAATCATATAAAATAAACCGTAGCTCAGATGAAAATACTTTGTACATAAAAGTTGCTCAGAACGACGAGACGAATCCGGATACGCAGCCCGTTCGTCCACTACACATCCCTAGCATAGCGAACACGCAAATTTTCCCCTCCGGTTCATCTGCACGAAAACGCGAAACGCCGGGAATACTTTCCCGGATGTTTCCCCCCTTCGCCTGTACCACCTAGTACCGCGTTAGGTCACTCTAGACCGCGTATTGCCATGTTACGCTTTGTGATGCTTTGATTGCTCTGTTATTTATTGTGTTCCCCCTCCGTTACTTCTTCCGCTAGACACCGAGACCGACGTTGCTGCTGCCCAGTTCGACTACTGAGTTGGCGACCCCTCTCTCTTGCGAGCAACCAGGCAAGCCCCCTTGATCACGGATATCGCCTATTCTACTCTATACTGCTTGCATTAGAGTAGTGTAGCATGTTACTGCTTTCCGTTATACCTATCTTGATGCATAGCCTGTCCTTGCTACTACTGTTGTTACCTTTACCTGCAATCCTACATGCTTAGTATAGGATGCTAGTATTTCCATCTATGGCCCTACATTCTTGTCCGTCTGCTGTGCTATACTATCGGGTTGTGATCACTCGGGAGGTGATCACGGGTATATACTATATACTTATACATGATACATGTGGTGACTAAAGTCGAATTGGCTTGTGGAGCACCATGAGTGGATCTTTGAGGCGGAGGCTGACAGGCAGGTTGAGACTACAGGGTGAGAGGTGGGCCTGGCCCTGGTCGGCGTTCGCGGATACTTAACAGTTTAACGAGATCTGGGTATTTGATAAAGTGCGGCCATTTGGTCTATACATGCGACCATCTCTGGCGGGAGTAGTTATGGGTATCGGCGTCGTGGTATCGGCCGAAGCGCCGTGACGTCGTGACGGCGTAGGCGCCCGGATTGGAACGTAGGCCTGCTCTTGTATTAAGGGGCTAGTTACGCATCCGGCCGCCCATAACGATGCAGGTGTGCTAAGGCGATGGGACGGACCCACATGCGCTTAGGTTTAGACCGGCGTCTTGACCTCTCTGTTGAGCCTAGGTGGGGCTGCGGCGTGTTGATCTTCAGCGGCGGGCATGACCGAGAAAGTGTGTCCGGCCAAATGGGATCAAGCGTGTTGGGTTATGTGGTGCACCCTGCGGTGAAGTTAATCTATTCGAATAGCCGTGATCTTCGGTAACAGGACGACTTGGAGTTGTACCTTGACCTTATGACAACTAGAACCGGATATTTAATAAAACACACCCTTTCAAGTGCCAGATACAACCCGGTGGTCGCTCTCTCTCTCAGGGTTACGAGGAGGGGATCGCCGGGTAGGATTATTGCTATGTGATGCTACTTGGAGGACTTCAGTCTACTCTCTTCTCTTTGTTGCAAGGCGGAGGCTGCCAGAAGCGTAGTCTTCGACAGGATTAGCTATCCCCCTCTTATTCTGGCATTCTGTAGTTCAGTCCAGCGATATGGCCCTTTACACATATATCCATGCATATGTAGTGTAGCTCCTTGCTTGCGAGTACTTTGGATGAGTACTCACGGTTGCCTTGTTCCCCCTTTTCCCCCTATCTCTACCCGATTGCTGCGACCAGATGTCGGAGCCCAGGAGCCAGACGACACCGTCGATGACGACTACTACCCCGGAGGTGCCTACTACTACGTGCAGCCCGCTGACGACGACCAGGAGTAGTTAGGAGGATCCCAGGCAGGAGGCATGCACCTCTTTCGATATGTATCCCAGTTTGTGCTAGCCTTCTTAAGGCAAACTTGTTTAACTTATGTCTGTACTCAGATATTTTTGCTTCCGCTGACTCGTCTATGATCGAGCACTTGTATTCGAGCCCTCGAGGCCCCTGGCTTGTATTATGATGCTTGTATGACTTATTTTATTTTTAGAGTTGTGTTGTGATATCTTCCCGTGAGTCCCTGATCTTGATCGTACACGTTTGCGTGTATGATTAGTGTATGATTGAATCAGGGGCGTCACACTCTGCCTCCAGCATCAAGCAACTCCCCTCTGCCTCCACCATCGCTGGCCAGGAGGACAATGGCGGAGGAATCGTGGAGCAACTCCCCTCCCTCTTCCAAGAGAATGGCGGAGGCATCGTGGAGCAACTCCCCTCCGCCTGCCAAGCATCACCGTGGTGAGGCGTCTGGCAAGGAGCCGCTGGTGGTCGACGACGACGTTCCGGTCCCCGGGCAGAAGCGGGACTACACCGTGCCGCTCAAGGTTGATATCCACCTGAAGGAGCCGCTGGATGTCGTATGCACCAGCAATCCAGAAGAAGCCGACAAGATGATCCGCAAGATGAGGAGGAGGCTCGGTGGCATGCTTTCTCAGAATATCGGCGTTGATGTCGAGTATACCAGGGAAGACAAACCTCCGCAAATTGCTGCAGTTATGCGTGGAGGATCTCGTCCTGGTATACCACATCACCGCGGCAACCAAATGGTAAAAACATCTAGTTCTGAAGTAGTTTTTTGGTGATCATACAGAATGTTGTCTACAAGTTTTTGTGATCATTTAGTAGCTGTTATGAATGTTGTCTTGTAATGCAAAAGATTGCAAAAAAATTACATCATTGAGATGTTATGCTTGCTGTTTTGATCATACAGAATGATGTCTTGTAGTTGTTGTGATCATTTAGTAATTGTTGTGATCATACTGTTTTAACTGAATTTTGGTCAGAACTGAAGATGCTATTTTAACTGAATTTTGCTTCAACTGAACCCATTTTAATTCTGTAGTTTCTGAAGTTTTTGAAGTAGATGAATTTGAATGCTAAAGATTATTTTGATGCAGGCCCAAGGAACTCCGCCCGCTCCTCCGGAGAAGAAGTTGTACACCTTTGTTGGCTTCTACATTGGAGGCGACAAGGAGAAGCTGAAGTTATGCAGTTTGGAGATCAACCCGACAAGTACTCGACTTGCAAGCGCAAATGGGGAGTTCAAACAATGGAAAGAAGTGGCAGTCTTTGGCTGAGTTTGCAGCCAGCCTCATCCACCCATCGTACTCAAAAATGAAGGAGAAGATCGGCGAATTCATACCACCTACTATGGGGGACAGCTTTGCCAAACAAGCTTATCGAGTGCACGCCGTGAAAGATGCGTCGTCACCCTCTGAGCATGGAAGAAAGTCGAAATCACAAAAGAAGGTTTCGAGCTCACGGCAAGAGGCGGAGGATCATTGGGATGACCCCTACTACTGGGGATATTGAGTTGTTTGTGGTATTGGGATGACCCCTACTCATGTGTCTCGGTTTGTAGTTATGTGGTTGAACAAGTTTGCTTTTTATGTTGAACAAGTTTGCTTTTGTTATGTTGAACAAGTTTGCTTTTGTAATGATGAACAAGTTTGCTTTGGTTGTCGAGTTGACATCATCTCATCGCTGAGCATGGTTTAGTTTTACCTTTATCTATTTATTATTTAGGCAGAGCTATTCGGGCATGGAAGATATAATCATCCTTATGGTGAGGATCGCAATGTTTTTAGCTTCCAAGTTTCTCATGCGGTCCATAATCACCTTAGTTAACTGCTCTAACACTTTCCTGATTCTTCAAAAATAATGACGCATTAACCAGGAGACTCTCTTCTATATGAAATGCAAGAACCCCTGCCCCCCTTGAGGTGTTACTCGGGAAAAAAATGACACATGATCTTTCCAGCCACATAACTTAACTGCAAACATTTCCCCTGTAAATTGTAGTTACACATTCCAACCAATACCTGCAGGTTGTAATTTCATACTGAATGACCATAGGCGAAATGGCTCTATAAAGAAAGTTTGTCCAGCAGTAAAGTATAGAGTGGTCTGTGTGTAGTTTCATGTGAACATCTCAGCCACACAGGAAACAGAGCATCAAATAACTAAGTGAAGCAAATAATTGCTATGCATTTCTTGGCACGCGAGAAGGAAGAGGGGAGATGAGGCAGAGCTCACCAGGGAGGCGCAAGGAGGCCCTGCGACAGCTTAGTAGCAACAGAGGTGG
The DNA here is from genome assembly GCA_021605145.1 of Aegilops bicornis. Lineage (NCBI taxonomy): Eukaryota > Viridiplantae > Streptophyta > Magnoliopsida > Poales > Poaceae > Aegilops > Aegilops bicornis. The sequence continues at coordinate 366,188,926 of CM038672.1, forward strand.
CCGAAGTTGAGGAAGACAGTGGCGACCCGAGGAAGAAGAGCTGGAGGGGGGGTGGAGGGGTCGAGCACCGTCGCGCCCTGGTTCCGCGGCTCGCCGGCCCGGTGTTGAAGCAGATTCTGCCCGCCGCCTTGCCTGTCGCCTCGCACGGTGGAGCTCGAGGGCTGGGAAGGCGAGGGAGGTGGGTGGGTGCGGTGAAGGTGAGGAGGGTGGATTGGGAGGCGGACAGCGATGGGGGGCAGGGCAGGGGCGACTGGGGCGGCGAGACGGAGACGGAGGCAGGCGGCGGCGGCGTGGGTCGGGGCAGCGCGCGGGTGGATCTGGTGGCGAGGGAGAGAGGGTCGAAGGGGATCTGGCGAGAGGGAGGGAGAGTAGCTAGGGGGAGGGTTCTAATGGTGAACCGCTACCCCTCGGTGCGCCATTAGAATTTTGTTTTAGTCTAGCCCACTAACCATATCTACAACCTAACCCTATCTACAACAGAACCCACCCACTAGCTCGATTGGTCAGCACGCAGGACACACACCAGGAGGTCTTGGGTTCGATTCCCAGGCTCCCCAATATTTTTTTATGCATTTTAAAAGCTGTTTTTTATATTTATTTGTGTTTAAATATGTTCATACTTGTTTAAATCATAACAGTAATATTTTTTTATAAAAACAGTAATAATTTTTTTTTAAATATGTTCAAATTTCTTACTTGAAAATATCATCGGCGGGGGGGGTGGTGGGGGGGTGGGTGGGGGGATCGAGATCGAGATGGTGGGGGAATCGAGATCGAGATGGAGGGGGATCGAGATCAAGTGTCCTCATGAATTCAAAAAGTGCCCATGAAATTTAAAAATATTCATGATATCAAAAAGTGCCCATGAAATACAATCGGGAAATGAAGACTACGATTTAAATACAATCGATCTTAGCTAGCTATCTGTTCACAATCTTTTTGCCCTTCTTTTTCGCCAAATGGAGTTCTTACGTGGAGCAGACGTCCTTTAGGTAGGGTGGTCCTGCTTCTTCTTGTGGTGTGTCTGCTACTTCATAAATGCGTCGTCATGTTCGATCTTCGGTCGCCGTACTTGTCGAAGTCTTTCTCATTGGCTACTCCATCCATTCCGATGATCTTCCTTTTGCCTCTCCTCACGACAACACGATTGGGCATTGGCGAATTCGGTAATGAAGAAGCATTGGACCACTTGGGAAGCCAGTACCCATGGCTCATTTTTCGCGGTGACGTTTGCGCCCGCGGTCGTGGATTTGGCTTCGGGTATAACCATGGTGGTGAAATATCGGTCTTCTTTTAGGATGCTCTTGGCCCATCTGACACGGAACATCGGCACCTTCTCTCCAGCGTAGCTCAGCTCCCAGATCTCCTCGATCCTTCCGTAGTATCTGTCCTTGTCCTTATCGGTGTAGGATTCCATCGTTACCCCGGAGTTCTGATAACCATCGCTCTTCATGTCCTTGTCCTCGGTGTAGAATGTGTAGCAGTTGATATAAATCGCCTCATAGGTCATCGAGTTGTGCTCGGCCACTGTGACAAAGGCGAATATGAGTTGCTTCAGCGGATGAATCTTCATGTAAAAGATGCAATGAAGCTTCGCTTGAACCAACGCGTGAAACATGAGTTGTGCTCTTTGAGTATATCTCCGTCCAGTCCTCTGTTGGCCTCGGTCATTGTCGTCTTCTCAATAAAGGTTTTTGCTCTACCACCCAAGGATCGACCACGTCTATGTGTTGTAGCGCGACTAGGATTGCTCTTTCAAAAGTCATGAGTCGACCCTCGTAGTCGACATGCATTTCGTGGCGACCCTCACGGTGACCCCATCCAGCGAAGTCTGCCGAGGTGCTGTTGGCCAGGCGGACCAACGGGGTTCGATGCCTAGATAATTTGTGCGATGGGAGATGCACTCTTGGTCGAAAAGCCCACGGCTATACTTCCCTCTAGGCGTGACATGTTCGAGCGTATCTTTTGATGACACCGTTCATCCTTCGAACGGCATCATCTTTGTGCGAGGAACATCGGCCTGAGTTGGATGGTATCCTCCACGATATGGACCAGCAGATGCACTATAACGTCAAAGAATGCGGGCGGGAAGTACATCTCAAGCTCGCATAGTATCACCACGATCTCTTCATGTAGCCTTCTGAGTTGCCTCACGCCAATCGACTTCCGAGAGATGACTCGAAAAAGTTGCATAGGCCAAATAGCATTTCACGAACGTGCGCATCCATGATCCCACGGATTGCAACTTGAAGTCTCTGCGTCATTAGCACGTGACAGTCGTGAGACTTCATCCCGCTGAACTTCTGCTTCGCTGGGTCTAGGTATCTGCTTATCTTCCCCGCGTAACCGTAAGGAAGTTTTACTCCTAGGAGGCAGGTGAAAAACTGCTCGATCTCCTCCTGACTTAGAGTGAAGCACGCGGGAGGGTAGTCATTTCCGGTCTTCTTGGCCTTTTTGCCTTTGCGACGACTTTCTGTGTCCTGCTTGGCCTCATCATCATCATCATCATCATCATCATCATCATCATTAGCGTGAAGCTCCTACCTGATGCCCATTGATTTCAAGTCTGCCCTTGCTTTCGGCCCATCTTTGGTCCTCTCTGGCATGTTGAGCAGGGTACCAAGCAGACTCTCGCACACATTCTTCATGATATGCATGACATCAAGGCTGTGAGGCACACGGTGGAACTTCCAGTACGGCAAGTCCAAGAAAACAGACCTCGTTTTCCATACCTTCAGCAATGACTCTGGCGCCTTCGCTTTTTCCGGCTCTGGCGCCTTTTTTCCAGCGGTGGGCAGTCTTTCCAATTTTTCAACAGCTCGTCTATTTCCTCGCCGCTCCTCGTGCGAGGCGTTTTGAGTTCGGTTTCACCATCAAACAGATCCTTGCGTTTCCTCCACGGGTCATCGTCGCGAAGCCACCTTCGATGTCCCATGAACACGGTTTTCGAAGACCCAGGATCTCTATCTAGCCGGCGATACGTTGCGTCATCCATGCACCTTACGCATCCAGAAAATCCGTGGACTACCTGCCCCGTGAGATATCCGTAACCGAGATAGTCGTGCACCGTCGTGAGCGGTGTGGCTCTCATAGGGAAATATTCTTTCTCTGCGGCGTCCCACGTATTGGCTGGCGTTTTCCACAGCGTGTCTAGCTCCTCCTTCAGCAGATTGATGTCGTTCCCTGGTTTTTCGGCCCTTCAATTAGCATACTCATGTGACTGTACTTCCTCTTCATGCACAACCAGGGGGGAAGGTTGTACATCCACACAAACACATGCCAGGTGCTATGTGTGCTTCTCTGGCTGCCAAACGGATTGACTCCATTGGTGCTCGCGCCCAACCACGATGTTCCTTGGATCCTTCCCAAATTCTGGGTATTGAAGTTCAACGCTTGCACAGCGGCTCGCATCCTTAGGGTGACTCAACATCTTGTCTTTTTATTTATCTCCGGATCATTTCCGTCATCTTCCGCTTCTTCTCCTCCCTATTCGCGTTATAGCGTAGGGAGCTTTGCTACCTTAGGGTCCACGAGATACCGCTGCAGAGCGAGGTGATCGGGAAGTACCACACCGATTTTCGAGGAGCTTTCTTCCTCTTCTTGTATTGAGTGACGCCTTTTACCGGACATATGGTAGACTCCGCGTGCTCGTCCCAATAAATGATGCAATTGTTCATGCACACATGGTATTTCACGTGCGGTAAATCCAAAGGACACACCATTTTCTTCGCCTCCTCGAAACTGGTCGGGCACTTGTTCCCCTTGGGAAGGCGTTTGTGCCGAATGACATGTTCTCGTCGAAGCATCGTCGGTCATTTTGTGTTTGACCTTCATCTCGGAGCCATGAGCGTTACTTTCGGTGGTATCCTTGGGCCTGCATCCTTCATACAATGGAGTAGCTGCGTCTATCTCCAGTTGATCCAGCTTGGCTTTCTCTCGGGCGGCAGCTCTTGGGCTATCAAATGCGCTTGCGAAGCAGCTCTTGAATATGAGGGTCCTGCACCCAGCCTCCATCGTCGTCTGCTCCGGCATATTCATCTTCATGATCATGCCCTTCATCTTGATCTTCTTCATCATCATGTACGGCATCTTCTACATGATGATTGTGTACATCATCACCATCGTGATCATGTCTTGGAGATTCTTCGTCTTCTCGCTCGCCCTCGCCTCGGTGGTTGTCTTGTTGCCCTTCCTCATTTCTTGCCCGGCCCCCATGGACGACTTCATAGTCATGTTCATCACCTTGCCACCGATAGCCATCCATGAAACCACGCTAGAGCAGGTGGTCCCGCACCTGCCCGGAATCCGGGTCATAATAAGGCTCTTCAGCTTGCATCTTCGACACGGACATCTTATCTCCGTCTCGTTCTTTTTGAAGCATCTCGGCGCGCAGAAACTCAAAAACCTATTCCACGATGCCCGGTCATCGTAAATGCGGACCATCAATCGCTGCGGGAGTAGAGCAAAACGATATTTTAGAACCAAGAAAAAATTTGGCATGACCTTCCCTAAAAATAGGACCAAAAAGAATGCATAGTGCCAAAATTCTCGCCGAAACGGAAATGAATCAACATTGCGGCAAACTATTGGAAACTATCGCATTTCAAATACCGGTACCTGCAAACACAAACATATATGCAACACCACAAACACAAGCAACACCACAAACATACATAGATCTAGCTAGGCCACAAAAAGTGCATGTGCCTGCGTTGTTGGAAGCGAGCTAGGGAGAAAAAAAATAGATCTACAACATGAAGATAGCTTTCCCTTACTTACCTATCAAAAAAGGTAATTTCACCACTTAATTTTGATGAATCTATGGTGCAAATGAGGTGAGGAGGAGGGCCATGAGCCGACAAGCTTAGAGAAGGAGGTGGGGGAATGAAGTGGGGAAAGTGAGTGTGTAGGTGTGGCTGTCCAAAAATATCTAGTTGGTCCCAGGGTTACTAATGGCGCACCACTAAGCCATGCGCCATTAGTAACCCAACATACTAATGGCGCACCAGAGACATGCGCCATTAGTAGTTTTACAAAAAAGTAAAAATAATAATTTTTTATGATAATGGCGCACCGTGGCAACGATGCGCCATTAGTAGTTTAAACTACTAATGGCGCACTTTGGCATAATCACGCCATTAGTAAATTCGCAAAAAAGTAAAAAAATTATATACTAATGGCGCACTATCTTGGTGCGTGCACCATTACTAGTTCTAACTAGTAATGGCGCACTTTGCCATCCATGCGCCATTAGTTTGTATGGAAAAAATGGGAAAAAATCAATAGTAGTGGCGCAAGTGAGCACGGTGCGCCATTAGTGTCTTCCACACTAATGGCGCACGAGCAACCGGTGCGCCATTAGTATATAGTAGTGGCGCACTACTTACCTGGTGCGCCATTAGAATCAGTCCTATCTATAGCCCTTTTCCTAGTAGTGCGTGCTGTTCGGACACCCGATCGAGACCCTGAGGTCAGCCCCAGCCTTCAGCCACGGTGCCTCGATGAACCCAGAAGTGCTTCGTCGCCTCCTGGGAGCACACTCCAACGGGGTTGTGGTCAACAATCCCCGCGATGGTCATCATCACTACCCCGAGCCTGCAGCCCCTCAACCCTCTCCGGCTAATTCCGGACGGTGAGAACCATGGAGAAGCCTCGACATCCACAAGGGCCGCCGGCTTGGATGTAAGCGAAGTAGACTAAGTTACTTTTCGAGTAGTGTCGGTCGGTGTATCCTCGCTTTGTAATCTTGTGATCCCTTAAATTAACGCAGCCTGTCATCGTGCCTCTGTTTTATATAGTAGTCTTGCATGGATGTATTAGCATGCAGTGTGATTTCTCTATCCTTGGCGCAGCCACCAAAAACCGGCCCGACAACACCCACAGTGATACGTCACTTTAGTGAGATGTGTGTATCTGTGGCTTGACCCCAAGCTGAGCAGGCAAATTCTTTACCTTTCACCACGGTAAAAATGACCCATCTCCGGTGCTATAAAAAGGGCCACCGAGTGACCCTGCCAAGCACCCCTCACCTTGTGCACCATTCTCACAACCATTTCTTGCCATATCGAGCCCAGTATCTATCTGAGAACTCGGATGCAACCCGGGTAGTTTTTCAAGATATTGTGGGATTTTACCCGCGATACCATGGGCGCTACCCAGCCACCCCGATCTGAGCTGTTCAAATCAAGAATCACCCCTTCCACCTCGAGATATTGGGCAGCCGTGCACATCCCTCCGTAAACCCAAACCAAGATCAGCGGAAGTCTCCTTCGTAGGGAAATCTATGCCAACCCCACATATGGCCGTAGAAGCTGCGGCGTCTGGCGCTTCGCTCACCTTCGATTCGCGGTGCCCTTTGCCCGTGACGAGGGTATTATTATTTTCAAGCCATGCGGCACCGGAGGAGTAACATCTTTTCCGGTGGGCGTATTGAGAGACCCGTATTGGCCAACCTCGTCCAATACGTCATCGCTCAAGAGCGTTTAACCAGCAGCGTGATGGGTTATCTCTGAGCCTCGCAGATTTAAATCCTCGAGATCGCCAGCGGCAGATCACCGAGGTCGAACCGGGAGAGGCACATCCATCGTGCAGTCAATCCACTTCCTCCGATAGAAGAAGAGTGTATCCCAGTACCAGAGACATTTTCTCGGGACCCCGTCCAGTTACCATTTTCACTTTAGACGTCGCCGCTATAATTATTGCTGTGACATTTATTCATGTGTTGTATTTTATGCGTAGTGCCCCGAGTTTGTGCGGCAAGTAAACCGTTTAGTTTCAGTTATTGTTGTAGTTTGACTCTAATGTATTACTATGTCCTTTCGCGAGAAATCACGGGTGAGATTTCTTTTCCGGTATTGCTGCATCGTTCACGACATGGATTATTTTATTTCCGCGGCACCACGGCATGCAGACTCACAACCACAATTACACGAACACATACACTGCTTGCAAAAATTTTGCAGCGATGTTACATCTAACTTGAGCACCTCCGGCAGATCGGGCCGCCCGACACACCCCCACCTACTCCTCATGGTCACCACCACCGCGGAGAGCCAGCAACCGGGCAGCGGCATCATAGCGATCATCGAGGATTATCGCTGCAGAGAGCACGAAGAGCCCGGCACCGCTGCCGACCCTCCGCGGCGCGATCACGCGTGCCGGTCCGGCACCACCTCCGCCATTAGAGCCCGTCTCGAGCTCCGGCCAGCGGAAACAGAGGAGAAGGAGGGAGGAGGAGGAGCGAGGCCAGAGTGCGAGGAAAGGAGGAGAACACCTCGGCCGTTTATAGCTCGAGGCTCGATTATGCGGTGGGCGAGGTCCACCAGCGCCGCTCGTCGCTGATCGTCGGTGTTCGGAGGCGAATCCTCGGCGATGCCGACAACGTAGCACTGGCTGCGAAGTGAGTGCACGCTGCGGCAGCTAGCATGCAGCGCACCGTGATGCGGCCTAGATGCCCTACGCGCTAGGCGTCGCCGATGGAGAAAGCGCGGGAAAGCACGCGGGAGAGAGGAAGAAGAGAGAGCCGGAGGAAGAAGAAGAGGCTGACCGTGGACCCGGGTCCACCTGTCAGCCAGAGAAAGCACTGTGCTCTCGGGTGCGACCAGCGTATTTTGAGATTTAGAATTTATTCTAAATCTATATCCGGCGTAGAAATCTCTAGTTTTTCTCCTAACCGTAGATTTTTCAGCGCAGCGCCGGTGTTCCACACTGTATTTTGCACCACTTATTTCCCTCTCACTGTAGCCGTTTTTGTTTTGATGCAATTTTGCTATAGAGATAACTCTTAGAAAATCTTGACGACGAGATTTTTATTAAGGGGGGTAGTTGTCGGGGCAGGCTGATCTGGCCCACGAACACCTATGGGGTCGGCGGACCGAGCCCCTTCGATTCGGGCGGGGAGCGGAGGTCGCCTGAAGAAGCGGATCGAGGCAAAACACACGAGAGGTTTACCCAGCTTCGGAGCTCTCCGGAGATAATACTCCTACTGCTGCATGCGTGAGGTGTATTGCGTTCTTGCTCAAGAAGCGCCGAGTGCTCTGGTACACCACGAAAGCTGCTAACTAGATCGAAAGCGTGGAGGCGATCGACCAACCCCCTCTCGTTGCGCATGGGCCTCCTTTTATATGCTCAAGGGGCTCCGGCGGGTGGCAAGCGTGGGCGGGGTACAAATGGAAAAATAGTGGTTGGTACACCTACTTATGCGATGTATACGATGTACTATACCTAACCACGACGGTGAGGGACAAAGGCATTAAATGCCCATCTAGTCGCCCTAACAGTGCAAGGCAAACAGGGACCGTCGGGGCGCCACCGTTCGCCACGATGGCAAACTTGTCGGCGCTGCTTGCCACCTCGACCATTGGCTGCGCGACCTCTTGCCTTGGCGCTGGGAAGGTCCAGGCGACACGTTAGTTGATCTGCTGGAGTGTAGGTATCGGTGGTGGTGCGCTTGACAAAGCGGTTGTTGTCTTGTCGCGCCCGGAAGCTTGTCGCGCCGGGCCTTCGAACAAGCTCCTCTTGCGGGGCCTTGTCTTATAGGTGCCTTGGGTGGCCTTCCCGGCAAGCGCCTCTTCTTTGGGGCCTTGTCTCCTTGGCTTGAATACTTTGTTCTTGAATGGCTCCACGGGAACCACGGAGGACCTTGGCGGTCACCCGATAAGCCTTGCCATGAGGAGGGCTGCAACTGCCGATGCACAAGTTCGGGATACTAGGGTACCCCTACTCTAGTACAATCGACAGGGAGCCCAGGCCTGGGCCACACACGGTGCCAAGAGCTGTTGGGCCAGGCCCAAAAGCACGGCTGCACTGCAGCGGCCGGGTCACCTCATAACTCACCCCGGACCCACCACGCCCCCACAGGCAGCGCCGCGCCGAGCGTGGCGTCGTGTGAGAGATCGTGGGCGAGATCGTGGGGGTTTCTTTATTCGGAAAATCGGAACGTCCGCCCCCTCCCTCTTTATAAGCAGGGGAAACGGGGGCACGTCGCCTACCTTGCCAGTTGCTGTCCCATCGAAAAACCACCGCCGCTCCCCCCTTCTCTTCAAGGTTCCGCCTCCTTGATTTCACCCCAACGCCGTTCTGACCATGGCGGTTTTCGCACATCTCTGCGAAAACTTTGTCGGAGTCCACCCAAATGTAGCCCTTTTCCGCCACTTCTTTTTACCCCGTGTTGAGAGAGAGAGCCCCTTCTTGCCGGAGGAATCGCTTGGATCTCGGTGGTCGGTGAAGGAAGCTTATCTGGAGGGAGAGCTCCGTAGCAAATGGGAGGAGTGGAGGGCAGATTGGTGCTGGATTGTTGAGGAGAACCCGCAGCCTTTACCTTGGCGCCAAACCCCAGTAGTCTTGGCAGCAATGATTGGAGCAATCTGGCCCCGGAGGACGCTTAGGCTGAAGATTTGCGCGATCACCGAATCCTCCGCCTCAGACTTGCCGGACTCACCGTAAGCGGTGTTGGCGCGGACTTTCTTCGCGCCCGCGCCGCCCTGCGGGAGAGAAGGAGACCTGCACAGGAATTTGAAGCAGCAGATATCATGAAGCTGCGCCCGGGCCTCAACTTCAACTTCACCGTCTTGGAGCTTGACGCGATGCTCTTAGAGCTGTTCAAGCCTGATCCTGATCATCCGGAGATGTTTAGGTTGCCGAGGGGCGTCGTTCCGTTGTGCAACAACTCGCCGCTTGACCGCATCCGGTGAAATGATGCCGTTGTGTGACTCCCATGGAATTGTCCCCACTTGGCAAGAGCCGGCAGATGGCGTCGTCTGGCAGTTCTTCGACAATCTGGTGGAAATGCCGGTCCGCCCGGCAAGCAGAGAGGCCTCACCAGCGACACTCTTGACGATGAGATCTGGCGCGCCATACGCCACCAGGCTGGAAGAGGCGGCAGCAGGGCCGCCATGGGCGGTTTGGCTTCACCGTGGAGGAGGCAGAGGCAGCTGAGGCGGCAAGCCTTGTCGAGTGAAAGGAGTTTGTCGGAGAGGAGGAGCTTGCCGAGCCCGGCCGAGTCAGCGAACCCGCCCGAGGGCGCATCCTCCCGCCTCCAAGCAGCTTGTCATGGCGGAGCCACCAGCTCCACCAAGAAGGCGTCTTCAAGGCGGAGATGCACGCGGGGCGGTAGATGGGCCAACAACCGCAGCCATGACGCGGCCAGCGGCCAGCTCCTCCGCGGCAAGCTGCTTGTTGCCTCGGGAGCACCTCACGCCACGCTGACAAGCTGGAGGCGGGGCCCTCGCAGGCCACCGGTCCCGCCCCGCCAAGCGTCCAAGGGAGCCACTCCTCCGCCTCGTCGTCTGGGAGGCGGGCAGGTGACCTCTCCGCGCTCAGCCCGGCGAGGAAGAAGAAGAGTAAGATTCCCTCTTTGTACTTGTAATTCTTGATTTGTTGCCTTGTCTTGTATCTGATCTGCTTTTCTCTGAATCCATTCCTTTTCGGGGACGCTGGCGTGAGGATGTCGAAGAGAGCCAAGACCCCGGTGATTGTCATCGAGGGCGAACCCTCTGCGGCCAGGCAGGCGCCAGCGTCGAGACAACCTTGCCGGATGAGGCAACTCTCCTTCAAAGCAGCCCCCAGCGCAAGTATATGGTCTACTTCTTCACATTCGGCGTGCATGGGTGCTTTTCCTTGCGATATCTGATTGTTGATTTGTGTAGGAGCGAGCAGCCTCATACCTTCGACTACGCCGCCAAGGGTGGATTCCCCGGCAAGGGAGCGTTCTCCGGCAAGGGAGCCTTCTCCGGCAAGGGGTAGCTCTCCGGCGAGGGACGGCACCAGCGATCCCTTGGCGGCGGAGACCATGACCGCAGCCCCCGCGCAGGTAACCTTCTTGACTGAGTACTTCCCTTGTGTTTTTCTTCTTCTGGTTTTATCTTTGAATATTTGACTTTCTTCATCAAGTCCGCCACAGAGCCAATCGAGACCGAGGTCGCATGGCGAGGAAGGGCGTCTTGTAACACCTTGATGAAGCCGCCGCCGTGGAAGAAGAAGCCGGCGCCGACGAGCCTGCCGCGAAGAGGTACATTGCTGCCGCCGCAGAAGCTGGCGAGGGGTATGGCGATCGCACTGACGACCCTGAGGCCGCAGGAGCGCCAGGCGCTACACCGACCGCCAACCCCTCTGCCGCTGCTGCAGCGTCGGGCTCCGAAGAGCCCCAGCCCGGCGCCTGTTTGAAGGCCGGTGATGGCGTCTTCATCAAGCTCCCATGGGAGTCGAGCTCCAGGGCGCCGGTCGAAGGAGAAACCTTCGATGAAGAACTGCTCGCCTCCGCTGGGCTGACGCTGGTCGACGCGCCAAGCAGCAGCAGCGGCGAGCCTGAGGAGGAGCAGCTGCTGCGGAAGTTGCTGTCGCTCTACCGCGCCCGGCAAGCCAAGCTGGAATCCCGGGAAGCGCTTGTCGCGAAGGCGGGAGCAGACATTGAGAAGCGCGCTGAGGAGCTCCGGGGCCGCAACCAGGAAGCTCTCCGGTCCTTGGCAGAGGAGGGAGCAACTTCGCCGAGGAAGCGCAAAGGCCTTCATCGTCGAGAAGGCTGAAGTTGAGGAGGAACTGCTGGCTTGTCACCGAGAAGCCGCTGCCTTGCAGGAAGGTGAAGTTGGCGCAGTGGAAGGTTAACCTTGACAGCCACGAGGAGGATCTTGCCATGCGTGAGGAAACATTTGGCGGGGCTCTCAAGGAAGCAAAGGATGCTGCCGCAGCTGCCGAGGCCGCCAAGAAGGAGCTGGAGACGAAGGTGGCGCAGTTGGAGGCCAGCCTCAAGAAGAGCGGCGAGGAGCTTGCTGCACTCAAGCAATGAGGCGAGAAGGGCGCCTACACTCTTGGCGAGCTGCAGGCCGTGTTGCCGAGAGGAGCAAGGAGCTCAGCGCCGCCAGGGACTCAATGCAGATCTTGAGTTGAAGCTAACTACTTTGACTCGAATATTTGGACGGGCGCCAAGGAGCAGGAGGTGGCCTTGAAGGAGAAGATCAAGGCCGACGAGGAGCTCTTTGGCGAAAGTCTTTGTTGCCGCCAGAGTGCCTTGAGAGAGAACGTGGAGCACTGGACCGAGGGTCTCGTGGATCTGCGCTGCAGCCATCCATGAGGGTGATGGAGCTAGGGGATGGTGGATCTTGGATACTCCTCAGGCGAGCATCTCAACCCAGCGCCAAGCTCAGCTTGTTCTTCAAAGGGGCGTGGTGGCGGGCCTCCAGCGACTCGGGAAGAAGTCCCAAAGCAGCTGGCCGAGGAGTCGCGCCCGGATCTGCTTGAGGAGCTCTCGGAAGGTGCTGATGAAGGTGGCCTTCCGCAACCAGGCCTCAACTTCACCAACGTCTTCAAGTCCCTGCCGCGGATCTTTGATGTGGGCGCTCAAGACCCTTGTCGCATCCATTGTGGACAGGGTGAGCGGAATCAAGAGGTTGAGGCGATCGTGTAGATTTGGTCGCCCGTTTTCTCTTTCTCTTGCTGCTGCTGGTCATGTCATAGGAACAATCCATTAGAGCTGCGGCAAGCTATCTTGTAATATAACTTTATTTTGAATATCAATTGCTATGTTATTTCCTTTACTTGATTCCTTCCTTTGTATGTTTTTGCCCTCGCTTTTAGGGAACTTGTCGGTGAACTGAGCCCAGGCGAGCTTGAGTGCGGAGACGTCGACGTCAAGCCTTCTTGGCGGTGCCGCTCCGACAAGCAACCTTGTCGCATAACTAGTCGCAGCTCACTTAAGTTGTTGAGCGGACTCGAAACAAAGTAAGGGTGCAACTAGCTACAAGTTGGTTCCTCTGCGCACAGGTTTTCCATACAAAGTTCGGTCGTTCAAGGAAGATAACTTAAAAAATTTAAAACTGATTGCTCAAACTTTGGCAACTTAGCTTTTCTGTCGTTCGCTTCCCGGTAAGGCTAGACTTCCTTGAGCGACACTTGGTCCAGACCATTATCTTCTCCTTTCCCCCCGGAAAACTTGTGTGCGAGGGAACCTTCCTTTCTTTGAGAAAGAGAAAGAAGAGAAAATAAAGATATGGAGCCTTGTGGCTCGTTATCACTTACCAGGGGTAGGTGCTGCACAAAGTGTCAGATAACGCATGCAAAATAGGAGTAAAAAGCATGAAATTGACAAGATGTGCTGAAATCGCTAGCTTCTTGATGCACGAAGTGCTGCGCCCGGCTTTCTACAAAGGATTACATGCAACAGCGGCAAGACTTGTACAAAAGGTGGTTGCGGAACAGGTTCCAGCAACGCGCCCTTTGGGTAAAACTTACGAAGATGCTCAATGTTCCAGGAGTTGCTCACCGGAATGCCATCTTCGGTCTAAAGGCGGACAGCGCCAGGCCTAGTGACTCGTTTCACCCGATAAGGGCCTTCCCACTTCGGCGTCAACTTGTTGGAATTCTTGGTCGCCTTCCTCGAGACTTCTGGCATTGACTTTGTGGCTATGGTAGCGGCGCAAAGCTTGCTGGTACCGAGCAGCTCGTACAGCAGCCTGAAGACGATCTTCCTCAAGGAGCAGCGCGTCATCTTGTCGCAGCTTCTCTTGCTCAAGTTCATCATAAGCGAGCACTTTCGAGGCGATCCGTATCACGAGTTCCGTGGGGAGAAGCGCCTCTGCTCCATAGACTAGAGCGAAGGGTGTGCGGCGAGTGGCTCGATTTGGCGTCGTCTTGATCGACCAAAGAACCACCGGCAGCTCCTCAATCTAGTTTCTTCCGCGACTGCAGCACTGTCGAAAGTTACGGTCTTGAGCCCGCCGCAGCACTTCAGCATTTGCTCTCTCCGCTGACCGTTGCTTCTCGGATGAGCAACAAGCGAAGCGGCACCTTGGCGCCAAGATCTTGGACGTCTTGCATGAAGGTGCGGCTTGTGGTGCGTGCCGTTGCGGTGATGATCCTGTTAGGGATTCCAAACGGCAAACAATCGACCTAAAGAACTTGACTTGTTGTCTTGTCACCTTCCTCATCGCCAAGATTCTCTCCGGGAGTCTCCTCCCCTCCTCAAAGACGCGATGCACACTTGTCGGCCAGGGGCATATAGCTCACCGACGTCTCACGATCTTGCACATCGCCATCTCCTCCGCATCTTGCGGTTTCAGACGGTCTGGTGGAGCGCTGATCACTGGGAGGGTGGACATCTGGGATGTTGTGCCGCATACGGCTGAATCTTTGAATATACTTGTGAGGGCTCCCTTCCTGCAGGCGAGCAGATGAAGGTCGCTTTCTTGGCCATGGGGCTTGTGGCCGCTGTAAAAGCGCCGACAAACTGATGGCATAGATCTGCCCAAGAAGATATGGAGTTGTCCGGCAAGTGCATGAGCCAGGATCGACATTGGGCTTGAGCACCAACGGGAAGTAGTTGGCAAGGATCTTGTCGTCTCGCCCCGGCAGCCTGCACCGCTGATGGTGTAGATCTTTGAGGAACTCCGACGGATGCGTCTTGCCGTCGTACTTCTCCGATGCGTCGGCTTGAAGTTTTTCTTGCTGGGCCACTGGACTTGCCGCAGCTCACGAGTGAACGCAAGGCAACCTACCGCGTACGGCAAGTCGCCTGGTTCCTATGGCGCGTGCATGTCGACAGAGGGCCCAGCGTGCTTGTCGGATTGACGCCGCACTTCTCTTCGGCGCTCGATGCGAGTTCGAGCGTCTTCTTGCTGTTGATCGTGTAGAACTTGGCGCTGATCGCGACGAGCTCGTGGATCCGATGACGCGGTGGAGTCGCTGTCGAGGTGGATCCGGCGAGTCGGCGATCTTGGCCTTCGGGGCGGAGAGTGCATGGTGGTTGCACCCCCACTGGTCTCGTCGCCACCGGCTCTTGTTTGGTAGTCCTGCCACGGCAGCGATGCGCTCGGTTGCCGCGGAGCGTCGCCGTTGGCGAAGCCGATGAGACTATGAATGGTGGCCCTCCACTCATCGACCTTGTCGGCCGTTGGAGGGTAATCTAAGAGCAGTTGCGCTCTCGCCAAAGCTTCTGCTGGAGTGGTGGGTGGCAGTGGCGAACGGCGCGAGGAACGAGATATGCTCGGACTTCTAACTATGTTAGAAGGAGCAGTATCCCGTCCAGGCGACCGTGCCTCGCTCGCGCCAGCACGTTGGCGTGCATGCTGGTCTTGAGCATCCCGAGATCGTCCAGCTTAATCTTGGTCCAACGAGCGTATGGCATTGTGAATGCCATGACGCTGTCGGTCTCGCGCCTCCTGAGACGGGCGCGGTGCATGTACGGACGCCGAGGTCTGCGCAGCCTTGTCTTTGGACTTGGCAGCACCGTGAGCTCCCCCGGCGCCGTCCATTTTTCCGCCGGCGTCTACCCCACCACCTGTTTCCTCCGGTGGTGGTGGGTTCGATGCGGACAGGGCTTCTGCCGCCGAAGCCTTCTTCTTCGGTGGCATGTTGATGAAGATGATGAAGATCTAGCTCGCGTGGACGCCGGATCAGGTTCACGCACCCTCGACGCCCCTCCCTGGCGCGCCAAAGATGTCGGGGCAGGCTGATCTGGCCCACGAACACCTATGGGGCCGGCGGACCGAGCCCCTTTCGGTTCGGCGGGGAGCGGAGGTCGCACGAAGAGCAGATCGAGGCGAAACACGAGAGGTTTACCCAGCTTGAGCTCTCCTGGAGATAATACTCCCTCTGCTGCATGCGTGAGGTGTATTGCGTTCTTGCTCAAGAGCGCTGAGTGCTTTCTGATACACACGAGCTGCTAACGAGACCGAGCTTGGAGGCGATCGACCAACCCCTCTACGTTGCGCATGGGCCTCCTTTTATATGCTCAAGGGGCTCCGATAGGTGGCAACGTAGACGGGGTACAAATGGAAAAAACAGTGGTTGGTACACCTACTTATGCGATTATGCGATGTACTATACCTAACCCCGACGGCGGGGACAAAGGCATTAAATGCCCATCTAGTAAGCCCTAACGATGCAAACAGGACCGTCGGGCGCCACCGTTCACCACGATGGCAAACTTGTCGGCGCTGCTTGCCACCTCGCCACCGGGCTGCACAGCCTCTTGCCACGCGCGCCTGGGAAGGTCCCAGGGCGACACGTTAGTGGATCTGCTGGAGTGTAGGTACCGAGTGGTGGTCTGCCGCGGTTGTTGTCTTGTCGCGCCCGGAAGCTTGTCGTGCACCGGGCCTTCCCGGCAAGCTCCTCTTGCCGGGGCCTTGTCTTGTAGGTGCCTTGGGTGGCCTTCCCGGCAAGCGCCTCTTGCCGGGGCCTTGTCTCCTTGGCTTGAATACTTTGTTCTTGAATGGCTCCACAGGAACCACAGATGACCTTGGCGGTCACCCGGTAAGCCTTGCCGCGGAGGGCTGCAACTGCCCCTGCACAAGTTCGGGATACTAGGGTACCCCTACTCTAGTACACCGACAGTAGTGTTGTGACACCCCAAAAAATTTAACTTTGTTTTGTTAATTAAAATTTTGCCAGGAAATAAATATTTATTTTCTGGGCTCCCTTTTGATTTTTGGACCATGTATCTCTCTAGTTATTATGGAGTTTTTCCCAAAATAAAACCTTTCAAATGTGTTATTGGACTTGTTTAACCTCTCAAGGAAAACTTTTCCTTTATTAGTAGAACTAATTACATAATTAATTTGCTTGATCTTTAGTTTCTTGAAAAATGGTTTTCCAAGATTATATGGCCATAATTGAACTACAACCATTTGATAAATTCACCTAAAATTCCAACCAAAAATTGGAGATGTCTCGGTGATGTTTTTAAATCACTTTTGTGCAAAGTTATAATTTATTCATGAATTATTTTGAGCTCTACACCCAATTTTCTTCTCTGGTCCAGTAGGCATTTTTGCACTGCAACTCATTTAAATACTTCTTTCTAGCCTCCACCAAAATTATGGGATGTCAGTAGGAGCATATTATTCCACTATATGCAAAAATCCAAGGATGTTATTTGAAAATTTTGAGTGAATCAGTCTCATCTTCATTCTGGTCCAATATGATGGATTGTACAGCAACCATATCCTTACTTGCTCTTTGGCCCTTGATTCTTCCTCCTGCTTGTAGTGTACCTTGCCAAACCCCTAAGTCCAGGAGCATGCAACCATTGGAATACTTTTGGTTCATGAGATGATGCCATTTAAGTTACATCCAGAATTGAAGTTCTTCAAAACTTGCACTAGCAAGTTTGTGCTTTTCACAAACCAACCTCACCACCCTCTTGAGCATCCAAAGAGAATTCAATCTGGAAGAATTGGCCACTCCAAGAAATGCCTAGGTGCCCGTGGCATTTTGACAAACACCCTGAGTGCAAGGCCAGATTTGGCATGATTTCAAGTCTACATGGTGAACTTGGTCTCCAGACCAAACCACCTTGTCCCTTGATCTTCCCTCTATCACTAATCTAGTTATGTTGCTTGCCAACCTCACCTGAGACCTCTAGCATGCCCTGGCATTTTATCGAACACATTCCGTGCGTGCTCTGGGCGCGAGCAGAGCGCGCGTATTGCACGAGCCTCGGCCGAGCCGACACGTCGCGCCCCTGGTTTGGGCCCGCTCTGTAGCGCCACGCCACGCACTCCCCTTCTCACAGCAATGCGCCATAAGCCGCCTTTGGCAGCCCTCTGGCGCCGCCGTCGAGCCTTGGCGGCACGCGCCCGGCGTCCATGGCGCGCCCTGCCTCGGTCGGTGCCGCCAAAGCCACCGGCGCCCTTGTTGCCCCCTTAAGCATCTCCGGCTGATCTGCAGCCTGCGTCCCCTAAGCGGCAGCGTCGCCGCCACGTCGCCATAGCTACGTGAAGACGGTTCGCCGTCGTCCTTATCGCTAGCCACCTCGGAACCGACCTCCACCGCCTATATAAGGGCCCGGAGCTCAATCGAGTCCACAAGCAACCTCATATGATCCCCTAGAGCTACCTTGGCCAGCGATCGAGGAGGGGAAGGCCATCTTCCCCGAGTCCTGTCGGTTCGGTCGCCGCCAAGTCCCGGTCGATTCCGTCGCCACCAGTGCCTCCCCCTCTCTACTCTCTCCACCAGGAGCTCTCCCTCCCTCTCGTGAGTGCAGCCCCACGCTCAATTTTGGTCGGAAACCACCGTAGCCCCAAACCCACTACCCACCCGAATGCCTTCTGCAGCCATGGCTTCGTCAGCGGCGACTCCGTCCACGTCGGCGACCATGGCGGGTACCCACGGATTCGTCTCGACCCCCTGAGCACACCCATGTCCTCAGATCACCAAGGGACGCCCCCGTTTGCCGGCAAATCCTCGCCGGAGCTCCGCCTCTGTTCGGTCGGAGGGGGACGACGCGCGCGTGGACTGGTCAAACCTGACCAGTGGGCCAGGCGGGCCCACCGTCAGTGACCCAGCGCCGGTCCACGCAGGAGTAAGTGGAAGCGCATTTCCCGAATGCGCCTTCGACGTGTATTTCTTTTAAAACGTTTTCTTTTTTGTGTTATTTAAAAAAAACATATTTTGACCAGGACTTTGACTGGCTATAACTTTTTAAATACAACTCCAAATGAAATGATTCTTTTTCCTACCTCTCTCAAATTTGATCTAGTTTATTTTAAGATTTCTTTGATAATTTTTCAAAACAACTTTTTGTGCTGTTTTGGATTTGTGTGTTAACTCAAATTTATTTAAAATAGGACTTTGGAGAGAGAGAAGAAAACTTTCAAAAGTTTTGGAGTGCACCCTGCCTTACCACACATTCAAGGCAAGCATTCTGAACCCTGGCACAATATGTTGCATGCATTGTTTGACACGATCATGACACCACCTCATTACATGGAACTTCGTTATTTTATGTGGTGGTATGATCATTTGCATGCATGCTTATTTAAATTTTCCTTGCTGTTGAAAATGGACTTGCTTGGGATGATGACCATCCTCGTATGCCTTTCGTGCCTCAAGGAAGGAAAATGGGAAAGTCGTTGTCTTGGGTAGACCGGAGCTTGTCCCTAGTTCCTCGTCGAGACGAGTGTGTCCGGCATGGCATGAAGAGTATGATGAGTGGTGACTCTGTCTGTTGGATGAAATATATTTGTTATACTAATCATGCAGGGAATACTTAAACCCCTTGGGTCGACCCTAGACCGAGTCATGTTCCAGTAACCCCCATGCTTGTTTCATAGTACTACTCGTCTCTACAACAAGTAGAGTACGGTTCAGTAAGTTGTCAACCTCTTTCTAGCACACACCGTACAGAGAGGCCATGGTGGAAGATATTGGTTGAAGCCGGTAGGCATGCCACCTGGTCCGGGGGCATGGGTGTTTCCGGTTCAGACCAAGAGGGGAGGCCACCCCTTAGAGCGCGCGTTATAAATTTGATCCCATGCTACGCGAGGTTGCAGCCTCCCCACTTAGAGTTTTGCTTAACAGGTGTCATGGGTGATTCCAGATACGGGTAAGTTAAGCTGGTGTGTGCAAGTCAGGTGTGTTTTCAATTAAAAGACCGTAGACGGAATTAGTCCCGATGGACTAAAGAAATCCGTTACTCGTGGGTAAAGAGTACACCCTCTGCAGAGATTAAACCTATTCGAATAGCCGTGTCCATGGTTAAGGATTACAGTCTGGGATGGGTCAAGTGTCGGTCTTAGTGTCGGTCTTCGGAGGAGAAACTGTTAAACCAGAACATGGATTGTGACTTGTGACTTATGATGATTACGAATATTTTATTTATGGACTAACCCCTTTATATTATTTGAAGTATTGAGTATCCTTGGAATGGTTTTACCTCCTGGATATTCGCTGTGATTATGCCCTTTATAAGCCCTTTATGTGGTGTCGCTGAGACGCCCACCTGTGGCATTTCTTTTATAAGCCCTTTATGTGGTGTCGCTGAGACGCCCGACTATGGCATTTCTTTTATAAGCCCTTTATGTGGTGTCGCTGAGACGCCCGACTGTGGCATTTCTTTTAAAGCCCGGTATGTGGTGTCACCGAGACGCCTTGACTATGGCATTTCTTTTATAAGCCCTTTATGTGGTGTCATTTGAGACGCCATCGTGGCATTTCTTTTATAAGCCCTTTATGTGGTGTCATTTGAGATGCTCGATTGTGGCATTTCTTTTAAAGCCCTTTATGTGGTGTCGATAAGACGCCCGACTGCGGCATTTCTTTATAAGCCCTTTTATGTGGTGTCGCTGAGACGCCTTCCAGGATCGTGGCATTTCTTTTATAAGCCCTTTATGTGGTGTCGCTGAGACGCCTGACCGTGGCATTTCTTTTATAAGCCCTTTATGTGGTGTCACCGAGGCCTCGATCATGACATTTATTTTAAAGCCCTTTATGTGGTGTCGCTTAGGCCTTGACCTCTGACATTCCGTTTAAAGCCCTTTATGTGGTGTCGCTGAGACGCCCGACTATGGCATTTATTTTATAAGCCCTTGATGTGGTGTCGCTGAGACGCCCGACTGTGGCATTTCTTTTAAAGCCCTTTATGTGGTGTCGCTGAGACGCCCAACTGTGGCACTTCTTTTATAAGCCCTTTATGTGGTGTCGCTGAGACGCCCGACTGTGGCATTTCTTTTAAAGCCCTTTATGTGGTGTATTTGAGACGCCTGATTGTGGCATTTCTTTTATAAGCCCTTTATGTGGTGTCGCCGAGACGCCTGACCGTGGCATTTCTTTTATAAGCCCTTTATGTGGTGTCATTGAGACGCCGATCGTGGCATTTCTTTTATAAGCCCTTTATGTGGTGTCGCTGAGACGCCCGACTGCGGCATTTCTTTTAAAGCCCTTTATGTGGTGTCGCTTGGACGCCCGACTGCGGCATTCCGTTTAAAGCCCTTTATTGGTGTCGCTAAGACGCCCGACTGTGGCACGTTTGTTATTTATTTCATAATTTTTTATACTACTATGTTATTGCATATTCATGAGTAACATGCTTGCGTGCATCAGATTTTTTTTTATTATCTTTTGTGACTGACGCCATGAGCATAAAATATTTTCAGCACATCATTGTTATATTATGCCTGTGTTCCTAATGTTTGCGAGTACATTCAAAGTACTCACTGGCTTGTCCCTGGCTATTCTCTTGGCTAGATTTCTTGCGTGGAGAGGAGTGTTGTGACGACCGCCCCGGAACCTACGCAACGGTGATAGCAGCCTCGCGAAGATAGGAGTTAACCTGGTCAGTTGTTCCCGTGGGAAATGGAGTTCCACTGATGATCCACAAACCGCTTCCGCCATCAACCACTAGAAACCATTTGTTGTACTCACAGGCCAGAATGGTCTTGTACCGCATATCCTGTAGTTTTGCTTAGATTTTTCCGTACCGAGTTGATGCCTCATCAACTAACAGTAGTCCTGGGGCTGATGAGCACGACAGCCATTTTCTGGAATTTAATATCCGGAAAAACCGGTCGCGACAGGCCGTTTATGGGCCGAAAGTTTTGATGGCCTGTAAATGGGCCCAAATGAAGCCGGACCTTTAACAGGCCGGAAATACACCGGGCCGTGATTCGGCCCAATTACTTAGCGGACTGTTAACGGGCCAGAAGTGACCATGGGCCGCGTTGATGGCAAGTTTAGGACAGGCCGTTGACGGGCCGATTTGACAGAGAATGTTGGGCCTTTAGCTGGGCCGACCCATTATGGTATGCAGAATCTTGTGGGCCTTTAGCTGGGCCGGCCCATTGTGGTCCGCAAAATCTTGTGGGCCTTTAGCTGGGCTGGCCCATTATGGTATGCAAAATCTTGTGGGCCTTTAGCTGGGCCAACCCATTGTGGTCTGCTAAATTTTGTGGGCCTTTAGCTGGGCCGGCCCATTTAAACTTTGTGGGCCACTATTGGGCCGGTCCACGTGTCAACATATCACAGGCCCATCTCTACCGTTGGATGAGTGACACCTATGCCAACGCGGAGCTGACGCGTGGATCCATCAGCCAATGAGAATTTTACACGTGGAAAATCGGCATTGGTCGTGGCTGTTAACGGGTTATCGAATCCAAAATCCGATATGATAGCTTAACGGCGTTCCGTTACGGTGGATGCCACGTGTCGGTCACCCTTGACGAAAGCACTTCTGTGACGCGGGATTTATCGTCATGGAAGTGGACACTTCCGTGATGATAATTTTGGTAATGTCATGGAACACTTCTACGACAGCACAGGTATGACTATCTTGATTCTGTCATAAATTTGTCATGGATGTACATGCATGACAAAAAACGCGACCTACTGTGACAAACACGTATCATCACGGAAGTGTATTTTTTTTGTAGTGCATGTGCGTCGATGGCGACGCCTCGCTGCATACTTCTCACCGCTAGCTCAAGCAGTGGGCGCGTGAGATTACAGCAGCGGAGCCGTCGTTCCATGCTCAGAAGCCGCTGAAGTGGTCCAGCATGCCCCTCATATTTGACGCCGAGGACCACCCTGACCGCACAACCGTGGTCGGGTGTTTGCCATTGTTGGTCTCACCAACGATACACAACCTCAGGGTGAACAAGATGTTGGTTGACAGCAGGGCCGGCCTGAACCTGATCTTGCCTGTCGTGATCAAACGATTGCAAATCCCTGATGGAGACCTCAAGGAAACGGGCATGTTTCAAGGGTTTTATCCGGGGAGGAGCCAGCCGAAGGGGAAGGTCACACTGCTCGTGACGTTTGGAGGGGAGTTGAACTACAGAACGGAGAGGATCACCTTCAACGTGGCCGAGATCCCCTTCGCCTACAACGGGATCCTCGGCTGCCCGGCACTAGCCAAGTTCATGGCAGCATCACACTATGCCTACAACATGCTAAAGATGCCCGGGCCGTTGACCATCATCTTCGTCCCCTCCGACAAGAAGGACGCGCTGATCTGCGCTGCCTACTCTACCAGGAAGCAGTTGCAGCAGCTGCCGTCAAGGCGCCTGCTCTTGCCGATGAAGGCCCGGGAGGGAAGAAGAAGGCCGGCAAGACCTATCGCACCCACTCTGGCAAGCGCACCTCCTCGGAGTGTTGTGCTACCGTCGAGGACTTGCCAGAGAGCTCTACCGACAAGAGCAAGAAATCCAGAGCCGAGCCGCCGCAGACCAAGGGGATGTCCGCCGGGGAGGATGGCACGGGAGGGGCCTTCACCATAGGCTCCACCCTCGACAGCAAATATGAAGGTGCACTCGTCACCTTCCTGTGGACGAATGTCGACGTTTTTGTGTGGCAAGCATCCGACATCCCCAGTGTTCCCAGGGAGGTGATCGAGCACCACCTAGTTGTCTGCCCTCATGCATGGCCCGTCAAGCAGAAGGTCAGAAAGAAGGCTCTGGAGAGGCAAGAGTTCATCACAGCGGAGATCAGGAAGTTGGAAGCGGCAGGTTTGGTGAGAGGAGTGCTCCACCCGACGTGGTTAGCCAATCATGTAGTGGTGTGCAAGGCGAATGGGAAGTGGAGGATGTGTATTGATTACACAGATATCAATAAAGCTTGTCCCAAGGACCCCTTCCTGTTGTCGCGCATCGACCAGACTGTTGACTCCATGGCCGGGTGTGATCTCTAATCATTCCTCGACGCCTACTCGGGCTACCACCAAATCTTCATGACAAGAGAGGATGAAGAAAAGACAGCATTCATCACCCCATGAGGTACGTATTGCTTTTTACGGATGCCTTTCAGGTTGAAGAGTGCTGGCTCGACGTTTGCAAGAGCAGCCCAATTTTGTTTTGAACCCCAGCTCCATAGAAATATGGAGGAATATATGGATGACATAGTGGTCAAAACCAAGGATGGGCCAACTCTTTCGCAAGATCTGGAAGAGACATTTGCCAACCTGCGCAAGATCAAACTCAAACTGAAACCCTGAGAAATGTGTCTTTGGTGTTCCGTCCGGCAAGCTGCTCAGGTTCTTTGTGTCACAACGCGGGATCGAGGCAAACCCAGAAAAAATCAAGGCTATCGAGAAGATTGAGGCGTCCAAGCGGATCAAGGATGTGCGTCGGCTCACCGGCTGCGTCGCCTCCATGAGTCGATTCATCTCAAAGTCCGCCAAGCGCACCCTTACTTTCTTCAAAATCTTGAAGAAGGCAGGCCCAATGGAGTGGACCCCAGAAGCCGAGGCAGCATTGTAGGATCTGAAGAAATACCTTTCCTCCACGCCAATACTGGTTGCGCCTAAACCACAAGAGTCGTTGCTGCTGTATCTAGCGGCGATGAATCAAGTGGTCAGCGCCGCACTGGTGGCGCAGAGAGAGGTTGATGAAAAGGCAGTGGCGGCGGCAGAATCGGAGGATGGAAAGGCAAAGATCCCCCTGGCAGGGCCTGGTGCCGACAAGGCAGGTCCCCCGGCAGGATCTGGCGCCACCTAGGCAGTGCTCGCGCAGTCAGGCGAGGTGGTGCGGAAGAAGAAGATGATGCAGCACCCGGTTTAGTTTCTCAGCTCCCTCTTGCAGGGGGCTAGGTTGAGGTATTCCAGTGTGCAAAAGTTTCTCTTCGGCCTCCTTATGGCCTCGAGGAAGCTGTGTCATACTTCCAAGCCCACGAGATCACTGTCGTCGCCCGCCTCCCATTGCAGCGGATACTGCATAATCCAGATGCAACCGGAAGGATTATGGAATCGGCCTTGGAGTTATCATGTTTTGGTTTGAAGTTTGAAAGTACCTTGACAATCCAGAGCAGAGTCTTGGCAGAGTTCAATGCAGAATGGACCTCGACGCCCGACGAAGAAATCCAGGAGACCACTCTCCCCAGTAAGGAAACAGACCGCGACTAGATCATGTACTTTGACGGGGCTTTCTTGCTGCAAGGCGCTGGTGCCAGTGTGCTGCTCGTTGCACCCACCGGAGAGCACCTCAAGTACGTGATCCAGATGCACTTCCCCAGGGAGATGTCCACCAACAACACTGCTGAGGACGAGGGATTACTCGCCAGTCTCAGGATCGCGGCAGACCTCGGAGTTAAGAAACTCATCGTCAGGGGTGACTCGCAGCTTGTTGTTAGGCATGTCAACAAGGATTACCAGAGCCCATTGATGGAGGCCTACGTAGATGAGGTGTGGAAGCTGGAGGAACGCTTTGACGGTATCCAAGCGGAGCACGTCCCCCGAATGGAGAACGACATCGCCGACTACCTGTCAAAGCGTGCTGCATTCAAGCTACCTGTGGAACCAGGTACCTTTTTGCTCCGATTAACTCAACCATCCGTCGACCCATCAAAGGGGCAGAACAAGCGGAGGAAGTCAGGTCCCGGCAAGTACTTTCTCACCGAGGCCCCACAGGGGCTGCCGGCAAAGTCTTTGCCACGGACCAGAGCATGCCCAAAACAGCGGCTCTGGCAGGGCGTCAAGCCCTGGCCATAGAGACAGCCGCTCCCATGGCGGAAGAGACGCCTTTGGTCCTTGCCGTCGAGCCCCAGGCTCCGGCATGGCCGCATCATACCATCCAATTCCTCCAAACAACGGAGCTTCCTGAGGAGCAGGAAGAAGCGGAGAAAGTAGCCCGTCGGTCCGCCTGTGCATCAGTTAAATCGGCGACGTCACCTGCAGAATAAGGCCAAACGGCATGAAATTGAAGTGCATCCCCTGGGAGGAAGGACTGGAGCTGTTGGCAGAGCTACATGGAGGCATATGTGGCTCCCACATAGGGTCGAGGGCCCTTGCCGGAAAGGCATTCCGGCAAGGTTTCTTCTGGCCCACCGCCCTCCAGGATGCGACGGCACTAGTAACCAAGTGTAAAGCGTGTCAGTTCCATTCAAAGAAGCTTCATCAACCAGCTCAAGCCCTTCAAACAATCCCTCTCTCCTGGCCATTCTCGGTCTGGGGGCTCAATATACTTGGCCCTTTCCCACGCACTGTCTGGGGCTTTGAGTACTTGTACGTTGCAATCGACAAGTTCACAAAGTGGCCGGAGGTGGAAGCAGTGAGAAAGGTGACTGCTCAGTCGGCTGTCAAGTTTTTCAAAGGACTGGTCTGCCGTTTTGGTGTGCCAAACAGAGTCATCACCGACAACAGCACGCAGTTCACAAGCCACACCTTCATGCAATACATCCAAGACCTCGGCAGCAAGGTCTGTTTTGCTTCCGTGGCACACCCACGGAGCAACGGCCAAGCGGAGAGGGAAAATGCTGAAGTGTTGCGAGGCCTAAGAACAAAGACTTTTTACAAGCTGCGCAAGAGCGGAAGGCGCTGGATTGATGAATTGTCGGCGGTTCTTTGGTCGATCAGGACGACGCCAAATCGAGCCACTAGCCACACACCCTTTGCCCTAGTATATGGGGCGGAGGCAGTTCTCCCCACGGAACTCATATACGGGTCACCTCGAGTGCTCGCTTATGATGAGCTTGAGCAAGAGCAGTTACGTCAAGATGACCCGACGCTCCTTGAGGAAGATTGTCTTCGGGCGGCTGTGAGAGCAGCATGCTACCAGCAAGCCTTGCGCCGCTACCATAGCCTCAAGGTTCATGCCCGAAGCTTTGAGGAAGGCGACCTAGTTCTTCGGCGCGTTCAGTCGGCCAAGAATTCCAACAAGTTGATGCCAAAGTGGGAAGGCCCTTATCGGGTAACACGAGTCACCAGGCCCGGCGTAGTCCGCCTGAAGACCGAAGATAATGTCCCAGTGAGCAACTCCTGGAACATCGAGCATCTTCACAAGTTTTACCCATAAGGCGCGGCTTGCCAGGCCTCCCGGCTAGCCACCTTTTGTACAAGCTTTGCTGGCAAGGCATGCAACCCTTTGTACAAAGCCAGGCGCAGACACAGAGCATAAATAAATGAAGCACTAGCGCCCTAAGTTATAGCATGCATGCTAGGTCGAGTCTCTTCCTTGCTTAGGGTTGATAGTGCTTAGCGGTGACTAACCCCTAGCCTAGAGGTCGAGTGCGCGTCTATCTGTTTCTTTTCTGTCCCCCTTTGGTTCGCAAGGCACATGAGCACTTCTGCTGAGCTACTCGGAAGAAAGGAAACAGACCGGCGTCCCGACCCCGGCAAACTAGAGTTGCCGGGGGCTGCAAGCACAAAGATCCAACCGCGGCAAGACAAGGTTCCCGGGGGCTGCAGATCCAGATAAGTCTTTCATCTTCTATCACGCATTTCAGAACGGAACTGGGATATGTAAAACCTCGTTTTATTTCTAGGCCACCATGCTCCCCTTTTCTATACCCAAGGATTATCTCCTGGTCCCGGATTTGGTTGTAGTCGCAGTGGCAAGGAAGTAGAACTAGGAGCCTAAGCCCGCTTTGTCCCTGCCTCCGCCAAGGGCGCGAGAATGGTCGAGCGAAGTAGGGGGACGGCAAGGCCTGTTGCCGGGTGCAAACGTTTATCTTAAATTGTAACAAGGATTTGTTCCTTGTCGCGGGGTCTGCCCACGAACGAAAACCCCGGCAAACATCCCTTTTTTCATTCAAAGCATCCCACACAAGTACAGTCCGTACGGAATGAAGAACATGAACAAAGGGGATTACAAGCTTTAAATTTAACAAGACCCGAAGGCTTACAGATTAAAAAAGAGATAAGATGCCCGTGATCCCTTTCTTGTCCCTCGCCTCAGGAGGCAGGTCAAGGAGGCGAGAAGGCAAAAGGGGCGCCTAGGCGAGCTACGAGCAACAGAAAGCTCCAAGAGAACACCTCGTTGGCCGCCCATGGGTTGGCCGGTGATGACGGTGCCGGGAAAGGAGCTGGAAGACGAGGCGGCGGGACCGGTAGTACACGACAAAGGCGTCGGTGCCCGCGTACTCTGAGTTGACGGCCATGCCGCCTGGCCTCTTCCTCTTTCGCAGCCTCCCGACGCCAGCCGCCCAAGGAGACGGCCCCGAGAAGTTCAAGGAGCTGGCCCCGCCCCCGACAAAACTCTGCCGGAGGAGCGGCTAGGTGCAGAATCTTTCTTTGCCGGGCGACCGCCCAGCTGGGCGTCGGACGCCTCGTCGGACTCGTCCCCGTCATATGCCCCGCTTTCCTCCTCATCACTTTAGCTCGAGTAAGAGCTTCCATCGTCGGAATCTCCGTTGGAGGAGCTCTCCATGCAACACTTCAGGCGAGTCCTGAAGTCTCCGAAGACCTGGATGGAGAGCAGGCCGTCCTCCATTAATTTGTAGTAGAGGAGGACGAACCCCGCCGTCAGGCTGTGGATGCGAGCGAACATCTTCCACCCACGATGGAGGTACATGACCCGAGGAGCCGGGAAGTCGACGTTGACCCGCGTGCCCCCATTCCCACAACCCCTCATGTGCAATCTGAGGGATTGGGGCGGGTCACGCTCCATCTCTCGAGCAAACGGGGCGGGAAGACGAAGATGGCGACGCGGAGGCCAGCGCAGCCTGATGAAGAACTCGTGGGGCTCGTCTCCGACATGGCCTTCCATCGGAAAAGGCATCATTTGCAGAGGCTAAGCCGGCGCGCCGCCCCGTCCTCCTCTTCCCCGAGCACTATAACCTCTGCCCTGGCCTCGTCCATGGCCTCGCCCCCTCCCCCTTCCCCTCACGGCAGGTTCCACCACCGCGGGCTCAGGAGGAGGAGGGACGCGCGGTCGAGCGGCTACCCTCGCCGCCACCGTCGAGGGACCAGGATTCCCCTTCTCCATGGCGAGCGAAAAGAAGAAGCAGAAGCGAGAGGAGATAGATGACAGAAGAGTGCGGGACGCCATCCCCCTTCCCCCTCTTTATAAAGAGGCAGGGTCGGGGCTCGGACGCCCCGCTCGGCCAATCCAGCCACCAGAGGCGTAGGGAATCGGGACCGACACGCTACCCCAACCAGCGACGGCCTGGTTTCCCGCCTCCACCACTTGCCAACCCAGGCGCATGAAGGACGCATGGCGGACGTGCAGAACCGAGGGGACGGGTGAAGCAACCTCTCCCCACCCCGTGATCGTGCGGTGTGGACGCCTTGAAGACCGCGACCCAGCCCCATTCAGTAAATGAGTCGCGCCACCACGCCTCCCTCTTTTTACGGGGAAGGCGCGAGCCGCCTCTTTACTATGATGTGATGCATGCGTGTGGAAACCGCGCCATGCATTTCCTCCCACGTCACACGCACCCCTCCACGACGCGCCGCGCGCGTGGGTCGTAGGAAGCACAGCGCGCGAAAAGTTTTACCGCGGTAAAAACCGCCCCGCCTGCCCGCGCGCCGTTTTGGGCCTGGCCCAACAATGTGTCGCGCTTATGTGTGGCCTAGGCTCGGGGGATCCTGTCGGTGTACAAAAAGAGGGGCACACTTTTGTACCCCTCTACCTGTGCACGGGCAGTCGGAGCCGCGTCCACGGTCACACCAAGCAGAACAGGGGACGTGAGCCAAGGTAAGACCGGAGCCCAAGATAATCAGAGCAACGCCAAGGCCAAGGCCACAAAGAGTAGAGGGACGAAGAAGGTTCCCCCGGCAAGACCCTTGCCGGGGCAGCTCGCCCCACACCAACAGAGCAAGCCACCCTTGAGCCCACGGTCTCCAACATCACGTTAGGCCAGGGCTCGGGAGGCACCTCCATGGTGGCATGCAGATCTTTGTGAAGACAAGGAACACTCAAGATCAGATGAGGATTAGAAGACGACGATCCTCGGCAAGATCCTTGCCGAGGAAGGCCACCAGACCCCCAGCAAGGCCCTTGCCGGGGATGAAAACACGCCACGGCAAGACCCTTGCCGGGCCACCCGGCAAGGCCCTCACCAAGGACACCAGCGGGGCCACCGCC
Source organism: Aegilops bicornis (assembly GCA_021605145.1). Lineage (NCBI taxonomy): Eukaryota > Viridiplantae > Streptophyta > Magnoliopsida > Poales > Poaceae > Aegilops > Aegilops bicornis. Next base: position 366,218,427 of record CM038672.1, read on the forward strand.
AGGCCTGCGCCAACCAGGCTTCCACCACCGTTCACATGCAGCTGCCAGCTCAACCAGCTGGACGGGCACCTGCGTGGCAACATGCAACTCCCAGGCCAACTCATCGAGCGCCTGTGTGGCGGCATGCAGATCTTCGTGAAGGCTCCACCACCGCGCCACCTTAGCTGCCTGCCTTCCTACATGGCACCACATACCTCACTGACCAGGGCGTGTGTCGAAGCGAGGAGGAGCGGCGACGGACGGGACGGGCCTTGCCCCCGTCCCCAGTAAAGCAAGGGGACACCTAAGCTACGCATTAAATGCGTCTTATCCTGTAATACGAGCGATAAGCTCATAGCGCTATGCGCCTTTCCACCTCCTGTGTGCCACTGTGGCAACCCATTTCGGCTATAAAAGGAGGCCCATGGCATACTGGAGAGGGATTCGGCTCTTTTGAACCATGCACTCGACACAGCTAGTTCGAGAGCTCAAGAACTCTCTGAAATACACCCACCAAAGCAGGACTATGGTTTTACGCATCCTCGCGGCCCGAACCTGGGTAAACGATCCTTGTGCTGGTTACTAATCCTGCTCTTCTCGCAACCCCGCGCCCCGGCAACCGTAGTAGGGATTCTTGTGATCCCATAGGTGTCGTTTCCCCCGACATCAGTCCACACATGAAATGGCGACACTCTTAACAGGACCCCTTTGGCCACATGTGGCTCATCCACCATATTTTTCAATGTGTGATGCACCAAATTACAGTTCGGATCAGCGGTTGGACTTGGAAGCACCCCGGTCGTAGCGCCGCAGTAGTAATAAATGAGCGATGAGGGGTCAAATCACAAAGCTCCACCTTTCCTGCAGTAAGCTGGACAGACGTGGCAACCATCATTTCACTCTTGGGCGTAAGAGCATAAAGAAAAGATAAAACCAATGATGTGTGCGACAGCTACCTAGGGCACCCTAGGGTAGGAGCCTCCACAACAAATCTTTTTTTTGGAAACGCCTCCACTACAAATCCGCTTCTCCCTCGTCCTCTTGAAGAAAACCAATGATGCGTGCAGTGGTAGGGTTTGTAGGAGTACTACAACGTGCGGGGCCACGGTGTAGTAAATGGGAGAGGGATTGAGTTTGAGTCGATGCCTTAATATGTGTGGGCCGCTTGGTTTTATGGTAACGAGGAAGCATTTTGGGTTCGGCGACCAGTGGAGATATACGTAAAAAAATTGTGGGCGTAGGTTTGACCGAAAGGCAATGATGCATGGGCCTTGCATTTTGATATACCCGCAGCCGCGTGAAATTTGCTATTCAAAATAATGCATAAAAGTTCCTCCCGAAACATATATAACTAATGGGAAGTGAATGTATGCTTAAAATGAAAATGTAATAACCCCTCCGTCTAGATGTGTAAGTCATCTTAGGTTTTTTTGCTAGTTAATAGTATTACATGCAATGAATTAACCACTGCATGTCATGTTTGAAAGTCTCAAGCCATTCAAAGCATGCATGGGCCACATCTCTTATTTGTTGATATATCACAAAACAAGAAATGAGGAGGGAGTTAATGTACCGTGCCTAAGTGTTTTGGGATTATTTGGTTTTCGGAAGATGACTTACACACCTACACGGAGGGAGTACAAAGACAAAAAATGAATTGCAGTTAAAAGAATGACATTTCTAAAAAAAATGTGAATGTGAACTACATATGTGTGCACGTGACCAACACATACATTGTCAATACAAAATCTAATGCAAGAAATAACTTATGAGTAACATGCATGAATTGATGATGTGGTGCTTGCATGCATAGAGTACAAAAAACAATGTGATATATGACTTGCATGCATGACATGTTCTTGTGCCATAGTTGCATGTTCGAGAAAAAACCTACTAGTGGGTTCTACTAGCAATTTAGGAATAGAAGATGTATACATGGAAGTTGTAGGGAAAGATATGACATTTATCTCTATTCCTATGAGTAGAGATTGGAGAAGAGATGTCATTTCGTTCACATCATAGGAACTTTTCTATTGAATCTAGAGATGACATGTATCTCAATTCCTATGAGGAGGGATTAGAAAAGATATTTCATTTGGTTCACATCATAGGAACTTTTCTATTGAATATACGCTAAAGTTTATTTTCCTTTGAAATTGTGTGAGTATAGGAATCCATTCATATGAACCAAGTGGATCTAAAGCTATAAAAATGATATCATGTCCATTTTCCTTTGAAATATGGAGTATATGAATCTATTCCTATGAACCAATTTTCTCTAAAGGAAAAAATCCTATAAAAATCATATCATACAGAGTTCCTATGATATTCCTCCACACCGAAGGATGGTTGAAATTGCTGCAGGTCATATGACGGTCTTTCTTTGTACACTCCTCCCCCATATTTATAGTTACCTCTCGAAGATGAATGAAATGATACATATTGGGTATTCTAATGTGCATTTTGGTACACGAAAACTCGGTAAAAGTTTGCGAGGTTCGAATTTTCAATAAATCTATATCCACTGCATTTTGGAACGAAGGGAGGAGCATACGGCAATTGCTAACACTCACGTGGAAGATTTGTGTGTCGGAGGACTAGCTGTTCTGTTAAATGACATGGCAAAACTGACACTGTCAGATGCCGATATAACGGTTCTTACGGTGTTTGTCAGGAAACAGCTTGTGGCGAACGTTTGTCAGATATGATTTACAGACACATGCATTGCATTGATACGTGCCCCCTCTCTCTCTCTCTCACGCACACACGCACCCTAATGAGTCACGACTCTCCCGTGTCCTCTCGCATCCACCGTCTATCTGTAGGTAGACGTCACACACATATGTGCTCTTCACACCCTACCCTCAAAACTTCTAAAAAACAAAAGACGTCGCGCACCTTTTATTTTAACTCACACGTCACACACTTATACTATTACTCTTGTGGCGAACGTTCTTTGGGCATAGTATATTGTACTCTCACGAAGAGAAGCGGTGCACGCATGCACTAGTTCTGTCACACCCACTCGCGGGTACACGTAGGAGCGCATTTTTTGAAGCTGGTACAACAAAATCACTAGGGTTCCTCTCTTTCACTCTCTCATGGTCTCCATATCTAAGCAAGACATAGGTGGCCACACTCTCTCTCTGCTCACGACTGGTCAGAAATCCGGCCGGACCACCTCGACCGGGGCAGGGGTGTAGGTGCATCGTTCATGCTGTCGTCAATGTCGAGGGAGGATACCAATGGCTGCCCGCGCGTCTCGATCGGCGGCCGTGTTGTTCTCTCCAAGACAACGCCGGCTCGGGAGGGCCTCCGGCCCATTCTTCCTCCCTGCGGTATTGTGGCCAAGATGCAGCCTCCCGACGCCGTCTTTGCCACATGCTGATGACCCTCACGTGTATATTCCTTCGAAACCTGCATTGCTCTACTGCCCCAGCTCCCCACGTGGCTGTGTGTGGATATTTTTCTACTTCCGCCAGCTGTTCCAAAGCCATCTAGACTTTTACTATTATTAGATGTAAAGATAGTTCATATAGTCGAATCTAAGCGTTGGTTCAGATAGGGAAGAAAGTGGGAAAGATGTAGCATGAATCTAGGACTTGGTTCTAAGAGGAAATAGGGGAAAGTAGTAGATACTGCTGTCGGTGTACAAAAGTAGGGGCACTCCTTTTTACCCCTTTACTTGTGCACGAACAGTCGGAGCCGCGCCCGTGGCCACACTAAGAAGGGCAGAGGAGGGAAGCCGAAGGCACAAAGACGACCGAGGCAACGCCAAGACCAGAAACACAAAGAGCAAAGGGGCGAGGTGGACCCCCCCCCCCCCCGCCAAGACCCTTGCCGGGACGACTTCCACGGCGCCGGCAAGAGCTTTGCCGGGGCAACTTGCCCAACGCCAGCAGAGTGAGCCACCCTTGAGCCCAAGTGTTCCAAATGTCGTCAACAACTGCATTGGAACCAGGGCTCAGGAGGCACCTCTGTGGTGGCATGCAGATCTTTGTCAAGATCATAAATACACAGGATCAGATGAGGACCAGAAGACGGCGACCCTCGGCGGGATCCTAGCCGAGGAAATCCACAAGAACCCCAGCAAGCTCTTTGCCGGGGACGACTGAACGCCACGGCAAGACCCTTGTTGGGCCCCCGGCAAGACCCTTGCTGAGGGCATCAGCGGGGCCACAGCCAGGCCCGCGCCTGCCAAGACTCCACCGCCGTCCCCAAGCAGCTGTTAGCTCAACCAGCTCGGCAGGCACCTGTGTGGCGACGGGCGGCCTCTACACCGACTCAGCAAGCACCTGCGTGGTGGCATGCGACCCTTCGTGAAGGCTCCACCACCGCGCTAGCCCAACAGCCAGCCAACATGGCGCAGCAACACCTCGTCAGCTCGGACGCGCGTCGGAACCGGGTGAGACGGCGACAGCTGGGACGTGCTTCCCTGCCGTCCCCGATAAAGTGAGAGGGGCACGTCGGCAGCGCATTAAATGTGTTTGTCTGACGGTACCAGAGGATAGGCTTATTGACTGTAGACCTTTCCACCTCCTGTGTGCCACTGTGGCAACCCCTTTTTCCTATAAAAGGAGGCCCGAGGCGACCAGGAGAAGGATTCGGATATTTTGGGCAAGTTACACCCCGTAGCTAGCTCAAGAACACAAGAACACTCAAATACATCCACCAAAGCAGGATTAGGGTATTACGCATCTCCGCGGCCCGAACCTGGGTAAACGATCCGTGTGCTTCCTGTCAGACCCGCTCTTTGCACAACCTCGCGCCCGCCAACCGTAGAAGGAATCCCAATGATTCCATAGGTGTCGATTTGCCCCGACATCTTTGGCACGCCAGGTAGGGGGCACCGTTGTGGAAATCCGGCCTGATCGGAGCAGCAGCTTCATAGAGGCCATTGTTCCAAGGAAGAAGACGACCAAGCTTGACAACAACATCTGCAGATGTGGTGGACGCCCATGCGGCTACAGAAAAGCTAAGTCGTGCGAAACTTTAAGCATTTTCTTTTTGAATACAAGGTTATTTTCCTCGAAGGTCCTGCCCTATGTATGGAAAACCTGCACACAAAGGGGCCCTTCCGCTATTGGCAACGCCCTTGCTCTGTTTCGAGTTCGCTCAACAGTCGAAGCAGCCGCGTCGAGGAAGGCAGGGTAGCCTTCCGCAATTAGCAACGCTCTCGATTCTGACTCGTGTCAAGCTCGACAGTTCGAGCGGCCACGTTGGGAGCGGTAAGGTGGTTCGCCTGGTAGCAAGCACACCTGGCAGGCCGTCGGGGATCCGTACCCCAGTTGCCGTGCCATTGGTTGATGCGCCAGCGAGCCTACCCGATTAACGTAGGGTGAACATACATAGGGGGGATTGAACAGGAAAGTAACATGCATAATATCAAAAGTACTACAGAGTTATATTACATCACTTGTAGCCGCAGTTCTAACTAAAGATAAAAATTGTCTTGGTTGTGAACCTGCAGCAACGAAAAGAAATGGGGCGCCTAGTCCCGGCGCTGGCCCTCTACCCTGTGGACTCCATCGATGCGGCTGATGACGGGCTCGATACGCTCCTTGAGCGGCGCGAGGTCCACATCCTCCAGCAAGCTCTGCAGCGCGGCATTGAAGTCGAGGGAGGGGTTCCAGTATGCCACCTTGGTGAGAACCTTGGTCATGGCGCCCCGGCAAAGCCTCCGGGCCTCATTGGCCAGGAAAGTCGCCCTGGTTGAGCGGAACTGCTCCAGGGACACAAGAACACCCTCGAAGCATAGGGTCAGCTTGGCGTTGGGGCTCGCATTGCGCTCCGGGGTGTACCTCACATTTGGCATCCCCATGGTGGCCAGCTGCGTGGTGATCCTGCCGGCGACATCTTCAAGGCTGCCGATCCAGCGGTTCTCGCCCTCCACAAAAACCCTGTGGTTGGCGGCTTCGTTCTTCCGCTGCAGCTTCTCGGCCTCCAGATCCTTGGCCAGGGTCTCCTCCCGGGCCTTGGCCTCCAAGAGCGTCTCCTCAAGACCCTCCAGCTTCCGCTTCAGGTCTTTGATGGAGTCGTTGGCCTTGGAGAGCTGCTCAGCCTTGCCAAGGACTGCGCCCTGAGCCTCCACCAGGGCACCGTTGAGCGTGTCCTTCTCCTTGGACAACTTCAAGACCTGGTCCTTCATCTTGTCCCGCTCCACCTCCAGCTCCTTCACCTTGCGGGCGTGAACCAGAGCCTGGGCATTGAGTGTCTCCTTGTGCCTCTGTTCCAGCTCCTGGATCCGTGATACGTCTCCAACGTATCTATAATTTTGTATTGTTTCATGCTATTATATATTCTGTTTTGGACGTTTAATGGGCTTTATTATACACTTTTATATTATTTTTGGGACTAATCTATTGACCGTAGGCCCAGCCCAAATTGCTGTTTTTTGCCTATTTCAGTGTTTCGAAGGAAAGGAATATCAAACGGAGTCCAAACGGAATGAAACCTTCGGGAACGTGATTTTCATAACAAACGTGATCCAGAGGACTTGGAGTGGACGTCAAGCAATCAACGAGGAGGCCACGAGGCAGGAGGGCGCGCCTAACCCCCTGGGTGCGCCCTCCACCCTCGTGGGCCCCTCGTAGCTCCACCGACCTACTTCTTCCTCCTATATATACCTACGTACCCCGAAAACATCAGATGCGGAGGAAAAACCCTATTTCCACCGCCGCAACCTTCTGTACCTGTGAGATCCCATCTTGGAGCCTTCTTTGGCACTACGCCGGAGGGAGCATCGATCACGGAGGGCTTCTACATCAACACCATAGCCTCTCCGATGATGTGTGAGTAGTTTACCTTAGACCTTCGGGTCCATAGTTATTAGCTAGATGGCTTCTTCTCTCTCTTTGGATCTCAATACAAAGTTCTTCTCGATTCTCTTGGAGATCTATTTGATGTAATCTTCTTTTACGGTGTGTTTCTCGAGATCCGATGAATTGTGGGTTTATGATCAAGATTGAACAATATTTGAATCTCCTCTGAATTCTTTTATGTATGATTGGTTATCTTTGCAAGTCTCTTTGAATTATCAGTTTGGTTTGGCCTACTAGATTGATCTTTCTTGCAACAGGAGAAGTGCTTAGCTTTGGGTTCAATCTTGTGGTGCTCGATCCCAGTGACAGAAGGGGAAACGACACGTATTGTATTGTTGCCATCGAGGATAAAAAGATGGGGTTTACATCATATTGCATGAGTTTATCCCTCTACATGATGTCATCTTGCTTAAAGCGTTACTCCGTTCTTATGAACTTAATACTCTAGATGCATCTTTGGATAGCGGTCGATGTGTGGAGTAATAGTAGTAGATGCAGGCAGGAGTCGGTCTACTTGTCACATACATGATGCCTATATACATGATCATACCTAGATATTCTCATAACTATGCTCAATTATATCAATTTCTCGACAGTAATTTGTTTACCCATCGTAATACTTATGCTATCTCGAGAGAAGCCACTACTGAAACCTATGGTCCCCGGGTCTATTTTCCATCATATTAATGTCCCGTCAACAAGTTATTTCTATTACCATTTATTTTGCAATCTTTACTTTCAATCTTTATCATATAAATATCAAAATATTATCTTATCATCTCTATCAGATCTCACTTTTGCAAGTGGCTATGAAGGGATTGACAACCCCTTTATCGCGTTGGTTGCAAGGTTCTTATTTTTCTGTGTAGGTGCGTGGGAATTGAGCGTGGTATCCTACTGGATTGATACATTGGTTCTCAAAAACAAAGGGAAATACTTACGCTACTTTACTGCATCACCCTTTCCTCTTCAAGGGAAAACCAACGCAGTGCTCAAGAGGTAACAAGAAGGATTTCTGGCGCCGTTGCCGGGGAGTCTACGCACAAGTTAGTTCGCCTCTTGTTGCTTGTTTCCCTTATGGCCCTGCCTAGATTTGGTGATCTTCACCTTAAAAGGTTGGAAGAGATTGAAAGCAACGTCAGAAGCTTTATGACTTTACAATTTGAGCATAATAATTTCTTTAGAAACGAGCTTAAGGAACAAAAAGGCTTTATGGAGTACATGAATAAAGAGCTTGATGATATGTCTAAGGAATTTTATGGTTTGAAATCTCAGATTGCTCATCTTGAAAAATTAATAGCTGAAATTTCAGATAAGCAGGCCAACTTAGTTAATAAGATGGCCGCTAAACCGGAGAGTTTTTATGAGAATAAAGGTGAAGATCTAAAAGTTATTGATGTGTCTCCTATTAAATCTTTGTTTTGCAATATGAATCTTGATAATGATGGGACTGGAGATGAGTCAACTTTAGTTAAAAGGCGTCCCAAAAATACGGAGTTTTCAGATCTTGATGCAAAAATTGGTAAAAGTGGGATTGAAGAGGTTAAAACTTTAGACAGCAATGAACCCACTATTTTGGATTTCAAGGAATTTAATTATGATAATTGCTCTTTGATAGATTGTATTTCCTTGTTGCAATCCGTGCTAAATTCTCCTCATGCTTATAGCCAAAATAAAGCCTTTACTAAACATATCGTTGATGCTTTGGTACAATCTTATGAAGAAAAACTTGAGTTGGAAGTTTCTATCCCTAGAAAACTTTATGATGAGTGGGAACCTACAATTAAAATTAAAATTAAAGATCATGAATGTTATGCTTTGTGTGATTCGGGTGCTAGGGTTTCCACGATTCCAAAAACTTTGTGTGATTTGCTATGTTTCCGTGAAATTGATGATTGCTCTTTAAACTTGCACCTTGCGGTTCCACTATCAAGAAACCTATGGGAAGAATTAATGATGTTCTTATTGTTGCAAATAGGAATTATGTGCCCGTAGATTTTATTCTTCTTGATATAGACTGCAATCCTTCATGTCCTATTATTCTTGGTAGACCTTTCCTTAGAACGATTGGTGCAATTATTGATATGAAGGAAGGGAATATTAGATTCCAATTTCCGTTAAGGAAAGGCATGGAACAGTTCCCTAGAAAGAAGATTAACTTACCTTATGAATCTATTATGAGAGCCACTTATGGATTGCCTACCAAAGATGGAAATACTTAGATCTATCCTTGCTTTTATGCCTAGCTAGGGGCGTTAAATGATAGCGCCTGTTGGGAGGCAACCCAATTTTATTTTAGTTCTTTGCTTTTTTCTCCTGTTTAGTAATAAGTCTTTGATCTAGCCTCTGGTTAGATGTTTTTTTATGTTTTAATTAGTGTTTGTGCCAAGTGAAACCTATAGGATCTTCTTGAATGATAGTTATTTGATCTTGCTAAAAATTCCAGAAACTTTCTGTTCACGAAAACAATTGTCTAAAATCACCAGAACGTGCTAAAATACTGATTCCAATTGCAGTAGATCAATAAACAAATTATCTAGGTCTTCCTATTTTAGTAGATGTTTCTGAGTTCCATAAGTTTGTGTTAGATACAGATTACTACAGACTGTTATGTTTTTGACAAATTATGTTTCTCGTGTGTTGTTTGCTTATTTTGTTGAATCTGTGGCTAGTAAAAGAGTTTATAAACCATAGAGAAGTTGGAATACAGTAGGTTTAACACCAATATGAATAAATAATGAGTTCATTACAGTACCTTGAAGTGGTATTTTGTGTTCTTTCGCTAACGGAGCTCACGAGATTTTCTGTTAAGTTTTGTGTTGTGAAGTTTTCAAGTTTTGGGTAAAGATTTGATGGATTATGGAACAAGGATTCGCAAGAGCCTAAGCTTGGGAAAGCCAACGCACCCCAAGGTAAAATTCAAGGACAACCAAAAGCCTAAGCTTGGGGATGCCCAGGAAGGCATCCCCTCTTGCGTCTTCGTCTATCGGTAACTTTACTTGGAGCTATATTTTTATTCACCACATGATATGTGTTTTGCTTGGAGCATCTTGTATGATTTGAGTCTTTGCTTTTTAGTTTACCACAATCATCCTTGCTGTACACACCTTTTGAGAGAGACACACATGATTCGGAATTTGTTAGAATACTCTATGTGCTTCACTTATATCTTTTGAGCTATATAGTTTTTGCTCTAGTGCTTCACTTATATCTTTTAGAGCACGGTGGTGGTTTATTTTATAGAAAATATGTTCTCTCATCCTTCACTTATATTATTTTGGGAGTCCTACAAAACAGCATGGTAATTTGCTTAAATTGTGAAATTAGTCCTAATATGATAGGCATCCATGATTAGTAAATACTTTCTTATAAGTGCGTTGAATACTAGGAAAAGTTTGATACTTGATAATTGTTTTGAGATATGAAGATGGTGATATTAGAGTCATGCTAGTTGAGTAGTTGTGAATTTGAGAAATACTTGTGTTAAAGTCTGTGATTCCCGTAGCATGTGCATATGGTGAACCGTTATGTGATGAAGTCGGAGCATGATTTATTTATTGATTGTCTTCCTTATGAGTGGCGGTCGGGGATGAGCGATGGTCTTTTCCTACCAATATATCCCCCTAGGAGCATGCGCGTAGTACTTTGTTTCGATAACCAATAGATTTTTGCAATAAGTATGTGACTTCTTTATGACTAAGTTTGAGTCCATGGATTATACACACTCTCACCCTTCCACCATTGCTAGCCTCTCTAGTATCGCGCAACTTTCGTCGGTACCACACACCCACCATTACCTTCCTCAAAACAGCCACCATACCTACCTATTATGGCATTTCCATAGCCATTCCGAGATATATTTCCATGCAACTTACCACTGTTCCGTTTACTATGACACGTTCCATCATTGTCATATTGCTTTGCATGATCATGTAGTTGACATCGTATTTGTGGCAAAGCAACCGTTCATAATTTTCATACATGTCACTCTTGATTCACTGCATATCCCGGTACTCCGCCGGAGGCATTCATATAGAGTCATATTTTTGTTCTAAGTATTGAGTTGTAATTCTTGAGTTGTATGTAAATAGAAGTGTGATGATCATCATTATTAGAGCATTGTCCCAGTGAGGAAAGGATGATGGAGACTATGATTCCCCCACAAGTCAGGATGAGACTCCGGACAAAAAAATAAAAAAAAGAAAGAAAAAAAGAGGCCATAAATAAGAGAAAAGGCCCAAAAAATGAGAGAAAAAGAGAGAAGGGACAATCTTACTATCCTTTTACCACACTTGTGCTTCAAAGTAGCACCATGATCTTCATGATAGAGAATCTCCTATGTTGTCACTTTCATATACTAGTGGGAATTTTACATTTATAACTTGGCTTGTATATTCCAATGACGGGCTTCCTCAAAATGCCCTAGGTCTTCGTGAGCAAGCGAGTTGGATGCACACCCACTTAGTTTCTTTTGTTGAGCTTTCATACACTTATAGATCTAGTGCATCCGTTGCATGGCAATCCCTACTCACTCACATTAATATATATTGATGGGCATCTCCATAACCCATTGATACGCGTAGTTGATGTGAGACTATCTTCTTCTTTTTTGTATTCTCCACAACCACCATTCTATTCCACATATAGTGCTATGTCCATGGCTCACGCTCATGTATTGCGTGAAGATTGAAAAAGTTTGAGAACATCAAAAGTATGAAATAATTGCTTGGCTTGTCATCAGGGTTGTGCATGATTAAATACTTTGTGTGATGAAGATAGAGCATAGCCAGACTATATGATTTTGTAGGGATAACTATCTTTAGCCATGTTATTTTGAGAAGACATGATTGCTCTGTTAGTATGCTTCAAGTATTATTATTTTATGTGAATATTAAAGTTTGATCTTGAATCTTTCAGATCTAAATATTCATGCCACAATTAAGAGAATTACCTTGAGAATTATGCTAAGTAGCATTCCACATATTCTGTTTTTCTCATTTACCTACTCGAAGACGAGCAGGAATTAAGCTTGGGGATGCTTGATACGTCTCCAACGTATCTATAATTTTTTATTGTTCCATGCTATTATATATTCTCTTTCGGACATTTAATGGGCTTTATTATACACTTTTATATTATTTTTGGTACTAACCTATTAACCGGAGGCCCAGCCCAAATTGTTGTTTTTTGCCTATTTCAGTGTTTCGAAGCAAAGGAATATCAAACGGAGTCCAAACGGAATGAAACCTTCGGGAACGTGATTTTTGGAACAAACGTGATCCAGAGGACTTGGAGCGGACGTCAAGCAATCAACGAGGAGGCCACGAGGCAGGGGCGCGCCTACACCCCTGGGCGCGCCCTCCACCCTCCTGGGCCCCTCGTAGCTCCACCGACCTACTTCTTCCTCCTATATATACCTACGTACCTAGAAAACATCAGATACAGAGCAAAAACCCTATTTCCAACGCCGCAAGCTTCTGTACCTGTGAGATCCGATCTTGGGGCCTTTTCCGGCGCTCCACCGGAGGGGACATCGATCACGGAGGGCTTCTACATCAACACCATAGCCTCTCAGATGATGTGTGAGTAGTTTACCTCAGACATTCGCGTCCATAGTTATTAGCTAGATGGCTTCTTCTCTCTCTTTGGATCTCAATACAAAGTTCTCCTCGATTCTCTTGGAGATCTATTCGATGTAATCTTCTTTTGCGGTGTGTTTTTCGAGATCCAATGAATTGTGGGTTTATGATCTAGATTATCTATGAACAATATTTGAATCTCCTCTGGATTCTTTTATGTATGATTGGTTATCTTTGCAAGTCTCTTCGAATTATCAGTTTGGCCTACTAGTTTGATCTTCATTGCAATGGGAGAAGTGCTTAGCTTTGGTTTCAATCTTGCGGTGCTCGATCCCAGTGACAGAAGGGGAAACGACACGTATTGTATTGTAGCCATCGAGGATAAAAAGATGGGGTTTATATCATATTGCATGAGTTTATTCCTCAACATGATCTCATCTTTCTTAAAGCGTTACTCTGTTCCCATGAACTTAATACTCTAGATGCATGCTGGATAGTGGTCGATGTGTGGAGTAATAGTAGTAGATGCAGGCAGGAGTCGGGCTACTTGTCACGGACGTGATGCCTATATACATGATCATACCTAGATATTCTCATAACTATGCTCAATTCTATCAATTGCTCGACAGTAATTTGTTTACCCACCGTAATACTTATGCTATCTTGAGAGAATCCACTAGTGAAACCTATGGCCCCGGGTCTATTTTCCATCACATTAATCTCCCATCAACAAGTTATTTCTATTACCATTTAATTTGCAATCTTTACTTTCAATCTTAATCATAAAAATACCAAAAATATTATCTTATCATCTCTAAGATCTCACTTTTGCGAGTGGCCATGATGTGATTCACAACCCCTTTATCGCATTGGTTGCAAGGTTCTTATTTGTTTGTGTAGGTGCGTGGGACTTGAGTGTGGTCTCCTACTGGATTGATACCTTGGTTCTCAAAAACTGAGGGAAATACTTAAGCTACTTTATTGCATCACCCTTTCCTCTTCAAGGGAAAACCAACGCAGTGCTCAAGAGGTAGCAGTCCGCTTCACGACGAGTTTTTCCCCCTCCGCGTCCTTGCCGCAGAGTGTTGCAGTGAGCCTCTCCTCGCGTGCGTCAAGGTCTTCCTCCTGGGAGTTTAGCGCAGCCTGCTGCTGGTGCCGAGCGGCCTTGGCCTGAGCGGTCTCCTGCTTCGCCAGTTCCTGGGCCTTCTCGATGTCGGCCTGCTTCATGACGAGCGCTAGGTTGTGCTCAGCCAGCGCGTCCTGGGCGGCCTTTAGGTCCTTGTGGGCCTGGCGGAACCAAGCCTGCGCCTCGGCAACATGCCCCTCGAGGTCCGCCTCCGCCTTGTCGATCACCGCCATCCTGGACTTGGCCTTGTCCAGGCGAGTGCGGTGAAGCGCCCGGAGCTTCTGGAAGTTGGCGCCCATGGCCTGGAGGAGCCGCTCTTCCTGGGAACCGCCGCCACCAGCGCTTGGCTCGTCAACGACCTCAAACCCGGCGGCGGCGAGCACTTCATCATCGAACACCTCCCCTTCGAGGGGCACCCTGGTGCTCGCTGTCCCTGGGAGGTGGACGAACATGTCGTCGCTCATCGTTAGGTACTTGCCTGAGCCAGAGGCAGCGGAGGAGGAAGGTTGTCGTCAACCACCTCCTCCTCGGCAGCGGCCTTGCCGGCCTCCTCGGCAGCAGCCTTGCCGGGCTCCCCGGCGGGCCCCTTGGTGGCATCTTCAGCAGCGCCCCTGGCGGCCTCCTCGGCGGCGATCTTGTCGGCCTCCGCCGTGGCATCCTTGGAGACATCCTCGATGGCGGTGTCTATATCCTCTGGATCCGCCGAGAGAGGATCTGGATACCGAGAAGGGGATGAGGCGAAGCCAAGACCAAGATTCAGAAAGAAGAGAAAAGGAACAAGGACGGAAGGCGAGTGACTTACCCGTGCTGGGCTGGGAAACAGAGGTCCCCTCCCCGCCAACATTTGGCACCGAGGCGAAGCCACCAGCGCTTGAGTTCGCCTCCTCCTCCTCCGTTTGCATGGGCTTGGTGCTTGGCGCCCTTGAAGGGGATGCCCCTCGGGGCGACGTGGTCGATGGGGGCGGCGTGTTGGGGGTAGCCCTCGGCGGCTCCTCCTGTTGCCGTCCTCCTCCTACAACCACGGCAATGTCAGTGCCAAGAGATCATGCCCCCAACACACGTTGACGAGGGGTGAGTGATGAACTTATGCTGGGGGCTGTGCTGGGGGCTGCTGTCCGGGCTGCTCAACACCACCAGCGGTGTACCGGAAGCGCCGGCCGGGGGCTAGCCACTCGTCGAAGCCCTGGCCCTCTTCACCCTCTGGGCCAGTGTCTCTGCATCCCTGCAAAGATGAAAACGAATCAAGATAAGTGGCACGGTCTGAGGGTACGGAGATGGCAGGAAGGGAACAAGATACTTACTTGTCATCCACCTCCTCCTCTGTTTCTTTCCTCTTCCTCCTTGGGCTGAGGGACCCAAAATAGAAGACAACCTCCATGTCATCATTTGTGGGAGGAGGGGAAGCAGATGGGGTCCATGGACGCTTGGACGAAGCAGAGGCGGTTGCCTTCTTCTTCGCCACCACGGCTTACACCACTTTCCTTGCCGCCGCGACCCTTGTCTGGCGCACGTACGCCCCCTGGGTTTGCTTTGGCTGCACGGCCCTGCCAGGGAGGACCGGCTTGCCAGAGCTGGCCCGCTGCAGAACTCGCCCTCTCCCCGTTGCCAGGGGGTCGACAGTCCCGACCTCCTCCTCTGACGGCTCGTCGACCACATCTTCGATGAGAGGGGCCCCAGTGCCGGCACTGCTGGCCTCCCCAACGGCATCCGCCTACTGGGCGAGCTCCTTTTCCTCCGCCTCTGTCGTGGCATTGTCCTCCACGCCGCCGGCGCTGCCGGCCTCCCTGGCGAGCTCCGCCTCTGCCGCCCTAGCGGCAATGTAGTCCAGCTCCACCTGGGTGGTGTCCTGGACGAGCCGCGGTTCGGCGCTGACGTACTTCTCCTCCAAGGTGTCAAAAAACTCCTGCACTTGATCCTCCGGTGGCTCAACCCAAGTTGAGGCGAGGCCGTGCGCGTTGAACTCCGGCATCATGGCGATGATGTCATTTCGGCGCGAGTTATTGCTCAGTGGGACCAACCCCGCCCGCAACCCGAACAAGGGCCCCTTGGCGACCTTGCCAGTTTTGGCAGCCTTGCCGGACCGTTCGACCTTGCCGTCGCGGTTCACGTCGAGCTGGAAGAGCCACTGGCAGAAGTGGGCGTGCCCCATCACCGTGAAGCTGTGGTCGACTCCGGGGTGAAGCCTCATGATGTCGGCTGCGTTCGTAAAGAGCCAGGCCGACCTCCCCTTGTTATGCAGTGGAGTGATTCGGCGGCGGATGAAATCCGCCCCGATCATCTCAAGGGTGAGCCCGGCCTCGGTGAGGCGGAGAATCCTGGTGGTGGCAACCGTGAGCTTCGCGTCGTCGGCGTCGACATTGCTCCAGTCATTTCGACGAACCAGTGGCACTTGGCGAACCCGGCAAAAATCTTGTGGATCATCCTCCTCAATCCAACACCACTGGCCCCGCCACTCCTCCCACCTCTCCTTCTGAGCGCCCTCCGGGTATGTCCCCTTGGACCTCGGGATCCAGGCAACGCAACCGGAAATGGCGCCCCCCTTTTGGATCCGAGGGAAGGAGTAGTGACGGAAGAGCGCCATGTTGGGATGCACCCCAGCGAAACCCTCGCAGAGGTGCGCAAAAAGAGCCATGCACGCCACGGCATTTGGAGTAAAATCAGATGGTGGAAGCCGTAGGTGTGCATGACATCATTGAAGAAATCAGACAAGGGGGGCAGAGGCCGCAGGAGAAGTAGTCGACGAAGAATGGGTACCGATTTGGGCCGGCTTCGGCGAAAGCGGCGGGGATGACGCACGTGGCCGGATGCCCCGTCGTCTTGCCCCCC
Source organism: Aegilops bicornis (assembly GCA_021605145.1). NCBI lineage: Eukaryota > Viridiplantae > Streptophyta > Magnoliopsida > Poales > Poaceae > Aegilops > Aegilops bicornis. Next base: position 366,234,758 of record CM038672.1, read on the forward strand.
GTCTTGCACCCCCACAGATGTTTGAAGTAGTCCCGGAGTTGGACCGCGTCGACCGTCGATGGAAAGTAGGCGCGCTGCATCCGCCGCACCGCCAACTCACTCTCCGGCGGCTCCTTCTCCCTGACATCCTTGGCCGCCCCTTGCCTCTGCTGGTTTTTGGCGCCATGGTGGTTGAGGAGGACAAAAGCGCATCAGTGGCGAGCGGGGGAAAAATCTTGAGAGGGAGATAGAAGGGGACGGCGGTTGCAAGATTGGAGAAGGCGCAAGGGGTAAATAAGCAGCGCATTGCTACGTCTTGAGCTTGTGTTGGTTTTCCCCGAGGAGGAGAGGATGCTGTAGTAGAGTAGCGTAAGTATTTCCCTCAGTTTTTGAGAACCAAGGTATCAATCCAGTAGGAGGCCACGCGCGAGTCCCTCGTACCTACACAAAGCAAATAACTCCTCGCAACCAACGCGAATAGGGGTTGTCAATCCCTTCACCATCACTTACGAGAGTGAGGTATGATAGAGATGATAGATAATATTTTTGGTATTTTTGGTATAAAGATGCAAAGTAAAATAAAAGGCAAAGTAAAGAGCAAAGCAATAATAAAGCGTAGGAAGATTAATATGATGAAGATAGACCCGGGGGCCATAGATTTCACTAGTGGCTTCTCTCAAGAGCATAGGTATTTTACGGTGGGTGAACGAATTATTGTTGAGCAATTGATGTAATTGAGCATAGTCATGAGAATATCTAGTTATTATCATGTATATAGGCATAACGTCCGAGACAAGTAGACCGACTCCTGCCTGCATCTACTACTATTACTCCACTCATCGACCGCTATCCAGCATGCATCTAGAGTATTAATTTAATGAAAATAGAGTAACGCCTTAAGCAAGATGACATGATGTAGAGGAATAAATTCATGCAATATGACAAATACCCCATCTTGTTATCCTCGATGGCAACAATACAATACGTGCCTTGCAACCCTTTACATCCTTTGGGTAAGGACACCGCAAGATTGATCCCAAAGCTAAACACTTCTCCCATTGCAAGAACTACCAATCTAGTTGGCCAAACCAAACGGATAATTCAAAGAGACTTGCAAAGATAACCAATCATACATAAAAGAATTCAGACAAGATTCAAATATTTCTCATAGATAATCTTGATCATAAACCCACAATTCCTCGGTCTCAACAAACACACCGCAAAAATAAGATTACATCGAATAGATCTCCACGAGAGAGGGGGAGAACATTGTATTGAGATCCAAAAAGAGAGAAGAAGCCATCTATCTAATAACTATGGACCCGAAGGTCTGAAGTAAACTACTCACACTTCATGGGAGAGGCTATGATGATGATGTAGAAGCCCACCATGGTGGATTCCCCTCCCGGCGGAGCTCCGGAACAGGCCCCAAGATGGGATCTCGTGGATACGGAAAGTTGCGGAGGTGGAATTAGGTCTTTGGCTCCGTGATCTCGATCTGTTGAAATGCGAGGTATATATAGCAGGAAGGAGTACGTCGGTGGAGCTTCAAGGGGCCCACGAGGCAGGGGGCACGCCCTAGGGGGGACGCCCTCCACCCTCGTGACCGCCTCGTGGCTTTCTTGACGGAGGGTCCAAGTCTCCTGAGTCTTATCCGATGAGAAAATCACGTTCCCGAAGGTTTCATTCCGCTTGGACTCCGTTTGATATTCCGTTTCTTCGAAACACTGAAATAGGCAAAAACATCAATTCTGGGTTGGGTCTCCGGTTAATAGGTTAGTCCCAAAAGTAATATAAAAGTGGAAAATAAAGCCCAATATAGTCCAAAACAATAGATATTATAGCATGGAGCAATCAAAAATTATAGATACGTTGGAGACGTATCAGGCATCCCCAAGCTTAATTCCTGCTCGTCCTCGAGTAGGTAACTGATAAAAAGAGAATTTCTGATGCGGAGTGCTACTTGGCATAATTTCAATGTAATTCTTATTAATTGTGGTATGAATATTCAGATCCGAAAGATTCAAGACAAAAGTTCATATTGACATAAAAATAATAATACTTCAAGCATACTAACAAAGCAATTATGTCTTCTCAAAATAACATGTCCAAAGAAAGTTATCCCTACAAAATCATATAGTCTGGGTATGCTCTATCTTCACCACACAAAATATTTAAATCATGCACAACCCCGATGACAAGCCAAGCAATTGTTTCATACTTTTGACATTCTCAAAACTTTTTCAATCTTCACGCAATACATGAGCGTGAGCCATGGATATAGCATTATATGTGAAATAGAATGGTGGTTGTGGAGAAGACAAAAGAGGGAAGATAGTCTCACATCAACTAGGCGTATCAACGGGCTATGGAGATGCCCATCAATAGATATCAATGTGAGTGAGTAGGGATTGCCATGCAACGGATGCACTAGAGCTATAAGAATATGAAAGCTCAACAAATGAAACTAAGTGGGTGTGCATCCAACTCGCTTGCTCATGAAGACCTAGGGCAATTTGAGGAAGCCCATCATTGGAATATACAAGACAAGTTATATAATGAAAAAAATTCCCACTAGTATATGAAAGTGACAAAACGAGAGACTCTCTATTATAAAGAGCATGGTGCTACTTTGAAGCACAATTGTGGTAAAAGGATAGTAACATTGTCCCTTCTCTCCTTTTCTCTCATTTTTTTATTTGGGCCTTTTCTCCTTTTTGTATGGCCTCTTTTTTTTCTCTTTTTTTTCTTATTTTTCGTCCAGAGTCTCATCCCGACTTATGGGGGAATCATAGTCTTCATCATCCTTTCCTCACTTGGGACAATGCTCTAAAAATGATGATCGTCACACTTTTATTTTTCTTACAACTCAACAATTACAACTCGATACTTAGAACAAAATATGAATCTATGTGAAGGCCTCCGGCGGTGTACGGGGATATGCAATGATTCATAAGTGACATGTATGAAAGAATTATGAACGGTGGCTTTGCCACAAATACAATGTCAACTAAATGATCATGCTAAGCAATATGACAATGATGGAGCGTGTCATAATAAACGAAACAGTGGAAAGTTGCATGGCAATATATCTCGGAATGGCTATGGAAATGCCATGATAGGTAGGTATGGTGGCTGTTTTGAGGAAGGTTTATGGTGGGTGTATGATACCGGCGAAAAGTGGGCGGTATTAGATAGGCTAGCAATGGTGGAAGGGTGAGAAAATGTGTATAATCCATGGACTCAACGTTAGTCATAAAGAACTCCTATACTCATTGCAAAAATCTAGAAGTTATCAAAGAAAAGTATTACGCGCATGCTCCTGGGGGGTAGATTGGTAGGAAAAGACTATCGCTCGTCCCCGACCGCCACTCATAAGGAATACAATTAATAAATAAATCATGCTCCGACTTCATCACATAACGGTTCACCATACGTGCATGCTACGGGAATCACAAACATTGACACAAGTATTTCTCAGATTCACAACTACTCAACTAGCATGACTCTAATATTACCACCTTCATATCTCAAAACAATTATCAAGCGTCAAACTTTTCTTAGTATTCAACACACTCAAAAGAAAGTCTTACAAATCTTGAATACCAAGCACATTATTATTAAGCAAATTACCATGCTATTTAAGATTCAAATATTGCTCATAGATAATCTTGATCATAAACCCACAATTCATCGGTCTCAACAAACACACCGCAAAAATAAGATTACATCGAATAGATCTCCACGAGAGAGGGGGAGAACATTGTATTGAGATCCAAAAAGAGAGACGAACCATCTAGCTAATAACTATGGACCCGAAGGTCTGAAGTAAACTACTCACACTTCATCGGAGAGGCTATGATGATGTAGAAACCCTCCGTGGTGGATTGCCCTTCCGGCGGAGCTCCGGAACAGGCCCCAAGATGGGATCTTGTGGATACAGAAAGTTGCGGCGGTGGAATTAGGTTTTTGGCTCCATATCTGATCTGTTGGGGGTACGTAGGTATATATAGGAGGAAGAAGTACGTCGGTGGAGCTTCGAGGGGCCCACGAGGCAGGGGGCACGCCCTAGGGGGGCGCGCCCTCCACCCTCGTGACCGCCTCATGGCTTTCTTGACGGAGGGTCCAAGTCTCCTGGGTCTTATCTGATGAGAAAATCACGTTCCCGAAGGTTTCATTCCGTTTGGACTCCGTTTGATATTCCGTTTCTTCGAAACACTGAAATAGGCAAAAACAACAATTCTGGGCTGGGCCTCCAGTTAATAGGTTAGTCCCAAAAGTAATATAAAAGTGGAAAATAAAGCCCAATATAGTCCAAAACAATAGATGTTATAGCATGAGGCAAACAAAAATTATAGATACGTTGGAGACGTATCAGGAACCCGCGGTTATTCCTTTTTACGGGGAAGGCGCGGGCTGCCTTTTTTCCCATTAACTACGATTGACGCATGCGTGCGGGAACCGCCCCACGCATGACCCCCACGTCACACACGACTCTCCATGTTGCATGTTCAACGCGGGTCGTGGGGAAGCGCAGCCGACGAGAAGTTACCACAGTAAAAATCCCACCCTGACTGCCCGCGCACCGTCCTGGGCCTGGCCCAACAACGTGTCGCGCTTATGTGTGGCCCAGGCCCGGGGGCTCCTGTCGGTGTACAAAAGTAGGGGCACTCCTTTTTACCCCTTTACTTGTGCCTGGACAGTCGGAGCCGCGCCCACGGCCACACTAAGCAGGGCAGAGGACGGAAGCTGAAGGCACAAAGACGACCGAGGCATTGCCAAGACCAGAAACACAAAGAGCAAAGGGGCGAGGTGGACCCCCGACAAGACCCTTGCCGAAACGACCTCCGTGGCCCCGGCAAGAGCTTTGCCGGGGCAACTTGCCCAACGCCAGCAGAGCGAGCCACCCTTGAGCCCAAGGGTTCCAAACGCCGTCAACAACTACATTAGAACCAGGGCTCGGGAGGCACCTCCGTGGTGGCATGCAGATCTTTGTCAAGATCATAAATACACAGGATCAGATGAGGACCAGAAGACGGTGACCCTCGGCGGGATCCTAGCCGAGGAAATCCACAAGACCCTCGGCAAGCGCCTTGCCGGGGACGTCTGTAACGCCACGGCAAGACCCTTGCCGAGGGCATCAGCGGGGCCACAGCCAGGCTCGCGCCTGCCATGACTCCACCGCCGTCCCCAAGCAGCTGTTAGCTCAACCAGTTGGGCAGGCACCTGCGTGGCGACGGGCGGCCTCTATTGTATCGACTTTTCCTAACGCTTTTGCTCTTGTTTTGGACTCTAATTTGCATGATTTGTATGAAACTAACCCGGACTAGCGTTGTTTTCAATAGAACTACCATGGTGTTGTTTTTGGGCAGAATTATTTTGGAATATGTAAAAATTACTGGAACCATGACCCACTAGAGGGGGCGGGCAGCCGCCCACAAGGCACCAGGGTGCGCCACCCCCCTCTGGCTCGTCCTGGTGGGTAGTGGGGCTCCGCTGACCCTAAATTTGACGCTATAAAATCCTATTTTCCAGAAAAAATAAGAGAGGAAGTTTCATCGCGTTTTACGGTATGGAGCCACCGCCACCTCCTGTTCTTCATTGTGAGGCTAGATCTGGAGCCTGTTCGGGGCTTCGGAGAGGGGGTCTTCGGTCTTCATCATCACCAACCATCCTCCATCACCAATTTCATGATGCTCACCGTCGGGAGTGAGTAATTCCTTCGTAGGCTCGCTGGTCGGTGAGGAGTTGGATGAGATTCATCATGTAGTCGAGTTGGTTTTGTTTGGGCTTGATCCCTAGTATCCACTATGTTTTGAGGTTGACGTTGTTATGACTTTCCTATGCTTAATGCTTGTCACTAGGGCCCGAGTGCAGATCTGAACCGTTTATGTTTTCACCATTATATCTATGTTCGTTGTCGGTGTACTAAAGTAGGGGTACCTTAGTACCCCGAACTTGTGCACGGGCAGTCCCAGCATCCCCATGGCAAGCCTCGCCGGGCGTCCGCCAAGACCCTCCGCAGCCATTCTGAAGACAAGACCCGACAAGAGGAGCTTGCCGGGAAGGCCTCTCTAGGCACAGACAAGGCCCCGACAAGAGGAGCTTGTCGGGAAGGCCACTCCAGGCACGCAGAAAACAAGGCCCCGACAAGAGGAGCTTGTCGGGAAGGCCACTCCACGCACGCAGAAGACAAGGCCCCGGCAAGAGGAGCTTGTCGGGAAGGCTCGGGGCGCGACAAGTCTCCGGGCGCGACAAGGATCCGGCCGCGGCAAGGCGCTTGCCGCGGCATGCAACTTCTCTCCGTCTCCGCTCCAGCTCACCCAGCGACGTGTCGCCATGGGACCGTTCCATGGGCGCGTGTCAAGCGGCTGTGCAGCCAGCGGAGAGAAGCGATAAGCGGCTGTGACAGGCTTGCCATCGTGGCGAGCGGAGGCGCACCTGACGGTCTCTGTTACACTGTTTGGGCGACAACGACGGGCATTTATTGCTTTTGTCCCTTGCCGTCAGAGTTAGGCATTTTGCACTGTACACTGTTCAAGTAGGTGTACCAACCCCTGTTTTTACATTTGTACCCTCGCCTATGTTGCCACCTGTCGGAGACCCCTTGAGCATATAAAAGGAGGCCCGAGTGCAACGTAGAGGGGGTTGGGTTCGCGTCTTTCGCAAGGTTCCGTTCGGTTCATTTGGCCAGTTTCGTCTCGTTGGGTTCATTCGACCCACACGAGACCAGATAGACTCACGCTAGGTTTTGTAGCCCGCATTGCTCCCTAGCAAGAACACAATAGATCAAACAAGCAGTAGTAGGAGTTTTATCTCTCCGGAGAGCTCCGAAGCTGGGTAAACTGCTCGTGTGCCTCGCCTCAATCCGCTCTTCGTGCGATCTCCGCCCCTCCGAACCACAAGGGGCCTGGTCCGCCCGGCCCCATAGGTGTCCGTGGAGTGCGATCAACCTCCCGACATCTTTGGCGCGCCCGTAGGGGGCGTCGAGGCCGTGTGAATCCGATCCGACGTTCACACGAGCAGCGTCATCACCATCTTCCTCAACATGCCACCGAAGAAGAAGGCTTCGGCGGCAGCAGAGCCGTCCGCGTCGTACCCACCCTCACCGCAGCAAACGGGTGGTGAGGCAGACGCTGGCGGAGGAACGGGCGCCGGCGAAGGTGCTCGCGACGTTGCCAAGTCCAAGGACAAGGCACCGCAGACCTCGGCGTCCGCGCATCCCCCGCGTCCATCTCAGGAGGCGCGAGACCAACAACGTCCTGGCGTTCACAACGCCATACATTCGTTGGATCGAGACCCTCAAGACCAGCATGCACGCCAACATGCTGGCACTAGTGAGATACGGTCGCCCGGACGGGGCGCTGCTCCTTCTAACGTAGTTAGAAGTCCGAGCGTGTCCCGCTCCTCGCACCGTTCTCCAATGCCGCCCACTACTCCAGCGAAGCTCTGGCGAGAGCTCGGCTGCTCCTCGACTACCCTCCAACGGCCGACAAGGTCGACGAGTGGAGGGCCACTATCCAGAGCCTCATCGGCTTTGCCAACGGCGACGCTCCGCGGCAACCAACGCCATCATTGCTGCGGTGTGAGGACAAGGCACGAGCCGGTGGCGACGAGACTGTCGGAGGTGCAACCACCGTGCACTCTCCGCCAAGAAGGCCAAGATCGCCGAATCATCGGATCCACCTCGATAGCGACTCCATCGCTGCCGTCCGGATCCGCGAGCTCGCCGCGATCAGCGCCAAGTTCTTCATGAGCGACAACAAGAGGACGCTCGAACTCGCATCGAGCGCCGAAGAGAAGCGTGACGTCAGTCCGACAAGCGCGCTAGGCCTTCTGTTGACATGCACGCGCCGGAGGGGCCAGGCGACTTGCCGTACGCGGTAGGTTGCCCTGCGTTCACTCGTGAGCTGCGGCAAGTCCAGTGGCCCAGCCAGAAAAACTTCAAACCAGACGTGCCGCAGAAGTACGATGGCGACGCACCGTCGGACTTCCTCGCATCTACACCATCGCGGTGCAGGCTGCGGGGACGGGACGACAAGATCCTCGCCAACTACTTCCCGCTCGTGCTCAAGCCCAACGCCGAGATCTTGGCTCATGCACTTGCCGGACAGCTCCATATCCTCTTGGGCAGATCTGTGCCATCAGTTTGTTGGCGCCTTCACGGGTGGCCACAAACCTCATGGCCAAGAGAGTGACCTTCACTTGCTCGCCCAGAAGGAAGGAGAGTCCCTGCGCAAGTTCATTCAGAGGTTCAGCCGTGTGCACTACAACATCCCGTGACGTCCACCTGCCGCGGTGATCGGCGCATTTCATCGAGAATGTGCGGAACCGCAGGATGAGGGAGGAGATGGCGATGTGCAAAGTCAAGGACGTCCGAGCTATGCGCCTTGGCCGACAAGTGTCTTGCTACGAGGAAGGGAGGAGACTCCCAGGAGAGAATGCAGAAGCAGGATCTGACAGTGATGACACCCGCCCGGCAAAGAAGGGCCGGCGGCGAGGCAACAGGAAGAAGAAAAGCAGAGAAGTGCTAGCTGTCGAGCAGTCCGGCAACGGAAGCGGCGACAAGAACGCCAAGGCTGGTGGCTCCGGCAAGGAGGTTGCCGACGCCAACCACCGGTCGGTGGCGGACGCCGACAAGGTGACGGCTCCGGCAAGCAATGCAAGATCCACCGCACCAAGGGCCACGATCTCCGTAGAGCTGCAAGAAGGTCGAGCAGCTCGTCGAACAGCGGAGAGCTGAGTACGAGCGGCGAGACAAGGAGAAGGCCCAGGAAGGTCTTGGGGAGCAAGAAAGAAAGCGTCCGGCCGTGGAGGACGCAGCGGCAAAGTCAAGCAGCGACAAGGAGATCGACCTCCCCGCAGACGCGACAAGGATGAAGATGATGATGACCACGAAGATATGGAGGACTACGACGCCGATGAGCAGGAGTTTGAAAGCCACGAGAGGTTCTCTGCGTTGACGGAGGTGCTTCCTGCATACCTCCCACCGCCAACTCAAGCAATGGATGCGGAGGTCAATGCAGCGGAACCATCCGTAGAGTCACGCAAGCCTCGAAGTGGTCCAAGACGCCTATCATTTTTGATATTGAGGACCACCACGATCGCATAATCTGCGGTCGGGTGCTTGCCGATGTTGGTCTCTCCAACCATCCGCAACCTCAAGGTCACAAAATGTTAGTTGACGGCGGGCCGGCTTGAATCTGATCTCCTCCGCGGTGCTCCATAAGCTTCAAATCCTCGACAGCGAGCTCGAAGAGGCTGGAACCTTCCAAGGAATCAATCCGGGAAGGAGCAAGCGAAGGGAAGATTACGTTGTCGGTCACATTTGGCGTGAGCTGAACTTCAGGATCGAGAGGGTTACATTTGACGTTGCCGATTTCCCATTGCCTTACAATGGGATAATTGGCCGTCCAAAGACTCGCCAAGTTCATGGCAGCCTCTCACTACGCCTACAACCTACTCAAGATGCCGGGCCCGATAAGCGTCATCTCCGTCCATGGCGACAAGAAGGATGCCCTTATCTGTGCCGACAAGATCTTCCGGGATGCAGCAGCCGCGACAGATTGCCAGACACTTGCCGCTGAAGCTCCCGGGGGGAAGAAGACCAAGTCCAAGTCCGGCAAGGGCTCTGATGCTCACTTCGGCAAGCGCACCTCTTCGGAGTGCTGCGCTACCGTCGAGGACGCACCATCGAGCTCCACCGCAAGTGCAAGAAGATGGTGGCTCACCGAAGACCAAGAAGGTGCCCGCCAAGGAGGACGGCGCTGGTAGTACCTTCACCATCGGTGCTCTCTCGACCCCAAATAGGAAGGCACGCTCGTTGCTTTCCTCATGGGCGAATGTCGGCGTGTTTGCATGGCAACCGTCGATATCCCGGTGTTCCTGTGAAAGTGATTGAGCACCGCTGGCCGTTTGTCCTCATGCGCGCCCGTCAAGCAAAAAGTCGAGAAGCAAGCGGTGGAGCACCAAGAATTCATAGCGAAGAGATCAAGCTGGAAGCAGCAGGCCTTGTCGAGGAGTGCTCCATCCCACGTGGTTGGCCAATCCACGTAGTGATGCGCCAAGGCAAATGGGAAATGGAGACTTTGTATTGACTTCACGGATGTTAATAAAGCTTGTCCCAAAGATCCATTTCCCTTGCCGGCGCATTGACCAGATTGTTGACTCCACGGCCGGATGTGATTTGCTTTTGTTTCTTGATGCCTACTCGAGATACCATCAGATCTTCATGGCTGAAGAAGATGAAGAGAAGACCGCATTCATCACACCATGTGGCACATCTTTATTTCGTACGGATGCCTTTCGGTTTGAAGAATGCTGGTTCAACATTTGCAAGGGTAGTCCATGACGCTTTTGAGCATAAATGCACCAAATGTAGAAGCCTACATGGATGACATAGTGGTCAAGAGCAAGGACAAAGCAACTCTGGTTCATGATTTGACGAGAACTTTGCAAATCTGCAAGATCAACCTCAAGCTCAACCCCGAGAAGTGCGTGTTTAGAGTCCCTTCCGCAAGCTTCTCGGGTTCTTCGTGTCTCGGCGAGGGATTGAGGCAAATCCCGACAAGATCAAGGCCATTGAGCAGATTGAAGCACCAAAGTGCGTCAAGGATGTACGAAGACTTGCGGTTGCGTGGCTGCTCTCGGCAGGTTTATTTCTAGGTTCTGCTGGCGCATACCGCCATTTTTCAAGATTTTGAAAAAGGCAGGTCGATAAAATGGACTCGAAGCGGAGGCTGCTACTGCAGGACTTGAAGAGGTACCTGTCCTCCACTCCAACACTTGTCGCACCTAGGCCACAAGAGAAGTTGCTGCTATATATAGCGGCAACCAATCAAGTGGTTAGTGCTGCGTTAGTGGCGGAGAGGGAGGCGGATGACGAGCCAGCAACCGCGGCAAACACATCCAGCGACAAGCAGGGGGCTTCGCCGACTAGCTCTGGTCCCGACAAGGATGAGTCCGCGCAGACACGTGAACAGATGCAGAAAAAGATGGTGCAGCGCCCAGTCTACTTTGTCAGTTCCCTTCTGCAGGGGGCTAGGTCAAGGTACTCTGGTGTGCAAAAATTGCTTTTCGGCCTCCTCATGGCCTCGATAAAGCTGCACCAGTACTTCCAAGCACATGAGATCACAGTTGTCGCTCGCTTTCCGCTGAAGAGGATACTGCAGAATCCAGAAGCGACAGGCAGGATTGTCGAGTGGGCACTGGAGCTGTCAAGCTTTGATCTCAAGTTTGAAAGCACATCAACTATCCAGAGCAGAGCATTGGCAGAATTCATAGCAGAATGGACGCCAACGCCAGATGAAGAGATCCCGGAGACGAGCATTCCTGTCAAAGAAGCAAGCAAAGAGTGGCTGATGTACTTTGATGGTGCCTTCGCTGCAAAGGCGCCGGTGCCGGGCGTCTGCTTATCGCACCCACCGGAGAGCACCTCAAGTACGTCGTCCAGATGCACTTTCCCAAGGAGCAAGCGACAAACAATACTGCAGAGTATGAAGGATTGCTTGCCGGTCTCAGGATCACAGTGGACCTTGGGATCAAGAAGCTTATTGTCAGGGGTGACTCGCAACTCGTCGTCCGCCAAGTCAACAAAGATTACCAGAGTTCGTTGATGGAAGCCTACGTTGATGAAGTGAGAAAGCTAGAGGAGCACTTTGACGGCCTGCAAATGGAACATGTTCCAAGAGCTCAGAATGATATTGCTGACGGCCTGTCAAAGTGCGCTGCACTTAAGTTACCTGTGGAACCAGGGATTTTCGTGCTCAAGCTGACTCAACCAACCGTAACACCATCAACAGGGCAGAATAAGAAGAGGAAGTTGGCCTCTGGTGACTATTTTCCGACAGAGCTTCCCGAAGCTGTCGTTGCAAAGGTCCCCAAGATCAACACCAACAATGTTGAGGAGCATTCTGCTCCGACAGACCCCAGGGTTTGTTTCGTTGAAGCAGACGCTCCCGACAAGTCTTGCTCCGGCAAGCTTGCCGGGGAACATCAAGCTCCGGCAGGGCCGCAGGTCCTTGCCGTGGAAGCTGATGTTCCCGCAGCAGCAGATGTGCCTTTAGTCCTTGTTGTCGAGCCACAAGCTCCAGCATGGGCGCAGCAGATTGTCCATTTCCTTCAGACAGGAGAACTTCCCGAAGAGCAAGAAGAAGCGGAAAGAGTAGCCCGGCAGTCAAGTATGTACCAGTTTGTCGACAGCATACTGTACAGAAGAAGACTCAACGGTGTGAAATTGAAGTGTATTCCCAAGGAAGATGGACAGAAGCTGTTGGCAGAGATACATGGAGGCATATGTGGTCACCACATTGGCGCAAGAGCACTTGCCGGCAAAGCCTTCCGGCAAGGTTTCTTCTGGCCGACAGCCCTCCAGGATGCAACTGCACAAGTAACCAAGTGTGAAGCATGTCAGTTCCATTCCAAGCAGATTCACCAGCCAGCTCAAGCTCTCCAGACGATCCCTTTATCCTGGCCATTTCGGGGGCTCGACATCCTCGGCCCCTTCCCCCGAGCTGTCGGGGGCTTTGAGTACTTGTACGTCGCCATCGACAAGTTCACAAAGTGGCTGGAAGTGGAAGCAATGAGGAAGGTGACAGCACAGTCAGCAGTCAAGTTCTTCAGGTCGATTGTTTGCCGTTTCGGAATCCCTAACAGGATCATCACCGACAACGACACACAATTGTAACACCCCAGTTGTAACATGTCCCTTTTGGCAATATATCAACTTGACCTCATCCAATTCTTGTGGGTTTTGTCATGCTTGGCCTCATCTTGTTTGGTTATGTGGGTTTCTCTTTTCTTTGTTTTTGCTCATCTTACCATATTGCATTTGTGTTCTCTTGTCATCTTGCATTCCATTCTTATCATGTGTTTGTGGTGACCTCTCACATGTTATGTTGTTGCATGTGCCATTCTCATTTTGCATTACCATCTCCTCCTTCCCTCTACTTCTTTCCTTATCAAGTGCTATCTTCCCTTTCTCAATTAATGTTCATCTTCTCCTGCAAATCTTGCTCTTTGCACTAAACCTCTCTGCCAAAAATCTCCTCATTTGAAGTTGTTTTGGTCAGGTTCAAAATGACACAAGTTTGAAATATTTCCAAACTTGTCTTATTTTTCTACCTCTAAAAAATGCCCATTACAATTTATTAAAATTGTGGAGAATTCCAGGAGTTTGGGTATATTTTCCTTTTACTCCAACTCTTCTCATTTTTCCCTGTGCTTTCTTTTCTCTTCTTTTTGGTTTTAAAAAGGAAAAAGAAAAGAAGGCAGCAGCAGCAGCAGTGGCAGCCCAGCGAGTCCTCTCCACCTGGGCTCCGGCCTCCAAGCCGGCCCAGCTCCCTTCAACCCCCGCAGCCCAGGGAGAGCGCGCCAGCCCGCTCGCTCCTCTCTCCCTGTCTTCGCGCACCCGCAGCCGCGCATACCCCCGCTAGTGCCTCTCCACGTGGACGCGCCGGTCCCGCCTGGCGACATGGCTGTTCACTTCACCCACCTTTTCCCTCTCCTCTACGGTTGCCATGGGGATCATGAGCACGAGGGCGCGTGAGCTCGACCCGTCGCCCTAGCCCCTACTTATCCCCCACGTGTCCACGCGATCCCTAGGGTTTCCCTCTCCCTCTCGCCGCCGCCAGTGAGTAACCACCAGATTCGCCGCTTCGCTCCGTCTCCGAAGCGCATCCGAGAGCGCCTTTGCCGCCGGGCGTGCTCTCCGGCCACCCCAACCCTGCGGCCGTGTCCATCTTCTTCCTCGTCGTCGACTTCGTCCATGACGTCGACTACGGGTGCCCGGATCGTCAAGTTCGCCGACGCCCCTGCTTACATCTTCTTCTCGGTCGGGAACCGGCGAAGTTCGAGCACGACTCCATCGCCGCAGGATCACCTCCGTCGCCGCTTTTCTTGTCCTTGGGTAAGGAGGTATAACCTACTTCCTCCTGCTCCTTCCTATCGCCGTTAGATCACCGTAGTGCAGGTTCCGTTCCGTGTTCTTATCGCTACCGGGCGTGCTCGCATGTCTGTAGAGTTTGTGGTTAGCGCAGTTGGCGTGTAGTTGCCGTGTTCCCCGCTCGGGTTCGCCTTCGTTCTCCCGTAGTGTGCTCGCCGCACCCAACTTGTCCCGAGGTCGCAGTGCTGCTGTAGCCTGCCTCGCCGTGTTCGTCGCCATGGCCGCAAGACCCTGCCCACACGCACACCCACACATGCGCCGCACGTTCCTCCTGCACTGCTCGACCACCGCCCGTGGATTCCGCACACCCGCGGCACCTCCCGAGCCCCGCCAGAGCTGCCGTCGTTGCCTACGGGCGGCTGCTGCTTTTCTTCTCTGTCTTGAGTCGAGCTTTGTGGCTTGGTCAAGTAGGCGAGCCCCTTCCCAACCAACAGCCTAGCCTAGCCGAGCCGGGTTTGCACCCCACGCGCCCACTGCGACTGGTTCGAATCCCAGCGCCTCCCCTTTTTTAATTTCTGTTTTCTTCGTTTCTTCGGTTCAGATTCTGCAGCGGTAGAAGTAGTTAAGGGCCGAGGCCCCTTCTCTGTCGATCGCCGCCGCCTAGCCCGGTGGTAGCAGGGCAGAGTTCCAACGGGAGACCCGGGTTCGATTCCCCGAGGCTGTTTTTCTTCCCCCTTTTTTAAACACGCTAAACCACCTTTGTCTCTATGACAAGAGGGCCACCAACAGCCTCTCAGCGCCCTCTTCCTTATAATTTTTCCCTTATCCCCGCGTTTTCTGTTTCTGGATAGCCTCTCTTTCCATTTCAGGCAAGTCCATTTCTGGACGTTTCCAAATATGGAAAAATGCCATTTCTGTTAACTTCCATTTTAGGCAGGTTTTGACTTAGGGCATTTGTGTTGATTTCTCTACTGCAACCCTAACATATTATATATGTTTTTGGGGTAGAAAAATCCCACCAACTCAGTGGTGGCATTAGTTTCTGCATTTGAGCAAGTTCATGATCATGCCATGTTTTGCATCATGTTGATTGTGCATTGCACCGTGATTTATTGTGGTTCCTTTGTTTGTGTTGTTGCTTTGGGTAGAGCCGGAGATGAGTACGTGAACGAGGAACCTGTTGAGAACGCCACGAGGATCAAGCTTTTCGACAACTCGAGAACATTGCGTGCAAGATGACCATACCCTCGAAATCACTTCTATCTTTGCTATGCTAGATGCTCGCTCTTTTGCTATGCCTATGCTGCCATGCCTACCACTTGCTATATCATGCCACCCATATTGCCATGTCAGCCCCTAACCATCCTTTCCTAGCAAACCGTTGATTGGCTATGTTACCGCTTTGCTCAGCCCCTCTTATAGCGTTGTTAGTTGCAGGTGAAGATGAAGTTTGTTCCTTGTTGGAACATGGAGATGTTGTTCCTTGTTGGAACATGTTTACTTGTTGGGGATATCACAATATATATCTGCTATAATTAATACATCTATATACTTGGTAAAGGGTGGAAGGCTCGGCCTTATGCCCGGTGTTTTGTTCCACTCTTGCCACCCTAGTTTCCGGCCATACCGGTGTTATGTTCCTTGATTTCGCGTTCCTTACACGGTTGGGTGATTTATGGGACCCCCTTGACAGTTCGCTTTGAATAAGACTCGTCCAAAGAAGGCCCAACATTGGTTTTACCATTTGCCACCTAAGCCTTTTTTTCCCGGGTTTTCATGAGCCCGAGGGTCATCTTTATTTTACCCCCCGGACCGGTGCTCCTTCGAGTCTTGGCCCGAACTAGAGCTCCTGCGCCCCCTCAAGGCAACTTGAGGTCTGGTTTTAGTTGTATGGACTGCTCATCCGGATGTGCCTTGAGAACGAGATATGTGCAGCTCCTATCGGGATTTGTCGGCACAATCGGGCGGCTTTGCTGGTCTTGTTTTATTGCGGTCGAAATGTCTTGTAGTCTGGGACTCCGAGACTGATCGGGTCTTCCTGGTAGAAGGAATATCCTTCGTTGACCGGGAGAGCGTATAATGGGCGAAGTTGGGACACCCTGCAGGTAATATCTTTCAAAGCCGTGCCCGCGTTATGAGGCAGATGGGAATTTGTTAATGTCCGGTTGTAGAAAACCCGAAGTTGACCTCAAATAAAATACGCATCAACCGCGTGTGTAACCGTGATGGTCTCTTCTCGGCGGAGTCCGGGAAGTGAACACGGTGTTGGAGTTATGTCTGACGTAAGTAGTTCAGGATCACTTCTTGATCGCTACTAGCTTCACGTCCGCGCTTTGCTTCTCTTCTCGCTCTCTTTTGCGAAGTAGCCACCATATATGCTAGTCGCTTGCTGCAGCTCCACCTTACTACTCTGTCCTTCCTATAAGCTTAAATAGTCTTGATCTCGCTGGTGTGAGATTGCCGAGTCCCGTGACTCACGGATACTTCCCAAAACAGTTGCAGGTGCCGGCGATGCGGGCAGGTGACTCAACCGAGCTCAAGTGGGAGTTCGACGAGGAACGTGGTCGTTACTATGTGTCTTTTCCTCGATGATCAGTAGTGGTGCCCAGTTGGGACGATCGGGATCTGTAGCATTTGGGGTATCTTTTTTTATTTTGGTTCCGTGGCGGACCTTGAGTGTACTCTGAATGATGGATGTTTATTTATGTATTGTGTGAAGTGGCGATTGTAAGCCAACTATGTACCTCTTTCCCTTATTTATTACATGGGTTGTGTGAAGATTACCTCTCTTGCGACATTGCTTTCAATGCGGTTATGCCTCTTAGTCGTGCCTGGACTCGTGGGAGTTATAGCCGCATCGGGGGCGTTAAAAGTTGGTAATAAGAGGCTTCACCGTCTTAGGAGCCCCCTACTTGATTGTTTCTTTGGCGTTGTTGAGTCTAGAATGGAAAATGTTTTGAGTCTTAGGATTATATATATCGGAGAGTAGGATTCTTTTTACTTCCAGTCCCTTCGTCGCTCTGTGAGGTATCCACGACGTAGTGTTTTGACTCTTCTCTCCTCAAATTTCACTAAAAAATTTTAGGATCACGTGGGTATCTTGGAATCGTTCCGATGGTTTTGTGGCGAGAACATTGTTCTTGGTGCCTCCCCGACATTTAGGGGTTGTGGCGGTGTCCCGGGAGTTGAGCTCCGAGGTGTTGTCGTCACAATTTTATCGTTGCGATTCTGGAATACTGAGTTTTGCCGACATCGAAATCTCTTTTGTGCAGTTGTTGGTGAGATAACCTGATAGCCCGATCTTGTGGCGAAAAGGGAGTATGTGCCATGACTTGCATAACGGATGTTTTTCAAGGTCGAGGTACACGATTTCCGAGGATTTCTTGGTTATGTGTTGACGGATGGATACAAATGGATCTAGGTATTGTTAGTTTGGGTGATATATTTTGTGTCCCTGTATCCCCAACACCAGATTGCATAACAATTAAGTTTCGGGAGTTTATAGGTGGGAATTCTAGTAGCTTACAGGATATCTTTCCGACAGATGTATTATTTGAGATTGGGGTCCAACGTCTAGTGGTCCGCCCATTCACGGTCGATTTACAGTGGTCGCGAGACGTCTTAAAGAATCCTTGGCTATGCTGATTCGGGGATGTCTTGTTAGTCATTCGTGACGGCCGCTATACGTCGTGTCCGTGTGGGCCCCACCACGAACACTTTGGGTGAAATCTCTATCATGTGTTTGTTCCGGCTCATTCTAGAAGCCAACCTTTTGTTTTCAGTTGTGATATTCGATTTGTTTCTAAGACAGATGTTGTTTCCATATCTTTATCTAAGTGGCTTCTCACCTTAATGGACGTGTGATGATTAACTTTGGAATTCATTCGTTCATTCTTGTTGAATGTTTATTGTGAAGACTATAAGTTGCAATTTCTATCCGTTGATTCTACTTATCAATTTGTCTATCAAAGGACTAATGGATGTCACCCTCTTCAGGATGGCTCCGCCAACAGCGTACGAATCCGGATCGCAATGATGGGGATCAGTCGAACCCTCCACCTCCACCTCCACCTCCGCCTTCAGAGGCCTGGCAAGCTATCATGGCAGCCACCAATGCCAATGCTCAGATGATTTTGCAGCTCTTGCAAGAACGTACTCAGGGGCAAGGCAATCAAGGAAATCAAGGTCAAGGCAACAATCAGCCACACTTTGCTACTCTCGACCGGGTTCCTCGCTAATCACCGAAGTCTTTCGGTTTACGTGTCGAGGCCACAGTGACGCTGACGATTGGTTAGTGGATATCTGCAAGCACTTTGATCGTAGCAATGTCGGACACGAGGACTTTGTCAAGTTTGCATCGTTTCAACTCAAGGATCAAGCTGCGAGTGGTACCGGCAATACAAAGATTCCAGAGGAGGTCGTGTCATTACAGGATGAGTTCCGCCGTGATTTGAGCTCATCACATTCCGAAAAGTGTTGTTGAGAGCAAGCGTGAGGAGTTCCGCAATCTCAAGCAAGGCAACATGTCTGTCTATCAATACAATATCCAGTTCGAAGCTTCGCTTCGTTTTGCTAAGCAAGACGTGCACGATGAAAAGAGTATGATCTATCAATTCAGAGGTGGTGCGAGAGAAGATCTGCAATTAGCTCTTGTGCTTTTTGAGCCGATTAAGTATGATGATTTCTACAACATGGCACTGAAGCAAGAAGCTGCCCAGCTCAAATGTGAGGCTTCTAAGAAGAGAATCAGGGATGCAGTCCAGTCTTCTTCTTCCTCTCAAGTGGCAGCTAAGCAGCAGAAGTTATACCTTCCTCCTCCACCGTTCCGTCAACCTTATCAGCAGAAGAACTCAGGTTGTCGTGGATCTTCCCACCCGCCCAACCCAGGCTATAATAACAAGTCTAATTCTCAAGCTCCAAGGTCAAGTGCTCCTTACCACCGTCCGCTCTCTGAGGTGACTTGCAACAAATGTCAGCAGAAAGGTCACTATGCGAACAAGTGCTTCAACCAGAGGCGCCTTCCGCCTCCTCCTCCTGTGAAATCTTCCAGCAATGCAGTGGTCAAGCATAATCCCAAGTCTGCCAAGGTGAATATGATGAATGCAGCTCAAGCAGAGGAATCTTCTGATGTGTTAATGGGTAATCTCTCAGTTAATGATATTCCTGCAAAAGTCTTATTTGATACCGGTGCATCGCATTCTTTTATCTCAAGACCTTTTGTGGCTATGCATGATTTGGTTACTCAAGCATTGCCGAGACCTTTGTCTATTGTTTCTCCGGCTAAGCAGATGACTTCTCGAGTTTTGGTTCCGAATGTCGGTATCAAGATGGGCGATTATAGATTTCTGGCTAAACCAATTGTTCTTGGTGACTCGGATATTGATCTTATTCTCGGAATGGACTGGCTTTCTCAGCACAAAGCTCAGCTTGATTGTGCTGCCAGGGAAATTCAATTGACTCACTCTTCTAATGATGTGATCATCTATGCCGCTCGTGATGAAACCATTCGGTTGTTTTCTCTCAATGAGAAGGGCGAATTGGATGCTATCTCTCAGATTCCAGTCGTTTGTGAGTACCAAGATGTCTTTCCAGAAGAGCTTCCGAGTATGCCTCCTCATCGGCCAGTTGAGTTCGTTATTGATCTTGAGCCTGGCACTGAACCCGTTTGCAAGCGTCCATACAAGCTTGGACCTAATGAGCTGAAGGAATTGAAGAAGCAGCTCGATGAACAAGAGCGTCTGGGTTTGATCAGACCGAGTTCATCTCCTTGGGGTTGTGGTGTTCTTTTTTGTCCAGAAGAAGGATGGCACGGACCGACTTTGCGTCGATTACCGTCCATTGAATAAGAAGACAATCAAGAACAAGTATCCACTTCCCAACATCAATGAGCTTTTCGAGCAACTCAAAGGTGATACAGTGTTCTCCAAGCTTGACCTTCGTATGGGTTATCATCAGATTCGCATTCGTGAACAAGATATTCCCAAGACAAGACTCGAGAACAAGCTTTGGTTCTTATGAATATCTGTCATGTCTTTCGGCCTTGTCAATGCTCCTCCAACTTTCTCTCGGATGATGAACTTCATATTCAACCCCTACACCAATGAATTCGGCTTGGTCTATCTTGATGATATTTTGGTCTTCTCCAAGAATAAGAAGGATCATGCCAAACATTTGCGATTGGTGCTAGACAAGCTCAGAGAGTATCAATTCTATGCGAAGTTCTCCAAATGTGAATTTTGGCTTGATGAAGTGCTTTATCTTGGTCATATCATCTCCGCCAAGGGCATCACTGTTAATCCCGAGAAGGTGTCCGCAATTGTGAATTGGGAACCTCCTCGAATGTCAAGCAGCTCCGCAGCTTTCTTGGTCTTGCAAGCTATTGTCAAGATTCGTTGAGAACTTCTCCAAGATTGCAAAGCCTCTTTCCAACCTTCTCCGAAGCATGTGAAGTATGTACGGTCTCCGAGTGTGGCGTTGCTTTCAATACCCTCAAAGAGAAACTCGTCACAGCCTCTGTCTTGACTCCTCTGATGAATCCAAGCCATTTGAGGTTTTCTGTGATGCTTCTCTTCAAGGTCTCGGTCTTTGTGTTAATGCAAGAGAAGAGAGTTGTGGCTTATACCTCTCGCCAGTTGAAGCCCAATGAAAAGAACTACCCCACTCACGATCTTGAGTTGGCGGCAGTTGTCCATGCATTGATAACGTGGAGACATCTCCTGTTGGGAAGGAAAGTGGACATTTTCACCGATCACAAGAGTCTCAAGTACATTTTCACTCAACCCAACCTCAACCTCAGGCAGACTCGATGGGTCGAAATGATTCAAGAGTACAACCCAAGTATTGAATATACTCCGGCAAGGCAAATGTCATTGCAGATGCTTTGAGCAGGAAGGCTTATCGCAACAGTCTAATCCTCAAGCCCTTTCACCGGATCTTTGTGAAGCTGCCCGCAAGCTGAATCTTCAAGTTGTTCCTCAAGGCTTTCTTGCCAACCTCATAGTCTCTCCTACTTTGGAAGATCAGATTCGTGAGGCTCAACTTCGGATACCATGGTGAAAAGGTGAAACGTGGTATCGACAAGGGCATTTCAAGTACAAGTGCTTCCACGTTGATGACAGAGACACTCTTTTCTTTGAGGACGGATTGTGGTTCCTAAGGGTGATCTCTGAAAAGTCATTATGAACGAGGCTCACAATTCGCTTCTATCCATTCATCACGGAAGTACGAAGATGTACCATGACCTCAAGCAGTCATATTGGTGGACTCGAATGAAGCGAGAAATTGCTCAATTCGTGAATGAGTGTGATGTCTGCAGAAGAGTGAAAGCAGAACACCAAAGACCAGCTGGTCTCCTTCAACCTCTTGCTATTCCTGAATGGAAGTTTGATCATATTGAAATGGACTTCGTGGATCGGCTTTCCAAAGTCCAAGCGTGGAAATGATGCTATCTTCGTTGTCATTGACAAGCTGACTAAAGTGGCTCATTTTCTTCCTATCAAAGAATCAATCACAGCAGCTCAGTTGGCAGAGCTATACACCTCCAGGATTGTCTCCTTGCACGGCATTCCACAATTGATCTCTTCATACCGTGGCAGCAACTTTACCTCCAAGTTTTGGGATTCTTTTCAGAAGGCCATGGGCACCAACATTCGTTTCAAAGACAGCTTTCCACCCTCAAACAAGTGGCCAAGTCGAGCGAGTCAATCAAATCCTTGAAGATATGCTCAGGGCTTGTGTCATTTCTTCGGTATGAAGTGGGAAGATTGTCTTCCATATGCCGAAGTTCTCTTACAACAACAGCTTCCAAGCGAGTTCGGCAAGGCCCCATTCGAAATTCTCTATGGCGAGAAAGTGCCGTACTCCTCTCAATTGGTGCGAGACAGGTGAACGCCAACTTCTTGGCAATGACTTGATCACGAAGCGGAAGAAATGTGCAAGGTCATTCGTGAGAATCTCAAAGCCGCATAATCGCGCTGTAAGAGCTATTATGATGATAAGCACCGTGATGTGACTTTTGAAATCGGAGACCATGTCTACCTCCGCGTCTCTCCAATGAAAGGCACTCGTCGCTTCTGTATCAAAGGGAAGCTTGCCCCTAGATACGTGGGTCCTTTCAAGATCATTGGGAAAAGAGGCGATCTCGCCTATCAACTTGAGCTTCCATCCAACTTTGCAAACATGCACGATGTGTTTCACGTGTCACAGCTTCGCAAGTGCTTCAAGACTCCTGAACGCACTATCAACTTCGAAGAGATTGACCTTCAAGAAGATCTCTCTTATCATGAGCACCCGTTGCTATTCTTGAAGAAACCGAGCGCAAGACTGCAACAAGTCTATCAAATTCCTGAAAGTGAAGTGGTCACACCATTCCGACCGAGAAGCTACACGGGAGCGCGAGGATCACCTCCGTTCCGAGTATCCGGAGTTCTTTCAGTCCTAGATCTCGGGACGAGATCCTCTTGTAGTGGTGGAGTGTTGTAACACCCCAGTTGTAACATGTCCCTTTTGGCAATATATCAACTTGACCTCATCCAATTCTTGTGGGTTTTGTCATGCTTGGCCTCATCTTGTTTGGTTATGTGGGTTTCTCTTTTCTTTGTTTTTGCTCATCTTACCATATTGCATTTGTGTTCTCTTGTCATCTTGCATTCCATTCTTATCATGTGTTTGTGGTGACCTCTCACATGTTATGTTGTTGCATGTGCCATTCTCATTTTGCATTACCATCTCCTCCTTCCCTCTACTTCTTTCCTTATCAAGTGCTATCTTCCCCTTTCTCAATTAATGTTCATCTTCTCCCTGCAAATCTTGCTCTTTGCACTAAACCTCTCTGCCAAAAATCTCCTCATTTGAAGTTGTTTTGGTCAGGTTCAAAATGACACAAGTTTGAAATATTTCCAAACTTGTCTTATTTTTCTACCTCTAAAAATGCCCATTACAATTTATTAAAATTGTGGAGAATTCCAGGAGTTTGGGTATATTTTCCTTTTACTCCAACTCTTCTCATTTTTCCCTGTGCTTTCTTTTCTCTTCTTTTTGGTTTTAAAAAGGAAAAAGAAAAGAAGGCAGCAGCAGCAGTGGCAGCCCAGCGAGTCCTCTCCACCTGGGTTCCGGCCTCCAAGCCGGCCCAGCTCCCTTCAACCCCCGCAGCCCAGGGAGAGCGCGCCAGCCCGGCCGCTCCTCTCTCTCCTGTCTTCACGCACCGCAGAGTCACAAGATACCCCGCTTAGTGCCTCTCCACGTGGACGCCGCGGTCCCGCTGGCAGCGACAGCTGTTCACTTCACCCACCTTTTCCCTCTCCTCTCGCCGTCGCCATGGGGATCATGAGCACGAGGGCTTGAGCTCGACCCGTTGCCCTAGCCCCTACTTATCCCCTCTTCGTGTCCACGCGATCCCTAGGGTTTCCCTCTCCCTCTCGCCGCCGCGCCGCCAGTGAGTAACCACCAGATTCGCCGCCTCGCTCCGTCCCCGAAGCGCATCTCGAGAGCGCCTCGTCGCCGGCGTGCTCTCCGGCCACCCCAACCCTGCGGCCCGTGTCCATCTTCTTCCTCGTCGTCGACTTCGTCCCACGACGCCGACCACGGGTGCCCGGATCGTCAAGTCGGCGCCGCCTGCTTACATCTTCTTCTCGGTCAGAACCCGGCGAAGTTCAGCACGACTCCATCGTCGCAGGATCACCTCCGTCGCCGCTTTTCTTGTCCTTGGGTAAGGAGGTATAACCTACTTCCTCCTGCTCCTTCCTATCGTCGTTAGATCACCGTAGTGCAGGTTCCGTTCCGTGTTCTTATCGCGCTCGGCGTGCTCCGGCATGTCTGTAGAGTTTGTGGTTAGCGCAGTTGGCGTGTGTAGTTGCCGTGTTCCCCGCTCGGGTTCGCCCCTTCGTTCTCCCGTAGTGTGCTCCCGCGCGCACCCAACTTGTCCCGAGGTCGCAGTGCTGCTGTAGCCTGCCTCGCCGTGTTAAATCGCCATGGCCGCAAGACCCTGCCCACACGCACACCCACACATGCGCGCACGTTCCCCTCTGCACCGTTCGACCACCGCCCGGCGGATTCCGCACACCGCGGCACCTCCAAGACCCCGAGCCCGGCCGTTGCCTCGCCCGGCTGCTGCTTTTCTTCTCTGTCTTGAGTCGAGCTTTGTGGCTTGGTCAAGTAGGCGAGCCCCTTCCCAACCAACAGCCTAGCCTAGCCGAGCCGGTTTGCACCCCACGCTAATCTGCAGCGACACAGGTTCGAATCCCAGCGCGCCTCCCCTTTTTAATTTCTGTTTCTTCTGTTCTTGGTTCAGATTCTGCAGCAGTAGAAGTAGTTAAGGGCCGAGGCCCCTTCTCTGTCGCCGCCGCCTAGCCCAGTGGTAGCAGGGGCAGAGTTCCAACGGGGAGACCCGGGTTCGATTCCCCCCGAGGCTGTTTTTCTTCCCCCCTTTTTTTAAACCTGCTAAACCACTGTCTCTATGACAGTAGGGCCACCAGTCAGCCTCTCAGCGCCCTCTTCCTTATAATTTTTCCCTTATCCCCGCGTTTTCTGTTTCTGGATAGCCTCTCTTTCCATTTCAGGCAAGTCCATTTCTGGACGTTTCCAAATATGGAAAAATGCCATTTCGTTAACTTCCATTTTAGGCAGGTTTTGACTTAGGGCATTTGTGTTGATTTCTCTCTCGCAACCCTAACATATTATATATGTTTTTGGGGTAGAAAATCCCACCAACTCAGTGGTGGCATTAGTTTCTGCATTTGAGCAAGTTCATGATCATGCCATGTTTTGCATCATGTTGATTGTGCATTGCACCATGATTTATTGTGGTTCCTTTGTTTGTGTTGTTGCTTTGGGTAGAGCCGGGAGATGAGTACGTGAACGAGGAACCTGTTGAGAATGCTTACGAGGATCAAGCTTTCGACAACTCTGAGAACATTGCAGGCAAGATGACCATACCCTCGAAATCACTTCTATCTTTGCTATGCTAGATGCTCGCTCTTTGCTATGCCTATGCTGCCATGCCTACCACTTGCTATATCATGCCACCCATATTGCCATGTCAGCCCCTAACCATCCTTTCCTAGCAAACCGTTGATTGGCTATGTTACCGCTTTGCTCAGCCCTCTTATAGCGTTGTTAGTTGCGGTGAAGATGAAGTTTGTTCCTTGTTGGAACATGGAGATGTTGTTCCTTGTTGGAACATGTTTACTTGTTGGGGATATCACAATATATATCTGCTATAATTAATACATCTATATACTTGGTAAAGGGTGGAAGGCTCGGCCTTATGCCTGGTGTTTTGTTCCACTCTTGCCACCCTAGTTTCCATCATACCGGTGTTATGTTCCTTGATTTCGCGTTCCTTACACGGTTGGGTGATTTATGGGACCCCTTGACAGTTCGCTTTGAATAAGACTCGTCCCAAAGAAGGCCCAACATTGGTTTTACCATTTGCCACCTAAGCCTTTTTTCCCCGGTTTTCGCGAGCCCGAGGGTCATCTTTTATTTTACCCCCGGACCAAAGGTTCTCCTCGAAAGTCCGGCCCTAACTAGAGCCCTATAAATACTCAAGGCAACTTGAGGTCTGGTTTTAGTTGTATGGACTGCTCATCCGGATGTGCCACGAGAACGAGATATGTGCAGCTCCTATCGGGATTTGTCGGCACAATCGGGCGGCTTTGCTGGTCTTGTTTTATTCTTTGTCGAAATGTCTTGTAGTCCGGGATTCCGAGATTGATCGGGTCTTCGGTAGAAGGAATATCCTTCGTTGACCGTGAGAGCTTATAATGGGCTAAGTTGGGACACCCTGCAGGGTAATATCTTTCAAAGCCGTGCCCGCGGTTATGAGGCAGATGGGAATTTGTTAATGTCCGGTTGTAGAAAACCCGAAGTTGACCTCAAATAAAATACGCATCAACCGCGTGTGTAACCGTGATGGTCTCTTCTCGGCGGAGTCCGGGAAGTGAACACGATGTTGGAGTTATGTCGGCGTAAGTAGTTCAGGATCACTTCTTGATCGCTACTAGCTTCACGTCCCGCTTTGCTTCTCTTCTCGCTCTCTTTTGCGAAGTAGCCACCATATATGCTAGTCGCTTGCTGCAGCTCCACCTTACTACTCTGTCCTTCCTATAAGCTTAAATAGTCTTGATCTCGCGGGTGTGAGATTGCCGAGTCCCGTGACTCACAGATACTTCCCAAAACAGTTGCAGGTGCCGACGATGCGGTCAGGTGACTCAACCGAGCTCAAGTGGGAGTTCGACGAGGAACGTGGTCGTTACTATGTGTCTTTTCCTGATGATCAGTAGTGGTGCCCAGTTGGGACGATCGGGGATCCGTGTAGCATTTGGGGTATCTTTTTTTATTTTGGTTCCGTGGCGGACCTTGAGTGTACTACGAATGATGGATGTTTATTTATGTATTGTGTGAAGTGGCGATCGTAAGCCAACTATGTACCTCTTTCCCTTATTTATTACATGGGTTGTGTGAAGATTACCTCACTTGCGACATTGCTTTCAATGCGGTTATGCCTCTAAGTCGTGCCTCGACACGTGGGAGTTATAGCCGCATCGGGGGCGTTATAACAATTTACGAGTCGCACCTTCATGCAGTACGTCCAAGACCTTGGCGCCAAGGTCTGCTTTGCTTCCGTTGCTCACCCGAGAAGCAACGGTCAAGAAGAGAGGGCAAATACTGAAGTGTTGCGCGGGCTCAAGACCAGAACTTTCGACAGGCTGCACAAGTGCGGAAGAAACTGGATCGAGGAGCTGCCAGTGGTTCTTTGGTCGATCAGGACGACGCCAAATCGAGCCATTGGCGGGCACCCTTTGCTCTAGTCTATGGAGCAGAGGCAGTTCTCCCCACGGAACTCGTATACGGATCGCCTCGAGTACTCGCTTATGATGAGCTTGAGCAAGAGCAGCCGCGACAAGATGACGCGCTGCTCCTCGAGGAGGATCGTCTTTCAGCCGTGGCGAGCCGCTTGCTACCGACAAGCCTGCGCCGCTACCATAGCCGCAGGGTTAGTGCCAAGTCTCGAGGAAGGCGACCTTGTTCTTGGCGCATTCAGCCGCCAAGAATTCAAACAAGTTGACGCCTTGAAGTGGGAAGGCCCTTATCGGGTGAAACGAGTCACTAGGCTGGCGCTGTCCGCTTTGAGACCGAAGATGGCATTCCGGTGAGCAACTCTCGGAACATTGAGCATCTTCGTAAGTTTTACCCATAAGGCGCGGTTGTCGGAATCCGTTCCGCAACCACCTTTTGTACAAGTCTTGCCGCTGTTGCATGTAATCCTTCAGACAAAGCCGGCGCAGACCCGATGCATCAAGAAAGCTCATGTGTTGCGCACAGCTTGTCAAGTTCATGCTTTCATCATTTTATTGCATGTTTTGGCTAACACTCTGTGCAGCAACCATACCCGGTAAGCAGAATCGAGCTGCTAGGCTCCATAATGTTATTTCCTCTTCTTTTTCTTTTCTCAAAGAAAAGGAGAGCTACCTCGCACACAAGTTAACCAGGGGGGAAGGAGGAGATAATACTATGGACCAGACACCGCTCGAGGAAGATTCGCCTCATCGGGAAGCAAGAAACAGAAAAGCTAAGTTGCCAAAGTTTGAGCAATCAATTTTTAAATTTTCGTTATCTTCCTCGAACGATAGTACTTTGTATGGAAAACCTGTGCGCAGAGGAACCAAATCGTGATCGGTCGCGCTTTACTTTGTTTCGAGTCCGCTCAACAACTTAAGTGAGCTGCGGCTAGTCCGCGACAAGGTTGCTTGTCGGTAGCGACCCGCCAAAGAAGCTGCTTGAAGTTCCGCACTTTTCGGCGCCATGGCAAGGGTGCTGCACCGCAAGTTTCCTGAAAAGCGAGGGCAATAACGCATTACAAAGGAAGAAATCAAGTAGAGGAAATAACATTGCATAGATCGATTCAGATCAGTAATAAATTTTAAAGTTGTCTTCCTTGAACGACCGCGCTTTGTATGAAAAACCCGCGCGCGGAGGAACCAAATCGTGGATCGGTCGCGCCTTTACTTTGTTTCGAGTCCGCTCAACAACTTAAGTGAGTTGCGGCTAGTCCGCGACAAGGTTGCTTGTCGGTAGCAACCCGCCAAAGAAGCTGCTGAAGTTCCGCACTCGGCGCCATGCAAGGGTGCTGCACCGCAAGTTTCAAAAGCGTAGGGCAATAACATACAAAGCCAAGAGTCGAGTAAAGGAAGTAACGTAGCAACGTTGCCCAGAATAAAGTTATATTGCGAAAATAACTTATTGCGGACCTGGCTAAATCGTTCTTTAACCGGAAATAACAGCGAAGAGGAGAAGAAGGGCGCTGGCACCCAAGCCCCATGAGCGGAGTTGCCGGGGGCTGCGGCAAACCAGAGTTGCCGGGGGCTGCGGCAAACCAGAGTTGTCGGGGGCTGCGGCAAACCAGAGTTGCCGGGGGCCGCGGCAAGCCAGAGTTGCCGGGGGCTGCGGCAAGCCAGAGTTGCCGGGGGCCGCGGCAAGCTAGAATTGCCGGGGGCTGAGATATCAGATAAGCTTTTCGTCCCTTTTCAAGCATCCCTTTTTCATTAAAAACATTCTACTCGGATTCAATCCGTGGGGAATGAAAAACATGAAAGGGAAGATTACAAGTATTAAATGCGGATAAGGCCCGAAGGCTTACAATTTAAAAAGATAAGATGCCCGTAATCCTTTTTTTGTCCCTCTCTTCAGGAGGTAGGTCAAGGAGGCGAGAAGGGCAAAAGAAATGCCTAGGCGAGCTACAGGTGCCAGAAGGCACCAAAGGAACATCCCGGGAGCTCCCCGAGGGCCTGACGGAGATGGCAGCGCCGGAAGCGGGGCTCGAAGACGGGGCGGCAGGACGTCAGCACGCTGTCGAGGGCACTACGCCCTCGTACTCCGACTTGACGGCCTTGTCACCATCCCTCTTCCCCTTCCGCAGCCTCCCTACGCCCGATCGCCCAAGGAGACGACCCGGGAGTTCAAGGAGCCGCGACGCGGATGATGGGGTCGCCCGGTGACGCACGGCGTCGCCTCGACAACTAATCGGGCCCGCTACCCTCGCTGTCATTGCCGCTCTCCTCCTCGTCACTCTTGCTCGAGGGGAATCTTCACTGTCGAGGAGCTATCCATGCAAAGATTCGCCCGAGCGCCAAGATCCTCAAGACCTTGACGGAGAGGAGATCACCCTCCATTAACTTAAAATGGAGGGTAAACCCCGCCCTCAGGCTGTGGATGCGAGTGAACGTCTTCCACCCACGATCGAGATACATCACATTAGGGGCTGGGAATACAACACGGACTCGCATGCCGCTGATTCCACAGCCCCTCATGTGCAGTCTCAGCGTCTCGGGCGGATCCGACTCCATCGCGCTCGCGAACGGAGCTGGAAGCCGAAGGCGACGACGAGGCGCCCGGCGCAGCCTGACAAAGAACTCGCAAGGGTCGTCCCCTGTATGGACCACCGCAGGGAGGGGAACTGCCGGCGGAAGCGGAGACGGCGCGCCGCCCCGTCCGCCTCTTTCCCGAGCGCCTCGACCTCATCCACGACCTCGCCCCCTCCCTCTTCCTCTTGTGGCTGGCTCTGCCACCCCGGGCATGGGGTTGGGAGGGGAGCGTTGTCTAGCGGCGACCCTCGTCGCCACCGATGAAGAACCAAGGTTCCTTTTCTCCATGACGAATGAGAGAAATGGGAGCAGAAACTGAGGAAAGGAGGAGGTGGGAGAGTGCGGGCTTCTGCGCTCCCCTTCCGCTCTTTTTAAGGAAGCAAGGTGGGGGCTCGACCGCCCTGCTCGACAAATCAGGGCATAGGAAGAGCAGGGAATCGGGCCGACCTGCTGCCTCTGCCAGAACGGCCCGATTTCCCACTTCCACCGTCCGTGACCCCAAGAGCATGGGAACCACGTGGCGGGGATGCAGAACTGAGGCGACGGGTGGAGCGACCCCGCACGCCGCCCACTTCCCCCACGACGCCGCAATTTGACGCGTGCCGTTACGGGGGGACGCAGCGGATACGGAGTGGGTTTGGTTTGGACCC
Source organism: Aegilops bicornis (assembly GCA_021605145.1). Classification (NCBI taxonomy): domain Eukaryota; kingdom Viridiplantae; phylum Streptophyta; class Magnoliopsida; order Poales; family Poaceae; genus Aegilops; species Aegilops bicornis. The sequence goes on from CM038672.1 coordinate 366,264,631, forward strand.
AGGCAGCGTGCCGTGCCTGTTTTGGGCCTGGCCCAACAGCGCTCGGCACCGTGTATGGCCCAGACCCGGGGGCTCCTGTCGGTGTACTAAAGCAGGGGTACCTTAGTACCCCGAACTTGTGCACGGGCAGTCGCAGCGTCCCCGTGGCAAGCCTCGCCGGGCGTCCGCCAAGACCCTCTGCAGCCATTCTGAAGACAAGACCCCGACAAGAGGAGCTTGCCGGGAAGGCCTCTCTAGGCACAGACAAGGCCCCGACAAGAGGAGCTTGTCGAGAAGGCCACTCCAGGCACGCAGAAAACAAGGCCCCGACAAGAGGAGCTTGTCGGGAAGGCCACTCCACGCACGCAGAAGACAAGGCCCCGGCAAGAGGAGCTTGTCGGGAAGGCTCGGGGCGCGACAAGAAGTTCTCGGAATGACATGAAAATCAACGGACATTATTTTTGGAATTAATAAAAAATGTCGGCGAAAGAATCAAGGCCAGGGGGCCCACACCCTGTCGACGAGGATGGGGGCGCGCCTACTCCCCTGGGCGCGCCCTCTGCATCATGGCCCCCCTGGAGCTCCACCGACCTCAACTCCAACTCTATATATTCATGTTCGGGGAGAAAAAAATCAGAGAGAAGGATTCATCACGTTTACGATACGGAGCCGCAGCCAATCCCTAATCTCTCTCGGGAGGGCTGATCTGGAGTCCGTTCGGGGCTCCGGAGAGGGGAATCCGTCGCTATCATCATCATCAACCTTCCTCCATCACCAATTTCATGATGCTCACCGCCGTGCATGAGTAATTCCATCGTAGGCTTGCTGGACGGTGATGGGTTGGATGAGATTTATCATGTAATCGAGTTAGTTTTGTTAGGGTTTGGTCCCTAGTATCCATTATGTTCTGAGATTGATGTTGCTATGACTTTGCTATGCTTAATGCTTGTCACTAGGGCCCGAGTGCCATGATTTCCGATCTGAACCTATTATTTTTTCATGAATATATGTGAGTTCTTGATCCTATCTTGCAAGTCTATAGTCACCTATTATGTGTCATTGTCCGTTAACTCCGAAGTGACAAGAATCGGGACCATTACCGGTGATGACTGATCCAATGCCTACGAGCTTTTCACATATTGTTCTTTGCTTAGTTACTTTGCCGTTGCCACTGTTACAATTACTACAAAACTATCACTGTTACTTTTGCCACCGTTACAGTTACTTCCATAATACTTTGCTACTAAATACTTTCTGCCGATACTAAGTTATTCAGGTGTGGTTGAATTGAAAACTCAACTGCTAATACTTGAGAATATTCTTTGGCTCCCCTTGTGTCGAATCAATAAATTTGGGTTGAATATTCTATCCTCGAAAACTGTTGCGATCCCCTATACTTGTGGGTTATCAAGACTATTTTCTGGCGCCGTTGCCGGGGAGCATAGCTCTATTCTTTGAGTCACTTGGGATTTATATCTGCTGGTCACTATGAGGAACTTGAAAGACAAAAGAACTAAAATTTATCCCTCAGCTACGAGGGGAGGTAAGGAACTGCCATCTAGCTCTGCACTTGATTCACCTTCTGTTTTAAGTAAGCTTGCGACACCTAAACATGCTTCTGTTATTAATTCTGATATGTCGCATGTTATTGATGATGCCACTTCTGCTATGCATGATACTTATGATGAAACTACTTCTATGCTTGATACTACTGTGCCACTAGGTGAATTTCTTAATTAACAACTTGCTAGGGCTAAAGAGAATGAAATTATTGAAACAGATAATATTGATGATAGTGATGATGAAGATTCTCCCCCTAGATATGAATTGCATGTTGTGCCTGAGGGTTATGTTATGGATGAAGAAACTGCTAGAGACTTTCTTGCTTGCAATGATATGAGTGATCTTAACAAATTATTAGCTAAGCTGAAAGAAAAATCTTTGAATGCTAGAATGAAATATGACCCTGCTTTTGCTACTTCACCTATCTTTGTTACTGATAAGGATTATGATTTCTCTGTTGATACTGAGATAATTACTTTGGTTGAATCTGATCCTTTTTATGGCTATGAATCTGAAACTGTTGTGGCACATCTTACTAAATTAAATGATATAGCCACCCTGTTCACGAATGATGAGAAAACTCTCTATTATTATATTCTTAAATTATATCCATTCTCATTAAAGGGTGATGCTAAGATATGGTTTAATTCTCCTGATCCTGGTTGTGTGCGTAGTCCCCAAGATATGATTTACTACTTCTCTGCTAAATATTTCTCCGCTCATAAGAAACAAGGTGCTTTAAGGGAAATGTATAATTTTGTGCATATTGAAGAAGAGAGTCTCCGACAAGCTTGGGGGAGGCTTCTCCAATTACTTAATGCTTTGCCTGATCATCCTCTCAAGAAAAATGAAATACTTGATATCTTTTATAATGGACTAACCGATGCTTCCAGAGATCACCTGGATAGTTGTGCTGGTTGTGTTTTCAGGGAAAGAACATTTGATCAAGCTGAATTGCTATTAAATAATATGTTGACTAATGAAAATAATTGGACACTTCCTGAAGCAACTCCTAAGCCAACTCCGAAGAAGAGGGGTATTCTATTTCTCAGTCCTGAAGATATGCAAGAGGCGAAGAAATCTATGAAAGAAAAATGTATTAAAGCTGAAGATGTTAAGAATTTACCTCCTATTGAAGAAATACATGGTCTTAATTTGCCGCCTGTTGAAGAAATACATGGTCTTGATAACCCGACATAGGTAGTAAAGGTAAATTCCGTCTATAGGTTTGATGAAGGTGATATCCCTCGTTATAAGTCTGCTAGCCAATGCTTAGATGAGTTTGATAATTTTATTTTCAAACAAGAAAACTTCAATGCTTATGTTGGTAGACAGTTGAAACACAATGCTGATATGCTTGAACACTTGATTGATTATATGTCTAGAGTTAAAGGTGAACTTAAACTCATTAGTAAACATGCTTCTATGGTTACCACTCAAGTAGAACAAGTGCTTAAGGCTCAAAATGATTTGCTCAGTGAATTAAATTATAAGAAAAATGACTTTGCTGTTAGAGTTGCAACTAGAGGAGGTAAAGTGACTCAGGAACCTTTTTATCCTGAAGGTCACCCTAAGAGAATTGAGCAGGATTCTCAGATAATTAATGTTGATGCACCTAGTCCTTCTAAAAGGAAGAAAAATAAAAATGATAGGACTTTGCATGCTTCTAGTGAACCTGTTGCTGCCACACCTGAGAATCCCAATGATACTTCTATTTCTGATGCTGAAACACAATCTGGTAATGAACATGAACCTATTGATAATGTTAATGATGATGTTCATGCTGATGCTCAACCTAGTAATAACAATGATGCAGAGATTGAACCTACTGTTGATCTTGATAACCCACAACCAAAGAATCAACATTATGATAAGAGAGACTTTGTTGCTAGGAAGCACGGTAAACAAAGAGAACCATGGGTTCAAAAACCCATGCCTTTTCCTCCTAAACCATCCATGAAAAAGGATGATGAGGATTTTGAGCGCTTTGCTGAAATGATTGGACCTATCTTCTTGCGTATGCGTTTTACTGATATGCTTAAAATGAATCCTTATGCTAAGTATATGAAGGATATTGTTACAAATAAGAGAAAGATACATGAAGCTGAATTTCCACCATGCTTGCTAATTATACTTATAAGGGTGGAATACCTAAGAAACTAGGAGATCTAGGAGTACCTACTATACCATGCTCCATTAAAAGAAACTATGTTAGAACTGCTTTATGTGATCTTGGAGCCGGTGTTAGTGTTATGCCTCTCTCTTTATATCATAGACTTGATTTGATTAAGTTGACACCTACTGAAATATCTTTGCAAATGGCCGATAAATCAACTGCTATACCTGTCGGTATTTGTGAGGATGTGCCTGTTGTGGTTGCAAACGTTACTATTTTAACGGAATTTGTTATTCTTGATATTCCTGAGGATGATAGTATGTCTATTATTCTTAGAAGACCCTTTTTGAATACTGAAGGGGCTGCTATTGATTGCAACAAAGGCAATGTCACTTTTCATGTTAATGGTAATGAGCATACGGTACACTTTCCGAGGAAACAACCTCAAGTCCACAGTATCAATTCTATTGGAAAATTTTCATTGATTATTATTGGAGGTTTCGAATTTCCTCTTCCTACTGTCAAGAAGAAATATGATATTCTTATTGTTGGGGATGTGCATATCCCCGTTGAGATAACCTAGTGTTATTCGAAATTTCTCTAGTTCCACGTTATTCGAAAAGAGTTTGTTAACAGGACTTGATCAACCTTGTTAGTGGATTCCTTTTGATGAGCATGAGATGGATGAAGTTAGAAAGCACAACCTTATGTACCCTCCTTTTATTTTCTGTTACTTAGATTAAATAAAAGCAAAAATAGTATATTCTATCGGTTTTCTGAATTATCTGTGCAATATAAAAATACCCCAAAAATAATAGTTCTCCAAATGCCCCAAAATTGAAATATGATTTTTTTTCTAGAATATTTGAGAATATCTGGCACTGAGAACACATCAGGGGGAGCAAGCACCTTGCCACGAGGGTACAGGGCACGCCCACCCCCCTGGGCGCGCCCCCTGCCTCGTGGGCCCATGGTGGCTCCCCTCCACTTATTCCAGCCACCACACACTCTTCCTCCTAAAAAAATCACCAACCAGCTCAAGCCAAGTTCTAGCTCATTTTAGTGTGATTTTCGATCTCCTAGCTCAAAGCTCCACTCACGAAACTGCTTTGGGGGATTGTTCTTTGGTATGTGACTCGTCCAATGGTCCAGTTAGTTTTTGTTCTAGTGCTTTATTAATTGCAATTTTTTGCTTCCTAGGTGACCCTGTTCTTGAGCTTGCATGTCAAATTTATTTGGTCCCAAGTAGTTCATTGCATTATATAGTCTCTAGGCACTTGTGGAAGTAGTTGCTATCAATTTTGTTGAGTTTGGTTCATTTTTATTTTAAGTTACTAAAAATTTTAGAAAATTTTCAGAGGAAGAAATATGTCTAGGAAATTGTACCAAGGTGGTTCTTCAAGGAAGCAAGGACCCAGGCCCGCAATGCGTGAGCCGGACCATGAACTACCAAGAGAAGCTCAAGTGCGGCCTTGTGAATGGCCGTCAGACGATTTCATGGTCCGAGCAGGAATTAAGGAGGAATTTGATGCATATGTGTGTAATGCTGAACTCGAGGGCTTCATGCTAGATAAGTGCCCTCAATACTACCACCTAACTGATTCCTTTGTGCGAAGGTTCAAATTTTCGTCTTCACGTAATTCTCACACTGTCCTATTTGATATCTATGGCCAATCTTATACTATGGACTTAGAGGATTTTAATACTTCTTGCAAACTTCCACAATGGGGTAGTGTTAGTGAACCTCGCAAATCTGAGTTTAGAGATTTTCTTGCTAGTATTACAGTGCGGGAATCTAGAGATGTAACACAAGCTACCATAGGGAGCATTCATTTTCCTGCTATACATTATTTTTCTCTCTTCATAGGTAGGTGCATAAATATTAAGGATGAAGCATGTCACATGTGTGACCTTGATCTTAGCGTTCTCAAGAGTGTTGTTTTAGGAAATAAACAATATAACTTGGGGGCCATTGTTGCACGGAGGTTGCATAATAATGGTTTAAGTGGAGACTTCTTTGGTGGAATTTATGCAACCTGTGTGGCTAATTTTCTTGGGATACCTATACATGAAAATGATATGGAATTACCTCCCGCTTATCTAGGATATGAGGTTATGGTTCGCCATCAGTTTATTGAGAGGAACGAACAACCTCTCCAGTACCGACTAATGTTTGACAGGCGCCGCATTTTCCATGTTGCTCTCCTTGCTCCTACTTTCTTTGACTTTCAAACAAAAGGGAGATTTATTATAAACAGGGAGGACGTGAACGAGTATAAAAGGAGGATGGAGACAGCTCGCCTCCAAGTGGCAGCTCATGAGGCAACAGCTGCTGCATCACAGTACAACCCCAACTACAACTTTGGATATCCGCCAGGCCAGCCATGGCCCTAGACCAACTTAGGCCAAAATCCTAAGCTTGAGGGAGTAAGTATTTCTCACCGACATTACATTCATGCTCACACACTCATGCTAGTTGTCGGTGCTCATACTTTTTCACTGTAATATCCATGCTAGTTTATTTTCTTTTTTTCTCGCTTTCTTCTTGTGTGTTTGATAAACCTTAAGAAAACCAAAAAAACTTAGTTGTAGCTTTTTAGCTAGTTTACTTTCCATGCTTGGAGTAGTAATAATTAAAAGAAAACCCAAAAATATTTCTCGTTCTTCTTTTGCTTGTTGGGAGCTTTCCTGTGTAAATAGTTTTATTTTTTTCTTTTCTTTGGGGGTCGAGAGGAGAAGACCATAATGAAAATGTTGAAATGGCTTTTATATGCATTATTGTTGATTTAACTAAGAGCCCATATTATCTTGTCTTCTCCTTTGTATCGAATGCCTGCATATTCCAGCTTAGTCCAATGCACGTGCACTATTATTATTATCCACATCATTCGGTGGTGTAAATATGATTAGTTCAACGTTCCTGATTCAGCCTATTATGAATAAACATGTCTGCAATGACAAATAGAGATTATAGTTGCTTATGCCATGCTTAATTAGCTAGGAGTTTATAATTGGTTACCTTGTGTGCCAACATGCTATTAAAATGGTTGTGATGTGGTATGATGGGATGGTATCCTCCTTTGAATGCTTCGAGTGACTTGACTTGGCACATGTTCACGCATGTAGTTGAAACAAAATCAACATAGCCTCCATGATATTTATGTTCATGGTGGATTATATCCTACTCATGCTTGCACTTAATGTTTATTAATTTTAATGCATGTTCATGATTGTTGTCGCTCTCTAGTTGGTCGCTTCCCAGTCTTTTTCTAGCCTTCACTTGTACTAAGCGGGAATACTGCTTGTGCATCCACTTCCATAAACCCCAGAGTTATTCCATATGAGTCCACCATACCTTCCTATATGCGGTATCTACCTGCCGTTCCAAGTAAATTCGTATGTGCCAAACCCTAAACCTTCAAATAAAATTATGTTTTGCATGCTCGAAAAGCTCATGTATCAACTAGGGTTGTTTGTATCTTCCATGCTAGGCTGGTTATTCTCAAGAGGAGTGGACTCCACTCCTCACTCACGAGAAAATGGCTGGTCACCGGGATGCCCAGTCCCATGCTCTAAGCAAATCAAATCGAAATAATTGCAAACAAAACTCTCCCGGGACTCTTGTTAGTTGGAGGCACTCGTTGTTTCGAGCCAGCCATGGATTGATGCTTGTTGGTGGAGGGGGAGTATAAACTTTACCACTCTGTTTGGGAACCGCCTATAATTTGTGTAGCATGGAAGATATCGAGATCTCTCGGTTGTTATGTTGACAATGAAAGTATGCTGCTCAAAATATTATTTATCTCTATTTTAAAATCAAGCTCTGGCACCTCTACAAATCCCTGCTTCCCTTTGCGAAGGGCCTATCTATTTACTTTTATGTTGAGTCATCATCCTCTTATTAAAAAGCACCCGCTGGAGAGCACCGCTGTCATTTGCATCCATTACTATTAATTTATATTGAGTATGACTATGACTGGATCTCTTTTACCATGAATTACAATGTCTAGTCAGTCCTTCATCTTCAGAGGTGCTCTGCATTTATGTTTTGCGGTCTCAGAAAGGGCTAGTGAGATACCATCTTGTTATATCATATTATGATTGTTTTGAGAAAGTGTTGTCATCCAAGATTTATTATTATTGCTCGCTAGTTGATTATGCCATTGATATGAGTAAACATGAGACCTAAATGTTATTGGAATATGGTTAGTTCATAATCTTTGCTGAAAACTTGAATGCTGGGTTTACATATTTACAACAACAAGAGCAAACAGAGTTTGTAAAAAATTTTCTTTATCACTTTCAGTTTGCCAACTGAATTGCTAGAGGACAAGCAAAGGTTTAAGCTTGGGGGAGTTGATACGTCTCCGTGTATCTACTTTTCCAAACACCTTTGCCATTGTTTTGGAATCTAACTTGCATGATTTGAATGGAAACTAACCGGACTGACGATGTTTTCAGCAGAATTGCCATGATGTTATTTTTGTGCAGAAATAAAAATTCTCGGAATGACCTGAAAATCAACGGAGATTACTTTTGGAATTAATAAAAAATACTGGCAATAGAATCAAGGCCAGGGGGCCCACACCATGTCCACGAGGGTGGGGGCGCGCCTACCCCCTGGGTGCGCCCCCTGCCTCGTGGGCCCCCTGGAACTCCACCGACCTCAACTCCAACTCTATATATTCACCTTCGGGGAGAAAAAATCAGAGAGAAAGATTCATGGCGTTTTATGATACGGAGCCGCCACCAAGCCCTAATCTCTCTCAGGAGGGCTGATCTGGCGTCCATTTGGGGCTCCGGAGAGGGGAATCCGTCGCCATCGTCATCATCAACCTTCCTCCATCACCAATTTCATAATGCTCACCGCCGTGCGTGAGTAATTCCATCGTAGGCTTGCTGGACGGTGATGGGTTGGATGAGATTTATCATGTAATCGAGTTAGTTTTGTTAGGGTTTGATCACTAGTATCCATGATGTTATGAGATAGATGTTGCTATGACTTTGCTATGCTTAATGCTTGTCACCAGGGCCCGAGTGCCATGATTTCAGATCTGAACCTATTATGTTTTCATGAATATATGTGATTTCTTGATCCTATCTTGCAAGTCTATAGTCACCTATTATGTGTTATGGTCCGTTAACCCCGAAGTGACAAGAATCAGGACCATTACCGGTGATGACCGTAGTTTGAGGAGTTCATGTATTCACTAAGTGTTAATGCTTTGGTCCGCTACTCTATTAAAAGGAGGCCTTAATATCCCTTAGTTTCCAATAGGACCCCGCTGCCACGGGAGGGTAGGACAAAATATGTCATCCAAGTTTTTTTCCATAAGCACGTATGACTATATTCGGAATACATGCCTACATTACATTGATGAATTGGAGCTAGTTCTGTGTCACCCTATGTTATCCGGCATAATTATCCATCACCGATCCAATGCCTACGAGCTTTTCACATATTGTTCTTTTCTTAGTTACTTTGTCGTTGCCACTATTACAATTACTACAAACTATCACTGTTACTTTTGCCACCGTTATCGTTACTCATTCTACTTTGCTACTAAATAATTTGCTGTAGATACTAAGTTATTCAGGTGTGGTTGAATTGACAACTCAACTGCTAATACTTTAGAATATTCTTTGGCTCCCCTTGTGTCGAATCAATAAATTTGGGTTGAATCCTCTACCCTCGAAAACTGTTGCGATCCCCTGTACTTGTGGGTTATCAACCTATTACATGTTATGATATGTAAACCCCAAGGTGAAAATAATTGGGATACTTTCCGGTGATGACTGTAGTTTGAGGAGTTCATGTATTCACTATGTGTTAATGGTTTGTTTCGGTTCTCTATTAAAATAAGGTCTTAATATCCCTTAGTTTCCTTATGGACCCCGCTGCCACGGGAGGGTACGACAAATGATGTCATGCAAGTTCTTTTCCATAAGCACGTACGACTATTTACGGAATACGTGTCTACATAATATTTATGAACTGGAGCTAGTTTTGTATCGCCCTAGGTTATGAATGTTATATGATGAATATTATCCAACGAAATCATGGATCCAATGCCTACGAGCTTTTCACATATTGTTCTTGCTAAGTTGCTATTGCTATTTCTATTGTTACAACAGCTACAAAATTGTTTCTGTTGTTATCGTTACCACTGCTATTGTTACTACTACTATCAAACTATCATACTACTATGCAATCGATCACCTTGTTGCAGATATTTAATCTCCAGGTGTGGTTGAATTGACAACTCAGCTGCTAATACTTACAAATATTCTTTGGCTCCTCTTGTGTCGAATCTATAAATTTGGGGTGAATACTCTACCCTCAAAAACTGTTGTGATACCCTATACTTGTGGTTTATCAAGACCTTTCTCTGGCACCGTTGTCAGGGAGCATATATATATTTGTTGAGACACTTGGGATTTATATCTGTTTATCATTGTGAAGAATGTGAAAGATACTGGAACCAAGATCATTCCCTTTAAGACGAGGGGAGGTAAGGAATTGCCATCTAGCTCTGCACTTGATTCACCTTCTGTTTTGAATAGACTTGCAACACCACCATCTGCTATTAATTCTGATATGTTGCAAGTTATTGATGATGCTACTTCTTATATGAATGATGCTTATGATGATGCTAGTACCTCGCTTGATAAGACTGTGCCACTAGGTGAATTTCTTGATGAACAACTTGCTAGAGCTAAAGATATTGAGAACGCTGAAACTAATGGAATTACCGAATATGATGAAGTCTTTGAAACTGAAAACACTAAACACCTATTAGACCTAGCTCTCCTAGATTTGAATTGCCTAATATACCTGAGGGTTATGTTTTGGATGGAGAGGTAGCTAGACACTTTCTTGCTTCTAAAGATAGAGATGATCTTAAGAAGTTATTATGCAAGTTGAAAGAAAAATCCAGGAATGCTAGAATGAAATGCGATGCACAGTTTTCTACTTCACTATCTTTATTACTGATAAGGATTATGAATTCTCTATTTAACCAGAGTTAATTACTTTGGTTGAATCTGATCATTTCCATGGCTATGAAACTGAAACTGTTGTGGCACATCTTACTAAATTAAATGTTATAGCCACCCTTTTTGCTCATGATGAGAAAAAATGCTACTACTATATTCTTAAGTTATTTCCATTCTCATTAAAGGGTGATGATAAGATATGGTACAATACTCTTGCTCCTGGTTGTGTGCGTAGTCCCTAGGATATGATTTATTACTTCTCTGAAAAATATTTTCTTGGTCATAAGAAACAAGCTGCCTTATAGGAAATATTTAACTCTGTGAAAATTGAATAAGAGTATCCCACAAGCTTGGGGGAGGCTTCTCTAATTACCTAATGCTTTGCCTGATCATCCTCTTAAGAAAATGAAATACTTGATATCTTCTATAATGGACTAACTGATGCTTCTACGGACTTCCTAGATAGTTTTGCTGGTTGTGTTTTCCGGTAACGAACTAATGAACAAGTTGAGGAATTATTGAATAATATATTAAAGAATTATGATGATTGGACACTTCCTGAACATTACCTAAACCAACTCTGAATAAGAGTGGTATCTTATTTCTCTGTCCTGAAGATATGCAAGAGGCAAAGAAATGTATGACGGAAAAAGGTATTAAAGCTGAAGATGTTAAAACTTTACCTCCTATTGAAGAAATACATGGACTTGACACACCACCATCACAGGTGGTAGAGGTAAATTCCCTTTTAAAGTTTGATAAAGGTCATATCCCTTACAATAAACATCATGTCAATGCTTATATGAATTGGACAATTACATTATGAAGCAAGATCACTTCAATGCTAATGTTATGAAACAATTGGAACAAAATTCTGGTATGATTGCTTGCTTGAGTGACTTGTTATTTAGAATCACTAATGATGTTAGAGGTGTAGGGAAACATGCCTCTATGGTTCAATCCCAGTTATAACAAGTTTCTAAATATCAAAGAGAATTGCATAGTGGAATGAACAATAATATAAATGATTGTGCTGTTAGAGTAGCAACTAGGGGAGGCAAAATGACCCAGGAACCACTTTATCCTGAGGGACACCCTAAAAGAATTAAACAAGACTCTCAAAGAATTAATGCTGATGCACCTAGTCCTTCTAAAAGGGAAAGGAAGAAGAATAATAATAGGACTTCGCATACCTCTAGTGAACCTCAAATAGAAAAACCTTCTGAAGATAATAATGATGTTTCTGTTTCTAATGTTGAAACTCAATCCGGTAATGAACATTCACCTACTCATAATGAAAACGATATTGATGATGTTTATGAAGATGCTCAACCAGACAATGATAAAGAACCATATAATGATGTTGAAATAGAACTTGTTGTTGATCTTGATAGCCCACAACCTAAAAATAAATGATACAATAAAAGAGACTTTTTGCTAGAAAACATGGTAAGAAAGAGAGCCATGGGTTCAGAATCCCATGCCCTTTCCACCTAAACCATCTAAAGAAAAAAATGATGAGGAATTTAAATGCTTTGCTGAATTGCTTAGGCCAGTCTTTTTGCGCACTCGTTTGACTGATATTTTAAAGATGGCCCCTTATGCAAAATACATGAAAGGGATTGTCACTTATAAAAGAAAAATACCTGAAGCTGAAATCTCCACCATGCTTGCTAATTATTCTTTTAAGGATGGAGTACCTAAAAAACTGGGAGATCCAGGAATACCAACTAAACCATGCTCTATTAAAAGAAATTATGTCAAAACTACTTTATTTGATTTAGGAGCTGGTGTTAGTGTTATGCCTTTCTCTTTATATAGAAGACTTGATCTGAATAAACTCACACCTAGTGAGATATCATTTCAAATGGCTGACAAATCAACTGCCATACCTGTCGGTATTTGTGAGGATGTGCCCGTTGTTGTTGCAAATGTTACTATCTTAACAGACTTTCTTATGGTTGAGATGCCCGAGGACGACAACATGTCGATTATACTTGGTAGACCCTTTTTGAATACTGCAAGGGCTATTATTGATTGCAATAAAAGCAAAGTCACTTTTCATATCAATGGTAATGAGAATACGGTGCATTTTCCGAAGAAACAATTTCAAGTGAATGGTATTAATGTTAATGAAAAATCTCCAACAATTAATATTGGAAGTTTTCAACTCCCGTTACTTACTGCCAAAAATAAATATGAAATACCTATTGTTGGGGATATGCATATCCCCGTTGAGTCAACTTAGAGTTTACAAAGATTCTTCGAGTTCATGCTAATCAGAAGTGGTTATTAGTAAGACTTAACCTTATTAATGGATTATTTTCGAGAGACATGTGGTCGATGAATTCAGTAAGCACAAACTTTTGTCCCTACTTTTTGTTTTCTGTAATTCGTAGTTGAATAAAATAAAATGCCATGTTTATCCTGTTTTCTGAATTTTGTGTGCAATAAAAAGTGGTTAAAATAAAAGTGATCAGAATGACATAAAATTTTGACATGATTTTTTCTGAATATTTAAGATTTTTCTATACAAATGACATCACAGCGGGTTCCCCTGGTGCCCACAACGCACCAGGGCGTGCTAATGCTACTTCTTGAGCTTGCGTTGGTTTTTCCCTTGAAGAGGAAAGGGTGATGCAGCAAAGTACAGATAAGTATTTGCCTCATTTAAGAACCAAGGTATCAATCCAGTAGGAGAAGAACGTGAAAATCACCAATACATGCACAAACAATCAAGCACTTGCACCCAACGCGATAAAGGGGTTGTCAATCCCTTCATGGTCACTTGCAAAGGTGAGATGTGATAGAGATAGATAAATAAAACTAAATAAAAGATAAAATATTTTGGGGTTTTTTTTTGGTTTATAGATCTAAAAGTAAATGATTGCAAAATAGTAGATCGAAAACTAATATGATGGAAAATAGACCCGGCGGACAATTGATGGAAAAGCGCAAAGTTATGACTGAAGGAAATATGCCCTAGAGGCAATAATAAAGTTGTTATTTATATTTCCTTATATCATGATAAATGTTTATTATTCATGCTAGAATTGTATTAACCAGAAACTTAGTACATGTGTGAATATATAGACAAATAGAGTGTCCCTAGTATGCCTCTACTTGACTAGCTCATTAATCAAAGATGCTTAAGTTTCCTAACCATAGGCATGTGTTGTCATTTGATGAACGGGATCACATCATTAGAGAATGATGTGATGGACAAGACCCATCCGTTAGCTTGGCATAATGATCGTTTAGTTTTATTGCTATTGCTTTCTTCATGACTTATACATATTCCTCTGACTATGAGATTATGCAACTCCCGAATACCGGAGGAACACTTTGTATGCTATCAAACATCACAAGTAACTGGGTGATTATAAAGATGCTCTACATGTGTCTCCAAAGGTGTTGTTGAGTTGGCATAGATCAAGATTAGGATTTGTCACTCCGAGTATCGAAGAGGGATCTCTGGGCCCTATCGATAACGCACATCACTATAAGCCTCGCAAGCAATGTGACTAATGAGTTAGTTGTGGGATGATGCATTACAGAACGAGTAAAGAGACTTGCCGGTAAGGAGATTGAACTAGGTATGAGGATACCGACGATCGAATCTCGGGCAAGTAACATATCGATGACAAAGGGAATGACGTATGTTGTTATGCAGTTTGACCGATAAAGATCTTCGTAGAATGTATAGGAGCCAATATGAGCATCCAGGTTCTGCTATTGGTTATTGACCGGAGATGTGTCTCGGTCATGTCTACATAGTTCTCGAACCCGTAGGGTCCGCATGCTTAACGTTCGATGACGCTTTGTATTATGAGTTATGTGTTTTGGTGACCGAAGTTTGTTCGGACTCGCGGATGAGATCACAGACATGACGGGGAGTCTCGAAATGGTTGAGAGGTAAAGATTCATATATAGGAAGGTTCTATTCGGACATCCGAATGGTTCCGAGTGATTCGGTTATTTTTTCGGAGTAAAGAGGGGTTACCGGAAACCCCCGGGGGAATATTGGGCCTACATGGGCCATAGGGGAGAGCGGAGGCACCCCACAAGGGGTGGTCGCGCCCCTCCCTATAGGGAGTCTGAATTGGGCTAGGGAGGGGGGCGCACCCCCCCCCCTTTCCTTCTCCTCTTCCTCTCCCTTCCCTCTTTCCCCCTCCGAAAAAAGGAAAGGGAGTCCAACTAGGATTGGGAGTCCTAGTTGGACTCCCCCCTTTGGCGCGCCCTCCTTGGGCACCGGCCTCCTCCTCCCCCTCCTTTATATACGTGTCCAGGGGGCACCCCAAAGGCACATCAATTGTTCTTAGTCGTGTGCGGTTCCCGCCTCCATAGTTTACCACCTCAGTCATGTTGTCGTAGTGCTTAGGCGAAGCCCTACGCGGATCACATCACCCACACCGTCGCCACGCTGTCATGCTAACGGAACTCTCGCTCGACCCTCTACTGTATCAATAGCTCGAGGGAGGTCATCATGTTGAACGTGTGCTGAACACGGAGGTGTCGTACGTTCGGTACTTGGATCGGTTGGATCGTCAAGACGTTCGACTACATCAACCGCGTTACTAAACGCTTCCGCTTTCGGTCTATGAGGGTACGTGGACACACTCTCCCATCTCATTTCTATGCATCTCCTAGTTAGATCTTGCGTGATCATAGGAAATTTTTTGAATTACTACGTTCCCCAACAGTGGCATCCGAGCCAGGTCTATGCGTAGATGATATATGCACGAGTAGAACACAATGAGTTGTGGGTGATAATAGTCATACTGCCTACCACCAACGGCTTACTTTGATTCGGCGGTATTGTTGGATGAAGCAGCCCGGACCGACATTACATGACCGCGTTCATGAGACTGGTTCTACCGACGTGCTTCGCATCCAGGTGGCTGGCGGGTGTCTGTTTCTCCAACTTTAGTTGAATCGAGTTTGACTACGGCCGGTCTTTGTTCAAGGTTAAAACAGCACACTTGATGACAAATCGTTGTGGTTTTGATGCGTAGGTAAGAACGGTTCTTGCTAGAAGCCCATAGCAGCCACGTAAAACTTCCAACAACAAAGTAGAGGACGTCTAATCTATTTTTGCAGGGCATGTTGTGATGTGATATGGTAAAGACGTGATGAGATATAAATTGTTGTATGAGATGATCATGTTTTCTAAAAGTTATCGGCAACTGGCAGGAGCCTTATGGTTGTCGTTTTATTGTATGAAATGCAATCGCCATGTAATTGCTTTACATTATCACTAAGCGGTAGCAATAGTCGTAGAAGCAATAGTTGGCGAGACGACAACGATGCTACGATGGAGATCAAGGTGTCAAGCCGGTGACGATGGAGATCATGACGGTGCTTTGGAGATGAGATCAAAGGCACAAGATGATGATGGCCATATCATGTCACATATTTTGATTGCATGTGATGTTTATCCTTTCTGCATCTTATTTTTCTTAGTACGTGATGCCTACTATGCAACCTTCTTCTTGTAGACATTGTTGGGCCTCCAAGTGCAGAGGTTTGTAGGACAGTAGAAAATTTCCCTCAAGTGGATGACCTAAGGTTTATCAATCCGTGGGAGGCGTAGGTTGAAGATGGTCTCTCTCAAACAACCCTGCAACCAAATAACAAAGAGTCTCTTATGTCCCCAGCACACCCAATACAATGGTAAATTGTATAGGTGCACTAGTCCGGCGAAGGGATGGTGATACAAGTGCAATATGGATGGTAGATATAGGTTTTTGTAATCTGAAAATATAAAAACAGCAAGATAACTATTGATAAACGTGAACGTAAACGGTATTGCAATGCTAGGAAACAAGGCCTAGGGTTCATACTTTCACTAGTGCGAGTTCTCTCAACAATAATAACATAATTGGATCATATAACTATCCCTCAACATGCAACAAAGAGTCACTCCAAAGTCACTAATAGCGGAGAACAAACGAAGAGATTATGGTAGATGCTGAAACCACCTCAAAGTTATTCTTTCTGATCAATCTATTCAAGAGTCCGTAGTAAAATAACACGAAGCTATTCTTTCCGTTCGATCCATCATAGAGTTCGTACTAGAATAACACCTTAAGACACAAATCAACCAAAGCCCTAATGTCACCTAGATACTCCATTGTCACCTCAAGTATCCGTGGGTATGATTATATGATATGCATCACACAATCTCAGATTCATCTATTCAAACCAACACAAAGTACTTCAAAGAGTGCCCCAAAGTTTCTACCAGAGAGTCAAGACAAAAACGTGTGCCAAACCCTATGCATAAGTTCACAAGGTCACTGAACCCGCAAGTTGATCACCAAAACATACATCAAGTAGATCACGTGAATATCCCATTGTCACCACAGATAAGCACATGCAAGACATACATCAAGTGTTCTCAAATCCTTAAAGACTCAATCCGAAAAGATAACTTCAAAGGGAAAACTCAATCCATTACAAGAGAGTAGAGGGGGAGAAACATCATAAGATCCAACTATAATAGCAAAGCTCGTGATACATCAAGATCGTACCACCTCAAGAACACGAGAGAGAGAGATCAAACAGATAGCTACTGGTACATACCCTCAACCCCGAGGGTGAACTACTCCCTCCGCGTCATGGAGAGTGCCGGGATGATGAAGATGGCCACTGGTGAGGGATCCCCCCCTCGGCGGTGCTTGGAACGGGTGTAGATTGGTTTTCGGTGGCTCTGGAGGCTTGCGGCGGCGGAACTCCCGATCTATTCTGCTCCCCGATGTTTTTAGGGTATATGGACATATATAGGCGAAAGAAGTCGGTCAGGGGAGCCACGAGGGGCCCACTAGGGTGGGGGTGCGCCTCCCTTCTTCGTGGCTTCCTCGAAGCTTCCCTGACGTCTACTCCAAGTCTCCTGGATTGCTTCCGTTCCAAAAATAACTCTCCCAAAGGTTTCATTCTGTTTGGACTCCGTTTGATATTCATTTTCTTCGAAACACTGAAATAGGCAAGAAGACAACAATTTAGGCTGGGCCTCCGGTTAATAGGTTAGTCCCAAAAATAATATAAAAGTGTTTAATAAAGCCCATAAACATCCAAAACAGATAATATAATAGCATGAATACTTCATAAATTATAGATACTTTGGAGACGTATCAGTACGGCGGTAGCATTATAAGATGATCCCTCACTAAATTTCAAGGTATAAGTGTTCTCGCTGAGTATGCACCATTGCTACAGTTCGTCGTGCCGAGACACCACGTGATGATCGGGTGTGATAAGCTTTACGTTCACATAAAACGGATGCAATCCAGTTTCGCACGTGCAAAACACTCGGGTTAAGCATATGCGGATATGGCCTCGGAACACTAAGACCAAAAGTTCGAACATGAATCATATAGTAGATATGATCAACACAGTGATGTTCACCATTGAAAACTACTCCATCTCACGTGATGATCAGACATGGTTTAGTTGATATGGATCATGTTATCATTTAGATGACTAGAGGGATGTATATCTAAGTGGGAGTTCTTAAGCAATATGATTAATTGAACTTTAATTTATCATGAACTTAGTACCCGATAGTTTTTTGCATGTCTATGTTGTTATAGATCAATGGCCCGTGCTATCGTTCCCTTGAATTTTAATGCGTTCTTAGAGAAAGCTAAGTCGAAAGATGATGGTAGCAACTACACGGACTGGGTCCGTAACTTGAGGATTATCCTCATTGCTGCACAGAAGAATTACATCCTGGAAGCACCGCTAGGTGCAAGACCCGCTGCAGGAGCAACTCCGGACGTTATGAACATCTGGTAGAGCAAAGCTGATGACTACTCGATAGTTCAGTGTGCCATGCTTTACGGCTTAGAATCGGGACTTCAAAGACATTTTGAACGTCATGGAGCATATGAGATGTTCCAGGAGTTGAAGTTAATATTTCAAGCAAATGCCCGAATTGAGAGATATGATGTCTCCAATAAGTTCTATAGCTGAAAAACGGAGGAGGATAGTTATGTCAGTGAACATATACTCAGAATGTCTGGGTACCACAACCACTTGAATCAACTGGGAGTTAATCTTCCTGATGATAGTGTCATTAACAGAGTTCTTCAATCACTTCCACCAAGCTATAAAAGCTTCATGATGAACTATAATATGCAACGGATGGATAAGACAATTCCCGAGCTCTTCGCAATGCTAAAGGTTGCGGAGGTAGAAATCAAGAAGGAGCATCAAGTGTTGATGGTTAACAAGACCACTAGTTTCAAGAAAAAGGGCAAAGGGAAGAAGGGGAACTTTAAGAAGAACGACAAGAAAGTTGCTGCTCAAGTGAAGAAACCCAAGTCTGGACCTAAGCCTGAAACTGAGTGCTTCTACTGCAAAGGGACTGGTCACTGTTAGAGGAACTGCCCCAAGTATTTGGCGGATAAGAAGGATGGAAAAGTGAAAGGTATATTTGATATACATGTTATTGATGTGTACCTTACTAATGCTTGTAGTAGTGCCTGGGTATTTGATACTGGTTCTGTTGCTCATATTTGCAACTCGAAACATGGATTACGGATTAAACGAAGACTGGCTAAGGACGAGGTGATGATGCGCGTGGGAAATGGTTTCAAAGTCGATGTGATCGCCGTCGGCACTCTACCTCTATATCTACCTTCTGGATTAGTTTTAGACATGAATAATTGTTATTTGGTGCCAGCGTTGAGCATGAACATTATATCTATATCTTGTTTGATGCGAGACGGTTATTCATTTAAATCAGAGAATAATGGTTGTTCTATTTATATGAGTAATATCTTTTATGGTCATGCACCCTTGAAGAGTGGTCTATTTTTGTTGAATCTCAATTGTAGTGATACACATGTTCATAATATTGAAGCCAAAAGATGCAAGGTTAATAATGATGGTGCAACTTATTTGGGGCACTACCGTTTAGGTCATATTGGTGTAAAGCGCATGAAGAAACTCCATGCTGATGGGCTTTTTGGAATCACTTGATTATGAATCACTTGATGCTTGTGAACCATGCCTCATGGGCAAGATGACTAAAACTCCGTTCTCCGGAACAATGGAGCGAGCAACTGACTTTTTGGAAATAATACATACTGTTGTATGCGGTCCAATGAGTGTTGAGGCTCGCGGCGGGTATCATTATTTTTTGACCTTCACAGATGATTTGAGCATATATGGGTATATCTACTTAATGAAACATAAGTCTGGAACATTTGAAAAGTTTAAAGAATTTCAGAGTGAAGTGGAAAATCGTCTTAACAAGAAAATAAAATTTGAATGATCTGATCGTGGAGGTGAATATTTGAGTTATGAGTTTGTTCTTCATTTGAAACAATGTGGAATAGTTTCGCAACTCACGCCACCTGGAACACCACAGCGTAATGGTGTGTCCGAACATTGTAACCGTACTTTATTAGATATGGTGCGACCTATGATGTCTCTTACTGATTTACCGCTATCGTTTTGGGGTTGTGCTTTAGAGACGGCTGCAATCACGTTAAATAGGGCACCATCTAAAACCATTGAGACGACACCATATGAACGGTGGTTTGGCAAGAAACCTAAGTTGTCGTTTCTTAAAGTTTGGGGCTGCGATGCTTATGTGAAAAAGCTTTAACCTGATAAGCTCTAACCCAAATCGGAGAAATGTGTCTTCATAGGATACCCAAAGGAGACTGTTGGGTACACCATCTATCACAGATCCGAAGGCAAGATATTCATTGCTAAGAATGGATCCTTTCTAGAGAAGGGGTTTCTCTCAAAAGAAGTGAGTGGGAGGAAAGTAGAACTTGATGAGGTAATTGTACCTTCTCCCGAATTGGAAAGTAGTTCATCACAGAAATCAATTCCAGTGATTCCTACACCAATCAGTGAGGAAGCTAATGATGATGATCATGAAACTTCAGATCAAGTTACTACCGAACCTCGTAGGTCATCCAGAGTATGATCCGCAACAGACTGGTACAATAATCCTGTTCTGGAGGTCATGTTTCTTGAGCATGACGAACCTACGAACTATGAGGAAGCGATGATGAGCCCAGATTCTGCGAAATGGCTTGAGGCCATGAAATCTGAGATGGGATCTGTCGGTGTTAAAACCGGCGGATCTCGGGTAGGGGGTCCCGAACTGTGCTTCTGGGCGGATGGTAACAGGAGACAAGGGACACGATGTTTTTACCCAGGTTCGGGCCCTCTCGATTGAGGAAATACCCTAATCCTGCTTGATTAATATTGATGATATGGGTAGTACAAGAGTAGATCTACCACGAGATCAAGGAGGCTAAACCCTAGAAGCTAGCCTATGGTATGATTGTTGTTCGTCCTACGGACTAAAACCCTCCGGTTTATATAGACACCAGATAGGTTAGGGTTACACAGAATCGGTTACAATGGAAGGAGATCTACATATCCGTATCACCAAGCTTGCCTTCCACACCAAGGAAAGTCCCATCCGGACACGGGACGAAGTCTTCAATCTTGTATCTTCATAGTCTTGGAGTCCGGCCGTGACGATAGTCCGGCTATCCTGACACCCCCTAGTCCGGGACTCCCTCAGTAGCCCCCGAACCAGGCTTCAATGACGATGAGTCCGGCGCGTTGATTGTCTTCGGCATTGCGAGGCAGGTTCTTCTCCAAATTCCATATACTTGTCAAATAGTGTCCGGCACGATAAATGTTGCGCTCCTCGGCTTTTTGCCCAATAATGGCCATCTTCCACGTGTTTGAATGAATCTGAAAAGCCAGGGTATTTTTACAATATTCCCCTAGCCGCGCAAAGGAGCCGCTTATAAAAGGGCAAGGATCTAGATCTGAGTCACACCATCCCCCTTTGCGAGCTTTCATCGAGCGCCTCGACCAAAGCCCATTCCATCATGGGCCAGTCGGACGTGGCTCCTCCTCTCGCGCTCCCAGCCCCAGCCAAGAATTGGGAGAGATGCTCGGTCCGCATAGCGAGCTAGTTATACTCCAAGCCAAGGGATTTATCCCTCCGGCCTTCATGGTTCCGGTTCGAGCCGGACTTGCCACCTACAAGGGCGGAAAGCAAGCGGAGAGCGTCCCCGATCCCTCTAAAGGAGAGCTGGTGTGCTTCATCTCTTATCTAGTAAGAGGGCTCGGATTTCCAATCCATTCGTTTCTCCGGGGGCTCTTGGAGTTCTACGGCCTCCAACTGCACCATCTTACTCCTGCCTCCATCTTGCACATCGCGGGCTTCGTGGCCCTTTGCGAACTGTTCACAGGCGCCGAGGCTCATTTCGGGCTGTGGAAGAGAATATTCTGCCTAGTGCCCCGTTCTCATGAGGGGTCAATATATCAAGTGGGCGGAGCCGAGCTATGGCGCATCACCGGGACGGATACCTGTCCGGAACCCCAAAGAAGGCGTCCGAAGACTGGCCTTCGGAATGGTTTTACATGGAGGACGTCCCGCTGCCGGATCCTGTTCGGATCGGCCTCCCGGAGTTCAGTAATGCTCCTCTAAAGAAGCGCCTAAGCTGGCGCCCTCGGAGCCCCCAGAGAGAAGATGACCAGGATGTCCGTTATTTGATGAGCCGAATAAGGTTACTGGCTCATGCCGGACTGACCATGACAGGAGTCATGGCAATCTGCATTATGAGGGGAGTGCAGCCGCTCCAATATAGGGGCCACCCCATGTGGGACTTCAACGGGAGGACGATGCCACCCGCCATGGCCGCAAAGGGCAGGATCGGTCACCGAACTGGTGAAGATCTTGTCTGCCATGTACAAAGGAGAGGAGGAGGATTTCCTCCGTGTCAACCCATTGAAGGAGTTTTCTTAGAATAATCCTCGAAGCTGGGTAAGCAAACATCCTTGTGACCTATCCGATCCATATTCCCATAGTTAAATATCTCATTTCATGGTTTTCTTGCAGGAACTCGGCGGACTGTGGAGAAGATACATAGCCCGCCCCACAACCCGAGGATCCGGGCGGTCCCTCGATCCGACCTCGAAGAGGATCCGGATATAACGGTGCAGTTGATCGACGGGTGTTCTACCAACTTAGCATCGACAATGCTTTGGTATCCATTACGGCCGATTACCGGAATACTTCCAGCCCACAGTAATCGAGACCAAGATCCCAAAACCACGATAATGACCCATCCGTGCTTATTTTTATCACCGTATACCAATGGTGTTCCACAGGTGTACCTTCGAGGCGGGAAGCCGAGCCTGCGCGCTGGCCAACAAGGGCAGCGGCCCCGAAGTTAAAAAGAAGTGCGGTCCGGATCGAAACTCCGCCGCATAGCGGTATGGCATGTCACCATACTCCCAAGATTGGTTCTGGAAGGCGTACTAACGCTGATGCTCTTTTCAGAAAAAGAGCGCCACGGACTGAATCCAGAGAGGCTGCCGATCGAACCTTCACCGGACAAGCTTCAAAGCCGAGTCCGGAGGCTGAGGCGAGCACGAGACGTGCGTCGGATGCTGCTCCGACAGAGGATGCCGACAGGTTGTCCGCCACCAACTCCGAGGTGGAGAGCGCCTTGAATCATAGGCGCCGCCGGACAATTCTTCGTGACGCATGTTTCTCCCAAGAGGCCTTGAATGCCTTTGATTCGGAGATGCGCACCTCCGTGCTGCTCAAGATGGTCTAGCGAGCCACGGAGTAGTATGTGAAGGACGTCTGGTAAGGAAATTTGTGATTATATATGCCAAGTAGCTCGAGACTTAAAATAGTTAGGATAACTGATTTAAGGATCATTTTATTATCTTGAGGATCTTACGAGAAAAAGAATACCGACTATCCGGGAGCTGGAAGAGTGTAGTGCCCAACTTGAGGCCGCACTAGCCGCCACGGGGGAGCCACAGAGACCCCTCCGGTAATATACGCTTGAAGATAAATAATTTATGAAGTGCGGCGGGTGTAAATCGACAAAAACATTGCAGATGGCGCCGGACTAGATCCGGACAAGCAACAGCTCTTACGCGGTTAAAGGCGGCGAGAGCGTGCTATGAGGGTGCGGCAGGAGAAGAATAACCTCCAAGACTCCAACACCAAGCTGTGTGAGGAACTATTGTACGTTCGTGCCCTGTTGTCTTATTCCGTAAAGGAGAATCGGCGGCTTCTTAGCGGCATTTTCAGTAAGTGCTTGAGCGTACCTTGAAAAGAGTTCGTGAGGAAGGCCACTAACATAAACATGTTTGCAGGTTTGCTCACAGTGTCGCCCCGAGGAGGAGATGCCCAGTTCTTCAGGTGATCTTCTTCCCGAATTGCGTCAGCTGCACGAACGAGTCCGGCAAGTGATGAAAGGCATCGGCCAAGCCTTGTGGCCATCTATCTCCCTGCCCGAAGGCATTGGGGAGCTGGCGGAGCGGCTTCAAGGAGCACGGCGGCGCTTCCAGCTATGGAAGATATCGGCCTGCCGTCAAGGCGCCAGGGAGGCCTGGGCCATGGTGAAGACGCGGTACACAAAGGCTGACCCAAACCACATGGCCGAGGTCGGACCTGTGGGGCCGGATGGATTGGAGATCCCTGTAAGCTTAGTGTACGGCCAAGTAGAGTTGGCCGCCAAGTATTCCCAGCAAGATTGTAAATTAGATAGCCTATTAGATGGCATTGAGGAGGAATACAATGAGTCGAGTTGACTATGTAAAAATATGACATGACAGAATGACTTCAGCCGGATTGTAGATTTTTTGTCATAGCGGACCTTTTCGCTTTGACCTCCGGACCTAATAGTCCGGAGTGTGTCCGAATACCTTCGTGGTTATATAAGAACCATGGTATGCATGGAGACCAGGCGTAGGGGTCATTGTTGCTGTATCAGACAAGTGCCCAACTAGTTATGTTATATTACATGGGTAGTAAGAAATATCTTCGGGGAGAATAGTTCCGTTAAGGGTTCCTTTATTTGGGATGCATGCCCTAACGTGCATGTCAAAGCTGCTATAAAAGCAGAAAATCATCTGGGGGCAGATGTGTAAATAGTTAAAAATCATCTTTCAGTTCACCGACCGAATATTCCCTTAAGAACGCTAGCTTTCAGCTTCACCTAGTCGGAGGTACACATCCGGCTAACCCGGCAGTAACAATCGCAGAGGTGCTCCCTTTACCTCCTAGCCAAATAATCGGGAACGTAGGGGTAAGCACAGGAGCCAGGCAACCCAGCTTGGCCAAAACTTAAGTCATATCGATGCATATAATGGTGAATAAAAGGCACATGCGGAAGTTTAACGCATGTGTTGGGCATGAAAGCCCGTATAAATAAGCTTCGTGAAAGAAGCCCCGTGTATAATGAGCGGACAGCGCGTCAAGTGTGTGCGAAAGCGCAAACGAGCCTCTAGAGGCTACAAGAAGAAGAAGTGGGAAGGAGAGAAATAGAAGACAGCAAAAAGCAAAAATAAAGAATGCGGACGGAGGAAGGAGACGAACTTGGAGTCCGGCACTTAGGCGTAGAATCTTCGTAGACGGTCTGCGTTCCATGGGTTCGGCTCAAGTCGGTTATCCGATGCGTTTCGTAGATGGTATGCTCCGCCGGTCAGGACCTGGTCGATGATGAAGGGACCTTCCCATTTGGGCTTGAGTTTGTACTTTTTCTTGTCCGGCACGTGTAGAACTAGTTCGCCAACGTTATAAGCTTTGGCCCGTACTTCCCTGCTTTGATATCTTCGAGCCTGCTGTTGATAGAATGCGGAACGAGCTTTTGCCACGTCGCGCTCCTCCTCCAATGCGTCCAAACTGTCCTGCCGATCAAGCTCGGCTTCCCTTTCTTCGTACATGCGCTTTTCGAGGTGAGTCATGTATTATGTCGCAGGCAAGACTGCCTCGTGCCGCATACACCATGAAGAATGGTGTGAATCCGGTAATCTGATCTGGCGTGGTCCGCAGCCCCAGAGTACGGAGTTGAGCTCCTCAACCCAGTGCGTGTTAGATTCCTTGAGGGACCGCACTAGTCTGGGTTTAATGCCGCTCATTATTAGACCATTTGCCTGTTCGACTTGGCCGTTGGTTTGAGGGTGATAGACTGAGGTGTAAGCTTGATGCCCATGTTTTTGCACCATGATTTGACCTCATCGGCCGTGAAGTTGGTGCCATCATCAGTGATGATACTGTGGGGGACACCGTAACGGTGCACAACCCCTGATATGAAGTCTATCACTGGTCCGGATTCGGCCGTTTTAACAGGTTTGGCCTCTATCCATTTGGTGAATTTATCCACCATGACCAATAGGTATTTTTTCTTGTGGGTTCCTCCCTTGAGGGGTCCAACCATGTCAAGCCCCGGCACCGCAAAGCGGCAGGTGATGGGTATAGTTTTAAGGGCGGTGGGTGGCATGTGGCTTTGGTTAGCAAAAAGCGGCAACCGACGCATCGTTGGACTAAGTCCTCACAGATCTGCTCGGGCCGTCGGCCAATAAAATCCTGTACGGAAGGCCTTGCCTACAAGGGCCCGGGCTGCGGCGTGGTGCCCACCCAGTCCGGCATGAATTTCAGCCAGGAGGTTTCGCCCTTCCTCTTCGGAGATGCACCTTTGAAGGACTCCGGTAGTGCTTTTTTTATAAAGCTCTCCCTCATGGACTTTATAGGCTTTAGAGCGTCGTACTATGCAGCGAACCTCATTTTGGACTTCGGGGAGTTCCTGCCTAGTTAGGTAGGCTAGGAATGGTTCCGTCCACGGGGCGATAACCGCCATTATTTCGTGAGCAGAGGGTGTTATCTCGGGGGCGGAGCCTCCGGTTGTGTCAGAGTGTTGGCGTCAGCAAAGGCGGTTGGGTCCGGATTGTTATTGTCGGACTCCCCTTCCCATAGTACGGATGGCTTGAACAGCCGTTCCAAAAAGATATTGGGTGGGACGGCATCGCATTTTGCACCGATGCGCGCCAATATATCCGCCGCCGGGTTGTTATCCCGGGCTATATGATGAAATTCGAGCCCTTCGAACCGTGCTGACATTTTTAGGACCGCATTGCGGTATGCTGCCATTTTCGGATCTTTCATGTCAAAGTCTCCGTTTATTTGGGATATTGCGAGGTTTGAATCCCCGCGCACCTCTAGGCGTTTAATGCCCATGGAGACTGCCATCCGGAGGCCGTGCAAGAGGGCCTTGTATTTGGCTGCGTTGTTGGAGTCCGTATACATTATCTGAAGGACGTATTGGACTGTGTCCCTGGTTGGGGACGTCAGGACGACGCCAGCCCCCAGGCCCGCCAACATTTTGGAGCCATCAAAATGCATGATCCAATTGGAGTATGCGCCGTACTCTTTAGGGAGTTCGGCTTCAGTTCATTCGGCCACGAAGTCGGCCAAAACCTGCGACTTAATAGCTCGTCGTGGCTTATAAGTTATGTCGAATCGGAGGATCTCTATGGCCCGTTTAGCAATCCGGCCCGTCGCGTCGCGGTTGTTTATAATGTCATTAAGAGGTACTTCGGAGGCTACCGTTATCGAACACTCTTGAAAGCAGTGTCGCAGCTTCCGGGATGCCATGAACACCGCGTATGCTATCTTTTGATAGTGTGGGTACCGGGACTTGCATGGAGTTAGGATAGTGGACACATAATAAACCGGTTTTTGAATAGGGATCCGGTGTCCGTCCGTTTCTCATTCGACAACGAGCACCGCGCTGACAACTTGATGTGTTGCAGCGATGTATAATAGCATTGGTTCGCCCACGTTGGGCGCCAGACCGGATTTGTTGCCAAAATGGCCTTTATTTCTTCGAGTCCGGCTGTGGCGTATCTCATCCACTCGAAGTGTTCGGTGCGCGGCGGAGGAGGCGGTAAAGAGGTAATGCCTTTTCTCCTAAGCGGGAGATAAAGCGGCTTAGAGCCGCTATGCATCCCGTCAATTTTTGTATTTGTTTGAGGTCTTTTGGAATATCCAGCCAGACAGAGCTCGAATCTTGGCTGGGTTTGCTTCAATTCCTCTACGGACACAATGAAGCCCAGGAGCTTTTCCTGGAACGTCAAGACGCATTTTTCCGGATTGAGCTTGATGTCATATTTTGAAGATTATCGAATGTGAGCCTCAAGTCGTCTACTAGAGTTTCGGCGTGCTTGGTTTTGACGACCACGTCATCTACGTATGCTTCCACTTTGTTTTGCCGATCTGGTTTGCGGACATATGTCCGAATCATGCAGCGATATGTTGCGCGGCGTTTTTGAGCCCAAAGGGCATTGTGTTGAAGCGAGCGGGCCGTGTGGAGTGATGAATCTGTTGCAGCTTCTGCAGCTCCGCCATCTTGATTTGGTGGTAGCCCGATGCAGCGTCGAGGAAGCACAATGAGTCGTGTCCTGCTGTATGGCGTCAATGATTTGATCAATTCGAGGGAGGGAAGGAATCCTTTGGGCAAGCCTTATTAAGGTCTTTAAAATCAACACATAGGCGCCAGGATTTATCCTTCTTTGGTACCATCACCAGGTTTGCTAGCCAGTCCGGATGTTTTATATCTACGATGAATCCGGCCTCCAAAAGTTTGGCTAGCTCCTCTCCCATGGCCTATCTCTTGGGTTGGAAAAGCGCCGAAGAGCCTGTTTGACCGGCTTGAATCCTTTTAGGATGTTTAGGCTGTGCTCAGCCAGCTGACGTGGGATTCCTGGCATGTCTGAAGGGTGCCAGGCAAAGATGTCCCAGTTTTCTTGTAGAAATTCTCGTAGTGCGGCGTCTACATCAGGGTTTAATTGTGCCCCGATGGAGGCCGTCTTTGCAGGGTCCGTTGGGTGGACTTGGAATTTGACTATTTCATCCGCTGGTTTAAAAGAGGTGGACTTGGATCTTTTATCAAGTATCACATCGTCCCTGTTCACCATGGAGCGCATCGCGGTGAGTTCCTCGGCCGCTAGGGCTTCGAATAGTGCCTCGAGGGCTAGTGCGGCCGTCTTATTTTCGGCGCGGAATGCTATGTTCGGATCACTAGCGAGAGTGATGATTCCGTTGGGACCGGGCATTTTAAGCTTCATATACCCATAATGGGGTATAGCTTGAAAAATTGTGAATGCCTCTTGTCCTAATAAAGCATGGTATCCGCTGTTGAACGGGGCCACTTGAAATGTGACCTCCTCGGACCTGTAATTGTCCAAATGAGGCGAACACTACGTCCGGCGTGATTTTTCCTGTGCGGCATGCTTCCGGTGAGGATTATTCCTCTAAAGGTTGTGCTGCTTCGTTCAATGCGGTTCCAGTCTATTTCCATTTTCATAGGGTTTCCTCATAGATGAGGTTTAGTCCGCTGCCGCCATCCATGAGTACCTTAGTAAGGCGTAAAGCCGTCTACTATCGGGCCGAGGACCAATGCGGTGGTGCCCGGGCAGTTCTAATTTAGGTTAAATCCGGCATTGAAGGTAATAGCTGTGTCACTCCATGGATTTATTGTTGCTACTTGGTAGATTTGGGCAAGGTTGCGAAGTTGTCATTTTCGCATGTTATTTGATGCGAAAGTCTCGAAGACTGTTAACACCGTACTGGTGTTGCTGGGCTGGGATTATGAAGCTAGAAGCTCTTCGCCACTTTTCGCCACTTGTCGTAGTATCCAACATGCTCGAAGGCTATGAGTTGGAGTGGCGCCCTCTGTGCTATGAATTTTGCAGGGTCCGTTTAGCCAACCCTCGACGGTTCCGTACCCTTTAGGGGTTTTGGTTTTTGGTATTCAACCTGGTGCTTGATAAGGATGCACCCTTTTGTTCGGGACTAGGGATGTATTCGAGGCGGATTATCCCAAAATTTACTTTTGGTTTTCGAGCGCTCTCCATCGCACAGTACTTTTGTACGATGGTCACCAAGTCGAAAAAGCGTGTGATTTCGCTGACGACTTATGGCGTTTAGGATTCCCTTGTCCGTGCAATTATTGCAGAAGATTGGTATTAAATCCTCCTCTCGGCAGTCCTTTATCATGTTCATAACCGGGAGGAATGCCCAAGAATGATGTATTGTTTGGCGGGCTCTTGCGAATTTGAGAGAGATCGCTAATGTTTGGATGGGCGGGTGGCACTAAATCCGGAACCCGTCCAATTTAGGACTCAAGGGCGGGAAGTTTCGAACTTCGGAAGCTTGGGTTTTGAGTGCTATCCAACGAGTCCGACCATGAGCCTGACTTTAAGTTCAGGGCATGATCGACGTCCGTCCCTCCGCAGGAATCCGGCATGGAGGGATCGGGAATCTGGACGTAGCTAGTCCTTAAGATAGGAGAAGAGTCGCCGCGTTGCTCCTCTATCACAGCAACATGATGGGTAGCCTGGGGAGTGTTGATCTCTCTCAGATCGGTTTTAGGCCCGATCCGGTCGTGTCTGTGGCGACTCCTGTGGCGGCGATGCAATCCAAGAGCTCATTTACGGAGGAGAGCTCGATCGGATCTAACTGTTTGGCAAGTTCCGAACTGACATGGAGATTGGTTTCGATGACTTGAGAGGTCATCGTCGGCGCGACGGCCGAACTAGCGGACATGAGAAAACCGCCTAGCCGAAGAGTCTGACCAGTGGCCAAGGCTCCTTTGGCGATGGTATCGTCTTTAAAGACGAGATGAAGCATCCTACCTGACGGCGTCATCACTGAGGAACTCTCAATGAAAGCACCAATGTCGGTGTCAAAACCGTGGATCTCGGGTAGGGGGTCCCGAGCGTGCGTCTGGCGGATGGTAACAGGAGACAAGGGACACGATGTTTTTACCAGGTTCGGGCCCTCTCGATGGAGGAAATACCCTACTCCTGCTTGATTAATATTGATAATATGGGTAGTACAAGAGTAGATCTACCACGAGATCAAGGAGGCTAAACCTAGAAGCTAGCCTATGGTATGATTGTTGTTCGTCCCACGGACTAAAACCCTCCGGTTTATATAGACACCGGATAAGTTAGGGTTACACAGTCGGTTACAATGGTAGGAGATCTACATATCCGTATCGCCAAGCTTGCCTTCCACGCCAAGGAAAGTCCCATCCGGACACGGGACGAAGTCTTCAATCTTGTATCTTCATAGTCTTGGAGTCCGGCCGTGACGATAGTCCGGCTATCCGGACAACCCCTAGTCCGGGACTCCCTCAGGATCCATGTATCAGAACAAAGTGTGGACTTCGGTTGACTTTCCCGATGATCGGCAAGCCATAGAGAATAAATGGATCTTCAAGAAGAAGACTGACGCTGATGGTAATGTTACTGTCTACAAAGCTTGACTTGTTGCGAAAGGTTTTTGACAAGTAGAAGGAGTTGACTATGATGATACCTTCTCACCAGTAGCGATGCTTAAGTCTGTCCGAATCATTTTAGAAATTGCAGCATTTTATGATTATGAAATTTGGCAAATGTATGTCAAAACAGCATTCCTTAATGGATATCTTAAAGAAGAGTTGTATATGATGCAACCAGAAGATTTTGTCGATCCTAAAGGTGCTAACATAGTGTGCAAGCTCCAGCGATCCATTTATGGACTGGTGAAAGCCTCTCGGAGTTGGAATATACGCTTTGATAGTGTGATCAAAGCATATGGTTTTGTACAGACTTTTGGAGAATCCTGTATTTACAAGAAAGTGAGTGGGATCTGTGTAGCATTTCTAATATTAATTATGGATGACATATTGCTGATTGGAAATAATATATAATTTCTTTATAGCATAAAAGGATACTTGAATAAGAATTTTTCAATGAAAGACCTTAGTGAAGCTGCATATATATTAGGCATCAAGATCTATAGAGATAGATCAAGACGCTTAATTGGACTTTCACAAAGCACATACCTTGATAAAGTTTTGAAGAAGTTCAAAATGGATCAGTCAAAGAAAGGGTTCTTGCCTGTGTTACAAGGTGTGAAGTTGATTCGGACTCAATGCACCACCACTGCAGAAGATAGAGAGAAAATGAAAGTCATTCCCTATGCCTCAGCCATAGGTTCTATGATGTATGCAATGCTGTGTACCAGACCTGATGTGTGCCTTGCTATAAGTTTAGCATGGAGGTATCAAAGTAATCCAGGAGTGGATCACTGGACAGTGGTCAAGAACGTCCTGAAATACCTCAAAAGGACTAAGGATATGTTACTCGTTTATGGAGGTGACAAAGAGCTCGTCGTAAATTGTTACGTCAATGCAAGCTTTGACACTGATCCGGATGACTCTAAGTCACAAACCGGATACGTATTTATATTGAATGGTGGAGCTATCAGTTGGTGCAGTTCCAAACAGAGCGTCCTGGCGAGATCTACGTGTGAAGCGGAGTACATAGCTGCTTCGGAAGCAACAAATGAAGGATTCTAGATGAAGGAGTTCATATCCGATCTAGGTGTAATACCTAGTGCATTGGTCCAATGAAAATATTTTGTGCCAATACTAGAGCAATAGCCTTGGCGAAAGAATCCAGATTTCACAAGAGAACCAAACACATCAAGAGACGCTTCAATTCCATCCGCGATCAAGTCAAGGAGGGAGACATAGAGATTTCCAAAATACATACAGATATGAATGTTGCAGACCCATTAACTAAGCCTCTTCCACGAGCAAAACATGATCAACACCAAGACTCCATGGGTGTTAGAATCATTACTATGTAATTTAGATTATTGACTCTAGTACAAGTGGTAGACTGAAGGAAATATACCCTAGAGACAATAATAAAGTTGTTATTTATATTTCCTTATATCATGATAAATATTTATTAATCATGCTAGAATTGTATTAACCGGAAACTTAGTACATGTGTGAATACATAGACAAATAGAGTGTCCCTAGTATTCCTCTACATGACTAGCTCGTTAATCAAAGATGGTTAAATTTCCTAACCATAGACATGTGTTGTCATTTGATGAATGGGATCACATCATTAGAGAATGATGTGATGGACAAGACCCATCAATTAGCTTAGCATAATGATCGTTTAGTTTTATTGCTATTGATTTCTTGATGACTTATACATATTCCTCTGACTATGAGATTATGAAACTCCCGAATACCGGAGGAACACTTTGTGTGCTATCAAACGTCACAACATAACTGGGTGATTATAAAGATGCTCTACAGGTGTCTCCGAAGGTGTTTGTTGAGTTTTCATAGATCGAGATTAGTGTTTGTCACTCCGAGTATCGGAGAGGTATCTCTGGGCCCTCTTAGAATGCACATCACTATAAGCCTTGCAAGCTATGTGACTAATGAGTTAGTTGCGGGAAGATGCATTACGGAACGAGTAAATAGACTCGCCGGTAATGAGATCGAACTAGGTATGAGGATACCGACGATCGAATCTCGGGCAAGTAACATACCGATGACAAAGGGAATGACGTATGTTGTTATGCGGTTTGACCGATAAAGATCTTCGTAGAATGTGTAGGAGCCAATATGAGCATCCAGGTTCCTCTATTGGTTATTGACCGAAGATGTGTCTTGGTCATGTCTACATAGTTCTCGAACCCGTAGGGTCCGCACGCTTAACGTTCGATGACGATTTGTATTATGAGTTATGTATTTTGGTGACCGAAGTTTGTTCGAACTTCCGTATGAGATCACGGACATGACGAGGAGTCTCTAAATGGTCGAGAGGTAAAGATTCATATATTGGAAGGCTGTATTCGGACATCTAAATGGTTCCGAGTGATTCGGGTATTTTTCCGGAGTACCGAGGGGTTGCCGGAACCCCTCGGGGGAATATTGGGCCTACATGGGCCATAGTGGAGGGGGGAGGCAGCCCAAAAGGGGAGGCAGCCCTATAGGGAGCCGAATTGGACTAGGGAGGGGGGCGCGCCAAAGGGAGTCCAACTAGGATTGGGATTCCCAGTTGGACTCCCCCCTTTGATGCGCCCTCCTTGGCCGCCGGGCTCCTCCTCCCCCTCATGTATATACATCGCCAGGGGGCACCCCAAAGGCACATCAATTGTTCTTAGCCCTGTGCGGTGCCCCACTCCACAGTTTACCACCTCGGTCATACTGTCATAGTGCTTAAGCGAAGCCCTGTACGGATCACATCACCAACACTGTCGCCACGGCGTCGTGCTGACAGAACTCTACCTCGACCCTCTACTGGATCTAGAGCTTGAGGGACGTCATCGTGCTGCACGTGTGCTGAACACGGAGGTGCCGTACATTCGGTACTCGGAATGGTTGGATCATGAAGACGTTCGACTACATCAACCGCGTTACTAAACGCTTCCGCTTTCGATCTATGAGGGTACGCGGACACACAATCTCGTCTCGTTGCTATGCATGTCCTAGTTAGATCTTGCGTGATCATAGGAAATTTTTGGAATTACTACATTCCCCAACAATGACGATATCCAAGGCAATGATTATGTAATATAGGCATCACGTCCGTATCAAGTAGACCGACTCCTGCCTGCATCTACTACTATTACTCCACACATCGACCAACTCATGCTTGCATCTGGAGTATTAAGTTCATAACAAATAGAGTAACGCTTTAAGTAAGATGACATGATGTAGAGGAATAAACTATGATGTGTAAAACCCATCTTTTTATCCTCGATGGAAAAAACTACAATATGTGCCTCGCTACCCCTACTTTGTCACTAGGTGAGGACCGCAAGATTAAACCCAAAGCTAAGCACCTCTCCCATAGCACGAAAAACCAATCTAGTTGGCCAAAATAAACCGATAATTCCAAGAGAAATACAAAGATATCCAATCATGCATATAAGAATTCATAGAAGATTCAAATAATATTCATAGATAAGCTAGTCATAAATCCACAATTTACCTGATCTCGACAAACGCACCGCAAAAGAAGATTACTTCAGATAGATCTCCATGAACATCGAGGAGAACATGGTATTGAGAATCAAAGAGAGAGAAGAAGCCATCTAGCTACTAGTTATGGACCCGTAGGTCTGAGATAAACTAATCACGCTTCATTGGAAGGGCAATACAGTTGACGTAAATTCCCTCCCTGATCGAATCCCCTTCTGGCAGGATGCCGGAAAAGGCCCCCAGATTGGATCTCACGTGAACAGAAGGTTGCGGCGATGGAAAAGTGTTTTCGTGGATGCTTCTGGTGGTTTGGGAATATATGTGCATATATAGGAGGCAGAACTAGGCCAGTGGGGTCACGAGGGGCCCACAAGGTTGGGGGGCGCGCCCTACCCCCTGGGCGCGCCCTCCAACCTTGTTGCCACCTCGAGGCTCTTCTGACTTGAACTCCAAGTCTCCTGGGTGTCTTCTGGTCCAAGAAAAATCATCGTGAAAGTTTAATTCCGATTGGACTCCGTTTGCTATTCCTATTCTGCAAAGCTCAAAAACAAGGAAAAAATAGAAACTGACACTGGGCTCTAGGTTAATAGGTTTGTCCCAAAAATAATATGAAATAGTATATTAATGCATACAAAACATCCAAAACAGATAATATAATAGCATGGAACAATAAAAAATTATAGATACGTTGGAGACGTATCAAGCATCCCCAAGCTTAATTCCCGCTCGTCCTCGAGTAGGTAAATGATAAAAACAGATTTTTTGATGTGGAATGCTACCTAACATATTTATCCATGTAATTTTCTTTATTGTGGCATGAATGTTCAGATCCATAAGATTCAAAACAAAAGTTTAATATTGACATAAAAACGATAATACTTCATGCATACTAACAAAGAAATCATATCTTCTCAAAATAACATGGCCAAAGAAAGCTATCACTGCAAAATCATATAGTCTGGCTATGCTCCATCTTCATCACACAAAATATTCAAATCAAGCACAACCTCGATGACAAGCCAAGAAATTGTTTCATACTTTTGATCTTCTCAAACATTTTCAACTTTCACGCAAAACATGAGCGTGAGCCATGGACATAGCACTATAGGTGGAATAGAATATGGTGGTTGTGGAGAAGAAAAAAAGAAGGAGATAATCTCACATCAACTAGGCGTATCAACGGGCTATGGAGATGCCCATCATTAGATATCCTTGTGAGTGGGTAGGGATTTCCATGCAACGGATGCACTAGAGCTATAAGTTTATGAAAGCTCAAAAAGAAACTAAGTGGGTATGCATCCAACTTGCTTGCTCACGAAGACCTAGGGCAATTTGAGGAAGGCCATCATTGGAATATACAAGCCAAGTTATATAATGAAAATTTCCCACTAGTATATGAAAGTGACAACATAGCAGACTCTCTATGATGAAGATCATGGTGCTACTTTGAAGCACAAGTGTGGAAAAAGGGTAGTAACATTGCCCATTCTCTCTTTTCTGTCAGTTTTTTGGTGGGCTTCTTTGGCCTCTTTCATTATTTTGTTGCAAAGTCCGGAGACTCATCTCGACTTGTGGGGGGAATCATAGCTTCCATCCTATTTTACTCACATGGAACAATGCTCCAATAATGAAGATCATCACACTTTTATTTACTTACAACTCAAGAATTACAACTTGATTCTTAGAACAAAATATGACTCTATATGAATGCCTCGGGCGGTGTACCGGGATGTGCAATGACTTAAAATTTACATGTATAAAAAATGATGAATGGTGGCTTTGCCACAAATACGATGTCAACTACATGATCATGCAAAGCAATGTGAGAATGATGAAGCGTGTCATAATAAACGGAACGGTGGAAAGTTGCATGGCAATATATCCCGGAATGGCTATGGAAATGCCATAATAGGTAGGTATGGTGGTTGTTTTGAGGAAGGTATATGGTGGGTGTATGGTAACGGAGAAAGTTGCGCGGTACTAGAGAAGCTAGCAATGGTGGAAGGGTGAGAGTGCGTATAATCCATGGACTCAACATTAGCCATAAAGAACTCACATACTTATTGCAAAAATCTATTAGTCATTGAAACAAAATACTACGCGCATGCTCCTAGGGGGATAGATTGGTACGAAAAGACCATCACTCGTCCCCGACCACCACTCATAAGGAAGACAATCAAAAAATATCTCATGCTCCAACTTTGTTACATAACGTTCACCATACGTGCATGCTACGGGACTCACAAACCTTAACACAAGTATTTCTCAAATTCACAACTACTCACTAGCATGACTCTAATATCATCATATTCATATCTCAAAACAATCATAAGGAATGAAACTTCTCATAGTATTCAATGCACTTTATATGAAAGTTTTTTATTATATCCCTCTTTGTCGGCGTTCTGGAACGGGGGTACCCATACTTGCCTGCCTGCAGCCCACGGCGTGGCTCCGTCGACGGCCTAGTACGGCCCACCTTCAGCATCAACAACTGAAGACCCTCGCGAGGGGCCAAGCCTCGTGAGGCGGATGACACCATGACCTCCAGAAGGAGCGGCCTCCCCAGGCTGGCTCCATAGGAGCGGAGATTTCTACGCAAGCATCACGTCGCGAGGTTCGGATGACATGAGCCATGACGACCATAGCCAGGCGGGCGCCAGCAGGCGCAGGACAGCAGTTTCCTCTTTGGTGCTAAGGAGGCAAGCGCAGGCGCGGAGTCCCGAGGAATCAGCCAAAGGTTTCCATAACCGTGCAACAAGACCAAAACCTCATGGACGGTAGACGGAGGTCATCGCCGAGCACACCACGGCGTCATGACCAGAGGCTTTGCAGGAGAAGACTACTTTTGTTAGGATAAGATGTACTAGTTGTCTCCCTTTGAATTTGGTCGTTGTGGGGTCCCTTCCCGCCTCCATCCTCGGGGGAAGAGGACCAAGGCCACTATAAATAGGTTCTAGCCACCACCGTAGGGAGGGGAGATCCATATTCCATCCTTACACTCGCCAGCTCACTCGAGCACAAGAACACACCTCCTCCTAAGGTTGTTCTCCCACTGTACTAGTTCATCCTCAGCCCCTCGAGGCCAATCCGACACAAAGCAGGAGTAGGGTTTTACACCGCAAGGTGGCCTGAACCTGGGTAAACTGTTGTGTCCCATTTCCTTCCAGTTCATAGAGCTAGGCCGTGAGATTGGCGAGTAGGCAGACTAGGGAGGTTGTGTTCTTCACATGCACCCCAGAGTTCAAATATATCAAGGGTCTGCGGAGCCTGAAATCCGACATTTGGCACACCAGGTAGGGTTGCGTCGGAGCCTCTCTTCATCCAGTCGATTCGCCACCGTTTCGCCATCCCAATAGCTGATGCTTGTCGAGTTGTGCTGAGCACCAGGCCGCCCTCACGGCCCGCGTCGCCCAGACGGCGCCCGCAGGCGATGGTGCTCCCCGCTGTTCCCCGTCGCCCACGGCCAACGCTGCCACCAGCCCCGCGGCCCACGAGCAGCAGGCTGCATCGATGCAGCCCTCCGTGTTGCGGGATGGATGCACCGCCACTCCGTCGCTAACCCCAGCGGCTGCTTCATCATCTCATGCTCGTCATGGGCCGGCGAACGCGCATGTAGCAACCCGACCTCAGACGGTCAAGTCTCTGTGCTTCAGTATCATCCCTGGATCGGTAATGCTGACACACACAGTACTCGAAGAATTTATAACAGAGTAGCAATCACACACTTATTACATCAATAGTCTCCAAAGAGAACTTATTACAATAAATATGGCTTAAGGCCATCTAAATAAGATAACAGCGGAAGGCTTGGAAGATAAAGTGAGTCCATCAACTGCAACGACATAGCTGAGTGCGTGACAACGGCCTAGCGAACCTTACTCCTCGTCTGAGAAGTCTGCAACATGATAAATTTGCAGCCCGAAAATGGGTCAACACATGGAATATGCTGGCAATGTAACACAGTAGAGTAATGAATAGATAAAGGCTATCACTATATGCATATATGGCTGGTGGAGGCTCTATGGTTAATATGTTTTTGCGAAAAGCCAATTTTTTCCTACAACAAAGGAATATATTTTATTTAACTATCATGGTAGTTGAAACATCATTGAGAAGGTTCCTCCAACTCAATCCCAATTAAAAGTAATTATCAACCCAACATGTTCTATTAGAGTGATGAGATCCATATGATAATCCAAGAACCAGATACTCAATATGTCCATAACCGGGGACACGGCTAACCATGATTAGTTTGTACACTCTGCAGAGGTTTGTGCACTTTCCCCCACAAAACTCGATCTCCTCCGTTGGATTTCTCGCACTACATGGTGTTTGAGAAACGGATGACCGAGACACAGTCTTTCATAAGCATTAACTCTAACCCCGGGTGGACAGTTACACCTACTTTCCCTCTACATCTGCTAGCCCACCACTTGAAGAGGTCATGCAACATACTCAACTATGCTAGAGCCCATAATAGCTTGTGGCTGCACACGGATGCTTCTAGCATGAATAATCTTATGATCCCTTTGAGCCTGGGTGGCGGACCGTAGGATGATCACACGGGTACTCCGGGATATCCTAGGAAAACACTAGATTCTCCAGGTGCCCACAAGCAATCCACCCAGATGTGTATTAAAGTTGTCACCTTAAGTTGAACCATTAATTAACAACTCACATCTGTCATGGATCTCTCAAACCAAACCACGTTTACGAGCATAGCATAGCAATATAAGCAAACGTAGAAGTAACTCCCAAGGGTTTGATAATAAATGGGGAAATAGGTTCTACCTCATCAACTACCTCCCAATACCCACAAGTTAAACACATCCTAATCATGCAATGTTTGAGGATTGGAACTAATGCATAAAAACTAGGTATGAAAGAATTATGATCAACGTGTTACTTGCTGACGATCCGCAAAACCTAGTGACTCGTAGTAGCATGCTTCGCACTCCGGGAATATTATCGCAAACAAACAATATCATACATAAGAAATCAAGCAATGATGCACGGGTAAAACTCAAATAAGAAGATCTAACCAGAAAGTTCAACTGAAGAACTCCGGTTTCCAAAAAAAATCAAATCAAACGGAGCAACGAAACTCAAACCACGAAAGAAACAAGATCTGATTACTAATCTGGACTAAAGTCAAATTTTACTATATCAAAATCTTATTCAAGTTGGTTAAACATAAAGAGAACTTCGAGACGAAGATCTAGGCGCTTGTTTCACCTGATTTGGATAAACGAGCGAAAAGATAAACTAAAACGAAAATCAGGGCAGAAATCGCGATCGCAAATAATCACGGAAAACCCTGGAAAAAGAAAAACTGACGAACAGGCTAACGAACGAATGTTCGCTGTCTGCGGCTAACGGATGAACAGTGTTTTTTTAAAACGAATGTACGTACGAATGTCCGCTATTTAACCGAACAGAAACAAAAATCGATCTAATCAGAGAAAAAGGTTCTAGGTTTTTCAAAAAAAACCGGCGGCGGCAGGCGGCTACCTCGGCGAGGTCCGGCGGGGTCGGCGGCGGCGGCGGTGAGCGGATCCGGCGGAGGGGCTTGCGGGGAGGCGGCGGCTGGCACGGGCGGCGGCGGCGGCTTAGGGTTAGGGTTTGGGCGCGGACGGCGGCTGGGCTCGGGGTGGGCTGCAGGGTCGCGGGGCGCGACTTATTAAGGGGCCGGCCTGGGGAGTCCTAGCCAGTTACGGCCCGGAGTCGGTTAGAACTTTTTTTTAATATGCCGAGTCGCAGAAAAACGATTAAAAGAAATGCTAAACGGACACCAAAAATCCTGAAAAAAAATTCTCCGTCCTCTAAAAATATAGCGGACAAAGTGAACATTTATTTGGGCCTCTAATGCAATTTTGAAAAACGCATATTTTTCCTAATTCAAATAAAATAGCGATAAAATCCAAATAAAATATATTAATTGATTTTAATATTTTTCCTCCAATGTTTCATTTATTTTGGAGAAGTCGTGTTATCTCCTCTCATATATTTAGTATGAAATATTTTTGGAGAGAAAAATTATTAAAAGCAAAATGATCCTTGTTTCGATATTTGAGAAAAATTCAAATATGAAAACTAGGAAATCCCCAACTCTCTCCGAGGGTCCTTGAGTTGCTTAGAATTTCGAGGAACGCAAAACAAAATGGAATGAAGTATGATATGCATGAATGACCTATATATAACATTCCAAATTGAAAATTTGGGATGTTACAGCGCAGGCTGCATTGATGGTACGCGAGCTCCTGCTCTATCGCCCTATAGACAACATCTACGAGGACTGGCTGGACCACATCGCAGAGCTCGTCAGTGCCGCCGGGAGGCCCCTGCACCGTCCCGCTTGCTGCCTCCCCCGCCGCCTCTTGTGGGCGACGTGGCCCACGGTGCGCCTCCTCCACCTCCCAGACAAGACGTAGCCCTCGAGCCAAGGCGTGAGGCTCCACGGCGTGACCCGCCGTGCAGGGCGCCGGTGCGTGCGGCCTACTGGTGCGGCGACTGCAAGGAGATGCGCGTGCGCTCCTAGTACCGCCACGTCAAGACCGCACGCTGCCTGCGGTGGTGGCGCACGAGCGCCAAGATCAGGCTCCACCTCTAAGGCGGGCTGCCGTGACCACATTGGGATGCCGCATGTTCACCCCGGAGCTGCGCAGCGTCGTCTAGCCAAGGAAGGTTAAGGCTGACCTGCCTCCATGCTACGACGGCACCCTCAACCCTGCCGAGTTCCTGCAGCTCTACGAGCTGAGCATCTAGGCGGCCAACGGCGATGAGAAGGTTATGGCAAACTGGTTTCCCATGGCCCTCAAAGACGGCGCACGCTCGTGGCTCATGAACCTCCCAGCGGGATAGATCTCCTCCTGGTATGAGATGCGAGAGAGTTTCGTCGCCACCTTCCAGGGCACTCACGACCGCCCACCAGTTGTGGGTGACCTGCGGCGCATCAAGCAGCAGCCGAGAGAGACCTTGCAGAAGTACATCCAACGCTTCAACAATGTTCACCTCAAGATCCCCAAGGTGTCGGATGAGGCCATCATCTCGGTGTTCACTGATGGCGTCCGCGACGTCAAGATGAATGAGGAGCTCGCCATACACGAGGACCTGTGCACTGCTCTGGAGATGTTCAACATGGAAACCAAGTGTGCGAGGGCTGAGAAAGGTCGCCTCTCCCTCCTGGAACTTCCGGAGGCTAACACAGAAGACAAGGCCAAGGCCAAGGTCGTGAAGCGCAAGGGACCGGCCGTGCTCGCGGCCGAACCACAGATGAAGCGCGGCTGCGACCACTCGGAGTCATCCAAGGGCAGCCGCCCATTCTGCGTCTTCCACAACATGCACAGCCACAACACCAACGACTGCTGGGAGCTCAGGGACATCCGCAACGGTCGCCTCAGTCATCACCTCGAGCTCAATGCTCGAGGCTACGGCCGTAGAGGAGGCCGAGGTGGAGGACAATGGGACGACCGCGACCCCCGCCAGGAATGGTGCGATCAGCCTCGTGAGGATCGCTGGTAGGGCGAGCATCATGAGAGTGCCTGCAGAGATCAGCCTCGCGAGGACCATCCTCAGGGCAACTTTGGCCTTCCTCCACTGCAGCCATTGTCGAGAAGGAATGACGACCACCACCAGGACGAGGGGGCTGGGGGCTTCCAAGAGCCTCGAGCCATTGCTTGCATCCTGGGCGGCGCTCAGGCCCCTGCCTCTCATCACATCTTCAAGCAGTTCGCTCGTGAGGTGAATGCGGCCCTCCCCAAGCTTGAGGCAACACGTCCACTCGGGTGGTCCAAGTACACCATCACCTTCAACTCTTCGGACCAGCTCATGTGTGTGGCATTTGCCGGTGCCCTCCCGATGCTCTGCTCGCCTACCATCAGCAATGTGCTCTTCAGCAAGACACTCATCAATGGCGGTGCGGGGCTCAATGTTCTCTCCATCGAGATGTTCGACCGACTCCAGGTGCCCTATGACCAGCTGCAGCCTACCAA
This sequence comes from Aegilops bicornis, assembly GCA_021605145.1. NCBI lineage: Eukaryota > Viridiplantae > Streptophyta > Magnoliopsida > Poales > Poaceae > Aegilops > Aegilops bicornis. The sequence continues at coordinate 366,306,912 of CM038672.1, forward strand.
GCCCTTCTCAGGAGTGACCGACGGCTCCACCACCCCGATAGGGCAGATCCCCCTCCATGTCACCTTTGGCAAGCGCGACAACTACCGCACTGAGCTCATCGACTTCGACGTCGCCGACATTCGCCTCCCGTACAACGCCATCCTCGGGTACCTGGCCCTGGCAAAGTTCATGGTTGTGAACCACCATGGCTACGATGTCCTCAAGATGCCAGGAAGCTGCGGCATCATCATGGTCGCCTGAGAGGAGAAGGACGCGGTGTGCTCTCTCGAGCATGCCTACCAAGCTGTGGCGATCGAGGACCCAGATGATGAAGGCGCTGTCTACCCTCCTGAGGCTATCCCCAAGAAGAAGAGGAAGCTGCTCCCCCAAGGACCTCAGGAGGGTGGGGTGTCCGGTGACGTTGACTCAAGCCCTGTGCCCACTGACGGGGTGCCTTCCCCTCTTGCATAGGAAGGCGCGCACGGCGCCCCACTCAGGCTGGGCTCGGGGGCTCTCCTCTGGAGGGCCTCTGACCTGGCCAACGTCATGAGGGAGGCGCTCAGGGCCCATGTGGAGGTGTGCTGCAATGCGCGCTTCCATGAGGAAAGCGCAGGGCACGAAGCGCCAGGCGCTCAGGAGTGTGGAGGCGTGCTTCAACGCGTGCTTCCATGAGGAAAGCGCAGGGCGCGACGCGCCAGCCGCTCAGGAGTTCATCACCAAGGCAATCGAGAAGCTTCAGGAGGCAAGAGCTATGCGAGGTGACCGTCGCCCACCACCCGGCGCAGCTCCCTGCCCCGGCGAGGATAGCGAGCTGCGCGCCTGCGTCAACATCCCTGGGCTCAACAGGGCCTCATCACAGGAGCCCTTCTGGCTGTCCCACGTTGGCTGGTGCGAGGGCCCCCCTCATAGCTACGTTCGCATGCTTTTTGGTTTGCTGAACGGGGCTTTCATGCACCAGCGCCACATGCGGGGCGTCCTGGCGGCTCGTGAGGCCAGGCACCAGGCGATCCTGTTGGAGGTGGTGACCAATCCCCCTGAGCCCCCAGGCCCGCAGAGCCTCCCAAGGTTTATGACCTGGGCGGCTCATGAGGAGCGACTTCTACAGCACGCGTCTCCAACTACTCAAACACCTCTTCAGCAACGGTGGCAGGTGACACTTTTTTGGTTTGTTCAATTGGGGGCGCCCCCTCGGGCTGCACTATTCCCAAGCCGCGGGGGTCCGTCCCTGCGACATGTATCAATTTTGCATCTATCAGAACTGGCTCTACCCTTAGATCATGAATTCCTTTATGCTTATCACTTGCTTGCCTGCTGCTTTATCTCCCTTCGCGGTCTCCCTGCGTTGTTGACCCACCTCTTGCTCATCCCGTAACGAGGGCTACACATGCTGGCACTACGCTTGTGCTCGGGTCCGTCCCTACAATGCTGACAAATCTGAGAGACCGAACTCTGGCTTGTGGCCTACCCCGCGCACGTTACCTCACCAGATCCTCAGTGCCTTCATCTTCTTGCGGAAAGATCGGCGGCAGGACAGCAAGCGCGGTTATTTGTTATATTCTCCTCCTTGGACTAACCCGCAGGAACCTCCGGAGCATAACTACGGGCGGCCCCGCCGGCCGTCCCTTTTTCACGCAATTCGCTTGCACATTAAAGGTGGGGGGCTCCTAAGCATCACGCCTCAGGGGCTCCTACTGGCTCTCGAGTCCTCGCCCCCTGGCCTTGACCACGGCATCACGGCCTGCCATACCAGCGGTGGCCGAGCGTTGCTCGAGGGCCTGGAGACGAGGATGTAGAGCATCTAGATGAGCACGGAAAAGGGGAGGCCGGTGTGAACCCTACCTAGAAGAGTCACCACTAAGACATGATCAGGCGTCGCACAAGGGAATTGTTGTAGGCTTGCCAAGATAAGTCACCCATACATATCAGCGTGAACCTCACGGTGCAGTATTTCGACTCTCACAATCTCGCTCGAGCAATGCCGCTTCCCTTTTCGGCCTTCAGGGAGCTGCTTGCACGCCAAAGGGGACCTCTTGAGCAACACGGCTCAGGAGCTCTTACCGGACCTCGGGCCGCTCACCTCCTGGCCTTGACCACGGCATCGCGACCTGGCATACCAACGACGGCTGAAGCCTGCCAGGGGACTAGGTCCTATCGGTGTAGGGCACTAAGCTACCGTGAGAACGAAAAGGGGGAACCGTGGCGGGGCGAGATACGCGGCTGCGACATCATACTAGGGAGGATAACATTGAATCAAAAGCACTACAGTATTTTACATACCCCCATGGGGCTCGTCACAATTCCGCGTAGGGAAACAAAAGAAGAAGACCTTGAAGAACCCCAGCTGTTGGGTATCACCGACGGCGCCGAGCGGACGCTGCTGCTGCGCTCCGGGCGCAGCGAGAGCTCGGCAGCACATAGCTACCGTCGCTGGACTCTGGGGAATCGCTGGGCTCGGGAGAGTCGCTGGATTCCAGGGAGTCGCCGCTGTTGTTGGAGGAGGTGCCGGCAAGGCCGGGGGTGAGTTCAATGCCCGTGGCCCCGCAGCATGGACTGCCTATACCGGAGCAACTCTCTAGAAGCTGGTTGTCCTCGTCGAAGACCTTGAAGAACAACATGGAGGCAGCATCATACTCGAAGTGGATGGCGAGGGCCCCCCTGGACAGCAGGTGCGAGCGACCTCGCCCCATCCTCGAGTCATGGAGATGTCACCCGGGGGGACGATCTCGACCACCGACACCCCGTGGCTAGGTTGCAGAACCCGGCGTGTTGCAGCCACAACTCAAGTGGCCCTCTTGCATGCATCTCCTCGGTGAAGAACCTCGGGAGTCGGATCCACGTGTGCGGCGGCATTGTCGCCCACACCACAAACTCGCGCGAGGTGCCCTCGGCTTGGGTTCGCGGGCCAGCTGGCCGCGCAGCCTCGGGTTTTCCACCGCGACCCCGGAGCGCGCGGCGCGGAGCACGGCCGCCCTGTCCAGAGCTCTGTGCGTGGGCATATAGAGGGATCGGCAAGCCAGGCGGAGGCCTCACATACCAAGGCCACGTTACCTCCTGCCCTTCGCCGGCGTCGCGATGGCGGCCAAACCTCTTCTTCGGCGGAAGTGGCCTAGGCTCCTCCCAGGGGTTTTTTTCCTTCACCGCCGCGAAGAATCTCCTGGTCGGTGCCATGGATGCTACAACAAGATTGCAAGACAAATAAGAAGAAGAAGAAGGGGCGTGCAACAAGAAGATGGAGATGAGCGAGGGAGGCTCCTCCCCTCATTTATAGCCGGAGAGAGGCCAACCGCCGGCCTCCACGGTCCCATGCAATGACGATCTCTTTCTACATCTAGCAGGCTTTTGTCAAGTCGAACGGTTGTCGAGGCCGCGTGGGGAAGTGGAGACGCCCATGTCCCATCAAGAGCCACATGTCGACCAAAGCCGCAGGCGATTAGGGACCGTGGCGCTCCGCACTTGTCCTTTGGCTTTGCCTCAAGGCGAAGTTCGAGCGCTCCTTGGGCCCGGGGGCTACTGTCGGTGTTCTGGGAATGGGGGTACCCAGAATTGCCTGCCTGCGTCCCACGGCGTGGCTCCGTCGATGGCCTGGTATGGCCTTCCTTCAGCATCAACAACTCAAGACCCTCGCGAGGGGGCAAGCCTCGCTAGTTGGACAACACCAAGACTCCAGAAGGAGCGGCCGCCTCAGGCTGGCTCCTGAGGAGCAAAGATTTCTATGCAAGCCTCACCTCGCGAGGTTCAGATGACCTGAGCAAGGATGAGCATGGCCAGGCGGGAGAAGGACAGCAGTTTCCTCAGTGGTGCTAAGGAGGCAAGTGCAGGCGTGGAGTCCCGAGGAATCAGCCAAAAGTTTCCATTCCCGTGCAACAAGACCAAGACCGCCAGGATGGCAGGACGAAGGTCATCACCGAGCCCACCACGGTGTCACGACCAGAGGCTTTGCAGGCGAAGACTACTTTTTTCAGGATAAGATGTACTAGTTGTCTCCCTTCGAATTTGGCCATTGTGGGATCCCTTCTCACCTCCATCTTTGGGGGAAGAGGACCAAGGCCACTATAAATAGGACCTAGCCACCACCGTAGAGAGGGGGATCCATATTCCATCCTTACATTCGCCAGCTCACTCAAGCACAAGAACACACCTCCTCATGAGGTTGTTCTCCCACTGTACTAGTTCATCTTCAGCCCCTCGAGGTCGATCCACCACAAAGCAGGAGTAGGGTTTTACACCGCAAGCTGGCCCGAACCTGGGTAAACTGTTGTGTCCCATTTCCTTTTTATTCATAGAGCTAGGTCGTGAGATTGGCGAGTAGGCAGACTGGGGAGGTTGATTTCTTCGCACGCACCCCAGAGTCTGAATCTATCAAGAGTCTACGGAGCCCGAAATCCGTCACTCTTGGATACCTATCATATTAGGACTAAATTTACAACCAAGCAAATTACCATGTTGTTTTAAATAATATCAAAATAATATAAGTGAAGTACGAGAGTTCATCAATTTCTATAAAATGAAGCCACCGCCATGCTCTGAAAAGATATGAGAAAAGCACTAGAGCAAAATTGCCTAGCTCAAAAGATATAATGAAGCACATAGAGTATTCTAATAAATCACGATTCATGTGTGTCCCTCTCAAAAGGTGTGTACAGAAAGGATGATTGTGGAAAACTAAAAAACAAAGACTCAAATCATACAAGACGCTCCAAGCAAAACACATATCATGTGGTGAATAAAACTATAGCCTCAAGTAAAGTTATCGATAGACGAAGACGAAAGAGGGGATGCCTTCCGGGGCATCCCCAAGATTAGGCTCTTGATTGTCCTTGAATATTACCTTGGGGTGCCTTGGGCATGCCCAATCTTAGGCTCTTGCCACTCCTTATTCCATAGTCCATCAAATCCTTAACCTAAACTCGAAAACTTCACAACACAAAACTCAACAGAAAATCTCATGAGATCCATTAGTATAAGAAAATAAAATCACCACTTACGGAACTATTGTGAAATCATTCTTTATTTATATTGGTGTAATATATACAATATTCGAACTTTTCCATGGTTCATACCCCCCGATACTACCCATAGATTCATCAAAATAAGCAAACAACACATAGAAAGCAGAATCTGTCAAAAGCAGAACAGTCTGTAGTAATCTGTAACTCTCGAATACTTATGTAACTCCAAAAATTCTGAAAAATTAGAAAAATAGAGGCAATTTTTATTTTAATATTCTTCAAAAAGAATTAGTATTTTATCACACTTCTGTTAAAAATCAGAATTATATTCCTGAGCGCAAAAGTTTCTGTTTTTCAGCAAGATCAAATCAACTATCACCATAAGCTATCCCAAAGGTCTTACTTGGCACAAACACTAATTAAAACACAAAAACACATCTAACCAGAGGCTAGATAAAATATTTATTGGAAAACAGAACCTAAAAAGTAAGAACAAAAATAAAATTGGGTTGCCTCCCAACAAGCGCTATTGTTTAACGCCCTTAGCTACGCACAAAAACATAGATCTAGGTATTGTCATCTTTTGTATGGAATCCATAAGTGGCTCTCATAATAGATTCATATGGCAACTTAATTTTCTTTCTAGGAAATTGTTCCATGCCCTTCCTTAACGGAACTTGAAATCTAATGTTTCCTTCTTTCATATCAATAATTGCACCAATCGTTCTAAATAAAGGTCTTCCAAGAATAATATGACATGTAGGATTGCAGTCTATATCAAGAACAATGAAATCTACAGACACATAATTCCTATTTGCAACAATAAGAACAGCATCCTTCCCATAGGTTTCTTAATAGTGGAATCTGCAAGATGCAAATTTAAAAGACAATCATCAAATTCATGGAAACCTAACACATCACATAAAGTTTTTGGAATTGTGGAAACGCTAGCACCCAAACCACACAAAATATGGCACTCATAATATTTAATCTTAATCTTAATAGTAGGTTCCCACTCATCATAAAGTTTTCTAGGAATATAAACTTCCAATTCAAGCTTTTCTTCAAAAGATTGCATCATAGCATCAACGCTATGTTTAGTAAAAGCTTTATTTTGATGATAAGCATGAGGAGAATTCGACATGGATTGCAACAAGGAAATATAATCTATTAAAGAGCAATTATCATAATTAAATTCCTTGAAATCCAAAAGAGTGGGTTCATTGCTACTGAAATTTTTGACCTCTTCAATCTCACTTCTATCAATTTTTGCATCAAGATCTATAAACTCCGAATCATTGGGATGCCTTATAGCTAAAGTTGACTCATCTCCAGTCACATATTTATCAACATTTATTTTAGAAAACAAACATTCAATAGGAGTCACATCAATCACTTTAAGATCTTCATTATTATTTTCATGAAAACTAGAAGAACACGTTTTTACGAACCAATCCCGCTTAGCACGCATCTTAGCGGTTCTTTCTTTACATTCATCAATAGAAATCATCATAGCTTTTAGAGATTCACTAATATCATGCTTGCGTGGAATAGATCTAATTTTCAAAGAATCAGTCTCAAGAGAAATTCTATCCATGTTCCAAGCCAAATCATCAATATTAAGCAATTTTTCTTCAACCAAAGCATTGAAACTCTTTTGTGAACTCATAAATTCTTAAACACTATTCTAAAAATCAGAGGGCATCTTATTATAATTTCCGTAAGAATTGTTTTAGGAATTACCATAATTATTAGAGGAATTACTAGGAAACGGCCTAGGATTAAAATTACCTCTATACGCGTTATTACCAAATTTGTTCCTACCAACAAAATTCATGTCCATAGATTCATTATTATTCTCAATCAAAGTAGACAACGGAATATCATTATGATCAATAGGAGCACTCTTGCTAGCAAATAATTTCATAAGTTCATCCATCTTTCCACTCAAAACATTAATCTCTTCAATCGCATGCACTTTTTTACTCGAAAAGACCTTTCAGTATGCCATTGCGAATAATTAACCATAATTTTATCTTGGAGTTTATAAAAAAATTGTATAATCGTCCAAAAATTCAAACCATGAGTAGGGCAATTTCGTATCATCAATTTGATCCTCTCCCAAGATTGTGCAACATGTTCATGATCAAGTTGCTTAAAATTCATAACATCATTGCTAAGGGAGATGATCTTAGCGGGAGGAAAATACTTGGAAATAAAAGCATCTTTACACTTGCTCCATGAATCAATACTATTTTTAGGCAAAGTTGAAAACCAAGTTTTAGCATGATCTCATAGTGAGAATGGAAATAGCTTAAATTTAACAATTTAATTATCCACATCTTTCTTCTTTTGCATATCACACAACTAAACAAAATTATTAAGATGGGGTGTGGCATCTTCACTAGGAAGGCCAGAAAATTGATCTTTCATAACAAGATTCAGCAAAGCGGCATTAATTTCATAATATTCCGCACTAGTGGCGGGAGCAATTAGAGTACTAAAAAATCATTATTATTAGTATTGTAAAAGCCACACAATATGGTATTCTCTTGAGTGATCGTAACCAAGAAAGCAATCTATCGCACGAGAAAACAAAAAGCAAACGCAAAGACGAATGGAAGAAGGCGAAGAAAAGGGCCAATCTTTTCGAAAATCGTTTTAGAAGTGAGGGACAGGAAAACGAGAGGCAAATGGCGAATAATGTAATGCAAGAGATGAGAGTTTATGATGGGTACTTGGTAGGCTTGATGTAGATCTTGACTTGGCGTAGATCTCCACGGCAACGGCGCCAGAAATTATTCCTGCTAGTTGAAGAGGAAAGGGTGATGCAGAAAAGTTGAGATAGGTATTTCCCTCAGTTAAGAACCAAGGTATCAATACAGTAGGAGAAGAACGCGCAAATCAACAATACATGCACAAACAATCAAACACTTGCAGCCAATGCGATAAAGGGGTTGTCAATCCCTTCACGGTCGCTTGCAAAGGTGAGATCTGATAGAGATAGATAAATAAAACTAAATAAAAGATAAAATATTTTTGGGTTTTTTGGTTTATAGATCTGAAAGTAAAAGATTGCAAAATAGTAGAAAAGAAACTAATATGATGGAGCCATAGGTTTCACTAGATGCTTCTCTCTTGAAGGCAAATAATACGATGGGTGAACAAACTGTCGAGCAATTGATAGAAAAGCGCAAAGTTATGATGATATCCAAGGCAATGATTATGTAATATAGGCATCACGTCTGTATAAGTAGACCGACTCCTGCCTGCATCTACTACTATTACTCCACACATCGACGGAATCCTGCCTACATGTAGAGTATTATGTTCATAAAGAACAGAGTAACGCTTTAAGTAAGATGGCATGATCTAGAGGAATAATCTCAAATAATATGATGTAAACCCCATCTTTTTATCCTTGATCGCAACAATACAATACGTGCCTCGCTACCCCTACTTTGTCACTGGGTGAGGACACCGCAAGATTGAACCCAAAGCTAAGCACGCCTCCCATTGCAAGAAAAACCAAACTAGTTGGCCAAACCAAAATGATAATTCAAAGAGAAATACAAAGATATCAAATCATGCATATAAGAATTCAGAGAAGATTCAAATAATATTCATAGATAATATGATAATGAATCCACAATTCATCGGCTCTTGACAAACACAACGCCAAAGAAGATTACATCAGATAGATCTCCAAGAACATCGAGGAGAACATGGTATTGAGAATCAAAGAGAGAGAAGAAGCCATCTAGCTACTAGCTATGGACCCGTAGGTCTGAGGTAAACTACTCACGCTTCATCGAAAGAGCAATAGAGTTGATGTATATGCCCTCGGTGGTCGAATCCCCCTCCGGCAGGATGCCGGAAAAGGCCCCTAGATAGGATCTTACGGGAACAAAAGGTTAAGGCGGTGGAAAAACGTTTTCGTGGATGCTGGTGGTTTGGGAATATATGTGAATATATATGACGCAAAACTAGGTCAGGGGGGTCACGAGGGGCCCACAAGGTACACTACTGTAATCTGGCACTTTGCCATCTGCCATGGCAGATGGCAAAGGCATGGTCGGCGGATGGCAAAGGCTTTGCCATCTGCCAGCAGATGGCAAACAGTTTGTCTGAAACCCTGTCGGCAAAGGCTTCTTTGCCGTCTGGCCGATGGCAAAGAGCGTGCCTTTGCCATCACCGGCAGATGGCAAAGCCTCTTAACGGGTTAGCCCGTTATATGGTTAACGTCATACTTTGCCATCTGAAGCAGATGGCAAAGGCTGCACTCTTCTTTGCCGCCGCCCAGATGTCAAAGGCTGCATGCTTTGTCGTGCCGCCAAATAGATGGCGAAAACTTTGCCATCTGTGGCGAGATGGCAAAGAGCCCAAATAGGCCAGCCCAAATTTTACATGTAGATGACACGTGGCCTCTTTGCCATCTCGCCACCGATGATAAAGCTCTTGCCATCTGCCAGCAGATGGCAAAGTGACTATATTACCCCATTTAATTTTATTTTTTCTTATATCAATTCATTTTCACAGAAAATCAAACACAAATATATTTATATGACCAATATAGCATATTCAACACATATTACCAATAGTCATGAACACATATATATCCAACACATGTTACCAATAGTAGCAAGTTTCATCCGTACATATACATAGTTTCATCAATATTACACAGTTTCATCCATAGGTAGCAAGTTTCACAAGGTCAAAACAAAAACTAAATACAAGCACTCCATCAACCCAAGCTTACGTGATCTTAAGCAAATCTGTAAAATGGGAAAGAACAAAGTTAGAAGAAGAAAACTAGAAGAAGAAGATAATTATGATGCAACTAAAATGTGAAGATTATTATGATGCAACTTATATCTGTAAAATAGGTCATTTTGGAGCTAAGTATGGTTATTATGTCATTTTTGAGCTAGCTAAGCATACTAAGTCATTTTGGTGTAAAACATGCTAAGGTCATTTTAGAGCTAAGAAGGTTATTATGTCATTTTGGAGCTAGCTAAGCATGTGAAGTCATTTAGGAGCTAAAATATGTCATTTTAAAGTTAGCTAAGCATATTAAGTCATTTTGGAGGAAAAGATGCTAAGTATAGGTCATTTTAGAGCTATCCTAAGTTAAATAGGTCATTTTTAAGCTAGCTAAGCATATTAAGTCATTTTTGAGGAAAAATGCTAAGTATAGGTCATTTTACAGCTTTCCTAGGTTAAATAGGTCATTTTGGAGCTAATTAAGCTTATTATGTAATTTTTGAGCTAGCTAAGCATATTGAGTCATTTTGGAGGAAAAAATGCTAAGTATAGGTCATTTTAGAGCTTCCTAGGTTAAATAGGTCATTTTGGAGCGAAGTAAGGTTATTATGTCATTTTGGAGCTAGCTAAGCATATGAAGTCATTTAGGAGCTAAACTATGTCATTTCTTAAGCATATTATGTCATTTTATAGCTAGTTAAGCATATTAAGTAATTTTGGAGGAAAAGATGCTAAGTATAGGTCATTTTAGAGCTATCCTAGGTTAAATAGGTCATTTTGAAGCTAGCTAAGCATATTAAGTCATTTCGGAGGAAAAAATGCTAAATATAGGTCATTTTAGAGCTATCCTAGGTTAAATAGGTCATTTTGGAGCTAATTAAGCTTATTATGTAACTAGTCGTTAACCCGTGCTGCTGCACGGGGTAGACATTTCACATAACACACAAATGTATATTATTAAACAACATATTGACTATTTGACAAAAAAACTACGTAGGCAAATTACACACGCGCTTTGTAATATAACTATTGAAAATAACTAACCATTTATATAGACTATTACTTCCTATGTTTTTATTTACTCTGCATATTAGATTTGACTAAAGTCAAACTTCATAAAGTTTGACTAAGTTTATAGGAAAAAATATGAACATTTACAATAACAAATCTATATGGTGTGAAAGTATATTCAATAATGAATCTAATTGTATTGATTTTTTATTGTATATGTTAACATATTTGTCTAGAAACTTTATCATAGTTTACATGGTTTGACTTTGACCAAAGCTAATATGCGGAGTATATAAAAACAGAGGGAGTATTATGTTGGGAATAAATTATATTTCTTTAGTAAGTCAGAGATTCAAAATTGGAAGTATCTACACCACTATGAGAATTTTAAGTTTGTACTGAAACTCTATAATGCTGTAGGAATGTAATGAAAATGTAATACATTTGGAATATAACAAACTTTATTGTACGAAATAACTACAGGCATAAAAATTTACATGCATATTTCACGTGCATATAAGATTGTAACAAACGGAAACAAAAGCACAACAGACATAAGTTCTATTGTATTAGTCCTTATTTCTACTAATTCTTTATATTTACAGGATAGTTTATGATTTACAAAAGCAATCCCTACTTTTGTAGTAATCTAAGCAACATTACACACCTGGGATTTATTATTTTATCCTTCATTGGGGCACCGACAACTACACTAAATTTTTCCCATGAACCCTTGGTGTTGTATTGCTCTACTTTCCAATGTATTATTTTACCATGATAATGTTTGATGCATGATGACCAGGAAAAAAACCTTTTTCACACTCAAATTTTAAATTCTAAAATGTTAATAAAAGAGTAGAAGTATTCCTAGATGGAACCAAGGGTATCGACTGATTAGCTTTTGCATGTCCCGCTACGTACTCATACATGTCTTTTCTCCGGACATGTTGTCAGCGATAGCTTAATAAATTCGGCTAGAGTTTACATTATATTATAAGAACATCACTAAAAGTACAAAAGCATGGCACCTATAATCTTAGCATAGATATTAAAAAAAACACAGATTTCTCAACCTGAAGTGTTACTTTATCTTCATAACATGAAGCGCATGTCTATGTAATGCATATGTATGTATTTTCTATAGGAGTTGGATGACAGGAAAACCAATTCTAACAAACTTGCAAACTCCATATATAAATAGCTATAAGCAATTCTTGATCAGACACCAATCCATCGGATCCGACCAGTGTCGCCCTCGCTAGGTTCCTCCTTATATTGAGCAAGCCTGCCTTGAAAAGATAAATTTTCATGGCCCAAAAATGGATGGGGTGAAGGAATACAACATCAGTTTGTCTTTTGACCGGAGAAGTCTATGAGTCCTTCATTTATCACGTATTATCTACCACAACCTGTAGGTATATGATACAAAATCTACAACAATGCCGAATTCATTTATAACTCAATGTCTAAGAAACAGCCAAAATCATGCCTTAAGTCCCAGATATACATCAAGAAATCATATGCAAATTGTATAGATTTCATACCTACGTACATTTCCTCCACAACCTTCTCTATGCGGCAAAATACATGAAGGAACACCATGCTTTTCCGATGTGAAGCCCCAAATAATACTCCCTGGCCATTAGGGATCAAGTAGATTTTTTACTGCTCGAGAAAACAAAAGGGAATTCCTGGATTTTGGATTACTTGCTTACCAATCTCAAATGGTGTCTACTGTGGTGCCCCCTCACCAATTTGAGGTACTTCATCGAACACCTATAGAATTAGCTTGTAGGAAGCTCGGGTAGATGTTGTCCTTCCGCAGGGAAGTTCTCAATGATTAATGTTCCTCAGAAAACTGCTTACAAATAGTAATTTTTGCTCCTGTTTAGAGAAAATAACCAAAAGAATTAATCAATGATCTTAACAGTTCTGTTTGTAATTTTGATACGACATTCAAGCAGTAACTACAGGAACGATGCAAGACCCAAGACATATTCAAGCAGTTAAAAAAAGCATATATGACAACCGCAAGCATTTACGCGAAGAGAAAAAAAGGAAACAATCTGCATGACGTTTATAAGCGTAACCAATCCCTTCGCTCTAACACCAGTCCGATATGCTCTGCATTCAATTCTCCTTGTCACCTCCTTGCTCTGGAACCGCGCGTAGAGCATGGCCCAGCCGCGGCCCCTGGATCTTGCCCGATACTATGCGTGTGTGTTGCGTCTTGTTGCTTGCCATAAGCTAAGTGCGTCAAGTGGTTGCACGACGCCACCGCCGCTTGCTATAGTTGCTGATGGTGCGAGTGCGAGGCACAACGGCCAACAGGGCTAAGGCAGCGCAGCAGCGGTGGTGGCAGCCGGAGCCCGGAGGTGGCGCACAGAGCAGGTGGCAAAGCCGAGGTGCGGCCGGGCGGCGGCGAGCTCAGTGTGCGGCTGTGCCTGACAATGAGGAAGATGGAGACATGCCTCTTGCTGGTGGATTCCATCGGCGCCGGCCGCTTTCCCTTGTCCAGCCACAAGCGCACAGTAAAAGGGCAAAGTAGTATTGCAGAGCAGCTCCTGGTAATCCTACAATACAAACCAACGAAATTTAGAGCAAATTTTTTGTATTTCACATGATTTGGGCGCACAAATGGATGCTTAAAATGACGGAGAGAGTGTCACAGCCCAGGCAGCACTGAACATGAAGCAACGGTGGCCACTGGCCTGTGATGTGTGTGAGCTGGGTGGTGTTAGGAGTGAAGGCGTGGAGCAGTTGGATCTGGTGTACTACTAGGAAAAGATCTAGCCGGTATTCTGGAGTAGGTGCTAATCAGATCCCCAATCCCCTTCTCCTGATTGAAACCCAACCGAAATTCCTCTCCGATCTAGTGACTGACTCATTTGTATCCAAGTCTCAGAGTACATGTGAGTATGAAAGGTGTCTTGTTTATTTCAAAAAGAGAAAACATCATCGAGCGTTGCGGAATATTAAAAAAACAAGTTTTGCAGGAATGGATCACGCCAACAGATTCTAGGTTCGTTCTTACGTGCTCTCTGATTTTACAGGTCTGGCTAGGCTAGCTTATTGTTAACGGTGTTGCACAGACGGAACATTACACCGCACCCCATGCGTCGTCGTACGCGATGGAAGCCATGGTTTGTTCGTTGCATCTCTTTCTATTACGTTGCTGACTGAGCATTGTTTCCTTGAACAACATTGAGGAGTTGCTATTGCCAGGTCCAGAGATACTTGTATACCCATTACTACGGCACAAACAAATGACCATACTGCTACTGCTAGAGGAGGACCAAAAGTGGCATGGCTGCTCCGTGTTGTTGACTTCCTGAGTAGCCCCTCCCTGAAGGCCATGTATTCTTTCCAAATGAAATGACGGGTCTCAGATGGTGGATGATCTCTCCCTCCAATCCTATTCTCGCTCTCTGCTCAATTCTATGCCCGGATCCATCTGGTACTAAGACTGTGCATCATCCTGCAGTGCCTCCCTGAAGGCCATGTATTCGTCATGGGTGATAACAGATGTGATTCTCGTGCCTGGTAACACAACACATCCACTCCCATGTTTTATCTTTATGTACAATGTGTTATAACTGATTACTCATGTCCAGGCTATCTTTGATTGAAAACTTGCAACTGCTGCGAAATTCCCGTGCTAGTCATCTGAAGTCATTGCATATTGTAATGAATTTTTTCCCCGAAGGTTTATTTATGTATAGTTGTACTGTCAAGGTGTCGACTGTAAATAAGAGCTGGGATTTATGTGTTCTTAGTTTCGTGTAATAACTTCAGAGTGGGAATGCACATATGTTGCTAGAATGCGCTCTCATCTAATATGTTCGCAGGGAGGGAGAGAGAGAGACGTACTCGTCGACTGCGGATTTGACTTGTTCCTTGTCGATCTTCCCGCCAAGGCCCGGCGCGAGATCCAGGGCTCCCGACTTGGACATGGCAGCGGCGGCGTCACCTGCAGCAGGGAGCGACGGGGCCGGCGACAGGGTGGCGAAGGAGGGCCGACGACGGGGCGGGGGAGGGCCGGCGACGGGGCGGGGGAGCGACGGTGACGGGGAGGGGGAGTTACGCGGCCGGCGACAGGGCAGGGGAGCGACGGGGCCAGCGACAGGGTGGCGGCGGGTGAGCCTAGAGCGCCATCGACGGGGGTTGTTCGGTGTGTGGATGAGATGCGAAGTTTTTTTTACCTGGATGGGTGGGGAGAGAGGAGGATAACCCCACGCTTTTTTACTCGAAAAATGACCCCATCTCTTTGCCATCCGCCAAATAGATGGCAAAGAATCTTTGCCGTCTGTTGGCGGATGGCAAAGAGGTGGGCTGGTACGCCGTTACACTCTTGACGCCACAGATTTGCCAACCTCTTTGCCATCTACCGGCAGATGGCAAAGATTATTTGCCATCCACTAGCAGATGGCAAAGAATTGGCTGATGGCAATCATGTTCTTTGTCGTCTGTCAGTTCTTTGCCATCTGTTTTTTATAAGCAGATGGCAAAGACGTTCTTTGCCATCAGGTGGCAGATGGCAAAGAGCTGGCTGATGGCAAAGAGCTGGCTGATGGCAAATTCCATGTTTCCAGTAGTGGTAGGGGGCACGCCCTGCACCCTTGTCGCCGCCTCGTGGCTCTTCTCACTTAAACTCCAAGTCTCATGGGTGTCTTCTGGTCCAAGAAAAATCATCGCAAAAGTTTTATTCCATTTGGACCCCGTTTGATATTGCTTTTCTGTGAAGCTCTAAAAAAGGAAAATACAAAAACTAGCACTGGGCTCTAGGTTAGTCCCAAAAATAATATAAAATAGCATATTAATGCATATAAAACATCCAAAACAGATAATATAATATCATGGAACAATAAAAATTATAGCTACGTCGGAGACGTATCAGCCAACTACCCCAGGCACGCCCTGGTGGGTAGTGGGCCCCATGCCCCCCCCCCCCCCGCACTTATTCCTTTAGCCTATGTCATCACCTACCTCCAGAAAAAAGAATCACACTAGCTCTCTCTCATGTTCTTGCTGTCAACCCCGCGGATTTCGATCTCTTTGCTCGAAGCTCTATTTTCAAAACTGTTTTGGGGGATTGCTACTTGGTATGTGAATCCTCCATTGCTTCAATTTGTTTTTTTCTGTTGGTTTATATTTTGAGTATTTAGCTACTCTTGGTGCTGATATAAATGGGTTTGCATGTTGAATTCTTTGAGTTCCAAGTAGTTTGAATGCTTGATTTGGCCTCTAGGCATCCATATGAGTAGTTGCTATCAATCTTGTGATGTTCTGTTGAAAAAAATTTGTGACCCAAAAATTTCAGAACTTTGTTCATTTAAAAAGATGAATAACTTCCGGAAGTATTCCCCCAAAAAGAATGCCAAGGTAGTCATTGGGGAATCATCACTCCGAGAACAACGGAGGTGCGGCCTTGTGAATGTCCACATAATGCCTTCATGGACGAGGTCGGGTTCCATCAAGAGTTTGCCCAATTCATTGCAAATGTTGCACTAACCAACTTTCTCGTAGATGAGTGTGACCAACACCACATTTTCACGAACTCCTTTGTGCAATTTTTTATTTTTTGAATAGGCATGAACCTCCTGCGGTGCGGTTCAATATATATTCTAAAACCCGTCACATACCCCTCAGTGAATTTTGTGAGATATGCTTAATCCCTCTTATGGGGAGTTAAGAGAGCCTAAACCAGTAGAGTTTGAGAACTTCCTCCGCACTTCGATAGTGTGTGAGGAAAGAGGCATGTCGAAAGCCACCGCCACTAGTTTATAGTTTCCTTTTGTGCATTACTTTGCTTTTTGACTGCTAGGGGGAAGGGTGGTATACTCAGTGCTCCTGACCTGGCTATTTTACGCCTTGCACCTCATAATTATCACACCTTTAACCTAGGAGCTATTATTGCACTTCGTCTGCACCTTAACAGAACTAAAGGCAAAATCCATGGTGGTAATTATGCCACTCTCTTAGCAAGTCACTTTAATGTTCAAATACGCCACCATGACTATCATTTGCCCCGATTTTATCTAGATCACTAGGTCATGGTGGATCACCATTTTACTGATGTTGTCGATTCTTTTAACAACATTCGTTACAACTTGGCATTTAGTGAGAAAACCCATGATATTATCCCATTGCCTACACCTGCTTTTTTGGATCCTATTCCCAAGAATGGAGACACTCTCCTACCAGCAGACATTATTGCCTACCGGAACAACCAGGCAGCGGCAGACGAGGAGCCCCAGGAGTGGGACGCTCAGGTGCTGCTGCCTCAGCACTTTCACATGGGACCGGACGGCTACTACGGGTGGTGATTA
The DNA here is from genome assembly GCA_021605145.1 of Aegilops bicornis. Taxonomy (NCBI): domain Eukaryota; kingdom Viridiplantae; phylum Streptophyta; class Magnoliopsida; order Poales; family Poaceae; genus Aegilops; species Aegilops bicornis. Next base: position 366,323,948 of record CM038672.1, read on the forward strand.
CCAAGCTAGGCCAAAAGCCTAAGCATGGGGAAGTACGTATTTCCACCGACATTACATTCATGTTCACACATTTCACTCCATTTGTTGGTGTTAATACTTTTTCATTGTATTATCCATGTTAGATTCATTTTCTTGTTTTCTTCTTGTGTGTCTGAAATTTTTTGAGAAAATCCAAAAATATTTCTTGCTTCTTTTCGGTTTTCTTTCTAGTTTAATTTATTTGTAGTATTAAAACACAAAAAGATTTCCCATTTCTTCTTTTGCTTGTTGGGAGCTTTCCCGTGTAAATAGTTTTTCTCATTTTTCGTTTTCTTTCCTTTACTTCCTTTTCAAGGAAAACTAAAAACTCCAAAAAAATATTTCAGTGTGTTTCTCTGAAATTCTTTTCTTTTGTTTTGTTGAGTCGTACTAAGGAGAAGACCGCAATGAAAATGTCGAGTGGCTCTCATATGCATTATTGTTGATCTAACAAAGAGCCCATATTATTTTGTCTTCACCTCTGAATAAAATGTTTAAAAATTCTAGCTTAGTCCACGGCACTCTTGCACTACTATTATTTTCATATCATTCGGTCATGCAAGTGCAAGGCAATAATGACGATATTTGGTGAAGTGACTGTGGCAGAGAAAAGCGGGTATGAACTCAACTTGTTTTTGTTTTTGTAAATATGTTTAACTCAGTATCCATGATTCAGTATATTGTGATTAAACATGTCTGCAATGACAATTAGAGATTATAGTTGCTCATGCCATGCTTAAGTAGCTAGGAATGGATAATGACTTATCTTAGATGTCAACATGCATTAAAATGATTGTGATGTAGTGTGATGATATGGTATCCTCCTCTGAATGTTTCAAGTGCCTTGAGTTGGCACATGTTCACACATGTAGTTGAATCAAAACCAACATAGCCTCCACGATATTTATGTTCATGGTGTTTATATCCCACTCATGTTAGTATTCAATGTTGATTGTGCAAAATGTATGTTCATGACCGTTTTCGCTCTCTAGCTGGCCGCTTCTCAACCTATTTGATAGCCTTCCGCTGTACTAAGCAGGAATACTGCTTGTGCATCAATACCCTTAAACCAAAGTTACTCCAAATGAGTCCAGTATATCTACCTATATGCGGTATTACCCTGCTGTTTCAAGTAAATTTGCATGTGCCACCTCTAAAAATTCAAAAGAACATATGTTTTGTGTGCTGGACCGCTCATGGAGCTTATTGTGGGTGGTCTGTATCTTCCATGCTAAGCGGGTTATTCTCATGTTGAGTGTTCATTTACTAGTCCTTGCACGAGATGGGCTGGTAATCGGGATGCCCAGTCCCAAAATCAAAAATTACAAATAATTAAACAAAACTCGCCCGGGACTATTATTGGTATTGAAGGCACCCGAGGATTCGTCTAGCCATGGCTTGTGTTTGATGGTGGAGGGGGAGTAAACTTTACTTTTATCACCTGGGAAACCGCCACTAATGTGTTTAGAATGGAAGATATTGAAAACTCTTGGTCCTAATGTTGACATGAAGGGTATACCTCCCAAAATTATATTTATCTATGATTTAAGCTTCGAGCTCTGGCACCGTTGCAAATCCCTACTTCCATCTGCGAAGGGCCTTTCTATTTACTTTTATGTTATTTTACTTTTATGTTGAGTCATCACCTTCTCAAACTAGCGCCAGTCTTGAGAGCACTATTATCATCCTCATGCATTATGTGTAGTTAATGTTGAATGCATCATGACGGATCTCTTCTACCATGAATTACAATGTTTAGTCGCTGCTTGAACTTTGGAGGTGCTCTGCATTTATGTTTTGCGGTCTCAGAAAAGACTAGTGAGATACCATTATTGTCATATTATATCATGACCGTTTTGGCGAAGTGTTGGCATTTGATATATCTTATTATTCCTACTAGTTGATTATGCCATTGATATGAGTTAATATAATTTCTAAGAATTATTGTTGGCATGGTTAGTCATGATTTTTGCTAAAAACCTGGGTGCTATTTAAGCATATATATATGGAAACAAGAACAAAAGAGTTCGTAAAAGTATTTATCCCATTTAGTTTATCAACTGAATTGCTTGAGGACAAGCAATGGGTTAAGCTTGGAGGAGTTCATACGTCTCCATCGTATCTATTTTCCTAATGCTTTTGCTCTTGTTTTGGACTCTAATTTGCATGATTTGTATGAAACTAACCCCGACTGATGTTGTTTTCAGCATAACTACCATGGTGGTGTTTTTGTGCAGAAATAAAAGTTCACAGAATTGGACGAAACTTTTTGGAGACTTATTTTGGAATAAATAAAAATTACAGGAACCAAGACCCATTAGAGGGGAGGCCCCAGCTGCCCACAAGGCACCAGGGCATGCCACCTCCCTTTTGGCGCGCCCTGGTTGGTAGTGGGCCCCACGAGGCCCCGCTGACCCTAATTTCGACACTACAAAATCCTATTTTTCCAGAAAAATAAGAGAGGAAGTTTCATCGTGTTTTACGATATGGAGCCGCCGCCACCTCCTGTTCTTCATCAGGAGGCTAGATCTAGAGCCCGTTCGGGACTCCGGAGAGGGGGGTCTTTGGTCTTTGTCATCACCAATTTCATGATGCTCACCATCAGCAGTGAGTAATTCCTTCGTAGGCTCGCTGGTCGATGAAGAGTTGGATGAGATTCATCATGTAACCGAGTTAGTTTTGTTAGGGCTTGATCCCTAGTATCCACTATGTTCTGAAGTTGATGTTGTTATGACTTTGCTATGCTTAATGCTTGTCACTAGGGCCCGAGTGCCATGATTTCAGATCTGAACCGTTTATGTTTTCACCATTATATTTATGTTCGCGATCCGACCTTTCAAGTTATATGCACCTATCACACGTTATGATCTCAGAAACCCTGTGGTGACAATAATTGGGATACTTTCCGGTGATGGCCCTAGTTTGAGGAGTTCATGTATTCACTATGTGTTAATGCTTTGTTCCGGTTCACTATTAAAAGGAAGCCTTAATATCCCTTAGTTTCCTTATGGAGACCGCTACCATGGGAGGGCAGGACAAAAGATGTCATGCAAGTTCTTTTCCGTAAGCACGTATGACGTCTTACGGAATACATGCCTACATTAGATTAATGAACTAGAGCTAGTTTTGTATCGCCCTAGGTTATGACTGTTATATGATGTATTATCCAACGAAATCACCGATCCAATGCCTACGAGATTTTCACATATTGTTCTTGCTAAGTTACTAGTGCTATTGCTACTATTACAACTGCTACAAAACTGTTATTGTTGTTACCGTTACCACTGCTATTGTTACTACTACTATAAAACTATCATACTACTGTGCTACTGATCACCTTGTTGCAGATATTTAATCTCCAGGTGTGGTTGAATTGACAACTCAACTTTTAATACTTACAAATATTCTTTGGCTCCCCTTGTGTCGAATCTATAAATTTGGGTTGAATACTCTACCCTCAAAAACTGTTGCGATCCCCTATACTTGTGGGTTATCATTAGTACTCATGGAATCTGTCAAATCCAAAGTCTTGGAAGGCTTTAGGAGAGGAGACTTGTATGTTTTTAATTTCTTTGCAGGACCACAGCCTGCCACATGTCTACTTGCAAAAGCTTCACAAGGATGGCAATGGCATCGACGACTTGGTCATGCTGGAATGAGGAACTTGCACATACTTGTGAAGAAGAACCACGTCATTGGCATCGAGGGTGTCAAATTCCTCAAAGATCACATTTGTGGAGCTCATGAGGCCGGAAAGATGACCAGATCCAAGCATCCATCATGACTACTACTCGTCCTTTTGAATTGCTTCACATGGACCTCTTTGGCACCACTCATTATGCCACACTAACCAATGCAACATCATTATATGGCTTTGTTATTATTGATGATTACTCTCGTTACACTTAGGTGCATATCATCATGTACAAATTTTCTTCAAGGGCCTCAACGAATTTCGGTGTGAAGATCAAGCATATCAGGAATGACAATGGGACCGAGTTAAAGAACACTGGTCTTGATGACTATCTTGATGAACTAGGTATTACTCATGCGTTACCTGCCCCATACACTCCTCAGCAGAATGGCATCGTTGAGTGCACACTACACCACGACACTACATTGCCTACGGACGTCTGTTGGAAAAAGTCAGTTTCACCAACTGACCATTTGTTGGAAAAACTTCTATCAGACCGTTGGTCGGTATTACTCACATATAGTGACCAACTGTGGGTCGGGAATGCTAAAATGTATAGCATCAAACCGTTGGTCGGTGATAATTGTACTACTGTCACAGAGTCGGTCGGCAAATATTGCCGACCGACCGTGGATCGCCAACTGGACCGTGTGCGCGACTAAGCGCGAATCCCATGCCAAAATTTTCATGTTGTGCGCCCTCACAGCCCACCTCCTCATTTCCCTAAAAAAACCTCCTCATACACCATTCGTCTCCAAAAAAAATCAACACCACACCGCTACCTCTCCCCCTTATCTCTTTACCCTCCCGATCCGAGCGGAGGCGGCGGCGACACTGACGCTCGTATTTGGTGACGCTTCCCGCACTCTGTCCATCTCTTCCCCCCACAACTCCATCACCATCCCCACATCGCTACTCTTTTCCCATGTGGAGGTGGTCCTGTGGCGCCGATGCTCTCACCCAACTGCCGCCGACGGCACTTCTTGTTCCTGCCCAGGCGCCCATTGAGGCCATCTCTCCCCTCGCTCCCATGGCGCCACCGCCCCAACCCATACCCAACTCCCTCTTCCCCCTCCCATGGTAGCAGATTTGAGCAAGACAAGGTCCCTTCGGTCCTGGTTGTTCGGAACGAGGTAGGCGGCCTTTGCTCCCTTATCTTCTGGCGAGTAGGAGTGTGGTGGCTACCTGGTTGGTGTCGCATCTCTCTTGGACATCCATGGCAACTACCACATCTGTAAGCTCTCTCTCTCTCTCTCTCTATGTGTGTGTGCAGATTTTAAGTCCAAGCGATGAACCTTCCATAGCCCCAGTGGCTGGTGCCCCCATCTCTCCACAGATTGATTCTTAAAAAATCAGTGGTGCTTTGATTCATGGAAATAATTAAGTTCTCGAAGCAGTAACGTTCAAACCCTAGATATTGATTAGTATTTGTCTATTTATATTGTGTGATTGCTAGCAGACTTAATTGGATAATGTTTTTTTGTAGGGTGAAACGAACTTGAATAGGTTTGGTGGATGTTTGGGAAATTACTAAACTACTAACTAAGATAGAAGGCCACTGAAACTTTAGTAGATTTTTGTGGTTCCATTGTAAGTATTTATTTTATTGTTTTAGCATTATACATGATTAATGCTTTGATAGTAAGTGTAATGAATACATGATTGCAGTACATGAATCCATGATTATTTTCTTTGGGAGATTTTCTGAAGTTGTAAGTGTGTACCTAACCAACTGAATATTATAGATGCATTTGTTACTTTTACTTGACAGCATTACCACTCTGACGTTTGCAGGGTTCAATCGCCACACGGTGTGTCAGCATTTGCCTATCTACATGAAGGGCCTACCAAGAGCGTGCCAATATCAGTGTGCTTTGTGCTACAGAAATGGATTTTTGAAAACTTGTAGCACATGGTGTCCATGTAAATTTCACCTGCTAGCTCATTATCAGGCATTTTATGCATCTATTAATCATATGAACTATACAAACAGGGATAGGATACAATTTGGAGGAACTTTGGTAGTTAAACACCCTTACTTTCAAACTGTCAATTTATTTCTTGTGTCATGAATGGACTGTAGTTTAATCCACATCATTTTAGCTTATTTGAATGACATAAATATGGTGTGTGTACAAGTTTAGCAAATATGATGTTTTTTTGTCATAACATACATGGCATCCGAAGTGGGCATCTTAGGGTGTTGTTGGATCTCTTAAGTTGGCTACTATTATTCTAGTTATTTTGCATAAAATACAGTATTTGTGAATCACCTTTCTGCTGTTTTTTGAGAATATACACTTAGACACTAATTAAACAATAAAACAGAATGGTATGTTGCGTATGATAAAAGAACGAGAAGCTGGATAAATTTTGTAGTCCTAGTTGTATTATCCAGCAGATAATAGCTTCTGTATGCCCATATCTCAACTAATTTAGTAAAGCAGAGCATAGCAAGCAATAGGCTTTGTATGTGTATAGTCGTAGTTGAACTTAGCATTCAAGTTTACTTTGTCACCATAGCCCTATGTTGATACTCTAGTAGATTGCCAGCTGTGTTTATAGAATTCTCTGGCGTAAAAGGGTGACAATTCATCCATGACTTGATGTGTTGATAAGTTGACATACTTTTTTGATTTTGTTTGTGCTCTGCTGAACAGGGGAAGTGTTGGTTATGCTAGTGTGCATACTCACTTGGGAAGAAATGGAAGTAGGAGAGGTGACCTTCAATTCCTGACCTACAATTATCTTATAACTACTGGTTAGAGGCACCCTACGAGCCTTTAGGATAAATCCCCATGTACAAATGAATTTGCATCACCTAGAACTTTTCCACTATCTAATATTTCATACTAATTATCCATTCTGAGTTAAATCATACATTAATTAGGAGGAACTGAACCATTTGTTAGGGTGAACTATATGCAGCATTGAGCGTTCTAATTATTCTTCTGCATTGTTCTCTATTTCGACAACTATTGTAGTGCAGGCTGAAGTGATGCCATGTATGATTGATGTAATTTCATCTCAATAAGAACTATTTTCAGCATAGTATATTGGTCCCAGCCTACTTGCTGTAAATGCCTGATTTTGATGGATTTTGTTAATGGCTTTGATTATATAATCGAGAATATTTAACCTTTTGAGCAAATTCAGCAGAGCATATCATCCAATAGTAAGGATTTCAATTGTCATGGTGTATTCAAGTCAAAGCTAAATAGTAGTCTGCGTCCGCCTACATTGGCAAGGATACCAGGTGAATCTACTTTGGTGTTGTATCTTCTTTCCTTCATATTACTCTTACTTTGGGGGACTTCATTTGTTCTTAATCCTATTTCCATTCTGGGTGAAAATGCTTGGAAACTTTTGGACACATGTACATTTTAAGTGTTCCCCCTTCCTGCCCAAAACAATGTTAAGTGAGCTAAGATAATACTTTTAGGCATTCAGAAAGAGTCACATCTATAATTAGCTTTGAACTCTATTTATCCAGTGTGAACTACCAGAAATCTATACATCTACTGAAAGAGTCATGGTTTGTCGGGGAAACGACACCTATGGGATCACCGGAATCCCTTTTAGGGTTGGCAGGCGCGGGGTTGTGAGAAGAGCAGCTCTGACAGGAAGCACACGGATCATTTACCCAGGTTCGGGCCGCGAAGATGCATAATACCCTAGTCCTACTTTGGTGGATGTATTGAGCGTTCTTGTGTTCTTGAGCTAGCTACGGGGTGTAACTTGCCCAAAAGAGCCGAAATCCCTCTCCTGGTTACCTCAGTCCTCCTTTTATAGGCAAAAGGGGTCGCCAAAGTGGCACACAGGAGGTGGAAAAGTCTACAGTGCGCCAACTTATCCCCCAGCGTTACAGGACAAAGCGCATTAAATGCGCTATTTAGGTGTCCATTAGCTTTATCGGGGACGGGCCCGGACAGCGAGGCGTGCAGTGCCATGTAGGCAGGCAGGCTGCTGAGGTGGCGTAGTGGTGGAGCCTTCACGAAGATCTGCATGCACCATGCAGGTGCTTGCTGAGTCAGTACAGAGGCCGCGCGTCGCCACGCAGGTGCCTGCCCAACTGGTTGAGCTAGCAGCTGCTTGGGAATGGCAGTGGAGTCTTGGCTGGTGTGGGCCTGGCTGTGGCCCTACTAATGCCCTCGGCAAGGGTCTTGCCGGGGGGCCCGGCAAGGGTCTTGCCGTGGCGCTGCAGTCGTCCCTGGCAAGGCTCTTGCCGGGGGTCTTGTGGGTTTCCTCGGCTAGAATCCCGCCAAGGATCGTCGTCTTCTGGTCCTCATCTAATCTCATGTATTCATGATCCTGACAAAGATTTGCATGCCACCACGGAGGTGCCTCCCGAGCCCTGTTCCAACGTATTTGGTAGTGTTAGAACCCGTGGGCTCAAGGGTGGCTTGCTCCGCTGGCGTTGGGCAAGTTGCCCCGGAAAGGCTCTTGCCGGGGCCACGGAGGCCGCCCCGGCAAGGCTCTTGCCGGGGGGAGTCCACCTCGCCTCTCTGCTCTTTAGTGCTTCTGGCCTTGGCGTTGTCTCGGGCTTCGGCTTCCCTCCTCTGCCCTGTTAAGTGTGGCCGTGGCACGTGGCTCTGACTGCCCGTGCACAGGTAAAGGGGTCAAAGGAGAGCCCCTACTTTTGTACACCGACAGGAGACCCTGGGTTTGGGCCACACATAAGGGCGACATGTTGTTGGTTCAGGCCCAGAATGGTGCGCGGGCAGGTGGGGCGGATTTTTACTGCAGTAACTTTTTATCCGCTGCGCTTCCCCACGACCCGCATTGAACGTGCGACGTGGAGGGTCGTGTGTGACGTGGGGGTCATGCGTGGGGCGGATTCTGCACACATGTGTCACATCATGGTAAAGAGGCGGCTCACGCCCAAAAAAGAGGGAGGCGCAGAGGCGCGGCTCATTTACTCGGGTGGACTCGGGTCGCGGCCTTCAAGGCGTTTGTGCCTCACGATCACGGGGTGGGGAACGGTCGCCTCACCCGTCCCCTCAATTCTGCTTGCTCGCCACGTGTCCCCCATGCAGGTGGCAGGCGTTGGAGGCGGGAAACCGAGCCGTTGCTGATTGGGGCAGCGGGTCGGTCTTGACTCCCTACGCCCCCGATGGCTGGATTGGTCGAGCGGGGCGGTTGAGCCCCGACCCCTCCCCTTTATAAGAAGAGGGAGGGGGATGGCGTCCCACATCCTTTCATCATCCATCCCCATTCACTTCGGCTCCTTTCTTCCGTCTTCCATGGCGAGAGAAGGCGCCGGCCCATCAACGGTCGCGGCGAGGGTTGCTGCTCGGCAGCACGTCCCTCCTTCCAAGGACTCATGGCGGCGGAGCCAGCCACGAGAGGAAGGGGGAGGGGGCGAGGCCGAGGTTGCCGTGGCGCTCGGGGAAGAGGGGGACGGGGCGACGCTCCAGCTTCTCCCCCGCTAGCGATGCCTCCCCCGATGGAGGGCCATATCGGAGACCAGCCCCGCTAGTTCTTCATCAGCGCCGGCCACCGCGTCGCCGCCTCCGTCTCCCTACCCCATTCGCTCGGGAGATGGAGCTCGATCGACCCCAGACCCTCAGGTTGCACATGAGGGGCTGCTGGAACGGTGGCACGCGGGTCGACGTCGACTTCCCCACTCCTCACGTCATGTACCTCTGTCGCGGATGGAAGACGTTCGCTCACATCCATAGCCTGACGGCGGGGCTCGTCCTCTACTTCAAGTTAAAGGAGGACGACCTGCTCTCTGTCAAGGTCTTCGGAGATCTTGGAACTCGTCTAAAGTGCTGCGTGGAGAGCTCCTCCGACGATGAAGATTCTTCCTCGAGCAGGAGTGACGAGGAGGACATCGACAGCGACGATGAGGGCGTAGAGCGGCGGGGCGCCGACCCCGACTCCGACTGACCGCGTCGCCCCTCCCTCGGCCACACGCCCTGCCGAGGGCCTTCCTCGTCAAGCTCTCCATCAGCGTGTTCACCATCGCCTCCTTGGGTGGCTGGCGTAGGAGGGCCGGAGAAGGCGAAGAAGGCGGGCGGGGGCCGTCAAGTCGGAGTACGCGGGCACCAACGCCTTCGTCAGATATCGTCAGGCCGCTACCTCATCTTCCAGCTCCGGCACCGGGATGCTCTCTTGGCGCCTTCTGCTTCTCGCACCTCGCCTAGGCGCTCCTTTCACCCTCATGCTACCTTGCTCCATCTCCTGAGGAGAGGGACAAGAAAAGGATTACACGCATCTTATATTTTTTTTAGTCTGTAAGCCTGCAGGCACTTGTTAGATTTAAAACTTATAATCCCCTTGCTCATGTTTTTATTCCGTACAAACTGTACCTTTATGGGACGTTTTTAATGAAAGGGTGCTTGTCGGGTTCTTTGTGTGTGAGCGAGGCCCATGCCAAGGAACGGATCCTTGTTATTTTTAAGATAAACATTGTCGCCCGGCAACAGGCCTTGCCGTCCCCCCACTTCAATCAACCATTCTCACGCTCTTGGCGGAGGCAGGGGCGAAGTAGAGTTAGGCCCCTCGTTCATTTTCTTGCCACCGCGACTACGACCAAGTTCTGGCCCAGGGGATAGCTCTTGGGTACAGGGAAAGGGGAGCACGGTGGTTTAAGAATACAAACGAGGTTTCACATGTCCTAGTTCCATACGGAAATGCATAACAGGGGATGAAAGACTTATCTGAATCCGCAGCCCCCGGCAACCTTGGCTTGCCATGGTTGGATCCTTGTGTCTTCAGCTCCCGGTAGTCTTGGCTTGCCGGGCCAGAGCGCTTGATTCTGCTCTTCTTTCTTCCATGTGGCTCAGCAGAAGTGTCCATGTGCCCTGCGAACCAAAGAGGACAGAAAGACGCATATTCGACCTCTAGGCTAGGGGTTAGTCGCCGCGAATATGAAAGCACAAGTCCTCCCTAGGTGGTTTTGGTAATTAATGTCAACATATCTCTTGTTGGACTAACCCTTTTACCTAGTATGTTTCAGATAAGTTCAATAATGAAGTGGCATGTACTAGAGGATGCGGAACCCCTACAAGATGCTAAGGACAAAGGATTGGCTCAAGCTCCAAGCTCAAGACTCTACATTTTCTATTTTAGTGATCCAAGATCACATTGAGTCTATAGGAAAAGCCAATACTATCAAGGAGGGATGAGGTGTTGCTTAATGAGGCTCTTGCTCAAAATGCTTAGTGATATGCTCCAAAGCCCTCAACTAATTTCTCACATCCACATATGACCTAAACCAAAAGTCAAACTCAGCCCCACCGTTTCTTTCTCTCCGGCACCATCGAGTTCAGATGTCATAGCCACTGCCACAAACCCTAGGCAAATCGGTCTCACCGATAGGGATCTCGGTCTCACCGAGATGGGATTGCAATCTCTCTGTATGGATCTATTACCAAAATCGGTCTCACGAGTTTGCGTAATCGGTCCTACCGAGATTGCAATGTAAACTCTCTGTTTCCCTTTTGTAACATTTCAGTCTCACCGAAATGAGCAAATCGGTCCCATCGAGTTTACCTGACCAACTCTCTGGTTAGCTTGTTACCAAAATTGGTCTCACCGAGTTTGTGTAATCGGTCTCACCGAGATTACGTTATGCCCTAACCCTAACCATGTCAGTCCTACCGAGTTGCATGTCGGTCCCACCGAAAATCCTAACGGTCACTAGATTTGTTGAATCGGTCCGACCAAGTTTATCAATTCGGTCCCACCAAGATTTGCAAATTGTGTGTAACGGTTAGATTTTGTGTGGAGGCTATAAATACCCCTCCACCTCCTCTTCATTCGTGGAGATAGCCATCAGAACGAACCTACACTTCCAACTTACCATTTTCTGAGAGAGAACCACCTACACTTGTGTTGAGGCCAAGATATTCAATTTCTACCATATGAATCTTGATCTCTAGCCTTCCCCAAGTTGCTTTCCACCAAATCCAAATCCTGTGAGAGAGAGTTGAATGTTGGGGAGACTATCATTTGAAGCACAAGAGCAAGGAGTTCATCATAAACACACCATTTGTTACTTCTTGGAGAGTGGTGTCTACTAGATTGGCTAGGTGTCACTTGGGAGCCTCCGATAAGATTGTGGAGTTGAACCAAGGAGTTTGCAAGGGCAAGGAGATCGCCTACTTCGTGAAGATCTACCGCTAGTCAGGCAAGTCCTTCGTGGGCGACGGCCATGGTGGGATAGACAAGGTTGCTTCTTCGTGGACCCTTCGTGGGTGGAGCCCTCCGTGGACTTGCACAACCATTACCCTTCATGGGTTGAAGTCTCCATCAACGTGGATGTACGATAGCACCACCTATCGGAACCACGACAAAAACATTTGTGTCTCCAATTTTGTTTGAATCCTCCAAACCCTTCCCTTTACATTCTTGCAATTGCATGCTTTACTTTCCGCCGCTCATATAGTCGTTGCACGCTTGCTTGATATGTATTGTGTTTGTTAAACTTGTGCCAAAACTCCACTTCAACTTAAAGAAATTAAAAACTGCAACTTTTGGTACTTAGTGTCTAATCACCCCCCTCTAGACACCTCTTCTCGATCCTTTCAATTCGTATCAGAGCTTTGGTCTCCATAGCTTTTGGTTTAAAGACCATTGGAGGAAGATGGATGAGTCTACTTTGAGGAGTCTTATACATAGAGTGCCTATGCTTGATGGAGAGTATTTTCATGAGTGGAAAATGAGATGCTTGTGATTTTCAATGAATATCATTTGAACAAGTATATTGCTAGCCCTTGTGCACCTCATGTTGATCCCATGCATCCTACCCTTGATGAGTCAATTGACATGATTCGCAATCTTAGAACTATCAATCTTATCATAAGAGGATTGCCCAAAAATTTGATTGCTAGTTTGCCTACTCTTGATTGTGCCTACACTATATGGAGATTTCCTGAGGAATGATTTCTAGATTATTCCTTGAAAAATCTAGATGAAATTCTCCATAAGTCTATTGCCTTGAGTAAGATGAATTCTAGTGATCCTAGCTTTGGTGATTGTCTATTTGAGCTTACCAATCTCATGCGTGCCATAGGAGATGTTGGAATCATTAGCAATATCATTTTCGAAGCTATTAGAATCCATAAAGACAATCATAGAAATGATCATTTGTCTAATGAATTACCCTCTCTAGGAATTGATCAATCACAAGATGATGTTGAACATGGATACTATGATGAGGATTATGATAGTGACTACGATCTTGATGATGCAATGAGACACTTTGGTCTTATGACAAACCTGCGCGGCTACATGGCCGGAGGAAAGGAATGGGTCCTTGATAGTGGATGTACCGATCATATGACCGGAGATAAAGATATGTTCCGTGAGCTTGCTAAAAACGCCGGCCCACGAAAATATGTCACTTTTCATGATAACTCAAAGGGTAAGGTGGTTGGCCTCGGTAAGGTGGCCATCTCACATGATAGCTCCATACAAAATGTCATGCTCGTTGAATCTCTTGGGTATAATTTACTTTCAGTTTCTAGACTTGTTGATTTCTGTTTCAATGTCCTATTCATCAAGTAGATTGCCAAGTGTTTCAGAGAGACAATCGTAAAATGGTCTTTACGGGTATACGAGAGGTGATCTTTACATTGTTGATTTCACTAAAAAGGCTCAACCTAGAACTTGCTTATTTGCTAAATCTTCTAAGGGTTGGCTGTGGCATAGAAGGCTAGGTCATGTGGGCATGCGAAATCTTGATAAGCTTATTAAAGGTGATCATATCCTTGGAATAAAAGATGTCATATTTGACAAGGATAGACTTTGTAGTTCTTGTCAGGGAAACAAGTTGGAGGAAGTCATCGCGAAGAACATCATGACCACGAGAAGACCACTCGAGCTACTTCACATGGATCTCTTTGGTCCAAATGCCTACAAGAGTCTCGGTGGTAACTCATTTGGACTAGTCATAGTTGATGATTTTTCAAGATTTACGTGGGTGTTCTTTCTTGATGACAAATCGCAGGTTCAGAAAATCTTCAAAAACTTCGCTAGGAAGGCCCAAAATCAATTTGACGTGAAGATAAAGAAGGTTGGAAGCGACAACGGAACGGAGTTCAAGAACGCAAATGTGGATACCTTTCTTGACGAAGAAGGGATTTCACACGAGTTCTCGGCTACGTACATACCACAACAAAATGGAGTCGTTGAGAGGAAGAACCGGACTCTTATGGAGTCGTTGAGAGGAAGCACTTCTGGGCGGAAGCGGCTGAGACAGCTTGTCATGCAACAAATTGCTTGTATCTTCACGAGCTACTCGGCAAGACGGCATACGAGCTCCTCACCGGTAACAAACCACAAGTTGGATACTTTCGAGTATTCGGCTCAAAGTGCTACATTCTTGATAAGCATCGTCGTTTTAAATTTGCTCCTAAATCTCAGGAAGGTTTCCTACTTGGTTATGGCTCAAACTCTCACACTTACCGTGTCTACAACAATTTCACCCGAAAGGTTGAAGAGATGGCAGATGTGAAGTTTGATGAATCTAACGGCTCGCAAGTAGAGCAAATGCCAATTGATGTAGGAGACAAAGACCCTTCGGAAGCAATCCAAGACTTGTCTATTGGCAAGATTTGTCCAGCGGAGGTGAAGGAGAGTACCTCGTCCGTCCAAGTGGAAGCTTCTACCTCACGACAACGTGAACCAAGAATTGATACGGAAGCATCCACAAGTGGGACACACCAAGACGAAGAAAATGAAGCACACCAAGATGAACATCAACAACCTCCTTCTCCACCACGACAAGAGAATGACAACGTTAACAATGAAGAAGGGCAAGAAGAAGAACAAGATGAAGAAGATGTTCCACCCCGAGCCAAGCCAAAGCTCCCACAAGTTCGAGCAAGAATCGCCAAAGATCATCCCATCGAGCAAATCTACAATGATATCCAAACCAGGAGAATCACTCGATCTAAAGCTAACTTTTGTGAACATTACTCATTCATCTCTAACATTGAACCTATGAAGGTTGAAGAAGCATTGGAAGATCCGGATTGGATAAACGCTATGCATGAAGAGCTACACAACTTTGAGAGAAATCAAGTATGGACATTGGTCGAAAAGCCCGAAGACAACCACAACATCATTGGTACCAAATGGGTGTTTCGCAACAAGCAAGATGAAGATGGTCAAGTCGTCCGCAACAAAGCACGCCTAGTCGCCCAAGGCTACACTCAAGTTGAAGGTATGGACTATGGTGAGACATATGGCCCCGTTGCTAGACTTGAGTCCATTCGCATCTTACTTGCCTATGCTAATCATCATGATATCACCTTGTACCAAATGGACACTAAAAGTGCTTTTCTAAATGGTGAAATAGAGGAGGAAGTTTATGTTAAGCAACCTCCCAGATTTTTCAATCCTAAGATACCTAATCATGTTTACAAACTTCACAAAGCTCTTTATGGTCTTAAACAAGCCCCTAGAGCATGGTATAAATGCTTGACCAAGTTCCTTATTGAAAAAGGCTTTGAAATTGGAAAAATAGATTCTACTCTTTTTACTAAAAGGGTTAACGGAAAACTATTTGTGTGCCAAATTTATGTTGATGATATTATATTTGGATCAACTAACCCTCATTTTAGTGAGAAGTTTGGAAAGCTAATGTCGGAGAAGTTTGAGTTGTCGATGATGAGTGAACTCAAATTATTTCCTGGTTTGCAAATCAAGCAAACTAAGGAAGGTACCTTTGTCTCTCAAACGAAGTACACTAAGGAATTATTCAAGAAGTTCAATATGCAAGAATGCAAAGGTATGACTACACCCATGCCTACTAGTGGACATCTTGATTTAACCAAAGATGGTGAACCGGTTGATCAAAAGGTTTATCGCTCTATGATTGGTTCATTGTTATATCTATGTGCTTCACGTCCCGATATTATGCTAAGTGTGTGCATGTGTGCACGATATCAAGCCTCTCCTAAAGAATGTCATCTTAAGGCTGTGAAAAGGATAGTGAGATACTTAATCCATACACCAAATTTTGGCATTTGGTATCCAAAGAGGGCATCCTTTGATCTTGTTGGCTACTCCGACTCGGACTATGCCGATGACAAGGTTGATAGAAAGTCCACTTCGGGTACTTGTCAATTTATTGGTAGATCTCTTGTGTCTTGGTCCTCCAAGAAACAAAACTCGGTATCCTTATCCACCGCTGAAGCGGAATACATTGCCGCTGGTTCATGTTGTGCTCAATTACTTTGGATGACCCAAACTCTTAAAGATTATGGGATATATGTGAAACATGTTCCATTGCTTTGTGACAATGAAAGTGCTATTAAGATTGCTCACAATCCCGTGCAACATTCTCGAACTAAGCATATTGAAGTTCGTCATCATTTCATTCGAGATCATGTTGCCAAAGGGGACATTAATCTTAAACATGTTCGCGTAGATAAGCAATTAGCGGATATATTTACCAAACCGCTTGATGAGAAAGTGTTTTGTTGGTTAAGTGGAGAATTGAACATCATTGATGCTTCAAACTTGGAGTAGGAACTCCATACTAATCCTTGATATTTCCCTTATGTTGACTATCTTATGTCTTGGATATATTTGCACCTTGCATGTTATCTAACCCGTGTATGTACTTGGATGAATCTAAATCTATGAGATTGCAACTCACTCACATCTTGAGCAATTTCTATATCGCCAAGTCTCTACACAGTGGTGGATGAAGACAAGGAAGCACGCAACCATTCAAACATATCCTTTGACAAATTCTATGTTGAGTTTCATGATTGTCATTTTGGACACACAAGTGCTCTTCCTTGCAACAACTAACCCATGTAGGTAGATGAACTCAAACTCCAAGTGGTGCTCCCAACTCTTGATGAGCTACATTAACCTTGAGCAACCCACACAAGTTCAACTACATAATCATGATCAACACCACCACCCAAGGTATGTTATTCCATCTTAGAGAAGCTTTACTCCAAGACATGAGTCAAAGCAACTCAACAAGATGTGAATACATCAACAGGCTTAAACGAAGAATGGTAAACCCATTTTGAGCTTAAACGATGAGTATGACCTATGATCAAGTGATCTCACTCCTAAATAAATATACTCTAACATAGGTGACTTTGTCGCCGACCAATTCTAGATGAAGTTCTCTTGTCTTCTTTTCTATGCTCTTGCACTTGTCTCATGCATATTTGTTTCCCTCTTCAAAAAAAACTTCATCTAGACTCACTTTTAGTTTCTTCTCTTTTATTTTCCATTCTGCATTCCATGCATCCAATTCATTGCAAATCTTTCAGTTAATTCCTTGCAAATCCTTGTGAGATCTGAGGTGAGGTGACAAGTGTTTTCTCTGCAATGAACTCGGTCTCACCGGTCTGATGCTTTCGGTCCAACCGAATCCACTCGGTACAACCGAACCATACAACTCGGTGTCACCGATTTCACTATAGGAAAGACATCTTGCCCCTTGTTTCTGCATTCTTTTTGATCCAGCTCCACTCAATGAATCTTGTCCTCGACCAGCATCCCATTCAACTTGCTGCTTTGCTCTTTGACTCAAGGACCAAACCCATCATGAAAACAATCCAGAAGAACCCTTCTTGGAAATTGATGTCAAAGGGGGAGAGAGAGATTAGGGATCACATCAAAGCTTAATCATATCTATAGGGGGAGAGAATACTCAAGGGGAGAAAGAGTAATCATCAAGGACCCCAGATGCTTGGTGTTCAAGAGGAGAGAAGTCGCATGTCTTCAAGAGGGGAAAGGCATGTTCATATTTGCTCATTTGCATTAGCTCTATTTATTTCCTTTGAGCTCTGTTTTTTCTCTGATTTTCTGTTCCCTATCTTCTCCCAGTATCCCATGCTAGATTCAGGGGGAGCAAGACATCTAAGGGAATGAAATCCTTGAATTTATTGCACATCTTCACCTTTGGGGACATGTCTATATCCATTGTGGTACTTAGTACTCACTCTACATGTCATCCCAGTCTTGGTACTCTTGTGGTTTCTTTTGTTTGCTCTAGCCAGTAGGTGTATCTGTGTTATCTAACCTTGTTTATGCAGGTTCATCCCATCCTAAGCCAACTCAAGACCACAAGGTAAGTATATGCATCACAATCATGTGTATGAGAAATTCTTGCTGATGTACATACTGTTTGCAAGAAGGAATCATGAGCATGAAGGTACATTTCTCATATTCACATCATTTGCTCTGATGCATATAGCCAAGATACATGTAACACATTGCTTACTCTGTCATGCTTATGCATTCACATGCTCCTATATTCCATATTCACATGATTAAATACATGTAGGGGGAGCCTATGCATGTTACATGTCATTCCAAAGCTTTACTTACTATTCTCTATATCTTTATCTAAAGCTTTGATGTATGTTGTCATCAATTACCAAAAAGGGGGGATTGAAAGAACAAGTGCTCCCTAGGTGGTTTTGGTAATTAATGTCAACATATCTCTTGTTGGACTAACCCTTTTACCTACTATGTTTCAGATAAGTTCAACAATGAAGTGGCATGGACTAGAGGATGTGGAACTCCTTCAAGATGCTAAGGACAAAGGATTGGCTCAAGCTCCAAGCTCAAGACTCTACATTTTCTATTTTAGTGATCCAAGATCACATTGAGTCTATAGGAAAAGCCTATACTATCAAGGAGGGATGAGGTGTTGCTTAATAAGGCTCTTACTCAAAATGCTTAGTGATATGCTCCAAAGCCCTCAACTACTTTCTCACATCCACATATGACCTAAACCAAAAGTCAAACTCGGCCCCACCGATTCTTTCTATCCGGCGCCACCGAGTTCAGATGTCATAGCCACTACCACAAACCCTAGGCAAATCGGCCTCATCGATAGGGATCTCGGTCTCACCGAGATGGGATTGCAATCTCTTTGTATGGATCTATTACCAAAATCGGTCTCACCGAGTTTGCGTATTTGGTCCTACCGAGATTGCAATGTAAACTCTCTGTTTCCCTTTTGTAACATTTCTGTCTCACCGAAATGAGCAAATCGGTCCCACCGAGTTTACTGAAAGCACAAGTGCTCCCTGGGTGGTTTTGGTAATTAATGTCAACATATCTCTTGTTGGACTAACTCTTTTATCTAGTATGTTCCAGACAAGTTCAACAATGGAGTGGCATGGACTAGAGGATGTGGAACCCCTTCAAGATGCTAATAACAAAGGATTGGCTCAAGCTCCAAGCTCAAGACTCTACACTTTCTATTTTAGTGATCCAAGATCACATTGAGTTTGTAGGAAAAGCCAATACTATCAAGAGGGGATGAGGTGTTGCTTAATGGCTTGCTTGCTCAAAGTGCTTAGTGATATGCTCCAAAGCCCTCAACAACTTTCTCACATCCACATATGTCCTAAACCAAAAGTCTAACTCGGCCCCACCAATTCTTTCTATCTGGCGCCACCGAGTTCAGATGTCATAGCCACTGCCACAAACCCTAGTCAAATCGGTCTCACCGATAGGGATCTCGGTCTCACTAAGATGGGATTGTAATCTCTCTGTGTATGTCCATTGCCTAAATCGGTCTCACCGAGTTTGAGCAATCGGTACTACCGGGATAACAATGCAAACTTTCTGGTTAGCTTATTACCAAAATTGGTCTCACCGAGTTTGTGTAATCGGTCTCACCGAGTTTGCCAGACCAACTCTCTGGTTAGCTTATTACCACAATCGGTCTCACCGACTTTGTGTAATCAGTCTCACCGAGATTACGTTATGCCCTAACCCTAACCATATCGGTCCTACCGAGTTGCATGTCGGTCCCACCGAAAATCCTAACGGTCACTAGATTTGCTAAATCGGTCCGACCTAGTTTACCAATTCGGTCCCATCGAGTTTGGCAAGTTGTGTGTAATGATTAGATTTTGTGTGGAGACTATAAATACCCCTCCACCCACTCTTCATTCGTGGAGAGAGCCATCAGAACGAACCTACACTTCCAGCATCCATTTTCTGAGGGAGAACCACCTACTCATGTGTTGAGGCCAAGATATTCCATTCCTACCATATGAATCTTGATCTCTAGCCTTTCCCAAGTTGCTTTCCACTCAAATATTCTTTCCACCAAATCCAAATCCTGTGAGAGAGAGTTGAGTGTTGGGGAGACTATCATTTGAAGCACAAGAGCAAGGAGTTCATCATCAACACACCATTTGTTACTCTTGGAGAGTGGTGTCTCCTAGATTGGCTAGGTGTCACTTGGGATCCTTCAACAAGATTGTGGAGTTGAACCAAGGAGTTTGTAAGTGCAAGGAGATCGCCTACTTCGTGAAGATCTACCGCTAGTGAGGCAAGTCCTTCGTGGGCGACGACCATGCTGGGATAGACAAGGGTGCTTCTTCGTGGAACCTTCGTGGGTGGAGCACTCCGTGGACTCGCGCAACCGTTACCCTTCGTGGGTTGAAGTCTCGATCAACGTGGATGTACGATAGCACCACATACCGGAACCACGACAAAAACATCCGTGTCTCCAATTGCGTTTGAATCCTCCAAACCCTTCCCTTTACATTCTTGCAAGTTGCATGCTTTACTTTCCGCTGCTCATATACTCTTTGCATGCTTGCTTGAATTATGTATTGTGATTGATAAACTTGTGCCTAAACTCCACTCCAACTTAAAGAAGTTAAAAACTGCAACTTTTGGTACTTAGTGTCTAATCACCCCCCCTCTAGACACCTCTTCTCGATCCCTTTCAATTGGTATCAGAGCTTTGGTCTCCATTGCTTTGGTTTAAACACCATTGGAGGAAGATGGATGAGTCTACTATTGGGAGTCTTAGACATAGAGTGCCTATACTTGATGGAGAGTATTTTCATGAGTGGAAAAATGAGATGCTTGTGATTTTCAATCAATATCATTTGAACAAGTACATTGCTAGCCCTTGTGCACCTCATGTTGATCATATGCATCCTACTCTTGATGAGTCAATTGACATGATTCGCAATCTTAGAACTGTTGAACTTATCATTAGAGGCTTGCCTAGAAACTTGATAGGATGTTTGCCTACTCTTAAGTGTACCTACACCATATGGAAATTTCTTGAAGAACGTTTTCCAAATTATTCCTTCAAAAATCTAGATGAAATTCTCCATAAGTCTATTGCCTTGAGTAAGATGAATTCTAGTGATCCTATGTTTGGTTATTGTTTGTTTGAGCTTACAAACCTTATGCGTGCCAAAGGAGATGTTGGAATTATTAGTGATATTATTTCTGAAGCTATAAAAATTCATAAGCAAGATCATTGTCAAACTCACTCTAACGAATCACCCTCTTTAGGATTTGATCCACTATATGATGATGTTGAACATGGATACTATGATGAGGATGATGATAGTGACTTCGATCTTGATGATGCAATGAGACACTTTGGTCTTATGGAAAATCTTCGGTGATATATGGCAGGAGGAAAGGAATGGGTTCTTGATAGTGGATGTACCGATCACATGGTGGAGATAAAGACATGTTTCACGAGCTTGCGGAAAACGATGGTCCTCGAAAGTATGTCACTTTCGGTGACAACTCAAAGGGTAAGGTGGTTGGCCTCGGTAAGGTGGCCATATCACATGATAGCTCCATACAAAATGTCATGCTCGTTGAATCTCTTGGATACAACTTACTTTCGATATCTAGACTTGCTGATTTCGGTTTCTATGTCCTATTCTTGAAGTAGATTGTCAAGTGTTTCAGAGAGATAATCATAAAATGGTCTTTACCGGTGTTCGTAGAGGTGATCTATACATTGTTGATTTCACTAAAGGCTCAACCTAGAACTTGCTTTATTGCTAAATCCTCTAAAGGTTGGTTATGGCATAGACGATTAGGTCATGTTGGCATGCGAAACCTTGACAAGCTTATTAAAGGAAATCATATCCTTGGAGTTAACGATGTCATATGATAAGGATAGACTTTTCAGCGCTTGTCAGGCAGGTAAACATGTTGGAGGAAGGCATCCCGTGAAGAACATCATGACCACAAGGAGGCCACTCGAGCTACTTCATATGGATCTCTTTGGTCCCAACACTTACAAAAGTCTCGGTGGAAATTCTTTTGGTCTAGTTATAGTTGATGATTTTTCAAGATTTACATGGGTGTTATTTCTCGATGATAAATCGCAGGTCCAAAAGATCTTCAAAAACTTCGCTAGGAAGGCCCAAAATCAATTTGAGGTGAAGATCAAGAAGGTTCGCAGCGACAACGGAACGGAGTTCAAGAACGCAAATGTGGATACCTTTCTTGACAAAGAAGGGATTTCACATGAGTTCTCGGCTACGTACACACCTCAACAAAATGAGTTGTTGAGAGGAAGAACCGGACACTCATCAAAATGGCGAGAACGATGCTTGATGAGTACAATACGCCGAAGCACTTATGGGCGGAAGCGGTTGAGACAGCTTGTCATGCAACAAATTGCTTGTATCTTCACAAGCTACTCGGCAAGACGGCATACGAGCTTCTCACCGGTAACAAACCCCAAGTTGGATGCTTTCGAGTATTCAGCTCAAAGTGCTACATTCTTGATAAGCATTGTCGTTCTAAATTTGCTCCTAAGTCTCGTGAAGGTTTCCTACTTGGTTATGGCTCAAACTCTCACACATACCGTGTCTACAACAATTTCACCCGAAAGGTTGAAGAAACGGTAGATGTGAAGTTTGATGAATCTAATGGCTCGCAAGTAGAGCAATTGCCAATTGATGTAGGATACAAAGACCCCTCAGAAGCAATTCAAGACTTGTTGGCAAGATTCGTCCAACGGAGATGAAGGAGAGTACCTCGTCCGTCCAAGTGGAAGCTTCTACCTCACGACAAGGTGAACCAAGAGTTGATACGGAAGCATCCACAAGTGGGACACACCAAGATGAAGAAAACGAGGACGTGCACCAAGACGAACGTCAACAACCTCCTTCTCCACCACGACAAGAGAACGACAACGCCAACAATGAAGAAGGCCAAGAAGAAGAACAAGATGAAGAAGATGTTCAACCAAGACCCAAGCAAAAGCTTTCACGAGTTCGAGCGAGAATCGCTAAAGACCATCCCTTCGAGAAAATCTACAATGATATCCAAACCGGGAGAATCACTCGCTCTAAAACTCGTTTAGCTAACTTTTGTGAACACTATTCATTCATCTCTAGCATTGAACCTATGAAGGTTGAAGAAGCATTGGAAGATCTGGATTGGATAAACGCCAAGCACGAAGAGCTACACAACTTTGAGAGAAATCAAGTTTGGACATTGGTTGAGAAGCCCGACAACAACCACAACATCATCGGTAGCAAATGGGTGTTTCGCAACAAGCAAGATGAAGATGGACAAGTAGTTCACAACAAAGCACGTCTAAATGGCCCAAGGCTACACACAAGTCGAAGGTATGGACTATGGTGAGACTTATGCTCCGTGGCTAGACTTGAGTCCATTCAAGCATCTTACTTGCCTATGCTAATCACCATGATATCACCTTGTACCATATGGACATTAAAAGTGCTTTTCTAAATGGTGAAATAGAGGAGGAAGTTTATGTTAAACAACCTCCCGGCTTTGTTAATCCTAAGAAACCTGCTCATGTTTACAAACTTCACAAAGCTCTTTATGGTCTTAAACAAGCTCCTAGAGCGTGGTATAAATGCTTGACCTAGTTCCTTATTGAAAAAGGCTTTGAAATCGGAAAAATTGATTCTACTCTTTTTACTAAAAGGGTCAACGGAGAACTATTTGTGTTCCAAATCTATGTTGATGATATTATATTTGGTTCTACTAACCCTCATTTTAGCGAAAAGTTTGGAAAGCTAATGTCGGAGAAGTTTGAGATGTCTATGATGAGTGAACTCAAATCTTTCTTGGTTTCCAAATCAAGCAAACTAAGGAAGGTACCTTTGTCTCTCAAACAAAGTACACCAAGGACTTATTCAAGAAGTTCAATATGCAAGAATGCAAAGGTATGACTACACCCATGCCTACTAGTGGACATCTTGATTTAACCAAAGATGGTGAACCGGTCGATCAAAAGGTTTATCGCTCTATGATTGGTTCATAGTTATATCTATGTGCTTCACCTCCGATATCATGCTAAGTGTGTGCATGTGTGCACGATATCAAGCTGCTCCTAAAGAATGTCATCTTAAGGCCGTGAAAAGGATAGTGAGATACTTAATCCATACACCAAATTTTGGCATTTGGTATCCTAAGAGGGCCTCTTCGATCTTGTTGGCTACTCCGACTCGGACTATGCGGTGACAAGGTTGATAGAAAGTCCACTTGGTACTTGTCAATTTCTTGGTAGATCACTTGTGTCTTGGTCTTCCAAGAAACAAAACTCGGTATCCTTATTCCACCAAGCGGAATACATTACCCATTGGTTCATGTTGTGCTCAATTACTTTGGATGACCCAAACTCTTAAAGATTATGGGATATATGTGAAACATGTTCCATTACTTTGTGACAATGAAAGTGCTATCAAGATTGCTCACAATCCCGTGCAACACTCTCGAACTAAGAATATTGAAGTTCGTCATCATTTCATTCGAGATCATGTTGCTAAGGGTGACATTAATCTTAAGCATGTTCGCACCGACAAGCAATTAGCGGATATATTCACTAAATCACATGATGAGAAGGTGTTTTGCAGGTTAAGAGGAGAATTGAACATCATTGATGCTTCAAACTTGGAGTAGGAACTCCATTGGATACATGCAAGACATGAGCTTATGACTAATCCTTGATATTTCTCTTATTATGATAATCTTATATCTTGGATATATTGGCACCTTGCATGTTATCTAACCCTTGTAGGTACTTGTATGAATCTAAGTCTATGAGATCGCAACTCACTCACATCTTGAGCAATCTCTACATCACCAAGTCTCTACACAATGGTGGTTGAAGACAAGGAAGCACGAAACCATTCAAACATATCCTTTAACAAATTCTATGTTGAGTTTCATGATTGTCATTTTGGATACACAAGTGCTCTTTCTTGCAAGAACTAACCCATGTAGGTAGATGAACTGAAATTCCAAGTGGTGGTCCCAACTCTTGATGAGCTACATCAACCTTGAGCAACCCACACAAGTTCAACTACATGATCATGATCAACACCACCACCCAAGGTATGTTATTCCATCTTAGAGAAGCTTTACTCCAAGACATGAGTCAAAGAACTCGACAAGATGTGAATACATCAAGATGCTTAAACGAAAAATGGTAACCCCATTTTGAGCTTAAATGATGAGTATGACCTATGATCAAGTGATCTCACTTGACTCCTAAGTCAATATACTCTAACATAGGTGACTTTGTCGCCGACCATCTCTAGATGAAGTTCTCTTGTGTTCCTTTTTTTGTGCTCTTGCATTTGTCTCATGTATATTTGTTTCCCCTTTCAAAAAAATCCGTCAGTTAATTCCTTGCAAATCCTTGTGAGATCTTACTTGTCTAGTGAGCTGAGGTGACAAGTGTTTTCTCTGTGATGAACTCGGTCACGCCGGTTTCTTGTCTTCGGTCTAACCGAAATCATTCGGTGCAACCGAAGCACACCACTCGGTGCCACCGATTTCACTACAGGAAAAACATTTTGCCACTTATTCCTGCATTACTTTTGATCCAGCTCCACTCCATGAATCTTGTCCTCTATAAGCATCACATTTTTATCAATGCTTTATGCTGTGACTCAAGGACCAAACCCATTCACGACAAATTCCAGAAGGCCCTTCTTGGAAATTGATGTCAAAGGGGGAGAGAGAGATCACATCAAAGCCTTATCACTTCAACAAGGGGAGAAAGATATCTCGGGGAGAGAATACTCAAGAAGAGAGTAATCTTCAAGGATCCCAGATGCTTGGTGTTCAAGAGGAGAGATGCCACATGTCTTCTTGAGGGGAAAGACATGTTCATATGTGCTTATTTGCATTAGCTCTGTTCATTTGTTTCTTTGAGCTCTGATTCTGCATTTTGCTCTAATTTTTTGTTCCCTATCTTCTCCCAGTGTCCCATGCAAGATTCAGGGGAGCAAGACATCTAAGGGAAAGAAATTCATTAAATTCATTGCACATCTTTACCTTTGGGGACATGTCTATATTCACTGTGGTACTTAGTACTCACTCTCTACATGTCATCCCAGTCTTGGTACTCTTGTGGCTTCTTTTGTTTGCTCTGGCTAGTAGGTGTATCTGTGTTATCTAACCTTGTTTACGCAGGTTCATTCCATGCTAAGCCAACTCAATACCACAAGGTAAGTATATGCATCACAGTCATGTGTATGAGGAATTCTTGCTGATGTACATACTTTTTGCAAGAAGGACTCATGAGCATGAAGGTACATTTCCCATATTCACATCATTTGCTCTGATGCATATATCCAAGGTACATGTAACACATTGCTTACTCTGTCATGGTTATGCTCTCACATGCTTCTATATTCCATATTCACATGATTGCATACATGTAGGGGGAGCCTATGCATGTTACATGTCTTTCCAAAGCTTTACTTGCTATTCTATATATCTTTATCTAAAGCTTTGATGTATGTTGTCATCAATTACCAAAAGGGGAGATTGAAAGCACAAGTGCTCCCTGGGTGGTTTTGGTAATTAATGTCAACATATCTCTTGTTGGACTAACTCTTTTATCTAGTATGTTTCAGACAAGTTCAACAATGGAGTGGCATGGACTAGAGGATGTGGAACCCCTTCAAGATGCTAAGAACAAAGGATTGGCTCAAGCTCTAAGCTCAAGACTCTACACTTTCTATTTTAGTAATCCAAGATCACATTGAGTCTATAGGAAAAGCCAATACTATCAAGAGGGGATGAGGTGTTGCTTAATGGCTTGCTTGCTCAAAGTGCTTAGTGATATGCTCCAAAGCCCTCAACTACTTTCTCACATCCCCATATGTCCTAAACCAAAAGTCTAACTCGGACCCACCGATTCATTCTATCCGGCGCCACTGAGTTCAGATGTCATAGCCACTGCCACAAACCCTAGGCAAATCGGTCTCATCGATAGGGATCTCCGTCTCACCGAGATGGGATTGTAATCTCTCTGTGTATGTCCATTGCCAAAATCGGTCTCACCGAGTTTGAGAAATCGGTACTACCGGGATTACAATGCAAACTTTCTGGTTAGCTTATTACCAAAATCGGTCTCACTGAGTTTGTGTAATCAGTCTCACCGAGTTTGCCTGACCAACTCTCTGGTTAGCTTATTACCAAAATCGGTCTCACCGAGTTTGTGTAATCGGTCTCACCGAGATTACGTTATGCCCTAACCCTAACCATATGGTCCTACCGAGTTGCATGTCGGTCCCACCGAAAATCCTAACGGTCACTAGATTTGCTAAATCGGTCCGACCGAGTTTACCAATTCGGTCCCACCGAGTTTGGCAAGTTGTGTGTAACGGTTAGATTTTGTCTGGAGGCTATAAATACCCCTCCACCCACTCTTCATTCGTGGAGAGAGCCATCAGAACGAACCTACACTTCTAGCATCCATTTTCTGAGAGCAAACCACCTACTCATGTGTTGAGGCCAAGATATTCCATCCCTACCATATGAATCTTGATCTCTAGCCTTTCCCAAGTTGCTTTCCACTCAAATATTCTTTACACCAAATCCAAATCCTGTGAGAGAGAGTTGAGTGTTGGGGAGACTATCATTTGAAGCACGAGAGCAAGGAGTTCATCATCAACACACCATTTGATACTTCTTGGAGAGTGGTGTCTCCTAGATTGGCTAGGTGTCACTTGGAAGCCTCCAACAAGATTGTGGAGTTAACCAAGGAGTTTGTAAGGGCAAGGAGATCGCCTACTTCGTGAAGATCTACCGCTAGTGAGGCAAGTCCTTCGTGGGCGACGGCCATGGTGGGATAGACAAGGTTGCTTCTTCATGGACCCTTCGTGGGTGGAGCCCTCCGTGACCTCGCGCAACCGTTACCCTTCGTGGGTTGAAGTCTCCATCAATGTGGATGTACGATAGCACCACCTATCGGAACCACGACAAAAACATCCGTGTCTTCGATTGCGTTTGAATCCTCCAAACCCTTCCCTTTACATTCTTGCAAGTTGCATGCTTTACTTTCTGCTGCTCATATACTCTTTGCATGCTTGCTTGAATTATGTATTGTGATTGATAAACTTGTGCCTAAAATCCACTCCAACTTAAAGAAGTTAAAAACTACAACTTTTGGTACTTAGTGTCTAATCACCCCCCCCCCCCTCTAGACACCTCTTCTCGATCCCTTTCATTTACCTGACCAACTCTCTGGTTAGCTTGTTACCAAAATCTGTCTCACCGAGTTTGTGTAATCGGTCTCACCGAGATTATGTTATGTCATAACCCTAACCATGTCGGTCCTACCGAGTTGCATGTCAGTCCCACCGAAAATCCTAACGGTCACTAGATTTTCTGAATCGGTCCGACCGAGTTTATCAATTTGGTCCCACCGAGATTGGCAAATTGTGTGTAACGGTTAGATTTTGTGTGGAGGCTATAAATACCCCTCCACGTCCTCTTCATTCGTGGAGAGAGCCATCAGAACGAACCTACACTTCCAACTTACCATTTTCTGAGAGATAACCATCTACTCATGTGTTGAGGCCAAGATATTCCATTCCTACCATACGAATCTTGATCTCTAGCCTTCCCCAAGTTGCTTTCCACTCAAATCTTCTTTAAACCAAATCCATATCCTGTGAGAGAGAGTTGAGTGTTGGGGAGACTATCATTTGAAGCACAAGAGCAAGGAGTTCATCATCAACACACCATTTGTTACTTCTTAGAGAGTGGTGTCTCCTAGGTTGGCTAGGTGTCACTTGGGAGCCTCCGACAAGATTGTGGAGTTTAACCAAGGAGTTTGTAAGGGCAAGGAGATCACCTACTTCGTGAAGATCTACAGCTTGTGAGGCAAGTCCTTCCTGGGCGACGGCCATGGTGGGATAGACAAGGTTGCTTCTTCATGGACCCTTCATGGGTGGAGCCCTCCGTGGACTCACAAGAACCGTTACCCTTCGTGGGTTTAAGTCTCCATCAACGTGGATGTACGACAGCACCACCTATCGGAACCACGACAAAAACATCCGTGTCTCCAATTGCGTTTGAATCCTCCAAACCCTTCCCTTTACATTCTTTCAAGTTGCATGCTTTACTTTCCGCTGCTCATATACTCATTGCATGCTTGCTTGATATGTATTGTGTTTGTTAAACTTGTGCCAGAACTCCACTTCAACTTAAAGAAATTGAAAACTGCAACTTTTGGTACTTAGTGTCTAATCACCCCTCCTCTAGGCACCTCTTCTCGATCCTTTCAGAAGCACTATCAACCCTACCCGAGGGAGAGACTTAACCTAGCATGCATGCAATAACTTAGGGCTCCCTCGCTTCATTTATTTATGCTCAGGGTCTGCGCCTGGCTTTGTACAGAGGGTTACATGCCTTGCCGTCAAAGCTTGTACAAAAAGGTGGCTTGCCGGGAGGCCCAGCAACCGCGCCTTATGGGTAAAACTTGCGAAGATGTTCGATGTTCCTGGAGTTGCTCACTGGAATACCATCTTCGGTCTCTAGGCGGACTGCACCAGGCCTGGTGACTCATATTACCCGATAAGGGCCTTCCCACTTCAGCGTCAACTTGTTGGAATTCTTGGCCGATTGAACGCACCGAAGAACAAGGTCGCCTTCCTCAAAGCTTCGGGCATGAACCTTGCGCCTATGGTAGCGGCGCAAGGCTTGCTGGTAGCATGCTGCTCTCAAAGCCGCCCGAAGACGATCTTCCTCAAGGAGCGTTGCATCATCTTGACGCAATTGCTCTTGCTCAAGCTAGTCGTAAGCGAGCACTGAGGTGGCCCGTATATGAGTTCCATGGGGAGAACTGCTTCTGCCCCGTATACCAGGGCAAAGGGTGTCTGGCCGGTGGCTCGATTTGGCGTCATCCTGATCGACCAAAGAACCGCCGACAACTCATCAATCCAGCGCCTTCCGCTCTTGTGCAGCCTGTCAAAATTCTTTGTCCTCAGGCCTCGAAACACTTCAGCATTTGCCCTCTCTTCCTGGTCGTTGCTCCGTGGGTGCACCACGGAAGCGAAACAGACCTTGCTACTGAGGGCTTGGATGTATTGCATGAAGGTGTGGCTCGTGAACTGCGTGCCGTTGTCAGAGATGACTCTGTTTGACACACCAAAACGGCACACTAGCCCCTTGAAGAACTTGACAGCTGACTGTGCTATCACCTTCCTCACTGCTTCCACCTCTGGCCACTTTGTGAACTTGTCGATCGCAATGTACAAGTACTCAAAGCCCCCGACAGTGCGGGGGAAATGGCCCAGTATGTCGAGCCCCCAGACCGTGAATGGCCAGGAGAGAGGAATGGTTTGAAGGGCTTGAGCTGGTTGATGAAGCTTCTTCGAATGGAACTGACATGCTTCACACTTGGTTACTAGTGTTGTTGCATCCTGGAGGGCAGTGGGCCAGAAGAAACCCTGCCGGAACGCCTTGCCGACAAGGGCCCTCAACCCTATGTGGGAGCCACATATGCCCCCGTGTATCTCCGCCAACTGCTCCAGTCCTTCCTCCTGGGGAATGCACTTCAATTTCACACCATTCGATCTCTTCCTGTACAGGACGTCATCGATGAAATGGTACATAGCAGACCGACGGGCAACTTTCTCCGCTTCTTCCTGCTCCTCGGGAAGCTCCTCTGTTTGGAGGAACCATACGGTATATTGTGCCCATGCCGGAGCCTGGGGCTCAACGGCAAGGACCAAAGGCATTTCTTCTGCCGTTGGAGCGGTCGTCTCTACGGTCAGGGATTGACGGCCTGTTGAAGTCAGTCACCCCTCGGCAGGCTCAGGATCCACGGCAACACCCTTGCTAGTGGCTCCTGGGGGCTCAGCGGGAAAGCACTTGCCGGGGCCTGATTTTCTCCGTTTGTTCTGCTCCGTTGATGGTTCGACGGATGGTTGAGTTAACCGAAGCAAAAAAAAGTACATGGTTTCACAGGTAGCTTGAATGTAGTGCGCTTTGACAGGTAATCGGCGATGTCATTCTCCGCTCGGGGAAGGTGCTCCGCTTTTATACCGTCAAAGTGCTCCTCCAGCTTCCTCACCTCATATACGTAGGCCTCCATCAACGGGCTCTGATAATATTTGTTAACTTGTCTGACGACAAGATGCGAATCACCCCTGACGATGAGCTTCTTAACCCCGAGTCCTGCCACGATCCTGAGACCGGCAAGCAACCCCTCGTACTCAGCAGTGTTGTTGGTGGATATCTCCCTGGGAAAGTGCATCTGGATTACATACTTGAGGTGCTCTCCGGTGGATGCGACGAGCAGCACACCAGCACCGGCGCCTTGCAGCGAGAAAGCCCCGTAAAAGTACATAATCCAGTCGCGAGCTATTTCCTGGCCGGGGAGAGTGGTCTCCTGGATCTCCTCGTCAGGCGTTGAGGTCCATTCTACAATGAACTCCTCCAAGACTCTGCTCTGGATTGTCGAAGTACTCTCAAACTTCAGACCAAAGCTTGATAACTCCAAGGCCCACTCCACAATCCTTCCGGTTCCGTCTGGGTTGGGCAGTATCCGTTACCTTGAGGCGGGTGGCAGCGGTGATCTCGTGGGCTTGGAAGTAGTGATGCAACTTCCTCGAGGCCATAAGGAGGCCGAAGAGTAATTTCTGCACACCGGAGTACCTCGACCTAGCCCCCTGCAAGAGGGAGATGACTAAGTAAACCAGGTGTTGCATCAACTTCTTCTTCTGCACCACCTCACTTGGCTGCGCGGGCTCTGTCCCGATGGCGTCAGACTCTGCTGGGGGCCTTGCTTTGCCGGCACCAGGCCCTGCCCGGGGAATCTCTGACTTGCCATCCGCCGGTCCTGCCGTTGCCACTGCCTCTTCGTCGACCTCCCTCTGCGCCACCAGCACGGCACTGACCACTTTATTCGTCGCCGCCAGATACAGTAGCAACGGCTCTTGTGGTTTAGGCGCCACCAGTATTGGTGTAGAAGAGAGGTATTTCTTCAGATCCTGCAGTGCTGCTTCGGCCTCCGGGGTCCACTCCATTGGGCCCGCCTTTTTCAAAATCTTGAAAAAGGGATGGGCGCTTCAGCGAACTTGGAGATGAATCGGCTCATGGCGGCAACGCAGCCAGTGAGCCGACACACATCCTTGGTCCGCTTGGGTGACTCAATCTGCTCGATAGCCTTGATCTTGTCTGGGTTTGCCTCAATCCCACGCTGCAACACAAAGAACCCGAGAAGTTTGCTAGACGGAATGCCAAAGACACACTTCTCAGGGTCCAGCTTGAGGTTGATCTTGCGCAGGTTGGCAAACGTCTCTTCTAAGTCTTGTACAAGAGTTGCCCTGTCCTTGGTTTTGACCACTATGTCGTCCATATAAGCTTCCATATTTCTATGTAGCTGGGGCTCAAAACCAATTTGGACTACCTTTGCAAACATCGAGCCGGCACTCTTCAACCCGAAAGGCATCCGTAAAAAGCAGTACGTACCACATGGGGTGATGAATGCTGTCTTCTCTTCATCTTCTATTGTCATGAAGATCTGGTGCTAGCACGAGTAGGCGTCGAGGAATGATAACAGATCACACCCGGCCATGGAGTCAACAATCTGATCGATGCACGGCAACGGGAAGGGGTCCTTAGGACAAGCCTTATTAATATCTGTGTAGTCAATACACAGCCTCCACTTCCCGTTTGCCTTGCGCACCACCACCAGATTGGCCAACCACGTCGGATGGAGCACTCCCCTCACCAAGCCTGTTGCTTCCAACTTCCTGATCTCCTTTGTGATGACTCCTGCCATTCCAAAGCTTGCTTCCTGACCTTCTGCTTGACGGGTCGTGCGTGGGGGCAGACAGCAAGATGGTGCTCAATCACTTCCCTGGGAACGCCGGGGATGTCATATGCTTTCCATGCAAACACATCGACATTCGCCCGCAGGAAAGTGACGAGCGCGCTTTCCTATTTTTTTGTCAAGGGCAGAGCTTATGGTGAAAGCCCCTCCCGTGCCATCCTCCTTGACGGACACCTTCTTGGTCTCTGGTGGTGCAGCTCTAGATTTCTTGCTCTTGCCGGTGGAGCTCTCTGGCATGTCCTTGACGGTAGCACAACACTCTGAAGAGGTGCGCTTGCTGGAGTGGGTGCGAGAGGTCCTGCCGGTCTTGTTCTTCCCTCCTGGGGCTTCAGCGGCAGGAGCAAGTGCCTTGGCGGCAGTTGCTGCAACTACTTCCGGGTAGAGTAGGTCGGTGCAGATCAGCGCATCCTTCTTGTCACAAGGAACGGTGATGATGGTCATCGGCCCAGGCATCTTCCGCGTGTTGTAGGCGTAATGTGACGCCGCCATGAACTTGGCTAGTGTTGGGCGGCCGAGAATCCCGTTGTAGGGCAAGGGGATCTCGGCTACGTCGAAGACGATCCTCTCCGACCTGTAGTTCAACTCACCCCCAAATGTCACGGGCGGCGTGACCTTCCCCTTCGGCTGACTCCTTCTCGGATTGACCCCTTGAAACGTGCCCGTTTCCTCGAGGTCTCCATCAGGAATTTGCAGCCTCTTGATCACAACGGGCGAGATCAAGTTCAGTCCAGCCCCGCCATCGACTAACATCTTGTTCACCTTGAGTTTGTGTATCATTGGTGAAACCAACAACGGCAAGCACCCGACCGCAGTTGTGCGATCAGGGTGGTCCTCGGTATAAAGATGATAGGCATCTTTGGACCACTTGGTGGCTTCGGCGTCGAATCATGGCTCATTGCTTTGTGATCTCACGCCCACTTCTTGAGCTGGCGGTGAGAGGTATGCGATGAAGCCCCACCATCGACGCACATGGCCTCTATAGCCTATACGGAACTCATGCTCGCCCGTGCTCGTCGTCTTCGTCATGATCATCGTCTTCCTGCTTCTTGTCGCGGCCCCTAGCGGGCCTCTCTTGCTGGTTATCCTTGCCGCGGCGACCTCCTTGGCCGCCACGCTTTTTGCCGGATCCCTCGGCACCATCCTGGCTCTTCTCCTTGTCCTGCCTCTCATACTCAGCTTTTTG
Source organism: Aegilops bicornis (assembly GCA_021605145.1). Classification (NCBI taxonomy): domain Eukaryota; kingdom Viridiplantae; phylum Streptophyta; class Magnoliopsida; order Poales; family Poaceae; genus Aegilops; species Aegilops bicornis. The sequence goes on from CM038672.1 coordinate 366,357,686, forward strand.
CTTCTCAGCAAGCAGCTCGACTTGCCAGCAGTTCTGGAGGTCGTGGCCCTTGGTGCGGTGGATTTTGCAGTCTTGCTTGTCGGAGCCTCCTGGCTTGTCGGAAGCCGCCAAGGCCCAGCAAGCGGCGCACCCGGCAATCTCCTTGTCGGGGTCGTCTGCCTTGGCCTTCTTGGCAGCGCTGGTGCACTCGGATCCCTCGACGGCAAGCACGGTCTTATCCTTGCGTTTCCTATTGTGGCGCCATCCCTCCTTTGTCGGGGCGGCGGTGTCTTCGTCCGTAGAGTCGGTTTCCGCGCCGGCGTCCTTGCCGTGGTACTTCCTCCCCTCTTCAGCCCGAGCGCATCTATCGGCCAGAATGTAAAGTTCAGCCACATCCTTGACCTTGTTCATCGCCAGCTCTTCGCACATCTTGCTGTTACGCACATTCTGATGGAATGCGCTGATCACGGTGGCGGGATGAACATATGGGATGTTGTATTGCACTCGGCTGAACCTCTGTATGTAGTTGCGCAGGTTTTCACCTTCCTTCTGGGGAATGATATGCAAATCACTCGCCTGGCCATGAGCTCGGTGGCCTCCAGTGAAGGCACCAACGAACTCATGACATAGGTCCGACCAAGAAGAAATGGAATCCGCCGGCAAGTGCATCAACCAAGACACGACATTGGGCTTCAAGGCCAACGGGAAGTAGTTGGCGAGCACCTTGTCGTCACGAGCTCCAGCGGCCTGCATCGCGATGGTGTAGATGCTGAGGAACTTTGACGGATGTGTCTTACCATTGTACTTCTCGCCGACTTCAGGCTTGAATGTGCGGTGGGATGGCCACTGGAACTTCCGCAGCTCACGGGTAAAGGCTGGGCAACCCGCCTCGTAAGGTAGGCCGCCGGAGCCTCCCGGGGCTGGGTGGTCCATAGCGGGCCCCGCCCGCCTATCTGACTGGTGGCGTGTATCATGCCGGTGCTCGATGGTGGTTCGAGCGTCTTCATGGGCTCACTCCCAAAGAACTTGGCGCTGGTCGCGGTGGGTCCGTGAGTCGGACGACGCGATGGAAATGTTATCACAAGCGCCATCACGACGGATCGACACCCTCGGTGGCTGGCGTGGAGGAGAAGAGTGCGCCGTGGCCGCAGCACCTCCGGCCCCTCCACCGCTGGCATGCGGTGGTTCGACGGAGCGCCGGCCTGAGGCCCCCGCTGGTCGTGGCTCGTCTTGGTTGGCGACACCGACAAGGCTCCGGATGGTGGCCCTCCACTCATCGAGCTTTTCCGCAACAGGAGGGAAGTCGAGGAGTAGCTGCACGCACGCCAAAGCTTCCGCTGGCGTGGGTGGCGGCGAGAGCTATGTTGACCGTGGTGCGCTTCGACTTCTAACCATGTTAGAAGGAGCTCTACCACGGCCAAGCGGCTGCGTGCCATTTTCGCCAGCACTTCGGCGGGCATGTTGGTCTCCTTCGTCCCGCAGATGATGCACATGACTCCTCTCACGGCAGCGTCCGGGGTCTCCAGCGTGGTGGCGCTGCTCGTCGCGCGCACCCTAGGAAGAGCAAGCCGTGGGTGCCGGCGTTGGCGTCTTGGAGGTTGCTGCGCCGCCCGTAGGTGGCACAGCGACACCCCTGGAGGGCCCCGCGCCGCTTGTGGGGGGCCCAGACCCGTCTTTGGATTTGGCGATGTGGGGCCCACCGTCCGACGAACGAACGATGCCGCTCGCTGATACGTCTCCGTCGTATCTACTTTTCCAAACACTTGTGCCCTTGTTTTGGACTCTAACTTGTATGATTTGAATGGAACTAACCCGGACTGACGCTGTTTTCAGCAGAATTGCCATGATGTTGTTTTATGTGCAGAAAACAAAAGTTCTCGGAATGACCTGAAACTCCACGGAACGTCATAGAAAAAATGATAAAAAATCCTCGCCAAAGATGAAGATCAGGGAGCCCACACCCTGTCCACGAGGGTGCCCTCCCCCTCCTGGGCGCTCCCACTAGCTCATGGGCCCCCTGGAGACCTTCCGACGCCAACTCCAACTCTATATATTGGCATTCGGGGAGAAAAAAATCAGAGAGAAGAAATCATCGCGTTTTACGATACGGAGCCGCCGCCAATCCCTAACACCTCTCGGGAGGGCTGATCTGGAGTCCGTTCGGGGCTCCGGAGAGGGGGATTCATCGCCGTCGTCATCATCAACCATCCTCCATCACCAATTTCATGATGCTCACCGCCGTGAGTGAGTAATTCCATCGTGGAAGCTTCTTTGGGCGGTGATGGGTTGGATGAGATTTATCATGTAATCGAGTTAGTTTTGCTAGGGTTTGATCACTAGTATCCATTATGTTGTGAGATTGATGTTGCTATGACTTTGCTATGCTTAATGCTTGTCACTAGGGCCCGAGTGCCATGATTTCAGATCTGAACCTATTATGTTTTCATGAATATATGTGTGTTCTTGATCCTATCTTGCAAGTCTATAGTCACCTATTATGTGTTATGATCCGACAAACCCGAAGTGGCAATAATCGGGATACTTCTCGGTGATGACCATAGTTTGAGGAGTTCATGTATTCACTATGTGCTAATGCTTTGTTCCGGTTCTCTATTAAAAGGAGGCCTTAATATCCCTTAGTTTCCATTAGGACCCGCTGCCACGGGAGGGTAGGACAAAACATGTCATGCAAGTTCTTTTCCATAAGCACGTATGACTATATTCGAAATACATGCCTACATTACATTGATGAATTGGAGCTAGTTCTGTGTCACCCTAGGTTATAATTGTTACATGATGAACCGCATCTCGCATAATTATCCATCACTGATCCAATGCCTACGAGCTTTCCATATACTGGTTTACGCTTATTTACTTTCCCATTGCTACTGTTACAATCACTACAAAATACCAAAAATATTACTTTTGCTTCCGTTACTTTTGTTACCGTTACCACTACTATCATACTACTTTGCTACTTAACACTTTGTTGTAGATATTAAGTTTCCATGTGTGGCTGAATTGACAACTCAGTTGCTAATACTTGAGAATATTCTTTGGCTCCCCTTGTGTCGAATCAATAAATTTGGTTTAATACTCTACCCTCGAAAGCTGTTGCGATCCCCTACACTTGTGGGCTATCAAGAACAATTTCTGGCGCTGTTGCCGAGGAGCATAGCTCTATTCTTTGAGTTACTTGGGATTTATATCTGCTGGACACTATGAAGAACTTGAAAGACGCTAAGACAAAAATTTATCCCTCAACTACGAGGGGAGGTAAGGAACGCCATCTATCTACGCACTTGATTCACCTTACATTATGAGTAAGCTTGCGACACCTAAACCTGCTACATTATTAGATTACGATATGTCGCATGTTATTGATGATGCCACTTCTGCTATGCATGATACTTATGATGAAACTGCTTCCATGCTTGATACTACTGTGCCCCTTGGTGAATTTCTTGATGAACAAATTTCTAGGTCTAGAGAGAGAGAAACTATTGAAACTGAGTATGTTGATGAAAGTGATGATGAAGATATGCCTGCTATTCCTGAGGGTTATCTTTTCGATATGGAATCTCCTGCAGCTATTTTTGCTTGCCAGGATAGATACGAACTTAAGAGGTTGTTAATTAATTGGAGTAAAGAATCTCTTAGAGACAGAATGAAACTTGACCCTGCTTTTGCTACTTCACCTATTTGTGTTCCCGATAAGGATTATGAATTCTCTGTTGATCCTGATATAATTACTTTGGTTGAATCTGATCCTTTTCATGGTTATGAATCTGAAACTGTTGTGGCACATCTTACTAAATTAAATGATATAGCCACCCTATTCACTAATGATGAGAGATCTCGCTACTTTTACATCCTTAAAATATTTCCGTTCTCATTAGCGGGTCATGCTAAGATGTGGTTCAATTCTCTTGATCCTGGTTGTGTGCGTAGTCCCCAGGATATGATTTATTACTTCTCTGCTAAATATTTCCCTCCTCATAAGAAACAAGCTGCTTTAAAGGAAATATACAACTTTGTGCAAATTAAAGAAGAGAGTCTCCCACAAGTGTGGGGGATGCTTCTCAAGTTACTTAATGCTTTGCCTGATCATCCTCTTAAGAAAAATGAAATACTCGATATCTTTTATAATGGACTAACCGATGCTTCCAGAGATTACCTGGATAGTGGTGCTGGTTCTCTTTTCAGGGAAAGAACACCGGATGAAGCTGAAATTCTATTGAATAATATGTTGACAAATGAAAATAATTGGTCACCTCCTGAGCCAGCTCCTGAGCCAACTACTGAGCCTGTTCCTAAACCAACTCCGGAGAAGAGGGGTGTTCTATTTCTCAGTCCTGAAGATATGCAAGAGGCAAAGAAATCTATGAAAGAAAAAGGTATTAAAGCTGAAGATGTTAAGAATTTACCTCCTATTGAAGAAATACATGGTCTTAATTTACACTTTGTTGGAGAAACATATGATCTTGGTCCATTACCTATTGAAGAACCTCCCGATCCACGATAACCCGACACAGGTAGTAAAGGTAAACTCTCTCTATAGATTTGATGAAGGTGATATTCCTCACTATAAGTCTGCTAGACAATGCCTGGATGAGTTTGATAACTTTATTGTCAAACAAGAAAATTTCAATGCTTATTTTGGTAGACAATTAAAACAAAATACCTTTATGATTAAACACTTGGGTGATTATATGGCTAATGTTAGAGGTGAACTTAAACTCATTAGCAAACATGCTTCTATGGTTACCACTCAAGTAGAACAAGTACTTAAGGCTCAAAATGATTTGCTCAATGAAATGAATAGTAAGAAAAATGATTATCTGTTAGAGTGGCTACTAGAACTGGTAGAATGACTCAGGAACCTTTGTATCCTGAAGGCCACCCTAAGAGAATTGAGCAAGATTCTCAGAGAAATAAAACGGATGTGCCTAGTTCTTCTAAAAGGAAGAAAAAGAAAAATGATAGGACTTTGCAAACTTCTAACGAACCTATTGCTGAACCACCTGAGAATCCAAATGATATATCTATCTCTGATGATGAAACACAATCTGGTAATGAACATGAACCTAGCGAAAATAATAATAATAATGTTCATAATGATGCTCAACCTAGTAATGATAATGATGTAGAAGTTGAACCTGTTGTTGATCTTGATAACCCACAATCAAAGGATCAACGTTATGATAAGAGAGACTTTGTTGCTAGGAAACATGGTAAAGAAAGAGAACCATGGGTTCAGAAACCCATGCCTTTTGCTCCCAAACCATCCAAGAAAAGGGATGATGAGGATTTTGAGCGCTTTGCTGAAATGATTAGACCTATCTTCTTGCGTATGCGATTAATTGATGTGCTCAAAACAAATCCTTATGCTAAGTATATGAAGGATATCATTACCAACAAGAGAAAGATACCGGAAGCTGAAATTTCCACCATGCTTGCTAATTATACTTTTAAGGGTGGTGTGCCAAAGAAACTTGGAGATCCAGGAGTACCCACTATACCATGCTCCATTAAAAGAAATTATGTTAAAACTGCTTTATGTGATCTTGGAGCCGGTGTTAGTGTTATGCCACTCTCTTTATATCGTAGACTTGATTTGAATAAGTTGACACCTACTGAAATATCTTTGCAAATGGATGATAAATCAACTGCTATACCTGTCGATATTTTTGAGGATGTGCCTGTTGTGGTTGCAGACGTTGCTATTTTAACGGACTTTGTTATTCTTGATATTCCCGAGGACGATAGTATGTCTATTATTCTTGGAAGACCTTTTCTGAATACTGCAGGGGCTGTTATTGATTGCAACAAAGGCAATGTCGCTTTTCATGTTATGGTAATGAGCATACGGTACACTTTCCAAGGAAACAACCTCAAGTTTATAGAATCAACTCTATTGTAAAAGTTCCATCGATTATTTTTGGAGGTTTTGAATTTCCTCTTCCTACTGTCAAGAATAAATATGATATTCTTATTATAGGGGATGTGCATATCCCCGTTGAGGTAACATAGTGTTATTTGAAATTTCTTCGGTTCCATGTTATTCCGAATGAGTTTGTTAACAAGACCTGATCAACCTTGTTAGTGGATTCCTTTTGATGAGCATGAGACGGATGAAACTAGAAGGCACAACCTTCTGTACCCTCTTTATACTTTCGGTTATTTAGTTGAAATAAAGTAAAAAATAGTATTTTTCTGTCTGTTCCCTGATTTATCTGTGCAATATAAAAATATCCCGAAAATAAAAGTTCTCAGAATGGCATGCCAATTTAATATGATTTTTTCGGGAATATTTGAGGATTTTTAGTGCAAAAGTTACCGCAGGGGGAGCTGCCACCTGGCCACGAAGGTGGAGGGCGCGCCCTACCCCCCTGTGCGCGCCCCCTGCCTCGTGGGCCCATGGTGGCCCTCCTCCACTTATTCCTGCACCCATCCTCTTCTTCTTCCTCCCACAAACATGAATAACCAGCTCAAACACGAGTTCCAGCCCACGTTGCTGTGATTTTCGATCTCTTTGCTCAAAGCACCTCTCACAAAACTGCTTGGGGAGATTGTTCCTTGGTAAGTGACTCCTCCATTGGTCCAATTAGTTTTTGTTCTAGTGCTTTATTCATTGCAAATTTGTGCTGCATAGGTGACCATGTTCTTGAGCTTGCATGTCAAATTTATATGGTTCCAAGTAGTTCTAATGCTTGATATAGGCTCTAGGCACTTGTAGGAGTAGTTGCTATCAATTTTATTGAAGTTGGTTCACTTTTGTTTGAAGTTACTAAAAATTTCAGATTATTTCAGAAAATAATGAAGAGACTTTTGAGAGGCTCCGAAATTTGAAGCTTCGAAGGAAAAACAAAAGGAAGAAGCACAGAAGCCCAAATATAATTTGCCTCGCACCGCGGAGGTCCGGCCGTGTGAATCGTCTTCCGATGACTTCTTGAGGAGAGCCGGAATTTATGAGGATTTTTAATTATTGATTGAGAATGCTGGCCTCACCAACTTCCTCCACGACCAACGTCATCAGTATCTCTTACTCACAAATACTTTTGTGCAAAACTTCTACTATTTTCCTAAGGAATCACCTCCATCAGTAGAGTTTCATTTATATGACGTTGTTAAGAAGATATCATTAGCCAAATTTTGCGAGGTTTGCAAAATACCCTTTGAGGGCACCTTAGATGAACCACACCGTAATGAAGTGGAAGCATTTATTAACACTATCACTGTGGGAGAAACCAGGAAGGTTTCTGATGCAAGAATTACTAGCATACATTTTCCTGTTTTACGCTACTTTGCCTTATTTGCTAGTCGTTGCTTGATTGGTTGCGGAAACTGTGGAAACCTTTGTATTCCTGATATTATCATTTTTTTCCATGGTTTATACCGCAATAACTCTGTTAGTATGGGTGGAATTGTTGCTAGACGGTTAAGTTTGAACCGTACTAAGGTCCCCATCTTTGGAGGCATTTATGCTTCACGCCTAGTTGAATATTTTGGCATACCTATTAGGCATTTTGAGAAAGAAGAAAAATTGTTGACTAGTGCTTATCAAGATTATAAGAGTATGCTAGCACATGATTTTATTGTTAAGAGTCGTGAAGGGGAGCTCAAATGTAAATTGTACTTTGATAAACATCACCCTGAGACTATTACTTTGCTTGCTCCTTCTTTGTTTAACTTGTCGAAAGGTCCTTACCTTGTTCCGTGGGCGGCCGTTCAAGCCTATCAGAATCCTGCACCAGCCCCGGAGCCGGAACCACAATATGAGCCTCCACGCCAGTCTGTTTATTCTTGGGATCCGGAGGTGGCTATCAGTCAGTGGCAGTCAGAGTCCTCTTCATCGCAGTACGACCCCAGCTACACCTACGGGTATCCTCCATGTTCTCACTGGCAATGAACCAACTTAGGCCAAAAGCCTAAGCTTGGGGGAGTATGTATTTCCCACCGACATTACATTTATGCTCACACACACTCATTGCTAGATGTCGGTGCTCTTACTTTTTCACTGTAATATCCATGCTAGTTTATTTTCTTTTTCTTGCTTTCTTCTTGTGTGTTTAATAAACTTTAAGAAAAACAAAAAAAAAGTTGTAGTTTACTTTTTCTGCTGTAGTAGTAATAATTAAAAAGAAAACCCTAAAATAGTTCGTGTTCTTCTTTTGCTTGTTGGGAGCTTTCCCGTGTAAATAGTTTTATTTCCTTTCTTTTCTTTGAGGGTCGATAGGAGAAGACCATAATTAAATTGTTGGAGTGGCTCTTATATGCTTTATTGTTGATTTAACCAAAGAGCCCATATTGCCTTGTCTTCTCCTGCTTATTGAATGCTCGCAAATTCCAGCTTAGTCCAATGCACGTGCACTCTTATTATTATTCACATCGTTCGGTCGTGCAAGTGAAAGGCAATTATGATGATATATGATGGACTGACTTAGATGGGAAAAGCTGGTATGAACTTGACCTTTCTTGTTTTTGTAAATATGATGAGTTCATCGTTCTCGATTCAGCCTATTATGAATAAACATGTTTGCAATGACAATTAGAGATCATAGTTGCTTATACCATGCTTGATTAGCTATGAGTTATAATGGTTTACCTTGCGTGCCAACATGCTATTAAAATGGTTGTGATGTGGTATGATGGGGTGGTATCCTCCTTTGAATGATTCAGGTGACTTGACTTGGCACATGTTCACACATGTAGTTGAAACAAAATCAACATAGCCTTCACGATATTTATGTTCATGGTGGATTATATCCTACTCATGCTTGCATCCAATGTTTATTAATTTTAGTGCATGTTCATGACTGTTGTCGCTCTCTAGTTGGTCGCTTCCCAGTCTTTTGCTAGCCTTCACTTGTACTAAGCAGGAATACTGCTTGTGCATCCAATCCCTTAAACCCCAAAGTTATTCTAGATGAGTCCACTATACCTTCCTATATGCGGTATCTACCTGCCGTTCCAAGTAAATTTGTATGTGCCAAACTCTAAACCTTCAAATAGACATTTTGTTTTGTATGCTCGTATAGCTCATGTATCAACTATGGTTGTCCTTATCTTCCATGTTCGGCGGGTTATTCTCAAAGAGGAGTGGACTCCGCTCCTCACTAACGAGAACATGGCTGGTCACCAGGATGCCCAGTCCCATGCTTTATGCAAACTAAATCAAAATTAATTGCAAATAAAAATCCCCCTGGGACCTGATGTATGTTGGAGGCACTCGTTGTTTCGAGCAAGCCATGGATTGATGCTTGTTGGTGGAGGGGGAGTAGAAACTTTACCATTCTGTTTGGGAACCGCCTATAATGTGTGTAGCATGGAAGATATCGTCATCTCTTAGTTGTTATGTTGACAATCAAAGTATGCCGCTCAAAATATTATTTATCTCTGTTTCAAAATCGAACTCTGGCACCTTTACAAATCCCGGCTTCCCTCTGCGAAGGGCCTATCTATTTACTTTTATGTTGAGTCATCACCCTCTTATTAAAAAGCACTAGCTGGAGAGCGGAGCTGTCATTTGCATTGGTTACTATTAATTTATATTGGGTATGACTATGACTGGATCTCTTTTACCATGAATTACAATGTCTAGTCAGTCCTTGATCTTTAAAGGTTCTCTGCATTTATGTTTTGCGGTCTCAGGAAGGGCTAGCGAGATACCATCTTGTTATATCATATTATGATTGTTTTGAGAAAGGTGTTGTCATCCGAGATTTATTATTATAACTCGCTAGTTGATTATGCCATTGATATGAGTAAACATGAGACCTGAGAATTATTGCAAATGTGGTTAGTTATAATCTTTGTTGAAAACTTGAATGCTGACTTGACATATTTACAACAACAAGAGCAAACAGAGTTTGTAAAAGTTTTTCTTTTTCTCTTTCAGTTTGTCAACTGAATTGCTTGAGGACAAGCAAGGGTTTAAGCTTGGGGGAGTTGATACGTCTCCGTCGTATCTACTTTTCCAAACACTTTCTCCCTTGTTTTGGACTCTAACTTGTATGATTTGAATGGAACTAACCCGGACTGATGCTGTTTTCAGCAGAATTGCCATGATGTTGTTTTATGTGCAGAAAACAAAAGTTCTCGGAATGACCTGAAACTCCACGGAACGTCATAGAAAAAATAATAAAAAATCCTTGCCAAAGATGAAGATCGGAGGGCCCACACCCTGTCCATGAGGGTGGGGGGCGCGCCCCCCCTCCTGGGCGCGCCCCCCTACCTCGTGGGCCCCATGGAGACCTTCCGACGCCAACTCCAACTCTATATATTGGCTTTCAGGGAGAAAAAATCAGAGAGAAGAAATCATCACGTTTTACGATATGGAGCCGCCGCCAAGCCCTAAAACCTCTCGGGAGGGCTGATCTGGAGTCCGTTCGGGGCTCCGGAGAGGGGGATTCGTCGCCGTCATCATCATCAACCATCCTCCATCACCAATTTCATGATGCTCACCGCCGTGCGTGAGTAATTCCATCGTAGGCTTGCTGTACAGCGATGGGTTGGATGAGATTTATCATGTAATCGAGTTAGTTTTGTTAGGGTTTGATCCCTAGTATCCATTATGTTCTGAGATTGATGTTGCTATGACTTTGCTATGCTTAATGCTTGTCCTTTGGGGCCCGAGTGCCATGATTTCATATCTGAACCTATTATGTTTTCATGAATATATGTGTGTTCTTGATCCTATCTTGCAAGTCTATAGTCACCTATTATGTGTTATGATCCGACAACCTCAAGTGACAATAATCGGGATACTTCTCGGTGATGACCATAGTTTGAGGAGTTCATATATTCACTATGTGCTAATGCTTTGTTCCGGTTCTCTATTAAAAGGAGGCCTTAATATCCGTTAGTTTCCATTAGGACCCCGTTGCCACGGGAGGGTAGGACAAAAGATGTCATGCAAGTTCTTTTCCATAAGCACGTATGACTATATTCGGAATACATGCCTACATTACATTGATGAATTGGAGTTAGTTCTGTGTCACCCTAGGTTATGACTGTTACATGATGAACCGCATCTGGCATAATTATCCATCACCAATCCAATGCCTATGAGCTTTCCATATACTGGTTTACGCTTATTTACTTTCCGTTGCTCTTGTTACAATCACTACAAAACACCAAAAATATTACTTTTGCTTCCGTTACTTTTGTTAACGTTACCACTACTATCATACTACTTTGCTACTAAACACTTTGCTGCAGATATTAAGTTTCAGGTGTGGCTGAATTGACAACTCAGTTGCTAATACTTGAGAATATTCTTTGGCTCCCCTTGTGTCAAATCAATAAATTTGGGTTGAATACTCTACCCTCGAAAGCTGTTGCGATCCCCTACACTTGTGGGCTATCACTCGCCAGGCTCTGACTGCCAGGGCGATGCTGGTGCTTGCGGGCCGTGGCTCGGGTTCTGTCCGCGACTGGCCCGCTGCTCGCCCGCACTGGCACGGGCCGTTCGGCTCCCGACGAGCCGATCGCCGTGATCGTCTTCTTCTTGGGAGCAATGGCGATGAAGAACTGCTAGGCTAACTGCTAGACCAGATTTTCACAACTGCGCCCCCTACCTTGCACGCCAAAGATGAAGGGGAAACGACACCTATGGGATCACTGGAATCCCTTCTACGGTTGGCGGGCGCGGGGTTGTGAGAAGAGTAGGTCTGACAGGAAGCACATGGATCGTTTACCCAGGTTCGGGCCGCGAAGATGCGTATACCCTAGTCCTGCTTTGGTGGATGTATTGAGCGTTCTTGTGTTCTTGAGCTAGCTACAGGGTGTAACTTGCCCAAAAGAGCCGAAATCCCTCTCTTGGTCGCCTCGGGCCTCCTTTTGTATGCAAAAGGGGTCGCCACAGTGGCACACAGGAGGTGGAAAGGTCTACAGTGCATGAGCTTATCGCCCGGCGTTACAGGACAAAGCGAATTAAATGCGCTACTTAGGTGTCCATTAGCTTTATCGGGGACGGGAACGAGGCCCATCCTGTCCGTCGCCGCCCTGCCTCGCATCGACACGCCCCCGGGCCTGCGAGGCGTGCGGTGCCATGTAGGCAGGCAGGCTGCTGAGGTGGCGCGGTGGTGGAGCCTTCACGAAGATCTCCATGCCACAACGCAGGTGCTTGCTGAGTCGGTGCAGAGGTCGCCCGTCGCCACGCAGGTGCCCGCCCAGCAGGTTGAGCTAGCAGCTGCTTGGGAACGGCGGTGGAGTCTTGGATGGTGCGGGCCTGCCGTGGCCCTGCTGATGCCCTCGGAAAGGGTCTTGCCGGGGGGGCGGCAAGGGTCTTATCATGGCGCTGCGGTCGTCCCCAGCAAGGCTCTTGCCAGGGGTCTTGTGGGTTTCCTCGGCTAGAATCCCGCCGAGGATCGTCGTCTTCTGGTCCTCATCTGATCTCATGCATTCTTGATCTTGACAAAGATCTGCATGCCACCACGGAGGTGCCTTCCGAGCCCTGGTTCCAACGGATTTGGTAGTGTTAGAACCCGTGGGCTCAAGGGTGGCTCGCCCCGCTGGCGTTGGGCAAGTTGCCCCGGCAAGGCTCTTGCCGGGGCCACGGAGGCCGCCCCGGCAAGGCTCTTGCCGGGGGGAGTCCACCTCGCCTCTCTGCTCTTTAGTGCTTCTGGCCTTGGCGTTGTCTCGGGCTTCGGCTTCCCTCCTCTGCCCTGTTAAGTGTGGTCGTGGCACGTGGCTCTGACTGCCCGTGCACAAGTAAAGTGGTCAAAAGGAGATCCCCTACTTTTGTACACTGACACGGTTACATATATTTAGTTTTAGCTCACTGTATCCACTATCTTCAAAGTTGTATGTTTATTTTTTTGGAAACAAGTGTTGGAATATTGGCTTCTAGTACACTAACTTAAGTATATCCCAAGGAACACTATATGCCCAGCAATCGTACAAAGTAAATGATGCATTTCCTTCCAAATGGATATACCAAAAGTTGAGGGTTTCTATGACACATCCATGGTTACTGCTGGAAGTCGATTGGCAAGCTTCATGTTCGGATATGCTACTTTTATAGATTAGGTAAGTGTATTCTTCATTTTGTGTTGTCGTGAGTGCGTAGTGCACATGTGAATTGTGCCTGCATTCAATTTCATAGATTAACTAAGCATTGTAATATTTGAGATTTGTTTGACTTTTGCAGGAACCAAACACAAGGATGGACTCACTATGAACCATGAAGCCAACGATCCACATCAACTGGATGTTTTAGCTCTCATTTTGTATAACTGATGTATCATAGTTGCATCTTTTAGCTGTCCTTCTGTGAACCTGATGTGTGGTGTCTTGGCGGTTATGTCTAGAACAGACTAAAGTGTATGTACGTGACATGGTGTCTTGGTTGTTATGTCTAGAACAGACTGAAGTGTATGTATGTGACAGTTAGTTAAATGTAATCAAGAATGTTTGGTGCATGATGACCCACAAGTATAGGGGATCTATCGTAGTCCTTTCGATAAGAGTGTCGAACCCAACGAGGAGCAGAAGGAAATGATAAGCGGTTTTCAGCAAGGTATTCTCTGCAAGTACTGAAATAAGTGGTAACAGATAGTTTTGTGACAAGATAAATTGTAAAGAGAAACAAGTTACAAGAGTAAACAAAGTGCAGCAAGGTGGTCCAATCCTTTTTGTAGCAAAGGACAAGCCTGGACAAACTCTTATAATAGGAAAAACGCTCCCGAGGACACATGGGAATATCGTCAAGCTAGTTTTCATCACGCTCATATGATTCGCGTTCGGTACTTTGATAATTTGATATGTGGGTGTACCGGTGCTTGGTGCTGTTCTTACTTGAACAAGCATCCAACTTATGATTAACCTCTATTGCAAGCATCATAACTACAACAAAAGTATTAAGGTAAACCTAACCATAGCATGAAACAAGTGGATCCAAATCTGCCCCTTACGAAGCAATGCATTAACTAGGGTTTAAGCTTCTGTCAATCTTGCATCCGATCATCTACTTATTACTTCCCAATGCCTTCCTCTAGGCCCAAATAATTGTGAAGTGTTATGTAGTCGACGTTCACATAACACCACTAGAGGCTAGACAACATACATCTCATCAAAATATCGAACGAATACCAAATTCACATGACTACTAATAGCAAGACTTCTCCCTTGTCCTCAGGAACAAACGTAACTACTCACAAAGCATATTTATGTTCATAATCATAGGGGTAATAATATGCATAAAGGATCTGAACATATGATCTTCCACCAAATAAACCAACTAGCATCAACTACAAGGAGTAATCAACACTACTAGCAACCTACTAGCACCAATCCCGGACTTGGAGACAAGAATTGGATACAAGAGATGAACTAGGGTTTGTAGATGAGATGGTGATGGTGAAGATGTTGATGGAGATTGCCCTCTCCCGATGAGAGGAGCGTTGGTGATGATGATGACGATGATTTCCCCCTCCCGGAGGGAAGTGTCCCCGGCAGAACAGCTCTGCCGGAGCCCTAGATTGGTTCCGCCAAGGTTCCACCTCGTGGCGGCGGAGTCTCGTCCCGAAAGGTTGCTTAATGTTTTTTCTCATCGACAGACTTCATATAGGAGAACATGGGCATCGGAGAGCCACCGGGGGCCACGAGGTAGGGCGGGCCCTGTGGGGGCCCACCCTCGTGAGCAGGGTGTGGGCCCCCTGGCCTTCATCTTTGGCGACGATTTTTCTTTATTTATTTTAAGATATTCCGTGGAGTTTCAGGACTTTTGGAGTTGCAGAGAATAGGCCTCCAATATTTGCTCCTTTTCCAGCCCAAAATTCCAGCTGCCAGCATTCTCCCTCTTCATGTAAACCTTGTACAATAAAAGAGAATAGCCATAAGTATTGTGACATAACGTGAAATAACAACCCAGAATGCGATAAATATCAATATAAAAGCATGATGCAAAATGGACGTATCAACTCCCCCAAGCTTAGACCTCGCTTGTCCTCAAGCAAAAAGCCGATAACAATAAATATGTCCTCATGTTTAGAGGTAGAGGCGTCGATAAAAAATAAAAAATAAAATACGGACATGAAGGCATCATGATTATTCTCATAACAACAACATATATAGATTTTGTCATATGATTACTTATGTTCAAGTGATGATCTTTTCACAATGCAAAAGTATGAATCAGAAACCTTATTGAGTACCAACAAATTATAACCTCAGTCATTGAAGCAATTGCAATTTATCATAACATTGGAAAGAGTCTATGTCAGAGCTTAAAAGCAAGTCCACATACTCAACTATCACTTAGTCCTTCATAATTGCTAACACTCACGCAATACTTGTGGTTACGGAGTTTTAATCGGACACAGAGGAAGATAGGGGCTTATAGTTTTGCCCCACAACCTTTTACCTCAAGGGTAATGTCAACAATAATAATTCATGCTCCCCTACATACAATTAGATATATATATATATATATATATATATATATATCATGTTCTTTCCAACATCTTTGGGCTTGCCAAAGGATAAAATGAAAAAGGAAAGGTGAAGATCACTTGTGACTCTTGCATAAGGTAGAGGATAATAATAAAAGATAGGCCCTTCGCAGAGGGAAGCAGAGGTTGCCATGCGCTTTTATGGTTGGATGCACAAAATCTCAATGCGAAAGAACGTCACCTTATATTGCCCTTGTGATGTGAACCTTTATTATGCAGTCCGTCGCTTTTATTACTTCCACATCACAAGATCGTATAAATCTTATTTCTCCCACACCAATCAATCATACATGTTTAGAGCAATTTTTATTGCTTTGCACCGATGACAACTTACTTGAAGGATCTTACTCAATCCATAGGTAGATATGGTGGACTCTCATGGCTAAACTGGTTTAAGGGTATTTGGAAGCACAAGTAGTATCTCTACTTGGTGCTGAGAATTTGGCTAGCATGAGGGGGAAAGGCAAGCTCAACATGTTAGAGGATCCATGACAACATACTTTATCTCAGATATAAGAAAACATAACTCATCACGTTGTCTTCCTTGTCCAACATCAACTCTTTAGCATGTTATATTTTAATGAGTGCTCCCAATCATAAAAGATGTCAGTGATAAAATATCCATATGTGAAACCTCTCTTTCCTTATTACTTCCTATTAATTGCAACGATGACCAAAGCTACATTTGCCAACTCTCAACAACTTTTAATCATGATACTCTTTCTATGTGAAGTCATTACTCTCAATAAGATCAATATGAACTCTTTGTTTATTTTTATTCTTTTTCTTCTTTCTATTCTTTTGTTCACCCAAGATCATGGCAAAATAATCAAGCCCTTGACCCAACTAACTTTATTATATATATATAGCTCACGGACTCGATTACATAGAGAGATCATAAAGCAAAACTCAAAACTAGATCATGCCATAAACTTTATTCTACTAGATCAAGATACTACTAAAAGGATCGAACTAAGAAAAACGGTAAAGATAGGAGTTGTGATGGTGGTACGATACCGGGGCACCTCCCCCTAGCTTGGCAGTTGCCAAGGGGAGTGCCCATACCCATGTGATTATATCTCCTTTGCTGGTGAAGAAGGTGGAGGTGTTGTTGATGATGCAGGCTTGTCGTCCACCTTCCATGGCATAGACTCACCATCATAGAAGGATGATCGAGTCTCCGGAATCCTCAAATCTGCAGCCAAACTCATCGTTTTGAATCTATATTCATACTCACAGTTTTGATTTTAGAGATCATAGATTTGGGCTTGGAGGTGCTCGATCTTCTCATGTAGCTTGAAGATGGCCTCCTCGGTGTTCTTGGCATCCGGCTCGTAGTTGTTGGTGAACTCCGCGAGCATCTTGTGGCTAGCGTTGATTCCACGCTCCACCATCCCCTGGCACTTGAAAACTTGTTGCTCCATTGCTTCGAGCCTCGACTCCATGCTTCCGGTTCCCTTTGGTCCCTCAGCATCGCGGATGTGCAGCAACCCTTCACGCATCTCAATAGTTTGAGGGTGTCGCAGCACCTTCGCGAGGTAAGGGTTGATCACCTTCTCGAAGAACTTGTCCTTGGAAGCACTTGGGGACGTCATGATGATCTAGACCTGTCAGAAAAACAGCTCGAAACAAGAACAGGAGAGATTTGCGTGATACGAGAGTCAAAACCTTCGGGAGAATATATAATGAATTTTTACCGACCAAAATGCGTATCGTGCAAGAAAACGGAGTCTAGAGGGCACACGGGGTGCTCACGAGGTAGGGGGCGCGCCCAGGGGGTAGGGCGCGCCCTCCACCCTCGTGGAGCCCTCGTGTCCTTCCCGGACTGCCACTTATTTTTCTATTTTTCTAAATATTCCAAAACGGAGAAATATTGCCTTAAAAATTGTTTTGGAGTCGATTTACTTACCGTACCACATACCTATTCCTTTTCGGAGTCTGAAACGGTCTGGAATGTGTCCCTTATGTATTCCTCCGTGGTTACGGTTTCAATAATATTGGTTTCAACATTTATGGGATTACCTGAAATATAATGTTTGATCCTTTGACCGTTTACCACCTTCGGATTTGTACCTTCAAAGTTGTTGATTTTTATGGCAATCAAACGATAGACCTCCTCGATAACGTAGGGACCTTCCCATTTAGAGAGAAGTTTTCCTGCAAAAATCTTAAACGAGAGTTGTATAGCAATAATAATCACCTACATTAAACTCACGCTTTTGTATCCTTTTGTCATGCCATCTTTTAACTTTTCTTTAAACAACTTGGCATTTTCATAAGCTTGGGTTCTCCATTCATCAAGTGAGCTAATATCAAATAACCTTTTCTCACCGACAAGTTTGAAATCATAGTTGAGCTCTTTAATAGCCCAATATGCCTTATGTTCTAGTTCGAGAGGTAAGTGACATGCTTTTCCATAAACCATTTTATACGGAGACATACCCATAGGATTCTTATATGCAGTTCTATAGGCCCATAATGCATCATCAAGTTTCTTGGACCAATTCTTCCTAGACCTATTAACAGTTTTGCAAAATTAATTTGAGCTCTCTATTACTCAATTCTACTTGACCACTAGACTGTGGGTGATATGGAGATGCAATCCTATGATTAACATCATATTTAGCAAGCATTTTACGGAAAGCACCATGAATAAAGTGTGAACCACCATAAGTCATTAAATATCTAGGGACTCCAAACCTCGGAAAAATAACTTCCTTAAGCATTTTAATGGAAGTGTTATGATCAGCACTACTAGTTGGAATAGCTTCTACCCACTTAGTAACGTAATCAACAGCAACCAAAATATGTGTATATCCATTAGAGGCAGGAAAAGGTCCCATATAATCAAAGCCCCAAACATCAAATGGTTCATTAACAAGTGAATAATTCATAGGCATTTCTTGATGTCTACTAATATTACCAATTCTTTGACATTCATTGCAAGACAAAACAAACTTACGGGCATCCTTGAAGAGAGTGGGCCAATAAAAACCGGATTGCAATACCTTATGTGCAGTTCTATCTCCAGCGTGGTGTCCTCCATAAGCTTCGGTGTGACACTTGTGTAGGATTTGTTCCTGTTCATGCTCAGGGTACACAACGCCTAATAACACCATCTACTCCTTCTTTATAAAGATGTGGGTCATCCCAAAAGTAATGTCGCAAATCATAGAAAAACTTTTTCTTTTGTTGGTATGTGAAGCTAGGTGGTATAAATTTAGCAACAATATAATTAGCATAATCATCATACCATGGAGTGCTACGAGAAGTGCTTATGACATTTAATTGTTCATCAGGAAAGCTATCATCAATAGGTAGTGGGTCATCAAGAACATTCTCTAACCTAGATAAGTTATCATAGCAGGGGTTCTCAGCTCCTTTTCTATCAACAATATGCAAATCAAATTCTTGCAGCAAGAGAACCCATCTAATAAGTCTAGGTTTAGCATCTTTCTTTTTCATAAGATATTTAATAGCAGCATGATCAGTGTGAATAGTTACTTTAGAATCAACAATATAGGGTCTGAATTTATCACAAGCAAATACAACTGCTAAAAGTTCCTTTTCGGTAGTGGCATAATTTCTTTGAGCATTGTCTAGAGTCTTACTAGCATAATGGATAACATTTAATTTCTTATCAACTCTTTGCCCTAGAACAGCACCTACAGCAGAATCACTAGCATCACGCATAATTTCAAAGGGTAAATTCCAATCGGTGGCTGAACAACAAAAGTGCGGAGACTAATGCTTTCTTAAGTATTTCAAATGCTTCTACACAATCATCATCAAAGACAAATGGTACATCTTTTTGTAATAAATTAGTCAGAGGCCGAGAAATTTTTGAGAAGTCCTTAATGAACCTCCTGTAAAATCCGGCGTGACCAAGGAAAATTCTTATACCTTTGATGTCCTTGGGAAATGGGATCTTTTCAATAGCATCAACCTTGGCTTTATCAACTTCAATACCTCTTTCAGAAACTTTGTGCCCCAAGACAATACCTTCATTAAACATAAACTGGCACTTTTCCCAATTCAAGACAAGATTAGTTTCTTCACATCTCTACAAAACTCGATCAAGATTGCTCAAGCAACCATCAAAAGAGGAACCATAGACGGAAAAATCGTCCATGAAAACCTCACAAATTTTTTCACAAAAATCAGAGAATATAGTCATCATGCATCTTTGAAAGGTAGCGGGTGCATTACATAAACCAAAAGGCATACGTCTATAAGCAAAAGTACCAAAAGAGCAAGTAAAAGTAGTCTTTGATTGATCTTTAGCCGACACAGGTATTTGAGAGAAACCAGAATAACCATCTCGAAAGCAATAATGTGTATGTTTGCATAATCTCTCTAGCATTTGATCAATAAAGGGTAAGGGGTAATGATATTTCTTAGTAGCTTTATTTAATTTATGGAAATCAATTACCATCCTATAACTTGTGATAGTTCTTTATGGATCAATTCATCTTTATCATTAGGGACAACAGTAATACCTCCCTTCTTAGGGACACAATGGACAGGACTTACCCACTGACTATCAGCAATGGGATAAATTATACCTGCCTCCAGAAGCTTGAGTATTCATTTTCTTACCACTTCTTTCATTTTAGGATTCAAACGTCGTTGAGGATCACGAACTGGTTTGGCATCCGCTTCCAAATTTATTTTATGTTGACATAGAGTGGGACTAATGCCCTTAAGATCATCAAGAGTGTATCCAATAGCGGCACGGTGCTTCTTTAGAGTTTTCAATAATCTTTCTTCTTCATGCTCTGGAAGGTTAGCACTAATAATAACATGATATATTTTCTTTTCATCAAGATAAGCATATTTAAGATTATCAGGCAACGGTTTAAGCTCAAACACGGGATCACCCTTCGGTGGAGGAGGATCCCCTAGGATTTCAACAGGCAAATTGTGTTGCAGAATAGGTTCCTGTTTAATGAATACTTCATCTATTTCCCTTCTTTCATTCATGAACATATCATTTTCATGGTCTAGCAAATAGTGTTCTAAAGGATCACTAGGAGGTACGGCAATAGAAGCAAGACGAATAATTTCATCTTTACTAGTCAATTCTTCCTCACGATGTTGTTTACTAAATTTAGAGAAATTAAACTCATGAACCATATTATCCAAGCCAATAGTAACAACATTCTTTTTGCAGTCTATCTTAGCATTAACAGTGTTCAAAAGGGTCTACCAAATATAATGGGACAAAAGCTATCTTGTGGAGAACTGAGAACAAGAAAATCAGCAGGATATTTAGTTTTCCGACACAAGACTTCAACATCTCTAACAATTCCCATTGCAGATATAGTATCTCTATTGGCAAGTTTAATTGTAACATCAATATCTTCTAACTCAGCAGTGCAATTTCATGCTTAATTTCTTTATATAAATCATAAGGTATAACACTAGCACTAGCACCCATATCACATAAGCCATGATAACAATGATCTCCTATTTTAATGTAAATAACAGCACGCCTACCACAGTGTCTATGTTTATCTTTAGCATTACGGTTTAGCAATTCTAGCAGTTTCACCGTAGAATTGAATAACATGCCCATCAATATTATCAGACAAGAGATCTTTAACAATAGCAATATTAGGTTCTACTTTGACTTGCTCAGGAGGTGTATAAGTTCTAATATTGCTTTTACGAACCACTGATTGAAGCTTTAGCATGATCCTATATTCTAACAGGGAAAGGTAGTTTCTCAACATAAGAGGTAGGAACAATAGGATCATTATAAGTGACAGTCTTTTCTTCAACTTTAATAGGTGCAGCTACTTTTACTTCTATGGGAGGATGATATTTGAACCACTTCTCCTTGGGGAGATCAACATAAGTAGCAAAAGATTCACAGAATGAAGCTACTATCTCAGGGTCAAGTCCATATTTAGTGCTAAACTTACGGAAAATATCGGTATCCATAAAAGATATAACAAAATCAAACTTAGGTGTCATACCTGACTCCTTACCTTAATCGAGGTCCCAATCTTCAGAGTTGTGTTTAATTCTATCCAATAAATTCCATCTGAATTCAATAGTCTTCATCATAAAAGAGCCAACACAAGAATCTGAACATATGATCTTCCACCAAATAAACCAACTAGCATCAACTACAAGAATTGGATACAAGAGATGAACTAGGGTTTGGAGATGAGATGGTGCTGGTGAAGATGTTGATGGAGATTGCCCTCTCCCGATGAGAGGAGCGTTGGTGATGATGATGACGATGATTTCCTCCCGAGGGAAGTGTCCCTCAAAACAGCTTTCACGGAGCCCTAGATTGGTTCCGCCAAGGTTCCGCCTCGTGGCAGTGAGTCTCGTCGAAAGGTTGCTTAATGTTTTTTCTCATCGAAAGACTTCATATAGGAGAAGATGGGCGCTTGAGAGCCACCGGGGCCCACGAGGTAGGGGGCGCTGTGGGGGGCGCCCCACCCTCGTGAGTGGTGGTGTGGGCCCCCTGCCTTCATCTTTGGCATTTATTTTTTTATTTATTTTAAGATATTCCGTGGAGTTTCAGGACTTTTGGAGTTGCAGAATAGGTCTCCAATATTTGCTCCTTTTCCAATTGAATTCTAGCTGCCGGCATTCTCCCTCTTCATGTAAACCTTGTACAATAAAAGAGAATAGCCATAAGTATTGTGACATAACGTGAAATAACAACCCATAATGCGATAAATATCAATATAAAAGCATGATGCAAAATGGACGTATCAGTGCACCTGATGTATGGTGTCTTGTTGACTATCCTTAGAAACATGACTTATATGTATGTGAAAATCAGTAACAACGTTAATTAAAGTTGTGGCTGGTGTAGGATCGAAAGTATGTCTAGAGGGGGGTGATTAGACTACTTGACCAAATAAGAATCTAGCCTTTTTCCCAATTTTATGTCTTGGCGGATTTTAACAACTTTAGAACAAGTCAAGCAATCAACCTACACATGCAAGTCTAAGAGTATATCGACGGAATGTAAAACATTGCATATGAAGGTAAAGCGAGGAGTTTGGAGGGAGCAAACGCAATATAGACACGGAGATTTTTTCCCATGGTTCTGATAGGTGGTGCTATCATACATCCATGATGATGGAGACTTAAACCACAAAGGGTAATGGTTGCGCGAGTCCACGGAGGGCTCCACCCACGAAGGGTCCACGAAGAAGCAAGCTTGTCTATCCCACCATGGCCATCACCCACGAAGGACTTGCCTCACTAGGGTAGATCTTCACGAAGTAGGCGATGTCCTTGCCAGTACAAACTCCTTGGTTCAACTCCACAATCTTGACGGAGGCTCCCAAGTGACACCTAACCAACCTAGGAGACACCACTCTCCAAAAGGTAATAGATTGTGTGTTGTTGATGAACTCCTTTCTCTTGTGCTTCAAATGATAGTCTCTCCAACACTCAACTCTCTGTCACAGATTTGGATATGGTGGAAAGATGATTTGAGTGGAAAGCAACTTTGGGAAGGCTAGAGATAAAGATTTATGTGGTTGGAATGGAATATCTTGGTCTCAACACATGAGTAGGTGGTTCTCTCTTAGAAAATGTATGCTGGAAGTGTAGGCACGTTCTTATGGCTCTCCTCATGAATGAAGAGTGGGTGGAGGGGTATATATATATATAGCCTCCACACAAAATCTAACCGTTACACACAATTTACCACACTCGGTGGGACCGAATCGGAAAACTCGGTCAGACCGATTTAGTTCATAATGTGACCGTTAGGCATTTCGGTGGGATCGACATGTCAACTCAGTGGGACCGATTTCATTAGGGTTAGGGCATAACATAATCTCGGTGAGACCGATTACACAAACTCGGTGGGACCGACTTTGGTAATAAGCTAACCAGAGAGTTGGTCAGGCAAACTCGGTGGGACGGATTCGCTCATCTCGGTTGGACCGAAACGTTACGAAAGGGAAATAAAGAGTTTGCATTGCGAACTCGGTGGGACTGATCGCTCATCTCGGTTGGACCAAAACGTTATGAAGGGAAACAAAGAGTTTGCAATCCCATCTCTGTGAGACCGAGATCCCTGTCGGTGAGACCAAAGTGACTAGGGTTTCTGGTAGTAGCTATGCCAAATGAACTCGGTGGCGCCGGATAGATCAAATCGATAGGGCTGAGTTTGACTTTTGGTTTGAGACATATGTGGACCTGAGAAAGTGGTTGAGGGATTTTGGAGCATATCACTAAGCATTTTGAGCAAGCAAGCCATTAAGCAACACCTCATCCCCTTTTAATAGTACTAGATGACCAGTTGCACCAATGGCGCAAAGGCCAAGAGTAAGTCATGTATTGAAAGAGTGTACATTAATATTATTCAGGCACATATTCAAACATATGAGAAAAAATTTCACTTACTATAAGTACAAACAATGCAATACCCATATAATGTACAAGGACATATCAGTATTAATGTAATCATTAATTAGTCAAACACAAATCCACACACGAGAAGCACATTGCACAGGGTTGAAACTTTTAAGCCTCACATTCACAAGCAATGTGAAGGAGGGCCAACAGATTGAAATCACCGATGCAAAGTAACATCAGTTAGTAATATTTATACACGTAGCTTCTTCATTGTAGTCATATGATGATGAAATCAGTACGTTAATCAATACAAACAAAAATTATGCATCCCACTGAACAACATTATTATGCATGACTCATTTTAAAAGGCCCTCAGTTCTAATTTCTACAAGAGCTTGAAGCTTTGGAGCCAAGTCTCAGAACCTTCAACTAACCAAACATCTTACCATGCAAACACGGTAAAATGGGAAAGAAAGACTCTAAATGTGACGCACCAAAAGCGAAAGAAAATGTTGAACGACTGGGCGTGAGGAGTTGTGCCGGTGACCTAGTGACGCCGAGCAGCCGTGGATGTGGACCAGCGATGACGGTGGTGGCGGCGCGCCTCCTCGTTGACCTTCAACAGCTCGCCAGAGTCTGCAATGCTCATACTTTGCATCGAGTAAACGCATCTCACTAAGAACGGGAATGATCATCGCTTTTGGCACGCTCGCCTTTTGGCATGATCTTGATAGCACCCGCTTCCTACAATAGAACATGCAAAGAGAACATAATGAGGATAATATTATGCATGCACCACTGCACAAAAAACTCTCCAAGGAAGCAGCTTTTATTACTCTATTCAACGCCTCAGCTCAAATAACTTTTTCTAAGATGATTACATGCCAATCAAGAACATGAAAGTGAGTTAACAACACAGATGTATGTAGAACAGAGGAAAAATCATCAAGATAAGCATCAAAGAGTGTTGACGTACAAAGATTCTAGTATCGCATTTCACGAACATTCATAAATGATCATCGCCTTTGGCACGCTCTGCCTTTGGCATGATCTTGATAGCACCCGCTTCCTACAATAGAACATGCAAAGAGAACATAATGAGGATAATATTATGCATGCACCACTCTGCACAAAAAACTCTCCAAGGAAGCAGCTTTTATTACTCTATTCAACGCCCTCAGCTCAAATAACTTTTTCTAAGATGATTACATGCCAATCAAGAACATGAAAGTGAGTTAACAACACAAATATATGTAGAACAGAGGAAAAATCATCAAGATAAACATCAAAGAGTGTTGACGTACAAAGATTCTAGTATCGCATTTCACGAACATTCATAACTTGGTCCATTCCAATGACCACAGACATCCAATAAAAAACTCCCATCATGATTGGTGAGAACGGTTATCCTTCATAACAAAGATCTGTTCCAAAAAAACGTAGAAGACACTAACCTTCACAATAGATGTGAAGTCATCATCTAAGATTATAATGTTGGAGCTTTCTTTAGCAACTTCTGTCCCTGACATGTACATTGCAAGACCTATATCAGCCTATACAACAGATCAAGCATAGATATAAGAATAAAACAAAATCTTACGCAATATCAAGATAAATATATTAGATATGTGTAGACAATGCATAGTCGACCTTCTCTGAAAAACTCAGTTATATTAGTTATACAATGGAGTACCAAGCCAAATATCGCATACAATTACGCTTATATCAAATATCCACAAAATGAACAATATGAAAACACATTCTGGCATGTATTATGGGAGTGTCTAATCAATGACATCTGTTTTTATTTCGTTCAGCCGGATTTTTGTCCATTGTCCAGTTGACTCATGTACATGCTTGTTTTCGCTTCATACAAGAGTTTTGGGAAAAATCATCTAATTTCATTTGGAGCTCAGTCGGATTAACTTTTTGCTCACAGCTTTCCAAAGGTGTCCCGCCCGCCCAGATTGCAACCCACCCTCCCAAACAAAAAAGAAGTGTGAATGAGCAAGGCAGGCAGAGGGGTGCCCTGTCATTACATTGCCAATGCCCTGGGCAATCTACCAAGGTACCTCCTCTCTTCCTGGACTCTTTTATGACCCTACATCCACGTGTGGCCATTTTGAATGATATCTAGTCTAGAACATCACCGAACTGAACTCCATTAAAACTGAATTTTAGTACAACACCTATGAAGTCCTACAAACCACCGCACATTTCATATATATGGTTTTCGCTAATGTAAGAGCCAGGTGAAAAGTTACAAACAGCAACAAAGAAGCTGGCTATCTAGTCCAGAACATTCTTCGGCAAAAG
Source organism: Aegilops bicornis (assembly GCA_021605145.1). Lineage (NCBI taxonomy): Eukaryota > Viridiplantae > Streptophyta > Magnoliopsida > Poales > Poaceae > Aegilops > Aegilops bicornis. The sequence continues at coordinate 366,383,779 of CM038672.1, forward strand.
GGAACTACACAATTTAGTCAACAGAGTAAGTTTAGAGGTGCAAATGCATGATGACAGCACACGTAATCCTTTTTGGTAGTCTCAGCGTGCTTTACCTAGCCTGACAACTAAATTTCGAATCATGGCATGATGGCAAGCAAGGAAAATGTAAGAAAATAATTAGTGAATCGTCAAGAACAAGGCTCTGACTATAGGAAGCAAAAAAAGAAATCCCACTTTGAGTAAGTCATTACAACAACACTTCATCGGGCAACTTGCACATAACTTCCAATTGCACCCGTTTTAATCCATCTTAAAAAAAATCACATTCAAGGGAAAATAACAATATCACTATGAAAGTTGCTGATGGGCTACCTGGGCCACACCACCCCGCTGCAAATGCTCCTGTTGCTGAGCGAGGAAGAGGCGAAGCGCAGCCTCCCGTGCATCACACCCAAGCGCAGGCTCCGTGAATCGTTCAAGCAAAATCATGCACGCTACCATGATGCCCTGTAATAGCGGTAGGGTGAGGTTTATAGGGAAAATATAACAGAGTAAGATGGTGTAGAGATAAACCTTACTTATCTAGACCTTTAATCAAGCTATGAAGGACGTAATTTGAAATGATAAATGCTTTAAAAAGAAATCACTACCATCCATGTTTAATATGTGACCGAGGTTAATGCCCAACAAATTAATGAAGCTTATATGCACATAGCAATATTGAAATCTGCAGTGTTCTTGGTACAGAGCAGACCTCTGTAATCTATAACAAAGCATGATACAATCTATTTATGCACATGGAAATGAACACCATATTGAGAAGGTCAAATTTGTAATAATCCATTGGTTGACAAAGTATATCACAACCTCTGGATGGATAAGAACAGTAGATTCGGCATTTTCCTTGAACACATATCAAAATACATGTCGCTTTGTAGAATCAACATATATTCATTATATAGATGTACCCTTTTCCGCGTAACAAAAACTAAACAATGAGACAATGATAAGCGGCACACAAGGTATAAAGTCAACAGCAACAATAAGTAACACTAACAAGGAAGAAAGGACACAAGCACTAAACAAACACAGTTCAAAAATACTACATATGAAATGAGCAAAAGAAAAGAATGTCAAGGAGGAAGACGGAACCTTGGCAAGACGAAAGTGAGCACACCAGCATCGGGCCAAGTAAACTGCAACAGGATCTGGAATACAGGAGAAAATAAGTAATGGAGAAGACAAGTCGGTAGTAGAAGCAGCCTATATCAAGATATCACAAATAATAATACTTATATAGGATGAAACCCAAACCATTCATATTTTCTCCGGGCTGAATCAAGACTATTCATGGGCAAATTACATTATATTTTCAGCAAACATCAGAATTTGAATGTTCCTTTGATCCTAAGACAAGGCCAAACAATAGGAACTCGACACTATTGGAGATGATGGTAAGATAAAAAGCATGAGTAGCACAACAAGCACATGTTTATAGCGAGTCCATAAGGTGAGCAAATCCCCAAGAATCTCTCTTCCTCCTGCTTGTCTCCTTCCTCATCCTCCCTATCTCCTCCTACTCCTGCTGGCGGTAAAGCAGAGAATACTTACACAGTCACCACGGACAAATTAAAACAAGACACATATTACTGAATGTACTTATATGTTCTAAAAGAAAATCCTAAAGTAAGAAGATAGTATATTATGGTGTCCCTACTGCCTACTATGTAATCTCTACTGATGAGACGCACTACAAAGATCCAACATTTTGTTCAACATGTAGATGTAGGAAGAACTTCAAAGAATACCGCCTACAGTTTGAGCCGGCTTATCTCAATTTAGGCAAGTGTAGTAGGAAAAAATGAAGACATTAATACGCAAAATTGCCTGTAGTTTATAGAATCAAATTCAAAACATAACTTCCAGCCATATCTTCAACAAGGAAATTTAACTTGAGCATCAGAGGGGAATTTATTGCTATACCTATAGGCTTTCGATCCTCAGATAGCTAGTGCAAAGCGCCACCGCCTCCGATTTCTTCCCCGTCCTAACTCCCTTTGCACCACCAGAGTTTCTTAATTTCAAGGTGTGTATATCTGCATAATTCGACTGTCCATGTGAATTTAAAGTACACAGATAAAGATACAAGAGAAGATGCAGCACCTGTTGTTCTTGGGGATCTTAATATGATCATCCTTTTCTTCAAAGATTGCTTAAGAAGCATCAGCCTGACCATCAAGGGTGACAAAACAGATCAGGAAGCAAAGATGTGTATATACAGCCTGGCTGCTTCGTCAGACTGGAGCACAAGTTCTTCTGGTGCAGTAGTTTTGTTTGCCTTGCCTGCTTTGTCAAACTTCATAAGCACAAATGCACATACCAAAGTTTGTGGAATTCAAAACCTAAGAAAAGTAAACTAAACCTTCTCCTCTAACGTGAAATTACTAATAAGAGGAAGCAATTGGTACAGAAAAACTGCTGCAACTATGAAAGGAAAAATTGGAAATTTTAGCTACATATCCTGACAAAATTGCTCAAGTGTACTGAACCTGAATATAGACACCTACGATTTAGCACTAACTTTACTACGGATTAGATTCCATTCACTATCATGTGTGGCTGCCACCCTACGCAGTAGCCGGCTGATCACAAGATATTAGTATGATTAGCTATAACAAGGGGACAAATAGTTTAATTAGTGGTCAGCCTAACAAGAATCTAAACAATCAGTTGCGAAGAAGCAGTTACATCAGGGTGATGATTGGACCATGAACTGAGAGAGATGAGGAATATACCTAGTAGAAATCCAATCACAGTTCCTTTTTCCTCATTGTTGATTATACCACCGTTGCCATTAGGAACACCTATAAAATATGTGTTCACAACTCCTGAATATCCCATGAGAAATAGCAGCAATACAAAACGATGAAAGTGGACTAAAATAGATCATTTACTGTCGTAAAAATTCAATGAGTATGCCAACAGAAGAAAAGTAAGTATGCCAACAGAAGAAAAGTAAACCAGGTAACAAACCACCACTAAACGAACAAGTTGGTGTACAAAATATAACCAATTAGGGTGTAAAAACATGACCTTGAACTTGCACCAAATCCAGAAATTGAAGAGCATTGTTTAAAGAAGAAGACATATGTAACACATTAAGGATGCAATCTTCTGACAATAACTACTCTCTGGCACACCAAAATAACATAGCCCCGTGTAGAACAAATGAACATGACTACCTTGAGAGAAAGAGAGAGACAGAGAGAGAGAGAGAGAGAGAGAGAGATCACCTTTTTCTTCACCAAGATCTTCCTCAAGATTCATCCCCTTCTCCTTTTCTCTCAGGTCTGCACACATGTGTTTAGAAAAAACCCATAAATCAAGGAGTAAAAACTGGGGAAGAAGATGAGACCTTGCTGCTCCTTACCTCATGGCCACCCCTCTCATCCTCCTCTGCTCCATGCCCACCATAAATACCAATCCACCCCTCCTCTCCAATGGAGATGACTTGCACGTGATCCAGAAGCACAGCACGCAGCGACAGCGAATCGAGAAACATGTAGAGAGATGGATGACGGTGCAGCTCCAGGCAAGGATTTGGCAGCCACGAAAAGGAGTCGCCGACTAGGGTTCCGCCCCCATCCATGGCCTTCCTCGAGGACCAGGTGGACGACGGCGTGACGGCGCGCTGGTGCCGGTGCCGCTGCGGATCTGGGCGTCGCTCCGCTCGATCTAGGGCCTCCCCTCCCTCCCCATCCCTTCCCTTCCCTTCCCTTCCTTTGGAGAGGAAGGAAGGTGAGGGTGGAGCGGCGGCGCTGGAGGGAGAGGAGGCCGCCGGAGTTTGGGTTGGGTGGTTGGGAGACGAGGCAGAGGAGAGAGGAGCGGTGGTGGTTGGGGGTCGCGGGAGAGGAGAGCGGCGGCTAGGGTTCAGGCGCTGGGGAGCGTTTCGCTCACGCCCGGCCGATTCGGGCAGAAATCACTTATCCGACCTAAAGCGTAAATCAAATCACAAACCGACCTGGTCAAAAAAAATTTCACTTTGTTGATCCTTTGATGTGGCGCTGACACTGGGCGCAGACCCTCACAAAGGCCGCTTCTTCCCTTCGGGCGTCAGCACATCCCGGCCAACAGGCAGCCTGGGTCCGCTTATGGCCCCACACGACTGCAGTAGCGCCTTAAGGGCTAGGGCGCCACACTTTGACGCAGCGCTTAGCCCTTGGGCGTCAAGACGGTGACTTAAGCGCTGGCCGACCCAGCCCGACCAGTGCAGTTCCTCATCTCTCCTCTCTCGACAGAGCAGCGGCGGCGGCGCCCCATCTAATCCCCCCCATCCCTCTCAGATCGTAAGATTTGATCCGTGGATTCGATCCCCAATTCATCCTACTAGGTAAACTCTTCCCTTATCTTTCTTTTGCTCCGTAAAATTGTTGCCATTCTAGAGATTTGTCCAAGATTTGATGGAACCCTTGATTTGTTTGGTTTGCTCGATTTAGGATGTGTATTCATATTGGTAGTACCGTGAGTGTTATTTATTAGTTCACAATATATGATTCTTGTTGGTGAAAGCCTATATTGTTTAGTTTTTTAGATATGTATGAGATGCCTATTTCTATAGATAACTATGAGATGTTGATTTTGTAGACATATATGAGAAGTTTGTTTAGATATATATTAGATGTTGAGTTTATTTCAAATATTAGATGTTGAGTTTATTTGAAACATTAGATGTTTAGTTTATTTGAACACATATGACATATTCATTGTGTGAGAAGGAGATGTTGAGATTCTTGTAGTTGAACACATGTTATATGTTTAATGTATACCGATATTTGAGATGAAGATGAACTCTTATATGTTTATTGTTTGAAATTGTAAGGATGGTTTGGCTTCTGGACGATGTTCACGACGTGCAACACCGGGCCTACATGATGCGCGAGAAGGATAAGGTAATAATGAGTAATCTAAATATTTTGCAAATTTGCCTTTAGTTGAAATTTACATGCCCTAAGATTTGTCATTACTTGTTTTTGCAGAAGCTTGAACCTCTCAAGATTCGGTATCACGGGGTCTTTGGTCCCGCCATGCCTTACGATGAGCGGTACACACCGTACATCAAGGTGCAGGACTACTCCCGTGGATTCTGTTGGTCACCGTCCACGCCAATCTGAACGCTCCACCGGTGTCCGCTCTTGTTGATCGGTGGAGGCCAAAGACCCACAGCTTCCATCTTCGGACGGGAGATGACCGTGACGCCGAGGATGTCTCGTTGATCACCGGGCTTGCTATCGACGGGAGGCCTCTCTGTATGAGCACCGATTCGATGGGTGGCGCGAGCAGATGATTGCTCTTATCGGTATGGCTCCTACCGAGGCTGAGGATGATGTAGAGGAGGAGAAGAGAAGAAGAAGAGGAAAGGAAAGCAGCCGGAGCTGCTTTCACGTGGATTCAAAATAACTTTGCGACGCGTGCCTCCGGATGCCACCGATGATGTGATCCGCACATGCTCGTGTGTATATGTGGTACATTGTGTCGAGGACTTTGTTTCGACTCCACCGGCAAGAACGCCCATGGATGTGGCTGAAGGCGTTGACCGCCTTCGATAGCAAATGGAGCTGGGGTTCAGCGACTCTTGCCTACTTGTACCGACAGTGTAGTTGGTCTGCTTTTGTGATCAACTCATTTCATTAGCAATGCAAGCTTGCTGTCAAGTTAACATTGTTTTTCTTTCATATGTAGTCGATTTACGCGCGTGTTGCGTGATCACACCTAGAGCAGCATTGGTGGTAATCTGCTTCTACTTTACGTATGGAGCCGGGAGCGTCTGCTCGTTGGACGCTCAAGAGCGCCAGTTTGATCCTTGGTATGCGTAGATGAACATGACGAATTACGGCGCCCACGTGGGCTTACAAGTGGGATATCGCTTCGAGATGATTTAACGATGTCAATCTCGTGTACCAAAAGTACATTGCCGAGTTGGACACGATTACGCTCGAAAGGTGTAAGGAGGTCATTACTTTAGTCCTTTCTCATGCTTGCTTGAAAAATAGTCATCAAATTTGCATTGTTGCCCTGTTTCATAGGTTGAATGGCAGCCATATGGCGCGGTGAGAGCTTGGGGTACACCGCGGAGTTCCGCCTCAACCCGATGTGCTTGCAGGATAAGGATCTCTGGCTTATGCGGTGCCCATTGATATGCAAATCGGGCGGTTGAGTTTCATTTGCCGCATCGCTGTATCGTCAGTTTGGTCTTTTCCAGCCTCACCCGCCGGAATGGGTGGACACGGATAAAGCACTTCATAGGTAAGAGAGCATGTCTGCGTATTGTCTAATCATCGGGACTCCTTTTGATTGTGCTAATGTTTGGTTTTATACCACGCAGTTGGACAGGAGAAGGCAACGGAAGATAAAGGATCGACAAGCATCATTCTCACAGATGTTACCCGCTTCCAGCCTTTGTGTGGAGCAAGCTCAGTAGCATCGCAAGACGCCGCTTCGTGAGCACAACCCAATTGCTTTTGATAACTACGCACGATGGTTTATTGAAATACTCGAGTTGAGATATGCCCGCCGCATATAATGAGGATATTCTTGAAGAACCCGTAAACTTTGAGGATCTAGCAAAGGGAAGTACAATGAGATGTCGTGCAAGGGCAAGGAGTCCTCGCTGTTCCGGTGATTAACTATGTGGTAAAGTGTTCCCTCTTTACTTTCCCGTTGACCAGACATACATGTTTGAATGGCTAACGATTCATTCTTTCTCATCCGCAGCGCACCGAGATCAAGAAAGCAAATTGATGAGAGCCAGTCTATTCGGAGAAGACACCGTTGAACTGCAATGATGATGGTTCACTACGAGCATTCCTTAAGGTACATATCGCAATCACTATGAGAGGCAGTCTATGTTGCGAAGTTTCATATCTTACACACTTGTTCATGTTACAACACAAAGCCAAGAAGTTAAGGCGGTTATCGAACCTTCTCGGTTGCCGTGATCCTGAATATGATGAACCATCTCCCTCTAGGTCTGGTACACCATCAGACCCCGCATCTCACCATGAGGGGGACGATGTGAGTTCCTCATATGCTTATATGGATGATGAGGGTGGGATAACCCAAGAGGTATGACTAATCCTTTAGATGTGATTCTCACTTGATTACGACACCGGCCTTCACCATATTGTTTCGTTGTGTGATAGGGCGATGAGCTTGATGATGACATGACTTTGGCGGACGCTCAAGCTCGGTCCGCATATGTGTTGAAGCCTAGGCAGCCCAGACGCTGCAGACACGCCCAACGACTATGACAACAGAGGCAACCCAAAGGTGGTCGAGGGACCTCATGGATGGCTAGCTTGGATGATGAGGCGGAGGAGGAGGCGGAGGCGGAGGGGAGGAGGAAGTGCACGAAGAGGAGCCTCGTGCTCCTAAGAAGAAGAAGCTTGCTGCAGGCGTGCCACCGTGAACACGCGGAAGGAATTAGTGCTTGTTCATGTTAATTGTAGCCGTTTAATTAGGTTGATGAACTTGTGAGGTTATGTTATATGTTGGTGAACTCTTACTAGTGTGGTATTTGTGTTTATAACCTGAAGTCATGTTGAATTGTCTTAAATGATATGATGTTCAAGTTATTAGTTCTCTTTGCTTAGCATGTGCAGTTTATGATACTTTTATTATGTGAGTGTCTTTGCAGGAGGCCAAAATGGCATCTGCTTCTGCAGTTTGCTTATAGCAAAGACTGCAGCCTAATGCTTAGGCGCTGCCAGATCAGATCGTGGCGCCTAACACTTGGGCGCCAGATCAGATGGTGCAGCGCCCTGACCTTAGGCGCTGCACTACTTCCATGACCATCCAGAGAGCCACATCTTCAATTCCAAGAAGGATTGAAACTCACAACCGGGATATATCCCGTTCTTGCCGTCTTCCAAATCACGGTGAGAACTTGGCCTAGCTCCAAGAGATATGCATTTGCCACCATCCACAACGGCTTCATCCATGAGACTAAGATCCTTGAACAACGGTGTCTTGTGATCCCGCCCGAATACCTTCTTGAATGCTTCGGCCTCCTTCGGCATGAACCCATCCTCATCAACTTCTTCATCGGGACCATCATCATCCGAGTCCGATGCATATGCACGGGAAAAAGGGATGGATTGGTCCATTGTCTCTTGCACATGATATTGGTCGAGATCACCCACATTGTTGTCATGGAGGTCAACTTCGTTGTCATCCTCCTCGTACTCATCATTCTCCTCTTCAAAACCTTCATTTTGGTTGTTTGGAGTCGGGCTCATTGTTGGCCAATCTTGTTGCGTGAATTGAGGTTCACTCATTTGATCTTGGTTCATGGGTGGGGGAGTGCTAGCAACCAACGGGGAGGGGTTCGGTTCAAATCTACATTCAAAGTAGACTCAACCTTCTTGGAGGCAAATAACTCAAGAGCCTTGTCTAGAGATTCGCAACTGCCTCTCCTTGTATGCAACCCAACGTTGCTCGGAGTTCACACGCATTGTCTTCCAACGGATGTGCATTCCAAAACCAACATTATGCCTTCCCTTGAACTCAACAACGTCACTTGGGTCAATCCAATTCAAATCTTTCCTCACTTGTTCCAAGAGCTCCGCATAGCTAGGACTACTCTCAAACACCATGTCAAGCTCATCCGGGTCCGTCTCAACATTGCCTTTCAAAAGGCCTCTTTATCCACATGATGAACATAAACACATGTTCTCCCCATCCCTACAATAATAAAAACACACATATATCAAGTAAATACTTAAGAAAATATTTGCACACATATGCCCTAACATATATATGAATTAATAACCCTAACCCCCACATAACAATTACCACAACCCTAACCATAACATAACCCTAACACCAACATCAAACACACATAACCCTAACCCTAGCATACTATGGAAGCCTAAACAACCCAAATTAGCAAAGAAATATAACATCATTCAACACAAATTTGCAAATCCAAGCAAAAACAAGGGTTTCCCTAAACTAGCAAGATTTGAGCAAATGTGACAATTCCTATGGATGAAAACGAGGGATCGGAGGAGATTACCTTAAGGGAGGGTTGGCTTCAAATCCACGGCCAAACACTCCGGATTTGCAAGATTTGAGAAAGATTTGATAGGGAGAGGGGAAGAGAGGAGGGCCGCAAGGGTTTTGGTGGGGTAGGGGTGTGGAGTGGGGTGGGAGGAGAGAGGGTGGGGCCAGCCAAGTGGAACAGATCGTGCAGCGCCAAGAGATAGGCGCTGCACATTACAGGTGTGGCGCCTAAGTCTTAGCGCTGCAAAGTCGTCTGTGGGGCCGCAATCGACCAGGGCTGCCACTGGCGTGATTTGCGACGCCAAGGGAAGGGCGCCAGATCAGAGGGTGGCGCCCACCGTCGGGCGCCACACCAAAGGGTCAGGAAAGTGAAATTTTTCGTGGAGCAGGTCAGTTTGTGATTTGATGTCTGCCTCAGGTCAGATATGTGATTTCTGCCCTCGATTCGCTGGAGGAGAAAGCGTACGGGTGCGGGGCCTGCACGTCGAGCGCGGTGCGGTGGTTTTCATTGCAGGCGACAGGCGCCACGCGTGAGCCTTGAAGCGGTGGTCTTTTCACCTCGCGTGATGCCGTGCTCTCGAGGCATCGGTTGCGCCTAGCACCCCTTTCATCCTTTATAAGTTAGATTGGCTTTTCCTATGGGCTCAATGTGATCTTGGATCACTAAAATGAAAATGTAGAGTCTTGAGATTGAGCCAATGTGTGTCTTTAGCATTTTGAGGGGGTCCACATTCCTAATCCATGCCATGCCAATCATTGAACTTTCTGAAATGATCATCTTGAAATAGTGTTAGTTCAATGAGCTATATGTTGTTAGTAATTACCAAACCACCCAGGGATAGTTGCACTTTCAGCTGGCTAAACAATGTTGGTCGTCAAAAGAAAACACTGTCTGATTGCTGGCCGGCAAAACAAACCCCGTCTTACAGTTGGTCGGGAAAGGCTAATGCAAGCCCCAAGAGAATGTTGGTCGGGAAAGGTACACGGCTACCCCAACAAACCGTTGGTCGGGAAAGGCCCATGACTACCCCAAAAGACTGTTGGTCAGGAAAGGCCCATGGCAGGCCTAATAGACTTTTGGTTGGGAAAGATGCACCATAGCCGCCCAACAGTCGGTCGAGAAAGATATGTCGGTCGGGAAAGGGCTTTCCCATCTGGACTATTCCTAATAGACTATATCGGTTGGCAATACTCTTTCCCGACCGACTGCCTATCAGTAGAAGCTGTATTTCTGACCAACCTGGCTGTCAGGGATGTAGTGTTGTGGTGTAGTGGCAAGAACAAGACTCTTGTTGAGATGGATCGCACTATGCTTGATGAATACAAGACACCTTGTTGCTTCTGGCCCGAGGCTATTGGTACTGCATGGCCCATCATCAACAGGGTATATCTTCACAAATTCCTCAAGAAAACCTCATATGAGCTCCTCACTGACAAAAAGCCCAATGTGAGTTATTTCAAAGTCTTCGGTGCTAAATGTTGGATTAGAGATCCTCATCACAATTCCAAATTTGCACCGAAAGCACATGAAGGTTTTATGCTTGGTTATGGAAAGGACTCGCACACCTATATAGTCTTCATCACCTATCACAACCAGGTTGTTGAAACTGTAGATGCATGGTTCGATGAGACTAACGGCTCGCAAATAGAGCACCTACCTCTTGTGTTAGATGAAATGCCTCCTAAGGAATCCATTAGGTTCAAGGCTACTCAGAATATTATACTCACTGAAGAACCTGCTGAAGAGTTATCCAAATAATTAAGACTTTCATGCTGGTGCACCTGAGGAAAATGGCACTGAAGAAAATGCTCAGCCTAATCAAAGTTGTCAACCTGCCCATCCTCGCATGGCCAACGAAGTGCAGGTTGACAAAATCCTCGATGACATCAATGCACCAGGTCCCCTCACTCGCTGAAAAGCTTTCATTTGTCTAACTTTTGTGGGCACTTTGCTTTTGGCTCTATTACAGAGCCCACCAAAGTTGATGAGGCATTTCTGGAGCCTGAGTGGATTCAAGCAATGCAAGAGGAATTGCATCAATTCGAGCTCAACAACTTGTGGGACCTTGTCAAGCAACCATATCCTCGCAAGCACAATGTCATAGGTACCAAGTGGATCTACCGCAACAAGCAAGACGAAAATGGCCAAGTTGTGAGGAATAAGGCTCATCTTGTAGCTCAGGGCTACACACAGATTGGAGGAATTGACTGATGAAACTTTTGCACCTGTTGCTAGACTTAAAGCTATTCACATGATTCTTGCTTATGCTAACCATCATAATATCATCTTATATCAAATGGATGTGAAAAGTGCATTCCTCAATGGTAAGCTTGAGGAAGAAGTAAATGTTGCTCAACCTCCAGGTTTTGAAGATCCTAAGCATCCTAACAAAGTCTTCAGACTCAACAAGGCCCTCTATAGCCTCAAACAGGCCCCTCGGGCGTGGTATGACACACTGAAGGAATTCCTCACGAAGAAAGGCTTCAAACCTGATTCACTTGACCTAACTCTTTTCACAAAATATTACGATGATGAATTATTCGTGTGCCAAATATATGTGGATGATATTATCTTTGGCTGTATAGACAAACATTACAATGACAAATTTTCTTATATGATGAGTGAAAGAATATCAAATGTCTGTGATGCGAGAACTGAAATTCTTCTTAGGTCTTCAAATTCATCAACAACGCAATGGCAACTTCATGTCTCAAGAGAAATACCTCAAGGGTGTCCTGAATAAATTCGACTTGCAAGATTGCAAAGGCATCAAAATCCATATGCCCACAAATGGCCAACTCTGCACCAACGAAAATGGTAAAGATTTCGATCAAAAGGTATATCACTCCATGGTTGTTTCTTTATTGTACCTATGTGCATCTAGGCCAGATATTATGCTTAGTGTTTGCATATGTGCCCATTTTGAAGCTCGCCATAAGGCTCTTAAACATATTCTTCGATATCTAGCACACACTCCAACATTTGGGTTATGGTATCCATGGGCTCGGCGTTTGATCTCATTGGATATTCTAACTCTGACTATGCTGGTGATCGGGTGGATCACAAGTCAACATCAGACACATGCCATTTCCTCGGATGGTCCTTAATATGTTGATCCTCGAAGAAGCAGGAATGAGTGTCACTTTCTACTAGTGAAGCTTAGTACATTGTTGCTTGTTCCCGATGTACTCAATTGTTATGGATGAAGCAAACCCTCAAGGATTAAGGCATTAATGTGAAGAATGTGCCTCTCTATTAGGGCAATGAGAGTGTCATCAAGATTTCTCACAACCAGTTCAGCACTCGAAGACTAAACACATCCAGATTCATCATCATTGTCTTCAAGATCATGTGTTGAAAGGTGACATCTTCATCGACCACATGAAGACTGAAGAACAACTAGCTGATATCTTCACAAAGCCCTTAGATGAAAAGAGATTTTGTGGTTTGCGGTGTGAGCAAAATATCTTAGAATTTATGATTTTGATGTGCAACACACGAAGTAATGTTTTTCTTCAATCAATGAAAACTTACCCTCTAAGTGTGAAGAAATCAATGACAAATTTTGATTCTCAAAACCCTACGATAATTGTACACGGTGTCTTAAATCATCATTATTATACAGTGGGTCACGCCACCAACCATAGTTGAAAATCTTCAAAATTGAGGCTTTAGTCATTTTGCAAATTCTTCAAATTTTCAAATTCCTCAAGTTTGTAATTTCTTCAAACTTTACATCTTGGTGTTCTTCATTGACTATATATATATATATATATATATATATATATATATATATATATATATATATATATATATATATAGGCTTGCTAAAGTGTGCCTGGACGCACTGTGGCCTATCCTATGCTCCGACCACTTCGAGCCAATTGGCGCGCTAAGTAGGTGGATGCGCTAACCAGGTAAAAGTCCACCGTGACGTTTGACGACCAACCCCTCCTCGCTCGCCTAAATGACCATCGTAAAAGGGCATGTAGGACATAGTAACGATATTACTATCAGTATTATAGCGGCAGTAAATGGACCTTACCAAGTAGTAAGGGATTACCATCACGTACAGTTTTCCTTAAAATAACTCCATATGCCATCTCAGTGCGCAGTAAAATACCTAGGTCCATTACCATCCATGTTTAATATGTTACTATAGTGATACATTACTACTTGTCTAGCGAGGGTTTTACTACATTTAGGGATATAACCATCGATAACTCAACGCCCATTAAAAAAACTAGGTCTATTACTATCTGTACATAATCTATTACTGGCAATGTTTAGGATGAAACCTTGGATATATTAGTGCCCAGTAAAAAACCTAGGTTCATTACCATCAATACTTAATATATTACTGGCAATGTATAGTGACCAACACATGGTAATAGAATTAAATGTATTACATATCCTCCACATACCGTTACCCTCAACAAGCTGCCTTTTCCGCTCTCCGCCCGCGCATGATTAGGAGCGCGACCCAGCGTGTGATTGGGAGCGGCCAGCGCGTAGTTTTAGTCAAAATGCACGCACGCTTACAAAAGCGTAGAAACGCTAATCCCGCGCTCCACCCGCTGCGCGCACCGCCCGGCCGAACCAAGCCTCCTATCGCATGCTAATGATAGTAAATGTGCTGCCTAATATAGTAATGAAATTAATTGCGTTACTAGCTAGCACTAAACGATCTCCGTCTTGCCGATCTCCAACATAGTACTACGTGGCAATGCAAGTAAATACATTACCATCTCGTTTTCTTTTACATCAGTAAACGCGTTACTAGCTTTTGTGACTAGTCAATGCAGGAGTCATGGAGTGCATGCGTACATGCAAAATTGAATGGTAATTCAGAACGAAGTGGATGGTAACTATGTTACGACCGGTGGGATGGTAATTATGTTACGACCTAGTACAGATCCATTTGCTAATACCTGCAATGTAGATAGTAAATACATTACGATATCTTTAAAAAATGCATTACGATATGAATATGCCAATTTTTGTTAAGATCTAAATCTAAATAGTTCGCTTTTTTTAAAAAAAATATGCAAATGAATGCATGGTAAAAATTAGAGGACGGGAAAATGCAAAGAAAGTGATGATCAAATGAAAATTTCACGTCAATTATATTCTTGAATAGAAAAATAGTATGATTTAGAAAGGCCTAATTATGATATAGCCATGTACGAGGTAAAATAACTATAATGTAAAACTCGTTTTACTACTGACTGTATCAGTTTGGCTATGAGTTTGCTTTCTATTTCTACGAGCCATTAATTTATTACGTTGGATTTGCACATGGGGCAGGTGTCACGTCAACTATTTTCATCATTACTATATTCTCAATCGCTAGTTACAACATGTAAGCGAAACAGGTGCTAGACGGGTTTCCTTTACTATGGTATATTTTCCATTACTATGTACCAATCATTTATTATGATGGAGTTTGGACGCGCGGGATAGGTGGCGCACGCTGTTTCGATGAGTCTAATTAGGAGTCCTCGAACGGTCGGAGTGTACGCTTCTTATAATAGGCTCATGCTTATTTTAGCAAGCCTATATATACATAAACACTATTCTGATCACGGGATCAGAATAATATTCTGATCACAACCTAAACTGCCTGAGTAACGTGTCTAAACTTCCCTCTGTACGAACCCGACCTTCGAGCTATCTTCGCAACCGTGGCTTCCGCCGCGAATTATTCTTGTTAGTCGTGTTCTATATGATGTTAGTGTAATCTAAAAACATTTTTTAGCAATTAAATACAGGTTTTAAATAGGAATCTCGCTCACTGGCGGATTTTGCTCTCGGGTCGTGATAAAATTGCGTTTTTTGCAATTTTACTGCCTGAGTTGTTCGACCTGAACTTCTCCCAGTGCTAGGTTGAACTTCCGCCAACATTGCCCAAATGGGGCTTGCGATATACCGCTGGAAAGCTATGGACACCAGTATCATGACCCAAGTTAAAATTTTCACAAAATGTAAACGGTTTAAGAGCAGTTTTGAAAACCGTTTTTTCATACAAAAAACGTGAATCGTATTTTCGATCGCATTTCTAAACCGTTTATCGGATGAGGCAAATAATATGGCATTGGAAAGCTGCTGCAAAACCGCTCCGATCACATGTTGAAAGTTTCTCTAATTCCTTACGGTTAAAGAGTAATTTGGAAAATCATAAAATTTTGCAAACCGAACAGCCGAGTTCGTATTTTCGATGTTATTTTTAAACGGCTAATCCAATTGAGGCAAATGATATAGTGTTGGAAATCTTATGCAAATGCGCTACTTTTTCATGTATAAAGTTTTTTCTAATTTTTAACGGTTTAAGGGTAATTTAGAAAACGGTACAAGATCCATCGAGTTCGTATTTTCGGGCTAATTTTTTAACCATACGTCCGAATGTAGCAAATAATATGGTGTTGGAAAGCTTGAGGAAATGCGAAACTTCTTGGTATATATTGTTTCTCCCAATTCCTTATTGTTTTAAGTCAATTTTGAAAATGGCTAAAAACATATTTTTGCCGTAATTTCTACAAACTTTATTGGAATGGGGCAAATAATATATCGTTAAAAAGCTAAGGAAAATGCAAAACTTTTTCATGTTGATGGTTTTCTGTGATTCCTAGCCGTTTTCAAGTAATTTCAAAAATGATGAGATCATTCGTTCTGTTTTTATCGCGAAACAGATTCTTCGAAAATGCACCACGTGAAGAACCAGAACTTCTCGGCATGTCTACTTGAACTTCACTATGTTTTTCACGTGTTTTTTTCCCGTAGGTCTCCATCAACTCACCGGAACACTCACCGGAATTGAGCAACTAATACACCG
Organism: Aegilops bicornis; assembly: GCA_021605145.1. Classification (NCBI taxonomy): domain Eukaryota; kingdom Viridiplantae; phylum Streptophyta; class Magnoliopsida; order Poales; family Poaceae; genus Aegilops; species Aegilops bicornis. The sequence continues at coordinate 366,399,654 of CM038672.1, forward strand.
GTGGAAAGCTGACGTAAACACGCAACTTTCCCGTGTTGATCGTTTTTTCATACTCGCGACGATTTTAAAAGTTTTTTATCTCAAATTCATTCACAATAGTAGTCGAACTTCCTTGTTTTTTCACGTTGAACTTCTGTGACATATTTTCGTTTGTAATTTTCTCATCCATTTCATCAGTGTTACACAAATGATATTCTTTTTGTACAAACCTCTCTCACAATATTTCTTAAACTTTCTCCGACCGAGGACTTGAACTTACACAAATGATATTCCTGTCATTTTGAAGTAAATTAGAGAAATGACGAGATCATGATTTCTGCCTTCATTGCGAATGGAAACGCACTGCGTGAAGTAGTTGAACTTCTCGGGCATGTCTGTTTGAACCTCATCTATTTTTGCTGTGCCGTTTTTTGCACTGCGTGAAGTAGTTGAACTTCTAGGGCATGTCTGTTTGAACTTCACTCTGTTTCACTTTATTGTATTTTTCTTATACGAAACACACACCATGCAGTGCGTGAACTTCTGGATGTTATCACTTTGAACTTCTCTCTGGTTTGAGTGAATTATTCTAAAAAAAACAAACAACATCTTTTTATGTATTTTGGACATCTAAATACACGGTGAACCTCTCTCACAAGAATTTTTGAACTTTTCCTCAACGAGCACTTGAACTTCTAGCAACCATTTTTTCATTTATGAGTTGTTTATAAAAGTGCAAAAAAGGCATTGTTTTTTAACAGGTAAATCCTAGGTTTTAATAAACTCTGAAGTTCTCTGTTATTTCAATTTAAACTTCACCTTTTTATATTTTTGAGTAAAGAATTGTATTTGATTTTTATACGAAAAAAATCGAACATGGAAATACGAGGTGAACCTCTCTCGCAATAATTTTTGAACTTATCCGGACACAACACTTGAACTTCTTTCAACAAACCGTTTAAGCTTTTATTTTTCCATACTTTTATTCTCCCCTGAAATGCATTCCTTGCAGTACTTGAACTTCTCGTTGTTTTCACTATGAACTTCTTTCTACAGGTAAGAATTTTTTGAATACATCAAAACGTGTTTTAAATGGTATACATGAAAATTTTAAACCGTTCATCGAAATGTGGCACATAATATACCCGGTGGAGAGCTTATGAATCACAGCAAGTTTTTCATGTAGACATGTGTTACAAATTCGTTGCAATTTGAGAGCAGTTTTTAAAATGGCTAAACAACATTTTTTGCCTTTTAAAACAACATGTAAATGAACGACAGACGTCTCGTAAATATGATTTCTGAACCGTGCAGGGTGGAGCACGTGAACTTCTCGCAACAAACCTTTTAGGCTTTTAGTTTTGTATTCTTTTATTCTCATCTGAAACGCATTTCGTGTAGTAGTTGAACTTCCTGTTGTTTTCACCCCTGAACTTCTGTCACGTTTGTCTATTCGTAATTCCCCACCTATACATCGGAGTTGCACAAATAATATACCTTTTGCAAACCCGCTGAAAAGACATAACTTTTTCTAATACGGTTAAGCTTTTGTTTTGAACAACATGCACCATTTTGTTTTAACCGTTTTTTGGAATAAGAATATTTATAAACCTTGGAAAGTTGTTGAATATGACAAACTTTTTAATGTAGAGCATTTTGGTTTTAAATTTGTAATGGATTGAGAGAATTATTTTAATTCACAAAAACAACATTTTTTGTGTGTTTTTGCACATGTAAATACATGGTGAACCCCTCTCACAAGTATTTTTGAACTTCCCCTGGCCAAGCACTTGGACTTCTTGCAACATTTTTTTAGAGTTTACCTTTTATTCCTTTTTTCCTCACCTTTTATTTATTTTTTCTCATATGAAACACACACCATGTATTGCGTGAACTTCAAGCGGTTATCATTTTGAACTGATCTCTGCTTTTTTAGCCCCAAGTCTTAAAAAAACTCATCAAAATTGAGCATGTAAATCCTAGGGTTTTTATCTCTAAACTTCTTTGTTTTTTAGTTTGAACTTCTTAGTTTTATTCTTATAAAAGGAAAAAATGATTTTTAAGTAAACATCATACAACCATTTTAAGATTGAACTTCATACGTTAAAAGTAAACACCATACAACCTTTTTAAAATTGAAATTTATACAACCTTCTTAGTTTTATTCTTATTTATGAATTTTGAACTGCTCTATTATTAAAATTTGAACTTCTTGTTTTATTTTTTTGAGCTTCCTATTCTTCATTCTTTAATAACAAGGAAATCTGAATTTTGTGTAAACATTGAACTGTTTTTTTATTTGGACTTATTGGTTTCATTTATTTTAATAGCAACAAAAATTCTAGCTTTTTTAATAAACATCAAACCGCTCCATTTTTAAAGTTGGAACTTCTAGGGTTTTTCTAAAAAGAGGATGTATACTCATGAATTATCAATGTATTTGTTTGAATAGTCATGAATCTTCCTATTCCACGTCATAAAAAACACAAAAGGAATCATTAATGTTTGACAAATCAAATGTCCTGTATATATCGCGCACCCTTTGAAAGAAAGATCTCAACCAAAAAAAAGCTTTGAAAAAATCACGGTTGCTTTTAACTTTTTATAATATACCTTAGCTTTTCTCGACAGGATGGCATACTCGTCCAAAACCAAACATTCAAACTTGACCTTCTCAGACACAACAATTTTGGAACTTTGGCAAAAACAACAATATACACTCACTAATTCGCCATGAAACCCAGCAATACACCTTTTGCTCTCCGACACATAGCCTCCGTTAATTAGCTCAATAATTCGGAATGGAACCACAAAGCCATAGCTTTCCTTTTTGAGTGTGTTTGTGTTCCAGAAATATACTAAACATACTTTTGACCTTCTTGAACAAAACATTTGACCTTCAACCACTTTTTCTGTTCCAATATAATGCTTCCATTTTGCAGCTAAACTAATGTATAATGCTCATTTAGTTGCTTTTTTGTAATGGAATTGTTTTGCCCTTTTTTAGTGGAATTGTTTTGCTGAAAAGAATTGAAAAATATATGTTACAAAACACATGGGAGAGAGATGCATATTTGTGCTTCCTCGGCAGCAATACACGAACTTCTCGACACATAATTACTTTCCTTCACATAAACATGTGCATATTTGTTTTTGGCAATATAAATCCTCCAAGGGGAGCAGCAGCATAGAAAATCCAGAATGGCAAAGCTGTTCACCGGGTCAGCAGAAAAATAATTTTGTTCCAGTCAGAATTTTTCAGGGATTCAACATCCATTTTTAGTCACTCTTTTTTTTGGCAAACTAGATGAACAACAAGAAGAAACGGGGGGCACTAACAGACTGCGCTTTTATTATTATTTTTGGCTGGAGCGTGCGACACGAACTACAGTGCACTTTTTGCAAAGTTCACTGCCCCAACACACAAATCTTGCAAGAACAGCAGGAATCGAAACAACAACATCAACGGACGTGGTGCTCGGTGTCTGTGCCGACGAAGCAGGAGCGATGGAGGAGGGCGCGCCGGAGGAGAGGGCAGGCCGCACAGGAGGGGATGGAAGGCCGCACCGGAGCAGATGGAAGGTCGGATCGTGCTGGTGGGCCAGGGTCTTGGTAGTAGTGGGCGGCGGCGCCGCCGGATCGAGGCCGCGCCTGGGCAGAGGCGGTGACGCGTAGTGGAGGAGGGAGAAGGAGGCGGCAGGCATGGAAAAGGGAGGGGCCAGGAGGAGGTAGGGGCGGAGGCGCCAGGAGGAGGCGGGGTGGTGCGTCGGGGGGAGGCAGGGCGGAGGCGCGCCGGGAGAAGGCGGGCGGGGCGGAGGCACGCCGGGAGAAGGCAAGGCAGGGCGGTGGCGCGCCGGGAGAAGGCAAGGCAGGGCGGTGGCGCGCCGGGAGGAGGCGAGCCGGGGCGGGGTGGAGGCGCGCCGGGAGAAGGCAAGGCGGGGCGGTGGCGCGCCGGGAGGAGGCGGTCGGCTGTGCCAGGAGAAGGCGGGGGCGGCGGCGTGCCTGAGGGAGCCGGGGTAGGCGGCGGCGGTGGATTTCAGGAGGATGTGGTGGGCAGCGGGTGGATCGGGGGAGTTGGGGAGAGGTATGGTAGTGGGGTAGGTGGGTTGGATTCTTTATTCAGTGCGTCGGTTCCGGAACATGTCCATCGGACCCTATATAAGCGGGTCGTGATCCAAATAGTTATTCTAATTCTGGATTAGAATAATGCTATATATATATATATATATATATATATATATATATATATATATAAACACTATTCTGATCACGGGATCAGAATAATATTCTGATCACAACATAAACTTCCCGAGTAATGCGCCTGACCTTTCCCGAGTACTAGGTTGATCTTCAGCTAAAAGGTGTCCAAATGGGGCTTGTGATATACCGTTGGAAAGCTATGGACACTAGTATCATGAGCCAAGTTAAATTTTTGGCAAAATGTAAGCGGTTTAAGAATAGTTTTGAAAATCGTTTTTTCTTCGTACAAAAAATGTGAATCGTATTTTCGATCGCATTTCTAAGACGTTTACCGGAATGAGGTAAATAATATGGCGTTGGAAAGCTGCTGCAAAACCGCTCCTTCGACATGTTGAAAGTTTTCTCTAATTCCCTATGGATAAAGAGTAACTTGGAAAATAATAAAATTTCACAAACAGAACAGCCGAGTTTGTATTTTCAATGTAATTTCTAAACGGCTAATCCAATTGGGGGAAATGATATGTCGTTGGAAAGCTTGTGAAAATGCGCTATTTTTTCGTGTTGAAAGTTTTTCCTAATTTTGAACGGTTTAAAAGTAATTTAGAAAACGGTACAAGTTCCATCGAGTTTGTGTTTTCAAGCTAATTTTTTAACCGTACGTCCGAATTCAACAAATGATATGGCATTGGAAAGCATGAGGAAATGCAAAACTTTTTTGTATATATTGTTTCTCTCAATTCCTTACTGTTTTAAGTCAATTTTGAAAATAGCTAAAAACATATTTCTGCCGTAATTTTTACAAACTTAACCGGAATGGGGCAAATAATATACAGCTGAAAAGCTACGGAAAAATGTGAAACATTTTCATGTTGATGGTTTTCTCTGATTCCTAGCCGTTTTAAAGTAATTTCGAAAACAACGAGATCATTCATTCTGCCTCTATCGCGAAACAGATTCTTCGTTAATGCACCGCGTGAAGAACTAGAACTTCTCGGCATGTCTACCTGAACTTCACTCTGTTTTTCACGTGTTTTTTTCTTGTAGAACTCCATCCACTCATCCGAATTGAGCAAGTGATATACCAGTGGAAAGCTGCTGTGAACACCCAACTTTATCATGTTGATCGTTTTTTCATACTCGCGACAATTTTAAAAGTTTTTTATCAGAAATTCATCCATTATAGTAGTTGAACTTCTGTGACGTATTTTCGTTTGTAATTTTCTCATCCATTCGTCAGTGTTACACAAATGATATTTTTTTTGTACAAATCTCTCTCACAATATTCTTTTAACTTTCTCCGACGAAAGACTTGAACTTATAACAACAAACATTTATCATTTGCTTTTTTATTCTTTTTTAATACAAAATGCACACCGTGTAGTGATGAACTTCTGGCAGTTATCAACCTGAACTTCTATCGGTTACGTGAAAATATTTGAGATTTTTTAATCTAATTTTCATAATCATTTTTTATGAATTTTGAAGCGCTCTATATTTAATTTTGAACTTCTTGTCATTTTATTTTTTAACTTCTTGTTTCCATTATTTAATAACGAGGAAAATATGAGTTTTCTATAATCATCGAACTTCTCCATCTTTTTAATATGGACTTCCTTGTTTTATTTCTTAATCTTTTTTTATGAATTTTGAAGCGCTCTATTTTTAATAGTTGAACTTCTTGTTATTTTGTTTTTGAACTTCTTGTTTCCATTATTTAATGAGGAAAATATGAGTTTTCTATAATCATCGAACTTCTCCATCTTTTTAATATGGACTTCCTGGTTTTATTTCTTAATCTCTTTTATGAATTTTGAAGCGCTCTATTTTTAATAGTTGAACTTATTATTATTTTATTTTTGAACTTCTTGTTTCCATTATTTAATAAGGAGGAAAATATGAGTTTTCTATAATCATCGAACTTCTCCATCTTTTTAATATGGACTTCCTGGTTTTATTTTCTTAATCTTTTTTATGAAATTTTGAAGCGCTCTATTTTTAAAAGTTGAACTACTTGTTAGTTTATTTTTGAACTTCTTGTTTCCATTCGTTAATAACGAGGAAAACCTGAGTTTTCTATAATCATTGAACTTCTCCATATTTTTAATTTGGACTTCCTGGTTTTATTGTTTTTTCTTGTTTTTTGCTCATACATAAAATTTATTGGATTATACGCAGAAAACAAATTTATGAGAAAATTTGGGGGATGGGCGGAATGGAATCAGAGTGTGCACTTCAGAAAGAACTTGCACTCTATATGTACTTGTGTTCTTGTTCTATCCAAACTTCTGAATTTTTTCCTTTTGAACTTGTGTTGGTGTTCCTGACCAAACCTTGTAGTATTTTCATTATGTTGTTTTCCTTTTTTCTTGATGGGGTTATCTTTTACTTTCCCATAAACATGAAAAGCCACAATAGCAGATCGAGAAGCTAAGATTAGGTTTTGTTCAGTGAAAGCAACTAATGAGGACATGGTTCAGAGGGTGAGTATGATAGCAAAACCAATGTTCACTCCAGCAGAATTTTACAACAACAATGTTCAGAGGGGAAAGTGATAGGGAAGACTTCAACACTCCATGTGTTTCATTGAACACAATAAATTCACAAAAAAGCAGGCGGAGATATATTGGTCTCAGAGCTAGTATAAAGTAACTAACAAGACCACTGAATCACTACAAATGTTATGTCTGAAGAGTCTGAAATTCAGTATTTAGAAACAACCATCGTAGAAACGATGGAATCTACTCCTAACTCATGTTCATTCAGAATTTCAGTCACAAAAAGTCACATTTTTTTAGGGAACACAAACAGTCACCTTGGAACCAGTCAGAAAGCAACAGCAACATTTCGTTTTGAGGTATCGCTCTGCCTCTGCTAACCATTCATAGCCTGATGCGTCACTACTACTATCCTAAAGAACTTTGCTGTAGTTGCTGCCTAAAAGATCCTGCGACTAGTGGTGGCCATCGAAAACTAAAATTATGACTAGGAAGGTACTTTGCTTCATCTGAATTTCCGTCTAAGGCAATCATCTTGGACCCCCAATTAAAAGCGACAACATTATTCAGAAACTTAATTCAGTACTCAGAAGCTGCAAGAATGGAATGGAACCTTATGCTAACTTGTGTTCACTATGAATTCTACTGACACACAATCACCAACGTTCAGAGGCACGACTCTATGATCCAACAGCGAGTTGACGAAGAAACTAAATACATGTGCCATGTATGCTTCAGGGGGACACCAAATGTACTTTGGCCCACTATGTACATGTCCTTTCATGAATCATTCAGACCGCTGGCTCATGGGGCTGTGGCCGCCCGGCCGCAGTCGATCTGGAGGAGATGGTCGGATGCTGCCATTCTCGTTGCTGCATCGAGGAGGAAGAGGAGTAGGACAACACCAGGTGAGTTTTCTGAACAACACCAGACAGTGTAGTTGAACGGCCGGCTGGTGCTCGAGGTAGAAAACCGGCCGCCTGGTCCCTGGTCCCAGGCAACAGTGGTAAGGCGGCGACTCGTGCTAGCTGGGGGTGCATCTCGCGCTGCGCATGCTGCTGGAGAGGATGGTTGGGGCGGCGTATTATGCTGTTGAAGGAGGGAGGTAGGGACAGCGGCGCGTTCACTGGGGTGGGAGGTGGGGACGGCAGCGCGGTCCCCGGGGTGGGAGGTGGGGACGGCGGCGCGGTCGCCGGGGTGGGAGGTGGGGACAGCGACGCATCTGCCGGGGAGGGAGGTGGGGGCCGACGCCGCTTGCTGCCGGGAGAGGAAGGTGGGACGGCGGAGCTTCTGCCTGGAAGGGAGGTGGGGGTGTAGGAGGTTCTGCCGGCGGAGAGAGGTGGGGCGGTGGTGCTTGCTGCCGGAGGAGGGAGGTGGCGGCGGCGGCCTGGGGTGGGAGGCGGAGTGGCGCTGACGGGGGGGGGGGGGGGTTCAAGGAGGGCGTGGGGATAAGGTCGGGATGTGATAGTGGTCCGGTTAGGTTGATCTGATTTTTGTTTTCTCGGATCCAGAAATGTCCCATCGGGCCTTATATAGACGCTGTGATCCAAATAACTATTATAATCCCAGGATTAGAATAGTGCTACTATATATATATATATATATATATATATATATATATATATATATATATATATATATATATATATATATATATATATAGACGGTCTATTCTGATAATATTATCAGAATAACTAATATGCACACCACTTCGCATCGCACGCTCAATGTAAGCGCATCGCATCATTTTGAGGACGAGCATTGCAATAGAGACTAGTGAACTTCGTGTCGAAAAAAATTGCACGCGGTGTTTTTTCGGTACTGTTTTCGCTCTAATTTTTTAACCGTTTTTCGGAATGAGGCGTGTAATATACCATTAAAAAGCTATGGATTAGGCGCAACTTCGACATGTTGAACACTTTTCGAGATTCCACACGGTTTAAGAGCAGTTTTGAAAATAGTGTGGCGGATGACGAGTGGCAGCGAGCGTTTTTTCGCGTTTTTTTCTAAACCGCTTGTCGGAATGAAGCAAATGATACGCCGTTGGATAGGTATAGTCGAGGCGCATCTTTTTCATATATAAATCTTTCTCTAATTCATTACGGTTTAAGAGAAGTTTCAAATTTACTAAATCGCAGAATTCTGTTTTTCAAATTTTTTCAAATTTTCGGTATTGTTTTCTCTCTAGTTTTTGAGCCGTTTGTCGAAACGAGGCGTGTAATACGTCGTTGGAAAGCTATGGACAAGGCGCAACTATCATATGTAGGAATGGTTTTGAGATTGCTTACGGTTTTAAGTTAATTTTGAAAATCATGCGGCGGAGGACGAGTGGCAGCGGCCGTTTTTTAAAAAAAAATTACAAACCGGTTGTCGAAATGATTCAAGTGATATGCCGTTGGAAAGATATCGACGAGACGGAACTTTTTCATGTAGAACACACTCTCTAATTCTATACGGTTTAAGAGCAGTTTTAAAATTAGCAAAAAGCGAACACTCTGTTTTTTCGTGACACCAAAATCGTCGTCGGACAGAAAAACGCATTGCTTCAAACTGAAAACCGCACTGCAACAGACAGTCAAGTGAACTTCATGATTTCTTTTTGTCAAACATAAATTTTCTCGCACAAGTTTTTGTTGTTGTAGCGACCCGACCTCAGACGGTCAAGCCTCTGTGTATCTGTGCCATCCCTGGATCAGTATGCTGGCACACACAGTACATCAATGTATATATCAAAGTGCAATCACATGTATAAATAACGTAAAATGATATATACCTCATAATACTCAGCGGAAACAATCAAACGGGTGTGGAGTCCCATCAACGCCATCGGCAGGTTGAGTGTAGACCGTAACCCTGTACCGTACTCTTACTCGCGGAAGTAAATATCTGCAACATGATACGTTGCAGTCGTGTAGGTCAGTACATTGAATGTACCGACAAGATCACAATAAGAGAAAACAGATGATAAACTATACTATATGCAGTATGGCTTTGCGACTCTGTGTATGAGTTTTGTTTGCGTAAAAGCTGATTTATTTTCCCTGCATCAAAGGAATAAATGAAGTCTGTACTATGGAGTTTTCTATCATGACATGGTTCCGCCAACCGATGTCTCATAGCCCAAAATCATCATATGTTGCCCACAATTAAGTTATCAATCCGGTGTTGAGAGTTCCGAGATAGATCCAAGTCCAGATGCTCAAATTGTCCGTGAATCGGGACACGGCTAATCGATTAGGTTTTAACCCTCTGCAGAGGTTTGTACACTTTACCCGCAAGATTCGATCCCTCTCTTTACGTTCTCGCACTTCGTGGTGTTAGAGAACAAGATGACCGAAACATGGTCTTACGAAGAGTTCCTCGACCCTTGTCCGGTGCTCATCCAATCCTACCGTAGTTCTACATCTGCTAGCACCGTCCCAGCCAGAGTCACAACTAAGGTCAACCAAGCCAGAGCCCATATTGACTTGCGGTTGTTGGGGAACGTAGTAGTTTCAAAATTTTCCTACGCACACGCAAGACCATGGTGATGGCATAGCAACGAGAGGGGAGAGTGTCTGTCCACGTACCCTCGTAGACCGTAAGCGGAAGCGTTATAACAACGCGGTTGATGTGATGTAGTCAGACGTCTTCATGATCCGACCGATCCAAGTACCGAACGACGGCACCTCCGTGTTCAAAGACATCGCTCAAATTTCGATGACGATCCCCGGGCTCCGATCCAAAGCAAAGCGTCGGGGATGAGTTCCGTCAAGACGACGGCGTGGTGGCGATGATGATGCTCCACCGATGCAGGGCTTCGCTTAAGCTCCGCGATGATATGACTTCACCGGAGCAGGGCTTCGCCTAAGCTCATGACGATATGACCGAAGTGGAATATGGTGGAGGGGGCACCGCACACGGCTAAGGAACGATCCGTAGATCAACTTGTGTGTCATGGGGTGCCCCTGCCTCGTATATAAAGGAGCAAGAAGTGCGGCCAGCCCAAAGGCGGCGCTGAGGAGTCCTACTCCCACCGGAGTAGGACTCCCCCTTCCTAGTTGGATTAGGATTGGGGAAGGGAAGAGGGAAGAGGCGCGCCCCCTCTCCTTGTCCTATTCGGGCTAGAGGGGGAGGGGGCGCGCGGCCTGCCTGGGCGGCCCTTTCCTCTTCTCCCTATGGCCCATCAAGGCCCATAGACCCCCCGGGGGGTTCCGGTAACCCCGGTGTTCGATAACTTTCTGTTTTCATCAGGAACCTTTCCAAGTCCAAACATAGGCTTCCAATATATCAATCTTTATGTCTCAACCATTTCGAGACTCCTCGTCATGTCCGTGATCACATCCGGGACTCGAACAACCTTCGGTACATCAATACTTATAAACTCATAATGAACTGTCATCGAAAGCGTTAAGCGTGCGGACCCTACGGGTTCGAGAACTATGTAGACATGACCTAGAACCATTCTCGGTCAATAACCAATAAGCGGAACCTAGATGCCCATATTGGTTCCTACATATTCTCTGAAGATCTTTATCGGTCAAACCGCATAACGACATACGTTGTTCCCTTTGTCATCGGTATGTTACTTACCCGAGATTCGATCGTCGGTATCCAATACCTAGTTCAATCTCGCTACGGTAAGTCTCTTTACTCGTTCCGTAATACATCATCTCACAACTAACTCATTAGTTGCAATGCTTGCAAGGCTCATGTGATGTGTATTACCGAGAAGGCCCAGAGATACCTCTCTGACAATCGGAGTGACAAAACCTAATCTCGATTCATGCCAACTCAACATATACTTTTGGAGACACACAGAGAGTACCTTTATAATCACCCGATTACGTTGTGACGTTTGGTAGCACACAAAGTGTTCCTCCGGTAAACGGGAGTTGCATAATCTCATAGTTGCAGGAACTTTGTATAAGTCATGAAGAAAGCATAAGCAACATACTAAACGATCAAGTGCTAAGCTAACGGAATGGGTCAAGTCAATCACATCATTCTACTAATGATGTGATCCCGTTAATCAAATGACAACTCATGTCTATGGTTAGGAAACATAACCATCTTTGATTTAACGAGCTAGTAAAGTAGAGGCATACTAGTGACACTGCTTTGTCTACGTATTCACACATGTATTATGTTTCCGGTTAATACAATTCTAGCATGAATAATAAACATTTTTCATGATATAAGGAAATAAATAATAACTTTATTATTGCCTCTAGGGCATATTTCCTTGATCTCCCACTTGCACTAGAGTCAATAATCTAGATTACATAGTAATGATTCTAACACCCATGGAGTCTTGGTGCTGATCATGTTTTGCTCGTGGAAGAGGCTTAGTCAACGGGTGCGCAACATTCAAATCCGTATGTATCTTGCAAATCTCTATGTCTCCCACTTGGACTTGGTCGAATGGAATTGAAGCATCTCTTGATATGCTTGGTCCTCTTGTGAAATCTGGATTCCTTTGCCAAGGCAATTGCACCAAGATTGTCACGAGAAGATCTTCATTGGTCCCGATGCACTAGGTATGACACCTAGATCGGAAATGAACTCTTTCATCCAGACTCCTTCATTTTCTCGCTTGAAGCAGCTATGTACTCCGCTTCACATGTAGATCCCGCCACGACGCTTTGTTTAGAACTGCACCAACTGACAGCTCCACCGTTTAATAAAAATACGTATCCGGTTTGCGATTTAGAATCGTCCGGATCAGTGTCAAAGCTTGCATCTATGTAACCATTTACGATTAGCTCTTTGTCACCTCCATATACGAGTAACATATCCTTAGTCCTTTTCAGGTATTTCAGGATGTTCTTGACCGCTGTCCAGTGATCCACTCCTGGATTACTTTGGTACCTTCCCCGCCAAGCTTATTGCTAAGCATACGTCGGTCTGGTACATAGCATTGCATACATGATAGAGCCTATGGCTGAAGCATAGGGAACATTTTTCATTTTCTCTCTATCTTCTGTTGTGGTCGGGCATTGAGTCGACTCAATTTCATACCTTGTAATGTCTGTAAAAGACCTTTCTTTGCTCGATCCATTTTGAACTTTTTCAAAACTTTATCAAGGTATGTGCTTTGTGAAAGTCCAATTAAGCGTCTTGATCTATCTCTATAGATCTTGATGCCCAATATGTAAGCAGCTTCACCGAGGTCTTTCATTGAAAAACTTTTATTCAAGTATCCTTTTATGCTATCCAGAAATTCTATATCATTTCCAATTAACAATATGTCGTCCACATATAATATTAGAAATGCTCTGAGCTCCCACTCACTTTCTTGTAAATCTGAGCTTCTCCAAAAGTGCAGATAAAACCATATGCTTTGATCACACTATCAAAGCGTTTATTCCAACTCCGAGAGGCTTGCACGAGACCATAAATTGATCATTTGGAGCTTGCACACTTTGTTAGTACCTTTTGGATCAACAAAACCTTCTCGGTTGCATCATATACAACTCTTCTTCTAGAAATCCATTCAAGAATGTAGTTTTTACATCCATTTGCCAAATTTCATAATCATAAAATGCAGCAATTGCTAACATGATTCGGACAGACTTAAGCATCGCTACGGGTGAGAAAGTCTCATCGTAGTCAACCCCTTGAACTTGTCGAAAACCTTTCGCAACAAGTCGAGCTTTATAGACAGTTATATTACCATCGGCGGTCTTCTTCTTAAAGATCCATTTATTCTCAATGGCTTGCCGATCATCAGGCAAGTCAACCAAAGTCCATACTTTGTTCTCATACATGGATCCCATCTCAGATTTCATGCCTTCAAGCCATTTTGTGGAATCTGGGCTCACCATCGCTTCTTCATAGTTCGTAGGTTCACCATGATCTAGTATCATGACTTCCAGAATAGGATTACCGTACCACTCGGTGCGGATTTTATTCTGGTTGATCTACGAAGTTCGATGACAACTTGATCTGAAGTTTCATGATCATTATCATTATCTTCCTCGCTAATCGGTGTAGGTGTCACGAAATCGATTTACGTGATGAACTACGTTCCAATAAGGGAGCTGGTATTATTACCTCATCAAGTTCCACTTTCCTCCCACTCACTTCTTTCGAGAGAAACTCCTTCTCTAGAAAGGATCCATTCTTAGCAACGAATGTCTTGCCTTCGGATCTGTGATAGAAGGTATACCCAATTTTCTCCTTTGGGTATCCTATGAAGACACATTTTCCCGATTTGGGTTCAAGCTTATCAGGTTGAAGTTTTTTCACATAAGCATCGCATTCCCAAACTTTCAGAAACGACAACTTTGGTTTCTTGCTAAACCATAGTTCATAAGGTGTCGTGTCAACGGATTTTGACGGTGTCCTATTTAACGTGAATGTGGCCGTCTCTAAAGCATAACCCCAAAACGATAGCGGTAAATCGGAAATGGACATCATAGATCGCACAATATCTAGTAAAGTACGATTCTGACGTTCGGACACACCATTCTGTTTGTGGTGTTCCCGGTGGCGTGAGTTGCGAAACTATTCCGCATTGCTTCAAATGTAGACCAAACTCGTAACTCAAATATACTCCTCCACGATCAGATCGTAGAAACTTTATTTTCTTGTTACGATGATTTTCAACTTCACTCTGAAATTCTTTGAACTTTTCAAATGTTTCAGATTTATGTTTCATCAAGTAGATATACCCGTATCCGCTTAAATCATCTGTGAAGGTGAGAAAATAACGATATCCGCCACGAGCTTCAACATTCATCGGACCACATACATCTGTATGTATGATTTCCAATAAATCTGTTGCTCTCTCCATACAACCGGAGAACGGTGTTTTAGTCATCTTGCCCATGAGGCACGGTTACATAAGTACCAAGTGATTTATAATCAAGTGATTCCAAAAGTCCATCTGTATGGAGTTTCTTCATGCGTTTTATACCGATATGACCTAAACGGCAGTGCCATAAATAAGTTGCACTATCATTATCAACTCTGCATCTTTTGGCTTCGACATTATGAATATGTGTATCACTACTATCGAGATTCAACAAGAATAGACCATTCTTCAAGGGTGCATGACCATAAAAGATATTACTCATATAAATAGAACAACCATTATTCTCCGATTTAAATGAATAACCGTCTCGCATCAAACAAGATCCAGATATAATGTTCATGCTCAACGGCGGCACCAAATAACAATTATTTAGGTCTAAAACTAATCCCGAAGGTAGATGTAGAGGTAGCGTGCCGACCAGCGATCACATTGACTTTGGAACCGCTTTCCCACGCGCATCGTCACCTCGTCCTTTGTCGGTGCTCGTCTATTCCAGTAGTCCCTGCTTCGAGTTGCAAATATTAGCAACAAAACCATATCAAATACCCAGGTGCTACTACGAGCTCTAGTAAGGTACACATCAATAACATGTATATCACATATACCTTTGTTCACCTTGCCATCCTTCTTATCCGCCAAATACTTGGGGCAGTTCCGCTTCAAAGGTGTCGACCGCTTGCGGTAAAACACTCGATTTCAGGCTTAGGTCCAGACTTGGGTTTCTTCTCTTGAGCAGCAACTTTCTTGCTGTTCTTTTGAAGTTTCCTTCTTCTTCCCTTTGCCCTTTTCTTGAAACTAGTGGTCTTGTTGACCATCAACACTTGATGCTCTTTCTTGATTTCTACCTCCATGACTTTTAGCATTGCGAAGAGCTCAGAATTGTCTTAGTCATCCCTTGCATATTATAGTTCATCACAGCTGTTGTAGCTTGGTGGCGATGATTGGAGAATTACATCAATGACACTATCATCCGGAAGATTAACTCCCGGCTGAATTAAGTGATTATTATACCCGGACATTTTGAGTATGTGCTCACCGACGAACTATTCTCCTCCATCTTGCAGCTATAGAACTTATTGGAGACTTCATATCTCTCAATCCGGGCATTTGCTTGAAATATTAACTTCAACTCTTGGAACATCTCATATGCTCCATGACGTTCAAAACGTCGTTGAAGACCCGGTTCTAAGCGTAAAGCATGGCACATCGAACTATAGAGTAGTCATCGACTTTGCTCGCCAGACGTTCACAACTTCACGGCGTTGCTCAAGCAGCAGTTCGGCACCCAGCCGGTGCTTCCATGACGTAATTCTTACGTGCGGCAATGAGGATAATCCTCGTTACGGACCCAGTCCGTAATTGCTACCATCATCTTTCAACTTTGCTTTCTCAAGGAACGCATTAAAATTCAACGGAACAACAAAGACGAGCCATCTATCTACAAAGAAACATAGACAAGCAAAATACTATCAGGTACTAAGTTCATGACAAATTTAAGTTTTAATTAATCATATTAAATAACTCCCACTTAGACAGATATCTCTCTAGTCATCTAAGTGATTACGTGATCCAAATCAACTAAACCATAACCGATCATCACGTGAGATGGAGTAGTTTTCAATGGTGAACATCACTATGTTGATCATATCTACTATATGATTCACGCCGACCTTCGGTCTCCGTGTTCCGAGGCCATATCTGCATATGCTAGGCTCGTCAAGTTTAACCCGAGTATTCTGCGTGTGCAAAACTGGCTTGCACCCGTTGTAGATGGACGTAGAACTTATCACACCCGATCATCACGTGGTGTCCGGGTACTCTGAACTTTTAGCAACGGTGCATACTCAGGAGAACAATTCTTTATAATTTTAGTCAGTTATCATCTTATAATGCTACCGTGAATCATAGCAAGATTAGATGCATAAAGGATAAACATCACATGCAATCAATATAAGTGATATGATATGGCCATCATCATTTTGTGCTTGTGATCTCCATCTCAAGCACCGTCGTGATCACCATCGTCACCGCGCGACACCTTGATCTCCATCGTAGCATCGTTGTCGCCTCGCTAACTATTGCTTCTCGACTATCGCTACCGCTTAGTGATAAAGTAAAGCAATTACATGGCGTTTGAATTTCATACAATAAAGCGGCAACCATATGGCTCCTGCCGATTGCCGATAACTTCGGTTACAAAACATGATCATCTCATACAATAAAATATAGCATCACGTCTTGACCACATCATATCACAACATGCCTGCAAAAACAAGTTAGACGTCCTCTACTTTGTTGTTGCAAGTTTTACGTGGCTGCTACGGGCTGAGCAAGAACCGTTCTTACCTATGCATCAAAACCACAACGATAGTTTGTCAAGTTGGTGATGTTTTAACCTTCGCAAGGACGAGGCGTAGCCACTTTCGGTTCAACTAAAGTGAGAGAGACAGACACCCGCCGGTCACCTTTAAGCAACGAGTGCTCGGAGCGGTGAAACCAGTCTCGCGTAAGCGTCTGGCGTAATGTCGGTCCGGCCGCTTCATCTCACAATACCGCTGAACCAAAGTATGACATGCTGGTAAGCGGTATGACTTATATCGCCCACAACTCACTTGTGTTCTACTCGTGCATAAGACATCAACGCATAAAACCAGGCTCGATACCCTTTGTTGGGGAACGTAGTAGTTTCAAAATTTTCCTACGCATTACGCAAGACCATGGTGATGGCATAGCAACGAGAGGGAGAGTGTACGTCCACGTACCCTCGTGAGACCGAAGCGGAAGCGTTATAACAACGCGGTTGATGTAGTAAATGACGTCTTCACGATCCGACCGATCCAAGTACCGAACGACGGCACCTCCGTGTTCAAAGACATCGTTCAGCTCGATGGCGATCCCGGGCTCCGATCCAGCAAAGCGTCGGGGATGAGTTCCGTCAAGACGACGGCATGGTGACGATGATGATGCTCCACCGACGCAGGGCCGCCTTAAGCTCCGCGACGATATGACTTCACGGGCGAGGGCTTCGCCTAAGCTCATGACGATATGACGAAGTGGAATATGGTGGAGGGGGCACCGCACACGGCTAAGGAACGATCCGTAGATCAACTTGTGTGTCATGGGGTGCCCCTGCCCCGTATATAAAGGAGCAAGAAGTGCGGCCAGCCCAAGGGGCGGCGAGGAGTCCTACTCCCACCGGAGTAGGACTCCCCCTTTCCTAGTTGGATTAGGATTGGGGAAGGGAAGAGGGAAGGGGCGCCGCCCCTCTCCTTGTCCTATTCGGACTAGAGGGGAGGGGGCGCGCCTGCCTGGCCGCCCTTTCCTCTTCTCCCTATGGCCCATCAAGGCCCATAGACCCCCGGGGTTCCATTAACCCCGGTGTTCGATAACTTTCCTGCTTTCATCCGGAACCTTTAGAAGTCCAAACATAGGCTTCCAATATATCAATATTTATGTCTCGACCATTTCGAGACTCCTCGTCATGTCCGTGATCACATCCGGGACTCGAACAACCTTCGGTACATCAATACTTATAAACTCATAATGAACTGTCATCGAAGCGTTAAGCGTGCGGACCCTACGGGTTCGAGAACTATGTAGACATGACCTAGAACCATTCTCGGTCAATAACCAATAGCGGAACCTAGATGCCCATATTGGTTCCTACATATTCTATGAAGATCTTTATCGGTCAAACCGCATAACGACATACGTTGTTCCCTTTGTCATCGGTATGTTACTTACCCGAGATTCGATCGTCGGTATCCAATACCTAGTTCAATCTCGTTACGGTAAGTCTCTTTACTCGTTCCGTAATACATCATCTCACAACTAACTCATTAGTTGCAATGCTTGCAAGGCTCATGTGATGTGTATTACCGAGAAGGCCCGAAGATACCTCTCGACAATCGGAGTGACAAAACCTAATCTCGATTCATGCCAACTCAACATATACTTTTGGAGACACACAGAGAGTACCTTTATAATCACCCGATTCGTTGTGACGTTTGGTAGCACACAAAGTGTTCCTCCGGTAAGCAGGAGTTGCATAATCTCATAGTTGCAGGAACTTTGTATAAGTCATGAAGAAAGCATAAGCAACATACTAAACGATCAAGTGCTAAGCTAACGGAATGGGTCAAGTCAATCACATCATCCTACTAATGATGTGATCCCGTTAATCAAATGACAACTCATGTCTATGGTTAGGAAACATAACCATCTTTGATTTAACGAGCTAGTAAAGTAGAGGCATACTAGTGACACTCTGTTTGTCTACGTATTCACACATGTATTATGTTTCCGGTTAATACAATTCTAGCATGAATAATAAACATTTATCATGATATAAGGAAATAAATAATAACTTTATTATTGCCTCTAGGGCATATTTCCTTCAAATTTGTTACGAGGTAAGCTTCCGGGCATGAAGTATTCTTCCGTCTCTTTGAGTCTGGGTGAAGCTTTCCGCAAGATGTCATGGCGCTTCTCCATGCATCCCGGCCAACCACCGGTTTCTCCAGGTGCCCGTCAACCATCCTTCACCCAAGAGGTGTGTATTGAATTCTTGTCTCGAGTCTTGAAGTCTTGAGGCCTTGAAGAGGCAGTCCTTGCAGATGCCATCATGGAGTTGTCGTCATTGGCGAGAGTCCTCCTTCTTCACACCACTCTCGTGCACTCATACCAAACCCGTCTACTATAGCGTAGCATTAAAATAAAATATCGTCCGGGCTTGGTAACAGGTGATGGGTTCCTACCTCATGCATACTACTCAACTACAAGGATTCAATAACACTCTTGAGGGGTGATTGCAAAGATGCCACTAAATTCAATAAAACATAGGTATGAAAGCATGGTCAAAGTGAACTTGCCTTCTTTGGCGATCTTGAAAACTAGGGACTCGTGGTAGCAAGCTCAGCACTCAGGAAATTCTACCGAGGCAAAACAACAATCATAATAAGCATATAGCATATGATCACTTAACATAACAACATGCTAACACAATCACACACAACAAGCGAATCAAAACCCAAAGGAAAACTAGAAGAAATCCAACTCAATGCTTTCCTACTTCAAGCAACAACTAAAAATAGTTTTACATAACAAAAATTTTCTTAACAGAACCTAAGCATGGGTTTATGCTACCTAACAGAAAAGGATTTACCAAGCAACTAGTAGCAAAAGAATCACCTTAAAAGCTATTATAAAACTCCTATTAGGCCTAAAGCAATTTCTAATAAGAAAAATAAAATAAAAGTTTTATTTGTTATAAATAAAAGTTCATGCTCTAAAGTTACAGAAACTAACCTAGAATAATTTATCCCTCATGAAAAATAAATTTATTTGCTAAGTAAAACAATAGGAAAACAGTGGCTGGTTAATTAATTAAGAATAACATGATTCTGATTAAAACTAATTTTTTTATTAATCCTAAAATACCCAAATAAATTCCTACGGTTAGGCAATGTCAAAACAAGGTTGTGACAAAAAGAATCATTAAAAATAATATTCCTAACTCATTCTATAGCAGATTTACTATTCTGTCTAAATCTAAAATAAAGCAATTTTAAATAATTTTAACATGGCTAACTATATTTTCTACAGAAACTATAAGAAATTTGCAAACCAACAAAAAAAGAATCAATTAAAAATATTATGTAGATTAAAAGATATGAATTTTACAAAACTGAAAGTATTCTGTTAAAAACAGAAACGAAAAAATTAACTAAAAGGAAAAACTGGGCTAATGGGCCTATCTAACGCATCGGCGTAATATAACTAAAACGCGCCGGGGAATTAAACCGCTTCGGGCCGGTCTAATAAAACCGTAACTTAAAACCAACTAAACCGGAACTAAACCGGTTTATTTAAAATAAACCTAACTCTTCGCCGAATCTAATCTAAAGCGTTCGTTTTGGATCGGACGGCGGGGAGATCTCCGGCGGCTTACCGTGGGGTCGACGGCGACGGCGGTTCGGGCGGCGACGGTGCGGGGGTCTCCGGTGGTCGGGGGCGGGCGGATTTCCTTGGTGCGGCGGAGCAAGGGGGTTCCGGTGGTGGACTCGGGCGAGCTCGAGGGTGGCCGGGGCGGTCGGGGCGGTGGCAATGGCGCGGCGGCGGCTCGGGAGCTCCGGCGAGGGATTGCGGGCGAGGGGAGAGGGTTTCGGGGTCGGGGAGGGGCGGAACGGGGTGAGGGGGGTATTTATAGGGGTAGGGCACGGCTTGGACGAGGGGGCAATCGGGGGAGGATCGGGAGGCGATCCCGGATCTCGCGGGATTCCGGCGAGCGGCGGCGCGGGGCGTGGCGTGGGGAGGAAGAAGGTGGGGTGGGGCCGGGTGTCGTGAGAGGAGAGAGAGAGAGGAGTCGGGCGGGCGGTGAAGGATTTGGCGAGGGGCTGGGCCGGGCTCAAGGCTGGCTGGCTCGGCCACTGGCTCGGGCTCATTGGCCGGGTTGGCTTTGCTGGCTGGCCGGGTTAGCTGGCTGGCGCCTGAGGTCTCTTTTCCCTTTTTTTTTATAAAACATAGACAACAAAACAAACCAAATAAATAAATAAATAATATTATATAGACATATAATATATCAAAATTTTCAGAAAAAGATTTCCTACAACATGAACTATTTTTCAAGTTCAAATAAAATACACAAAAATTCAAATAAAACAAAGAGTGTTTCTGCTCTAATAAAATCCAATAAAAATCATTTTAAAAATACCAAAATGACTTCAAATTTATTTTCTCCTAATTTTCCATTGAAGGGAATCATTTTACCCATATTTCCATTTATTTATTTTAGGAGAAAAATAATTTGAATAAAATCCAAATAATTCCAAATTTGAAGGGGAGTTTCAAAATACCTTCAAATGACTTTCAATTTGATTCTTTTAACTTCCAACTCATATTTCATATAATTGAAGAAGTCATTTTATCTCCCCTCATGAAAATCATTGAGTTGCATAAAGCTTTGAATTTGAAATATTCTCAAATGAAATTCAAATCTTTTCAAAACCCTTTTCATTTCAAATGGAAGAAGTCATTTCATCTTCACTCTAGGGTTTTGGTGTTGGAATGAAATTGAATTCATTGAGATCCAAAAAAAAGGCAAAGGGGAAAGTTTGGGAAAGTCATTTCATTCCCTCTCATTCAACTTTCAAAAAGTTTCAACTTCCACTCAATTTCACTCAATCAATCACACAACAAACAATCAATCAATCAAAACTATATATTTATTATAACATTCCAAAATTTAGAATTTTGGGATGTTACAAATCTACCACACTTAAAATGAATCTAGTCCTCGAGATTCAAGAAACTAACAAGGAAGGGTTAGGGGTTGGGAATTACGCTAGCAAACGTTTGGTCGGAAAGGTCAGGGGTGCTACCACACTTAAAACAAGGTTACGGTTCCAATAAACTCAGATACTTCCTCTGGAGTGCCGACAATGTATGTCTCTTCACATATCTTACAATAGCTCCTTCATTAACGCTCTTCTGTCAGAAGCATAGAGTTTTCCTCAAAATCTTGGGTCGGTTCATCAAAGTTGAAGTTCGTCCAAGACTGGATCGTCTTAGCCGATAGGTGCGTGTCCATTCTAGACAACTATCGAAATACTCATGGTGGTCTACCATTAATGGTTTCTCCCGCAGAAAACGGGTCTGCAGGTTGAATCTCGGCGTATAACCTACGATTGGCAACGGTTGCTGTAAAGGGTTCCATCATCCTACCATTCTATGGTTTTATGGCTTATCGCGTCGACACTCTTCTAAGGTTTTCAAGGCTCTACGATTTTCCATCAACATATGATAGTTCATGATAGAAGTCTCTCCGGTATGGGGGCCAATCCATCCCGTGCATTTGAATCATTACCACATACGTAAATATCGAATCACGTATTCTAACACTTGGGCATACTCACAAGCATTGCAAAATTTCTCTTGTTCTCGAACTGGGTTCGAGTAAATCCTTTGGTTCAGCAAGCCAAACAAAACATCTATCGTTACTTCAACACTCTCAGGTTTTTGCGTAACCTCCTCTGAAACATATCTTTGATTGAATCACTGATTCTTCCAAATTTATTCCTTTATCAAGGTTACATCTGTTCCTTTTCAAAATCCTGGGCTTGTGGGTTATGGCCCACTTCAACACTAGTGCAGCTTTAACTCATCCTTGGAGTAACTCTCTTGTTCCATATTACACCTCCTTTAAATCTAGTAGTACTTTGTTTCTTCATACCCTTGTGGTGACGATCATACAAAATTCCAACTTATTTTGTCCAGCCTCCTTCTATGGACCGTCATGAATAACACATTTCTTTCTTCATTGATCATGTGGCTTTACGGAGTACTACGACACCAAAAGAATGCACTAGTTTATCCATAAATCTCATTATTTTCATATCGATCTTTTATTACATCCTTAACCATTTTTTGTGAATCCAAATTCCAAAAAGTTTGTTACAAATGCTGCCACCCACATGGTTCGGTATGGTCAGACATTACTTCCAACTTTATTTATTTATCCTCCTCGAGGATTCTTTAGTCTTGCTGGAATAGTGCGACATGCGCCTTGAAATCTTCAATCTTCTGTTTCATCATGGTGGCCTTGAGCTTCATCTCCATCATCTCTGCATGCACTTCTCTTAGGTATTCACGAGTATAACGAAGTCTTGCTAGTATTTCTACGATCCGGCGTATGGCTTCCATGGCTGCTTCACGAACAGCGTCGAAGAAAGTTGCTTGTGGTATACGTGAGATGAAAAAATCTTGCCCCATCATCTTTGGGCAAACTCCTTTCGAACGGTGGAGGTGTACCTCCACATACCAAAGTTCCACTCCCTTTTGCATGAAGGGTAGCCTTTGTAGACTGCATCTCCTTCAAGGTGAATATGCTTCATCATGTCCTTCAGGATCTTCGGGTAATCATGATCACTCGTCAGGGTCATGATTGTTTCCGGACCTTTAAGGAAGGACTCATAAAGGGTTGTCATCTGCATGTGTAGGATAAGAGGGGTACTCAGAACAAAGAATGTATCTCCATGGGGAATTGCAATTGTCTCCAGAAAAGTTTGGTGTTCAGTTGTCCATGGGTTCAAGATTTCGGGGTCTGGTTGAGATAGAAAGAGAAAGCAAATACCCACCCATCAACAAAAGAATCCTAGCTCAAAAGTACCGTTTGTAAAGGGGCCGTTCTACTATGGTTTCGTTTCTAAGTCCTCATTTCTTCAGGTCTTCAATGCTCGGGAGTTTCCAATTCCTGATGCTTTTCCCATATGAAGGCCTTCTACCATTCTTCCGTAACTTACGTCTCTCAAGGTTGACATAACAAGCCTACGAATATCGCATCTATCCAACCATTCAATAAACACAGAAAATAATAGCAACCAAGCATTCATTTATTCAATCAATTCTAAAGTATTGCCACCCACATAAATTGGTATGGTCAGATACTTAAATCGAGAAGGCGTTCATCTTTATTTCTCTCATGGTGGGATACTACTAAGCTAATTTATTAGGAACTTGATCATTGTCCCCACTGGGGCTTCTTCTCATGTGAACTTGATCTCCTCGATTTTTACGATAGATTTTCCTGTCGATGCGGAGTTTCTTGTGACGACCACTGTATGTCTGAAGTTGTTCCTTGAGCTTACGGATTTCAACGTCCTTGGCATGAGACATGGTCCTGCTGTTTTTCAGTTCCTCGACGCATTCTCGAGATCTCGAGGTTCTCCTCCTCCAGCTTGTTTACCTTGATCTCTGAGTCTCAACTTCTTCTCGTAGTGCTTCATTGTCAAATAGGGCTTCCAGGAGGTCCATCTGAAGATTCTTGATGTATTGTTCTAGATCCTGATTGTATACTAACAGTGGGGAGAACTTCATCTTTTGCGCTTCTGTCAAGGCAATAGTTGCTCCATCAAACTTCTGCCATCCAATCCTTCCAAAGAAGTGTGGGTTTAGTGCAGCACGATGACGATAGCATACACGTGCAATAGCATCATGGACGGCAGTGTTGATGCCCATATCACGATCACCATTTATAGTTCCGTCGATGTCCGCCGTCTTGGGGTCTTCTACTGACCAAAAACTTGGGTCTTGACTCCCCATGATCTAGACGTCCTCTTAGTTGCCTTGATCTCGGTATCGGTAACTTCAACGGCTGACTAGCTCCACAAGGAAGGGGCCTCCAAGAACCTTCTCGTAGTGTTCTCTTTGTTCAGAATGTAGCTCTCCATCTATAGTTTGAAATAAGGAAGGTTCGGTAAAAGAAATCAGGTGTTACGAGAGTAGTACAAAACGAAGGTCATTCCTATTGGGGTCTTCATATTACTAAGTCATTTTCTAGGGTCACGTCCTACAGTCCAACATGTGCTCGATACCATTTCAGAGCGACCCGACCTTAGGCAGTCAAGCCTTCGTGTAATCATGCCATCCACGGATCGGTATCTTTGGCACACACAGTACATCAATGTATATATCAAAGTGCAATCACATGTATAAATAACGTAAAATGATATATACCTCATAATACTCAATGGAAACAATCAAGCGGGTGTGGAGTCCCATCAACGCCATCGGCAGGTTGAGTGTAGACCGTAACCTCTGCCGTACTCTTACTCGTCGGAAGTAAATATCTGCAACATGATACGTTGCAGCCGTGTAGGTCAGTACATTGAATGTACCGGCAAGATCACAATAAGAGAAAACAGATGATAAACTATACTATATGCAGTATGGCTTTGTGACTCTCTGTCTGAGTTTTGTTTGCGTAAAAGCTGATTTATTTTCCCTACATCAAAGGAATAAATGAAGTCTGTACTATGGAGTTTTCTATCATGACATGGTTCGGCCAACCGGTGTCTCATAGCCCAAAATCATCATATGTTGCCCACAATTAAGTTATCAATACGGTGTTGAGAGTTCCGAGATAGAGCCAAGTCCAGATGCTCAAATTGTCCGTAACCGGGGACACGGCTAATCGATTAGGTTTTAACCCTCTGCAGAGGTTTGTACACTTTACCCGCAAGATTCGATCCCTCTCTCTACGTTCTCGCACTTCGTGGTGTTAGAGAACAAGATGACCAAACATGGTCTTAGAAGAGTTCCTCGACCACCGTCGGTGCTCATCCAATCCTACCGTAGTTCTACATCCGCTAGCACCGTCCCAGCCAGAGTCACAACTAAGGTCAACCAAGCGAGCCCATATTGACTTGCGGTTGCAGGTAAGCTTCCGGGCATGAAGTATTCTTCCGTCTCTTTGAGTGCAGGGTGAAGCTTTCCGCAAGATGTCATGGCGCTTTCTCCATGCATCCCGGCCAACCACCGGTTTCTCCAGGTGCCCACAACCATCCTTCACCCAAAGAGTGTGTATTGAATTCTTGTCTCGAGTCTTGAAGTCTTGAGGCCTTGAAGATGCAGATCCTTGCAGATGCCATCATGGAGTTGTCGTCATTGACGTAGAGTCCTCCTTCTTCACACCACTCTCGTGCACTCATACCAAACCCGTCTACTATAGCGTAGCATTAAAATAAAATATCGTCCGGGCTTGGTAACAGGGTGATGGGTTCCTACCTCATGCATACTACTCAACTACAAGGATTCAATAACACTCTCGAGGGGTGATTGCAAAGATGCCACTAAATTCAATAAAACATAGGTATGAAAGCATGGTCAAAGTGAACTTGCCTTGCTGACGATCTTCGAAAACTAGGGACTCGTGGTAGCAAGCTTCGCACTCCGGAAATTCTACCGAGGCAAAACAACAATCATAATAAGCATATAGCATATGATCACTTAACATAACAACATGCTAACACAATCACACAAAACAAGCGAATCAAAACCCAAAGGAAAACTAGAAGAAATCCAACTCAATGCTTTCCTACTTCAAGCAACAACTAAAAATAGTTTTACATAACAAAAATTTTCTTAACAGAACCTAAGCATGGGTTTATGCTACCTAACGAGAAAAGGATTTACCAAGCAACTAGTAGCAAAAAGAATCACCTTAAAAGCTATTATAAAACTCCTATTAGGCCTAAAGCAATTTCTAATAAGAAAAATAAAATAAAAGTTTTATTTGTTATAAATAAAAGTTCATGCTCTAAAGTTACAGAAACTAACCTAGAATAATTTATCCCTCATGAAAAATAAATTTATTTGCTAAGTAAAACAATAGGAAAAACAAAGGGCTGGTTAATTAATTAAGAATAACATGATTCTGATTAAAACTAATTTTTTTAATCCTAAAATACCCAAATAAATTCCTACTGTTAGGCAATGTCAAAACAAGGTTGTGACAAAAAGAATCATTAAAAAATAATATTCCTAACTCATTCTATAGCAGATTTACTATTCTGTCTAAATCTAAAATAAAGCAATTTTAAATAATTTTAACATGGCTAACTATATTTTCTACAGAAAATATAAGAAATTTGCAAACCAAAAAAAAGAATCAATTAAAAATATTAAGTAGATTAAAAGATATGAATTTTACAAAACTGAAACTATTACATTAAAAACAAAGCGAAAAAAATTAACTAAAAGGAAAAACTGGGCTAATGGGCCTATCTAGCATCGACGTAATATAACTAAAAGCAGCGGAATTAAACCGCTTGGGCCGGTCTAATAAAACCGTAACTTAAAACCAACTAAACGGAACTAAACCGGTTTATTTAAAATAAACCTAACTCTTCGCGAATCTAATCTAAAGCGTTCGTTTTGGATCGGACGTGAGGGAGATCTCATGACTTTCATCGGGGTCGACGGCGACAGTTTCGGGCGGCTGACAGTGCTTGAGGTCTCCGGTGGTCGGGCGGCGGAGGCCTCTGGCGGGTGCGGCGGAGCAAGGGGGTCCCGGTGGTGGACTCGGGCGAGCTCGAGGGTGGCCGGGGAGGTCGGGGCGGTGGCAATGGCGCGGCGGCGGCTCGGGAGCTCCGGCGAGGGATTGCGGGCGAGGGAGAGGTTTGAGGTCGGGAGGCGGAACGGGTGAGGGGGTATTTATAGGGGTAGGGCACGGCTTGGACGAGGGCAATCGGGGAGGATCGAGAGGCGATCCGGATCTCATGGGATTCCGGCGGCGGGGGGCGGGGCGTGGGGTGGATGACGGTGGGGTGGGGCCCGGGTGTCCGCGTGAGGGTGAGAGAGAGAGGTGTCGGGCGGGCGCCCGGGGCGAAGGGATTTCGGGCGAGGGGGGCTCGGCCGGGCTGGGCTCGGCTGGCTGGCTGGCTCATTGGTGGCCGCCATACTGGCCGGGCGGTTAGCTGGTGGCGCTGAGGTCTCTTTCCCTTTTTTTATAAAACATAGACAACAAAACAAAACAAATAAATAAATAAATAATATTATATAGACATATAATATATCAAAATTTTCAGAAAAAAGATTTTACAAAGCATGAACTATTTTTCAAGTTCAAATAAAATACACAGAAATTAAAATAAAACAAAGAGTGTTTCTGCTCTAATAAAATCCAATAAAAATCATTTTAAAAATACCAAAATGACTTCAAATTTATTTTCTCCTAATTTTCCTTTGAAGGGAATCATTTTACCCATATTTCCATTTATTTATTTTTAGGAGAAAAATAATTTGAATAAAATCCAAATAATTCCAAATTTGAAGGGAGTTTCAAAATACCTTCAAATGACTTTCAATTTGATTCTTTTTAACTTCCAACTCATATTTCATATAATTGAAGAAGTCATTTTATCTTCCCTCATGAAAATCATTGAGTTGCATAAAGCTTTGAATTTGAAATATTCTCAAATGAAATTCAAATCTTTTCAAAACCCTTTTCATTTCAAATGGAAGAAGTCATTTCATCTTCACTCTAGGGTTTTGGTGTTGGAATGAAATTGAATTCATTGAGATCCAAAAAAAAGGGCAACGGGGAAAGTTTGGGAAAGTCATTTCATTCCCTCTCATTCAACTTTCAAAAAGTTTCAACTTCCACTCAATTTCACTCAATCAATCACACAACAAACAATCAATCAATCAAAACTATTTATTTATTATAACATTCCAAAATTTAGAATTTTGGGATGTTACAGTTGTCTTTTTTTCAACTTTTTTCCAAACGAGAGTGGACCACAACACTTCCGAAAGTGAACCGTACCACTACAAAAAGTGAACCTCATGAGTACTTGTTGTCTTTTTTATACTTATTATTTTTTACGCGCGTTGACCAAACGAGTGGACCTTACATCGGATAGAAGAACGCACTGCTTCAAACGGAAACCGTGACCGCAAAGGCAGTCAAGTGAACTTCATGATTTCTTACGGTCGGACGTAAACTTTCTCGCACAAGTTTTTGTTGTCTTTTTTCAACTTTTTTTTGAACGAGAGTGGACCGCAACTCTTCCAAAAGTGAACCACAATACTATTAAAAGTGAACCTCATAAGTTTTTGTTTTCTTTTTTTGGTACTTATTAACTTTTTACGTGCGTTGACCATGCGAGTAGACCTCAGGGATTGAGCGAGTAAACTACATCTAATACAGAAGCGAGCTTTTTTGTTGAGATCTTTTTTGTTTTGTGTTTTACCAAGTGGACAACAAAGGATTTTTATAGCATATAGAATATGCACTCTCCACAAGCCAAATCACGGTAATAAACTACAGTTTTTACAATAAACTAATGCAGTGCACTTTTTAACAACAACAAAATTGAGTAACAGGGAATCCAATATAAATACATCACTTCATCCTTTGGGATCACAAGCAAGCTGTGCGCCGTTGAACTCCACAAATGCTTGTGAGCTGCACCCAAACCAAGAAAGAGCTGCATGCATTAACATGGTCAAACTAAAACATACGACAAGATGACTACTAAAAAAGACATAACAAGATGAACTACTTAAAAAAGTATGACACCGCCACCCCTAGTGCGTGCACTTGTCCTCTGCTTCCCGCGAACAACAAGGAATTTGGAGGAGGGAGCTGCAAGTGAGGAGTGGCGGAAGTCGCCATCGACGAATCCCGACGATGCTCACCCTACAAAGATGAAGTGCACTGCATGGGAAGTCGATGATGGCCATGCGCCCATGTTGTGTGGACTGCTCCAGCGGCGCCATTGCTCTGCTCATCTCGGAGAGGAGGAAACAGGGGAGTGCACTGTTTCTGCCAGGTCAGTGGACGAAGTGAGCTCCAGCTGAAAAAATATCACCGTGCGGATGAAGTGAGCTGCACCGCAGCGATCACTACCGTCCACATCGACACAAAAGTGAGGCCGAACATGGAAGCGACGAAATAGCAGAACGGGAAGGCTGGACGGGGAGTAGGGGAAAAAGAAGGCGAAATTACGAGCCATCCTGAAGAGCCCCACCACGTCACCACCACCGGAGACTGTACTACACACATGCGCAAACTGTACTGCATCTTTTGAACGCCTACAAGGACGCACACACTTGACCATGGAGGCGCAAGCATGGAGAGGATCCGGTGAGATGAACTGACGGTAGCGCGCATTACCTTTGCCGAGGGATCCAGATGCTGCGCAATGGCGCGACCAAGGGCCTCGTAGACGAACGGCACGGCGATTTAAAATGACTGCACACCGCCAAACTCAATTGTACGCACCACCGCACTGCAATGCCCTGATTTTTGTACTACAGGAGGGGAGAGAGGAGCGCACGCGTCGGCTGAGCTGCAAGCTCATGGAAGCGAAGCAACGCGAGGGCTGCTTACCTCTCGCTAGCAGGTGCCTCTGGTGAGCACACGTCGGACCTCGAAGTCATAGTGGTCGTGGTTGCCGAGGTGAGATGAGGCAGGTATGTGACGGGGGGCGCGCCGGGGGTGCTCTGCAGGCAACCCAACTGCATCTTCGGAAAACTGCAGCTGCGGGTCTGCACCCACCCATGAACTGAACTGATGCACGTCGGGGGTTCCGGCCCCTCGCTCGTCCACTGCAGAACACGGGCGCACTGCACGAACACATTTGCCCGCACTGCACAGAACGTGCCCGCCGAACCACTCAACGGAGGGGAAGAACAAGAGCGAAAGTCAGGCGGCTTTGCTGGTGGTGTCCAAGAGGAGAGGACCAACCAGGTGCCCGTGATATAGGGGGGGGGATACTCGGGATGCGGATTAAAAGCTTGTGGCGGTCTTGGCCGGCGTCCTCCGCCATGGATCTCACCGGTGGGACGCTGGGCTGGGGAGCAACACTCCCTCCTCCCTCTATCCACCCCGCGCCATGGCGGCGGTCGCGGGTCACAGCTCTCGGGCGGCGGCCATGGCGCGGATCCGGTGCTAGTTGGGTCGCCGGATGAGGAGGAAGGTGGTGGAGGTAGGTGGGGGCTCACGCGGAGTAGGCGAGGCCGGATCCAGGCCGTCGACTCGGGCTCGGCCGGGAGGTAGTTGGCTGGGCGGGGCGACGGCCTGTGGCAGCGTGATGGCAAGTGGGAAAGGAAGGCGGGTTAGTGGAGGATGGTGGGGCGGAGGAGGGAGAGGGCGGGAGGTGGTGGTGGTGGGGTGCGGCGCCACTGTTGTCGGGTCCGCCTTGATCACACTCTCGGAGGGGTTGTGGGCGGCTGTGCTTGGGGGTAGGTGGTGATGGTGTGGGGTGCCGATGGGGCAGGGAGGAGGTTGTGGAGCTCGGGGAGTGGTGGAGTCGTGGGTGGCGGGGTGGGTTTTGTTTGCTTTTAGTTCCGGGTGTTAGCAGAATAAGCGATTTGGTGTGCATAATAAGACTCTTAAGGGTGTTATTAGAATACACCCACCCTATATATATATATATATATATATATATATATATATATATATATATATATATATATATATATATATATATATAGGTTACCGTGGAGAGAGGTGGGGGCGGTGGTGCTTGTCGGAGGAGGGAGGTGGCGGCGGCTGGGTGGGAGGCGGAGTGGCGCTGGGGGGTTCAAGGAGGGCGTGGGGATAAGGTCGGGATGTGATAGTGGGCCGGTTAGGTTGATCTGATTTTTGTTTTCTCGGATCCAGAAATGTCCCATCGGGCCTTATATAGACGCTGTGATCCAAATAACTATTCTAATCCCAGGATTAGAATAGTGCTACTATATATATATATATATATATATATATATATATATATATATATATATAGATATATATATAGTAGCACTATTCTGATCCTCAGTTATTCGGATCACAGTCGGCCCTATATACGTGGCGACCGGGTTATTCCTGAACTCCGGAATCGGACCGAGCACCCGATAAAAGAAAAACAAACACACCCCGGCCCAGGCTCATCCCCAACCTTCCCACTCATCACGGCTCAACACCGCAACCGCTGCCGCGCCCACTCCCCAGATCTCCCGCCACCGCGCGCCCTCCCGGGCACCCCCGCCGCCGCACGCCATCCCCACGCCTCGCCCTACCCCCGCCGCGCGTCCCCCTCTTCCCCTGCCTTCTTCCACTACGATGTCTCGGGCCTCCACGCGAAGCAGCCGCCGCACTGCGATCCACCCATCGGCGAATCCCGCGCCCACGCGCCGCCTAGGCCTTGCCGTTCCGGACCCCCGCGCCACTCACCGCTGGGGTTCAGCGACACGGCCGGCTCAAGCCTCCACCACCTGCCTCCGCTGCGCTCCGCGTCCCACCCTTCCCTCCGGCGAGCCTCCCCCTGACCTCTGCCTTCCTCTTCTCCTTCTCTACCTCTGGTGAGCTCTGCTCGATCCTCCCGCTCGTTGCTGCCCCTTGCCACCTAGCTCCTCTTGTGCACCGCCCGACCACCATCTCTCCGGCCGTCGTCCCAATCACCCACTGTTTCCACCTTTGTACTAATCCATCATCCACCTCGTGTGAGACATCGACAGCGGCATCAAACTGGGAAGTAAGGTGCCTCTCCTTTCCTTTCTATCCCCTTTGCTGCATGAAATGGATGCTCAGTCCCTCCTCTCCATGTGTGTTTGAACTCCAGTGAGTATTCAATTTGAGCCGCCACCCTCTCTCTCTCTCTCTCTCTCTCTCTCTCTCTCTCTCTCTGAGGCAAGTTCGCAAACATCCTGTTCGTCCCAGCAGCCCGGAGGTGCTCACCGATGTACCCCGGCCATCCTATCCTGCCGGACGAGTTGGCCTCCCGCACCACTTCGTCGAGCTCCGGGGTTCTCCTAGTGTGAGAGCACACCCAGGCGGCCACACTTTGACTCCCCTGCCCACAGGCTAGGAGAAGTTCACGTATTACTACTCGCGGGGAAAGTTTGTTTTGTATAAAAATATAGAAACTCATGGAAGTTTGATGCTTATGCGTGTGAGGCTGAGGATTTTTTCATTTGTTTCTTTTTTGCGAGATGAAACTTTTTTCATTTTATGTCAGCCAAAAAAATTGTGGATGTGATATGTGTGTGCGCGTGCGTTGTACACTGAATTGAAAACTATTTTTTGTCATGTGTGTTTTCCATGTTGGTTTCACAGTGTCTGTTTTTTATGTTAATGGAGTAAACAAAATAGGAAGTTCAAATTTGAGAAAGCGGCAAGATCAACTAATATGGAAACACTAAAAATTACATTGAATACAATTTTTTGTTAGTGAAGTTCAAGTTGGAAAAACATGATAAAAAAGTATTCTCTCACTTTGCACTATAAAAAAGTATATCATGTGTTGGATTGTTTCCCCAACTAGGATCTCTCTCACACACATTCTGTTTCTGCTTCGCTTCTCCTTCATATAGTTGTTACAAAAAGAGCATAGGATTTCAAAATTAGAAGCAAAAAAGCAAGCATTTCTTAAAGACAAAAAAATGTAGATGCGAAGTTCAGATTCTCCGTCGTGGATAGTTCAAAATGTTCGGTTAGAGAAAAACACACACAACAGATATTTCAAAGATTGTAATTATAGATTTCCTCTGCTTTTAGGGAAACCCTGGAAGTTCAGATTTAAATAATGGAGTTGTTCAATGTTTGTTACAAGACTAGAATTTTTTTGTTTAGATAAATAAACAAAGAAGTTAAAATTTACAAAAATGGAGCAGTTCGGTTTTTATAAAACCCCAGATTTTCTTCATTACCAAAGAATAAAATAAAGAAGTATAAACTAAAAATAAAAACAGAGTAGTTTGATGTATACAAACACCAAAACTTTTCTTGAATTTCAATAGCATGCGAAGTTCATGTTTCAGAAATTCATAGGTTCACGTGTACCAAATACTGAAGAAAATCATCAATGAAAAAAAGATTGTAAACATGGATTTTCCCCTGGTTTTTTAAGATCTACAAGTTCAAATTAAAATAAATGAGCGGTTCGATGTTTATTACATAACTAGGACTTTTCCCTATATTAATGAATAACACCAAGAAGTCCTAATTAAAAATGGAGTTGTTTGATGTTTATAAAAATCTTAGATTTTCCCCGATACTAAAGATTAAAACCACAAAGTTCAATTTTAAAAAATGGAGTAGTTCAATACATATTAAAAACTCAGTTTTTTCTCGTTACTAAATAATAAAACCAAGAATTTCAATTTTTAAAAGCAGAACAGTTCGATATTTATGTGAAATCTTTATTTTTTCCTCTTACTAAAGAATAAAACCAATAAGTTCTATTCGAAATAATGAAGAAGTTCAAAGTTTGTAACAAACTCCAATTTTCACATTTCTAACACAACAACCAAAGAAGTTAAAGTAATAAAGTTAGAGTGGTTCGATGTCTATTAAAAACTCAGATTTTTTCCGTTGCTAAGGAGAAAAGGAGAGAAGTTCGAAGTGATAACAGACAGAAGTTTGCGTACTGCATGGTGTGTGTTTCATATGAGAAAAAAATAGTAAAAAAGCAAAGTCTAATTTTTTTTGTTGCTAGAAGTTCAAGTGCTCTTCCCTCGGAAGTTCAAAAATTCTTGCTGAGCAAAAATATCTGCTCATCGTGTTAATGGGTCGTGGCCTAGGAAGTTCGAACCTTTTGCTTGTGGAAAAAATGTCGGTTTCAAACAAGATAAACAATCCAACATATGATACACCAGGATATGGTTGGTTTTTTAAATTCATTTTGCACATGAATGATCATTGGAGACATTGACATATTTGTCTTGTTATTTCTCACTATGTTTATTTTTTAGGTGTTGGAAAATGTGCAATAGAAGTTCATGTCAGACTAACGGGGCGATTCAACATTTATATAAGAATCAAAAAATTCATTTTTCTAAATAAATCAAAAATTTCATTTTTCAAGAATAAAAATGACGAAGTCCAAATTTAAACAGAGGAGTAGTTCGATGTATACGTGAAACTCAAACTATTACCATTTCTAACAAAAATAAAACTATGAAGTGTAATTTACAAAAAAATGCTTGATGCTTATTTAAAAACATATTTCCTTTCTAAGAATATAACTAAGAAGTTGAAACTAAAATAACAGAGAAGTTTGAAGTATATAAGAAAACTCATATTTGTTGCAAGAAGTTCACGTGCACCTCCGTGCATGTCGGGGATATACCCCGCGGTATGACCCAGCCGGAGGTATGACTCGGCTGGAGCGTGGCGACTGACTGGTGACCCGCCTGGAGCTTGGCGATTCACAGATAACCCGCCCGATCTTGGTGACTCATTAGTAACCCGGCGGGCGGGTCAGATGGACAAACGGGCCCAAAGCCCAGAAGGCCATCTCGCGTTATGATGGGCCGGCTTAAGAGGAAAGGGCTGACGAATATTTCCTTTACGACGAAGCAAGACCCAGACTTGTATTCAACTTGTAAGAGAAGATAGACTAGTCCTAGTCCTACTAGGACTCCACATGTAACCCGCCCGTCTAACTTATATAAGGAGGGGCAGGGCAACCCAAGAGGGGAGAAGCAACAAGAAACAATATCTAGGGCTAGACACAAAAAGCCGGTTACCGGTGACTTCCTCATGATCATAATGAGACCTAGCCACAAACAACATGTATGGTTATTACCGGATGATGTTTCCCGGGGCCCGAAGCTGTCTATATCCGCGTCTGTAACATCCCAAATTTTCAATTTGGAATGTTATACATTAGGTCATCATGCATATCATATTTTTCTCGCATTTTTCCGATCCTAGAAAATTTCATGCAACTCAAGGACCCTCGGAGAGAGTTGGAAGTTTCATTATTTTCATATTTGGGATTTCTCAAAATTGAAAATAGGATCATTGGATTTATTTAATTATCTTCATAAAGTTTTTCCTATAAAAATCTCAAGAGAGGGAATAATATGACTTTCCCAATATTTAGAAAAAATGAAGATATTATAAATAAATCAAAATTTGGTTTTGGAAGATTTATTTTGCTTAGGCAAAAATGAGCATTTTAAAAATATTATGCATGTTTGCCGTTTTTAAAGTTCGTTTTGTTTGACTCATTTTTAGGAGTCGGGGAAACTTTGTTTTATTTAAATCGGAGTTCGTTTGATATTTTTTTAATTCGTTTTGTTTTTAAAAAACGCTTCAGGCTAAGGCCCACTGCCCCAGCCAGGCCCGGCCCAGCGCCCCGCCTCCCTCTCCCTCGCGCGCCCGCCTTGGCGGAGCTCTCCGCCGCCGCCGCCACGCCCGCCGAGTCCGCCACGCCGCCCGGCTGTTGCCCCTTCCCAAGCCGGAGCACCCCCTCCTATTTATACCCTTGAACCCCCTCTCTCTCACCCGCCCATCGCCGCCCCAAAGCCGAGCCGCCAAGGACGCCTTGTTGCCGCCGCCGTTTCCGTCAGCCGGACCCGCCGCCCCCTCGTCTCCCGAACCCGCCGGAGCCCCGCCGCCCGAGCCCGCGGACCTGTGGCCAAGCCCGCGGAGGTAGCCGCCGCCCGCGCCCGTTCGATCCGGTTTTCCCTAAAAACCCGATCCGGTTTTTTTAAAAAAGATGTTCGTTTTTTCAAAAACCTAGATTGGTTTTTCGGTTTTCTTATTTAGTGAACGTTCACCGACCCGTTCGTTTCAATGAACGCGTTCGTTGGATTAGTTCTTTAACGAACGTCCGTTATTTAATCCGTTCGTCGTTTTCTTTTAAATCGGATTTAATCCGTTATTTTTCGATTCGATTTACGATCCGATTTTCAAATCTGTTTTATTTCTTGCTCGTTTATCGGAATCGGGTGATTCAAGCGCTGGAGTTTCAGAATAAACCGCCGTTCGACTAACCTACTTACACAGAGTTTTGCTACTGTAAAATTTTGACTTAATTTCAGATTTGCTAAACCGAGTCGTTCTCTCTCGAGTTCCGACTTTCGATGCTTTAT
Organism: Aegilops bicornis; assembly: GCA_021605145.1. Taxonomy (NCBI): domain Eukaryota; kingdom Viridiplantae; phylum Streptophyta; class Magnoliopsida; order Poales; family Poaceae; genus Aegilops; species Aegilops bicornis. The sequence goes on from CM038672.1 coordinate 366,436,275, forward strand.
TTGATTCGATTCTTTTGCAAACTGTGGTTCTTAAGTTGAACTATCTGGTTAGATCTTTTATTCGAGATTTCCCCATGCATTAGATGAGTACTTATTGTATGCTTGTTGTTTGTCTGCGTTAGATCACCGGAGTGCGCCGCTTGTTACTTCGAATCTCTAGGTCTCGCGGATCATCAGCAAGGCAAGTAACACTTTGATCATACTTTTCTACTACCCGGTTTTATTGCATTAGATCAAACCCTCAAACACTTGCATGTTAGGATCTAATTAAATTGTGGGATGGGAAGTAGATTGAGGTAGTACCTATTACCTGTTTTACTTATGAAACCTTGGGAGTTACTTCTACGTTTGCTTGATCATGCCATGCTATGCTAGTAGACGTGGATTGGGTGAGTGAATATCCATGATGATGTGAGATTGTTAATTAATGGTTTATCTAAGGTGGCAACTTAAACACACATCTGGGTGGATTGAGGCACTGGTTTCTATCAGGACGTGCCTGTATTTCTTCGGACCGCCACCCAGGCTCGAAGGGATCAGAAGATTATTCAAACTGGAAACTTCCGGGTGCAGCCACAAGCCAATTATGGGCTCTGGCGTAGTTGACTAAGTTGTGCGAACTCTTACGGGTAGGCTAGCTGATGTAGGGGATGTAGGTTGGTACGGTCTACCCACATGTAAGGTGCTAAGCGCTCGAAAGACTATGTCTCGGTCATCCGTTTCTCAAACACCATGTAGTCACGAGAACCAAACGGAGGCGATCGAGTCTTGTGGGGAAAAGTGCGCAAACCTCTGCAGAGTGTATAAACTAATCATGATTAGCCGTGTCCCCGGTTATGGACAATCTTGAGTATCTAGTACTTGAATATCATGTGAATCTCAACATGTTACTTCTAATAATAAAGTTATTGGGTTTTAATGAGTACCTTTTAATTGGGATTGAGTATGATGTCAACCATTCTCAATGTTTAACAACCACCATGATAGTTAAATAAAATTATTCCTTTGATGTAGGGAAAAATCAGCTTTATGCAAAAATGTAACCGTAGAGCCTTACCACCAGCCATATATGCATGTAGTATAGGTTTGTTGCTTCATTGTTCTCTATGTGTTACATTGCCGCATATTCCATGTCTTGACCCGTTTTCGGGCTGCAACTTTTCACGCTGAGACTTTTGAGACGACAGTAAGGTGTTAGGTCGTGGTTCTATACTCGGTGATGCTGTTGGAGTTGATGGACTCACTCGTTTTCCAAGCCTTCATTGTTATTATTAGATGGCCTTAAGCCATATTATTGTATTAAGTTCCCTTGTGGACAACGATGTAATAAGTGTGTGATTGCTACTACTGCTATAAATCCTTGAAATCTTGTGTGGTGTCAGCATTACTGATCCAGGGATGACACTGAGCACAGAGCGCTGGATCCATTCGGGTCTGGTCGCTACAGAGAATGGTATCAGAGCACACGCTGACTATAGGACACGACCACTAAGATAAAGCCATAGATCACTATTCTCTTCCCATTTTCTAACTCCTCATCTTTTCTACTCTCTTTAGGATGACGGACGCGAAGATCAAGTACACCCAACCGGATGAAGGCACACCTTTTGGATTTCACTTGAACGAAGTTACCAAGTACCTGAACATTGGATTACCAAGCTTCACGGGACTTTCAACGCCACTCATCAAGAGGAGCGCTGGAAGATTCACGCTCACGTTCGGGAAGGACATTCGCCCCAATCACCAAGCCTATAGATAGTGTTTTGATTGCACCAACTTGGAGTCAGGAAAGAGCATGGCAGCTCACATCACCATGGGACGCATTGGAGAAGTTTATCAAGAAGACCTCAAGGACACAATCTACCAGATTTGCGGACGCCGAGATGACAAATGGGACATCGTCAGCACCAAGAAGGATAGATCCATTGCAGCATTCATCCAGGAGTTAAACCAGCACATTCGACGCCAGGAGAACCGGATGTGCAATGATATGTTGGAGTTCTGAGAAAGCAAAGGGAAGGATCATCGAACTTGAAGAAGAACTAAAGACAACTCGCAAGGACTATATGGGCGAGATCGTAGCTCTAGCAAGACACAATAACTATCTTAAGTACGAGATTTAAGAGCTCAAGAAGAATTTGGCGCTCATGAACGAGGACCAGTATGTCTATTGCACAAGCGACTACATCAACATCGACGACACCTATTCGGATACAAGTGAACCCGACTTTGAAGACGAAGCGAGGCGGACATTATGGAGTCTTCCACGGTTCAAATTAGTAGAAGTCCCCCACATATTAGTAGTATTCCCTCCATGTAAATCCTTATAGTACACGCACTTTTGCGATAGTTAGACCGTTGTAAGCCTTTGTTTGATTGAATGAAGTGATTTTTGTGTGTATTTGCTCATGTGCATTTGGGTAGTGATTCCCCTTAGCCCTCATTCTATTCTAAATTCTCATCTTTTCTAAACCCATCAGATGCCTCCGAGACGCGACCCCGGATTTGTTTTCCCGCCAGAGATCACCCAAGCGATCCAAAGAATACCCTGATTCAAACATTGGTGCAGAACCAGGGCAACAACAACAACAACAACAACAACAACCCACCGCCACCACCACCTACGGATCATCTGACTCGTTTCCTTAGACTGAACCCGCCGGTGTATTCCAGTAGCACCGAGCCGATTGTAGCAGATGACTGGCTCCGCAAGATAGGAAGGGAGCTGACCACTGCAGGATGCACGGATGGAGAAAGAGTGAAGTTTGCAGCACATCGACTTGAAGGACCCTTGACTGACATCTTTGGGAGAATTTCACAACCACTTACCACTGTAGAATCTTGTCACATGGGATCAATTTCAGCAAGCTTTTCGACCGCCCATGTTTCAAAGGGAGCTATGGCCATGAAGAAGCGTGAGTTTATAACTTACGCCAAGGAGGAAGGACTGTTGGCGATTACATGGATGACTTTAGTAAACTAGCACGTTATGCCCCGGATAGCGTTACTACGGATGCTGACTAAACAGAGAAGTTTCTAGAAGGGTGAATGATGAGTTGACATGCCGTTGATGGTAGCCAGTTTCAATAACTACCAGGAGTTAGTAGACCGAGCCCTCATGATTGAAGGAAAGCGACATCAAATTGAGAACTGCATAGCGGAAGTATGGGCAAGGAAAGTATAACTCTGGAGCTCGTGAAACCTCGTTATACCCCCAAATCAGGAATTCAGTTTGAGATACCCATGGAGGAGGTAATTCGCATAACCATAACAGCACCAAGAATGGGAGCAGGGAATGGAGGAAGTAATGGACAGAATCGCACCAACCCGTCAACACCATCCAAAGTAGACACTGAGTCATATTACTTGCTTTAAGTGCATAAGGCGGGCATTATGCCAATGGTATCCGGAAGGCGAATGGAAATGGCAATGGAAGCTCGGAAAGAAGCCCAACCCTTTCAATAGGGGACGGTGAACCACATTGAAGTGGAGGAGGTTGAAGATCAGCCCGATGCACGATGTCGGTAAGTTTTTGGTTAAGTCATTTACTGCGGTTGTTCTTTTCGATCTTTGGTGCATCGCATTCATACATATCAAGGGGATTTGTGGATAAGTACAAGTTACCAACCCAAGCCCTTAGGTCACCCATGCTAGTAACCTCACCCGAGCAGAGTACATGGCTAGTAAATGGTGTGATCGACCGCCATTAAGGATTGGACACTATGTTTTCCCCTCGGACCTAATAGTTACGGAATCCCAAGGATTGGATGTGATATTAGGAATGGATTGGTTATCAAAGTATGGAGGAAACATTGATTGCTCCACTAGATCAATTTTGCTCACCACACACGAAGGAAGAAGGATTAAGTATGTATCACGGACGAGCCGAGGAGAGCACAAGTTAATTGCTTATCGTGAGTGGTACAGAAGAAGTACCAGTGGTGAAGGATTTTCTGATGTATTTCGAAAGAGTTGCTGTGAATGCCACCGGATAGAGACATTGAGTTTTTGATCGAGCTGTTGCCGTGAACAGGCCCAATATCGAAGCGACCATATAGGATGCGGCCACAGGATTTGGCGGAAATCAAGAAGCAGATTAAGGAACTATTGGATAAAGGTTTTATCGCCCAAGTTCTTCACCTTGGGGATCACCCGCTTTGCTAGTGGAGAAGAAGGATGGATCGTTAAGAATGGTTGTTGATTATCGTGGATTGAATGAAGTAACAATCAAGAACAAGTACCCACTACCTATGATAAATGATCTGTTTGATCGCTTGCAAGGAGCCAAGGTGTTTTCCAAGATCGACTTGCGATCAGGGTACCATCAATTGAAGATTCGGGAGCAGGACATACCCAAGACAGCATTTACCACGAGATATGGACTATACGAGTATACCGTTATGTCATTTGAATGACTAACGCACCAGCCTATTTCATGAACACGATGAACAAAGTGTTTATGGAGTTTTTGGATAAGTTCGTCGTGGTGTTCATTGATGACATTTTGATTTTCTCGAAGAATGAAGAGGAACACAAGGAACATTTGCGATTGGTTTTGGAGAAACCGAGGGAACACCAGTTGTATGCCAAGTTCACAAATGTGAGTTTTGGCTAAAGGAAGTTGGATTTCTCGGACATGTTATATCCGGAGAAGGGATAGCGATTGACCCCACAAAAGTTGAGACCGTAACCAAATGGGAAGCACCAACGACAGTTGGAGAGATTCGAGTTTCCTTGGACTCGCAGGATACTACCGAAGGTTCATTGAGAATTTCTCAAGGATTGCTAAGCCTATGACAGAATTGTTGAAGAAGGAAAACAAATTCATATGGATCAAAGACCTGTGAGGCAAGTTTTCGGGAGTTGAAGAAAAGATTGGTCACCTCACTAGTCTTGATATTGCGGATCGGACTAAGGATTATGAGGTGTATTACACGCTTCACGTCGAGGACTTGGAGCAGTGCTTATGCAGGAAGGAAGAGTTGTTTCGTATGCTTCACGACAACTTAAGCCCCATGAGTTGAATTATGGCACTCATGATTTGGAGTTAGCAGCCAGTTGTGCATGCCACGAAGACGTGGAGACATTTTCTCATTGGAAATCATTGTGAAGTATATACGGATCACAAGAGTTTGAAGTACATCTTCACACGTATGAAATTGAATCTCGAGACAAAGGAGATGGTTAGAGCTTATCAAGGATTATGACATGAGATTGCATTATCAACCCGGGAAGGCTAATGTCGTAGCAGACGCATTGAGCCGTAAGAGCCACGTCAATACCCTAACGATGGGAGGAATACCCAAAGAGTTAGCCGAGGACCTTCGAGAGCTATGCTTGGAAATAGTTCGAAAGGCTATGCAAAGACAGATTGGAGATTCAAATACAACGATGGACAAAATCGAGAAGCCCAAAAGGCGATAAGGAAGTTGCCTCTATAAAAGAGAAAATGAGCAAAGGAAAGGCTAAAGGATTTCGTGAGGATGAGCACGATACCCTATGGTTTGAAGACCGTGTTTATGTGCCCAATGACCCGGAGATCGTGAAGTTGATTTTACAAGAACCTCATGATTCACCCTATTCGATTCACCCAGGAAATACCAAGATGTATTTGGATTTGAAGAATACTTTCCGGTGGACCGGAATGAAGAAGGATATTGCGGAGTATGTAGCAGTTTATGGCGTATGTCGAAAGTAAAGGCAGAACATCGAGAAGCCGGCAGGATTGTTACAACCATTGCCGATACCCGAATGGAAGTGGGATAAACTAGGCATGGATTTTATCACAGGATTGCCAAAGACTCGTTCAGGATATGACTCGATTTGGGTTATAGTTGACCGTTTGACCAAGGTAGCTCATTTTATTCCAGTCAAGACCACCTATAGCAGTGCTAAGTTGGCAAAGATATACATGACCAGAATTGTGTGCTTACACGGAGTTCCGAGGAGGAACCCAGTTTACCTCGAAATTTTGGAACCGGGCCAGCACGAAACATTGGGAACCCGATTGGAATTCAAAGACTTTTCCACCCACCGACCGATGGATGACCGAGAGAGTCAATCAGATTTTGGAAGATATCTTTGAGAGCTTGTGCCCTAGATTATGGATCTAGCTGGGATGAAAATTTGCCGTATGCAGAATTTTCCTACAACAACAGTTACCAAACCAGCTTGAAGATGGCACCTTTCGAGGCTTTGTATGGAAGAAGGTGCAGGACACCGTTGTTATGGGACGAAACTGGAGATCGTCAGTTGTTTGGACCAGATTTGATTAAGGAGTCCGAACAGAAAGTTAAGTTGATTCGAGATGTGCTCAAGGTAGCCCAGTCCGGACAAAAGAGCTATCTTGATTCAAAGCGCAAAGCGATTGAATATGAAGTTGGAGACAGAGTATATCTCGAGTATCCCCGCTTGAGGAGTTAAGCGTTTTGGAGTTAAAGGAAAGTTAGCACCACGCTTTGTTGGACCGTATAAGATTTTGCAACGCATGGGAGAAGTTGCTTATAAGTTGGAATTACGGAAGGACTGTCGGGAGTTCATGACGTATTCCATGTTTCTCGATTGAAGAAATGTCACCCGAGATAGCAGAGGTACCGTTAAGAGACACAGTACACCGGAAGCAATTCAGTTGAAGGATGACTTGACATATGAGGAAAAACTGTTAAGATTCTCGATTATGCCAGCAGAGTTACCCGCAAAGAAGGTTATCAAGTTTTGCAAAGTTCGGTGGAGCCACCACACCGAGGATGAAGCCACACGGGAAAGAGAGGAAGTTTTGCTCAAGGACCACCCTCACCTATTTTCTAGTTAACCCGAATCTCGAGGGCGAGATTCATCTTAAGGGGGTAGGTTTGTAACATCCCAAATTTTCAATTTGGAATGTTATACATTAGGTCATCATGCATATCATATTTTTCTCGCATTTTTCCGATCCTAGAAAATTTCATGCAACTCAAGGACCCTCGGAGAGAGTTGGAAGTTTCATTATTTTCATATTTGGGATTTCTCAAAATTGAAAATAGGATCATTGGATTTATTTAATTATCTTCATAAAGTTTTTCCTATAAAAATCTCAAGAGAGGGAATAATATGACTTCCCAATATTTAGAAAAAATGAAGATATTATAAATAAATCAAAATTTGGTTTTGGAAGATTTATTTTGCTTAGGCAAAATGAGCATTTTAAAATATTATGCATGTTTGCCGCTTTTAAAGTTCGCTTTGTTCGACTCATTTTTAGGAGTCGGGAAAATTTGTTTTATTTAAATCGGAGTTCGCTTTGATATTTTTTAATTGCTTTTGTTTAAAAACGCCGTCCCCCTCGGGCCAAGGCCCGGCCCACCAGCCAGGCCGGCCCGGCGCCCGCCTCCCTCTCCTCGCGCGCCCGCCCGGGAGCTCTCCGCCGCCCGACGCCACCCCGCCGCCCGAGTCCGCCGCCGCCCGGCTCCGTTGCCCCTTCCCCAAGCCGAGCACCCCCTCCTATTTATACCTTGGGACCCCCCTCTCTCTCACCCGCCCGTCGCCGCCCCAAGCCGAGCCGCCGCCGCCAAGACGCCGCCGCCGCGCCGCCGTTTCCGTCGTGACGCGGACCCGCCGCCCTCGTCTCCCGAACCCGCGGAGCCCGCCGCCCGAGCCCGCGGACCTCGCCGGCGAAGCCCCGCCGGAGGTAGCCGCCGCCCCGCGCCGTTCCGATCCGGTTTTCCCCTAAAAACCCGATCCGGTTTTTTTTTAAAAAAAGATGTTCGGTTTTTTTCAAAAACCTAGATTGGTTTTTTTTTCGGTTTTCTTATTTAGTGAACGTTCACCGACCCGTTCGTTTCAATGAACGCGTTCGTTGGATTAGTTCTGTTAACGAACGTCCGTTATTTAATCCGTTCGTCGTTTTTCTTTTAAATCGGATTTAATCCGTTATTTTTCAGATTCGATTTCTGATCCGATTTTCAAATCTGTTTTATTTCTTGCTCGTTTATCGGAATCAGGTGATTCAAGCGCCTGGAGTTTCGTAAAGAAACCGCCGTTCCGACTAACCTACTTACACAGAGTTTTGCTACTGTAAAATTTTGACTTAATTTCAGATTTGCTAAACCGAGTCGTTCTCTCTCGAGTTCCGACTTTCGATGCTTTATTTGATTCGATTCTTTTGCAACCAGGGTTCTTAAGTTGAACTATCTGGTTAGATCTTTTATTCGAGATTTCCTGTGCATTAGATGAGTACTTATTGTATGCTTGTTGTTTGTCTGCGTTAGATCACCCGAGTGCGCCGCTTGTTACTTGAATCTCTAGGACTCGCGGATCATCAAGAAGGCAAGTAACACTTTGATCATACTTTTCTACTACCCAGCTTTTATTGCATTAGATCAAACCCTCAAACACTTGCATGTTAGGATCTAATTAAATTGTGGGATGGGAAGTAGATTGAGGTAGTACCTATTACCTGTTTTACTTATGAAACCTTGGGAGTTACTTCTACGTTTGCTTGATCATGCCATGCTATGCTAGTAGACGTGGATTGGGTGAGTGAATATCCATGACAGATGTGAGATTGTTAATTAATGGTTTATCTAAGGTGGCAACTTAAACACACATCTGGGTGGATTGAGGCACTGGTTTCTATCAGGACTTGCTGTATTTCTTGGACCGCCACCTGTGCTCTAAGGGATCATAAGATTATTCAAACTGGAAACTTCCGTGTGCAGCCACAAGCCAATTATGGGCTCTGGCGTAGTTGACTAAGTTGTGCGAACTCTTACGGGTAGGCTAGCTGATGTAGGGGATGTAGGTTGGTACGGTCTACCCACATGTAAGGTGCTAAGCGCTTACGAAAGACTATGTCTCGGTCATCCGCTTTCTCAAACACCATGTAGTTCGAGAACCAAACGGAGGCGATCGAGTCTTGTGGGGAAAAGTGCGCAAACCTCTGCAGAGTGTATAAACTAATCATGATGAGCCGTGTCCCCGGTTATGGACAATCTTGAGTATCTAGTACTTGAATATCATGTGAATCTCAACATGTTACTTCTAATAATAAAGTTATTGGGTTTTAATGAGTACCTTTTAATTGGGATTGAGGATGTCATCAACCATTCTCAATGTTTAACAACCACCATGATAGTTAAATAAAATTATTCCTTTGATGTAGGGAAAAATCAGCTTTATGCAAAAATGTAACCGTAGAGCCTTACCACCAGCCATATATGCATGTAGTATAGGTTTGTTGCTTCATTGTTCTCTATGTGTTACATTGCGGCATATTCCATGTCTTGACCCATTTTCGGGCTGCAACTTTTCACGTATGCAGACTTTTCGCATTTGACAGTAAGGTGTTAGGTCGTAGTTCTATACTCGGTGATGCCGTTGGAGTTGATGGACTCACTCGTTTTCCAAGCCTTCATTGTTATTATTAGATGGCCTTAAGCCATATTATTGTATTAAGTTCCCTTGTGGACAACGATGTAATAAGTGTGTGATTGCTACTCGCTATAAATCCTTGAATCTTGTGTGGTGTCGGCATCGATCCAGGGGATGACACTTGAGCACAGAGGCCTGGATCCATTCGGTCTGGTCGCTACAGAGAATGGTATCAGAGCACACGCTGACTGTAGGACACGACCACTAAGATAAAGCCATAGATCACTATTCTCTTCCCATTTTCTAACTCCTCATCTTTTCTACTCTCTTTAGGATGACGGACGCGAAGATCAAGTACACCCAACGGATGAAGGCACACCTTTTGGATTTCACTTAAACGAAGTTACCAAGTACACGAACATTGGATTACCAAGCTTCACCGGACTTTCAACGCCACTCTGCTCAAGAGGAGCGCCTTTGGAAGATTCACGCTCACGTTCCAGGAAGGACATTCGCCCCAATCACCAAGCCTATAGATAGTGTTTTGATTGCACCAACTTGGAGTCCGGGAAAGAGCATGGCAGCTCACATCACCATGGGACGCATTGGAGAAGTTTATCAAGAAGACCTCAAGGACACAATCTACCAGATTTGCGGACGCCGAGATGACAAATGGGACATCACAAGCACCAAGAAGGATAGATCCATTGCAGCATTCATCCAGGAGTTAAACCCAGCACATTCGACGCCAGGAGAACGGATGTGCAATGATATGTTGGAGTTCTGAGAAAGCAAAGGGAAGGATCATCGAACTTGAAGAAGAACTAAAGACAACTCGCAAGGACTATATGGACGAGATCGTAGCTCTAGCAAGACACAATAACGATCTTAAGTACGAGATTGAAGAGCTCAAGAAGAAGTTGGCGCTCAGAACGAGGACCAAGATGTCGATTGCCCAAGCGACTACATCAACATCGACGACACCGATTCGGATCCAAGTGAACCCGACTTTGAAGACGAAGCAGAGGCAGACATTATGGAGTCTTCCACGGTTCAAATTAGTAGAAGTCCCCACATATTAGTAGTATTCCTCCATGTAAATCCTTATAGTACACGCACTTTTGCGATAGTTAGACCGTTGTAAGCCTTTGTTTGATTGAATGAAGTGATTTTGTGTGTATTTGCTCATGTGCATTTGGGTAGTGATTCCCTTAGCCCTCATTCTATTCTAAATTCTCATCTTTTCTAAACCCATCAGATGCCTCCGAGACGCGACCGGATTTGTTTTCCCGCCAGAGATCACCCAACCGATCCAAAGAGCAGAATACCCCGATTCAAACATTGGTGCGTAACTGTGGCAACAACAACAACAACAACAACAACAACCCACCGCCACCACCACTGCGGATCATCCGACTTCGTTTCCTTAGACCGAACCCGCGGTGTATTCCAAAGAGCACCGAGCCGATTGTAGCAGATGACGGCTCCGCAAGATAGGAAGGGAGCTGACCACGCAGGATGCACGGATGGAGAAAGAGTGAAGTTTGCAGCACATCAGCTTGAAGGACCCGCAGAAGCATGGTGGGAGAATTTCACAGCCCACTTACCTGTAGATACCGCCACATGGGATCAATTTCAGCAAGCTTTTCAGACTGCCCATGTTTCGGCAGGAGCTATGGCCATGAAGAAGCGTGAGTTTCGCAACTTACGCCAAGGAGGAAGGACTGTTGGCCAGTACATGGATGACTTTAGTAAACTAGCACGTTATGCCCCAGATGACGTTGCTACGGATGCAGCTAAACAGGAGAAGTTTCTAGAAGGACTGAATGATGAGTTCAGCATGCCGTTGATGGTAGCCAGTTTCAATAACTACCAGGAGTTAGTAGACCGAGCCCTCATGATTGAAGGAAAGCAAAGAAGAATTGAGAACTGCAAGCGGAAGTATGGGCAAGGAAAGTATAACTCTGGAGCTCAAGAAACCTCGTTATACCCCCAAATCAGGAATTCAGCCAAAGATACCCATGGAGGAGGTAATTCAGCATAACCATAACAGCACCAAGAATGGGAACGGGAATGGAGGAAGTAATGGATGTAATCGCACCAACCCGTCAACACCATCCAAAGTAGACCTGAGTCATATTACTTGCTTTAAGTGCCGCAAGACGGGGCATTATGCCAATGACTGTCGAGAAGGCGAATGGAAATGGCAATGGAAGCTCGAAAGAAGCCCAACCCTTTCAATAGGGGACGGTGAACCACATTGAAGTGGAGGAGGTTGAAGATCAGCCCGATGCAAAGAATCGGTAAGTTTTTGGTTAAGTCATTTATCGCAGTTGTTCTTTTCGATCTTTGGTGCATCGCATTCATACATATCAAGGGATTTGTGGATAAGTACAAGTTACCAACCCAAGCCCTTAGGTCACCCATGCTAGTAACCTCACGGGAGCAGAGTACATGGCTAGTAAATGGTGTGATCGATCGCCATTAAGGATTGGACACTATGTTTTCCCCTCGGACCTAATAGTTGTGGAATCCCAAGGATTGGATGTGATATTAGGAATGGATTGGTTATCAAAGTATGGAGGAAACATTGATTGCTCCACTAGATCAATTTTGCTCACCACACGAAGGAAGAAGGATTAAGTATGTATCACTACGAGCCGAGGAGAGCACAAGTTAATTGCTTATCGTGAGTGGTACAGAAGAAGTACCGATGGTGAAGGATTTTCACGATGTATTTCGGAAGAGTTGCTGTGAATGCCACGGATAGAGACATTGAGTTTTGATCGAGTTGCCGTGAACAGGCCCAATATCGAAGCGACCATATAGGATGCCAAAGACAGGATTTGGCGGAAATCAAGAAGCAGATTAAGGAACTATTGGATAAAGGTTTTATACGCCCAAGTTCTTCACCTTGGGGATCACCCGCTTTGCTAGTGGAGAAGAAGGATGGATCGTTAAGAATGGTTGTTGATTATCGTGGATTGAATGAAGTAACAATCAAGAACAAGTACCCACTACCTATGATAAATGATCTGTTTGATCGCTTGCAAGGAGCCAAGGTGTTTTCCAAGATCGACTTGCGATCAGGGTACCATCAATTGAAGATTCGGGAGCAGGACATACCCAAGACAGCATTTACCACGAGATATGGACTATACGAGTATACCGTTATGTCATTTGGACTGACTAACGCACCAGCCTATTTCATGAACACGATGAACAAAGTGTTTATGGAGTTTTTGGATAAGTTCGTCGTGGTGTTCATTGATGACATTTTGATTTTCTCGAAGAATGAAGAGGAACACAATGAACATTTGCGATTGGTTTTGGAGAAACTGAGGGAACACCAGTTGTATGCCAAGTTCAGCAAATGTGAGTTTTGGCTAAAGGAAGTTGGATTTCTCGGACATGTTATATCCGGAGAAGGGATAGCAGTTGACCCCACAAAAGTTGAGACCGTAACCAAATGGGAAGCACCAACGACAGTTGGAGAGATTCGGAGTTTCCTTGGACTCGCAGGATACTACCGAGGGTTCATTGAGAATTTCTCAAGGATTGCTAAGCCTATGACAGAATTGTTGAAGAAGGAAAACAAATTCATATGGACTGAAGATTGTGAGGCAAGTTTTCAGGAGTTGAAGAAAAGATTGGTCACCTCACCAGTCTTGATATTGCCAGATCAGACTAAGGATTATGAGGTGTATTACGACGCTTCACGTCGAGGACTTGGAGCAGTGCTTATGCAGGAAGGAAGAGTTGTTTCGTATGCTTCACGACAACTTAAGCCCCATGAGTTGAATTATGGCACTCATGATTTGGAGTTAGCAGCAGTTGTGCATGCCCTGAAGACGTGGAGACATTTTCTCATTGGAAATCATTGTGAAGTATATACGGATCACAAGAGTTTGAAGTACATCTTCACACGTATGAATTGAATCTCGAGACAAAGGAGATGGTTAGAGCTTATCAAGGATTATGACATGAGATTGCATTATCACCCGGGAAGGCTAATGTCGTAGCAAAGCGCATTGAGCCGTAAGAGCCACGTCAATACCCTAATGATGGGAGGAATACCCAAAGAGTTAGCCGAGGACCTTCGAGAGCTATGTTTGGAAATAGTTCCGAAAGGCTATGCAAAGAAGCATTGGAGATTCAATCGACAGCGATGGACAAAATCGAGAAGCCCAAAAGGCAGATAAGGAAGTTGCCTCTATAAAAGAGAAAATGAGCAAAGGAAAGGCTAAAGTATTTCGTGAGGATGAGCACGATACCCTATGGTTTGAAGACCGTGTTTATGTGCCCAATGACCCGGAGATCAGGAAGTTGATTTTACAAGAACCTCATGATTCACCCTATTCGATTCACCCAGGAAATACCAAGATGTATTTGGATTTGAAGAATACTTTCTGGTGGACCGGAATGAAGAAGGATATTGCGGAGTATGTAGCTGTTTGCGATGTATGTCAGAAAGTAAAGGTAGAACATCAGAAGCCAGCAGGATTGTTACAACCATTGCCGATACCCGAATGGAAGTGGGATAAACTAGGCATGGATTTTATCACAGGATTGCCAAAGACTCGTTCAGGATATGACTCGATTTGGGTTATAGTTGACCGTTTGACCAAGGTAGCTCATTTTATTCCAGTCAAGACCACCTATAGCAGTGCTAAGTTGGCAAAGATATACATGACCAGAATTGTGTGCTTACACGGAGTTCCGAGGAGGAACCCAGTTTACCTCGAAATTTTGGAACCAGTTGCACGAAACATTGGGAACCCGATTGGAATTGACAGACTTTCCACCCACCGACCGATGGATGACCGAGAGAGTCAATCAGATTTTGGAAGATATCTTTGAGAGCTTGTGCCCTAGATTATGGATCTAGCTGGGATGAAAATTTGCCGTATGCAGAATTTTCCTACAACAACAGTTACCAAACCAGCTTGAAGATGGCACCTTCGAGGCTTTGTATGGAAGAAGGTGCAGGACACCGTTGTTATGGGACCTAAACCGGAGATCGTCGGTTGTTTGGACCAGATTTGATTAAGGAGTCTCAATGTAAAGTTAAGTTGATTCGAGATGTGCTCAAGGTAGCCCAGTCCGCATAAAAGAGCTATGCCGATTCAAAGCGCCAGCGATTGAATATGAAGTTGGAGACAGTATATCTCGAGTATCCCGCCGAGGAGTTAAGCGTTTTGGAGTTAAAGGAAAGTTAGCACCACGCTTTTGTTGGACCGTATAAGATTTTGCAACGCATGGGAGAAGTTGCTTATAAGTTGGAATTACGGAAGGACTGTCAGGAGTTCATGGCGTATTCCATGTTTCTCGATTGAAGAAATGTCACCCGAGATAGCAGAGGTACCGTTAAGAGACACGGTGCCACCGGAAGCAATTCAGTTGAAGGATGACTTGACATATGAGGAAAAACCTGTTAAGATTCTCGATTATGCCAGCAGAGTTACCCGCAAAGCAAGGTTATCAAGTTTTGCAAAGTTCATTGGAGCCACCACACCGAGGATGAAGCCACCGGGAAAGAGAGGAAGTTTTGCTCAAGGACCACCTCACCTATTTTCTAGCCAACCCGAATCTCGAGGGCTAGATTCATCTTAAGGGGGTAGGTTTGTAACATCCCAAATTTTCAATTTGGAATGTTATACATTAGGTCATCATGCATATCATATTTTTCTCGCATTTTTCCGATCCTAGAAAATTTCATGCAACTCAAGGACCCTCGGAGAGAGTTGGAAGTTTCATTATTTTCATATTTGGGATTTCTCAAAATTGAAAATAGGATCATTGGATTTATTTAATTATCTTCATAAAGTTTTTCCTATAAAAATCTCAAGAGAGGGAATAATATGACTTTCCCAATATTTTAAAAAAATGAAGATATTATAAATAAATCAAAATTTGGTTTTGGAAGATTTATTTTGCTTAGGCAAAAATGAGCATTTTAAAAATATTATGCATATTTGCCGTTTTTAAAGTTCGTTTTGTTCGACTCAATTTTAGGAGTCGGGGAAAATTTGTTTTATTTAAATCGGAGTTCGTTTGATATTTTTTTTAATTCGTTTTGTTTAAAAAAACGTCCCCCACAGGCCAAGGCCCGGCCCGGCCCAGCCAGCCAGGCCCGGCCCAGCCCGCCTCCCTCTCCCTCGCCTTGGCGGGGAGCTCTCCGCCGCCGCCACGCCACCCGCCGCCGAGTCCGCCGCCGCCCGGCTCCGTTGCTTCCCCAAGCCGGAGCACCCTCCTATTTATACCCGCGGACCCCCCTCTCTCTCACCCGCCGCCGTTGCCCCAAGCCGAGCCGCCGCCGCCCAAGGGCCTTGCCGCCGCGCCGTTTCCGTCGCCGACGCGGACCCCGCCGCCCTCGTCTCCCGAACCGCGGAGCCTGCGGACCTCGCCCGTGAAGCCCCGCCGGAGGTAGCCGCCGCCCCGCGCCGTTCCGATCCGGTTTTCCCCTAAAAAACCCGATCCGGTTTTAAAAAAAAAAGATGTTCGGTTTTTTTTCAAAAACCTAGATTGGTTTTTTTTCGGTTTTCTTATTTAGTGAACGTTCACCGACCCGTTCGTTTCAATGAACGCGTTCGTTGGATTAGTTCTGTTAACGAACGTCCGTTATTTAATCCGTTCGTCGTTTTCTTTTAAATCGGATTTAATCCGTTATTTTTGATTCGATTTACGATCCGATTTTCAAATCTGTTTTATTTCTTGCTCGTTTATCGGAATCAGGTGATTCAAGCGCTGGAGTTTAAATATGAAACCGCCGTTCCGACTAACCTACTTACACAGAGTTTTGCTACTGTAAAATTTTGACTTAATTTCAGATTTGCTAAACCGAGTCGTTCTCTCTCGAGTTCCGACTTTCGATGCTTTATTTGATTCGATTCTTTTGCAACCAGGGTTCTTAAGTTGAACTATCTGGTTAGATCTTTTATTCGAGATTTCCCTGTGCATTAGATGAGTACTTATTGTATGCTTGTTGTTTATGCATGTTAGATCACCCGTGAGTGCGCCCGCTTGTTACTTGAATCTCTAGGACTCATGGATCATCGGCAAGGCAAGTAACACTTTGATCATACTTTTCTACTACCCAGTTTTATTGCATTAGATCAAACCCTCAAACACTTGCATGTTAGGATCTAATTAAATTGTGGGATGGGAAGTAGATTGAGGTAGTACCTATTACCTGTTTTACTTATGAAACCTTGGGAGTTACTTCTACGTTTGCTTGATCATGCCATGCTATGCTAGTAGACGTGGATTGGGTGAGTGAATATCCATGACAGATGTGAGATTGTTAATTAATGGTTTATCTAAGGTGGCAACTTAAACACACATCCGGGTGGATTGAGGCACCTGGTTTCTATTAGGACTTGCTGTATTTCTTGGGACCGCCACCTGTGCTCTAAGGGATCATAAGATTATTCAAAGTGGAAACTTCCGTGTGCAGCCACAAGCCAATTATGGGCTCTGGCGTAGTTGACTAAGTTGTGCGAACTCTTACGGGTAGGCTAGCTGATGTAGGGGATGTAGGTTGGTACGGTCTACCCACATGTAAGGTGCTAGCGCTTCTGAAAGACTATGTCTCGGTCATCCGTTTCTCAAACACCATGTAGTGCGAGAACCAAACGGAGGCGATCGAGTCTTGTGGGGAAAAGTGCGCAAACCTCTGCAGAGTGTATAAACTAATCATGATTAGCCGTGTCCCCGGTTATGGACAATCTTGAGTATCTAGTACTTGAATATCATGTGAATCTCAACATGTTACTTCTAATAATAAAGTTATTGGGTTTTAATGAGTACCTTTTAATTGGGATTGAGGATGCTGTCAACCATTCTCAATGTTTAACAACCACCATGATAGTTAAATAAAATTATTCCTTTGATGTAGGGAAAAATCAGCTTTATGCAAAAATGTAACCGTAGAGCCTTACCACCAGCCATATATGCATGTAGTATAGGTTTGTTGCTTCAATGTTCTCTATGTGTTACATTGCCAGCATATTCCATGTGCTGACCCGTTTTCGGGCTGCAACTTTTCACGCTATGCAGACTTTTCAGACGACAGTAAGGTGTTAGGTCGTGGTTCTATACTCGGTGATGCCGTTGGAGTTGATGGACTCACTCGTTTTCCAAGCCTTCATTGTTATTATTAGATGGCCTTAAGCCATATTATTGTATTAAGTTCCCTTGTGGACAACGATGTAATAAGTGTGTGATTGCTACTCTGCTATAAATCCTTGATCTTGTGTGGTGTCGACATTCTTGATCCAGGGATGACACTGAGCACAGAGCGTTGGATCCATTCGGGTCTGGTCGCTAC
The DNA here is from genome assembly GCA_021605145.1 of Aegilops bicornis. Lineage (NCBI taxonomy): Eukaryota > Viridiplantae > Streptophyta > Magnoliopsida > Poales > Poaceae > Aegilops > Aegilops bicornis. Next base: position 366,453,952 of record CM038672.1, read on the forward strand.
AGCGTCTTGTGTGTTGCATCTCTCGATTCCGCTCAACCCCTTCAAGCTACCACATAGATGTGTTGGCCTCGCGACTAAGTCCTTACACTAGGACATCTGACGTGACAATTCCACGACAGTTGGCGCCCACCGTGGGGCGAGCACGGTGGTGTTGAGTTCTTGGAGGGATTTCTTCAGGGATTGAGAAGCTTGCAGTTCATCAGATGAATGAAAATTTGAGAAATTAGGATTGTGTCAGCTCGCACATGTTGGCAAGACCGACTAGTTTGTTTTTTATCAAGAGCCGCCACGGAAGTATCTTATCGTCTGACCTGACTAGGGCCCGATCATGAATTTGTTGCAAAGGATCTCATAAAAAATAATCTCGCCGGACAACACGGTGGAAAAAACGGGCGGAACAGGTCTCGAGGATAACCCGACGGAGCACAAATCGCACCACGATCTCGCTAAATCCTTCCATCAGAGTACCCACAATTTGTGATTTCCATACATGTGGAATTGGAATCAAGGGAATAGGGGCGGTCTGTTTTCTGCACAATCACGTTGACCGATACGGTGTGATACAACTCCAACACAGCTGCCGCTGCGATCTCCGCGGCCTCAAACCGCCCGCTGCTGCGGGTCTGATTTCCTGTCCGAATCGTTCTCAGGCTTGCCACTGCTGAGTCGCCCCCGTCCAAACTGCCCTCGCTGACCGTGCCACAGGCCGCAGCCGCGGTGTCCACCTCGCGCCCACGCGCGCTGTTTTCCTCTGCCGCGCAAGGCGCCGGGTCGCTGCAAGCCTGCAACCAACCGAGTGGCCTTGAGCCGTTGCTTTTTCTACTCCAAAGCTGCCAGATGTGGAGCCTATGAGCCGCCCCGGACTCTTTCCATCTACGCGGCATCAATTTTTGACTTCTAGCGTGAAAGCCAAGAAAAGAATTCATCTACTGGAAGGAGACCTCCAAGGAAGCTCTCACGTGGTCACAAGGGACAAGCCATCACATCAAAAATCAAATGACAACCTGCGTCTAGGCGGTCGATACGATCTTTGTTCAACGTTATCCACCATCAGTACCATATTCATCCGATAAAAATACCAGGTGCTATTTACCCTATTTATTGTGAAAGCACATATTAATTCATTCGAGCACAACTACTCTGCTCTATGGTGTTTTTTATATCCAGGTAACCATTTACTACAAAAGTGGCATTATACAGCAGATACGTACCACACCAGCTTATAACACCGTGGCCATCTCTCGCGACCGCACCGGTTTACAACGAGGAGGACAATTTGCCCAGTTGCACCGGCTTACAATGCCATGGCTGATTCATCCGTCTACTCCTGCACGATGGTGTTTATCCAGTTTATTTTATTAAACATATTGTTTTCATCAAGGAACAATTACTTTGGTCTGTATATTTTCATGTGCAGCAAAGGTGGTGCCATGTTGTGCCTATGAAGTGTATGTCAGCATCATTACGCACCGGCGTCTTTGCCTGCTCACTGATGGTACAAGTGTGTGCAAGTCGCCGCCCGTGCAGCTTAATCTACATCAACCCACCGGAGCCGCGTTGAGCCGCCCTTACCGCCTTGAGCCGCCGGGGTTATCTTAAGTCGCCGGTCTGCCATGAGCCGCCGGAGCTATATTGAGTTGCTGGTCTGCCTGAGCCACCTCTGTCGTGATGAACGGATCATCCGTCATCCAAACAAATCAGGTGATATCCATCCAAATTTACTTTATTAGCACATGTTGTTTTTGTCAAAGAACAAGTTTATCTTTGCCTTGGTATGCAATATTGTTTACGCAGGGCAATTATTTATTACAAAAGGTGATATTATACCGCGAAGATGGAGGCACGCCAACATCTTCTGGCACATGTGGTCGTCGTTAACTCAACAGACTCCTGCACCGGCTTACAACGCCATGGCCGTCTCTCGCGACTGCGCCGGCTTACAACGCCGTAAGCCGGCTTAAAACGCCACGACTGGTTCATTTGTCTGTGCCGCCTCTGATGCTACGGTTGTCTTTACCGTCAGTCTCGCGACTGGTCTACATCAACACACCAGGCCGCACCTATTTGGATGAGCTGTTTATTGAGTATGAGCAAGTCACTGCTTGGGAAGCCCGGTTTTCTTCCAACAAATTGGAGGCAAATTATCATATATTATCAGCCGCCGTCTGCACTGGATGGTTCAATGGGCGTGCACACCAGTTGCCGCCACTACAGTTTGGTTAACTTCAAAACAGCCAGTTGGGAGGAACCATTGGCTGAGTTGCCGACACAGCTCATATGGGATCATTTATAACTCGCTGCAGTCACCTCAACCTTCTGTGGATTCACATCGCGCTATCAACGCCGATGATATACACCTTCTGCTCTGGTCAAATATGGAGAATCTCAAGCCAACTCCTCGAGTCGTCTTGAGACTCGGGGGCTACAATGGTATGACTCGACAAAATTAGCCGGTTTCAATGAATTCAAGAACTCCGGGTCATTGAAGGAAAAAATAACCCGGGCCCTGAAGATTACTGCTAGATCGATGAAAATATAAAAGCCGTCAGAAGATTTCCGGCTCAAAATAAGGGCTCTAGTTTAAAATCCGGTTCAAGAGACATCATTCAGATCTGGTTCAAATCCGGTTCAAAAGCCGGCCTAGGGTAAATTTGTCCCTCACAAATTTTTGAAGCTCTCATATCCGGTTCAAAATCCGGCTCAAGGTAAATTTGTCCCTCACAGATTTTTGAAGCTTTCAATCCGGTTTAAAGTTCCGGTTCAAAAATAATTAATATCTCGCAAGTTCGAGTTCTAAGAAAAATCAAAGGTTGCCAAAAAGAACTTGCTGCCATGATGTGCGGTTCAAACATAGGTATCCTGCCTTACGGCTTATCTTATTATGGTCACTTGGGGGCTTCCTGCTCATCGAGCATAGCTGTCGGTACCATCTTGATCCGTGCAATGCTAATATATGGTCACTTGGGGGCTTCCTGTTCAAACATAGGTCGTATTCGAACCAAAGAGAACATAACTGTCGAAATCCTTTTGATCGACACACTGCCAAACTCACTAGGGGGCTTCTTGATCGTATCCGAATCATAGCTTAACCTCTTTTGGGTCCGACATGGATCGTATTCGAATCAGCGTCGTTAAACAACTCTAAAGGTCATTTGGGGGCTTCCTGTTCAAACATAGGTCGTATTCGAACCAAAGAGAACATAGCTGTCGGTACCCTCTTGATCGGCATCGCCAAAGCCACTGGGGGCTATATGATCGTATTCGAATCTTAGCTTAACCCCTTTGGAACAGTTTACTGATCGTATCCGAATCAGAAGCCTCAAAAAGCTTTATTTTGTCTATGGCAAAGTTTATTGCAGCCACAATTACTTTACTTGAGAAATTTTTGGGATTATATCTCAAATATATATAAGTGTTTTATGCTTAACCCGGCTTGACTTTTGACTATAAGTCGCCAGTTTATGACAATCATCATCTATGTGGAAGCATTGGCTTCTAAGGATTGGTTTATCACCCTTCTTGCACAGGTCATGTAAGCCGGCATACAAATTCAATATCACGGTGGTTATATGTGAGATATTATGACCATACTGGTTTTGACATTAAGTCGCCAGGGCATATGTTGTTTAAACTCTCTGCAGGATTTGCAGAAATATGACATATAAATGATTAAGTTCAAGCTCATTACCAAAGTTGATGCTTCAATATGATTATCCGTTCTGGATTTTTCTCAAAAGGCTATAAGCCGTCGGGTCATAAAAATTCCGGTTTACAATGAAGGCGTATTAAATCACCATCTGCCAAGAGCCGCCGGGTATTTAAACTCCGGATTTACTTGTCAACAGATAAGGTATTTGAAATCTTTAAATAGCCAAACTTGGCTGGATTTTCATTATGATATTGAATGATTAAGGTCTTTATACCGGATCATATTATTCAAATCTTGAATAGCCAACATGGTTGGATTTCTCTTATGATTATCAATAACCAGTATTATGATTGAGGTTTTCAAAAGTCGCTTTAGCGCGACGGCTGTTATTTTTATCAATGGTCATGATTTATTTTACAATGGAGGAAATAATTCCGAGTCGCTGCAGGCTTACGACCCAGCACTTGAGGGCTACATTATTCAAGTTGAGGTTACATCCAATATGCAAGTCTCATGTCGCTACGAGCATACACCATGACACTTGGGGGCTAATGCAAAGTCATTTTTTATTGGCCTTATTGAAGACCCGACTCATCCCGTTGTAATGAGCCGACCCTTGGGGGCTACCAATTGCTCCTGTTAAAATTCAAGGTACACAAGCCTTATTCCATTATATTGAAGGATCCACTGCTCAGTTGGTAAAGCACAAAGCTCTTAACCTTGTGGACCTGGGTTCAAGCCCCAGGATAGGGGTTACATCATATGATATTATTTTCAATGAAAAGTCCCAGCTCAGTATTATCTTACTAAGCCGGCCCTTGGGGGCTACACGTTACTGCTCAAATTTACATCATCATATTTACAAAGTCCCTGCTCATCATTACATAATGACCCGACACTTGGGGGCTAATGTATATTGTTATTTCTTTGAAGACAATTCTATGATGACCCGGCTACACTACTATGACTATAGCCGACTCATGGGGGCTACACAACTGGATTTTATTTAAAGCCATGGTGATAAGTCCCGTCTTATTCATGCTGATTAAACTGGCCCTTGGGGGCTACAGGTAATGTGGATATAAGGGAAAAATATCTTCAAATTGTCAGTTTGAGTAAATCAGATTGACCCGTCTGCAAAAATCATAAATCGGTGTCGGCGACAATTATGACTCGTCATCATCTATTTATAACCCGACAATTTTGAAGATCATAAACCGGCAAGTTTTACATCTTCAAGCCGGCTGAATAGAAGTTGAGTATTTGAAGACCAATATTTTTGTCAAGTAAGAGCATTGAAGGCCGACTCAAATGGATTATTTCTTATAATATTTCTCTACAAGAGCCAATGTCAGCAAATTGGTTATAAAGCTGGCCTATTGACCCGGATTTTTTAGAAGAAGAGCCTGGATTTTTTGCATTGGCAAGGATTGGACATATCTGTTAAAAGAGATTTGCTATAAGATCTTGAGTATGCATCCAGGAGGAAATGACAAGGACTTAAAGATGATCAGTGCGGTTCAGAAAATATTTAACCCGGAGCACAACCTATCAAAGTTTGTTCTTGTATTTATTTTATAGGATCAGTTTAACATGGATAAATCCAAATTAAACAGGGGGCTAATGTCGGGGATATACTCCGCGGTATGACCCGGCCGGAGGTATGACCCGGCTGGAGCGCGGCGACTCACTGGTGACCCGCCTCGAGCTTGGCGAGTCACAGATAACCCGCCCGATCTTGGCGACTCATTAGTAACCCGGCGGGCGGGTCAGATGGACAACAAGGCCCAAAGCCCAGAAGGCCGGCTCGCATTATGATGGGCCGGCTTAAGAGGAAAGGGCTGACAAATATTTCCTTTACGAGGAAGCAAGACCCGGACTTGTATTCAACTTGTAAGAGAAGATAGACTAGTCCTAGTCCTACTAGGACTCCACATGTAACCCGCCCCTCTAACTTATATAAGGAGGGGCAGGGCACCCCAAGAGGGGACAAGCAACAAGAAATAATATCTAGGGCTAGACACAAAAAGCCGGTTACCGGTGACTTCCTCATGATCATAATGAGACCTAGCCACAAACAGCATGTAGGTTATTACCGGATGATGTTTCCCGGGGCCCAAAGCTGTCTAAATCCGCGTCTTGTGTGTTGCGTCTCTCGATTCCGCTCAACCCCTTCAAGCTACCACATAGATGCGTTGGCCTCGCGATTAAGTCCTTACACTAGGACATCTGACATGACAATTCCACGATAGTGCACGATTCAAAATTTATATTGTGGGACGTCCAACCTCCAATTACATGTTTTAAAATGGCAAAAAATGACGTCTGACCTTCAGTTGTGTGTAATTCGACATATACACAAAAATGTGACAGAAGTTCATAGTGAATACAACCAGAAGTTCAAGTACTGCAAGGAATGCATTTCAGGTGAGATAAAAGCATAGAAAAATAAAAGCTTAAAAAGGTTTGTTGAAAGAAGTTCAAGTGCTCTTTTCGGGCAAGTTCAAAAATTCTTGCGAGAGAGGTTCACCTTGTATTTCCATGTTTGAAAACACAAAAAAGAAATGGTTTTTTTTGCGTTTTAAAATAATTCTCTCAATCCACAAATAAATTCAGTTATTATTTGGGAGAAATTTGATTTCAAAAAGAATATAAAAAATCCAAATTATCAAAATGGAAAAAGTTAATGTACTACACGGTGTGTGTTTAATATGAGAAAAATTAATTAAAAGGCAAGGTCCCTTTTTGTTGTTGCAAGTCATCGGTCGAAAAAAGTTAAAAAATTATTATGAGAGAGGTTTGTACAAAAGGAATATCATTTCTGTAACACTGATGAATGGATGAGAATATTACAAACGAAAAATACGTCACAGGAGTTCAACGTGAAAACAGTAGGAAGTTCAACTACTACACTCAATGAATTTCAGATGAAAAACTTTTAAAATCGTCGCGAGTTTGAAAAAATGACCAACACGGAAAAGTTGCGTGTTTACAGCAGCTTTCCATTGATATATCACTTGCTCAATTCCGGTGAGTGGATGGAGAGCTACAATCCAAAAAACCACGTGAAAATAGAGTGAAGTTCAAGTAGACATGTCGACAAGTTCAGGTTCTTAACGCGGTGCATGTTCGAAGAATCTGTTTCGTGATAAAAGCAGAAGGAATGATCTCACTGTTTTTGAAATTACTTAAAAACGGCTAGGAATCAGAGAAAACCATCAACATAAAAAAGTTTCGCACTTTCCGTAGCTTTTCAACGGTATACGATTTGCCCCGTTTCAATGAAGTTTGTAGAAATTATGGCGAAAATATGTTTTTATCCATTTTCAAAATTGGCCTGAAACCGTAAAGAATTGTGAGAAACAATATATACCAAAACATTTCGCACATGTTCAAGCTTTCCAACGCCACATCATTTCCTGCATTCGGACGTACAGTTAAAAAATTAACTTGAAAATACGAACTTGATGGAACTTTTAATGTTTTATAAATTACTCTTAAAATGTTCAAAACTAGAAAAAACTTTCAACATAAAAAATAGCGCATTTTCATAAGCATTCCAACGCCGTATCATTTGCCTCAATTGGATTAGCCGTTTAGAAATGGCATCAAAAATACGAACTCAGCTGTTCAGTTTGTGAAATTTTACGATTTTCCAAATTACTCTTTAACCATAGGGAATTAGAGAAAACTTTCAACATGTGGAAGGAGCGAATTTACAGCAGTTTTCCAAGCCATATTATTTGCCTCATTCTGATAAACGATTATAAAATGCGATCGAATATACGATTCACGTTTTTTGTATGAATAACACACGGTTTTCAAAACTGCTCTTAAACCGCTAACATTTTGGAAAAAAATTAACTTGGGTCATGATAATGGTGTCCATAGCTTTCTAATGGTATATCGCAAGCCCCATTTGGACAATGTTGTCAAAAATTCAACCCAGCACAGGGGGACGTTCAGGTCGAACAACTCAGGCAGTAAAATTACAAAAGATGCAAGTTCATCATGACCCGAGAGCAAAATCCGCCAACAAGTGAGATTCCTGTTTAAAACGGGCATTTAGTTGCTAAAACCCATTTCTAGATTAGACTTACATCATATAAAACACGACCGACAAGAATAATTCGCGCGCGGAGACACGATTGCGAAGATAGCCCGAAGGTCGGGTTCGTACAGATTGAAGTTCAGGCTATTATTCTGAGGAAGTTCTGGTTGTGATCAGAATATTATTCTAATCCCGTGATCAGAATAGTGTTTATATATATACATAGGGTGGGTCTATTATGATAACACCCCTTAAGAGTCTTATTCTAATAACACCAGCCTTATTCTGCACATCCCCCACCAGATCGCCGTCGCCCCTCCCTCCCGAGCCTTCTTGGTGGCGGCTTTGGGAGCACTGGCCCCTCCCTACCGGCATTCTATCGCGGCGGCTTTGGGGCCGTCGCCCCTCCCTCCAGCCTTCTTCATGGCGTGTCTGGGAGCGCCGCCGCCCCTCTACTCCTGGCCTTCTTCCGCGGCGGCGGCCTTGGAGCGATGTCGCCCCTCCCCTCCCCACTTTCTCCCGCGGCGGTGGCCTGGGAGCGCCATCACCCCTCCCCTCTCGACCTTCTTCCACGGTGGCGGCCGGCAGCGACGCCGCCCCTCCGCTCCCAGCGTTCTTCCGCAGCGGCGGCTAAGCAGCGACGCCGCTCGTCGCCTGTCGGCCTTCTTCCGCGGCAGCAACCGAGCACGACCTCCCCCACTAGCATATCGACCTTCTTCCGCGGCGGCAGCTCGGCAGCGCCACCGTCGAACTCCTCCGGGCCTTTAATTAGTTGTACTTCATCATATGTGGATTGGTGCTGCCTCGACATCAAACCAATTCGAGCAAGGAGGACTGTGCGCAAGGTTCCTTCATCCACGACAGCTTCTTGGAATAAGTCTGCAACGACCTTCAGAGCAAATCCTCTGTCACCACTCGCCTTGAGTAACGTCCAGACCGCTCATGAACTTCTGAAGTGCAAGTGGACTGCACGGGTGAACCCAAAAGTTCCGCAGATGCACGAGAGGGGAACTTCTTCATGCAAAAGCAAGAAAGCAGTGCAACATGAGGTAAGCAGTACACTCCCTCAACTATCTCAGGTTACTTATTCAATACAAAGCAGTACAAGCAGTACAGTACACCTCAAAAAACGATGTAGTACGGTTGCTTCAGTTCGTCATTGGGAAAAATGCAGTGCACTTGCTTGGTTATGCAGTACGCTTGCTCGGTTATGCAGTACGCTTGTATAGGTTCATTACGGATAACGATGCAGTGCGGTTGCTTCATTTCACCTTGCGGGGTGATGCAGTCAGTGTGCAATACTTTGCAGTACCCTCTCAAACACATTGTAGTTTGCATGATTCAGTTCATTTAACCTGACAATACTTTGCAGTTAGCTCGGTCATTTTGTGTGCAGGAAATGACGTTCAGCAGATACAAAATGCCACGCATAATTGACAACACTGAGAACAACAACTTTCAGAAGAGTAAAGCTTCTTCTGAAAGAGATACTGGCCGGGTTACCCCTGAGATTCCTCGAGGATTCTTCACGACAACAAACAGGGTGCGGTACTCTCCGGAAGAGGATTTTTCCGGGGAAGAAGAGGTAGTCGAAGATGACGATGATGTCACATTAAATGCAGGAGGGCACTCACCGACGGGATGATGAAGATGATGACGATGAAGATGAGCCAATAACAGTTCTCAACCCAGAGTATAAGCACGAGTTCACTACGTTTGGACAGCATGTCCGAACAGACAATGATGATGCAGTTGAACACGATGTTGCAGCAAATGATGATTATGACTATGATGATGTGCCACCGTTCCAAAATTTTCAAACCAATCCACTGAGACATCGTCACAACACTGGATTACCACCACGTCCACGTGCTGCACCCCAAGACAGAGCTCAGCATCCATGTGCTACACTGAAAAACAGAGCTCCAAGCAGACCTGTTGCATCAACTTCAACACTGCGACCACCAGCGGTTCCTCGGTCAAAAGTCAACAGTAGGTACAAATCCTCCTCACCATTGCCGCTGCGAGATCCTCAACTACACAGATCTGCTATAACCCCGCAATGTCCAATACAACCCGGCGAGCTGCAAACACCATCGGGTGAACGACTCTACACACATGTAAGTTTATGTTCTGAAAAAATAATAACAGTTGTAGTCCATTCTGATAACATTGCAGTGCACACTGATATTTCTTGTGAGGTTTGACCTAGCGTCTAATAAATTGGATTCTTCTCAAAACATAGGAACATTGGAATGCTTTATTAAAATCGTATGCACTCCTGGTATTAAAAAAAAGAACAGAACAAATTATCTCATAGAGCATTGCACTTAATGCAGGATAAAAACATCCCGCTAAACCTCATACCTGTCGCTGGAATGAAGTTCACCACGTACAACAAGGCATGGACTTTTACAACAGTTATGCAAGATGTGCAGGGTTTGGCATACGCAAGAGGGCAAAAGACATGACAAATGCCTACATTGTCTGCTCAAGAGAAGGGACGCTGTCGGTGTACAAAAGTAGGGGTCCCTTTTTGTACCACTTTACTTGTGCGTAGGCAGTCGCAGCCACACACCCACAACCATGCTTGGCGGGGCAGAGGAAGCAAAGACTACCAGAACCGTGCTTAAGACCAGAAGCATGAAGAGCTAAGGGGCGAGGTGAAACTCCTCCGACATTGTCCTTGCCGGGGCGGCCTTCACGGCCGCAGCAACAGCCTTGCCGGGGCAACTTGCCCAACACCAGCGGAGCCGCCACCCTTGAGCCTGAGAGTTCCGACGTCCTCAACCACATTGGAACCAAGGCTCGGGAGGCGCCTCCATGATGGCATGCAAATCTTGTGAAGACCAAGAACATACAATGCTAGATAAGGACCAGAAGACGGATACCCCCGGCAAGATCCTTGCCAGGGACACCTACGAGGCCCCGGCAAGGCCCTTGCCGGGGACATCTGCGGGGCCGCGGCCAGGCCCCCACCTGCTAAGGCTCCACCACCGTTCCAACACAGCGATCAACCCGCCAACAAGGCAAGCGCCTGCATGGCAACGTGCAGCTTCCAGGACAACTCGGCAAGCACCTGCGTGGTGGCATGCAGATCTTCGTGAAGACTCTGCCACCACGCCAACTCAGCAACCAGCCAGCTAGCGTGGCGCTGCGCGCCTAGTCAGCCTAGATGCATGTCAGAGCGAGGCAAAGCGGCGACGGACGGGACGGGCTCCATTACCGCCCCCGATAAAGCAAGAGGACACCTAAGTAGCTCTTTTAATGCGTTTTGTCCTGTGATGTCAGGCGATAAACTCGACCACTGTACAACTTTCCACCTCCTATGAGCCACTGTGGCAGCCCCTTTTAACTATAGAAGGAGGCCCGCGGCATACTGAGAGAGGATTCGGACTTTTTGGACCCAGCACACTTTGTAGCTCATCCAAGAACACCAGATAAACACAAGCCAGCAGGAGTAGGGTGTCACGCATCACTTGCGGCCCGAACCTGGATAAACTTCCCGTGTTGATCTCTTAAACCCGCTCTTTCCACAGCCCCGCGCCCGCCAACCATAGAAGGGATTCCCCGGGATCCCATAGGTGTCTTTGGCACGCCGGGTAGGGGGCTTAAGCTGTGAAAATCCGGTTTTGGAGCCAACATATTGACTCCCTCGTTGCGGTGGCCCGAGAAGAGAACACGGCATCAATCAGCCGCACTCCGGTGCCACCCACTGCTACCTCTTGAGCACTGCGTTGGTTTTCCCTTGAAGAGGAAAGGGTGATGCAGTAAAGCAGCGTAAGTATTTCCCTCATTTTTTGAGAACCAAGGTATGAATCCAGTAGGAGGCCACGCACAAGTCCCTCGCACCTACACAAACAAATAAAATCCTCGCAACCAACGCAATAAAGGGGTTGTCAATCCCTTCATGGTCACTTACAAAAGTGAGATATGATAGATATGATAAGATAATATTTTTGGTATTTTTATGATAAAGATGCAAAGTAAAGAAAGCAAAATAAAAACGGTTCGAGAAATAGCTAAGTGTTGGAAGATTAATATGATGGAAAATAGACACGGGGCCATAGGTTTCACTAGTGGCTTCTCTCGAGAGCATAAGTATTACGGTGGGTAAACAAATTACTGTTGAGCAATTGACAGAAATGAGCATAATTATGAGAATATCTAGGTACGATCATTTATATAGGCTTCACGTCCGAGACAAGTAGACCGACTCCTTCCTGCATCTACTACTATTACTCCACACATTGACCGCTATCCAGCATGCATCTAGAGTATTAAGTTCAAAAGAACAGAGTAACGCTTTAAGTAAGAAGACATGATGTAGAGGTATAAACTCATGCAATATGATGTAAACCCCATCTTGTTATCCTCGATGGCAACAATACAATACGTGCCTTGCTGCCCCTACTGTCACGGGGAAAGGACACCGCAAGATTGAACCCAAAGCTAAGCACTTCTCCCATTACAAGAAAGATCAATCTAGTAGGCCAAACCAAACTGATAATTCGAAGAGAATTGCAAAGATAACCAATCATACATACAAGAATTCAGAGAAGATTCAAATATTGTTCATAGATAAATTTGATCATAAACCCACAATTCATCGGTCTCAACAAACACACATAAAATAAGATTACATCGAATAGATCTCCACAAGAGAGGGGGAGAACATTTTATTGAGATCCATAAAGAGAGAAGAAGCCATCTAGCTAATAACTATGGACCCGAAGGTCTGAGGTAAACTACTCACACATCATCGGAGAGGCTATGGTGTTCATGTAGAAGCCCTCCGTGATCGATGCCCCCTCCGACGAAGCTCCGGATAAGGCCCCAAGATGGGATCTCACGGTACGAGAAGGTTGCGGCGGTGGAATTAGGTTTTGGCTCCGTGTCTGGTAGTTTGGAATGCGTGGGTATATATAGGAGGAAGAATTACGTCGGTGGAGCAACGTGGGGCCCATGAGGGTGGAGGCGCGCTGGGGGGTAGGCGCGCCCACCTACCTCGTGCCTTCCTGGTTGATGTCTTGGCGTAGGGTCCAAGTCCTCTGGATCACGTTTGTTCCGAAAATCACGTTCCCGAAGGTTCCATTCCATTTGGACTTCATTTGATATTCTTTTTCTGCGAAACTATGAAATAGGCCAAAAACAACAATTCTGGGCTGGGCCTCCGGTTAATAGGTTAGTCCCAAAAATAATATAAAAGTGTACAATAAAGCCCAATAATGTCTAAAATAGAATATAATATAGAATGGAACATTAAAAAATTATAGATACGTTGGAGACGTATCAAGCATCCCCAAGCTTCATTCCCGCTCGTCCTCGAGTAGGTAAATGATAAAAATAGAATTTTTGATGTGGAATGCTAGTTGGCATAATTCCAATGTAATTCTCTTAATTGTGGTATGAATATTCAGATCTGAAAGTTCAAGAAAAAAGTTTAATATTGATATAAAAATAATAATACTTCAAGCATACTAACTAAGCAATTATGTCTTCTCAAAATAACATGGCCAAAGAAAGTTATCCCTACAAAAACATATAGTCTGGCTATGCTCTATGTTCACCACACAAAGTATTTAAATCTTCACAACCCCGATGACAAGCCAAGCAATTGTTTCATACTTTTGATGTTCTCAAACTTTTTCAATCTTCACGCAATACATGAGCGTGAGCCATGGACATAACACTATATGTGGAATAGAATGGTGGTTATGGAGAAGTCCAAAAAAAGGAGAAGATAGTCTCACATCAACTAGGCGTATCAACGGGCTATGGATATGCCCATTAATAGATATCAATGTGAGTGAGTAGGGATTGCCATGCAACGGATGCACTAGAGCTATAAGTATATGAAAGCTCAACAAAAGAAACTAAGTGGGTGTGCATCCAACTCGCTGGCTCACGAAGACCTAGGGAATTTTGAGGAAGCCCATCATTGGAATATACAAACCAAGTTCTATAATGAAAAATTCCCACTAGTATATGAAAGTGATATCATATGAGACTCTCTATCATAAAGATCATGGTGCTACTTTGAAGCACAAGTGTGGTAAAAGGATAGTAACATTGTCCCTTCTCTCTTTTTCTCTCATTTTAATGGGCCTTTTCTCTTTTTTATGGTCTTTCTCCTTTTCTTTATTTAGTCGGAGTCTCATCCCGACTTGTGGGGGAATCATAGTCTCCATCATCCTTTCCTCACTTGGGACAATGCTCTAAAAAAATGATGATCATCACACTTTTATTTACTTACAACTCAACAATTACAACTCAATACTTAGAACAAAATATGACTCTATGTGAATGCCTCCGTGGTGTGCGGGATATGCAATGAATCAAGAGTGACATGTATGAAAGAATTATGAACGGTGGCTTTGCCACAAATACAATGTCAACTACATGATCATGCAAAGAAATATGACAATGATGGAGCGTGTCATAATAAACAGAACGGTGGTAAGTTGCATGGCAATATATCTCAGAATGGCTATGGAAATGCCATGATAGGTAGGTATGGTGGCTGTTTTGAGGAAGTTATATGGTGGGTGTATGATACCGGCGAAAAGTGTGCGGTATTAGAGAGGCTAGCAATGGTGGAAGGAAGAAAGTGCGTATAATCCATGGACTCAACATTAGTCATAAGAACTCATATACTTATTGCAAAAATCTACAAGTTATCAAAGCAAAGTATTACGCACATGCTCCTAGGGGGATAGATTGGTAGGAAAAGACCATCGTTCGTCCCCGACCGCCACTCACAAGGAAGACAATCAATAAATAAATCATGCTCCGACTTCATTACATAATGGTTCACCATACGTGCATGCTACGGGAACCACAAACTTCAACACAAGTATTTGTCAAATTCAAAACTACTCAACTAGCATGACTCTAATATCACCATCTCCATATCTCAAAACAATTATCAAGCATCAAACTTCTCATAGTATTCAACACACTCCTAAGAATTTTTTTTACTAATCTTGAATGCCTATCATAATTAAAGCAAATTACCTCGCTGTTTTGTAGGACTCTCAAAATAATCTAAGTGAAGCATGAGAGAACAATAGTTTCTATAAAACAAATCAACCACCGTGCTCTAAAATATATAAGTGAAACACTAGAGCAAAAACTATATAACTCAAAAGATATAAGTGAAGCACATAGAGTATTCTAACAATTTTTGAATCAAGTGTGTCTCTCTCAAAAGGTGTGTACAGCAAGTATGATTTTGGAAAACTAACAAATAAAGACTCAAATAATACAAGACGCTCCAAGCAAAACACATATCATGTGGTGAATAAAAATATAGCCCCAAGTAAAGTTACCGATGGAACTAGACGAAAGAGGGGATGCCTTCCAGGGCATCCCCAAGATTTGGCTTTTAGGTGTCCTTAGATTATCTTGGGGTGCCATCGGTATCCCCAAGCTTAGGCTCTTTCTACTCCTTGTTCCAGAATCCATCAAATCTTTTACCCAAAACTTGAGAACTTCACAACACAAAACTTAACAGAAAATCTCGTGAGCTCCGTTATCGAAAGAAAACAAAACGCCACTTCAAGGTACTGTAATGAACTCATTCTTTATTTATATTGGTGTTAAACCTACTGTATTCCAACTTCTCTATGGTTTATAAACTATTTTACTAGCCATAGATTCATCAAAATAAGCAAACAACGCACGAAAAACAGAATCTGTCAAAAACAGAACAGTCTGTAGTAATCTGTAACTAACACAAACTTCTGGAACTCCCAAAATTCAGACAAAATAGGAAGACCTAGACAATTTGTTTATTGATCAGAATCAATTGGAATAAATATTTTATCACGTTCTGGTGATTTTTAACAATTATTTTCGTGAACAGAAATTTTCTGGAATTTTCAGCAAGATCAAATAACTATCATCCAAGAAGATCCTATAGGTTGAACTTGGCACAAACACTAATTCAAACATAAAAACACATCTAACCAGAGGCTAGATCAAATATTTATTCCTAAACATAAGCAAAAAGCAAAAAACTAAAAATAAAATTGGGTTGCCTCCCAACAAGCGCTATCGTTTAACACCCCTAGCTAGGCATTGATAAATGTAACGATGCTCACATCAAAGACAAGAATTGAAGCACAAAGAGAGCATCATAAAACACGTGATAAACACGTCTAAGTCTAACATACTTCCTATGCATAGGAATTTTATAAGCAAACAAATGATCATAGCAAGCAAAAACTAGCATATGCGAGGAAGAGGAAGGAAAAAATAGCGATCTCAACATGACAAGAGGTAGATTAGTAACATGAAAATTTCTACAACCCTATTTTCCTCTCTCATAATAATTACATGTAGGATCATAAGCAAATTCAACAATATAGCTATCATATAAAATATTTTCAACATGATCCACATGCATGCAAAGTTTACACTCTTCCCAAATAGTGGGATTAACATTAACTAAAGTCATGACCTCTCTAAACCCACTTTTATCAAAAATTTCATAAGATTGAATATTCTCCAAATATGTGGGATCTAAAGTTGACACTCTTCCAAACCGACTTTAAATATTATTGCAAAAAATATTATCAATTTCATATTCATCATGGGGATTAAATAAATTTTCAAGATCATCAAAAAATCACCCCAATCATGATCATTGCAACAAATAGAGGACATGGCAAAACTAGCATCCCCAAGCTTAGGGTTTTGCATATTATTAGCACAACTGACATCAGGAGAATTTATAGTAAAATCATTGCAATCATGATTTTCATCTAAGGAACTATCAAGCATGGGTGCAATAGCAACGATCTCATTTTTAACATAAGGAACTATAGCAAATTCGTCTTCATAAATATTGGCATCATGGCCACAAGAATAGCAAGCATCATGTTCATCAAGGGATATTTCAACCAAATCATCGGAATCATCATTATCTATAGATTCATGCATATCATTATTTTCTTCCAAAGCAACGGTCATTCTTTCAATAAATTCTTGGACATAGACATTATGAGCAAAGTTTTCATTGCAATATTTAAGTATGACGGAATTTTCAGATATGTTGAGAGCAAAATCATACTTTTCAATCAAAGAAGCAACTTCATGAGCACCCTTAAAAATGACAAATTCTTCAATTTGATCGATATCATAGTAACTATAAACACCCTTTGCATAAGAAGATAAGATTTCATTATCATTGAACTCACATAGGTAGGGAAGGTGTTTTTTAGAGTTCTTAGAGCAACAAGTAAAATCACACATTTCACAGAGATTCCAAGCATAGCATAGCAAACTATTTATATGATACCATAAGAGCTTCCCTTTTTCAGACAAACGATGACGCACAAAATGAGCATGCTCATTTAAAGATTTCCCATCATCTAAGCTAGTTGGGATTTCAGCACGAGCGCATAAGGATCAAAGACGATCCAAGTAGAACACTTTAAGTGGATCCATATCAATAGATTTCAGCAAGCGAAGATGCAAGCATATAGAAGGCACATGGCAACATGAGCAAACAAAAGGGCGAACGGAAAAGGGAGGGCGAATAAAACGACAAGGGTGAAGTGGGGGAGAGGAAAACGAGAGGAAAATGGCAAATAATGTAATGCGGGAGATAAGGGTTTGTGATGGGTACTTGGTATGTTGACTTTTGTGTAGACTCCCGACAACAGTAGCTTAGAAATCCTTCTTGCTACCTCTTGAGCACTGCGTTGGTTTTCCCTTGAAGACGAAAGGGTGATGCAGTAAAGCAGCGTAAGTATTTCCCTCAGTTTTTGAGAACCAAGGTATCAATCCGGTAGGAGGCCGCACACGAGTCCCTCGATCCTACACAAACAAATAAAATCCTTGCAACCAACGCAATAAAGGGGTTGTCAATCCCTTCATGGTCACTTACGAAAGTGAGATCAGATAGATATGATAAGATAATATTTTTGGTATTTTTATGATAAAGATGGAAAGTAAAGAAAGCAAAATAAAAACGGTGCCAGAAATAGCTAAGTGTTGGAAGATTAATATGATGGAAAATAGACCCGGGGGCCATAGGTTTCACTAGTGGCTTCTCTCGAGAGCAGAAGTATTACGTGGGTAAACAAATTATTGTTGAGCAATTGACATAACTGAGCATAATTATGAGAATATCTAGGTATGATCATGTATATAGGCATCACGTCAGAGACAAGTAGACCGACTGCTGCCTGCATCTACTACTATTACTCCACACATCGACCGCTATCCAGCATGCATCTAGAGTATTAAGTTCAAAAGAACAGAGTAACGCTTTAAGTAAGATGACATGATGTAGAGGGATAAACTCATGCAATATGATATAAACTCAATCTTGTTATCCTCGATGGCAACAATACAATACGTGCCTTGCTGCCCCTCATCCTTGGGAAAGGACACAGCAAGATTGAACCCAAAGCTAAGCACTTCTCCCATTGCAAGAAAGATCAATCTAGTAGGCCAAACCAAACAGATAATTCGAAGAGACTTGCAAAGATAACCAATCATACATAAAAGAATTCAGAGAAGATTCAAACATTGTTCATAGATAAACTTGATCATAAACCCACAATTCATCGGTCTCAACAAACACACCGCAAAAGAAGATTACATCGAATAGATCTCCACAAGAGAGGGGGAGAACATTTTATTGAGATCCAAATAGAGAGAAGAAGCCATCTAGCTAATAACTATGGACCTGAAGGTCTAAGGTAAACTACTCACACATCATCGGAGAGGCTATGGTGTTGATGTAGAAGCCCTCCGTGATCGATGGCCCCTCCGGCGAAGCTCCGGAAAAGGCCCCAAGATGGGATCTCATGGGTACAGAAGGTTGCGGCGGTGGAATTAGGTTTTTGGCTCCCTATCTGGTAGTTTGGGGGTACGTAGGTATATATAGGAGGAAGAAGTACGTCGGTGGAGCAACATGGGGCCCACGAGGGTGGAGGGCGCGCCCCCTACCTCGTGCCTTCCTGGTTGATGTCTTGACATAGGGTCCAAGTCCTCTGGATCACGCTCATTCCGAAAATCACGTTCCCGAAGGTTTCATTCCATTTGGACTCCGTTTAATATTCTTTTTCTGTGAAACTCTAAAATAGGCAAAAAAGCAATTCTAGGCTGGGCCTCCGGTAAATAGGTTAGTCCCAAAAATAATATAAAAGTGTATAATAAAGCCCAATAATGTCCAAAACAGAATATAATATAGCATGGAACAATAAAAAATTGTAGATACGTTGGAGACGTATCACCCACGGCAGCAACGATCATCAGCATGGCCGCAAAAAGCTAAGTCGCACAAAACCTTGAGTAATTCCCTTTTCTTTTATAAAGTTGTTTTCCTCGAAAGTTCTCGCTCTTTGTATGGAAAACCTTCACGCGATGGGACCCTCCCGCTATTGGCAACGCCCTTGTTCTGTTTCGAGTCTGCTCAATAGTTCGAGCGGCCGCGTTGAGATCGGCAGGGTGGCCTATCCGCTATTGGCAACGCCCTTGTCCTATTTCGAGTCCGCTCAACAGTTCAAGCGGTCATGCTGAGAGTGGTAAGGTGGTTTGCCCGGCAGCAAGCACACTCGGCATGCCGCTAAGGATCCGTCCTCAAAGCGCCGCGGCCTGGGTTGACGTGCCGGCAAGCCTGTCCAACTAAGCGTAGGGCGTACATACCAAGAAAGATAGAACAGGAAAATGGCATGCATCGTTTAAAAAAGTACTGCAAAGTTATATTACATGAATTGTTGTTGCAGTTCTAACTTAAGATAAAATTGTCTTGGTCATGAACCCGCAGAGATGATGAGAAATGGGGCGCCTAGTCCCGGCGCTGGCCCTCCACCCTCTGGACTCCGTTGACGCAACTGATGATGTGCTTGATACGCTCCTCGAGCGCCGCGAGGTCCACATCCTTCGGCAAGCTCTCCAGCGTGGCAGCAAAGTCGACGTTGGGGTTCTAGTACGCCACCTTGGTGAGGACCTTGGTCAGGGTGCCCCGGCAGAGCTTCCGGGCCTCGTTGGCCAAAGAGGCCGCTCGGTTGGAACGGAGCTGCTCCAGGGCTCCAAGAACGCCCTCGAAGAACAGAGTCAGCTTGGCATTGGGACTCATGTTCGGCTCCTAGGTGTACCTGACATTCGGCATCCCCATGGTGGCCAGCTTCGTGGTGATCCTGCAGCCGACGTCGACGAGGCGGCTGATCCAACGGTATATGCCCTCCACGTACTCCTTATGTTCGGCAGCATCATTCCTCTGCCTCTCGTCCTCCAGGACCTTGTTCAAGGTCTCCTCACGAGCCCCGGCCTCCGAAAGCTTCCCCTCCAAGCCATCTAGCTTCAACTTCAGATCGTTGATGGAGTTGTTGACCTCGGAGAGCAGCTTGGCCTTGTCAGAGACGGTGGCCTGGGCATCCGCCAAAGAACGGTTGGCCGTGTCCCTCTCCTTCGTCAGCTCTGAGGCCACCTTCTTCAGCTCCTCCCGCTCTAGCTCCATCTTCTTCATCTTGTTGGCATGGACCAGGGCCTGAGCATTGAGGCCCTCCTTGTGCCTCTGCTCCAGCTCCTGGGTCCGCTGCACGACGAGCTTCTCGACCTCCTCATCCTTGCCACGAAGCGTGGCGGCGAGCGCCTCCTCGCGAGCGGCAAGGTCCTCCTCCTAGGAGTTCAGCTGAGCCTGGTGCTGGTGCCGAGCAGCCTCGTCCTTGGCGCCCTGTTCCTTCACCGCCTCCTGGGCCTTCTCGGCATCAGCCTGCTTCAGTGCGAGCTCCTATTTGCTTTCAGCCAGCAGATCCTAGGCAACCTTCAGTTCTTCGTGGGCCTTGCGGAACCAGGCCTGCGTCTCGGTGATGCGCTCCTCAAGATCCGCCTCCGCCTTGTCCGCCGCTGCCATCCTGGATTTTTCCTTGTCCAGGCGGGCACGGTGGAGCGGCTAGAGCTTCTGGAAGTTGACACTCATGGCCCGAAGAAGCTGCTGCTCTTGGGAACCGCCACCGCCGGCGCTCGGTTCGTCAACAACCTGAAGCCCAGCGGACGCGAGCGCCTCGTCGTCAAACACCTCCCCCTTGGTTGGCGCCCTGGTGCTCGCCGTTCCTGGGAGGTGGACGAACAGTTCGTCGCCCACCTTCAAGTACTTGCCCGAGCCAGAGGCAGCAGAGTAGGAAGGTTGGTCGTCAACCACCCCCTCCTCGACAGCGGCCTTGCCGCCCTCCCTGGCAGGCCCCTTGCCTTCCTCCTCAGCAGCGGCCTTGCCGGCCTCGCCGGCAGGCCCCTTGGCGGCATCCTCAGCGGCGTTCTTGGCGGCCTCCTCGGCGTTGTTCTTGTCGGCCTCGGCCTCGGCCTCCCTGGCGACCTCCTCGATGACGGTGTCAATGTCCTCCCGGTCCGACGAGGAAGGGTCTAGATAACAAGAAGGGGAATGAGCCGGGGACATGGTCATGGTTCAAAAAGAAGAGGAAAAAAACAGGGATCGGAAGCAAACGACTTACCCACACCGGGCTAGGAAGAAGTGGCGCCCTCCCCGCCAGCATTCGTTGTCGGGACAGAAACACCGGCGCCCAAGCTCGCCTCCTCCTCCTCCATACGCGTGGGCTCGGTGGTGGATGCCCTTGCTGGGGACGCCCCTTTGGGCGGCGTAGTCGAGGGGGGTGGCGTGTTGGGAGTGGACCTTTGTGGCTCCTCCTGCTGCTATTCTCCTCCTACAAACCCAACAAGGTCAGCATCAATAATTCACACCCCAATGTTCATCAATGAAGGAGTGAGTGATGAGCTCACGCCAGGGGCTGAAGCGGGGCTGCGTCGGGGGCTGCTGTCCAGGCTGCTCTCCACCAACACCGGCGTATGTGAAGTACCCACCGGGGGCTTGTCGCCCGTCGAGGCCTTGGCCCTCTTCGCCACCCTCTGGGCCAGTGTCTGCACGTCCCTGTCAAGATAACATCAAATCAAATAAGGATAACGCAGGCGTAAGTTCAGGAGATGGCGGGGGCGAAATACTTACTCGCTCTCCACCTCCCCCTCCACTGGCTTCCTCTTCCTCTTTGGGCTAAAAGACCCGAGGTCGAATTCGGCCTCCAGCGTGCTGTCCGAGGGAGAGGGAGAAGGGGATGGGGTCCGGCACCGCTTAGACGAGGAGGAGGCAGTTGCCGTCTTCTTCGCCACCGCGGCCTTCACCGCCTTCTTCGCTGTCGCGGCCTTCATCGCCCTTGTCTGGCGTACGAGCTGCTCCTGAGCCGGTTGCCGCTGCGCGGTCCTGCCGGGCTGGACCGGCTCGCCAGAGCTGGCCCGCCGTAGGACGCGTTTCTTCCCCACGGACAGAGGGTTGTCCGCTTCGGCTTCCTCTTCGGGCGACTCGTCGCCCGCGTCTTGAATAAGGGGGGCCCCGACGCTGGTGTTGCTGGCCTCCTCGGCAGACTCCGCCCACTAGGCGAGCTCCTTCTCTTCCGCGGCCGCGTCGGCCTCATCCTCCATGCCATCGGCGCTGCCGTCCTCCTTGGCAAGCGCTGCCTCCGTCGACCTGTCGGTGATGTAGTCCAGCTCCTCCTTGGTGGTGTCGCGGATGAGCTCCGGCTCGTCGCGGACATAGCTCTCCGACAAGTTGTCGAAGAACTCCTGCACCTTCTCTGCTGGCGGCTCGACCCAGGCCGGGTTGAGGCCATGTGCGTTGAAGTCTGGCATCATGGCAATGATAGCGGACCGGCGAGAGTTGTTGCTCAGCGGGACCACCCTGCCAAGAACTCCAACAGGGGCCCCTTGGCGGCCTTGCCGGACTTCCAGGCCCCCTGCCGGGTCCTCTCAGCCCAGCCGTTGTCGCCCATATTGAGTGGAAGAGCCTACGGCAAAAATGGGCATGCCCGATATTATGCTTGAGCCGGCGGAGCCTCATGATGTCGGCCGCATTCACGAAGTCGGGCGGCCTCCCCTTGTTGTGCAGTGGGGTGATTCGGCGATGGATGAAATCCGCCCCAATCATCTCGAGGGTGAGCCCGGCCATGGTGAGGCGATGGATCCTGGTGGTGGTGACAGAGAGCTTCTGGTCGTTGTCGTCGAGGTCGCTCCAGTCCCTACGGCGGGTCGGTGGGCTCTGGCGAACTCGATAGAACTCGTTCGGATCCTCCTCCTTGATCCAGAGCCACCGGTATGGCCACTCCTCCCACCTCTCCTTCTAGGCACCCTTCGGGTACGTGCCCTTCTCCTGGGTCGTCGGGATACAGGTGATGCTCCCAGAAATGGCATCGCCTGGCTGGATACGAGGATAGAAGTAGTGGCGGAAGAGCGCCGTGTTGGTGAGCACTCCGGCAAAGCCCTCACAGATATGGGCGAAGAGAGCCATGCACACCATGGCATTCAGCATGAAGCCGAGGAGGTGAAAGCCGTAGATGTGCATGATGTCATTGAAGAAATCAGAGAAAGGGGGGCAGAGCCCGCAAGAAAAGTAATCGATGAAGAAGGGATACCGATTTGGATCGGCCTTGGTGAAATCGGCAGGGACGATGCGCATGGCAAGGTGCCCCATCGTCTCCCTTCCCCACAAGGGCTTGAAGTAGTCCCTGAGGTGGACCGCGTCGACCGTTGAGGGGAAGTAGGCGTGCTGCGTCGGAAGCACCGCCAGCTCGCTCCCGGCGTCTCCTTCTCCCGGGCATCCTTGACCGTTCCCTTGCCCTTGCTGGTTTTGGGTGCCATGGCGGCTGGAAGAGGGCGAGGAATCAAGAGCAATGGGGGTGTGGCAGCGAGCATAGGCGAGAGCTTCGAATCTTTCGCCTGAGGAAGAAGAGGGGAACGGTGGTTCCGAGATTGGAAAAGGCGCAGAGGGTAAATGAGCAGCACGCCTGTGGATTTTCCTTTTTACGGGGAAGGCTCGGGCCGCCTCTTTACCACGATGTGACGCATGCGTGCAACAACTGCCCAATGCACGACCCCCACGTCACGCATTCAAGACGGGTCGTGGGGAAGCGCAACGAGCGAGGGAGTTACTGCAGTAGAAACTCCGCCGCGCGCGCGCCCGTGCACCGTTCTGGGCCTGACCCAATAAAGCCCCGTGCTTATATGTGGCCCAGGCCCGGGGGATCCTGTCGGTGTACAAAAGTAGGGGTCCCTTTTTGTACCCCTTTACTTGTGCGCAGGCAGCCGCAGCCACACACCCGCAGCCACGCTTGACGGGGCAGAGGAAGCAAAGACTACCAGAGCCGTGCTCAAGACCAGAAGCATGAAGAGCTGAGGGGCGAGGGGAAACTCCCCTGGCAAGGTCCTTGCCGGGGCGGCCTTCACGGCCCCGGCAAGAGCCTTGCTGGGGCAACTTGCCCAACACCAGCGGAGATGCCACCCTTGAGCCTGAGAGTTCCGGCGTCCTCAACCACATTGGAACCAAGGCTCGGGAGTCGCCTCCATGGTGGCATGCAGATCTTTGTGAAGGCCAAGAACATACAATGCTAGATGAGGACCAGCAGACGGAGACCCCCGGCAAGATCCTTGCCGGGGACACCTACGAGGCCCTGGCAAGGTCCTTGCCGGAGGCCCGGCAAGACCCCTGCCGGGGACATCTGCAGGGCCGCAGCCAGGCCCCCACCTGCCAAGGCTCCACAGCCGTTCCAACACAGCGATCAACCCACCAACAAGGCAAGTGCCTGTGTGCCGACGTGCAGCTTCCAGGCCAACGCAGCAAGCACCTGCGTGGTGGCATGCAGATCTTCGTGATGACTTTGCCACAACGCCAACTCAGCAGCCCGGCCGGCGTGGCGGTCTGATGCAGCGCCTAGTCAGCCTAGGCAGCGTCGAGGCGAAAGCGGCGGCGGCAGACGGGGCGGGCCGTTACGCCCCGATAAAGCAAGAGGACACCTAAGTAGCGCATTTAATGTGTTTTGTCATGTGATGTCAGGCGATAAACATGACCGTTGTACAACTTTCAACCTCCTGTGTGCCACTGTGGCAGCCCCTTTTAACAATAAAAGGAGGCCCGCGGCATACTGAGAGAGGATTCGGACTTTTTGGAACCAGCACGCTTTGTAGCTAGTCCAAGAACACCAGATAAACACAAGCCAGCAGGAGTAGGGTGTTACGCATCACTTGCGGCCCGAACCTGGATAAACTTCCCGTGTTGATCTCTTAAACCCGCTCTTTACATAGCCCCACGCCTGCCAACCGTAGAAGGGATTCCCCGGGATCCCATAGGTGTCGTTTCCATCGACAGACGCACAAGCCGACTGTGTCAGATTATCACCAGAAACGTCAGAAGACATCAAAAAGGATTGATTGCAAGGCAAAGATTAGACTCACAAAGAGGAAGGATGGAAAATTTGTGATAGAAATAGTTGAACTCAACCACAATCACAAGATGCTGTAAAGCCCTGGGATGCTTTTGCACATGCGGTCACACAAAAAAGACGATCCTTTGATATATCAGTTAGTGAAAGACATGTGTTGAGTATATTGTGTATGTGTATATTTGTGTGTAGGGCCCACCTCCTATTTTCTTTGTATAGTTGAGGTTGTGGCCCACCTACATCTGCTATATATCGTGCACGGTGCACCGATCAATACATCGAGATTGCACAACCCATATCTTGTCCTTCTACATGGTATCTATCGCGTACGATCCTAACCCTAATAGCCGCATGCACCTCCACAGCGCCGCCCGCCCTTGCCGCCCTTCTCCCTTGTTATCACGAGCCGCCGCCCGCTGCTGGTCACGCCGCCTCTCCCACCATATCGCCCGCCCGCTGCCGCCGCCTCTCTCCAAGGCCGCCGCCTTGCTCCCTTCCGCCAACGCACCCGCACCATCACCTCCCACCCGCGTCGCACCCTTCCCTCCCTCCCACCAGCGCCGCCACCCTTCCCTCCTCTCCCACCAGCGCGCTTTCGCACCACCCGTCTCCCTCCACCCATGACGAGTCCAGACCCTAGCCATGAGCTCCTCCTCGTCCACCGTTTCCAACCCATTCGCCGGTCCTGATGTCACTCTCGTCGGCGACCTCAACATCCATGAGCGTGTTCCGGTCAAGCTTGATCACACCACCACGTCCTACTCCGCTTGGAAGCGGTATTTTTCGCTTGTGTTTCGTGAGTACCTCCTGCACAGCCACGTGGACGGCACCATGGACTCGGCACTCATGATCAACGACGAGGAGTGGATGATCCTCGACGCCACCATCATCCGCTGGTTCTACCTCACCATCTCCGGTGACCTCTTCCACACCGTGGTGGGCAGCGAGGGCAGCGCCTATGCGGTCTGGACCAAGCTCAATGGCCTCTTCACCGACAATCGGCTGCAGCGCAAGGTCCTGCTCTATGGTGAGTTTTACGGGTACCAGCAACTTGACTCATCCATCGATGATTTTTGCATGCGTCTCAAGGCTCGCCGATGAGCTCCGTGATCTCGGGGAAAAGATCGGCGACGAGCTCCTCATCAGCACCCTCTCCGGCGGCCTCAGCGAGGACTTTGGGAACGCCGCCTCCAACCTCACCCTCATCCCGGAGCCCACCTTCGCCAAGGTGGTCGCGTACCTCAAGTTGGAGGAGCGCCGGATGTGGGTGGCGCGGACTCACGCGACCCACACCGCCCTCGTCGCGAGCACCGCGGGTTCGGCCCCGCCACCGCCGCGCCAGCGCCGCCACAGCGGCGGCGCCCGCCTTCCCGCCGGGCTTCCCGCCCGCATCGGCCGCCCCTTCCCGCCGCCCCAGCCGGCCAGCCGGGGGTCGTCGCGGAGGTCGTCGTGGCGGCCATAGCGAGGCGCAGTGCTCGGGGAGGCGCCCGCCCACCAGCGAGCTTCTCGGCCCGGCCCGTGGTACCGGCGAGAACCCATGGACGGCGTTGTACACGCCTACTCCATGCCGGTTCCTCGGGCCCCTGCCGGGCATTCTCGGCACCGGCCTCAGCCACACCAGGCGTACTACGCGCCACAGCCCTGGCGGCGCCCTACGGTCGGCAACCCGCCGCGGGTAGGCCACAGCTGCTGCCCACGGCCAGTCGTGCCGCCTCTCCCGCCGGCACCGTGGGACCCGGCCCTCCTGGCGGCTCTCCACAACGCTCCTTCCCCGTACAGCTACACCGGCGGCAGCGATTGGTACATGGACAGCGGCGCCACCGCTCACATGGCGGCGTACCCCGGTAACCTCCACACCGCCCATCCTGTGCACACCTCCAACCGCATCACCGTCGGTGACGGCTCTTCCCTTCCCATCACTCATATTGGTCATACATATTTTCCGTCTAACTCCACTCCTATATCCATGTCTAATATTCTAGTCTCTCTGAACTTATTAAAATCTTGTTTACATTCGTTCTCTTACACGTGAAAATCCGGTTACCGTTGAGTTTGACGAATGTGGTTTTTCTGTTAAGGACGCTTGCACGCGGATGGTGCTCCACCGATGTGACAGCCCCGACGAGCTCTACCCGGTTCACTCCGCCACCTCCACCACTTCCGCCGCCCCTGTCGCTCTCGCCACCGGAGTGGATCTTTGGCATGCTCGCTTGGGTCATCCTAATCCTGCCACCCTTCGCCACATACTTGAGTTTTTCTTTCACGTGTAATAAGAACGAGGATCACTAAATGTCATGCATGTCGCCTCGGCAAACATGCTCGTCTTCTGTTTAGGGCTTCTTCTTTTGTTGCATCGTACCCGTTTGAGTTAATTCATAGTGATGTTCGGACATCTCCTGTTGCCAGTAATACGGGCTTTCTTTGTTATCTTGTCATACTTGACGATTTTTCGCATTATGTGTGGACCTTCCCGTTGCACCGCAAGTCGTACGTTATATCCACTCTCGCCGCTTTCTACTCTTATGTTCTCACGCAGTTTGGTCGTCCAATTCTTGCGTTGCAGACAGACAACGGGAAGGAGTTTGACAACCTCGCTGTTCGTAATCTTCTCACCACACATGGCACGATTTTTCGTCTCACTTGCCCGTACACCTCGCAGCAGAACGGTCGTGCTGAGCACATCCTTCGCACTCTCAATGACTGTGTTAGGACTCTTCTCTTTCATGCCAATGTGCCTCCGCGCTTTTGGCCTGACGCTCTTGCCACCGCTTCTCTCCTCATCAACATCCGCCCATGTTGTACTCGCAGGAACTTTACACCTCATCATCTTCTCTTCGGTGCACCCCCCTCTTATGATGGGCTTCGCATCTTCGGCTGCCTTTGCTACCCTAGCATCACCGCTACTGCGCCTCATAAGCTTGCACCCCACTCCGTTGCCTGCATCTTTCTCGGCTACCCACCTAACACCAAGGGCTATCGCTGCTATGATCCCGTCTCCCATCGTATTTTCACCTCTCGACACGTTTACTTTGATGAGATGGTGTTTCCATTTCAGCAGCAGGCACCCCTTGTCGTCTCATCACCGCCGGCCACCGGCGGCCCTTCGACGACTTCGTTAGGTGGACGGTCCCGTCTGGCCCGTGGACCGCCTCTGGGCTTTGGCGGTCCTCGCGCCCTCACGCCGGCGCCCGCCCCCTTGGCCTCCTCCGCCGGCTCTGACGGTGCAGCCCGGCGCCCGTCTTCACCCGCCGCCACCCGACTTCGGGCGCCGCGAGATCGAACCTGCAGGCTCGGCCGCCTCTTCGCGGCCTCGATGCCGACCACCTCGCCCGGCCACGGCGCGGCCCCTCGCCGGCTCGACACCGGCTACCTCGCCCGCCCCGGCGCGGCTACCTCGCCCGGCCATGGCGCGGCCGCCGCGCCCGGCGCCCGGCCGCCTCGCGGTGGCTCCGGCGGCGCCGTCTCGCCCGATCACCCTTTTCGTACCGGCATTCATCGTCCCGAGCCTCCGGTACTCGGCGGCGAGTACGTCCTCGCCGCTTCCGCCGCGGGCCGTCGCCCATTCCGCATCGCTTTCGCGCCGCCCTCCGTGATCCTCAGCGGCTTGCGGCGATGCGGAAGAGTTCGATGCTCTTCAACGGAACCGCACGGACCCTGGTTCCCGGCCTCCTCGCCAACGTCATCACCGGCAAGTGGGTCTTTCGCCATAAGACCCGCTCGGATGGTACTCTCGGCGCTACAAGGCTCATTTGGGTGGTCCGCGGTTTCGCGGTAGCGGCTGGAGTGGACTTCACTGAGATGTTTGCCCCGGTTGTCAAACCGGGCACGATCCGCACTGTCCTCCAGCTCGCTGTATCTTGCGGCTGGCCTGTTCACCAGATGGATGTCTCCAACGCCTTTCTCCACGGCCATGTTGAGGAGCAGGTGTATAGTGAGCAACCCACCGGTTTCGTCGACGCCTCACTTCCCGGCCATGTGTGTCTGCTGTCCCGCTCTCTTTACGGGCTCAAGCAGGCACCCCGCGCCTGTACCAGCGGATCGCCGGGTTTCTTCAGACACTAGGCTTTAGCGTTACTCGCTCAGACGCCTCACTGTTTGTCTATCGCCATGGTGACACGACTGCATATCTGCTGCTTTACGTTGATGACATCATCCTGACGGCCTCCTCCGCAGCTGTTCTTCAGCAGGTTACTCTCCGGCTGCATGATGAGTTTGCTACCAAGGACCTGGGTGCTCTACATTATTTCCTTGGCATTGAGGTTGTTCGGCGTCCGGACGGTTTCTTTCTTCATCAGCAGAAGTATGTACATGAGCTTCTTGAGCGTGCTGGCATGCTCAACTGTCACCCTGTTGCTACTCCTGTTGACACGAAGGCCAAGGTCTCTGCTTTTGAGGGCTCGCCTGCGTCAGATGCTCCTTTCTACCGGTCTATTGTTGGCGCTTGAGGGAGTCCCGGACTAGGGGTTGTCCGGATAGCCGGACTATCGTCACGACC
The DNA here is from genome assembly GCA_021605145.1 of Aegilops bicornis. Taxonomy (NCBI): domain Eukaryota; kingdom Viridiplantae; phylum Streptophyta; class Magnoliopsida; order Poales; family Poaceae; genus Aegilops; species Aegilops bicornis. The sequence goes on from CM038672.1 coordinate 366,483,384, forward strand.
GGACTCCAAGACTATGAAGATACAAGATTGAAGACTTCGTCCCGTGTCCGGATGGGACTTTCCTTGGCGTGGAAGGCAAGCTTGGCGATCTTGATATGTAGATCTCCTACCATTGTAACCGACTACGTGTAACCCTAACCTATCCGGTGTCTATATAAACCGGAGGGTTTTAGTCCGTAGGATGAACAACAATCATACCATAGGCTAGCTTCTAGGGTTTAGCCTCCTTGATCTCGTGCTAGATCTACTCTTGTACTACCCATATCATCAATATTAATCAAGCAGAGAGGGCCCGAACCTGGGTAAAAACATCGTGTCCCTTGTCCTGTTACCATCCGCCTAGACGCACAGTTCGGGACCCCCTACCCGAGATCCGCCGGTTTTGACACCGTCATTGGTGCTTTCATTGAGAGTTCCTCTGTGTCGTCACCGATAGGCCCGATGGCTCCTTCGATCATCAACAACGATGTGGTCCAGGGTGAGACTTTTCTCCCCGGACAGATCTTCGTATTCGGCGGCTTTGCACTGCGGGCCAATTCGCTTGGCCATCTGGAGCAGATCGAAAGCTACGCCCCTGGCCATCAGGTCAGATTTGGAAGTTTGAACTACACGGCCGATATCCGCGGGGACTTGATCTTCGACGGATTTGAGCCGCAGCCAAGCGCGCCGCACGGTCTCGATGGGCATGATCTAGCTCTGCAGCCGAACAGTGCCCTGGAGGCCGCACCAGCATCCGCTCCGACCCTTGATCCGGAGCCGGATTCCCCGATCGAGGACGAGTGGTTGGACACCGCCTCGGGGGCTACAATCTCTACGGCGATTGAGCCGAACTCCATCCCTGTTGCGAAGACCTCGACTCCAGGGTGCCGGACTCCTCTCCGGACTCCGAACCATCCGCGCCCTTGCCAATCGAATCCTATTAGGCGCCCATTATGGAGTTCACGACCGCGAATATCTTTCAGCACTCGCCCTTTGGCGACATTCTGAATTCGCTAAAGTCTCTCTCTTTATCCGGAGAGCCCTGGCCGGACTACGGTCAGGAAGGTTGGGATGCGGACGACGAAGAAATTCAACGCCCACCCACCACCTGCGCCGTAGCCATCGTCGAAAGCTTACACGGCGTGCTCGATTTCGACTCCGAAGACATCGACGGTATGGACGACGATGTAGGAGACAACAATGAACCAACACCTGTAGGATGCTGGACAACCACGTCATCTCATGATGTATACACGGTGGATACACCTAAAGGAAATGAAGACGAGGAACAACGGGACGCTACGAAGGATAAATCCCTCGAAAAGCAGTCAAAACGGCAACATAAACGCCGAACAAAATCCCGCCTCAACAAAGACCCAGCCATAGAGCAGGGCGAACCGGTGGACAATGAACAAGCTATCGAGCAATCATCCGAACAAGACAACTTGGATAAACAATCTGTCCACGACGAAGACAACAGTCCAGACGATCTCACGCCGGACAAACTATTGGAGCAAAATGACCTCCAGAAAAGACTCGTCGCCACTGCGCGTAGCCTGAAAAAGCAGAAGCGGAAGCTCAAAACAGCAGAAAACGCACTCAGGATCAGATGGAGCAAAATATTCAGCACCGCAGACAAGTACAACGACATTCGCCGAACTAAGAGCTACCCGAAAAGAAAGCTACTGCCCGAATTTGACGAGGAGGCCTTAGAGCCCCCACAATTAAAAAGTAAGAAGGCCACCCGGTCGGATGGACGACCCCACGGCAAAAAGAGAGCGGCGAATGGCGCCGCACAAAAGCCAATATGCGATCCGCATAAGGATTCACATCAAAAGGATGGCCCAGTTAGGTCCATCTATGGGCCAAGAAAGCAGGCTCGTCAAAGCAATGCAACACGCCCAAATTCCGAAGATCACGGCACACCCAAATACAGGGGCGCCTCACACCCCCTATGTTTTACCGATGAGGTGCTGGATCATGAATTTCCAGCGGGATTCAAACCCATAAACATAGAGGCATACGACGGAACAACAGACCACAGAGTGCGGATTGAGGATTACATCCTCCACATACACATGGCTAGAGGAGATATCTCCACGCCATAAAATACTTACCCTTAAACTCAAAGGGCCAGCTCGGCATTGGCTTAAAAGCCTCCCGAAAATACCATTGGAAGCTGGGAAGAGCTCGAGGATTCATTTAGGGCTATTTTTCAGGTGACTTATGTCAGACCTCATGATGCTGAAGATCTAATTCACATAACTCAACAGCCCGGAGAGTCAGCCCGGAAATTCTAGAACATGTTCCTTACTAAAAAGAACCAAATAGTCGACTGTCCGGACGCCGAAACCTTAGCAGCTTTCAAACACAACGTTCGAGACGGATGGCTCACCAGACACCTCGGCCAAGACAAGCCAAGAACAATGGCCGCATTAACAAGCCTCATGACCCGCTTTTGCGCGGGAGAGGATAGCTGGCTAGCAAGATGCAGCACCGGTGACCCAAGTACATCCGAAATCAGGGATGGAAATGGGAAACCACGGCGCAACAAGGACCAGCACCGGATTAAAAGGAACAGTCCAAAGAGCACGACAGTCAACGCCGGATTAAAAAGCTCCCGACATAACAACAATAAACTGCCCCTTAAGGACAATAGCGATGATCTATCCAACTTCAACAAAATCTTGGACAAGATATGTCAAATCCACAGTACTCATGGGAGGCCTGCAAACCATACCCACAGAAATTATTGGGTCTTCAAACAGTCCGGCAGACTCAACGCCGAACACAAGGGGCTCGACACACCAAGTGAGGATGATGACGAGCACCACAAGCAGAGCCCTGGAAAACAAAAGAATTTCCCACAAGAGGTCAAAACAGTAAACTCACTTCATGTGATCAAAAACAGAGCGGCACCCACTAAAATGCGCACCGCACACTGGTTATCAAAGCCAATCACATTCGACCATCAGGACTACTCCGAAAATATCCGGAACGCAGGATGGACTGCCTTGATACTGGATCCTATAATTGACGGATTCCAATTTACACAAGTCCTCATGGATGGCGGCAGTGACATAAACCTGATATATCAGGACACAATCCGCAGGATGGGGATAGACCCAACCAAAATTTGCCGTAGCAACACCTCCTTTAAAGGAGTAATGCCATGCCCATATGCCCATTGTATGGTGTGACACCCCAAAAATTTTAACCTTGTTTTGTTAATTAAAATCTTGCCAGGAAATTTAACTTTCCTTTTTCTTGGTTTTTCTTGATTTCAAAACCTTTCTTTTCTTGGTCATCTTGGAGTTGTTCCCTAAGATGAAAACCTTTCACATATGATATTGGACTTGTTTACCCTCTCAAGAAAACATTTTCTTTTATCAGAAAAATTAATTATATAAATTTTTCCTAATCTTTATTTTCTTGAATATTGGTTTCCCATAGTTTCATGGTCCCATTTGTACTACAACCCTTTTATAAATGCATTCAAAAATCCCACCAAAATTTGGAGATGTCATATGGAATATTTGAACCACTTTTGTGCAAAAATATCTTCTGCCCATTGAATATTTTGAGCTCTACACCATATTTTCAAATCTGGTCCAGAGAGCATTTTTACACTACAACCTATTCAAATATTTCTTTAAAATTTCTACCAAAAATTTTGGGATGTTAGTAGGAGCATACTATTCCACTTTATGCATTAACCTAGTGATGTTCTTTGGAAAAAAACTGAGTGAATCATCCTCTTTTCCGTTCTGGCCCAAATTGAGGTTTTGTACAGCAACCACCTTTTTAGTTGCTCCTTGATCCCTGATTCCTTTTCCTACTGATAGTCCTCCTTGCCAAGCCCTTAAGTCCAGGAGAGTGGACCCATTGGATGATTCTAAGTACTTGCAACAATGCCATTTGCTTTACATCCCGAATTGAAGTTTTGCAAAACTTGCACTAGCAAGTTTGTGCTTTGGGCAAACTAACCTTACCACCTTTTCTTTCATCCAAAGAGACTAGGATCTGGAAGATTTGACCACTCCAAGAAGAGCCTAGGTGCATGTGGCATTTTGTCAAACACCCTGGGTGCATAGCCAGATTTGGCATGATTTCAAGTTTACATTATGAACTTGGCCACCTGACCTAACCACCATGTCCATTTACCTTCTGACTAACCCTAACCTAGCCCTGTCTCTTGCCAGCCTCACCCGCAACCTCTAGCATGCACTGGCGTTTCATCGAACACGTCCCGGGCTTGCTCTGGCGCGCCAGTGTCGTTTAGCACGCATACGTCGCCGAGCCACCAGCGTCTCGCCCGCACCGTTCCGGCCCTTGGCCAACAGCAGCTAACGCCACGTATCCCCTGCACCGCCACCCGACCACCACCTGACACCCCACAGGCGCCACCGTCCGGACGGCCGTGGCGGCTAGACCGCATGCAAGCCCGGCCGTGTCGGCGCCGCCGAAACCACTCCCTTCGCCGGCTCGCCTGGAGGCAGTGCTCGCTTCGTCCGCTAGCTCCTGCCGCCATCCTCAGCCCGCCACGTCCCCCTCTTTTCTGAGAATGTCGATGCGCGGCAATCTTATCCCCACAACCCTTGAAGCGACCTCGTCGCACTATAAAGGAAGCCCGAGGCTCGTCAAGCCCTCAAGAAACTTCCCTCACTCCCTCACTGACCCTCCCGTAGTAGTAGAAAGACCAGAGAGATCGTCTTCTTCCTCTCCGGCAACTCCTGCCGCCGCCACTGCCCCAGCCACTCCGGCACCACCAGGGCCTCCCCCTCTCCACTCTCTACACCAGAAGCTCTCTCTTCTTCCTGTGAACCCGTCCCCCTGCTCAATTTTGATCGGGAGCCACCGTAGCCCCAAACCCACTTTGCTCCCGAATGCCTCCTCCGCCATGGCTTCGCCACGGCAGCTCACTCCGTCCCGCCGACCCAACGACCACCGGGAGGACCGCCCGATCTTGCGGATCCACCCGACCCTCTGGAGCAGCGAGGAGCCGCCGTTCATTGGCGTTGATCGCCGTTGCCTCGCCGCCCGTTCGGCGAGAGGAAGAGGAGGGAGAGATGGACTGGTCAAACCTGACCAGTGGCCCCCTGGACCCACTGTCAGAGACCCAGCCCCGCCTCCACGTGTTTAAGTGGAAGCGCAAAACCCCGAATACGTCTCCCCTTTTCGAAGCCGTATTCTGCCCGAAACGTATTCTTTTCTGTCTTATTAAAAAAAACAGATTTTGACCAAATCTTTGACTGCTATAACTTTTTAAATATAACTCCAAATGAGTTGATTCTTTTTCCTACATCTATCAAATTCTGTCTAGTTTATTTTAAGATTTATTTGAAAAAATTTCAAACAACTTTTTTGTGCTGTTTTGAAATTGTGTGTTAATTCCAATATTTTCAAAATAGGATTTGTTGGAGAGAGGAGTAAACTTTCAAAAGTTTTGGAGAGCACCCCACCTCTCCACACCTTGAAGGCAAGCATTCTGGACTGACATAATACTTTTGGTGTGTTAGCCGACACGTTTATAACACCACTTCATTTCGAAGAGCTCGTTATTTCATGTGATATGATCTTTTGCATGAATGCATATTAGTGATCTCCTTGTTGTTGGGAATGAATATACTTGTGATGGTAGCCATTCTCATGTGCCTTGCATGCATGCCGGAAAGGAATCCGGAAAGCCTACGCCTTGGGTAGGCGTGAGCTTGCCGCGGTCCCCGTCGGAGACGGTTATGTCCGGTATGGCATGGTAAGGTATAGTGAGTGGTGACTTTGTTGGTTGAAATATTTTTTTATATATGTCATGCAGGGAATTTATAAACCTCCTGAGTCGACCGTAGATCGAGTCTTGTTCCAGTAACCCCCATACTTGTTTCGTGTTACCACTTGTCCCTACAACAAGTAGGCTACGGTTCAGTCAGTCGTCAACCCCTTTCAAGCACACACCGTACAGAGAGGCCATGGTGGAAGATATCGATTGAAGCCGATAGGCATGCCACCTGGTCCGGGGGCATGGGTGTTTCCGGTTGAGACCGAGAGGGGATGCCACCCCTTAGAGCGCGCGATATTAATTTGATCCCATGCTACGCGAGGTTGTAGCCTCCCCACTTAGAGTTTTGCTTAACAAGTGTCATGGGTGATTCCAGACACCGGTAAGTTGAGCTGGTGTGTGCAAGTCAGGTGTGTTTTCAATTAAAAGGCCGTAGGCGGAATTAGTCCCGATGGACTAAATAAATCCGTTACTCGTGGGTAAAGAGTACACCCTCTGCAGAGATATTAAACCTATTCAAATAGCCGTGTCCATGGTTAAGGACTACGATGCAGGTCAGGTCAAGTGTCGGTCTTAGTGTCGGTCTTGGAGGAAGCGCTAAACGAGAACATGGATCATGATTTGTGACTTGTGTTGATTATGATGATTATGATTATTTTTATCATGGACTAACTATTGCCGTTACTTGATTTATTGAGTATCCCTGGGATGGTTCTACCTCCTGGATATTCACTGTGTTTATTTATAAGCCCTTTATGTGGTGTCGCTAAGGCCTTGAGCTATGGCATTGCTTTTATTTTATTTATAAGCCCTTTATGTGGTGTCGCTAAGGCGCCATTTGTGGCATTGCTTTTATTTTATTTATAAGCCCTTTATGTGGTGTCGCTAAGACGCCCGACTGTGGCATTGCTTTTATTTTATTTATAAGCCCTTTTTGTGGTGTCGCTCAGATGCCCGACTGTGGCATTGCTTGTTATATATTTACTTTATAAGCCCTTTATGTGGTGTCGCTAAGACGCCTGACTGTGGCATTGCTTTTATTTTATTTATAAGCCCTTTATGTGGTGTCGCTAAGACGCCCGACTGAGGCATTTATTTCTGCTCCATCATTACATATTTGTTGTTACTTATTAATAACCTACATGTATGCATCAAGGATTTCATTTTTAGGACTGACGTTGTGATCATAGAATATTTTCAAGGCATGATTATCGGTTGTTATATTATACCTGTGTTCATAATGTTTGCGAGTACATTCAAAGTACTCACTGGCTTGTCCCTGGCTATTGTCTTGGCCAGATTTCTAGCGTGGAGAGGAACGTTGCGACGACAACCCCGGAGACTAAGCAACGACGATAGCAGCCCCACGAAGATAGGAGTTAACCTGGTCAGCTGTTCCTGTGGGAAAATGGAGTCCCATAGACACAGATGATCCACAATCGCTTCCGCCATCAACCACTAGAAACCATTTGTTGTACTCACAGACCAGAATGGTCTTGTACCTCGTATTTTGTATCTTTGCTTGGAAATTCTGTATCAAGTTGGAGCCTCATCAGCTAACAGTAATCCTGGGGCTGGTGAGCACGACGGCCATTTTTTGGAATTTATTACCCGAAAAATTTGGTCGCCACATACGGGCTCCATACTGCTAGAAGTTGTGTTCGGTTCATCCGACAACTTCCGTCGCGAAAGGTTAATCTTCCATGTCGCCCCGTTTAAAAGTAGCCATCAAGCACTATTGGGACGCGAAGCTTTCGCCCGCTTTAACGCATAATACCGCATTACGCATCTCTAACACTTAAAATGCCGGTCCACGCGGCATCATCTCGTTAAAGGAAGTATTAAGTGTTACTCGGAGCACGGAAGAACGGAGGCTGCCTTGACAGCCCCACACCTATCCGGCTCCGCTAGGAAAAGAGCCTGAATTGGTCATTCAAACCCCGGACACGGTTAGACGAGTCCGGCGCCTACTAGTGGCATACCCCATACAAGGGGCTGCACGCATATATCATAAGAGACACTAAAGCTCAATTTTATTCACTCCTTCGATTCGTACTCTGTTTATTTAATGTACAGTACATCTTTTGCACGCTCCTTTTTTTTAAAACTAAGTTCCTCTCTTTTACAGACGAACGACGTGCTACACCCGTCCAGGATATGGCACAACGGAGACACAGGCGCAGACGTGCAGTAGGGACCCGTTGCAAGGATTCTTTTCAGATTAAGACCCTGCGTAAACCTTTTTCTTGTCTCTTGTTGATATACATCCCCGGTTCCTTACTATAACCGAGGAGGAGGCTGGCATTTTGGCATTGGCCGCACTGGAATTTTTGCGGCGTGCACGGACACGGGGCTTAGGGCATTATTCTACCCATTTTCATAAAGGCCGAATACCTTAGGGAGTATTCGGCGTCTCGAGTTAGGCCTTATATGCATCAGCTCCGAATCATGTCTTTGGTCAAATGTTGGGTTGCCCGGCTCCTGTGTTTTGCTGCCTTACTTTCCGTTTTCAGGGCTAACGCGGCACCAGGAGAACTACTGCGATTGTGCCCGGTTCGGCCGGGCGAGCACCTCAGTAGAGAAAGCCGAAAACTGACTGTCATGATATAGCGAGAGACTGGTCAACCACTCGATGACTCACTGGAATGTTTAGGATTCCTCCGCATTAACGAAGGACTGGTTCTCGGTCAGGCACATATGCACCCCGGATTCGGGAGAGTGCGGTGCCCCCAGGGGCTATATAGTAGCCCCACCCTTGAACTCTTATGGCTAAGTGAAAGTGATAAAGCATTATAGTCCGATTGCCTCGTTTGCTATGCTATCACCTCCTTAACAGGACCAAGACGTTGGATTAAGTGTGAAATAGTGCTTTCTTTGCAAACACCCCCGCACTATGTGCGTGGGGGCTGAAGCCAAGGGCTGCCATCTTTCAGGTTATATATACATACACATAAGCGGCCGCACGAGGAGTAGTTTACTACTTGAGCATAAAAGTATAAAAAGCTCTTATATTATCTGAAAACATTGTTTTCACAAATCATACATGTCATCTTAACATAATATCCTTGAAACCTTTGCGTCTCTAGTAAGCAGCGCCCGGCGGAGACTTCTTCAAAAGTAGTGCTCGGCGGTACTGGCTTCTGTCCGAATCTTGGGATGCAACGTCGGTGGCCTTCATCTACGCGGTATGTCTTGACACGGGCGAGCCATCCGCGCTCCCTCAATACACGCTGATCGCTTCATTAAGCGTCGACACGCTGTACCGCACCAAGGAACTGCTGCACTAAACCAAAATAACTCTTCTACCGGGGTCCGCCCGGCCACAAGTGAAATCATGACATCTTGCATGGCAAGTGCGGATAGTCGATTCAGCTCGGCCCATTCGGCCAACTGATCGGTCAACGGAAGAAGACGCTCCGGACTATGGAATTGCGACCAATATAGCTCTTCCCTTTTGTGCCCCTTCTGACCTCGGAAGTGCTCAGCCGTGTCCGCAGCGCTCGCCGCCAAGTCCAGATAAGAATCCTCCGAACTCCACAACTTTTCCAATTGAGCATACTTTGGATCCATATATTTCCTTCGCAGCAGAAACGGTTTTCCAGCCGCAATTGCCCGGCCTGACTCAGCTCCTCCTTGGCAGCTCTCAAAGTCGAATGGGCATTCTTGGATTCGGCGGCGGCCTTTTTCAGGCCCTCTTGCTCCGCTTGACGTTTTTTTAAGAACCTCGCAGCGATCGGCAACATTCTTCAACTTGCTGGCCATATCAGCGATTTCCTCTCTGCTTCGGTAGTGAGCAGCCCGTTTGGCTTCTAGCTCTTCGCCCGCCTTTAAGTCGGCCGCATTACTCTTTCTGGCTTGCTCTTTCGCTCGGGCGAGTTCCGCCCGCAACTCTTCCACAGCAGCGGCACCATCTGCATTAAGCATACAAATAGTAAGACATGGGCGTCAAGCTCCCTTACTAGGTGTCCGCATAGAAGTCGCATACCTTGTGACTCGTCAAACCGTTTATTGACGAGGCGATGTCGCATCCGCCTCGTCGAGTTGCCGCTTTAGTTCGGCATATTCATCGATCCGGCTAGCCACGGACGCCCGCTTCTGTTTAGGGGCAGCGATATGTTATAGCGAGAATTTGATCCTCGACGCGTTGTCAATTTTGACAATATACCGAGTCTCGAGGGCTACTATCTATATGAGCGCATTTATATGCATAAGCACCGGAAAGGTACATCATTTTTTGCGTACCCCGAACCCCGTCAGTAAGCTCCTGACAGCTTCATGCAATCCGGTTTCCGCGGATACAATTCTTTCAATCACCGTACCCATTAGAGCACGGTGATCTTCTGAGATAGCCGCTCGCCCGAGCAGATCGTTCAGATCCTCCGACCGCACACCACTTGGCGCCGGACCTTCGGGCCCCGCCGAACTTGGGGGAACCCTCCGCGACGACACCTCTGGGTCGTCCGCTTCACTTGAGGGTGCGACAGGTGGAGGCGTTTTGCTCTCCATCATCTCCGGAAGAAGATCCCCCGAAGACGAGCTCTGCTGGCGAAATTTGAGGTCCGAACTACAAGGTACAATTTCGGTTATCTTCATAAATAAATCTGAGGATGTTCCTTATTTACAAGATCCCTTCTTTTTTACTTACGGCTCATTTGGAGGGCCGACCCCTTGGGGAAATAGTGCGGCTGGGTTACTTCCCGGCGCGGACTCTCGACGAAGATTCCTTCCCTCTTTGAGGCCTTGACCTCCGGATCTTCGGCGGTCCTCTTCTCTCCTCGAAGACGGGACTTTTAATCCTTCCTTCTGGATAGCCTCCTTCGTAGAGGCAGTTGCTTCCCAGCTCCCTCCTTCGCCTTCTTCAAAAGGCGCGACCTTCAACATCTTGGTCAGCATGGGATCCGGCGTGGTCTCCGGGATGGGAGCCGGACACCTTATTAACTTTGCCTTGGCTATCCACTCCTGTTCGAGAAACGGTTCCTTTAAAGGACACACACACATATATATATATATATATATATATATATATATATGATAAATAAATGAATAGCTTGTCCGGTTACAGGACTACTTACTTGAGTATCACGGCGATTGCAGCTTAGTCCTGCATCCTCGGTCAGTCCGGACACTTCTCTTGTGATCAGAAGAACAGTTTATACATCTCCACAGGCGCCGTGCCCATAAAATTTTGGAGAGCTCGTGGTCCCTCGGATTAAATTCCCACAGGCGGAGGGCGATGCTTGCAGGCGAAGGCGCGGATCACCATAACCTGCGCCCACTGCAACCAGATTGATCTCTCTTTCTGGAGGTCTCGAATACGGCCCTCTGCAGCAAGGGAACGATCCTTGGATGGCCCCAGTCGAGCCCTTGTTGACCCATGGCGCCCGGCTGTGGTGGACTGGCGGAAGCGGGGATCGCCGCCCATTTGGTGCCCACAGGAGTGGTGACATAAAACCACTCCCATTGCCATGAACCAAGCTCCTCTTCAAAAGAGCCCTCGGGCCATGGAGCATCCCGGCACATTTGCTTATGACTGCCCCTCCAGCACTTTTCTGCTTGTTGCCCCCGGTCATCTTTGGCTCCACCTTGAAGGTCTTGAGCCACAATCCAAAGTGGGGGTGATATGGAGGAAGGCCTCACGATGACAATGAATGACGAGATATGGAGGATGGACTCGATTCAAGTCGTGGAAATCAAGCCCATAATAAAACATGAGCCCCGCACAAAGGGATCTGTCGGGAAGCCTAAACCCGAAGGAAGTGGGACCACGAACACCACGTTCTCGCGGGCTCGGGAGTGGGAATGACCTGCCACGAGCGGGTAGCCTATCACGAGATCTCGTCGGTCAGATACCTCGCATCTCGCAGCTTTAGCACATCTTCTTACGTGACGGAGAAAGACATCCATCGGCCGTCTTTGGTCGGAGCGGACATCGTCGAAAGTCCGAAGCGCTGAATCAAGCTTTGGGTGTTTAAACTTCGGCGTGAGGTGAACTTCGATGGAGGGTGTAAAAGAAGAGGGCCTTGGTCTCATTATAAAGAGGTTGAATACCAAGAGCCCACCCGTGGTCGATTAGGACTCGCCTTTGATAGAGGCGTGCCAGCGAACGCAGTTGGGTTACTACGTCCGTATTGATGAGAATCCCGGAATAAGGGGGCACGATCTATGCTTTGATAAGGCGTGCCAGGGAAACCGCCTCGCTAAACGCGCTAAGGTGAAACGGTAAAAAACGATTCATATAAAGGCCTGGCCGTGGTGTGATGTCATGCCGCGGAATACGTCAGCAGATCTGTGCAAAAGTTATTTTCTCTATGGTGTCATGTGGAACTTGTTTTGCAGAGCCGGACACTATCCTTGTGTTCAAAACCTTCTAAGAAGTATTCGGAGGAGGAACCCGCCTTGCAATGCCGAAGACAATATGCGCGCCGGACTCATCGTCATTGAAGCCTGGTTCAGGGGCTATTGAGGGAGTCCCGGACTAGGGGGTGTCCGGATAGCCGGACTATCGTCACTGCCGGATTCCAAGACTATGAAGATACAAGATTGAAGACTTCGTCCCGTGTCCGGATGGGACTTTCCTTGGCGTGGAAGGCAAGCTTGGCGATACGGATATGTAGATCTCCTACCATTGTAACCGACTCCGTGTAACCCTAACCTATCCGGTGTCTATATAAACGGAGGGTTTTAGTCCGTGGGGACGAACAACAATCATACCATAGGCTAGCTTCTAGGGTTTAGCCTCCTTGATCTCGTGGTAGATCTACTCTTGTACTACCCATATCATCAATATTAATCAAGCGGGAGTAGGGTATTACCTCCATCGAGAGGGCCCGAACCTGGGTAAAACATCGTGTCCCTTGTCTCCTGTTACCATCCGCCTAGACGCATACGATTCGGGACCCCCTACCGAGATCCGCGGTTTTGACACCGACAACGCTCTTGATTATTTGACTCTCACCAGGTGGATCTTGATTATCTTTGTTCAGCAGGTGTGTCTCCACATGCACGCCCCTCATGACTCTCATTGGACTCTCGTGAAGTGGATCCTTCGTTATATCCGCGGCACGATGACCCTTGGGTTGACACTTACGGCGTCTACTTCTCTGGAGATGGTGGCCTACTCCGATGCAGACTAGGCCGGCTGCCCCGATACTCGTCGGTCCACCTCTGGCTACTGCGTCTACCTCGGTCCTTCACTCATTTCGTGGTCGTCCAAGCGACAACCCACGCGGAGTCTGAGTACCGAGCTGTGGCCAACGCTGTTGCCGAGTGCACACAGCTCTGACGATTGCCGAGGCTGCATCATGACGTATCCCAGGCTACGGTTGTCTACTGTGACAATGTTTCTGCGGTGTACCTCTCCGCCAACCCCATTCATCATCGCGCGGACTAAACACATTGAGCTGGACATTCACTTTGTGCGCGGGCAGGTGGCTCTTGGACGCATTCGGGTTCTCCATGTGCCGGCGCCCCTTGATTCGCCGATGTGATGACGAGAAGGGACTGCCGAGTTCTACCTTCGAGGAGTTTCGTTCCAGTCTTTGCGTCACTGGCCCGCTTATTTGCAGAAGTGTTGAGTATATTGTATGCGTGTATATTTGTGTGAGGGCCCACCTCCTGTTTTCTTTGTATAGTTGAGGTTGTGGCCCACCTCTGTACTTTTATATACGTGCCTGGTGCACCGATCAATACATCAAGATTGCACAACCCATATCTTGTCCTTCTATAACATGCAACTGGACAACCACAGACACGCTCAGATGGTGTCAACGTTGTCGCTATGTCCGATGGTCTGCAGTACATGGGACATACTAGCCGCGACTGGGTAAACAAGTAAGCACATCACAGAGCATATCACTTGAGCATTCTGTCAGTAATTATTTCTTGTTTGATGAGATGAGTTTGCATTGCGTTTGAAAATGCAGGAAACAAAAGTTTGCCAGAGAAGAGTCCCAAGATGACGTCAAGAAACTTCTGGATTTCTTCGAGAAGATGCAGAAGATAAACCTAGAGTTCTTCTATGATTATGATGTTGATGCAGATAACCGTGTAAGAAACGTCTTTTGGGCCAACACAAGTTGCAAAGGATCGTATGAAGATTTTGGAGACTGCGTTACATTTGACACGACAAATAAAACTAACAAATTCCACATGCCGCTGGGAGTCTTCGTGGGAGTGAACCATCATCTATAGAGCACCATATTTGTTGTTTCCCTCGTGCGAGATGAAACAATACCATCGTTCGAGTGGGCTTTCAAAACATTTCTGAGGTGTATGAACAACAAGCCGCCAATCTACATGCTCACAAGTACAAAAAAACACATGTATACTTACGTTTGTTTGGTACACTTATATTTCTTCCATCTATCTTACACACACACACACAAACAACTTAATAAAAAACACTATTTGTGCCTTCTCAGCCCAGTATTCTTTGATGAAGGCAGCATTAAAAACTATCCTCCCAAGTACACTACATAAGTTGTGTCGGTGGCATATCATGAAGAAGTACAAAGACCACCTCGCCTTGCTGTATAAGGCGCACGAGAAACTCAAGGATGACCTCAATGTGGTGTTGAACCACCCACTAATGCCGTGAGAATTTGAACGAGCAAGGAAGGACCTCATTCAGAGATACAACTTGCAAAACGATGAAGTGATGAATTCGCTGTGGCATGACAGGCATGAGTGGATCTCGGCTTACTACAAGGAAATTTTCTGTGCTCGGATGACTTCCACGCAGAGAAGCGAGAGCATGAACCGCATACTGAAGAAAAACTTTGTCAAAGAGAAGCATGATCTCAATCTGTTTGCTCAGCAGGTGGATGTTGGGGGAAATCGACACATATGGAATCACTGGGATCCCTTCTACGGTTGGCGGGCGCGAGGTTGTGCAAAGAGTGGGTCTGACAAGAAGCACAAGGATCGTTTACCCACGTTCGGGCCGCCGAGGATGCGTAAAACCCTAGACTTTCTTTTGTGTATGTATTGGAGTGTTCTTGAGCTCTTGAACTAGCTATGTGGTGTAACTTGTCCAAAAGATCCGAATCCCTCTCCTGGTCACCTAGGGCCTCCTTTTATAGACAAAAGGGGTTGCCACAGTGGCACACAGGAGGTGGAAAGGTGTACAGTGGATGAGTCTATCCTCTGGCACCGTCGGACAAACGCATATAATGCACTGCCGATGTTCCCCTCTTGCTTTATCGGGGACGGCAGGGAAGCTCGGCCCAGCTGTCGCCACCTCGCGTGTCTTCGACACGCATGCGAGCTGACAAGGCGTCGTAGCGCCACGTTGGCTAGCTGCTGGCTGGCACAGTGGTGGAGTCTTCACGAAGATCTGCATGCCACCACGCAGGTGCTTGCTGAGTCGGTCGTGGAGGCCGCTCGTCGTCACGCAGGTGCCTGCCCAGCTGGTTGAGCTAGAAGCTGCATGGGGACGGCGGTGGATTCTTGGCGGACGCGGGCCTGGCTGCGGCCCTGTAGGTGTCTTCGGCAAGGGCCTTCCCGGGGCACGGCAAGGGTCTTGCCGCAGCATCATCGTCGTCCCCGGTAAGGGTCTTGCCGGGGTCTCGTGGATTTCCTCGGCTAGGATCCCGCCGAGGGTCGTCGTCTTCTGGTCCTCATCTGATCTTGTGTATCGATGATCTTCACAAAGATCTGCATGCCACCATGGAGGCGCCTCCCGAGCCTTGGTTCCAATGTGGTTGATGGTGTTGGAACCCTTGGGCTCAAGGGTGGCGCGCTCGCTGGCGTTGGGCAAGTTGCCCCGGCAAGGCTCTTTCCGGGGCTGCGGAGGCTGCCCCGGCAAGGGTCTTGCCGGGGGAGTCCACCTCGCCCTCTTGCTCTTTGTGCCTCTGGTATTGGCGTTGCCTTGGTTGTCTTGTGCTCCGGCTTCCCTCCTCTGCCCTGCTAAGTGTGGCCGCGGGCGCGGCTATGACTACCCATGCACAAGTAAAGGGGTCAAAAGGAGAACCCCTACTTTTGTACACCGACAGGAGCCCCCGGGCCTGGGCCACACATAAGCGCAACTCGTTGTTGGGCTAGGCCTAGAACGGTGCACGGGCTGGTGGAGCAGATTTTTACCGCAATAATTTTTCCATCCACTGCGCTTCCCCACGACCCGTGTTGAACGTGTGACGTGGAGGGTCGTGTGTGACGTGGGGGTCATGCGTGGGGTGGTTCCCCCACGCATGCGTCACATTGCAGTAAATGGTAAAGAGGCGGCCCGCGCCTTCCCCGTAAAAAGGAATAACCACAGGCGCGCTGCTCATTTACTCTCTGCACTTTCTCCAATTTCGGAACCGCCGTCCCCTCCTTCTTCCTTCTCAAGTTCTTGCCTTTTCTCGCCGCCGCCGCACCTTCGTTGCCCTTCATCCTTCGCCTCTCGCAGCCGCCATGTCACCCAAAACCAACAAAGGCAAGGGAGTGGCCAAGGACGTCGGGGCGAAGGAGCCGCCGGAGAGCGAGTTGGTGGCGCGGCGGACGCAGTTCGCCTACTTCCCCTTGACGGTCGACGCGGTCCACCTCCGAGACAACTTCAAGCCCATGTGGGGGTGCAAGATGGGGGGAGATGACAGGGCATCCGGCCACACGCGTCATCCCTGCCGATTTCGCCGAGGCCGGCCCAAATCGGAACCCATTCTTCATTGGTTACTTTTCTTGCGGCCTCTACCCCCTTTCTCCGATTTCTTCAATGATGTAATGCATACCTTTGGCTTCCACCTTCTGGATTTCATTCCAAATGCCGTGGCATGCATGGCTCTTTTTGCGCATCTCTGCGAGGGCTTCGCCAGAGTGCTCCCCAACACGGCGCTCTTCCGCCACTACTTTTATCCTTGAATCCAAAAGGGAGGCGCCATCTCCGGTTGTGTTGCCTGGATCCCAAAGACCAAAGGGACATATCCGAAGGGCGCTAGAAGGAGAGGTGGGAGATGTGGCGGGGCCTGTGGTGTTGGATTGAGGAGGAGGACCCACAGGAATTCTGTCCGGTTCGCCAGGTGCCGCCGGTTCGCAGAAATCACTGGGGCGATGTCGACGCCCAGGATGAGAAGCTCAAGGTCGCCACCACCAGGATTCATCGCCTCACCATTGCCGGGCTCACCCTGGAGATGGTTGGGGCGGACTTCATCCGCCGCCAAATCTCTCCTCTTCACAACAAGGGGAGGCCGGCCTGGCTTTTCAGGAATGCGGCTGACATCATGAGGCTTCGCCCCGGCTTGAACCACAACTTCATGGTGATGGGGCACGCCCACTTATGCCAGCAGCTCTTTCAGCTCGACGTGAATCGCGGCAAGGTCGAGAGGTCTGGCAAGGCTGCGAAGGCCGGCAAGGTTGCCATGGGGCCCTTGTTTGGGTTGCCGGTGGGGGTGGTCTCGCTGAGCAATAAATCGCGCCAAACCGAGATCATTGCCATGATGCCGGATTTCAACGCGCACGGCCTCGTCCCAAATTGGGCCGAGCCGCCGGCGGATCAGGTGCAGAAGTTCTTCGATACCTTGGTGTAGAGGTACGTCTGCGACGAGCCGCTGCTCGTCAAGGACACCACCCAAGCGGAGCTGGACTACATCACCGCCAGGGCGGCGGAGGCGGAGCTCGCCAGGAAGGCCGGCAGCGCTAGCAGTGTGGAGGACGAGGCCGCGGCGGCCATGGAGGAGAGGGAGCTCGCCCAGTGGGCGGAGTCCGCTGGGGAGGCCAGCAGCGCCGGCACCGGGGCCCCTCTCATTGAAGATGTGGTCGATGAGTCGTCGGAGGAGGAGGTCGAGGTTGTCGACCCTCCGGTCACGGGGAGAGGGCGAGTCCTGCGGCGGGCCAGCTCTAGCAAGCCTGTCCAGCCCAGCAGGGCCGTGCAACCGCAGCAAACCCAGGAGGCGTCTGTGCACCAAACGAGGGCCGCGGCAACGAGGAAGTTGGTGAAGGCCGCGGTGGCGGAGAAGAAAGCAACTGCCTCTTCTTCGTCCAAGTGTGGCCAGACTCCACCTCTTCTCCTCCTCCGGCAGATGTCGACACGGAGGTCATCTTCGATTTTGGGTCCCTCAGCCCAAGGAGGAAGAGGAAGGAGCTGAAGAGGAGGTGGAGGATGAGTAAGTATCTTGCTCTTTTTTGTCATCTCCGTCTCCTCAGACTGTGCCGCTTATCTTGATTTGTTTTCATCTTTGCAGGGATGCGGAGACGCTGGCCTAGAGGGTGAAGAGGGCCAGGGCCTCGGCGGGCGGCCAACCCCTGGCAGGCACTTCCAGTACACCGCTGGTGGTGGTGAGCAGCCCGTACAGCAGCCCCCGACGCAGCCCCCAGCGTAAGTTCACAACTCGCCTCCCGTCAACGTGTGTTGGGGGTATGATCCCACGATGCTGACCTTGCCATGATTGCAGGAGGAGGAGAGCGGCAGGAGGAGCCACTGAGGGCTACCCCCAACACGCCGCCCCCATCGACCACGCCGCCCCGAGGGGCGTCCCCGGCAAGGGCACCAAGCACCAAGCCCATGCACATGAAGGAGGAGGAGGCAAACTTGGGCGCTGGTGGCTCTGCCTCGGTGCCAGATGTTGGCGGGGAGGGGCCACTTCTTCCCAGCCTGGCATGGGTAAATCACTCGCCTTCCGTCCCTGTTCTTTTTCTTCTTCTTTTTGAACATTGGTCGCCTCATCCCCTTCTCGAACCGGGAGGACATAGACACTGTCATCGAGGATGTCGCCAGGGACGCCACGACAGAGGCCGACAAGGTTGCCGCCGAGGAGGCCGCCAAGGGCGCTGCTAAGGACGCCGCCAAGGGGTTTGCCGGAGAGTCTGGCAAGGCTGCTTCCGAGGAGGCCGGCAAGGCTGCTGCCGAGGAGGATGTGGTTGACGACTGTCGCTGTCAAAACCGGCGGATCTCGGGTAGGGGGTCCCGAACTGTGCGTCTAGGCGGATGGTAATAGGAGACAAGGGACACGATGATTTTACCTAGGTTCGGGCCCTCTCGATGGAGGTAAAACCCTACTCCTTCTTGATTAATATTGATGATATGGGTAGTACAAGAGTGGATCTACCACGAGATCAGAGAGGCTAAACCCTAGAACCTAGCCTATGGTATGATTGTTGTTCGTCCTACGGACTAAAACTCTCCGGTTTATATAGACACCAGATAAGGTTAGGGTTACACAGAGTCGGTTACAATGGTAGGAGATCTACATATCCGTATCGCCAAGCTTGCCTTCCACGCCAAGGAAAGTCCCATCCGGACACGGGACGAAGTCTTCAATCTTGTATCTTCATAGTCCGAGTCCGCCAACGGTGATAGTTCGACTATCCGGACACCCCCTAATCCAGGACTCCCTCAGTAGCCCCTGAACCAGGCTTCAATGACGACGAGTCCGGCGCGCATATTGTCTTCGGCACTGCAAGGCGGGTTCCTCCTCCGAATACTTCATAGAAGATTTTGAACACAAGGATAGTGTCCGGCTCTGCAAAACAAGTTCCACATACTACCATAGAGAGAATAACCTTTGCACAGATCTACTGACGTATTTCGCGGCGTGACATCACACCACGGCCAGGCCTTTATATGAATCGTTTTTACTGTCCCACCTCAGCGCGTTTAGCGAGGCGGTTTCTTTGGCACGTCTTATTAGAGCGGAGATCGTGCCCCCTTTATTCTGGGATCCTCATCAATACGGGCGTGGGTAACCTAGTCGTGCCCGTTGGCACGCCTCCTCCATCGAAGGCGAGTCCCGAACGGTCACGGGGAAGGCTCTTGGTATTCAACCTCTTTATAACGAGACCAAGGCCCGCTCCTTTCTTTCAATCTCAATCGAATCCGCCCCTCGCCTCGAGTTCCAACACCCAAAGCTCCAGATTCAGGTGCTTCGAACCTTCAACGATGTCCGGCTCCGACCTGCACGGCCGGTGGATGTCTTCCTCCATCACGGTTTGGTTATTCCCACTCACGAGCCTGGTGAGAGCGTGGTATTCGTGTCTCACTTCCTTCGGGGTTTAGGCTTCCCGACGGACCCCTTTGTGAGGGGGCTCATGTTTTAGTATGGGCTGGAATTCCATGACTTGGATCCGGAGTCCATCCTCCACATCTCGTCGTTCATTGTCGTATGTGAAGCCTTCCTCCGCATTACCCCTCACTTCGGATTGTGGCTCAAGACCTTCAAAGTGGAGGCGAAGATGATCAAGGGGCGTCAGGCAGAGTGCGGAGGGGCTACTATAAGCAAGAATGCAGACGCTCGCTGGCCCGAGGGCTCTTTTCAAGAGGAGCTCAATTTATGGCAATAGGAGTGGTTTAATATCACCACTCCCAGGGGCACCAAATGGGCGGCGCCACCTGCCTTCTGCTCGGGTCCTCCACTGCGACGGGCGTCATGGGTCAATAAAGGGCTCGACTGGGGACCGTCCAAGGACATTCCTCTATTGCAGGGCCGTATTCGAGACCTCAGAGAGAGAGATCTATCTGGTAGTAGTAGCGCAGGTCATGCTGATTCGTCGCACCTTGCCCTGCAAACGTCGCCCCCTCCGCATGTGGGAGTTTAATCCGGAGGGACCATGAGCTCTCCAACATTTTATGGGCGTAACGCCCGTGGAGATGTACCAACTGTTCTTCGGATCACAAGCAATGTGTCCGGACTTAACCGAGGACGCAGGTCTGAGCTGCAATCGACCGGATACTCAAGTAAGTAGTCATGTACCCGGACATGCTATCCGCGTATTCATCATAAACTTGCCCTTAAAAGAGCTATCCTTTAAACATGAGTGGATAGCAAAAGCAAAATAGATCAGGTGTCCGGCCCCCCTCCCTGAGACCACGCCGGATCCTGTATTAACCAAGATGCTAGAGGTTGTGCCCTTTGAAGAAGGCGAAGGGGGGAACAAGGGAACTTCTACCTCCGTGAAGGAGGCTATTAAGAAAGGGGTATCGAGAATCCCTCCCTCCAAGGGGAGAAGAGGACCGCTTCTGAAGATCCGGAGACCAAAGCCTCGAAGCAGGGGAAGAAATCTTCACCAGAGGGTCCTGCGGCGGAAGATGCCCCGGCCGCACTATTTCCCCAAGGAGATCAACCCTCCAGCGAGCCGTAAGTAAACGGGGGGCGTTTTCTTTCAAAAGAGAGACATCCCCGTTTTATTTCTAAAGGTAACCGAAAGTTTACCTTGTAGTTCGGATCTCAGCCCATCACTGTGAGCTTGTCTTGAGGATCTTGGTCGGAGATGATGGAGAGCGAAACGCCTCAGCCTGCCGTACCGTTATGCGAGGTGGACGACCCTGAGGTGTCGTCGCGGAGGGCGTCTCCAAATCCGGCGGGGCCAGAAGGCAGCCGTATGTCCCCTCAAAGCCCTCCGGACCCGGCCTTCGAAGAGGGCCACCGGACGAGTCCGGCACCAACGGGTGTACTATCGGAGGAGCTGAAGGATATGCTCGGGCAAGCGTCTATCTCGGAAGATCACCGTACGTTAATGGGTATGGTGATTGAAAGGATTTCATCCGCTGAGAGCGGATTGCATGAAGCCGTCGTAAGTTTACTGACGGGTTTTAAGGTACGCAAAATGATGTACCTTCTGACAGTTTTGCATATAAAATGCGCCCTGTATAGATAATAGCCCCTGAGACTTGGTGCGGTGTCAAAAATGACGACGCGCCGAGGATCATGACCCCAGGTATAATATGCGCTCTTCCTATGTAGGTGGCGAAGCGTCCGGGGGCTAGCCGGGCTGATGAATTTGCCGAACTGAAGCGGCACGTGGGGGTTGGGGACATCACGCTTGTTAATAAGCGGCTTGACGAGTCACAAGGTATGGAACTTCTCCGCGAGCACCTGGTAAGGGAGCTTGACGCCCATGCCTTACAACATGTATGCTTAATGCAGATGGTGCCGCTGCTATGGAGAGCCTTCGGGCGGAGCTCGCCCAAGCCAAGGAGCAAGCCAGAAATAGCCGAACAGGCTGCTCACTGCCGAAGCAAGAAAGAAATGGCCGAGATGGCCGTGAAATTGAAGAATGCTACTGACCGTTGCGAGCTTCTTGAAAAAGAAGATTGAGCGAAATAAGAGGACCTGAAAAAGGCCGCCACGGAGGCCAAGGATACTCGCTCTGCGATGAGAGCTATGAAGGAGGAGCTACGTCAGGCCGGAGATATTGCGGCTGGAAAGCCCTTTCTGATGAGGAGGAAATTCACGGATCCTAAGTACGCTCAATTGGATCAGCTGTGGGGTGCGGAGGATGCTTATCTGGACTTGGCGGCGAGTGCCGCAGACGCGGCCGAACACTTCCGAGGTCAAAAGGATCACGGAATGGAAGAGCTTTTTTGGTCGTAGTTCCATAGTCCGGAGCATCCACTTTCATTAACCGATCGTTCGGCCGAATGCGCTGAGCTGAATAGGTTGTCCGGACTTGCCATGAAGGCTGTCGTGACTCATTTGTGGCCGAAAAGGCCCGAGCCGAAGAGTTATTTTGGCTTGGTCCAACAGTTCCTTGGTGCGGTGCCGCATATTATGCAATGAAGCGGTCAGCATGCATAGAGGGTGCGCGGATGGCTCTTGCCCGTGTCAAGACATACTGGGCGGAGATGAAGGCCACCGACGTTGCATCCCAAGATTCGGATGATGAGTACCGCCGAGCACTATTTTGAGGAAGTCCTACAGGGCGCTCGTTTAGTAGAGACGCAATGCTCGAAGGATATTATGTTTTAATGACATGTATGATTTGTGAAAACAATGCTTCAATATAATATAAGAGCTTTTTATACTTGTGCGTTCAAGTATTAAAACACCTCATGTGCGGCCGTTGATGTATATGTGTATATAACCTGAAAGATGGCAGTCTTTGGCTTCAGCCCCCACGCACATAGGTGGGACCTGAAGGCCGCCCAGGACACACTGGCTGAGCGCAAGCTGGAGCTGGTCATGAAGCAGGCCGACATTGAGAAGGCCCAGGAGACGGCGAAGCAGCAGGTCGCCCAGGACGAGGCTGCTCAGCACCAACACCAGGCCATGCTGAACTCCCAGGAGGAGGACCTTGCCTCTCGTGAGGAGAAGCTCGCCGCGACACTCCGTGGCAAGGACGAGGAGGTCGAGAAGCTTGTCGTGTAGCAGACCCAGGAGCTGGAGCAGAGGCACAGGGAGGCGCTCGATGCCCAAGCCCTGGTCCATGCCGGCAAGGTGAAGGAGCTGGAGGTGGAGCGGGACGGGCTGAAGGATCAGGCCCTGAAGTTGGCAAAGGAGAAGTATACGCTCAGCGGTGCTCTGGTGGAGGCGTAGGGCGCAGTTCTCGGCAAGGCTAAGCAGCTCTCCAAGGCCAACAACTCCATCAAAGACCTGAAGCTGAAGCTGGAGGGTCTTGAGGGAACACTATCGGGGGTCAAGGCCCGGGAGGAGACCCTAGCCAAGGGCCTAAAGGCCGAGAAGCAGCTGCGGAAGAATGAAGCCGCCAACCACAAGGACTTTGTGAAGGGCGAGAAGCTCTGGTTCAGCCGTCTCGCCGAGGTTGCCGTCAGGATCACCATGCAGCTGGCCGCCGTGGGGATGCCAAATGTGAAGTACATCCCGGAACCGAGCGTGAGCCCCAATGCCAAGCTGACCCTGTTCTTCGAGGGTGTTCTTGGGGCCCTGGAGCAGTTTCGCTCCAACAGGGTGGCCACTCTGGCCGACGAGGCCCGGAAGCTTAGCCGGGGTGCCATGACCAAGGTCCTCACCAAGGTGGCATACTGGAACCCCGACCTTGACTTCAATGCCGCGCTGGAGAGCTTGCTAGAGGATGTGGACCTCGCGACGCTCGAGGAGAGTATCAAGCCCATCATCAGCCGCGTCGGTGAAATTCCGAGGGTGGAGGGCCAGCGCCGGGATTAGGCACCCCGTTTCTTATCGCCGCTGCAGGTTCATGACCAAGACAATTTTTATCTTTAGTTAGAACCGCAACAACAATTTATGTAATATAACTGTGCAGTACTTTTGGAAACGATGCATGTTATTTCCCTGTTTGATCCCCCTTTGTATGTCCACCCTACGTGGATCGGGTAGGCTTGCCGGCGCGTAACCCAGGCCACGTCGCCTTGAGGACGGATCCCGAATAGCCTGCAGGGTATGCTTGCTGCCAGGCAAACCACCTTACTGCCCACAACGCGGCCGCACGAACTGTCGAGCGGACTCGAGGCAGAACAAGAGCGTTGCCAATTGCAGAAGGCCATCCTTCTGCTCTCGACGCAGTCGCTTGAACTAATGAGCGGACTCGAAACAGAGCTAGGGCGTTGCCAATAGTGGAAGGGCCCCGCCGCGTGCAGGTTTTCCATACATAGGGCAAGATCTTCGAGGACGATAACATGATATATAAAAAGGAATTGATCAAAGTTTCGCATGACTTAGCTTTTCTGTCGTTGTGCGAGCGTTTACTGCATCCGCAAATGATGCCGCCCGTTCGGTCGTCTTCTTCCTTGGAGCGACGAGCACCATGAAACCGCTGCTTCAATCAGACAAGATTTCCACAACTGCACCCCCTACCGGGTGCGCCAAAGATGTCGGGGGAAATCGACACCTATGGAATCACTGGGATCCCTTCTACGGTTGGCAGGCGCGAGGTTGTGCAAAGAGCGGGTTTGACAGGAAGCACAAGGATCGTTTACCTAGGTTCGGGCTGCGAGGATGCGTAAAACCCTAGTCCTGGTTTTGTGTATGTATTGGAGTGTTCTTGAGCTCTTGAACTAGCTACGAGGTGTAACTTGTCCAAAAGATCTGAATCCCTCTCCTGGTCGCCTTGGGCCTCCTTATATAGACAAAAGGGGTTGCCATAGTGGCACACAGGAGGTGGAAAGGTGTACAGTGGATGAGTCTATCCTCTGGCACAGTCGGACAAACGCATTTAATGCGCTGCCGACGTGCCCCTCTTGCTTTATCGGGGACGGCAGGGTGATACGTCTCCGTCGTCTCTACTTTTCCAAACACTTTTGTCCTTGTTTTGGACTCTAACTTGTATAATTTGAATGGAACTAACCCGGACTGACGCTGTTTTCAGCAGAATTGCCATGGTGTTGTTTTATGTGCAGAAAACAAACGTTCTCGGAATGACCTGAAACTCCACGGAATATCTTAGAATAAATAATAAAAAATCCTCGCCAAAGATGAAGACCAGGGGGCCCACACCCTGTCCACGAGGATGGGGGGCGCGCCCATAAATAATAAAAAATCCTCGCCAAAGATGAAGACCAGGGGGCCCACACCCTGTCCACGAGGATGGGGGGCGCGCCCCTCCCCCTGGGCGCGCCGCCCTACCTCGTGGGCCCCCTGGTGGCCCTCCGATGCCAACTCCAACTCCATATATTGGCTTTCAGGGAGAAAAAAATCAGAGAGAAAGTTTCATCGCGTTTTACGATACGGAGCCGCTGCCAAGCCCTAATCTCTCTCGGGAGGGCTGATCTGGAGTCCGTTCGGGGCTCCGGATAGGGGGATTCGTCGCCGTCGTCATCATCAACCATCCTCCATCACCAATTTCATGATGCTCACCGCCGTGTGTGAGTAATTGCATCGTAGGCTTGCTGGACGGTGATGGGTTGGATGAGATTTATCATGTAATCGAGTTAGTTTTGTTAGGGTTTGATCCCTAGTATCCATTATGTTCTGAGATTGATGTTGCTATGATTTTGCTATGCTTAATGCTTGTCACTAGGGCCCGAGTGCAATGATTTCAGATCTGAACCTATTATGTTTTCATGAATATATGTGTGTTCTTGATCCTATCTTGCAAGTCTATAGTCACCTACTATGTGTTATGATCCGGCAACCTCAAGTGACAATAATCGGGACCACTCCCGGTGATGACCATAGTTTGAGGAGTTCATGTATTAACTATGTGCTAATGCTTTGTTCTGGTTCTCTATTAAAAGGAGGCCTTAATATCCCTTAGTTTCCAATAGGACCCCGCTGCCACGGGAGGGTATGACAAAAGATGTCATGCAAGTTCTTTTCCATAAGCACGTATGACTATATTCGGAATACATGCCTACATTACATTGATGAACTGGAGCTAGTTACATGTCACCCTATGTTGTAACTGTTACATGACGAACCGCATCCGGCATAATTATCCATTACTGATCCGGTGCCTACGAGTTTTCCATATACTGGTTTACGCTTATTTACTTTTTCGTTGCTACTGTTACAATCACTACAAAATACCAAAAACATTACTTTTGCTGTCTTTACTTTTGTTACCGTTACCACCACTATCATATTACTTTGCTACGAAACACTTTTCTGGAGATACTAAGTTTCCAGGTGTGGTTGAATTGACAACTCAGCTACTATTACTTGAGAATATTCTTTGGATCCCCTTGTGTCGAATCAACAAATTTGGGTTGAATACTCTACCCTCGAAAACTGTTGCGATCCCCTATACTTGTGGGTTATCAAGACCTTTTTCTCAAGGCCATTGCCGGGAGCATAGCTCTATTCTTTGAGTCACTTGGGGTTTATATCTGCTGGACACTATGAAGAACTTGAAAGACACTAAGACAAAAATTTATCCACGAACTACGAGGGGAGGTAAGGAAGCGCCATCTAGCTCGCACTTGATTCACCTTCTATTATGAGTAAGCTAGCGACACCTAAACCTGCTACATTATTCGCTCCGATATGTCGCATGTTATTGATGATGCCACTTCTGCTATGCATGATGCTTATGATGAAACTACTTCTATGCTTGATACTACTGTGCCCCTTTGGTGAATTTCTAGATGAACAAATTTCTAGGTCTAGAGAAAGAGAAATTATTGAAACTGAACACGATGATGTTAGTAATGATGATAATATGCCTGCTATTCCTGAGGGTTATCTTTTTAATGCTGAATCTACTGCAGCTATTCTTTCTTGCCAGGATAGACTTGAACTTAAGAGGTTGCTAGTTAAATGGAGTAAAGAATCTTTTAGAGATAGGATGAGACCCGACCCTGCTTTTGCTACTTCACCTATCTGTGTTCCCGATCAGAATTATTATGATTTTTCTGTTGATCCAGATATAATTACTTTGGTTGAATCTGATCCTTTTTATGGCTATGAATCTGAAACTGTTGTGGCACATCTTCGTAAGTTAAATGATATAGCTTCCCTGTTTACTAATAATGAGAGATTGCGCTACCTTTATTTACTCAAAATATTTCCATTCTCATTAAAGGGTGATGCTAAGAAATGGTTTAATTCTCTTGATCCTGGTTGTGTGCAAAGTCCCAGTGATATGATTTATTACTTCTCCGCTAAATATTTCCTCGCTCATAATAAACAAGCTGCTTTGAGGGATATATATAATTTTGTGCAAATTGAAGAAGAGAGTCTCCCACAAGCTTGGGGGAGGCTTCTCAAGTTACTTAATGCTCTGCCTGATCATCCTCTTAAGAAACCTGAAATACTTTATATCTTTTATAATGGACTAACTGATGCTTCTAGAGATTACTTGGATAGTTGTGCTGGTTCTCTTTTCAGGGAAAGAACACCGGATGAAGATGAAATTCTATTGAATAATATGTTGACAAATGAAAATAATTGGGCACCTCCCGAGCCACCTCTGAGCCACCATCGAGCCTATTCCTAAACCAACTCCAAGAAGAGAGGTGTTCTATTTCCCGATCTGAAGATATGCAAGAGGCAAAGAAATCCATGAAAGAAAAAGGTATTAAAGCTGAAGATGTTAAGAATTTACCTCCTATTGAAGAAATACATGGTCTTAATTTACCACCTGTTGAAGAAGTATATGATCTTAATTACTTATTTACTGAAGAACCTCCCGATATCCCGACATAGGTAGTAAAGGTAAATTATCTCTATAGGTATGATAAAGCTGAAGTCCCTCCTACTAAAATTGCTAGTCAGTGCTTGGATGAGTTTGATAACTTTATGTTTAAGCAAGATGACTTTAATGCTTATTTTGGTAGACAATTAAAACATAATACCTTTATGATTAAACGCGTGAGTGATTATATGGCTAATATTAGAGGTGAACTTAAACTTGTTAGCAAACATGCTTCTATGGTTACCACTCAAGTAGAACAAGTACTTAAAGCTCAGAAAGAAATGCTTGATGAAATGAATAGTAAGAAAAATAATTATGCTGTTAGAGTGGATACTAGAACTGGTAGAATGACTCAGGAACCTTTGTATCCAGAAGGCCACCCTAAGAGAATCGAGCAAGATTCTCAGAGAAATAATATTGATATGCCTAGTTCTTCTAAGAGGAAGAAAAAGAAAAATGATAGAACTGTGCAAACTTCTAATGAACCTATTGCTGAACCACCTGATAATCCAAATGATATCTCTATGTCTGATGCTGAAACACAACCTAGTAATGAACATGAACCTAGTAAAAATATTAATGATGATGTTCATGATGATGCTCAACCTAGTAATGATAATGATGTAGAAGTTGAACCTGCTGTTGATCTTGATAACCCACAATCAAAGAATCAACGTTATGATAAAAGAGACTTCGTTGCTAGGAAACATGGTAAAGAAAGAGAACCATGGGTTCAGAAACCCATGCCTTTTCCTCCAAACCATCCAAGAAAAAGGATGATGAGGATTTTGAGCGCTTTCTTTGAAATGATTAGACCTATCTTTTTGCGTATGCGATTAACTGATGTGCTCAAAACAAATCCTTATGCTAAGTATATGAAGGATATCATTACTAATAAAAGAAAGATACCTAAAGCTGCAATTTCCACCATGCTTGTTAATTACACTTTTAAGGGTGGAATACCAAAGAAACTTGGAGATCCAGGAGTACCTACTATACCATGCTCCATTAAAAGAAATTATGTTAAAACTGCTTTATGTGATCTTGGAGCCGGTGTTAGTGTTATGCCTATCTCTTTATATCGTAGACTTGACTTGAATAAGTTGACACCTAGTAAAATATCTTTGCAAATGGCTGATAAATCAACTGCTATACCTGTCGGTATTTGTGAGGATGTGCCTGTTGTGGTTGCAAACGTTACTATTTTAACGGACTTTGTTATTCTTGATATTCCCGAGGATGATAGTATGTTTATTATTCTTGGAAGACCTTTCCTTAATACTGCAGGGGCTGTTATTGATTGCAACAAAGGCAATGTCACTTTTCATGTTAATGGTAATGAGCATACGGTACACTTTCCGAGGAAACAACCTCAAGTTTATAGTATCAACTCTATTGGAAAAAATTCCATCGATTATATTTGAGGTTTTGAATTTCCTCTTCCCACTGTCAAGAAGAAATATGATATACTTATTATTGGGGATGTCCATATCCCCGTTGAGGTAACATAGTGTTATTCGAAATTTCTCCGGTTCCATGATTATCGGAATGAGTTTGTTAACAAGACTTGATCAACCTTGTTAGTGGATTCTTTTTGATGAGCATGAGATGGATGAAACTAGAAGCACAACCTTCTATACCCTCTTTATATTCTCTGTTATTTAGTAAAAATAAAGTAAAATAGTATTTTTCTGTCTGTCTCCCGACTTATCAATGCAATATAAAAATATCCCGAAAATAAAAGTCCTAAGAATGCCATGCCAATTTAATATGATTTTTTCGGGAATATTTGAGGATTTTTAGTGCAAAAGTTACCGCGGGGGATCTGCCACCTGGCCACGAGGGTGGAGGGCGCGCCCTAGCCCCCTGGGCGCGCCCCCTGCCTCGTGGGCCCACGGTGGCCCTCCTCCACTTATCCCTGCACCCATCTTCTTCCTCTGTCTCACACAAACCCAAAAAACCAACTCAAGCTCGTGTTCCAAAGAACTTTTGCTGCGATTTTCGATCTCCTTGCTCAAAGCACCTCTCTTAAAACTGCTTGGGGAGATTGTTCCTTGGTATGTGACTCCTCCATTGGTCCAATTAGTTTTTGTTCTAGTGCTTTATTCATTGCAAATTTGTGCTGCATAGGTGACCATGTTCTTGAGCTTGCATGTCAAATATATATGGTTCCAAGTAGTTCTAATGCTTGATATATGCTCTAGGCACTTGTATGAGTAGTTGCTATCAGTTTTATTGAAGTTGGTTCACTTTTGTTTGAAGTTACTAAAAATTTTAGAATTATTTTTCAGAGAAAATAATATGCTTAGGAAGATGTTCCAAGGTGGTTCTTCAAGGAAGCAAGGTCCCAGGCATGCAATGCGTGATGGTGATGAGGAACCACCAAGAGACGCTCTCGTGAGGCCCTGTGAATGGCCTTCGGAAAATTTTATGAATCAAGTGGGAATTAAAGAAGAATTCTACGCATATTTGCGTAATGCTGGTCTTGAGGACTTTGAAGTTGATAAATGCCCCCAGTATCGTGATCTCACAAGTTCATTTGTGGGGAGGTTTGAGTTTTCATCCTCGCGTAATTCTCCTTCAGTCATGTTTGACCTTTATGACAAATCTTATACCATGGACTTAGAGGATTTCACTCTTGCACACAAACTTCCATCTTGGGGTAGTATCAGGGATCCCCCTAAATCTGAATATAGAGACTTTCTTGCTAGAATAACTGCGGGGGAATCTAGAGATATAGTGCAAGCCACTATAGGGAGCATTCACTTTCCTGCTATACATTATTTTGCTCTCTTCATTGGTAGATGCATAAATGCTAAGGATGAAGCATGTCACATGTGTGCCCCTGATCTCAGCATTCTCAGAAGTGCTCTGTTAGGGAACCAATCTTATCATATGGGAGCCATTGTAGCTCGTAGGTTTCATAATAATAGACATAACGGAGATTTCTTTGGAGGAATTTATGCAACCTGCTTAGCTAATTTTCTTGATGTAGACATTCGTGAGGGTGATATGGAGTTACCTCCTTCTTATTTAGATCTTGATTCTATGTTTTCCCACCAGTTCATTGAGAGGACTGGACCACCTTTCCAAAGATCGACTAATCTTTAACAAACGGCATGTTGTCCGTGTTACTCTTCCTGCTCTGCCTTCTTTGATTTTCAGACGAGAGGAAGATATATTATTACCGTGGAGGAGGCAGATGAGTACGAGAGGAGAGCAGAGGCAGCTCGACGCCACGCTGCAGACTCACAAGGCGGTAGTCTGCATTGCAAGACGACCCAAATTTACACCTTACGGGTATCGGCCAAAGCTATCCCTAGCAATAGACCAACTTAGGCCAAAAGCCTAAGCTTGGGGGAGTACATATTTCTCACCGACATTACATTTATGCTCACACACACTCATTGCTAGATGTCGGTGCTCATACTCTTTGATTGTAATATCAATGCTAGTTTGTTTTCTTTTTCCTGCTTTCTTCTTGTGTGTTTAATAAACCTTAAAAAAACAAAAAACTAGTAGTAGTTTATTTCCAGCTGTAGTAGTAATAATTAAAAAGAAAACCCAAAAATATTTCCTATTCTCCTTTTGCTTGTTGGGAGCTTTCCCGTGTAAATAGTTTTTATTTTTCTTTTCTTTTCTTTGGGGGTCAGTAGGAGAAGACCATATTGAAAATGCTTAGTGGCTCTCATATGCATTATTGTTTATCTAACTTAGAGCCCATGTTACTTGTCTTCTCTCTTGAGTTGAATGCTTGCAGATTCCAGCTTAGTCCAATGCACGTGCACTCTTATTATTATTCACACCGTTCGGTCGTGCAAGTGAAAGGCCATAATGATGATATATGATGTACTTATTGGGATGAGAAAAGCCGGTATGAACTCGACCTCTCTTGTTTTGTAAATATGATGATTCATCGCTCCTGATTCAGCTATTATGAAGTAAACATATTTGCAATGACATTTAGAGATTATAGTTGTTTGTGCCATGTTTGATTAGCTATGAGTTATAATGGTTTACCTTATGTGCCAACATGCTATTAGAATGATTATGATGTGGTATGATGGATGGTATCCTCCTTTAAATGAATTGAGTGACTCGACTTGGCACATGTTCACACATGTAGTTGAATCAAATCAACATAGCCTTCATGATATTTATGTTCATGGTGGATTATATCCTACTCATGCTTATATTCGGTGTAAATTAATTTTAATGCATGTTTACGACTGTTGTCGCTCTCTCAGTTGGTCGCTTCCCAGTCTTTTGCTAGCCTTCACCTGTACTAAGCGGGAATACCGCTTGTGCATCCAAACTCCTTAAACCCCAAAGTTGTTCCATATGAGTCCACCATACCTTCCTATATGCGGTATCTACCTGTCGTTCCAAATTAATTTGTATGTGCCAAACTCCAGACCTTCAAATAAAAATTCTGTTTTGTATGCTCGAGCAGCTCATGTGCAACTAGGGCTGCCTATATCTTCCATGCTAGGTGGGTTATTCTCAAGAGGAGTGGACTCCGCTCCTCATTCACGAGAAAGGGCCAGAACCGGGATGCCCAGTCCCATGATCCAAAAAGATCAAAGCAAATCAAAATAATTAAACAAAACTCCCTTGGGACCCGTTGAATGTTGGAGGCACTCGTTGTTTCGAGCAAGCCATGGATTGATGCTTGTGGAGGAGGGGAGTATAAACCTTTGCCATTCTGTTTGGGAACCGCCTATAATGCATGTAGTATGGAAGATACAGCCATCTCATAGTTGTTATGCTGATAAGTGAAAGTATGCCGCTTCAAAATATAATTTATCTCTATTTCAAAATCGAGCTTTGGCACCTCTACAAATCCTCGCTTCCTCTCTGCGAAGGGCCTATCTATTTACTTTTATGTTGAGTCATCACCCTTCTTATTAAAAAAGCACTACCGGAGAGCACAATCGTCGTGTGCATTCATTATAATTGGTTTATATTGGGTATGACTTGACTGGATCTCATTTACCATGAATTACAATGTTTAGTCAGAACTTGATCTTTAAAGGTGCTCTGCATTTATGTTTTGCAGTCTCAGAAAGGGCTAGCGAGATACCATTTCATTATATCATGTTATGATTATTTTGAGATAGTGCTGTCATCCAAGTTTTATTATTATGGCTCGCTAGCTGATTATATTATTGATATGAGTAATTGTGAGACCTACGTGTTATTGTGAGTATGGTTAGTTCATAATAATTGCTGAAACTTGAATGCTGGCTTTTCATGTTTACAACAACAGGAGCAAACAGAGTTTGTAAAAGTTTTTCTTTTTCTATTTCAATTTTTCAACTGAATTGCTTGAGGACAAGCAAGGGTTTAAGCTTGGGGGAGTTGATACGTCTCCGTCGTATCTACTTTTCCAAACACTTTTGCCCTTGTTTAGGACTCTAACTTGTATAATTTGAATGGAACTAACCCGGGCTGACGCTATTTTCAGCAGAATTGCCATGGTGTTGTTTTATGTGCAGAAAACAAAAGTTCTCGGAATGACCTGAAACTCCACGGAATATCTTAGAATAAATAATAAAAATCCTCGCTAAAGATGAAGACCAGGGGCCCACACCGTCCCACGAGGTGGGCGCGCCCCTCCCCCTGGGCGCGCCGCCCTACCTCGTGGGCCCCCTGTTGGACCTCCGACGCCAACTCCAACTCCATATATTGGCTTTCAGGGAGAAAAAAATCAGAGAGAAAGTTTCATCGCGTTTTACGATACGGAGCCGCCGCCAAGCCCTAATCTCTCTCGGGAGGGCTGATCTGGAGTCCCTTCGGGGCTCCGGAGGGGGATTCGTCGCCGTCGTCATCATCAACCATCCTCCATCACCAATTTCATGATGCTCACCGCCATGTGTGAGTAATTGCATCGTAGGCTTGCTGGACGGTGATGGGTTGGATGAGATTTATCATGTAATCGAGTTAGTTTTGTTAGGGTTTGATCCCTAGTATCCATTATGTTCTGAGATTGACGTTGCTATGACTTTCCTATGCTTAATGCTTGTCACTAGGTCCCGAGTGCCATGATTTCAGATCTGAACCTATTATGTTTTCATGAATATATGAGTGTTTTTGATCCTATCTTGCAAGTCTATAGTCACCTACTATGTGTTATGATCCGCAACCTCAAGTGACAATAATCGGGACCACTCCCGGTGATGACCATAGTTTGAGGAGTTCATGTATTCACTATGTGCTAATGCTTTGTTCCGGTTCTCTATTAAAAGGATACCTTAATATCCCTTAGTTTCCAATAGGACCCGCTGCCACGGGAGGGTAGGACAAAAGATGTCATGCAAGTTCTTTTCCATAAGCACGTATGACTATATTCGAATACATGCCTACATTACATTGATGAACTGGAGCTAGTTCTGTGTCACCCTATGTTGTAATCATACATGACGAACCACATCCCAAGATAATTATCCATTTCGATCCGGTGCCTACGAAGTTTTCCATATACTGGTTTACGCTTATTTACTTTTCCCGCTGCTACTGTTACAATCACTACAAAATACCAAAAACATTACTTTTGCTATCTTTACTTTTGTTACCGTTACCACCACTATCATATTACTTTGCTACTAAACACTTTGCTGCAGATACTAAGTTTCCAGGTGTGGTTGAATTGACAACTCAACTGCTAATACTTGAGAATATTCTTTGGATCCCCTTGTGTCGAATCAACAAATTTGGGTTGAATACTCTACCCTCGAAAATTGTTCCGATCCCCTATACTTGTGGGTTATCACAGGAAAGCTCGTCCCAGCTGTCGCCGCCTCGCCTGGCTTCGACACGCGTCCGAGCTGACAAGGCATCGTAGCGCCATGTGTGGCTGGCTGCTAGGCTGGCGCGGTGGTGGAGTCTTCACGAAGATCTGCATGCCAGCAAGCAGGTGCTTGCTGAGTCGGTCATGGAGGCCGCTCGTCGCCACGCAGGTGCCTGCCCAGCTGGTTGAGCTAGCAGCTGCATGGGGACGGCGGTGGAGTCTTGGCGGACGCGGGCCTGGCTGCGTCCCTGTAGGTGTCTTCAGCAAGGGCCTTGCCGGGGCACGTCAAGGGTCTTGCCGCGGCATCATGGTCGTCCCCAGCAAGGGTCTTGCCGGGGGTCTCGTGGATTTCCTCGGCTAGGATCCCGCCAAGGGTCGTCGTGTTCTGGTCCTCATCTGATCTTGTGTATCTTTGATCTTCACAAAGATCTGCATTTCACCATGAAGGCGCCTCCCGAGCCTCGGTTCCAATGTGGTTTATGGTGTTGGAACCCTTGGGCTCAGGGGTGGTGCACTCTGCTGGCGTCGGGCAAGTTGCCCCAGCAAGGCTCTTGCCGGGGCTGCGGAGGCCGCCCCGGCAAGGGTCTTGCCGGGGGAGTCCACTTCGCCCTCTTTCTCTTTGTGCCTCTGGTCTTGGCGTTGCCTTGGTTGTCTTGTGCTCCGGCTTCCCTCCTCTGCCCTGCTAAGTGTGGCCGCGGGCGCGTCTCTGACTGCCCGTGCACAAGTAAAGGGGTCAAATGGAGAACCCCTACTTTTGTATACCGACAATGGACAAGCGCATTCAGAACAGGAAGGCCGTCGAGCACACAGAGACAGTAGCAAATGAGCTAAACAAAATGTCCATCAAAAACTGCTAAAATATAACTACAAAAACAAACAATTTTTACATTTCTCTGGTTCGTAACAGTGCATTTCTGATCATGCAGTCAGAGGTAAAGACAACAACCCAGTTTGGGTTTGAAGTTCAGCTATCAAAAGTGTATACAAGGGCCGTGTTTGCAGATTTCAAAGAAACACTCTACCGTAACACTGCATTCAGAGCAGAACGGTGCCCTGAGAACCCGACAAAGTATCTCGTACACCACTACAACAGATCGGATGTATTTGATTGGGCAAGGCATAATTTCCAAGTGGTCGTCGATGAAAAGAAAGGTGTCTACGAATGTGAGTGCAAACTCTGGACACACACAGGTGCAACTCCTAGCAAAAAACATTCTAGTTTCTGATAGTCATGCACGAAAGCTCACCTACTGAACTTTAAAAGTCCACATGCATGAGTAATTCACAAAACCAAATGAAGTTCACTTCTTTAAAATGAAAAAATAACAAAAAAAATATGTGTTTATTAATTTTATGCAGTTCACTTACAAAACAAAGAAATCATGTGTGGTCTGCAGGGCTCTTTTTCGTCCATGTGTTATGCATGCTTTCTCATTTGAGAGTACTCAAGATACCTGCGGTGTACATCATGAAAAGATACACCCGTAATGCAAGATCAAATGCAACGTTTGACAGGAGAGACTACGAACAAACATCACCAGATGGAAGATTGCTTTTTTGCCATAGAAAATTGCTGACAGAAACATCAATGGACCTTGCAAACTGAGCGACAAGGTCCGATGTTGTTTGCCACAGAGCGTTGTCTGGTATGAGGGCACTGATCGAGGAAGTTGATGTGCTCAACGAAGAAGAAGAAGCAGCAAAACTAAAGCAAGCAGAGAAATCCCAGCATGACAATAATGTCGAGCAAGTAGAAAATACCGAACACAACGCAATTGGTTCTATCAAAAAAGAAACAATTCTTCCACCTCCTGTTTCAAACACAAGAGGAAGGAAGAAAGGGGGCGACGCAACCCAGAAAAAGGTTGCATGCAAGGAGAAAAATGATGACAAAAACAGTAAGACACAGCCTGAGCTAGACAGTGATGGTGACCCACTGAGAATAGGAAGGTGCAAGACATGTAATGAAATCTGCGGCCACAATTCCAGGACATGTACAAAAAGACATGAACAAGAAAACCGAGGACATGGCGATGCACAACCAAACAGAAATTCCACTCACAACACTAAGAAATGGACGAAACCGAGATGTTGTAGCATCTGCAAAAACAGGAAGGGACACAATTCAAGAACCTGCCCCAAAACAAATAGATCAGAAAATGAGGAAGACGAAGAAGATGAAATCAAAGAAGAATATGGTGACACAACTGAAGAAGAAATGGCTTATGAAGAAGCAGATGAAGAAGAGGAGGAAGAAGAAGAGAGTGAAGAGGACGAAGAACATGAAGAAACTGAAGAAGGAGTGGCTTATGAAGAAACAGATGAAGAAGAGGAAGAAGAGAGTGAAGAGGACGAAGAACATGAAGAAAAAATGACCACAAGACCACCTCAAGGGAATGCTGTTGTACAGAAAT
Organism: Aegilops bicornis; assembly: GCA_021605145.1. NCBI lineage: Eukaryota > Viridiplantae > Streptophyta > Magnoliopsida > Poales > Poaceae > Aegilops > Aegilops bicornis. Next base: position 366,520,078 of record CM038672.1, read on the forward strand.
AACCGAGAACGACACCACGTTCAGAAAACAAGGTAGGAGCACGAAAGGATGCAGTTCACAGCGCTGGAAAACGAAAGCCACCATCAACCAGTACGCGGGGAGCAAAGAAGGATGCAGTTCACAGCACTGGAAAATGAAAGCCGCCATCAACCAGCACGCGAGGGGATACAAACACAACGGTGCAGAGACAAGAACCAGCAACACCGCCACGAAAACAAAAGAAAGTGCGACATTGGACACGCTCCAGTCACCGCGAAGAAGCAGCGGGTTAACGACCAAATCGATGAACTTCAATAAATTAATCATATACATAGCAGTTTTCTTATCTATACGACTTATGTATCAGTTTAAATTTTGTGTAAACACAAATTTCCCGCTGACTATGAGTTATTCAACTAAACCATGCAAAGAGAAATAGTGTATAGAGTATACCATATATATAGCAGTCTAGAGTAAACATTGACACATTTTGATCCAAAACCCATGAAAAAATGGAGTTAGCTCACTGGCAGCACGAAGTTCTGAATAATAATTGAAGTGGTTCAGATCACAAAAGTACTTATTACAAAACACATCAAAAATATGAAGCGTTCGACATGCAAAAGTACTTATTACAAATTAACCTCATAACCTTAACCAATCACGTCAAACGTGATTCTAACCGTACGATCCTCGAGTTCAAATAAGTTGAGAACAACAACTTGCTCATACTTCAGGCCACTATCAATGACAAATTCCTTCCAACCTTTCTGCAGACACGGCCGCCCATCAACGCCTACATGGTACTTGGCTGGTTTAAGGTGTCCATTACCAAGAACAACTTGGAGAATTCCCTTCTTCTTGAGCAGGAGATACCTAACAGCTCATTGGGGGATTTTCTACACGAAAAAATTAAAACTGTTTGGTGATGATACTAGCAGTACAATTCTCATACTTTGCATAGACCAGTAAAAACCTACACATAGTACAGACACAAGCCAGATGAAGTGTACAACAGTCCAACAAGCAGTACAAATTAATTGTAGTCTAATATGCAGTACGTAACTTGCAAACAAGCAGTATGCTTCTAACTATCGTGAAGTTCTTGAGACTACCTACATGTAGTACACACCGTACAAGCGGGAAAAATTGTGGAAACTAGTAGTGATCATCTAATATCTAAGCAGTTCACATATTGTAACCATGCAAACTAAAACACGAGCTCCATGCACACAAGAAAAAAATAAAAACAAGATATAAGTACACAGTGCAGTACACTTCAATAAAACAAAATAAGTGCGTTCCTAAAAAACTAGAAGTTCAGAATAGTATGGAATTATACAAAAAAAATAGAAAACACAAATAAAAAAATCAAATCAAGCGAAAAAATACCATCTTGTAGTGAGTCTCCACATCTGTTGGTGTAAGCTGATGGACAAAAGGACTTGTGCGGCCAAGGCCACGGCGAAGCAGGGCGGAATAGAACGTACCAATGTTGATGTGGCCCATATCCAATCCTTCCATGAATACTGTGCCATATGCAAGCTGCTCCGCTCGCCCAGCTCGGCACAAGACCTTGCCCCCACGACGAGCATGACGGGCCTGCGAGCAAGCTGAGCAATTGCAGTGTGTCGGCACACCACAACCATGGCCACAGCAGGAGAGATTCGAGCAGGGGCCTGGAGCAATCGCAACAAAAACCTAGAAAAGGAAAAAAATAAAGAGAGGCTGGAGAAAGGAGAGAAGTTGCGGCTAGAGGAGAAATGAACTGCAAAGGAAGGGTAGAAGTTGGCCTACATTTATAGAATAGGAATGCAAAAAGGTCAAAACTGAAAATTAAAGGGGAGTTAATGAAAATTATGTTACCAAGAATGAAGGAAAATCAATAAAGGCTTATGTTACCAAAGAAAAAGGACCAAAAAAGGTGTACTTTGACTGCAGCCGCACGAACTAACCGCAGATCATTAAATAATTATTTCTAAAAAATTATAATACGTAGACCATTCTAAATAAAAGTGAATGCAGTTCTCCAAAGTAATATCAGGAAGTTCACTATATGTGTGCATGAAGTGCAGTACATGCTCAAAATGAAGCACAAGATAAGAACTTCCGCAAAGGCACAACTTTGGCGTAATTAGTGCACTGATGCACTCCTTAAATGTAAGTCATGCAGTCCGCAGCGTTGGTATAAGCAGTCACAACTTTGGCACAAAGAAGGATGCACGCAGTGCAAAATGTGTACACCTGCAGCACAGGACTATGACGAATGTAGTGCACATAGAGCCAACAAAGCAGTGCACACCCGTAGACTAGAAAAAGGATACGTAAGAGGAAAAACAATAAAGGAAAATGCTACCCATGCAGTGCACAAAAATGTAGCGCAAACATGTGTAGTGCGGAATGCGAGCACATGCAGTACAGAATACTAATCAATGCAGTGCACGAATGCTTTACTAAGCAGTGCACACCCCTACATTGGAAAAAATACATGAGAGAAAATATTAAAAAAAATTGACCACCCAGGTGCAACCGGCCCCAGCCAGTCTCGTAGTAGATCTACACCCACAGCAGGCGAGTCGTTCTGAGCCACGATGCATGGGGCCGGGCACACATGGGCCCACAGGTCAGAGAGCATAGAGCAGCGAGCGTCGTGTATAAGCGCCCAAATAAGTACCCAGAGGAGTTCGATACGGCTGCCTCGCCAGCACTTATAAACAGGTTGGGTGCGCCTTCCGCGAGCGAGGTGGGACTAAACACTAGAGCGCGCACACAGCGCACCGGGAACCAGCCGTGCTCACAGGCCGACTTCGGCCCAATGCGTCTTCACTCCCCGAACACAGGCCCAACATGACCCACTAAAAAAATAATAAGTACAAAAATAAAACATCAAATAAAAATGAGAAATGTTTTTAAATTGAATAACAACAACAACAACAACAACAAAAAATGTGTGTGGGCACTGCCAGAAACTACAGTTTGCTATTAATAAATAAAACACAGGAAGCCCGAAGTAAACGTGCAAATGCAGTCCGTGATGTACAACAATGCAGTTCGCCACGTGGAAGCACGAAGTATTCTTTTTTCTGGAATGCAGTTCTCTTTCTACTACAATGCACTAAGGCTAAAATGAAGAATGCAGCCCTGTTAGTTAATCAAAGCAGTCCGACATCCCTACCCACACTACCCTCCATCCACACAAAAGCTACATTACCATCAAAAATAAAAAAAGAGAAAAAAAGAAAGAACTCCATCAAAAAACTAAATGTGCGTACATCTGTGTGAATCCTGATCCGATATAATTCAGGGTACGAAGAATAAATTTCACTTCCATGCAGTACACTATGTGGACATATGCAGTTTTGTTGTGATAGCGAAGAAGTGCACTTGCTAGGAAAAATCACCAAAAACACAATCATCACATTTTCTAACAATTATGTGCATACCTGAACTTGTCACGAAAAAAGAGGCGACGACATTCTGGATTTCCAACGCACTAACACAGCCTCCTCATAGCAGAACCTCTCTGTAGTTGCCACATAACTAAAAACACATCCCCACCATGCTACCGCCCCGCTCCACCTCTCCCACGTCCTGTCACAGAGAGCAGAGGAGAGTAGAGGAGAAAACACAACTGCTTCGTCCTCCCAAAAACCACATTGCATCTTCTTGTCCACACTTCCTTTCACTAACCTCTCTTTCTCGAGAACAAACACGAGAGAGTAGAGGAGAGTCATGGCGGATGCACCTCTGTACAAGCAGTGCCACAGGTACACCTGGGAGCTCCACGACGTCGACCTCCACGGCAACCACAAGCTCCATGTCGTGTGCACAAGCAAGGGTGAAGACATGGACAAGATGTTGTCCACGCTCAGGAGGAAGCTCGGCGGAATGCCCGTCAAACTAGTCGGCGTTGATGTCGAGTACACGCACTACATGAAGCCACAACAGGCATCAGTGCTCCAGCTATGCATAGAAAAAGAATGCCTTGTCTACCACATCTCTGCAGCTAAAGACAGGTCAGAATAACCATCAATTTGTACTATTACTTGTCAATATTGATTTTAAATTTTCTTCACTGCAATTGCCATTATTTAACTTTGGTCCTCATTTTTAAAAAGCATGGCATAGGAATTCATTGACAGTTTTCATCTGGCTCCATGTAACTCATGAGTTCAATTCTTGAATTATATGATCTAGCGATACACACAGTTTTATTTTGTTTTACCAAATACAAATTATTTGATTGAACAATAGAAAACTGCAGAATTACTATATAAAACATGTATGAAGTTCAATTCAAGAATACAAACATGCACAAAACATGCATTGTTTATGCAATCTATTATCAGATTTACTAGCTATGATGTACAAAGTATCAGCAGCTACTCACTGCAACAGATTCAGGTATTTCATATTGCACTTCAGTTTCAGAAAAAACAAAAAAACATTGGTAGTTCTAAGAAATAAATTATATCCAGTCTATACAAACATCTTGTAGGCCAATGCAACTAGACAAATTCCTCATGAATATTGAGTACACCTTCGTCGGATTCGCCATTGAAGGAGACAAAAAAAGCTGAAGCTATCTGGATTGGAGATCAACTCCGACAATTACATTGATATTCAGGTGGAATTGAGAGACCCATACAATAAAAAGGAGTTTGACTCTTTGGCTGATGTTGCCGGTAGGATGATAGACATTCACTAGCATGACATGAAGAAAAAAATTAACCGCAAGGAGGACCATACTCTGTGGGGATTTTGCCGTTGCCAAAAAAACTTATCAAGTATGCAGCAATAGATGCATTCGCAACATATGAGTCATGGAGAATCATCTACGATGTCATAATGGGACTGGATAGGGCAAAAAGAGACAGAGAAGCAATGAAGAACGGGAACAAGGCTATAATCCAAACAGCAACTAGAAATAATCAGGGCTATGTTTAGTTTCATTTTACTTTAGTGGTTGTATTGTTATTTGTTTCATGTCTGCAAGCTTTTGATTATGTTCGTTGCTTCATATCAAACATTTCTTTTGTAAAAACAATATCGTTTTAGAATTATCATCAAATTTTCTTTCTGTTGTTTGCTTATGTATCGTCAGTTTGCTTGTGATCATTTGCTTTTGCTGAACTTAGTTTGTATTAGAACAAGTATCCAGACAACTTTGAAAATTTTAATGTGTGGTACCAAAACATACTACACACATACAAAATAAATTCAAAAACAAACATTAAATAATAAAAATCTCATACCTAAAAAAAGAAAGATTAATGCAGTTCACAATGGTACAAATAAGCAGTACACCTGTGTCCACATATAGTCCACAAAATAGTAATTATAGAAAAAGACCATTAATATTAATATTTCTAAAAAAATAATCACAAACCATTCTAAACAAACGTGAATACAGTTCACCGAAGAAATATAAGGCAGTTCACACAGTGTATACATGAAGTGCAGTACATGCTTAAATGTAGAACGAGAGGGGCTGCAGCAACTTTTGTGAAGTCCGCAACACACAGAGACTTTGGTACGCCAAGAAGGCAGTCCTCATCACAGTTGCAAGCAAGACAAATGACATCATTTGTACTACCACGAAATATATATGCTCCAAAAGAAAAAATGCTTCAGATAACGAAAAAAATTGACCACCCAAGTGCAACCAGGCCCCAGCCAGTCCCATAATAGGCCTGCGCCCAAAGTAGGCGAGTCGTTCTGAGCCACGTTACATGGGGCCGGGCACACATGGGCCCATAGGTCAAAGAATTAAGGGCAACGAGCGCCGTGTATAAGCTCCCAAACAAGTAACCAGGGGAGTTCGATAGAGATGCCTCACCAACGCTTATAAACAGGTCAAGCGCGCTCTCCGCAGGCGAGGTGGGACTAAACATTAGGGCACACACTCGGCGCACCGGGAACCAGCCGTGCTAACAAGCCGACTTGGGCCCAATGCGTCTTACACCCCAACAGACCCAACAAATTCTCACAGGCCAAAACAAACAAGCCCAACGACGCACAACTATCAAGTAACTCCAGTACCCCCACCTAAAAAAATGCAGTCCGATGTGCAGTTCGGTATGGGACGGAAGATGTGCTGTCAATAAAGCATTGCAGTTCGCTTAGACGATTGTTTTTTCCAGCCAATTAAGAACACTACCACGGCTAGCCCGAGCCAAACCGCCTGCTCCACTTGGCGAATCTTTTCACTTGGCTAAAACGGCACAATCCCACGTCACACCCTGGCCTGGTTGACAGGCGCACGGGGTCTAAGAGGGAGCCGACGGGGTGTGACGGACTCGCCTACGCATGCGGCGCCGCGGCATGCCGGTCACCGCCTACTCTGGCTTGTTCCAGGCTCGGCCTCGCTTTGGGGGTGGGGAGGGGGGTCACGACCACCCTCCCACCCCCCTGCTCGGCCTCGCGCTAACGCACGCAGTGCAGTTGGTTTACAGACGCAGTGCAGACATTCTATTTTTCCAACCCTAGGACGCACGCAACCCCACAGCCACACCCCTAAGATAGACAGGGAGGCGACGGGGTGTGACGGACTCGCCTACGCATGCGGCGCCGCGGCACATCGCATTGCCGCCTGCTCCGGCTCATTCCAGGCTCAGCCTCGCAGGGAGGTGGGGAGGGGGGTCACGACCCACCCTCCCACCCCCTGCTCGGCATCGTGCTAACGCACGCAGTGCGCTCGGGTGCAATGCGGACATTCTGTTTTTTCAACCCTAGGACGCACGCAAGCCCAGAGCCACACCCCTAAGATAGACAGGGAGGCGACGGGGTGTGACGGACTCGCCTACGCATGCGGCGGCGCGGCATGCCGCATCGCCGCCTGCTTCGGCTCGTTCCAGGCTCGGCCTCGCAGGGGGGTGGGGAGGGGGTCACAACCCCCCTCCCACCCCCTGCTCGGACTCGCGCTAACGCACGCAGTGCACTTGGTTGACAGGCGCAGTGCGGACATTCTGTTTTTTCAACCCTAAGACGCATGCAACACCAGAGCCACACCCCTAAGAGAGACAGGGACGTGATAGGGTGTGACGGACTCGCCTACGCATGCGGCTCCACAGCACACAGCGTCGCCGCCTGCTCCGGCTCATTCCAGGCTCGGCCTAGCAGGGGGATGGGGAGGGGGTCACGACCCCCCCTCTCACCCCCTTGCTCGGCCTCGCGCTAACGCACGCAGTGTACTTGGTTGACACGCGCAGTGCGGACATTCTGTTTTTCCAACCGTAGGAAGCACGCAACCCCAGAGCCACACCCCTAAGATTGGCAGGGAGGCGACGGGGTGTGACGGACTCGCCTACGCATGCGGCGCCGCGGTACGCCGTGTCGCCGCCTACTCCGGCTCGTTCCAGGCTCGGCCTCGCAGGGGGGTGGGGAGGGGGGTCACAATCCCCCTCCCACCCCCCTGCTCGGCCTCGCGCTAACGCATGCAGTGCACTTGGTTGACACGCGCAGCGCGAACATTCTGCTTTTTCAACCCTAGGACGCATGCAACCCCAGAGCCACAGCCCTAAGATAGACAAGGACGCAACGGGGTGTGAAGGACTCGCCAACGCATGCGGCGCCGCGGCACGCCGCGTCGCCACCTGCTCCGGCTCATTTCAGGCTCGGCCTCGCAGGGGGGTGGGGAGGGGGTCACGACCCCCACCCCTCGCTAGCCTCAAGGCTAACGCATTGATGCGCTTTGGTTTACAAAGCGCAAGGACATTCTGTTTTTCCAACCCTAGGACGCATGCAACCCAAGAGCCACACCCCTAAGTACCTTGTCTGTTCAGGTGGAAGCTTCTACTTCATGACAAGGTGAACCAAGAGTTGATACGGAAGCATCCACAAGTGGAACACACCAAGATGAAGAAAACGAGGAAGAACATCACGAACGTCAACAACCTCCTTCTCCACCACGACAAGAGAACGACAACGCCAACAATGAAGAAGAACAAGATGAAGAAGATGTTCAACCGAGACCCAAGCAAAAGCTTTCACGAAGTTCGAGCAAGAATTGCTAAAGACCATCCCACGAGCAAATCTACAATGATATTCAAACCGGAGAATCACTCGCTCTAAAACTTGTTTAGCTAACTTTTGTGAAAACTATTCTTTCATCTCTAGCATTGAACCTATGAAGGTCGAAGAAGCATTGGAAGATCCAGATTGGATAAATGCTATGCATGAAGAGCTACACAACTTTGAGAGAAACCAAGTTTGGACATTGGTTGAGAAGCCCGACAACAACCACAACATCATCGGTACCAAATGGGTGTTTCGCAACAAGCAAGATGAAGATGGACAAGTAGTTCGCAACAAAGCACGTCTCGTCGCCCAAGGCTACACACAAGTTGAAGGTATGGACTATGGTGAGACTTATGCTCCCGTTGCTAGACTTGAGTCCATTCGCATCTTACTTGCCTATGCTAATCACCATAATATCACCTTATACCAAATGGACATTAAAAGTGCTTTTCTAAATGGTGAAATAGAGGAGGAAGTTTATGTTAAACAACCTCCCGACTTTGTTAATCATAAGAAACCAAACCATGTTTACAAACTTCACAAAGCCCTTTATGGTCTTAAACAAGCTCCTAGAGCTTGGTATAAATGCTTGACCAAGTTTCTTCTTGAAAAAGGCTTTGAAATTGGAAAATTGATTCCACACTTTTTACTAAAAGGGTTAATGGAGAATTATTTGTATGCCAAATTTATGTTGATGATATCATATTTGGATCAACTAACCCTCATTTTAGTGAAAAGTTTGGGAAGCTAATGTCGGAGAAGTTTGAGATGTCAATGATGAGTGAACTCAAATTTTTTCTTGGGTTGCAAATCAAGCAAACTAAGGAAGGTACTTCTGTCTCTCAAACAAAGTACACTAAGGACTTATTCAAGAAGTTCAATATGCAAGAGTGCAAAGGTATGTCTACACCCATGCCTACTAGTGGACATCTTGATTTGACCAAAGATGGTAAACCGTTGATCAAAAGGTTTATCGCTCTATGATTGGATCATTGTTATACCTATGTGCTTCACGTCCCGATATTATGCTAAGTGTGTGCATGTGTGCAAGATATCAAGCTGCTCCTAAAGAATGTCATCTTAAGGCCGTGAAAAGGATAGTGAGATACTTAATTCATACACCGAATTTTGGCATTTCGTATCCTAAGATGGCCTCTTTCGATCTTATTGGCTATTCCGACTTGGACTATGTCGGAGACAAGGTTGATAGAAAGTCCACTTCGGGTACTTGTCAATTTCTTGGTAGATCTTTTGTGTCTTGGTCCTCCAAGAAACAAAACTTGGTATCCTTATCTACAGCCGAAGCGGAGTACATTGTCACCGGGTTCATGTTGTGCTCAATTACTTTGGATGACCCAAACTCTTAAATATTATGGGATATATGTGAAACATGTTCCATTGCTTTGTGACAATGAAAGTGCTATCAAAATTGGTCATAATCTCGTACAACATTCTCGAACTAAGCATATTGAAGTTCATCATCACTTCATTCGAGATCATGTTGCTAAGGGTGACATTAATCTTAAGCATGTTCGCACCAAAAAGCAATTAGCGGATATATTTACTAAACCTCTTGATGAGAAAGTGTTTTGCAGGTTGAGAGGAGAATTGAACATCATTGATGCTTCAAACTTGGAGTAGAAACTCCATTGGGTACATGCAAGACATGAGCTTATGACTAATCCATGATATCTCTCTTATGATGAAAATATTATATATTGGATATATTTGCATCTTGCATGTTATCTAACCCATGTAGGTACTTGGCTGAATCAAATTCCATGAGATAGTAACCTACTCACATCTTGAGCAATCTCTACATCACCAAGTCTCTACACTATGGTGGTTGAAAACAAGGAAGCACGGAATCATTCTAACATATCCTTTTGACAAACTCTATGAGTGAGCTTCATGATTGTCATTTTGGATATACAAGTGCTCTTCCTTGCAAAAACTAACCCGTGTAGGTAGATGGACTCAAATTCCAAGCGGTGCTCCCAACTCTTGATAAGCTGCATCAACCTTGAGCAATCCACACAAGTTCAACTACATGGACAACACCACCAACCAAGGTATGTTATTCCATCTTAGAGAAGCTTTACTCCGAGACATGAGCTAAAGCAACTCGACAAGATGTGAATACATCAAGATGCTTAAATGAAAAATGGTAACCCCATTTTGAGCTTAACCGATGAGTATGACCTATGATCAAGTGATCTCACTTGACTCCTAAGTCAATATAGTCTAACATAGGTGACTTTGTCACCGACCATCTCTAGATGAAGTTCTCTCGTGTTCTTTTATGTGTTTTTGCATATGTCTCATGCATATTTGTTTCCCCTTTAAAAAAAACTTCATCTAGATTTCTTTATTTTCATTTCTTTCTGTTTGCTCTGCATTTCCTGCATCCAATTCATTGCACATCATTCAGTAAATTCCTTGCAATTTTTTTGTGAGATCTTACAAGTCTAGTGAGCTGAGGTGACAAGTGTTTTCTCTGAGATGAACTCGGCCTCACCGATTTTTTGCTTTCGGTACAACCGAAGCATACAACTCGGTGCCACCGATTTTACAACAGGAAAAACAGTTTGCCACTTATTCTGTGTTTCTTCTGATCCAACTCCACTCAATGAATCTTGTCCTCTACAAGCATCACAATTTTATCCAGTGCTTTGTGTTGTGACTCAAGGACCAAACCCATTCACAACAAATTCCAGAAGACCCTTCTTGGAAATTGATGTCAAAGGGGGAGAGAGAGATCACATCAAAGCTTATCACTTAGAGAGATCACATCAGAGAGAGTATTAAGGGGGAGAAAGAGATCTCCAGGGGGAGAGAATACTCAAGTAGAAAGTGTCTCTCAAGGATCCCAGATGCTTGGTGTTCAAGAGGAGAGATGCCACATGTTTTTTTGGGGGAAAGACATGTTCATGTGTGCTTATTTGCATTAAGCTCTGTTCTTTTATATCTTTCAGCTCTGTTTTCAGCTCTGATTTTCTGTTCCCTATCTTCTCCCAGTATCCCATGCTAGATTCAGGGGGAGCAAGACATCTAAGGGAAAGGAATCATTTAAATTCATTGCATATCTTTACTCTTGGGGACATGTCTAATCCAATGTGGTACTTAGTACTCACTCTCTACATGTCATCCCAGTCTTGGTATTCTTGTGGTTTCTTCTGATTGCTCTGGCTAGTAGATGTACGTGTGTTATCTAACCTTGTTTGTGCAGGTTCATTTCACCCTAAGACAACTCAAGACTACAAGGTAAGTATATGCATCACACTCATGTGTATGAGGAACTCTTGCTGATGTACATACTGTTTGCAAGAAGGATTCATGAGCATGAAGGTACTTTCTTTAATATTCTTTGTTGTGATGCATATGGCCAAGATACATGTAACACATTGCCTACTCTATCATGGTTATGCTCTCACATGCTTCTACATTCCACATTCACATGATTGCATACATATAGGGGGAGCCTATGCTTGTTACATGTCTTTCCAAAGCTTTACTTGCTATTCTATATATCTTTATCTAAAGCTTTGATGTATGTTGCCATCAATTACCAAAAAGGGGGAGATTGAAAGCACAAGTGCTCCCTATGTGGTTTTGGTAATTAATGTCAACATATCTCTTGTTGGACTAACACTTTTATCTAGTATGTTTCAGATAAGTTCAACAATGGATTGGCATGGACTAAAGGATGTGGGAACTCCTTCAAGATGCTAAGGACAAAGGATTGGCTCAAGCTTCAAGCTCAAGACTCTTCATTTTACATTTTAGTGATCCAAGATCACATTGAGTCTATAGGAAAAGCCAATACTATCAAGGAGGGATGAGGTGTTGCTTAATGAGTCTTTTGCTTCATGTGCTTAGTGATATGCTCCAAAACCCTCAACTACTTTCCCACTTCCACACATATGACCCAAACCTAAAGTCAAACTCGGCCCTACCGATTCTTTCTATCCGGCGCCACCGAGTTCAGATGTCGTAGCCACTGCCACAAACCCTAGGCAAATTGGTTTTACCGATAGGGATCTCGGTCTCACCGAGATGGGATTGTAATCTCTCTGTGTATGTCCATCACCAGATTTGGTCTCACCGAGTTTGTGTAATCGGTACTACCGAGATTACAATGCAAACTCTCTGGTTAACTTATTACCAAAATCGGTCCCACCGAGTTTGAGTAATCGGTTCCACCGAGTTTGCCTGACCAACTCTCTTGTTAGCTTATTACCAAAATCGGTCTCACCGAGTTTTTGTAATCGGTCTCACCGAGATTACGTTATGCCCTAACCCTAACCATATCGGTCCTACCGAGTTGCATTCCGGTCCCACCGAAAACCCTAACGGTCACTAGGTTTACTAAATCGGTCTGACCGAGTTTTATGATTCAGTCCCACCGAGTTTGGTAAATTGTGTGTAACGGTTAGATTTTGTGTGGAGGCTATATATACCCCTCCACCTCCTCTTCATTCGTGGAGAGAGCCATCAGAACAAGCCTACACTTCCAAAGATCCTATTTACGAGAGAGAACTACCTACTCATGTGTTGAGGCCAAGATATTCCATTCCAACCATATGAATCTTGATCACTAGCCTTCCCCAAGTTGCTTTCCACTCAAATCTTCTTTCCACTAGATCCAAATCCTATGAGAGAGAGTTGAGTGTTGGGGACACTATCATTTGAAGCACAAGAGCAAGGAGTTCATCATCAACACACCATTTGTTACTTCTTGGAGAGTGGTGTCTCCTAGATTGGCTAGGTGTCACTTGGGAGCCTCCGACAAGATTGTGGAGTTGAACCAAGGAGTTTGTAAGGGAAAGGAGATCGCCTACTTCGTGAAGATCTACCGCTAGTGAGGCAAGTCCTTTGTGTGACGGCCATGGTGGGATAGACAAGGTTGCTTCTTCATGGACCCTTCGTGGGTGGAGCCCTCCGTGGACTCACAAGAACTGTTACCCTTCGTGGGTTGAAGTCTCCATCAACGTGGATGTACGATAGCACCAGCTATCGGAACCATGACAAAAACATCCGTGTCTCCAATTGCGTTTGAATTCTCCAAACCCTTCCCTTTACTTTCTTGCAAGTTGCATGCTTTACTTTCCACTGCTCACATACTCTTTGCAAGCTTTCTTGCTTGTTCTGTATTGAGAAAGTTAAACTTGTGCCTAAACTCCACTTAAACCTAAAGGAAGTTAAAAACTGCAACTTTGGTACTTAGTGTCTAATCACCCCCCCCCTCTAGACACCTCTTCTCAAGATCCTACAAGTGGTATCAGATCATTGGTCTCCATTGCCTTGGTTTTATCACCATTGGAGGAAGATGGATGAGTCTACTTTGGGGAGTCTTAGACATAGAGTGCCTATTCTTGATGGAGAGTATTTTCATGAGTGGAAAAATGAGATGCTTGTAATTTTCAATCGATATCATTTGAACAAGTACATTGCTAGCCCTTGTGCACCTCATGTTGATCCTATGCATCCTACCCTTGATGAATCTATTGACATGATTAGTAATCTTAGAACTGTTAATCTTATCACTGGAGGCTTGCCTAGAAACTTAATTAGAATCTTGCCTACTTTTGAATGTGCCTTCTCTATATGGAAATTTCTTGAGGAACGCTTTCCAAATTATTCCTTGAAAAATTTAGATGAAATTCTCTATAAGTATATTGCCTTGAGTAAGATGAATACTAGTGACCCTATGTTTGGTGATCGTCTATTTGAACTTACCGACCTTATGCGTGCCAAAGGAGATGTTGGAATTATTGGTGATATTATTTAGAAGCTATAAGAATTCATAAGCAAGATCTTTGTCAAACTCACTCTAACGAATTACCCTCTCTAGGTCTTGATCCACCACATGACGATGTTGAACATGGATACTATGATGAGGATGATGATGTTGACTTTGATCTTGATGATGCAATGAGACATTTTGGTCTTATGGCAAATCTTGAGGATATGTGTCAGAGGCAAGGAATGGGTTCTTGATAAAGAGATGTACCGATCACATGACCGGAGATAAAGACATGTTTTGTGAGCTTCTTGAAAATGATAGTCCTCGAAAGTATGTCACTTTCGGTGACAACTCAAAGGGTAAGGTGGTTGGCCTTGGTAAGGTGGCCATCTCACATGATAGCTCCATTCAAAATGTCATGCTCGTTGAATCTCTTGGCTACAACTTACTTTCAGTATCTAGACTTGCTGATTTCGGTTTCAATGTCCTATTTGATCAAGTAGATTGTCAAGTGTTTCGTGAGACAATCATAAAATGGTCTTTACCGTATAATGATAGGTGATCTTTACATTGTTGATTTCTCTAAAAACGCACAACCTAAAACTTGCTTAATTGCTAAATCCTCAAAAGGCTGGTTATGGCATAGACGACTAGGTCACATTGGCATGAGAAACCTTGACAAGCTTATTAAAGGAAATCATATACTTGGAGTCAACGATGTCATATTTGATAAGGATAGACTGTGCAATGCTTGTCAAGCAGGTAAACAGGTTGGAGGAAGGCATCCCGTGAAGAACATCATGACCACAAGGAGGCCACTCGAGCTACTTCATATGGATCTCTTTGGTCCCAACGCCTACAAAAGCCTTGGTGGAAATTCTTTTAGTCTAGTTATAGTTGATGATTTTTCAAGATTTGCGTGGGTGTTCTTTCTCGATGATAAATTGCAGGTCCAAAAGATCTTCAAAAACTTCGCTAGGAAGGCCCAAAATCAATTTGAAGTGAAGATCAAGAAGGTTCGCAGCGACAATAGAACGGAGTTCAAGAACGCAAATGTGGACACCTTTCTTGACGAACAAGGGATTTCACACGAGTTCTCGGCTACGTACACACCTCAACAAAATGGAGTTGTTGAGAGGAAGAACCGGACGCTCATCGAAATGGCAAGAACGATGCTTGATGAGTACAAGACGCCGAAGCACTTTTGGGTAGAAGCGGTTGAGACAGCTTATCATGCAACAAATCGCTTGTATCTTCACAAGCTACTCGGCAAGACGGCATGCAAGCTCCTCACCGGTAACAAACCCCTAGTTGGATACTTTCGAGTATTCGACTCAAAGTGCTACATTCTTGATAAGCATCGTCGTTAAAAATTTGCTCCTAAGTCTCATGAAGCTTTCCTACTAGGTTATGGCTCAAACTCTCACACTTACCGTGTCTACAACAATTTCAGCCGAAAGGTTGAAGAGACGGTAGATGTGAAGTTTGATGAATCTAACGGCTCGCAAGTAGAGCAATTGCCAATTGATGTAGGAGACAAAGACCCTTTGGAAGCAATCCAAGACTTGTCTATTGGCAAGGTCCGTCCAACGGAGGTGAAGGAGAGTACCTCGTCTGTTCAGGTGGAAGCTTCTACTTCACGACAAGGTGAACCAAGAGTTGATATGGAAGCATCCACAAGTGGAACACACCAAGATGAAGAAAACGAGGAAGAACATCACGAACGTCAACAACCTCCTTCTCCACCACGACAATAGAACAACAACGCCAACAATGAAGAAGAACAAGATGAAGAAGATGTTCAACCGAGACCCAAGCAAAAGCTTTCACGAGTTCGAGCAAGAATTGCTAAAGACCATCCTGTCGAGCAAATCTACAATGATATTCGAACCGGGAGAATCACTCGCTCTAAAACTCGATAAGCTAACATTTGTGAAAACTATTCTTTCATCTCTAGCATTGAACCTATGAAGGTCGAAGAAGCATTGGAAGATCCGGATTGGATAAATGCTATGCATGAAGAGCTACACAACTTTGAGAGAGACCAAGTTTGGACATTGGTTGAGAATCCCGACAACAACCACAACATCATCGGTACCAAATGGGTGTTTCGCAACAAGCAAGATGAAGATGGACAAGTAGTTCGCAACAAAGCACGTCTCTGTCCGCCAAGGCTACACACAAGTTGAAGGTATGGACTATGGTGAGACTTATGCTCCTGCTGCTAGACTTGAGTCCATTCGCATCTTACTTGCCTATGCTAATCACCATAATATCACCTTGTACCAAATGGACATTAAAAGTGCTTTTCTAAATGGTGAAATAGAGGAGGAAGTTTATGTTAAACAACCTCCCGGCTTTGTTAATCCTAAGAAACCAAACCATGTTTACAAACTTCACAAAGCCCTTTATGGTCTTAAACAAGCTCCTAGAGCTTGGTATAAATGCTTGACCAAGTTTCTTCTTGAAAAAGGCTTTGAAATTGGAAAACTGATTCCACACTTTTTACTAAAAGGGTTAATGGAGAATTATTTGTATGCCAAATTTATGTTGATGATATCATATTTGGATCAACTAACCCTCATTTTAGTGAAAATTTTGGGAAGCTAATGTCGGAGAAGTTTGAGATGTCACTGATGAGTGAACTCAAATTCTTTCTTGGGTTGCAAATCATGCAAACTAAGGAAGGTACATTTGTCTCTCAAACGAAGTACACTAAGGACTTATTCAAGAAGTTCAGTATGTAAGAGTGCAAAGGTATGTCTACACCCATGCCTACTAGTGGACATCTTGATTTGACCAAAGATGGTAAACCGGTTGATCAAAAGGTTTATCGCTCTATGATTGGATCATTGTTATACCTATGTGCTTCACGTCCCGATATTATGCTAAATGTGTGCATGTGTGCAAGATATCAAGATGCTCCTAAAGAATGTGTTCTTAAGGCCGTGAAAAGGATAGTGATATACTTAATTCATACACCGAATTTTGGCATTTGGTATCCTAAGAGGGCCTCTTTCGATCTTGTTGGCTATTCCGACTCGGACTATGCCGGAGACAAGGTTGATAGAAAGTCCACCGGTACTTGTCAATTTCTTAGTAGATCTCTTGTGTCTTGGTCCTCCAAGAAACAAAACTCGGTATCCTTATCTACAGCCGAAGCGGAGTACATTGCCGCTGGTTCATGTTGTGCTCAATTAATTTGGATGACCCAAACTCTTAAAGATTATGGGATATATGTGAAACATGTTCCGTTGCTTTTTGACAATGAAAGTGCTATCAAAATTGGTCATAATCCCGTACAACATTCTCGAACTAAGCATATTGAAGTTCGTCATCACTTCATTCGAGATCATGTTGCTAAGGATGACATTAATCTTAAGCATGTTCGCACCGAAAAGAAATTAGCGGATATATTTACTAAACCTCTTGACGAGAAAGTGTTTTGCAGGTTGAGAGGAGAATTGAACATCATTGATGCTTCAAACTTGGAGTAGAAACTCCAATGGATACATGCAAGACATGAGCTTATGACTAATCCATGATATCTCTCTTATGATGAAAATATTATAACTTGGATATATTTGCATCTTGCATGTTATCTAACCCATGTAGGTGCTTGGCTGAATCAAATTCCATGAGATAGTAACCTACTCACATCTTGAGCAATCTCTGCATCACCAAGTCTCTACACTATGGTGGTTGAAAACAAGGAAGCACGGAATCATTCTAACATATCCTTTTGACAAACTCTATGAGTGAGCTTCATGACTGTCATTTTGGATATACAAGTGCTCTTCCTTGCAAAAACTAACCCGTGTAGGTAGATGGACTCAAATTCCAAGTGGTGCTCCCAACTCTTGATAAGCTGCATCAACCTTGAGCAATCCACACAAGTTCAACTACATGGAAAACACCACCAACCAAGGTATGTTATTCCATCTTAGAGAAGCTTTACTCCGAGACATGAGCTAAAGCAACTCGACAAGATGTGAATACATCAAGATGCTTAAACGAAAAATGGTAACCCCATTTTGAGCTTAACCGATGAGTATGACCTATGATCAAGTGATCTAACTTGACTCCTAAGTCAATATACTCTAACATAGGTGACTTTGTCACCGACCATCTCTAGATGAAGTTCTCTCGTGTTCTTTTATGTGTTTTTGCATATGTCTCATGCATATTTGTTTCCCCTTTAAAAAAACTTCATCTAGATTTATTTATTTTCATTTCTTTCTGTTTGCTCTGCATTTCCTGCATCCAATTCATTGCACATCATTCAGTAAATTCCTTGCAAATTTTTTGTGAGATCTTACAAGTCTAGTGAGCTGAGGTGACAAGTGTTTTCTCTGAGATGAACTCGGCCTCACCGATTTGTTGCTTTCGGTACAACCGAAGCATACAACTCGGTACCACCGATTTTACAACAGAAAACAGTTTGCCACTTATTACGTGTTTCTTGATCCAGCTCCACTCAATGAATCTTGTCCTCTACAAGCATCACAATTTTATCCAGTGCTTTGTGTTGTGACTCAAGGACCAAACCCATTCACAACAAATTCCGTAAGACCCTTCTTGAAATTGATGTCAAAGGGAGAGAGAGATCACATCAAAGCTTATCACTTAGAGAGATCACATCAGAGAGAGTATTAAGCGGGAGAAAGAGATATCCAGGGGGAGAGAATACTCAAGTAGAAAGTGTCTCTCAAGGATCCCAGATGCTTGGTGTTCAAGAGGAGAGATGCCACATGTTTTTTTGGGGGAAAGACATGTTCATGTGTGCTTATTTGCATTAAGCTCTGTTCATTTATATCTTTCAGCTCTATTTTTCAGCTCTGATTTTCTGTTCCCTATCTTCTCCCAGTATCCCATGCTAGATTCAGGGGGAGCAAGACATCTAAGGGAAAGGAATCATTTAAATTCGTTGCATATATTTACTCTTGGGGACATGTCTAATCCAATGTGGTACTTAGTACTCACTCTCTACATGTCATCCCAGTCTTGGTATTCTTGTGGTTTCTTCTGATTGCTCTGGCTAGTAGATGTACGTGTGTTATCTAACCTTGTTTGTGCAGGTTCATTTCACCCTAAGCCAACTCAAGACTACAAGGTAACTATATGCATCACACTCATGTGTATGAGGAACTCTTGCTGATGTACATACTGTTTGCAAGAAGGACTCATGAGCATGAAGGTACTTTATTTAATATTCTTTGTTGTGATGCATATGGCCAAGATACATGTAACACGTTGCCTACTCTATCATGGTTATGCTCTCACATGCTTCTACATTCCACATTCACATGATTGCATACATATAGGGGGAGCCTATGCTTGTTACATATCTTTCCAAAGCTTTACTTGCTATTCTTTATATCTTTATCTAAAGCTTTGATGTATGTTGCCAACAATTACAAAAAAGGGGGAGATTGAAAGCACAAGTGCTCCCTATGTGGTTTTGGTAATTAATGTCAACATATCTCTTGTTGGACTAACACTTTTATCTAGTATGTTTCAGATAAGTTCAACAATGGATTGGCATGGACTAAAGGATGTGGGAACTCCTTCAAGATGATAAGGACAAAGGATTGGCTCAAGCTTCAAGCTCAAGACTCTTCATTTTACATTTTTAGTGATCCAAGATCACATTGAGTCTATAGGAAAAGCCAATACTATCAAGGAGGGATGAGGTGTTGCTTAATGAGTCTTTTGCTTCATGTGCTTAGTGATATGCTCCAAAAACCTCAACTACTATCCCACTTCCACACATATGACCCAAACCTAAAGTCAAACTCGGCCCTACCGATTCTTTTTTCTATCCGGCGCCAATCAATTCAGATGTCGAGTCTCCCGCCACAAACCCTAGGCAAATCGGTTTTACCCATAGGGATCTCGGTCTCACCGAGATGGGATTGTAATCTCTCTGTGTATGTCCATCACCAGATTCGGTCTCACCGAGTTTGTGTAATCGGTACTACCGAGATTACAATGCAAACTCTCTGGTTAACTTATTACCAAAATCGGTCCCACCGAGTTTGAGTAATCAGTTCCACCGAGTTTGCCTGACCAACTCTCTGGTTAGCTTATTACCAAAATCGGTCTCACCGAGTTTGTGTAATCGGTCTCACCGAGATTATGTTATGCCCTAACCCTAATCATATCGGTCCTACAGAGTTGCATTCCGGTGCCACCGAAAACCCTAATGGTCACTAGGTTTACTAAATCGGTCTGACCGAGTTTTATGATTCGGTCCCACCGAGTTTGGTAAATTGTGTGTAACGGTTAGATTTTGTGTGGAGGCTATATATACCCCTCCACCTCCTCTTCATTCGTGGAGAGAGCCATCGTAACAAGCTTCACACTTCCAACCTCCTATTTCTGAGAGAGAACTACCTACTTATGTGTTGAGGCCAAGATATTCCATTCCAACCATATGAATCTTGATCTCTAGCCTTCCCCAAGTTGCTTTCCACTCAAATCTTCTTTCCACCAGATCCATATCCTATGAGAGAGAGTTGAGTGTTGGGGAGACTATCATTTGAAGCACAAGAGCAAGGAGTTCATCATCAACACACCATTTGTTACTTCTTGGAGAGTGGTGTCTCCTAGATTGGCTAGGTGTCACTTGGGAGCCTCCTACAAGATTGTGGAGTTGAACCAAGGAGTTTGTAAGGGCAAGGAGATCGCCTACTTCGTGAAGATCTACCGCTAGTGAGACAAGTCCTTCGTGGGCGACGGCCATGGTGGGATAGACAAGGTTGCTTCTTCGTGGACCCTTCGTGGACTCGCTCAACCGTTACCCTTCGTGGGTTGAAGTCTCCATCAACGTGGATGTACGATAGCACCACCTATCGGAACCACGACAAAAACATCTGTGTCTCCAATTGCGTTTGAATTCTCCAAACCCTTCACTTTACTTTCTTGCAAGTTGCATGCTTTACTTTTCGCTGCTCACATACTCTTTGCATGCTTGCTTCCTTGTTATGTATTGAGAAAGTTAAACTTGTGCCTAACGTCCACTTAAACCTAAAGGAAGTTAAAAACTGCAACTTTGGTACTTAGTGTCTAATCACCCCCCTCTAGACACCTCTTCTCAAGATCCTACAGTTATTTATATGAAATAAAATACACACACAAATTCGTCCATATACGATGCTGCAAAAAGCATACGAAACACAACAACACAAAAAAAGTCTTTTCATACATTATCTACCTTACACAACACACTCTACAAAACATGAACCCTAGTTCTTGTCCATACATAGGCTTTTACCCAGGAAAAACAATGCCAAATGACTGCTACTGCGTCTGCGATTGCGAAAGGGGAGTATGCCCGAGGTTTGCAATCAGATCTCGTAGCTCAAGCGGCATGTCTTCATAATACAACATGTTCGAAGGATTGAACAGCAGCTGGAACATGTACTCCACCTTCCAATCTTCAATAGCTGGCTGAAAAGAAAATTAAAAAATGCAGACCAGTGATTAAAAAAGGTTGTCATAAGAACAAAAAGTGAAAAAAAAAAGTAACAAGAAGAAGAAGAAGAAACAAAGAAGGTATTACGTCGGATTTGACAATTTTCTCGACTAGACGTTGGCCGCCATACAACTGCGTCAACCTCAGAACATAGATTCCGCACTCGTTTGTTCCCTGCGCTCGCACGACCGGGTAAGAGGGCTTCTCTGCCAATTTAACCCAGTCAGGGTGGTTCTTAGATTTATACAATTTTTCACGATAAATCGCCTTCAGCAGCTGAGTCATCCTCCTCATCTGGCAAAAAAAAAGGAAGCACAAAGTAAAATAACACATGTCACAGATCAAATAACTATTCAGGCGAACCAAAAAAATACAAAGTTCTTCTCAACGTCTAGACAGCCCCTCTTTTAAATGCACGCGAGGTCATTTTCTTTATCACCTTTTTTACACAGATTTTTTACACAGATTAGGGGTTGTGTGAGAAAATGCAGTTATGTCATGCATATGTTGCAGTGCACTACATAAATAGGTGTGGTTCTATATGTGCTAACATTGCATGTGCAGTTTATAAAAAAAATGCAGTAGGAGAAACACAAAAAAGCTTTGCACTTGGCAAGAAAAAATGACATACCACTTCAGTGCAATCTAAGTGGTAGTCGGTCCTACGCCACTTTATCGTGACATCAGGATGGCCAGTGTACTTCCTAGTGTCATGGATATCAAACGTCTGGTGATGCTGGTTCATCGTGTATAAGGAATAATGACCATCCTTGGAGCGCGGCATCATAATTTGTCACATCAAAAAACAAAATGAAAAAATGAAAAGTTCGTTTGACACGTAGCACTAGGACCATTGTTCCAAAAATAACTATAAAAGAAATGCAACAAATTAGAAATAAATGAAGGAAAACAATGGCCTTACCAGTTTTGCGTCCAACAGGTTTTCGTCGCTGCTCACAAAAACCTTGAACTGCTTAACAACATCTTCTAAAACAAACGGGCTATACACAACTGGCAACACAGGGTTTCCTTCATCATCTTTCTTCACAAAGGTTTCCATTTGGAGAACATACTGGATAGAAAAAGAACAAAATTCGGGCATGAAAAAAAGAATAAAACATGCATGCATGCATGGACATGAAAAAATCAGTACAAGAGAAAAAATGACAGCACATGTTTACCGTGATAAATAAAGGTGAAAGTTGCACACGTTCACCAGAACGATAAACTAAACCCAATTCAGGGTCTTGCTTCCAGTACTTGATGACAAAATCCATGAGATACGAATCCATTAAAGCTCATTTGCCAAATGTATTATAGATATAGTCAACAGTGTAAGTATCAACATCACCAAAATGACCATTCACCATAAAGAATGCGTTCCTGTAGTAAACATACACTGATGGGTTCAATAGAATTAAAATTAAAAACAAATCACACAAAAAGGATGAAGGGCACACACATAAAACTTACTCGTGGTATTTGGCTGCAAAATCTTTGCTGAGAACGAGATCCTTTATTTCCCTCGTCTCATCAATATATTTGAACCTCGGAGGCTTCAATTTCTCTCTAGAGCATCTCAACCTAAAACCCCTCTCACCTGCCCTTGTGTTCGAAAATACTTCAACCTCATCCACAGGAGGACGATTAACTGTTGCACTCCTAGTCCTAGTGACGCGTGGACATGGCGTAACAAAATCGTCATCATCAACATCAATTACATCGTGTGGAGAGCTAGGTCGAGAAACACTTCCATCATCAGGTCCTGTCGGAGTAATGGGCCACGGGTAGGCAAACCCGAGCCCCAGGACCTTTCAAAACATCGGGGCAGATTGCGCCCCTCAAGACCCCGAGACGAAGAGCCGCCTTCTGAGAGTCGGCGGAGGAGCCGCCGACTGCCCCTCCCAGCCGAGTACTAGAGACGGCCTCGAGATAAGCCGACTCCCAGCTAGCGACTTCGGAGAAGTTGCCACGGGAGTCGCCCGCGACTCCAACTACCTCCCGCTTATGCGATCACGGAGGGGACGGGATGAGGCCCTCGCAGCCCGCCCCAGCCCTGCTCACAAAGCGACAGGCGTGGCCACAGAGCGCCAGATCGACGGAGATCTCCGTCCGGCGCGGCAATCGCCGCCACGCTGCCTCGACATCAGCCCCTGTAAGCAGATCCCTGTACTCCATGACGGCTCATCTATACGACCAAGACGGCGGGATTACCGCCTTGTCGGCGGGAGTGCGTAAGACGGCTAGAGCGCTTCTAGACGGACCCGTTGGGAGTCGGCCTCAAGAGTCGGCCGCCCTCCCACGGCTCCGCGCCATTAACTGCATAAGACAGGGAATGGCAACAAGGATCGCCTGTCAGCGGCGGCATCATTGCCATGACCCCATGACCCAGCCTTTTGCGCTATTAGACGACGGTTAGCAGAATCCGGGTGAAAGCCGGGCAAGACCGCCTGCTGTGGACAAGGGCTGTCGGCCCCATGTTGGACCATCGACGGGGCCCGCTTAGTCGGCGGCCCCGTAAGTCGGCGGAGAAGACGGCGACCTGAGAGACTGACGGCTGGGACCTGCGCCCAGCCGGATTACCATTGTACCCCCGGGGGGTAGGCCTATATAAACCCCCGGGGCACCCATGCAAGAGGTTGGACACCAATAGTTTTAGACACACATAGAGGGAAGAGAAGAGCTAGCCGTGCCCTTCTCCTACCTCACCCCGAACAGCTCAAGGAGCAACCTTGTACACACTTTGCCATAGTGATCATGCGGAGACCCCGTAGAGCAGCGGTAGAGGGTGTTATCTCCACGGAGAGCCCTCGGGCCGGGTAAGACTCGCCGGGCGTGCATGCCTTCGCCTCATCCTGCTTTCAGCACCGCGACGTTCTACTCGCCCCACCATGATAATCCATCCTTTGGCATATGTCGCACTCCAACCCCCGACATTTGGCGCCCACCGGGGCTAGGTGCACCGTCGTCCGGAGACCTGCTCGGATGGGAACCCTCTTCCTCCTCGAGAGCGCAGCCAGCCCGGACGCCAGACGGAGTCTGCGCCGACGCTACTGCATGGCGCCGAGGTCGCCTGCGGCGCGAGCTGCTCGCCAACTTGTCGGGCGAGGTTCGCTTTCTCCGACGAGCACGCATCAAGCCGACGCAGACTGACGCCCCGAGAGCCTCTCGCGGG
The DNA here is from genome assembly GCA_021605145.1 of Aegilops bicornis. Classification (NCBI taxonomy): domain Eukaryota; kingdom Viridiplantae; phylum Streptophyta; class Magnoliopsida; order Poales; family Poaceae; genus Aegilops; species Aegilops bicornis. The sequence goes on from CM038672.1 coordinate 366,544,474, forward strand.
CCTCCTCGAAAGCAACTCCACGCCGCCGGGCGAAGCCCGCCGCCGACTGGAGTCCGTAGAGGCTCCACCGACCCGATGCTGCCGGTCGACTTCGACACCGCGTTGCTCGACGCGTTCCCCACCAACGTGGTGGTTCACGGCGAGCCGCCTCGCGCGGAGAGTGGCGGAAGCACCGCCACGGAAGTGCTCGCCATCGGTCAAAGCGAGCCTTCCGGTGAGGGAGCTCATGACCCTCTCGACGCAGTTCTCGCAAGACTCGACCGCGCTTATTCCGGAAGATGCCGTATTTGGGGACCTTTGGAGGCACGCCGCCTTTCAGCTCCTCGTAGGGCGCTGAAGAAGCCGGGCAAGCATGAGACGCTTGTTAGAAGCCTACCAGCAAGATGAGATGGATCGCGCTGGGTGGCTCGCCGCTCCGACCCAGGCCTAGCCATTAGGCGTGGTCCCGGCAAATTGGCAGCGTAGCCATCGCCAACCTGTTCATGGCCAATCGCCCTGTGTACGCCACGCCCGCGGAGAACATCCACGCCGTCCAGGCGGCGGCGGACGAGCTGGATAACTTCGAGGGCGAGGAGCGCTGCCTGATGACGGAGCGAGTCCAAGAAGTTTCCTCGACGCTGCTGCCGCCAAGAAGACGAAGCCGACTGCCGCACGGAGGTACCGCGACGACAACACGACGACTTGCCTTCCCGCCGAGATCAAGGCGCGACGTCTCGGACGCTGACTGGCGGTGTCCGTGGAAGAAAAAACAAGGATCCGGCTGTCAGCCATAGTCGGACTCACATCTCCATCGAGCGCCGACCAAGACGGCCGCCAAAAGCGATGGAAGCGGCGGGACGACTATCTGCCCCTCCTCCCCGCAGAGAAAGGCGAAGTCTCCCGCCACCTGCCGAAAGCATCCGACTCTGGCGACCGCCTTTGGCCGCCGAGAGGGAGTCGGAGAAAACGACGCCACCGGATCGACCGACTCCACCGATCCCCGTGCTTTGGAAGAAGAAGACGAAGTTGGGCCCGCCAGAGCCGGACCTCGCGATCCGGAGACGCAGCCCTTCCCGTGAGGGTTCACACTCCCCAAGATACACCCAAATACACCGCCCGTGAAGCCGGAGGATCAAGCAGTTGACTACTCCATACCTGCCAAGATAGCTTAACAGCAACAAGCGCTGCTGTCAGAAAAGTATGTTTCCCTCATGCTCCAGGCACGGCCCGACATGGTTGAACAGCTTGAAGCCCCGCAGATCAATAGCTGGGTCGACTTCACCGAGGCCTTCATCCGCAACTTCACGAGCACATACAAGCGACCTCCCAAGCCTCGCAAGCTTTCCTTGTGCGTGCAAGGCCCCAACGAGTCCACTCGCGACTACCTCACGCGCTGGGCCGAGCTCCGGAAGTCCTGCGAGGGAGTGCACGAGGTGCAGGCTATCGACATTTCACCGCCCGGGTGCAGAGAAGGCACCCTCCTCAAGAACAAGCTCCTTTGCGACGAGCCGGAAACCCTCGACGCGTTGCTGATCATAGCAGACAAGTACGCCACAGCCTACTCCTCCATGAAGGCGGAGATTGAAGTCAGTGCGACTGGCAAGGTGGCTCCTCAAGCTCCCAGAACTCCGGCTGGCGACACCAGTCGGCTTCAGCAGCAGAATGATCACAAGCGCAAGGCCCCGCAGCCGGCTTCCAACAGCCGGCAGGTGGCGATAGTTGAAGACCAACAGCCAGAGGGGCAGCCTCCGGCCAAGCTTATGTAAAGGCGGCAAATCCAACTGGTTGCCGGGCCTTCTCTTACGAAAGCAGACTCTAGATGGTCCCTGCAAGTTCCATAGCGGCGTGAAGCCGCCGAACCACACCACCCGGAAATGCCATCGCTCACCAGAATCGCCAAGGAGGCGACCTTACGCCTCCCTTTCTTTGAGCGCCGCCTCCACCGCCGCCCTTCGCAGCCGCTGTCGAGCACCGGCGGTAAAGACAAGACGCAGTACCCGTAAGAGCATGGAGCTTATGTAGTGTTCACCAAAGGTGGCCGACGATCGACGGAGCGAAGCGGCTGCAGAGGGCAAGAAGTGAACGCAGAGAGCATCAGATGCTCGGAATTCATGCAATCGTCCGAGAAACCTATCGCTTGAGTCGGGCTGATCACCCGTGAGGTGATGCCGAATCCGGGCTCCTACGCCCTGGTCTTAGGAGCCACCCTTGCCGCGGATAGGCGGGCCGCTCGCTTCTCGCGAGTGTTGATAGACGGAGGCAGCAGCATCAACATCCTATACAAGGAAACAATGGAGAAGTTAGGAATCAAGCAGAGACAGCTTCAGAACAACCGGACTGTGTTCCACGGCATTGTACCTGGCCTTTCCTGCTCATTGATCGGCAAGATCCTGATAGACGTCCTCTTTGGGGACAAAGATCACTTTCGTCGAGAGCCAGTCTGGTTCAAAGTGGTGGACCTCGAAAGCCCGTACCATGCTCTGCTTGGCCGACCTGCTTTGGCCAAGTTCATGGCGGTCCCCCACTACGCCTACCTCAAGATGAAGATGCCGAGTACCAAGGGAATTCTGACCGTAGCCGGGCGACATAGAAGACGTCCGCATTATGCGGCCGAAAGCGGTCGGCTGGCCGAGTCCCTGGTGATTGCGGCTGAGAAGCAGCTTCTTGATCGGGTGGTGGCAATGGCCGGCAAGCAGCCAGAGATGTCGCCCAACCCCAAAGAGTCGGAAGCCGAGGGCTCGTTCAAGCCGGCCAAAGAAACGAAGAAGATACCCTTGGACCCGGAGCACCCGGAGAGGTATCACCGTCAGAGGTGCAAACCTTGACAAAGAATAGGAAGGAGAGCTCGTCGATTTCCTCCGTGAGAATCGGGACATTTTCGCATGGTCCCCTAAAGACATGCTGTGTACCGACGGAATTCGCCGAGCACAAGTTACATGTTACATGTCCGATCTGATGAAGCCCGTCAGCAGCCCTTTGGCGCTACCGTCAAGAGAAGAAGAAGATTTGTTGGAGAAGAGATAGCCTGCTCCTAGTAGCCGGTTTCATTATGGAAGTGTTCTTTCGAATCGGTTAGCAAACCCGTCCTCGGTGTCAAGAAGAACAAGCAAAGCGGATGTGTATTGACTACACAAGCCTCAACAAAGCTTGCCCCAAGGACCCGTTCGCTCTGCCGAGAATTGACCAGGTGATAGACTCCATAGCCGGATGCGAGCTGTTGAGCTTCTTAGATGCATACTCGGGATATCACCAGATCAAGCTGAACCCGGCCGACAGATTGAAGACCGCCTTCATCATGCAGTTTGGAGCCTTCTGCTACCTGACCATGATGTTCGGCTTAAGGAATGCCGGCGCCACCTTTCAGCATTGCATGCAGAAGTGCCTCCTCAAGCAGCTTAAGGTAAAACGCCCACGTCTACATGGACGATGTGGTGGTGAAGACGGAAAAGTGAGGAACACTGTTGGAAGACCTCAAGGAGACCTTTGTGAATCTGCGCCGATTCCAGATCAAGCTCAACCCAGAGAAGTGCGTCTTCGGGGTACCAGCCGGCCAACTCCTTGGTTTCCTGGTCTCCGAACGCGACATAGAGTGCAACCCCATGAAGATCAAGGCAATCGAGAGGATGGAAGTACCCCGCCGACTGCTAGATGTGCAAAAGTTCCCGGCTGTTTGGCGTCCATCAGCCGATTCATCAGCTGGCTGGGTGAGAAAGCTCTTCCTTTGTACCAGCTCATGAACAAGACCACCTTCTTCGAATGGAACCACAAGGCGGATGAAGCTTTTCTCCAGTTGAAGAAAATGCTGACTACTCCCCTGGCCGGGCGGCCCCGACTCCCAAGGAGCCCATGCTCAGATATTGCCGCCACCAAAGAGGGTAGTCAAGATACCATTGTAGTTGAACGCAAGGAGGAAGGCAAGGCGCTACCTGTCCAGAGACCAAGATATTACACGAGCGGGCATCACAACCTCCAAGTAGAACTACCCCCACTACCAGAAGATGTGTTACGGCATGCACTTTGCCGCCAAGAAGTTGAAGCCTTACTTTCAAGAGCATCCAATCACTATGGTTTGCACAGCCCCGCTAGCCGAGATCATCGGGAGCCGAGATGCTTCTGGCCGAGTGGCCAAATGGGCCATAGAGCTGGGCCCCTACACCATCTATTACCAGCCCCGCACCGCCATCAAGTCGCAAGCACTGGCCGACTTCCTCGTCGACCGCCGAGACTCAAAGACTGCCGCCAAATACCGACTCCACCCATTGGCGGATGCATTTCGATGGCTCCAAGATGCGCACCGGATTGGGAGCCGGCGTTGTCCTCACTTCCCCAAAGGCGCATAAGCTCAAGGCACGCTACCGCAGATCCATTTCGCCGCCTCCAACAACGTCGCCGAATACGAGGCGCTCATTCGCGGGCTCCGGCTTGCCAAAGAGCTTGGCATTCGCCAGATCCTGTGTTATGGCGACTCCGACTTGGTGGTCCAACAGTCATCCGGCGACTGGGACGCCAAATATGCAAACATGGCGAAGCTACCGCTTCTGGTACAACAATTGAGTGGATATTTTGAGGGTGCGAGTTCCTCCACGTGCCAAGAAACGACAACGACCAAGCAGATACCACAGCAAGAATCGGCTCCACCCGGCCAGTAATACCATCCGGCGGCCGCTTCTTCAAAGACCTCCACGAAGCCATCTGTCAAGCCGTCACTGTAATCAGACTCCATTTTGTGCCGGCTCCTCAAGAAGTCGATCCGACTCCAAAGCCTCAGCAGACGCAAGCACGAGAATTCTTGCAGACGGCCCCAAGAATGCTGCGGTCGAAGCCGGCCCGGGACTTTAGAACCCGCCCGGGACTGCGGCGACCATTGTGAAGACTCCAAGATTGCCCGGGATCGCGCCACGGTCAGGGACTTCTTCAACCCAAAGAAGCTGTCAAGGACTCCAACTCCGCCTCCCAGCCCAGCCGCCCTCGCCCAAGTAGCAAGATCTTGGCAAATGAAGAAATAGCAACACCCTCATGGGCCCAGCCCATCCTGAAGTTCCTAGTAAGCGGAGAGCTACCAACCGATGAGACCCTAGCTCGGCAAGTATAACGCCGAGCGGCAGCCTACACTATAGTCAACAGAGAGCTGGTCAGGCGCAGCGTCACTGGTGTCTACCAGCGTTGCGTTGAGCCAGAGCAAGGCCAAGCGATTCTCGAAGACATTCATCAAGGCGAGTGCGGCCATCATGCAACCTCAAGAGCACTCGTCACCAAAGCCTTCTGACACGGTTTCTTCTGGCCAACTGCACTAGAAGAGGCCAAGGAATTAGTTCAAAAATGCAAGGGTGCTGTGTTCCGCTCCAAGCCGCTTCACCGCTTCAGACTTCAAGACCATCCCCATCGCTCGCCCTTTGCTGTTTGGGGCCCGGACATGGTGGGATCATTCAAAACGGCACGAGGCGGCCTAACTCACTTACTTGTCGCGGTGGACAAGTTCACCAAGTGGATAGAAGCAAAACCCATCAAGAAGTTGAATGGTCCCATCGCAAGGACTTTCATCGCCGACATCACGACTCAAGACGGCATACCACACAAAGCATCATCACCGACAACGGCACAAATTTTGCCAAAGGCGCTCGGCCTGTTCTGCGCGACGCAAAGGCATCCGATCGACTTAGCTTCCGTTGCCCATCAGCAGTCCAACGTCCAGGTGGAGCGAGCGACCGGCCTCATCCTGGCTCGGCATCAAGCCTCGATCGGTCGAACCATCTGAGCTGCTCGCCGGCCGCTAGCTCGAGGAGTTGCCACCGCCCTTCCGGAGTTTGCGCAACTCCAAACAAGTCAACTAGCTTCACACCCTTCTTCCTCGCCTATGGTGCCAAGTCGTCATCCCAATGGATATAGAGTTTGACTCCGCGAGTCACCATGTACAATCAAGAGGAAGCAGAAGAAGCACGTCAAGATTTCCAAGCGTCGACCGTTTGGAGAGGGTCATTGTTGGCACTCACCGTCCAAAGCATCTACCAAAGCAGAGCTCGCGCTGCTACAAGCATTACAACAAGAAGGTCAAGCCAAGATCATTCCTAGAGGGCGACCTTGTGCTCCGTCTAATCCAGCGAATAGCCGGCCAGCACAAGCTGTCGACGCCTTGGGAAGGCCCATTCATTGTCAGCAAAGTGCTGGGCAACGACTCCTACTACCTGATCAACGCTCAGAAGCCCCGAGCACGCAAGAGGGACGACTCCGGCAAAGAGACGGAACGGCCATGGAATGCGAATCTCCTCCGAAGATTTTACAGTTGATGCAAGATGTACCACGCCACCCTTTGTGTTTAAAGTACTAAGACTTCGGGCCCTTCGAGACGCAGCTCGGGACTGCCCTCTTTTGTTATCAGTATGATAAGAATTATGCCTTCGAGTATGTTACTCTTTATTATGCTGTTTGGCACCGGGCTCGACTAGTCAGCTCGGGGAATCGCCGCCTTGGGCTATGAAATGCTTCCTGCAGTCAGACAAGTAACGTGCGGTGCCTAAGCCATCTCCTGTCAGAAGCCGCAGCTCGCAGAGTGACTGTTTGGCGGGCAGGAGTAAGGAAGAACGGGCGCCCACACGAAAAAATGGCTAAGGACCCAAAGCATAAACATAGTTTAAGCCGGCTTCCAGCCCCTTTTGCAAAAACCAACTCTTAAGTAGTCGGTTGGCTACTTTCTATTCAACTTGTTTAAAAGACTCTAAAAGACGGCCAAGTACTTGCCTTCTCAAAGGTAGCCAAGCACTTGACCCAAACGGTAGTCCGCAGAGCGGTTTCCCGATGGGCAAGGCGGCGACTAAGGGAAGGCGGCAAAGGAAAAAGCCATAAGAGCAATAAGCAAGCAAAGATGAAATTAGGATAATATTTACACAGCTTAGGCCCTTGGCCGGATCTTCGGACAGAGGTTCAGGATACACCCCGCGGGTGGAATTGTGCGAATTAACAAGTTTTTTCAAAGACTATCAAAGCAGATAAGATAAAGGCAAGACAGCAGCCTAGGAAGCGGCAGAAGGGTTCGGGGGGCCGGAGGAGACGGCGGCGTCAGGCGCCGGGGCGGCCGGGTCAAGGGCCGATCTCGGCTTGATCATCTTCGGGCGGCGGCAAAGAAGCCCAGACTGGGCGCGGCTCGTTCTTTGGAGGCACGGTCGAAGCCGAGGCTGGTCGCCTTCCGTCTTTCCGGGCGCCCATCTCATTCTCCGTCCCTCCGCCTCGCTTTCCTCCTCGGCGCTGGAGCCGATCACCTCCGCCGAAGTCCTCGTCGTAATCCGGGTTCATCTCGAACCACTCGGGCGGCGCCTCCTCGCCGATCCTCGGCCTTCGCTTAGGGACAAACACGCTGGTGTCCGTATAGTCGGCGTCGCCACCGCACGCTTCGGCCCGAGGCGTCTTCCGCAACCGACAGCTCCTTTGGCGTCTAAGGAGCAGCGGCCAGCGGTCGAGATCCCGCCACGGATACCATGCCTTGGCGAATTCCAAGGCCGGCGCGCTAGCCGGGCGCGGAACCTCGAGCCTCGGGGCGGCCAGCCCGCGACCTCCGGCCCGGTCGGCCGATCCGGCTGGGAGGTCTGCCAGAACCGGCATGTCCGGCCACGCGAGGCAGCGATCGCTGGCGCCGACATCGAAAGTCGGCGCAAGACATCCGACAGGCGACGCAGACGAGCCTCAATGCTCAGGAGCTGCTCGTCAAGGGTCCGGGGGGCGTTGGCAGCAATCTCAGCGTCACTCGCCCTTCGCGCCTCGCGATCAGCCTCGATGGCTTGATTGGCCGCTTGCGTGTGGCCGGGGAAGAAGTCTGCCAAGACGAAGAAGAAGCAAGTCAAAAACCAGGAGTCGGCCCGACCTATAGTCGGCGGCCCAAAGGAAGAAGTAAAAACAAACTCACCATCGACGATGTCCTCGATTTTGTGGAAGCCGGAGGTCAGCAGTGCTTCCTTGTCAGTCCAGGAGGAGCGCTCGCTCTCGAACTCGACCAGGAGAGCAGCCTCTCTCTTCTCCGCCTCATCCTGCGCCGCCTTAAGCAGCTCCCTTCGCCCGCCACCGCGTAGCTGCAGGGTCGCGCTCACGGCCGAAGCTTGCTGCATTCCTCCCCCTTGGCGCGCAAGGCGGTGTTGGCTGTACCCAGCTGCCGTCGAAGAGTGGTGTTGGCCTCTGAAGAATAAAAAGAAGAAGGACGTGAAGCCGTCATCTAAGAAGGTCGCCAGGAAGATCTGGCCAGCCGCCAGTGATCGGCCCGAATCTCGGGAATACAGCTGGTGCGCCGCGCTTGAAGAAGAAAGAAGACTCACCTCGGCTCCTCGACAAGTCGGCAGTCCGCTTGCCCAACTCCTCAATGTTGCGGTTGAAGGTAGTGGCGCGGAGGTTGTGATACTCCTGTGATAAGAATTTCAGACAAAGGTAAAAATCTGGAAATCGACAGATAGAGTTCCGACCGCTGCCGGCTGACCGGCCCGAAACTCGGGGACTACACCAGCAGGAAGTCTGGCGCCGCCCCCATGGAGAAGAACAAGAAAAACTCAAAGGAAACATACCAAGACGGGCGGCTCGCGACGCCAGGTGCGCCTTGGTGCAGTTTTGGATGGCGTCGCCCTCAGCCCGCAGCTTCGCCTGGACGTCCAGAAGCGCCGTGTTCAGCGGGCCAGTGCCGCCTCCTCGCACCCACCCAGTGGGCGCGGCGCTTGTCGCCTCGGCGTCCGGAATGGCTGAGCTGGCGGCGCCGGTCTCCAAAGGGCGCGGTGCGAAGTCGCCTTCTCAAGACGGTGGCGCGCTGGCGAGGCGACTTGAAGGAGCAGCCTCGCCATGACCTCGCTGCCGGTCGGCGGCACATGCGGTCCGCTGCTGCTTGCCTCAGCAGGCTCTCGGTGACTGCAGATGGAGGCGGTGGGGCGGCACGGCCGTGCCCGACAAGGAGGCCTCACCGCCTTCCCTCTCCGCGACGGGGAACTCGCCGCCGGCCCCCTGCGTTTGCCCCGTGAACTCCGGCGGCAGCGGCGCAGAGCTCAGCGGGGTGACGAGCAGCGCCGACTGGAGGCGCGCGGCCTCCTCGGCTCGCCTCTTGGCTGCGACGGCGGCTTCGGCCTCCTCCAGCTTCTTCTGGGCGGAAGCTGCCGCCTTCTCGGCCTCCGCCTTCTCCAGGCGGGCGGCCTCCTCCTCGTCGCGCTTCTCCTGCGCGTTCTGCTCAGTCGCCTCCCGGAGGTCGGCGGCAGGGTCAATCCGCCGAGTATTGGCGGACGTCTCTGCCGACCCCATGACAGAGGCGGCGGCGACCCTCTCCAAAGTGAGAGGAGCCCTGATGAGAAAAAGACATATAAAAGACTTGGACAAAGACGAACCAAAAGAAAACAAGACAAAGTAAGAAGCACTTACGCAGAGACCAGCGACGGCTTCTTCACTTCCTTGCGGAAGCGGTTAGCCTTCGTGACCGCCTCCTCTCGCTGGGTCGCGGCGGTCGTCCCCCTGATATTCTTCACCCGGCCGCCTGGCAAGCTCGGCCCGGCCCGACGCTTCTTCGCGCCGCCTCGACCACCCAAGCCGGCGGAGGAACTCGCGCCTGGATGGCCGACCTTCGGTTGGCAGCGAGGGACGACTTCCCTTTCGCCGTCATCTTCAGGCCAGCCGGCAAAGGTCACTGAAGGCCTGAAGTCGTCGGCCCCTCCTCCTTCGGCGTCGGCCTCCATCGCTGCCACCCCCAAGTCGGGGTCGTCGACGTCGCTCTCCGCCCGGTCAGGGACGAACTCACGGGCCGGCCCCGTGGTGCCGGCTAAGGGCTGCATGACGGGGTTCTGACTCGAAAAAACCAACGAAAATCAGAGTCGGAGTCGGCTAAAGAAGGAAACAGAAAAGCAAGAGAGATGACTTACCACAGGCGGGGGGTTGGCGCGTGAGTACGGCTCCTTGCCGAACTGCCATTCCTCCGTGAGACCGTAGTTCGCCAGGAAGTTCACCGTGTCCGCCACCTTCGCGTGGGGCATGTCTTTGGAGCATAGCCGATCGGAGTCGGGTGGCGCTCATCCGATGATCGATGAGGTCGGCCTTGGAGAGAAAGGACTCGGCGCGCCACGAGGCGGACCAGCAAGTGGGCCCAGTCCAGCCCTCCATTGCATCGGCACTTTCGAGTCGCTGTGACGGGCGGCGACGCCTGCAGGAGTCGGCGTCTGGCCCGATGGGACCAGCCGGAGTCGCCCGCCAACTCGCCCGGCTTCGTAAGGCGGCAGGTTGACCCGATCGTATACGGGGCGGCGTTCTTCACGCGTGAAATCTGGCGCCACATCTTCACCGACTTGATCAGTGGGATGGCAGGGAAGGGGTTGTCGGCCACCGGCCTCCTCATTGCGATGAAGGTGCCGCACCGAGCCGGCACGCCAGCGATGTGTGTGCCGAGCTTGGCCTGGAAGAACTCCCCCCCCACAGCTTAATGGTGGGGAGAACGCCAAGAAAGCCTTCGCACAAGGAGGCGAAGGCGGCCAGTAGCACCACCGTGTTTGGGTGAGGTGGTGCGGCCGGAGCCCGATGGAACTCTGTGAAGGCGCGGAAGAAGCCGCCACGGCAGCCCTGAACCGCATGAGGTGCGAGCGGAATATAACCCGCTCGCCCTCCTCCGGCGCCGGCGTTATTTCGCCCGCCGGCGCGGCGCGGGTCCGCACCAAGTTTGTGCCGGGGATGCGGCGCGTCTGGCGGAGGAACTCGATGATGTCGTCGTCCACTTCGGAGCCGTCCCACACGCCGGAACGCGCGGCGGGAGGCGCAGTGGCGGAGGAGGAGCTCATCTCCGCGGTGTGGCGTGGTCCGGCGCGACGGAGGCGAGAGGAGGACGAAGCAAAGAGGAGAAGAGCAAGAGGAAGCAGGGAACGGGAGATGGGTGCGCGTGCGTCGCCGCCCCCCTCTCCTCCCGCCTACTTATAGGCGCCTAGGCTGAGAAGCCGATGGGGCAGGCGTGGGATTAATTGCGCCCAGTACCCCACGCCCCCACGATTTAACGCACGACGTTATTGCACGCAGTAACGACGTGGGGAACCCAACCGCCCACGCGGCCGCAACGGATCCGCCCGTGCGCCGAGGCGCGGTAGTGGCGGGCCCCGCCTGACGGGCCTGTCTCGTCACGCTGGGTGGGCAGATCGCCAGCCAACCGCGTGGCGTCGGCGGGCCCACAAACGTCTGCAGCTGCTCGAAGCGAGCACGCTGCCGGGATCCCGACACGACCTTCAAAACCTTTGAGGAGCAAGACGGCCTCCTGCAAGGCCGACTCCAGCTAGTCGGTTCAAGAGAGACGGCGAGCCAAGCCCAGATTCTTCCATTAGAGGGAGGAAACTGTTGAGGCCCCTCGACATGTTGCCCAAAGCCCATCAGGTAGGCAAACCCGAGCCCCAGGGGACTACTGTCGGAGTAATGGGCGCCTCACCAGCTTCGGGGACTACTGTCGGAGTAATGGGCCACGGGTAGGCAAACCCGAGCCCCAGGACCTTTCAAAACATCGGGGCAGACCGCGCCCCTCAAGACCCCGAGACGAACAGCCGCCTTCTGAGAGTCGGCGGAGGAGCCGCTGACTGCCCCTCCCAGCCGAGTACTAGAGACGGCCTCGAGATAAGCCGACTCCCAGCTAGCGACTTCCGGAGAAGCCGGCTACGGGGAGTCGGCCCGCGACTCCAACTACCTCCCGCCTATGCGACTACGGAGGGGACGGGATGAGGCCCCCTCGCAGCCCGTCCTAGCCCCGTTCACAAAGGACATGCATGGCCACAGAGCGCCCGTCTTGTGGAGATCTCCGTCCGTGGCAACCTTCATACGCCACAAGCCTGACATCAGCCCGTGGGCAGATCCACAATACCCACGACGGCCCGTCTGCATTTGACCGAAGATGGCGGGACCGCTTTGTCGGCCGGAGTGCGAGAAGACGGCAAGAGCGCCCTAGACGGACCCGGCTGAGTCGGCCTCCAAGAGTCGGCGGCCCCTCCCACGAGCTCCAAGGCGCCATTAACCGGAGACAAGACACGGCGGAATGGCAACAAAGTGATCGCCTGTCAGCAGCGGCACCTTGTGCCATGACCCCATGACCCAGCTTCGGCGTCATTAGGCGCCGCAGCTACGAGAATCCGCGGCCAGCCGGGCAAGACTACCACAAGTGGACAAGGGTTGTCGGCCCCATGTCGGACCGTCGTGAGGCCCGCTTAGTCGGCGGGCCCCAGTCAGCGGAGAAGACGGCGACTGAGAGATCGACGGCCGGGACTGCGCCCAATGGATTACCATTGTACCCCCGAGGGGTAGGCCTATATAAACCCCCGGGGCACCCATGCAAGAGGTTGGACACTAATAGTTTTAGACACACATAGAGGGAAGAGAAGAGCTAGCCGTGCCCTTCTCCTACCTCACCCCGAACATCTCAAGGATCAACCTTGTACACACTTTGCCATAGTGATCATCACGGAGACCCAGCAGAAGCGGTAGTAAGTGTTATCTCCACGGAGAGCCCTGAAGCTGGGTAAGATTCGCCGGCGTGCATGCCTTCGCCTCATCCCGTTTCTAGGCACCGGCGATGTTCTACTTGCCCCCACCATGATAAGCCATCCTTTGGCATATGTCGCACCCAACCCCCGACAGGTTCAGACGCCACATCTGTGTTCAAACCATCTCCAGCCAAAAAACCAGAATTATTTGGAGAGATTTCAATGGGACAATCCTCCATAACCACCTCAGAACCCTGGGACTCAAACAGTGACGTACAACCTTCATGAAGCCCCCCATCAAAACCTAAAACCGTGTAGAAAAAACATGGAAACACTCAGCACAAAATACAAAACCAAAATACATGTAATACATCTCATTAATATAAAAAATGCAGGTCACTAAAGAATAGAATGCAACCCAATTGTCTACATCAATGCAGCTCACTTGTCTACAGCAATGAAGCCCACTTGCCTACAACAATGCAGCCTACTTGTATACAACAATGCAACTCACTTGCCCCAAAAAAAATGCACCTAACTTTATATACAACAAATGCAGCTCACTAACACAATAAAAAATATACACATCCGTTATAAATCACCCACTTAACTAAACACACTAGTAAAAAAACATGTAAGAAGCGGAAGCAAGCAGTAGACAAAAAATAAATAAGGGAGATAAAGAAGTTCACTAAAACAACCTTTATCTGCAAAAATTAAAAGTGATGTTAAATGAAGGCAACACTTTCTCGATGTGAGCCAACTATAGAGCATGGCCTTTCTGATGTAGCCAATGTGCGCCACCCAAACAGAGCAACTCGAGCACCATCCCAAGTCTGCAAGAATTGAAACATATAGAATCCACAATCATGCCTGCAATAAAAGAATAAAAAACATCAGTTCCACAAAATGAAAAAAAAAACTTGAGCAGTATGGTGGGGAGGGGCTGGACGGAACACACCCATTTGGCTGCATTGGGACAATGACATGTTTCAACACAAATCCATCAAGTGTAGGAGGATTTAGCGGCTCATCGGAACTTGAGCACCTTCTTTCCATGCACGCTTGATATTTTTAACCATCCTCCTAATAACCCTGATCGCATCAGGGCTGCCTGGTTTATTGAGCGAGTCAAGAAATTCAAACTGCCTTTCTTGCACATTTAACGCAACTACGCAATAATGACCAATGCCATCCCTCGTCTCTGGCGGGTCAAAAGTTGCAAAAAGGACCTGTTTGAAGCACGAAAATAAATAAAATTATTATAAGAAGAAGAAACAGAACACTATAAAAACAAACACACAAAATCTAGTTTTTGACACATAAAAATGTTACTCACCATATCCTTTTTATCAACACGCTCCTCGGCTTTTGAAGAGAACATCATTTTAACACTCCACGCCACAAAGTACCACCATTCCAAATACTTGTCTGCCAAAACAAAACCAAAAATGAAATAGTGCTCAAGCAAACAGGTCGTCGCACGAAATCAGAAAAGAAAAACAAAAAATAAAACAAATTTTTTTTGCATTCTTACACAATTATGGTACGGGACAACCATCGTCGAAGATCCCTTAAACTTATCTACCAGCAAAGAAACCCCAAGATCTACAAGGCCTATAGTGAGCATCCCTTTATCTGAAAAAGATTGACCAACTTCGCCAATGGTAATATCAGCCATCTCAGTTTTAAAAGCAATCATGTCCCTAAATTTTTATGAAAAACTGAAACATAAGATACTAGAAAAATAACAACAATGAAAAAGGGTTAAATCTGAAATTAGAAAATACATATGAACAAAACAATTTCTAAGAAGCCATACTTCTTCTTCTTGTCCTTCCGAGCCCTCGTAACAGCAGCGTACAACTCATTATATCTTTTGAGAAGAGTTGGATCAATGCTCGACAGTGTCACAACAGGAAGTTCGTCATCTGTAATAAAAAGATGAAGTTCACTTATCCAAAAGAATGAAGTTCAAATATTAAGATACGGAAATTATACTAGCTATTTTGAAAATCATCAACAAAAGATCAAGTTTCACTTATCATTAAACATCTAATACAGCTACCATAGTAATTAAACAAAATGAATGAGAAAAACTTCAACTGCACTGTTCGAAACAAAACTCTTGCCTTCAGTGTCAGAGTCTTCATGCTGTTGTTCTTCAGAGCTGACCAAAACATTTTCTTGGCTAGGTTGCGACGAATCCACCACAACCTCACTTGACTGCCCTTCTGAAGCAACATCAGCATTCTCTGGATTTGCAACAGTCTGGTCAACCGCGACGTCCTTAGATACTTCAGCTACATGAGGCTCCACTCTGGATACTTCAGGAACATCGTTGGCTGCCAGACAAATAGGGGAAGCAGCAACACTAACAGCAGGAATGACATTCTCTGGCGGCTTTTCAATGCCAAAATCAGAATCTTCATGCCGACTAGGGGAAACAGCATCACGGGATTCTTGAGCTACAGAAGGATCTGCATCATCGACGGCAACCGATGCAGAAGCATCAACACTGCCACCACCATCAACAACATACCCCCTGGTTCAGATCAACATGAACTTCTATGTTTTCTTCTCTAGGCTGTGGAAAGTTTAAAAAACACACAATAACACAAATGAGCGTGGGGATAATTAACACAACAACACACAGGACACTTATGTCAAAGACTGCTGACAACATACGCAGAACAACTGCAGTCCACATATGCAAAACAACTGCAACCCACATGTGTCAAAACAACTACAACTGCAACCCACATATAAATAAAAAAGAACTGCAGATCACTTTGTCAAACGCTGCAGTTCAGTTATGTTAAATACTGAAGCTTACATATGTAAAAGACTATGAACCACGCATGCGAAAAGAACTGCAGTTCACTTCTGCCAAAGATTGAAGCTCACACATGTAAAACTATTGCAGCTCACATATGTAAATGAAATGCATATGGGTGAACATAACAGCGTACATCAAGTTTATAACAACAACAAAAAATTAGATTAGAACCCACTAACAAAAAAGTAATTCAACTATACCTTATCAGCTACAACATCCGGAGGGGACGATGCATCAGCCAAGACCTCATCCTTCCCAGAGCCATCGTAGGAATCTATGTGCACATCATAAGCAGCAACTCCAGTCTACAGGCATAGAACAAACCAAAAATGAAAATAAGATGGTAACGACCAAAAAAGAAAAAGACTTCAACTATGCACAAGCAGTACACACTTTACAATCGTGAAGTACACAAAAATACAATAAAATGGAAAGCAAAACATGTAAGTTCAAGAAGAGGGACGCATGGCAGAACAGACATGGCAGAAGTACTTGTGCCTGACCAATTCCATCCTCCCTAGATCCATGGACACCACAAGATTCCACTCCAGCCTATCACAAAAAACAAAAATTGTGAGGAGCAGTCCACATAATACACAAGAGGTTAAAAGGCATAAAAAAGCTAGAACATACATTATCAGCGTCGACGCCAGCATCCTGACGGTACATTTCATCCAAAATATGCTCAGCATCCTTCTCATACCCGCATTTTTCTTCCTGTGAATGTCTCAGCTAAGCATACGAAGACCAAACATTCGTCACTGCAATCTTCAGGCTTTCAATCACGCCACAATCAAAATTGTGAGCAACAACAATATCTTCATCTCGTGGGCCATGGCCAACAGGGAAAAAACCAGAAACTATCCTCAACCTGTCACCAGAGGTTGGCAAATCTCCAGTGAACTTCCAAACCTTCAGAAGAAGCTCATCAATCTCCTCGTGTTTTTTGCCGCCAACAAATGTCTGTTTAGAAGAGCTTCTATTATCAAACATCTGTCGAGCCATGAAACCACGAGTACGTGGCACCTCACCATCACAGGCAGGAAGCTGGCTACAGATAAGCTCATAAAACCTAGCATGAGTGTTAGGCCCCGCATCAGAGCTGCCACATACAACTGCAACAGGACAGTTGTACACAATATCACCTGACGCCTTCCACTGCAAAAAAATACAAGAAGCGAAGAGAACTACACATGTGAGTACTAGAAAAGTTCAGATTGATAATGGTTGCACCCTTCTTAAAAAAGTCTGATATTAAAAACTCAGATGCACTAACCGACAGCTTCCCAAATTTGTAAGTTTCCAAGTAAATCTTTCCATTCACAAGCACATCCTCATTGTATAACTTCATCAGGTCCTTGGTGCGTCGGTATGGCCTTGCATTAGCATCAACGTGTGCATAACTAAAAATTTGCGAACTTCAAGCAGTCAAGATACATAATCAGGGGGACAATGGCACAACCCTCTGCACAATCCTGCTTGCTGCCTTCTGTTTGCCACCTCACCACAGCTGCCTGCAACTCATCAACAACAAGCTGGCAAAAGTCCATCTGCGCCATAGCCGCATAATCCATGTTCTCTACCATTGCAGCAACTCTACCCAAATGAACTGCAGGCCCGGGGCACATCAAATTCTGGTAAAGTATCAGGAAGAACACCTTCACAAAGAAGGTCAGCAAATACATGATCATCTTCCTCCACCAACACCTTCAACTTCTCAAGCAAGTCCTTGACACCTATACTTTTTGAACGATCAAAGCCAAGCTCATCCTTGAGGGCAGTCAATGAGTCATCATGGCGGCTGGCAGTAGGCATGGGTGCAGTGTGACGTCCCATAGGTAAATCATAAATGTGATGAATTGCATCACGATTGATTCAAAAACCCTGCCATTCCCAAAGTCCATTATCATGGTGGCAGGGTCAATCACTCCCATCAGATAGCACATAAGAATGCATGACACATTTTTCTTTACTGCCAGTTCAAAGACAACACCGAATTCAGCATCCCAAACACGACTACAATGTGCCTCTTTCAATAAAGCAGCATCCTTGCAAACAGTGGGAAGCGACAAAACGTATGTCTTGTTAAATTGAGAATCATCTCCCTCGGCATCATCTTCAGTTGCATTGCACTTACTAGACTTCTTCCTCTGTGTAGAGGGAAATGCAGTCCACATTAGAATAGTAGCCATAAAAAAAGAGATAGAGAAAACACAGAATAACAATGAAGGAAACAACTGCAGTCTACTTCAACAAACCTTTGGAACAACATCCACCTCCTCGCCAGAGTCAGCACCAACATCTTCATCGAAATCATCACGGGCACGCTTGGGTAGACTCTTAGATGAACCATAGTCTTTGCGTCTACCGGTATGAACATCCCTCACAAAATCAACAAGCACAAAGTCATCATCATCAGAGTTGGGACCTTCAGTGACATGTAGTCGCTTGCACTGAGGATCCTTTCCACCAGCTTCAGCAGTTCTCTTCCCAAGATTCTTGTTCATGCCAGCAATACATAGACTCCGCCAAGGAGTAGCACCTTCCTCAGCAATAGTACTCAGCCTCTTCTTCTGCAAAGCAGGCTGCTTCACTTTGGCAAATTTGGCACCCTTGGCACCATCTGCAGCTCTCCTCTGCTTATCCTTCTCCGCAAACTCTTTTGAGTCACTTTGAAACCTCAACTTCTTCTTGATTTGCTTCAATTCATATTCATGAAGTTGTTCCGAGACCAGCCAATCATGTGTAACTTCCTCTGTACCATCAACAGACTGCGATTGTGTTTCAGACAAGACGGGACGTCTCTGGTCAAAGCTCACACCAACATCACCCTCTGCAAAATAATGGTCAATCAATTGAGTAACCTCCTCAAACCCAGGCGCCCCAGCATGGAAAACAGACACTGCATCAAAATGAAGTTTGACTATGGTCATTAAAAAGTGCACAAAAAAGAACAATTGCAGTACACTTGGACATATAAATGCAATGCTCCAATCATAAGCTAAAAATAAAAATAATGCATTGTACAAAAAACTTGAATAAAACAACAATGCACTTCACACATACATATAGTGGAGTTCACATATACAAATAAATGCAGTGCTGCATACACTAACTTCACGTTTGTTCCCAACAAAATGTCAGACTAGATACAGCAAGGCAACGCTAATTTGTACAACATCAAGTAACCAACATACACAAAATAAACAAAGCATTCACATACCAGAAGGAGGGGCCACACTTATGGGAGAAGATTCAATCGACGAATTCACTTGATGTCCTCCCTCACCACCATGATCCTTACCACCAGGACAACGAGAGCCAATTGGTGTATCATTATGAGCACTCCAATCACCTACTGGATTCAAAAAATCCAGAAACAGAAATTACAAAACATCACATGACAAAATAATGCAAACGAACGCTGAAAACTAACAGAGCATAAACAAATATGCAGGATGAATTAGGAAACTAGATAAACATCAAACAAAATAAACAAAGCCAAAAATAAGCACTCCACATACCCTGAACTCCTCCTCCCACTCTGCTCGGCGAAGACATAGTGTTTGCCTACAGCACAAGGACGAAGTGACAGATATAAGCAACAAAATCAGTGAAATCTGACAAAACCCTAGATCCACCTTGCTCTACCTACAGAGCACACACGAGTATCGACTTCAAATCGAGATAAAATCGCCTGCCTACGGAAAAATTACACAAGCAAAAACAGCAACAGCAACTACGAGAATCACAAAACTAGATGAGGGACGATCAAGACCCAGGCCAAGGGGAACCTAGCACAAAAAAGGGGGTGAATGCCAGCAGCGGCGTGGGGGGCGGCGGCAGGAACGGACAGGAAAGGGCTGCGGGAGGCGCGGCAAGGCTCATGGAGTGGACAACGATCTTGAACGCAGGAATAAGGACCTCTTGAGGGCGGTGGTTCCTCGGGCGACGGCGGTTGCTGCAGGCGGCGGCGGTTTTGCTCGAGGGAGAGATGCCTCGGGAGAAACTGCAAGAGAGGAGAGGGGATTCTTCTCGGTCTCTCTTCCTGTCAGCAGAGCAGTGGGATCGCCTGGGAGGGACACATAGGAGACCCGCGTGGCAAAGGGTCACATAAAACGGGTCGGCCCAAAAACGACTCGGCTAAAATAAGACAGACTACATCGAAATGCACATGATGAAGTTCTCTATGAAGAACAATGAAGTTCAGACGGTAAATTAAAATAAAATACATGCAGTTCACAAAAAAAGTTCAATTAAAAAACAACGCGCGTGTTAAGAAAACGCATCCGAAAAAAAGTCTACCTTCAAATAAGTGCCACAACAAATAAAGGGGGGGCACCCCCTACCCCTCCCGTGCCAGGGACTGCAGCAAGTACACACAAAAACAGACGCAGTACACAACTCTAGAAAAATGCAGTGCATTTAGTTAGAAGAAGCAGTACGGTATAGCAATTCAGTTCCGGATTACCTACATGAATAAATACACGGTCTAGTCCACAATGAAAAACTCATAAAAATTGAGGAACACATTTTACTTTTTTCAGGGGCTGCAGCGACACGCAAAAAATGGTGAAGTACGCACGTGTAGACGAAATGCAGTTCTCTTTGATAGACGATGATGTGCAGAACGATAACCAATGCAGTTTCGTTAACACAGGATACATATAAAAGTGACAAATGCCCGTTCGCATAGAAAGTGGCGGTTAAAAAATTACTGATCAAAAATAAAATAAAACCACGTTAAAAAAACCACATTCGCATAACGCAATCGGAGCGGTTCCATCGCCAAAAACCCACGATCATAGACGCAACACCAACCCATGATTTGCACAACCGCATCGTCAGCGAGATCGTGAAGTTCATATGATGCGGCCATCCCACCCCGCACCCTCCCCTTAAATTCAGACCCCTGCCAAAGGCCTTCTCATCCACAACAAAACAAGTATCCATTGCGCTGCCACCAAATCGCCCCATCACATCGATCGCCACAGAAAACACCAAGCCCTACTACCGGCGATGGCATTCACCAACGAGTACAAGGGTGTGGAGGCCCACGGCAACACCAAGTTGCACGTCATCCACACCAACGACAAGAAGCAAATGGCGATCTCCCTCGCGCAGTACGAGCGCCACCTCAGCCTCCAGCGCCACAAGATCGTCAGCATTGATCTCGAGTACAACAACGAGCCTGAAGCAACATAGAAACCCGCCCTCTGCCAACTATCCATCGACAAGACTCAGCCGTGCTGCTCTTCCAATTGAGTGTCGCTGGAAGGTGCACCGTCTTCGACAACTTCCTCGCCGACCCCAAGTACACCTTTGCAGGTTTCTCCATTGACGGCGATAAAACCAGGCTAGAGCGTGTCAATCTAGAGGTCGCCAACTTCGTCGACATCCAGAAGGAGTGGAGGGTGCCCGAGGCAACCAAGGAGTTGGACTCCCTTCGAGACGTCTCCGGCATGCTCATCGACGACTACTACAACAAAATGAAGAAGAAGATCACCGACGATGAACACAGGCGCTGGGCCACCCTGCCTCTGTCCATGAGGCACATCGAGTACGCGGCAAAGGACGCCTACGCAGCGTATGAGATATGGAACCGCATCACCCTCACCCAGGACGGGCGTTGCCGTGCAAAGCAGGAGAAGGAGGAGCCCCCCAAGAAGCGCGCCAGGAGCAGCTGGGGATGGGTAGATGCTAACTGATGAAGAAGCAGATGGTGCCGGCCAAGAGCCAACAATGCTAGCATCGTTTTAGAATTATCATCAAATTTGCTTTATGTTGTTTGCTTTTGTATCGTTAGTTTGCTTGTGATCATTTGCTTTTGCTGAACTTAGTTTGCTTGTCATGCAGAATCGCTTGTAATGATGAACTTTGATTATGTTAGATTGCTTTCTGTTGAACATAGTTTGCTGATGATGAACTTGTCGTACATAATGTTTGTGATAATTTGTTTTTTGTTGTTTGCTTATGTGTCATTAGATTCGAACATCACACAAAACGAACGAAGATGCAGTGTGCAAATAGGACGCATGTAGTGGAGAATGTGTATGAATGCAGTACAGACTCTGTCGAATGAAGTTTACACATACCCAACAAAGCAGTGCACGCCCCAACATTTGAAAAAAGAATACATAAGAGCAAAACACGAAAAGAAAAATGCGACCTGTATATGTAGTGCGGAATATGTGAACATGCAGTACATGATGGTGATATAGACCTGCGGTAGGGTCATAGGCTTGACCTATACGCCCTATCCAAGGTCACTGCCCTAGAAGCAAAGAGGCTCAAGAAACAACAGGGAGGGCCCAACAAAGGTGTCGAGTGCAATCCACTCAACGGACCAGCTACTCGGAGACCCCTCCTTCCTGAAGTCACTCGACCACTCGACCATACAAAAATCCATTCGACTTATTGAAGACCGGGAGTCATCCAGAACAGCAATGGACAAGCGTTCACTCTGTAGACTTTAAGACCATTAAGGCATTTAAGGCTGGCGTTA
This sequence comes from Aegilops bicornis, assembly GCA_021605145.1. Classification (NCBI taxonomy): domain Eukaryota; kingdom Viridiplantae; phylum Streptophyta; class Magnoliopsida; order Poales; family Poaceae; genus Aegilops; species Aegilops bicornis. The sequence continues at coordinate 366,566,246 of CM038672.1, forward strand.
CCAGTAACGCGTCCTCTTTATGTACATTGAACTCCTTGTAACGTGGGTTGGCAGGGGTCTTAGCGCACTCTATATAAGCCACCCCCCTCCACTGAGACAAGGGTTCGCACCCCCTGTAACACACACACACATAATCCAGTCGACCGCCTCCAGGCACCGAGACGTAGGGCTATTACTTCCTCTGCGAAGGGCCTGAACTCGTAAAACTCCTGTGTACAACTTTGCCATAGCTAGGATCTTGCATCCTCATACCTACCCCCCATTCTACTGTCAGTCTTAGATCCACGACAGTTGGCGCCGACCGTGGGGCAGTTGTCTTAGCGACTTTTTGGTGGAGTTGCGGTTTTCTCCGATTCACATCATCATGGTTTCCGCCGGCGGACTGGCTGAGGGCCACGAGATCCGTCTCGGCGCGCTCGTTTTCGTTGCCGACGACTCCGCTTGGCTTCAGGAAGCTCCAGTCGACATCGAAGCGCTCCACATTCGTGGGGCGACGCACTTTCATTGCGTGCGTCCACGGCTTCCTTCTCCGGGAGCCGTTGACCCAGTATCGGTCGGCTCCTATGGTGTCCTCGCCCCCCGCTGTTTGCCAGTGCAAGCGTTCCAGTCGGTCGCGGCTCCAGCGGTGGGTGAGACAAGCGGTGGCCCGTCAGTCGGCCACCCCACAAGTCGCGGCGATCGAGACCGACGAAACTCTCTACGGCCTGTTCGACTGGCTCTGTCGAGACCGCATCCGAGTGCGATAGCAGCGATCCCGCTGCTGAAGTCTTGATGGTCAACGGACCACGCGGTCCTCCTGGCTTCCCCCGCGACGACGGTGGTGATGGAGGCGGCGATCCATCGTGCGATCACGAGGAGTACCACCCCGAGCCTCTTTCTTCGCAGCAGAGGGAAGAGCTCCATCGCCACAATATGGATGCACTTCATACTCCTATCGTTGGAGAAACCCCCGAGGCTCGAGCCTTGGAGGAGGCGCGCCTGCCAACTTGGCTGAGCGCACTCGACTGGAAAACCTGCAGCATGCATTCGACGAGCGTGCTCGGCAGCAGATCCCTGAGTCCAGTCGACGACAACTTTTTCCGCCTCAACCTTAGGTATACCGCACTCTGATTCAAAATCTCACAGCAGCGGCCCGCATAGCAGAGTCAATTCAGCCTTCCCAGTCGGAGGCTGGCAGAGGTTTGATGCAGATCCGGGCCTTGCTCCGGGCGGCCGAAGAGCAGAACATAGCAGTATCTCTGTCACGGAATAGGATCCATAGCAGATCTGTGATGGCGGATACAGTTCAGTCAGCTCACAGCCCAAGATCGCCCCTGCGGCATGAGGGACACTAGCACAGGCAGGATCAGTACAGAAACCGCGAGCAATATGATCACCGACTCGGCCACGATGACCGTCGTCGAGTGCCCATGCCTCCTCCGAGGAGTGGGTTATATGTGCCTCGGCAGCATGATGACAGACGCCCTCACAGCGGCAGGCGAAGAGTGCCAGAAGACCCAAGGGAGCCAGGCTTTGATGCGAGGTCCATTCTCGTTCAAGGTCTGGTTGACAGGAACAGAGCACACAGAGAAGGCCATGACAGAGATTACCCGACTTGTAGCAGAGTGCACGTTTCAGGTCCCGAGTGTTTCAGCAGAGCCATCAGGGCCGCAGTGATTCCTCCCAACTTCAGGTTGGCGACTGGAGTCAGCAATTCACTGGTGAGTCCAAGCCTGACACTTGGCTTGAGGATTACCGAGTTGCTGTATAGATCAGTGGCGGCAATGATGAAGTGGCCATGAAGCACCTTCCTCTGATGTTGGAAGGCTCGGCCAGAGCATGGTTAACTCAGTTAGCACCTGGCAGCATATACAGTTGGGAGGAACTCGCCCGAGTGTTTGTTAGAACTTTTGAGGGTACTTGCAAACGACCAGCAGGGTTGGCAGAATTGCAGCATTGCCTACAGAAACCGAGTGAAACTCTGAGGGATTTCATTCAGAGGTGGACCACCTTGCATCACACAGTTTGTGCCTTCAAGGAAGGCGTGAAGTATCGAGAGCTTAACTTGAAATTCGGTCGGACAGGAGATATATCCCTGACTCGGATGATGGAGATAGCCACTCGGTATGCTAATGGGGAAGAAGAGGATCGACTCCATAGTGGAAGAGCAAACCAGTCGGACAGGACACCGGTGGTGGTACTTCCAATTGGAAACATAAGCGTAAGGCCGAGCCAGCTGCCCCTGGTGATGCTTTAGTTGTGGCTCAAGGAAAATTCAAGGGGAAGCCCAAGGGGCCCTGGAACCCCAAGAAAGTGAAAGATCAAGCCGGAAATGATGTGTTGGATTTGCCATGCCACATTCATACCAAGAAAGATGAAGAGGGTAATCTGATTTACCCTAAACACACCACTTGACAGTGTCGACTCCTGATCCAGCAGTTCCGAGAGAATCAGCCCAATGAGAAGGAAAAGGAGTCAGACAAGGGTGAGGATAAGGAAGAGAATGATGATGGTTTTCCCAACGTCAACTCCACGCTGATGATTTTTGCTGATGTTGAGAGAAAAAGTCGATTGAAAGTTATCAACAGAGAAATGAACATGGTTGCTCCGACAACACCAAGTTATTTGAAGTGGTCGCAGACTGCCATCACATTCGACCAGTCTGACCATCCAGCACGTATAGCCACCCCTGGGAGGCAAGCGTTGGTGGTCGACCCAGTTGTTGAAGGCACTCGACTGAATAAAGTGCTGATGGATGCCGGTAGCGGCCTGAATATCCTTTATGCTGAAACCTTGAAAGGAATGGGCATTCCGATGTCCAAGCTTAGTGAAAGTAATATGAGTTTTCATGGCGTTATACCTGGCAAGAAAGCTGAATCACTCGGCCAGATCGCCCTTGATGTGGTTTTCGGTGATTCCAAGAATTACCGCAAGGAAAAGTTGACATTTGAAGTAGTGGATTTCCAGAGTGCTTATCATGCTATTCTGGGTAGGCCTGCTTATGCATGTTTCATGGCTCGACCATGTTACGTGTACCTCAAATTGAAAATGTCTGGTCCCAAAGGAGTGATCACTATCACTGGCAATCAGCAGAAGGCAGAGGAGTGCTTCCAGAAGGGCTCAAAAATCGCCGATGCACAAATGGCAGCAATCGAAATGCAAGAATACCGGAAAAATGTAGATCCGAGTGATTTGCTGTGCTCCAAGAAGCCTACCACAGATTTTGCATTTCAGTTGTCCGATGAAACCAAGCCGGTTCATATTCACCCGACCGATCCTAATGCTGCTCCTACTCATATCTCAACATCACTCGACAGCAAATAGGAAGAAGCGCTCATCCAGTTCCTACGTGAGAACTGGGACATCTTCGCATGGAAACCTTCTGACATGCCGGGTATACCCAGGGGACTAGCTGACCATCGTTTGCGAGTCAACTCGAAAGTTAAACCAGTCAAAGAACATCTTTGATGGTCCGCCGTACAGAAAAGAAGAGCAATTGGTGAGGAAGTGGCTTGGCTCCTGGCAGCTGAGGTCATCCGAGAGATTTACCACTCTGAGTGGCTCGCCAATGTTGTCATGGTCCCCAAGAAGGATGACTCACTTCGCATGTGCATTGATTTCAAGCATATCAATCGGGCCTTCCCGAAAGATCATTTTCCTCTCCCCCGCATCGATTAGATCGTTGACTCGACTGCGGGGTGTGAGCGCCTGTCTTTTCTAGACGCCTATTCCGGGTACCATCAGATCCGACTGTATGCACCCGATGAGATAAAAACAGCTTTCATCACTCCATCTGGGTGTTTTTGTTATGTCACCATGCCATTCGGTCTCAAGAACGCCAGAGCCACATTCATGAGGATGATTCAGAAGTGTCTGCTCACTCAAATCAGTCGGAATGTGGAAGCATACATGGATGACACTGTGGTCAAGTCGCGTAAAGGTTCTGACCTGCTGGCTGACCTTGCAGAAACCTTTGCCAACCTAAGAAGGTATGATATCAAGCTTAATCCATCAAAGTGCATGTTCGGAGTTCCTGGCGGAAAGTTACTCGGCTTCCTCGATTCCGAACGAGGGATCGATGTGAACCCAGAGAAAATTGGGGCCATACTCCGGATGAAGCGCCCTGTGTGTGTGCATGATGTCCAGAAGCTTACTGGTTGTTTGGCCGCCTTGAGTCGATTCATTTCTCGCCTCGGTGAAAAGGCACTGCCTCTTTACCGACTGATAAAGAAATCTGACAAGTTTCAGTGGACTCCTGAAGCTGATGCAGCGTTTGCGGAACTCAAAGCCCTGCTTTCCACCCAGCCGGTGCTCGCTGCCCCAATCAGCAAAGAGCCTTTACTGCTTTATATTGCAGACACTGGACAAGTTGTCAGTACAGTACTCACGGTCGAATGGGAAGAAGAAGGAAAATCCTATAAAGTTCAGCGCCCAGTATACTATGTTTCTGAAGTTCTGACTCCATTCAAGCAAAGATATCCACATTATCAGAAGCTTGTTGATGGGATTTACATGACCACGAAGAAGGTTGCACACTATTTCTCTGATCACTCCATTACAGTCGTCAGCAACGCACCATTGTTAGAAATCCTGAGCAACAGATATGCAACTGGTCGAGTGGCAAGGTGGGCGATTGAACTCCTTCCCTTGGATATCAAGTTTGAGGCAAAGAAAGCTATCAAGTCCCAAGCAATAGCAGATTTCCTCGCCGAGTGGGTCGAACAGCAACTGCCGACTCAGATTCACTCGGAGCATTGGACCATGTTCTTTGATGGATCTAAAATGTTGAATGGTTCCGGTGCTGGGGTGGTATTGGTATCCCCCCGAGGCGGCAAACTCAGCTATGTTCTCCAGATTCATTTTGACTCCAACAATGAAGCTGAATATGAGGCACTTCTGTACGGGTTGCGTATGGCCATTTCACTCGGTGTCCATCACCTCATGGTCTACGGCAACTTGGATTTGGTGGTTAATAAAGTAATGAAGGAGTGGGACGTCAGAAGCCCGGCTATGACTGGCTATTGTAATGCAGTGAGAAAGTTAGAGAAGAAGTTTGAGGGGTTGGAGCTCCATCACATACCCCGGTGAAAAATCAAGCGGTGATGATTTGGCAAAGATAGGTTCCAAAAGGGAGGCCATTCCCAGCAATGTGTTTTTGGAACATATTCATACACCTTCAGTTTAGGAAGATCCTTCCACTGAAGAATCCCCACAACCAAAGAGTGCCACTGATCCGACTGAAGTCGAAGTCCCGGCCGTGGTCGACTTGATCATGGAGGTTTTGGTCATCACTCCCGACTGGACAGTGCCACATATTGCATACATTCTTAGGAAGGAAATCCCAGAAGATGAAGAAGAGGCTCGACAGATCGTCCATCGATCCAAAGCCTTTACTGTGATAAGAGGACAGCTGTTGAGAGAAAGTGCAACTAGAGTCAGTCAGAAATGCATAACACCAGAAGAAGGTCGAGTGATCCTCAACGACATCCACTCGGGGACCTGTGGTCACCATGCGTCCTCTCGGACCATTGTGGTCAAAGCATACCGAGCGGGATTTTATTGGCCACGAGCAAACGAAATGGCGAAAGAAATAGTCGACAAATGTGAAGGTTGCAGTTTTACTCCAACATGTCTCACAAGCTTTGCATCAGTCTGAAGACCATTCCACCTGCCTAGCCCTTTCTTTGTTTGGGGATTGGATATGGTTGGGCCTCTGAGGACTGGTAGGAGCGGCTTCACTCATGTGCTCGTGGCAGTCGACAAGTTTACTAAATGGATTGAAGCCAAGCCTATCAAAAATCTTGAAGCATGTACTGCTGTTAGCTTTTTCAGAGAGTTAACATTCAGATATGGTGTTCCGCACATCATCATCACTGACAATGGGTCGAACTTTGATTCTGATGAGTTCAGAGCCTTCTGTGCTTCCCAAGGCACTCGAGTCGACTATGCTTCAGCCGCTCATCCCCAGTCGAATGGACAAGCAGAAAGAGCAAACGGATTGATTCTCAAAGGACTGAAACCCCGATTGATGTGTGATCTCAAGCACGCGGCAGGCGCCTGGGTTGATGAACTTCCATCAGTGCTTTGGAGATTGAGGACAACTCCTAATCGGTCGACTGGCCAAACTCCATTCTTCTTGGTCTATAGAGCTGAAGCTGTACTCCCGAGTGACTTGCTTCACAATGCACCCTGAGTCGAGCTTTTCTCAGAAGATGGCCCTGATCTCCTGGAAGAGGATAGAGAGATGGCCCTGATCCGGTCGACCATTTATCAGCAAGACCTGCGTCGATTCCACGCCAAAAATGTGAGGAGTTGAGCATTTCAAGAGGGAGACTTGGTACTTCGAGTGGATCAGCAGAAACCACACAAGCTCGCTCCTGCTTGGGAAGGCCACTTCATTGTCACCAGAGTGCTCCACAATGGAGCATACCACCTTTACAATGTCGAGCACAAGAAATACGAGCCACGCGCTTGGAATGCGGAGTTGCTCCGCCCCTTTTACACTTAAGCTTTTAGACTGTCGAGATGTAATAAGAAATACCTTCTAGTTTGATTATTAAAGACACAGTTCTTACAGTCTCATAAATGATTGTTGTTCCTTATTTATTTCTTTAAATCCCCTAGTGGGTGGCTTAGCTACGAATCAGTTTCGCCTAAGTTTAAAAAAAATCCTGCCGAGTGGTGAGCAAGCCTCTCACTCATAGGCTTAGCTGCAAATCCGTTTCACCTAAGTATAAAAAATCATGTCGGGTGGTGAGCAATCCTCTCACTCGGAGGCTTAGCTGCGAATCCGTTCCGCCTAAGTTTGAAAAATCCTACCGAGTGATGAGCAAGCCTCTCACTCGGGGGTTAGCTGCAGTCCAGTACTCGCCTAAGTATAAATAATCCCACCGAGTGGTGAACAATCCTCTCACTCGGGGGCTTAGCTGCAGTCCAGTACTTGCCTAAGTTTAAATAATCCCACCGAGTGGTGAGCAATCCTCTCATTCGGGGCTTAGCATGATCCAAGACTAGCCTAAGTTTAAAAAATCCTACCGAGTGATGAGCAAGCCTCTCACTCGGGGGCTTAGCTGCAGTCCAGTACTCGCCTAAGTTTAGAAAATCCTACCAAGTGATGAGCAAGCCTCTCACTCGGGGGCTTATCTGCAGTCCAGTACTCGCCTAAGTTTAAGAAAATCCTACCGAGTGATGAGCAAGCCTCTCACCTGGGGGCTTAGCTATAGTCCAGTACTCGCCTAAGTTTTAAAAAATCGTACCGAGTGATGAGCAAGCCTCTCACTCGGGGCTTAGCTGCAGTCCAGTACTTGCCTAAGTTTAAAAAATCCTACCGAGTGATGAGCAAGCCTCTCACTCGGGGCTTAACTGATCCGATGCTAGCCTAAGTTTAAAAAATCCCACCGAATGGTGAGCAATCCTCTCACTCGGGGGCTTAGCTGCATTCCAGTACTCGCCTAAGCTTAAAAAATCCCACCGAGTGGTAAGCAAGCCCCTCACTCGGGGGCTTAGCTGCAGTCCAGTACTCGCCTAAGTTTAAAAAATCCCACTGAGTGGTGAGCAATCCTCTCACTCGGGGGCTTAGCTGCAGTCCAGTACTCGCCTAAGTTTAAAAAATCCCACTGAGTGGTGAGCAATCCTCTCACTCGGGGGCTTAACTGCAGTCTAGTACTCGCCTAAGTTTGAAGCTCCATCCACATCCGCAAGGACGACGAGGTGCAGGTCGACTGCAATATCCTCTTCGGAGTTGCGCCACAAGTATAACATGCGCTCCATCCTCATCCGCAAGGACGACAAGGTGCAGGTCGACTGCAACCTCCTCTTCGGAGCTGCACCATAAGTATAACATGCGCTCCATCCTCATCGCAAGGACGACGAGGTGCAGGTCGACTGCAACCTTCTCTTTGGAGCTGCTTGATACGTCTCCAACGTATCTATAATTTTTGATTGCTCCATGCTATATTATGTTCTATTTTGGAAATTATTGGGCTTTATTATACACTTTTATATTATTTTTGGGACTAACCTATTAACCGGAGGCCCAGCCCAGAATTGCTGTTTTTTGCCTATTTCAGAGTTCCGCAGAAAAAGAATATCAAACGGAGTCCAAACGGAATGAAACCTTCGGGAACGTGATTTTCGGAACGAACATGATCCAGAGGACTTGGACCCTATGTCAAGAAAGCTACCAGGAAGCCACGAGGTAGGGGGCGCGCCCTCCACCCTCGTAGGCCCGATGTTGCTCCACCGACATACTCCTTCCTCCTATATATACCTACGTACCCCCAAACGATCAGAGACGGAGCCAAAAACCTAATTCCACCACCGCAACCTTCTGTACCCATGAGATCCCATCTTGGGGCCTGTTCCGGAGCTCCACCGGAGGGGGCATCAATCACGGAGGACTTCTACATCAACACCATAGCCTCTCCGATGAAGTGTGAGTAGTTTACCTCAGACCTTCGGGTCCATAGTTATTAAATAGATGGCTTCTTCTCTCTTTTTGGATCTCAATACAATGTTCTCCCCCTCTCTTGTGGAGATCTATTCGATGTAATATTTTTTTGCGGTGTGTTTGTTGAGACCGATGAATTGTGGGTTTATGATCAAGTTTATCTATGAACAATATTTGAATCTTCTGAATTCTTTTATGTATGATTGGTTATCTTTGCAAGTCTCTTCGAATTATCAGTTTGGTTTGGCCTACTAGATTGATCTTTCTTGCCTTTGGGAGAAGTGCTTAGCTTTGGGTTCAATCTTGTGGTGTCCTTTCCCAAAGTGACAATAGGGGCAGCAAAGGCACGTATTGTATTGTTGCCATCGAGGATAACAAGATGGGGTTTATATCATATTGCATGAGTTTATCCCTCTACATCATGTCATCTTGCTTAAAGTGTTACTCTGTTCTTATGAACTTAATACTCTAGATGCATGCTGGATAGCGGTCGATGTGTGGAGTAATAGTAGTAGATGCAGGTAGGAGTCAGTCTACTTGTTTCGGACGTGATGCCTATATACATGATCATGTCTAGGTATACTCATAACTATGCTCAATTCTGTCAATTGCTCAACAGTAATTTGTTCACCCACCGTAAATGCTTATGCTCTCGAGAGAAGCCACTAGTGAAACCTATGGCCCCCGGGTCTATTTTCCATCACATTAATCTTCCAACGTTTAGCTATTTCCGTTGCCTTTTATTTTATTTTGCATCTTTATCACAAAAATACCAAAAAAATTATCTTATCATATCTATCATATCTCAGTCTCGTAAGTGACCGTGTAGGGATTGACAACCTCTTATCGCGTTGGTTGCGAGGATTTATTTGTTTGTGTAGATGTGAGGGACTCATGTGTAGCCTCCTACTGGATTGATACCTTGGTTCTAAAAAACTGAGGGCAATACTTACGCTACTTTGCTACATCACCCTTTCCTCTTCAAGGGAAAACCAACGCAGTGCTTAAGAGGTAGCAAGAAGGATTTCTTGCACCGTTGCCGGGGAGGTCTACGCAAAAGTCAACATACCAAGTACCCATCACAAACCCTTATCTCCCGCATTACATTATTTGCCATTTGCCTCTCGTTTTCCTCTCCCCCACTTCACCTTTGCCGTTTTATTCGCCCTTTCTTTTCCGTTCACCTCTTTTTCATTTGTTTGCTTGTCGTTATGGCTAGTCCCTTATCAACTCCGTTGTCCGCTGAGTTTGAAGTCTTTCACTTCAAACAAAGACAAGGAGAAAACTTAAAAGATGCCTGGTTGATAATAATGGAGTCTTACCGTAATTGTACCTTTGAAGTGAACCTGTGAATTTTGCTTCGCAATTTTTATGTTGGATTAAATATGTCTCGTAGACAACTCTTGGATTGCGTTGCCAAAGGCAATTTTATTGAAATTGATCCCCGTATTGCGCATGATGTTATAGAAGGTATAGTGGGAACACTACCTCAACAAAAGGGGCCTCATCATACCCAGGAAAAGACACAAGTTTTTGAAAAAAATTGCGAAGTACCTAAGATTTTACAGAAGTCTCTTGAACCTCTTAAGAACGTTAGCGGAAATATTCACCGCATGAATATGTTGATTACTCTTTGCAATAAGCGGTTGGATTCTTTACATCTAAAATTTTCAGAATATGAAGGGAAACGTAAAGAACCTCCCGGATTTGAGCTTGATTCCGCTATTAAGTTGAAAGCCAAAGATGGCAATACCCAGATCTATCCTTGCTTCTATGCCTAGCTAGGGGCGTTAAACCATAGCGCTTGTTGGGAGGCAACCCAATTTTATGTTTAGTTTTTTGTTTTTTGCTTCAGTTTAGGAATAAATATTTTTTCTAGCCTCTGGTTAGATGTTTTTTTATGTTTCAATTAGTGTTCGTGCCAAGTTAAACCTATAGGATCTTCTTGGATGATAGTTATTTGATCTTGCAGAAAATTCCAGAAACTTTCTGTTCACGAAAATAATTGCTAAAAATCACCAGAACGTGATAAAATATTGATTCGAATTGCTTCTGATCAATAAACAAATTGTCTAGGTCTTCCTATTTTTTCTGATTTTTTGGAGTTCCAGAAGTTTGCGTTAGTTACAGATTACTACAGACTGTTCTGTTTTTGACAGATTCTGTTTTTCGTGTGTTGTTTTCTTATTTTGATGAATCTATGGTTAGTAAAAGAGTTTATAAACCATAGAGAAGTTGGAATACAGTAGGTTTAACACCAATATAAATAAATAATGAGTTCATTACAGTACCTTGAAGTGGTCTTTTGTTTTCTTTCGCTAACAGAGCTCACGAGATTTTCTGCTGAGTTTTGTGTTGTGAAGTTTTCAAGTTTTGGGTGAAAGATTTGATGGATTATGGAACAAGGAGTGGCAAGTGCCTAAGCTTGGGGATTCCCATGGCACCCCCAAGATAATCTAAGGACACTGAAAGTGCGTTATATCGACTAGAGGGGGGTGAATAGGCGATTTTTATGAATTCTTCACTAAGGAATTTGCGGGTGAGGAAATTCCTTAGCGAAGAACTACTTGCAGCGGAATAAGTACTCAAGAGTAGGCATAACAGAACACAAGCATGGTCATCATGATGAAATGAAGACACACACAGAGTACAGAAAGCGTAAACACAGGACAACACAGGATGAAGATAAACAGACTGAAGAAATTGAACTGAGGAAATTGAGAAAGTCTTCAGTCAAAGTCTTCAAACACAGATACGAACAAGCACTCAACACAGTAATGAGGAAATGAAAGAGTTGAGGAAATAGAACCAGTAGGCTTGGTGAAGATAATGATTTGGTAGACCAGTTCCAACTGCTGTCTCGATTGTATGTCCGGTTGGAGCGGCTAGGTATTTAAACCCGACGATGCAGTCCCTGCATACACACAGTCCTCACCGTATTATCCTTGAACTAAGGTCACACGGACCTCGCCCAATCACTCGTGGTAAGTCTTTAGGTGACTTCGAACCTTCACAAACTTCGGTCACTCGGCGATCCACAATTCCTCTTGGATGCTCTAGACCATGATGCCTAACCGTCTGGAAGAAGCACAGTCTTCAAAGGTAACAAGCGTCGGATCCATGCAGGATCAATCTCTTTAGTGATGCTCAATTACTTTGGGTTTGTAGGTGTTTGGGTTTGGGTTTTCCTCACTTGATGATTTTCGCTCAAATTCCTCGGAGGATGGGATGCTCTCAATTGACAAGTGTCAGTTTCTCTTGGAGCAGCCAACCAACTAGTGGTTGTAGGGGGCGGCTATTTATAGCCTAGGGAGCAACCCGACATGATAAGACATAAATGCCCTTCAATGATATGACCGTTAGGTGGGTAGATATTTTGGGACAGCTGGCGCATAGGACAACAATGGTCGGAAATTTGAGTATCAAATTCCTCAGGGCTATCATGTTCCTCACTGTGTAGGCAATCCGCACTGGAGAATTCCTTCCTCCTCAGTCAGAACAAATTCCTCAGAGACCAGAAGAACTTCGTCTCTGTCACTGAAGAATATGACAGAACTGTATGAGATTTCCTATGGCTTCACCCGAAGGGATTGGTAGGTGTAGGATTTTGAGTTGAGCATCACTTGGAAATTTTTCCTCAGTATTTCCTCGACCCCCTTTAACAGTACAGTGTTTCCTATGACTCAAGAATTAGAAAATGAAACTACGAAAACAAAAGTCTTCACGCTTCATGTTCCTCAAATGAATACCAAGTCTTCAAGGTCAAACCAATTTCTTCACTTTCAAAATCTTCAGAAATCCAATGTCTTAAGTCGAAGAACTTCATTTTTAGGGGTCGACTTTCTCTGTAAATATCAAACTCCTCATAGACTTATAGACCTGTGTGTTGGAAATATGCCCTAGAGGCAATAATAAATTAGTTATTATTATATTTCCCTGTTCATGATAATTGTTTATTATCCATGCTATAATTGTATTGATAGGAAACTCAGATACATGTGTGGGTACATAGACAACACCATGTCCCTAGTAAGCCTCTAGTTGACTAGCTCGTTGATCAACAGATGGTTACAGTTTCCTGACCACGGACATTGGATGTCGTTGATAACGGGATCACATCATTAACAAAATGATGTGATGGACAAGACCCAATCCTAAGCCTAGCACAAAGATCGTGTAGTTCGTATGCTAAAGCTTTTCTAATGTCAAGTATCTTTTCCTTAGACCATGAGATTGTGCAACTCCCGGATACCGTAGGAATGCTTTGGGTGTACCAAAGCGTCAACGAACTGGGTGACTATAAAGGTGCACTACAGGTATCTCCGAAAGTGTCTCATTGGGTTGGCACGAATCGAGGCTGGATTTGTCACTCTGTGTAAACGGAGAGGTATCTCTGGGCCCACTCGGTAGGACATCATCATAATGTGCACAATGTGACCAAGGAGTTGATCACGGGATGATGTGTTTACGGAACGAGTAAAGAGACTTGCCGGAAACGAGATTGAACAAGGTATCGGGATACCGACGATCGAATCTCGGGCAAGTACAATACCGCTAGACAAAGGGAATTGTATACGGGGTCGATTGAGTCCTTGACATCATGGTTCATCCGATGAGATCATCGTGGAACATGTGGGAGCCAACATGGGTATCCAGATCCCGCTGTTGGTTATTGACCGGAGAACATCTCGGTCATGTTCGCATGTCTCCTGAACCCGTAGGGGTCTACACACTTAAGGTTCCATGACGCTTAGGGTTATAAAGGAAGTTTGTATGTGGTTACCGAATGTTGTTCGAGTCCCGGATGAGATCCCGGACGTCACGAGGAGTTCGGAATGGTCCGGAGGTAAAGATTTATATATGGAAAGTTGTTGTTCGGGTTAGGAAAAGTTCGGGTTTTTTCGGTATTGTACCGGAAGCTTCGAGAAGGTTCGGAGGATTCGGAGGGGTCCGGAGGTCCCAAAATTGTTCCACCACGTCCAATACAGTAGCATGGGCTGTAGGGGCGCCCTAGCCTTAATGGGCCAGGGCACCAGCCCCCAAGGCCCATGCGCATGGGAAGGGGAAAACCCTAAAGGGAGGCCTCCACTTGACTTGGGAGGCACTCCTCCCCTTGGCCGCCCCTAGATGGGATCTAGGGCTGGCCGCACCCTTGGGGTGGGAAACCCTAAAGGGCGCAGCCCCCTTTCCCCTTATATATACTTGAGGTTTTGGGGCTGCCAGACACATGAGAACTTCTCCTCTTGGTGCAGCCCTACCTCTCCTCCTCCTCCTCTCCCGTGGTGCTTGGCGAAGCTCTGCTGGATTGACACGCTCCTCCACCACCACCACGCCATTGTGCTGCTGCTGGATGGAGTCTTCCTCAACCTCTCCCTCTCTCCTTGCTGGATCAAGGCGTGGGAGACGTCACCGGGCTGTACGTGTGTTGAACGCGGAGGTGCCGTCCGTTCGGCACTAGGATCTTCGGTGATTTGAATCACGACGAGTACGACTCCTTCAACCCCGTTCTCATGAACGCTTCCGCTTAGCGATCTACAAGGGTATGTAGATGCACTCTCCTTTCCTCTTGTTGCTAGAATCTCCATAGATTGATCGTGGTGATGCGTAGAAAATGTTGAATTTCTGCTATGTTCCCCAACAGTGGCATCATGAGCTAGGTCTATTGTGTAGATTCTTTGCACGAGTAGAACACAAAGTAGTTGTGGGCGTTGATTTTGTTCAATATGCTTACCGTTACTAGTCCAATCTTGTTTCGACGGTATTGTGGGATGAAGCGGCCGGACCGACCTTACACGTACTCTTCACGTGAGACAGGTTCCACCGATCGACATGCGGTTGGTGCATAAGGTGGCTAGCGAGTGCCGTCTCTCCCACTTTAGTCGGAACGGATTCGATGAAAAGGGTCCTTATGAAGGGTAAATAGCAATTGGCATATCACGTTGTGGTTTTGCGTAGGTAAGAAACGTTCTTGCTAGAAACCCATAGCAGCCACGTAAAACATGCAAACAACAATTAGAGGACGTCTAACTTGTTTTTGCAGGGTATGCTATGTGATGTGATATGGCCAAGAAGAATGTGATGAATGATATGTGATGTATGAGATTGATCATGTTCTTGTAATAGGATTCACGACTTGCATGTCGATGAGTATGACAACCGACAGGAGCCATAGGAGTTGTCTTTATTTATTGTATGACCTGCGTGTCATTAAACAACGCCATGTGATTACTTTACTTTATTGCTAACGGTAGCCATAGTAGTAGAAGTAATAGTTGGCGAGACAACTTCATGAAGACACGATGATGGAGATCATGATGATGGAGATCATGGTGTCATGCCGGTGACGATGATGATCATGGAGCCCCGAAGATGGAGATCAGTGGAGCTATATGATATTGGCCATACCATGTCACTACTATATATAATTGCATGTGATGTTTATTATGTTTATGCATCTTGTTTACTTAGAACGACGGTAGTAAATAAGATGATCCCTTACAACAATTTCAAGAAGTGTTCTCCCTAAGCGTGCATCGTTGCTAAAGTTCGTCGCTTCTAAGCACCACGTGATGACCGGGTGTGATGGATTCTTACGTTCACATACAACGGGTGTAAGACAGATTTACACACGTGAAACACTTAGGGTTAACTTGACGAGCCTAGCATGTACAGACATGGCCTCGGAACACAGAGACCGAAAGGTCGAGCATGAGTCGTATAGTAGATACGATCAACATGAAGATGTTCACCGATGATGACTAGTCCGTCTCACGTGATGATCGAACACGACCTAGTTGACTCGGATCATGTAATCACTTAGATGACCAGAGGGATGTCTATCTGAGTGGGAGTTCATAAGATGAACTTAATTATCTTGAACATAGTCAAAAGACCTTTTGCAAATTATGTAAATGGCTCGCGCTTTAGTTCCACTGTTTAGATATGTTCCTAGAGAAAATATAGTTGAAAGTTGAAAGTAGCAATTATGCGGACAGTAGAAAGCTTATGTCCTTAATGCACCGCTCAGTGTGCTGAACCCCAAACGTCGTTTGTGGATGTTGCGAACATCGGACATACACGTTTTGATAACTACGTGATAGTTCAGTTAAACGGTTTAGAGTTGAGGCACGAAAGACGTTTTTCGAAATGTCGCGGAACATATGAGATGTTTTGAGGGCTGAAATTGGGATTTCAGGCTCGTGCCCACGTCAAAAGGTATAAGACCTCTGACGATTTTCTTAGCCTGCAAACTAAGGGAGAAAAGCTCAATCGTTGAGCTTGTGCTCAGATTGTCTGAATGCAACAATCACTTGAATCGAGTGGGAGTTGATCTTCCAGATGAGATAGTGATGTTTCTCCAAAGTCATTGCCACCAAGCTGCTAGAGCTTCGTGATGAACTATAACATATCGAGGATAGATATGATGATCCTTGAGGTGTTCACGATGTTTGACACCACGAAAGTAGAAATCAAGAAGGAGCATCAATTGTTGATGGTTGGTGAAACCACTAGTTTCAAGAAGGGCAAGGGCAAGAAGGGATACTTCATGAAACGACAAATCAGCTGCTGCTCTAGTGAAGAAACCCAAGGTTGAACCCAAACCCGAGACTAAGTGCTTCTGTAATAAGGGGAACAGCCACTGGAGCAGAATTACCCTAGATACTTGGTAGATGAGAAGGCTAGCAAGGTCGATAGAAGTATATTGGATATACATTATGTTAATGTGTACTTTACTAGTACTCCTAGTAGCACCAGGGTATTAGATACCGGTTCGGTTGCTAAGTGATAGTAACTTCGAAATAAAAGCTACGGAATAAGCGGAGACTAGCTAAAGGTGAGTCGACGATATGTGTTGGAAGTTTTTCCAAGCTTGATGTGATCAAGCATCATGACGCTCCCTCTACCAACGAGATTGGTGTTAAACCTAAATAATTGCATTTGGTGTTTGCGTTGAGCATAGACATGATTGGATTATGTCTATCGCAATGTCTGATTATTCATTTAAGGAGAATAATGGTTACTCTGTTTATTTGAATAATACCTTCAATGGTCTTGCACCTAAAGGAATGGCTTATTGAATCTCGATCGTAGTGATACACATTTTCATGCCAAAAGATATCAGATAGTAATGATAATACCACTGGCACTGCCATGTGAGTCATATTGGTATAAAACGCATGAAGAAGTTCCATGTTGATGGATCTTTGGACTCACTCGTTTTTGAAAAGTTTGAGACATGCGAACCATGTCTATTGGTGTATACGCATGAAGAAACTCCCTGCAGATGGACCGTTTGGACTCACTTGATTTTGAATCACTTGAGACATGCAAATCATACCACATGGGCAAGATGACTGAAAGCCTCGTTTTCAGTAAAATGGAACAAGAAAGCAACTTGTAGGAAGTAACACATTTTGATGTGTGCAGTCCAATGAGTGTTGAGGCATGCAGTGAATATCGTTATGTTCTTACTTCACAGATGATTCGAGTAGATGTTGAGTATATTTACTTGATGAAACACAAGTCTGAATTATTGAATGGTTCAAGTAATTTCAGAGTGAAGTTTAAGATCTTCGTGACAAGAGGATAGAATGTCTATGATATGATCATAGAGATGAATATCTGAGTTACGAGTTTTGGCACACAATTCAGAAATTGTGCAAATTGTTTCACAATTAATACCGCCTGGAACACCATAGTGTGATGGTGTGTCCGAACATCATAGTTGCACTCTATTGGATATGGTGCGTACCATGATATCTCTTATCGAATTACCACTATCATTCATGGGTTAGGCATTAGAGACAACCGCACTCACTTTAATGGGGCACCATGTAATTCCGTTGAGATGACACCGTTTGGAGAAACCTAAGTTGTCGTTTCTTAAAAGTTTGGGGCTGCGACGCTTATGTGGAAAAGTTTCAGGTTGATAAGCTCGAACCCAAAGCGGAGAAAATGCATCTTCATAGGACACCCAAAACATTTGGGTATACCTCCTAATTCAGATCCGGAAGCAATAGGGATTGTTTCTTGAATCGGGTCCTTTCTCGAGGAAAAGTTCGTCTCGAAAAGTTGAGTGGGAGGATGGTGGAGACTTGATGAGCTTATTGAACCATCACTTCAACTAGTGTGTAGCAGGGCACAGGAAGTTGTTCCCGTGGCACCTGCACCAATTGAAGTAGAAGCTTATGATAGTGATCATGAAACTTTGGATCAAGTCACCGACGTACCTCGTGGGGTGACAAGGATGCGTACTACTTGAGTGGTACGCAATCACATCTTGAAGGTCATGTTGCTAGACAACAATGAACCTACGAGCTATGGAGAAGCAATGGTGGGCCCAAATTCCGACAAATGGTTAGAAGCCATGAAATCCGAGATAGGATCCATGTATCAGAACAAAAGCATGGACTTTGGTGGACTTGCCCGATGATCGGCGAGCCATTGAGATAAATGGATCTTTAAGGAAAAGACGGACGTGGACGGTAACGTCACCGTCTATGAAGCTCGACTTGTGGCGAAGATTTTTTCACAAGTTCAAGGAGTTGACTACGATGAGATTTTCTCATCCGTAGCGATGCTTAAAGTCCGTCGGAATCATGTTAGCACAAGCTGCATTTATGAAATCTTTCAGATGGATGTCAAAACGAGTTTCCTTACCAGTTTTCGTAAGGAAAGGTTGTATGTGATAAAATCAGAAAAGTTTTGTCAATCCTAAGGATGCTAAAAGGTATGCTAGCTCCAGTAATCCTTCTAAGGACTGGAGTAAGCATCTCGGAGTTGGAATATGCACTTTGATAGGATGATCAAAGATTTTGGGTTTATACAAAGTTTATGAGAAACTTGTATTTCCAAAGAAGTGAGCGGGAGCACTATAGAATTTCTAATGAGTATATGTCGTTGACATATTGATGATCAGAAATGATGTAGAATTTTCTGTAAAGCATATAGGGTTATTTGAAAAGTGTTTTTCAAGTGAAAACCTGGATTAAGCTACTTGAACATTGAGCATCAAGATCTATAAGGATAGATCAAAAACGCTTAATGGTACTTTCAAATGAGCACATACCTTGACATGATCTTGAAGGTGTTCAAGATGGATCAGTCAAAGAAGGAGTTCTTGCACGAGATGTAAGGTATGAAGTTAAGAGTTAAAGCTCGACCACGGCAGAAGAGAGAGAAAGGACGAAGGTCATCCCCTATGCTTCAGACGTAGGCTCTATAGTATGTTATCCGTGTACCGCACCGAATTGTGCCTTGCCATGAGTCGATCAGGGGTACAAGAATGATCCAGGAATGGGGATCATTGGACAGCGGTCAAATTTGTCCTTGGAGTAAATAAGGACATGTTTCTCTATTATGGAGGTGATAAAGAGTTCGGCGTAAAGGGATACGTCGATGCAAGCTTTAACACCTATCCAAGTGACTCTGAGTAGCAAACCGGATACGTATAGTGGAGCAACCATTTGGAATAGATCCAAGTGGAGCGTGGAAGCAACATTTACAATATGACATAGAAATTTGCAAAGCACACATGGATCTGAAAGGTTCAGACCCGTTGACTAAAACCTCTCTCACAAGCAAAACATGATCAAACCTCAGAACTCATTGAGTCTTAATCACATGATGATGTGAACTAGTTCTGAGACACTAGTAAACTCTTTGGATGTTGGTCACATGGCGATGTGACCTATCAACGTTAATCACATGACGATGTGAACTAGACTATTGACTCTAGTGCAAGTGGGAGACTGTTGGAAATATGCCCTAGAGGCAATAATAAATTAGTTATTATTATATTTCCTTGTTCATGATAATCGTTTATTATCCATGCTATAATTGTATTGATAGGAAACTTCGATACATGTGTGGGTACATAGACAACACCATGTCCCTAGTAAGCCTCTAGTTGACTAGCTCGTTGATCAATAGATGGTTACAGTTTCCTGACCATGGACATTGGATGTCGTTGATAACGGGATCACATCATTAACAGAATGATGTGATGGACAAGACCCAATCCTAAGCCTAGCACAAAGATCGTGTAGTTCGTATGCTAAAGCTTTTCTAATGTCAAGTATCTTTTCCTTAGACCATGAGATTGTGCAACTCCGGATACCGTAGGAATGCTTTGGGTGTACCAAACGTCACAACGTAATCGGGTGACTATAAAGGTGCACTACAGGTATCTCCGAAAGTGTCTGTTGGGTTGTACGAATCGAGACTGGGATTTGTCACTCCGTGTAAACGGAGAGGTATCTCTGGGCCCACTCGGTAGGACATCATCATAATGTGCACAATGTGACCAAGGAGTTGATCACGGGATGATGTGTTTACGGAACGAGTAAAGAGACTTGCCGGAAGCGAGATTGAACAAGGTATCGGGATACCGACGATCGAATCTCGGGCAAGTACAATACCGCTAGACAAAGGGAATTGTATCACGGGATCGATTGAGTCCTTGACATCGTGGTTCATCCGATGAGATCATCGTGGAACATGTGGGAGCCAACATGGGTATCCAGATCCCGCTGTTGGTTATTGACCGGAGAACGTCTCGGTCATATGCGCATGTCTCCGAACCCGTAGGGTCTACACACTTAAGGTTCGATGGCGCTAGGGTTATAAAGGAAGTTTGTATGTGGTTACCGAATGTTGTTCGGAGTCCGGATGAGATCCCGGACGTCACGAGGAGTTCGGAATGGTCCGGAGGTAAATATTTATATATGGAAAGTTGTTGTTCGTGTTTAGGAAAAAGTTCGGGTTTTTCGGTGTTATTGTACCGGAAGCTTCGGAAGGTTCCGGAGGATTCGAAGGGGTCCGGAGGTCCGGAAATTGTTCCACCACGTCCAATACAGTAGCATGGGCTGTAGGGGCGCCCTAGCCTTAATGGGCCAGGGCACCAGCCCCCCCCAGGCCCATGCGCAAGGGAAGGGGAAAACCCTAAAGGGGGAGGCCTCCACTTGACTTGGGAGGCACTCCTCCCCCCTTGGCCGCCCCCCTAGATGGGATCTAGGGCTGGCCGCACCCCTTGGGGTGGAAAACCCTAAAGGGGGCGCAGCCCCCTTTCCCCTTATATATACTTGAGGTTTTGGGGCTGCCAGACACATGAGAACTTCTCCTCTTGGTGCAGCCCTACCTCTCCTCCTCCTCCTCTCCCGTGGTGCTTGGCGAAGCCCTGCTGGATTGCCACGCTCCTCCACCACCATCACACCGTTGTGCTGCTGCTGGATGGAGTCTTCCTCAACCTCTCCCTCTCTCCTTGCTGGATCAAGGCGTGGGAGACGTCACCGGAGCTGTACGTGTGTTGAACGCGGAGGTGTCGTCTGATTCGTCACTAGGATCTCCGGTGATTTGGATCACGACAGTACGACTCCTTCAACCCCGTTCTCATGAACGCTTCCGCTTAGCGATCTACAAGGGTATGTAGATGCACTCTCCTTTCCTCTTGTTGCTAGAATCTCCATACATTGATCTTGGTGATGCGTAGAAAATTTTGAATTTCTGCTACGTTCCCCAACACTGTGTACACTCAGAAACTCATTAATCTCTTAACCTATAAGTCTTCAATACACCAAAATCACTAAGGGGCACTAGATGCACTTACAATCTCCCCCTTTTTGGTGATTGATGACAATATAGGTTAAGTTTTCAACAGGAATAAACATATGAAGTGTAAATACTGATATTGAGGAATTTGATTGCAAGATATAGAAGAACTCCCCCTGAAGATGTGCATAGTGAGGAATTTGCTTTTGAAGCAATGCACACTTGAAGAGTTGAATCATGGTGATCTCGCCCTATATCTTGTAATTCATACAAGCATTTGACATATAATATGAAGAATTTGAAATGCATGATGAAATATGGTGACTGATGTAATTCAGCATGCATGCATTAACATTAGCGAGGAATAAGCATGCATAAAAACACTGCAAAAGTATCAGGCCACCATAGAGTTTAAGTTTACAACTCGATCCAGCAAAGTCATCAGAAGAACGAGAGTTGTAACTTAGCAAAAAAACGCCCATATAAGATAGACCCGCTTGAAGACTAACTCAAAAAATTTCTCCCCCTTTGTCATCGAATGACCAAAAGGATCGAAACTGGGGACTAACGCCGCTGAAGAATATCAAGTTGATGAAGGAGCGCCAGCGTTGTTGGGGTCATTTGTCGTAGTAGGGCCTGCCGTAGTGTCGTCCAAGTCTTCATGCTCATCGGTGTCGTGCGATGAAGAATAGAAGCTGGCCACCAATGAAGGAACCTTGACCTTCTTGTATTTCTTCGGTGGAGGTGCAGACCAGTCAAAGTCCTCCTTGAGACCCATGTTCTTCAGATCTTCTTCACCGTATACATTTGACAGAATAGCCTAGGTGCGATCGAAGACTTCATGGAGGTAGTAATGGTTTTTCTTCACTGCATTGTGTGTAGGAGTCATGTTGTGAAGAATTGAACCAAACTGACGCTTAACCCATTTATGGTTTCGATCCACCTTCTAGTGAAGACTTAGCAGAAGTTCACGGTCAGTCATCACACAAGGAGCAGTGGCTTGAGGATTTGGCTTGGAGGCATGGGCAGCACAATCATGAGTGGAAGAGTCATCATTGGTGGAATAAGATGCATCCTTGCGAAACTGAGCATCCAATGGACGAATTCCTTCATCAATAACAGCTGGTGCCTTGCCCTTTTCGTCAGATGAGGAATAGTTACGCTTGAGGACTTCAATCGGGGGCAAGTAGCTGAGGTGATTCTGAAAATCAACTTTGTAGTTGAGTGAAGACCTTGTCCTAAGGAATCTCATGATCCAGGGTGCATAAGGCTTCAGCTCAAACGGTGAAAGTGCAACATTTGCCAGAGTCCTCATGAAGAAATCGTGATAATTGACAGGAATGCCATGAACGATGTTGAAAACTAGATTCTTCATGATGCCAACAATTTCCTCATCAGATGAGTCATGGCCTTTGATTGGACTCATAGTCTTCGTCAGAATGCGATAGACTGTCCTTGGTACATACTGCAATTCCTTCACGAGGAATTTTGTCCTTGAGTCTTGACCAGGTTTCAATGGCTTCATAAGCACTTGCATATAGTGATCAGTAAGCTCAGGCTCTTGGTACATGCAACGAGCTCCTTCAGGTGGAGGACTGATGGGCAGGGCGTGAAGCAATTCATACGCCGGTGCCTTATAGTGAGTGTTCTCAGTCATCCAGTCCAAAACCCAGGAGTTTAAATCGTCAGGATCTCCTGTGATGTGCAGAGTTGCGTAAAATTGAAGAATGAGTTCTTCATTCCAATCAACTATGTATGTGCAAAAGTTGAGGAGGGCTGTGTCATGAAGCACACCAAGGACAGGTATGAAGCATGGCAGTGATTCCATGTCCACATGAGGAATATGCTCGTGGTCGAAGACTTTGTCCTTGTTGAAAAGTAGTGAAGAATAGAAGTTGGCCTGACTGGCGGTCCAGAAGCGCTTCCTTCAAAGACGAGCAGAATCATAAGGATATTAGTTAGTGAAGAACACATGCTTGCCAAAGAAATCATCAGCCTTGAATTTCTGCTTCTTTGAGAATGGATCCTTTGGCTTGGGCTGAGGAGTGTCAGCCAGTTGCATTATCACCTCAGGAATCACAATCTCAGGTTCTTCAGGCTGAGGAATTTCAGCTTCTACTCCAGTGATAGCCTGGGTCTTCAATTCTTCATTTTCATTTTCTTCAGCACTAGTGGCTAGAATTTCTTCATGGACAGACGGTGTGGCATGTAGTTCATAAAATCCCTTTTGAACTGTAGTTGCTGGGGACTGAGGAATTTGTTGCAATGGTGTGAAGAGTGGAGAGTTGGGGTGCTGACTTTCCCAGAAGTCATCATTGAGCACGAGTGTGGTACATCCAATATCCACATCTTCATCTTCCATTTCTTCAACGCCGGCCTCTTCAGCAGTAAACTGAGGCATATGCGAGGAAACAACTGGTGTTGAAGGGATGTCATCCACTTCAATTTCTTCATCCATCTGCTCTGACGAAGCAACAGAAGGATTTTCTTCATCAGATCCGCTAGGGATCACATATTCTTCATCAAAAGGAACTAGCGCCTTTGATGGTAAGGTAGTGAGAGGAACGACATCAATTGGGTTTGCAAATGAGCTGGTCATAGACTTCATCTTCTTCAGAGCTGAAGAATCTGAAGAAGATGATGCCTTCCTTTTCTTCACCGATGCATGCTCTGCAGCCTTGGTATTCTTCACATCTGAAGCAGATGGAAGGATTGAAGTTGGGGTAGGCGCATGAGGAGCAGAGGAATGTGGTTAATTTTCTTCAGGCACAACTGATGCAGTTGCCCTAACCTCTTCATTTTCTTCAGGCGCACCACAAGTGGATGCCTTGGCAATTTCATCAGCGGCTCGAATGCAGTCATCAGCCCTGGAACTCACATTTTCTTTAGCAGCCTGAATGTCATCAGTGGTGCTGGCATGTTCTTCAGTCGGCTGAGCAGATGCTTCATCCTGAGGAATTTCTGGTTGCGATGGAGCTGCAACCTTTGACATGAATTTCTCAGTCAGTTTTACAAACCTGACCTTGGCTCCTTTCCAATCAGCATGGTAAGCATTGGAATCATGCTGAGGAATTTGATTTCAGACTGGATCTTCACAAGTTCTTCAGTCGTCATAGAGACAACGTTGTTCTTCAGGAATTTCTCCTTCCTGTACTGCGCTTTCTTGATCTGCCTGGCCTTCTCAAATTTCCATTTCTCTTCTTGGGTGAAGGTAGTCAGCATATGACTTTGGCCACGAGTCAGCTTGAAATCAGGCATAGGAGTATTTGGGTCCTTGTGCCAGAGATCAATGTAGTCGAGGATCAACTTTGGATCCAAAAGCAGAGGCACATTTGTGCCCTTGGCTCTAGCGGCCCTGACTTGCCTATCTCTGATGATTTCAGCAAATTCATCATCATCAGATTCGTCTTCTTCAGATGGCACTTGGAAGGCGACCTGCTTCTTGTGAGGACTTGGGCGAGAACCTCGTCCAGCGGTGGTCTTTGTCTTCAGCAGAGAGGTTCCTGTTGAAGAATTTGGTGCAGCTGAGGAACTAGCAAAAGCTCCTGAGGCAATAGAGATGCTTGTAGTCCTTTGGCACGTGGCAAGATGCACAGGTGCTGAGGACTCGGAGTAACTGAGGACTTTGGAGGAGGAGCTGAGGACTTAGGAGCGGAGCAGCATGAGGAGTTGGCCGTGAGGGCTTTGAGGATTCTGGCCGTGAGGGCATTGCTGAGGAACTTGGCCTTGAGGGCATTGAAGGTGAAGCACTTGGCTTGAGCGTAGGCTTCTTTGCCATGGATTTCTTCGGCTTGACAGTGGCCTCAGTGGCAGCAGCAGCAACAAAGTCCTTGTTGAATTTCCTCACTGCTTCTCTGGCTTGTCTAGCCAGCTTGGCCTGGCGCTTGGCCCATTCATCAGGATAATCCTCACCGTGCTTGAGGCTGGTGGGATCTGCTTCTTGGCCAGGTGCCAATGGAGGTCTTGGGCATGGAGGACTGAGTGCGAATTTCTTCATGTATTTGGGAGTTACATACCTTTACTCCCTCCATTCTCTTGCCCATCTCCTCTCTATCTTTTGAATGCGCACCTTGCGCTGATTTTTATCTTCCTCAGGGGTGTGCAGTACCCAGCATAGATGTCCTCAAGGATTTCAAATGCAGTGTTGACCTCAGGCCTCTTTCCTCCTTTCTGTGGCTTCTTACCGCCAGCCATTTTCTTCAATTGAGGAATTTGAAAATTTGAATTCTCTGAAGATGTATGCCACTTTTCTTCAAGGAACGCTGCAAATGAGTTAAGTTGATGAGAACCTAGCGATTCAGCAGCGGACATGAGTACCTGTGAACAGAGTATAGTTGTGAGGAATTTGGAGAGGTCATATGCGTTCTCGGAAGGTTTTTCAAAAAGAACAAGTTTGAGGAATTTGACCAGACGTGTCTTGAAGAATTTCACTAAGCATTCTTAGTCTTAGGTTCCAGAGTTGTACAGATCAGAAATCTGCACAATTGAGGAATCTTGAAGAGTAATTAAGGCTTAGAGAAATGAATCAAGAACAGATGACATGTGAGGTGTTCAGAGTGTGAAGAATTTGAAGAATAAACGCCTTTGAAGATTTTGTAGAAATCACTTGAATCAAAAAGGGGAGTAAAAGTAACTTTTAATTACCCTGGATGAAGAACACGACGAACTGGGATGTGGAGATGTGAAGTTCGTCAGTGCAGATCTTCCACGCCCTAACTCCGCGGAGGAGTATGGCTACGGCGGCGGCGGAGTGAAGATTTCCGCGGCCGGCGCGAGTACGACGGCGACGAGGTCGAGGCAGTGAAGCCCTTCCTCACCTGTGACGATGAAGTAGCAGCGGCGCTAGGGTTTGAGAAGCTCGAGCTGGAAAGAGGTTGAGCGGGGTAAAGGAAGTGAGGAAGGGGAAGGGGGTATTTATAGCCACGGTGAAAAACTGTTCGCCCGAAGAAATTGGACGAACGTACCCCTGACCCTTCTCATTCGCTTGACATGTGTCACCCACGTACTGAGAAGAGGAGATCGTATGCGATTGTGGGTGAATAGATAAGTATTTCGAGGGATGCGGAACGGTTTGAGCCGCAAAGCCGAAAATTTGGATAAGATAAGTTTTAACGTTCCGTTCGCAAATTCTTCAGCTGACAAGGACACAGTGAAGATTTTGAACGAGTTTCAAATAGAACACACATGAAGAATTTGTGAATAGATTGGGTTGAGTTTAGCATAGAGGAAGGGTCCGATCACATTCACTTAGCGTAAAAAGCAACTTGAAGAATTAGCCATAGCGAATGTTGTAGAGGACATAAATACATACATACATACATATATATATATATATATATATATATATATATATATATATATATATATATATATATATATATATATATATATATATATATATATACAGACGGTCTATTCTGCTAATATTAGCAGAATAACTATTCTACACACCACTTGACCTTGCACGCTCAATGAAGCGCCATCGCATCATTCTCGACGAAAGCACCGCAATAGAGACTAGTGAACTTCTCGTCGGAAAAAACTGCACGCGTTATTTTTTCGGTACTGTTTTCGCTCTAATTTTTTAACCGTTTATCGTAATGAGCCTTGCAATATACCATTGAAAAGCTATGGATTAGGCGCAACTTCGACATATTGAACACTTTTCGAGATTCCACACAGATTAAGAGCAGTTTTGAAAATAGTGCGGCGGATGACGAGTGGCAGCGAGCGTTTTTTCGTGTTTTTTTCTAAACCGCTTGTCGGAATGAAGCAAATGATACGCCGTTGGATAGATATCGTCGAGGCGCATCTTTTTCATAGATAAATCTTTCTCTAATTCATTACGGTTTAAGAGCAGTTTCAAATTACTAAATCGCGGAACTCTGTTTTTCAAGTTTTTTAAAATTTTCGGTACTGTTTTCGCTCCAGTTTTTGAACCGTTTGTCGAAACGAGGCGTGTGATACGCCGTTGGAAAGCTACGAACGAGGCACAACTTTCATATGTTGAATTATTCTTGAAATTCCTTACGGTTTTAAGTTAATTTTGAAAATCGTGCGGTGGACAACGAGTGGCAGCGGCCGTTTTTGGCGATTTTTTTGCAAACCGCTGGTTGGAATGATTCAAACGATACGCCGTTGGAAAGATATCGACGATACGCAACTCTTTCATGTAGAACACTCTCTCTAATTCTTTACGGTTTAAAAGGAATTTCGAATTTACTGACATGCGAGTACTCTGTTTTTTCGTGACACCCAAATCGACGTGGGAACTTCATCCGACTGAAAACCGCACTACAACGGACGAAAAACCCGCACTGCATCACACGGGTAAGAGAACTGCATGGTTGCTTTTATTCAAACGTATTTTTTTCAAGGACGAGAAAGTAGAGTGCACTTCACATCGGGTGTAAATGAACCATAACACTATCAAGAAGTGAACCACATTACTTTTCTTCGCTTCCCTAACAAGTTTTTTGCACCTACGGGATGAAAAACACCATATGGCCGACCGCACTGCTTCAGAATGAAAACCGCACTGCATCGGACGGGCAAGCGAGTTGCATAATTTCTTTTGTCAGACGTAATTTTTCTCAGACGAGTTTTTGTTGTCTTTAAAAAGAATTATGAACGAGAGTGGACATAACACTTGAAAGTGACCCATAATACTACCAAAAATAAACCTCATGAGTTTTTGTTGTCTTTTTTCATACTTTCGTTAGGCGTGTATTCCAACTGAGGTGTGAACTTCATCTAATAAGAAGCTAGCTTCTTTTGGAGATGTTTTTTTTCTATTTACTCAGTGAAAAGAACTGCATGCTTGGATTTTTCTGTACTTTTCTCACCTTCTCAGAGAGCGAACCTCTCTTCAGAAAATATAAAACTTCACTAGATACTATAGTGAACCTCAGACATACACTTAAACATTCGAATCACACATTTTTTCTCCTTTTCGAAGAGTGAACCTCTCTTCAGAAAATATACAGAACTTCACAAATACCTACATCCAGCCAACTAAAATGAGTATACAAAAAAATTGATGTCGGAACTGCGCACCCGCACTGAACATCCACAGCTAGCGCACTGCATGCACGAGCCGTCCGCACCGCCGGAGGATGCGGAGGCCACGGCCGCAGCGAGGCCACGCCCACCCCAATTCGGTAGGAAGTCAAAAGGTGAGGAAGGGGAATGTCGTCGTCGTGCCTAGCGACCTCCCCCGGATCGGCCGCCACGGATCTCACCGGCGGCGGTGGCTCAAGCTCGTCGGCCTCCTTTTCCCCTCGGCCCAATGGAGCCTGACCGGCGATCCGGTGCTAGTGCGGGAAGGAGGCCGAAGTCTCTGGAACAGGTCACGCTAGGGGTGCCTCGGGTGCTCGCTCGAATCACACGTACGCCGCCAATGAGATGCACGGCGTCGCCGTCCATACTGCATCTAGTCCAACACACACAACTTGACTCAAAATAAAAAGAACCGCACTTGCGCACTAACTGAGCCGCCCTGGATCTAGCCCGAGCGAGTACTACGCGCTTTGCAGCCCTTGATGGTGCACGGCCATGGAGGTGGAGGTGACGAGGGGAGGGGAACTTGCGGCAGAGTGCCATGCCGCTCGCGCTCGGAAGCCGACCTCACGGCGGCAAGGGACGACCTGCAGCCCACCGAATCTCGCGCGGGGGGAGGGGGGAGTGCCGGCGTGCTGCGTGCACCCAAGTAGTGGACTGCACGGGCGCCCTTGGATCGACCGGGGCAGAGCCACAGCTGCCGGCGCTTCCTCTGCGCCGCTCGTTGTCCTTCCTCTCCGAGGTTGGGCTCCCTGTCATGGCCAGCAGTCAGTGGAGGGGGAGGAAGATGGAGACAGATCCGGGGGCAGACGAACTGCACGCCTCGTCGGGGTGAGCTGCTGCTGTGCAAGTTGGGGATTCGCCGCAGGACTGGTGGTGGGGTGATGATGGGGAGTGGACGGGCGGCAGGATTGGGCACCAGAGGAGGAGTTGGATTCGTTCGTCGGGGTGAGGAGTGGCGTGGCGGCTCACCGGGAATGAGAGTGGCGGCAGGCCGCGCCAGATCTAGGGCGGATACGCCGGATCTCGCCTGATCCGTGAGCGGCGATTCTTCTTGGAGGTAGTAGGCGGCCAGGGGTGAAGAGCAATCTGGCTGTGGAGGTGGGAGGTGGCCGCGTTGGTGCTTGGTGGGCAGGGAAAAGAAGAAGTACGAGGGCTAGGGGAGGGCCTGGGGTGCACTGGCCGGCGGGAAGAAGTTCGGAGGATTTGGGAGGAAGAAGGTAGGAGGAAGAGGGAGGTGTCCGGTGGAAGTTTTGGTAGGGCGTGGGGGTGGGGTGGGGTGAGGGCGTACCTCCTACCGGTGCTGGGGAGGAAGGTGTGGTCGAAGTGGGGAGGGGCTGCGCTATACGCGCCGACGGCCCCGGCGGCAGAAGCTACGGGGGTTGGGGATCGTGCGGGGTGGAATGTGGAGGAAGAAGGCAGCGGTGGGTAGCTACGATTCTGTTTCGGGTGGGTGGGGTGGTCGGTTTTGCTGGTTTTCGCAGTCCTCGGGTGTTAGCAGAATAAGCGGGTTTGATGTGCGAGAATAAGGTCTTAAGGGTGTTATCATAATAGACCCACCATATATATATATATATATATATATATATATATATATATATATATATATATATATATATATATATATATATATGCAGTCTATTACGCTAATATTAGCAGAATAACTATTCTGCACACCACTTGCACTGCACGCTCAATGTAAGCGCCTTTGCATCATTTTGACGACGAGCACTACAATAGAGACTAGGGAACTTCTCGTCGGAAAAAACTGCACGCGTTATTTTTTCGGTACTGTTTTGGCTCTAATTTTTTAACCGTTTATCGGAATGAGGCGTGTAATATACCATTGAAAAGCTATGGATTAGGCGCAACTTCGACATGTTGAACACTTTTCGAGATTCAACACGGTTTAAGAGCAGTTTTGAAAATAGTGCCGCGAATGACGAGTGGCAGCGAGCGTTTTTTCGCGTTTTTTTCTAAACCGCTTGTCGTAATGAAGCAAATGATACGCCGTTGTATAGATATTGTCGAGGCGCATCTTTTTCATATATAAATCTTTCTCTAATTCATTACGGTTTAAGAGCAGTTTCAAATTTACTAAATCGCGGAACTCTGTTTTTAAAGTTTTTTAAAATTTTCGGTACTGTTTTCGCTCCAGTTTTTGAACCCTTTCTCAAAATGAGGTGTGTGATACGCTGTTGGAAAGCTACAAACGAGCGCAACTTTCATATGTTGAAATATTTTTGAGATTCCTTACGGTTTTAAGTTAATTTTGAAAATCGTGCGGCGGACGACGAGTGGCAGCGGCCGTTTTTTGCGAAATTTTTGCAAACCGCTGGTCGAAATGTTTCAAACGATATGCCGTTGGAAAGATATCGACGATACGCAACTCTTTCATGTAGAACACTCACTCTAATTCTTTACGGTTTAAGAGGAATTTCGAATTTACCGAAATGCGGACACTCTGTTTTTCGCGACACCCAAATCAACGTGGGTACTTCATCCGACTGAAAACCGCACTGCAACGGACGAAAAACCGTACTTCATCATACGGGTAAGAGAACTGCATGGTTTCTTTTATTCAAACGTAATTTTTTCAAGGACGAGAAAGTAGAGTGCACTTCACATCGGGTGTATATGAATCACAACACTATCAAGAAGTGAACCGCCTTACTTTTTTTCGCTTCCGTAACAATTTTTTTGCACTTATGGGATGAACAACATCATACAGCCAACCGCACCGCTTCAGAATGAAAACCGCACTGCATCGGACGGGCATGCGAGCTACATAATTTCTTTTGTCGGATGTAATTTTTCTCATACGAGTTTTTGTTGTCTTTTTTTTACTTTTTTTATGACCGAGAGTGGACCGCAGAGACTAGGGTAAGTGAACCACATCATATATCAAAGTAAACCGCATTACCATCTTTGTTGTTTCGCTAAATTTTTCACACTTTCATGTTAGGTGCAAGTGAACAGTATCACTCTTGAAAGTGAACCACATCCGAGGACCAAATGCACTTCAAAATGAACCACACACATTTTTTGTTTTCTTTTAAATTTTAGAAATTTTTCCGCACTTCGAGGACGAGGCGAGTGAACCGCTAGGACAAGGCGAGTGAACCACACTGTTTTTGCTTTGTTTTTGTTTTTTTATCCACCATCGTGTTTTTTTTGCTAAATGTAGTGAACCACAAGACCCCTCGAAGTGGGTTGCATCCATCCATTTTTTCTCTTGAAAAGTGACCCATTTTAATGCTTTTTGAAATGAACTTCTCAACAAATATTTTTTATACAAAATACATCTTATCCCAACCAGATACATTCGATAGACACACAAAAAAACCACAAACAGCAGCAGACTAAAATGCATGCCCATTTTTCTCTGAGCTGCACGCTGCACACGCCGCATATGAGGGGTCAACTGCACTGCACTCACGCGGTCGGTGAACCACATGATGTGGACCGGCGAACTGCATGATGCGTTGGGGGAGAGCTCGCCGACACATGACCCGCGAAATATGAAAAAGCAACAAAAATGTCTTGAACTTCAACCGTGCCATAGCCACACCGCATCGTCTGCCGTTTGGGAAGAAGAGAACCACAACAGATCGCCGCATAAACAACAACAGTAAATTGAGATGCCACGGGAACTTCTCTCTTCACAGCTCTCCTGAAACTTCACTGCAGCAGAGACCAAATGGTCTGTACTGAACCACGTCATGCTCGCGCCCGAGCTGCACGCGGGTGGTACCGAACTGCAGAAGCCAAAAAAAATTGCTGGCGCCCGTGGATGAGCTGCTAGAGAGGCTCACGGTGCACTGCTCCAGGGATCACGGCGCACTGCTCGAGGATGGCAGCGGGGCTGGGCGGGCCGACGCGACAGCGGAGGTACAAGGAGGCCGGGGAGGGAAGGGTGAGTCACGGAGGATGGGCGGGGCACGGAGGCGCAAAGAAGGCGGCGGGGGTGGTTCCTGCATGGCGGATCGCGCGGAAATTTGGGGGGAGGAGGGAGAATCTCGCGGCTACCTTATCCTAGCCGAAGGCTGTGGCAGGTTTGGCGTCGCCAAGCCTCTGGAAGACGGCCGGCCAGGAGGGCGGCGCGAGCCCGACGGATAGGCTGTCGGTCTGGAGAGGAGGTCGGCCCGTGGTCAAAGACGGCGGATCCACCGACACGCAGGAGGGTTGGGGGTGGGCGGCGGCCCTAGGATCCCGCGCAAAGGAGGGGGCGGGGCTGGATCCGTCGTCTGGCGCGAATCCGACCGCCACCGAGGCGGGATCCGGCGTCTGGGTGGGGCGGCGATGGGCTGTCGTAAGGCAGGGCCGCAGGGTGAGGGAGGTGCGGCGGGGCAGGATCCTCCGTCTAGCGCGAATCCGGCGACCAACGAGGCGGGATCCGGTGTCTGGGTGGGCGGCGATGGGTGGTAAGGCAGGGCCGCAGGGTGAGGGAGGTTTGGCGCCATGGTGGTGGTGTGCGGGGCCGGGGGTAGGTGGTGGTGGGGTGGGGTAGGAGGCAGGTGGTGGTGGTGGGCGGCGGGGAAGGTGGTGGTGGTGTGCGGGGCTTGGGGAAGGTGGTGGTGGGGTGGGGTAGGAGGCGGTGGTGGTGGTGGTGGGCGGGAAGGTGGTGGGGGGATGGGGTGCTCTGGTCGGGGGTGGAGGTTGAAGATTGGTGGGTCAGGGGGACATGGGAGGAGTGGTCGGTTTCTTTTTTGTGTTTGTTCGAGTGTTATCAGAATAAGAAGTTTTAGTGTGCAGAATAAGACTCTTAAGGGTGTTATTAGAATAGACCCACCCTATATATATATATATATATATATATATATATATATATATAAATATATATATATAGACACTATTCTGATCACGGGATCATAATAATATTCTGATCACAACCTGAACTGCCCGGGTAACGCTCCTAAACTTCCCACTGCATGAACCCGACCTTCGTGCTATCTTCGCAACCGTGCCTTCTACATGAAGTTTTTCGATCATTCGTGTTGTTGGCGATGTAAGTGTAATGTTTGCACGGTTTTTAGAATCTAAATGCTTGTTTTTTATTAGGAATCTAGCTGTGTGGCGAATGTGCTCTCGGGTGGTGTTGAACAACGATCTGTCGCAGTTGTTTTGCATGTACTCGATGTTCTAGTATCTGTAACAGGATGAAAATTGTGTTTAGGTACGAGTTTACTTCATGATTTGTTGTTTTTTTCGAACGAATACGATTTGGTGTTCCGCCAGATATGTTCTTCGTCTGCGGGTTTCGTTTCGGCCGGTTTTTTAGATTTGTAGGTTTTACATTCAAATTCGGTGTGGATTTCGCGTGCATGAGTGAGACAGAATGCTATCATGTGTTAATTTGATTATTCGGTCTCATACAAATCATAATCCGGCGATTCGATCTTCTGCCTCCCGCCGTGTTTTTTTGTTCGAGGGACAATATAACGGGGATCATTTTCTTATTTTATCTGGAGCTTGTTGATGTTCGAAATGGCTGTTGAATCCTTCCCGTTTTTTTTAATTCGTTTTGGCTGGCTCGTTCATTCCTAATTTGCGGATCGCAATTTCCGCCTTTCTCCGTAAGTGGTTCGTTGTGTCGAACGCACTGATTTTATGGCTGATTTTTTGGATGTTTTTTCTGTAGTACGAAGACGTTCGAAATGGCCGTTGACGTGTCGTAATTGACCCAAGAGATTAAATCTAGGAACCAAAATGAATCAGGGTTGTGGTTTCAATCAATTTTCCTTCTGTTTGTACAAGCTGGACTGCTAGAACTTCCGCACCTGAACTTCTGCGAGGTATATGCTGGACTTCAATTCATGTTTGTTGTTTTCGATAATCACTATCTTCAGAAGATGCTGGACTTCTTTCTAATTAATGGTTGAACTTCTGTGTTTCCAGATTGCATTCAATATGTTGCAAGGCGAAGGTGCATGGTGCTATATATTTTCTTATTTTCGTTTTTTTTATAATTTTAGTTCCTGAGATGTTATTTGTAAAGTTTGTCTCGTGGGCAATCATTTTGATTAGTCCAAGTATGCATACAGTTTTTTCCAGATCATCTAACGGTTGTTGTAAAAGCTGGACTTCTGTACTGTCCATACCTGAACTTCTGTTTTTCGTTCTTTGCAATGTAATGGGAAGCAAGCCCCTCTGTATTTCTCTCTGTTTTTATGTTATTTTTCATACTTTTGCATTGCTTTCGGATTTTTTTGATAGACCCATGAGCAACCATGTAATTTTCCTACAGATATGCGTATATTTCTTATATTTTTCTAGTATTTTTTCGTACTTATAGTATTTGTTTGGTCTTCAGTTAGTAACTATCCCGAACTTCTGTATGCTAATTGTTTTTATAATGGTAATTTTGAGATTTTGCCAAAGCCCCGAACTACTTCTTTTTGTTTCTTTATGGTTTATTTATTCTTATTGATTTACTTCTTTTATTATAGTACTTGTACTACTGTTCTTTATTTTTTGAACTTCTTTTCTCTTGTTTTTTAGGGGCATATTTTTGTATGTATGCTTCTTCCTTTAGTAGTTTATTTTGCCATCTATTTGTTGGTTTTGAGGATATCAGCTTTGCTGTTTTTGTGATCTTATCTCATCATAATAGATGCATTCAAATGGTGCATTTAAATTATCTAGACCTGTATTTACTATTTTAGCTCTTGGGGGGTAAAACTGTAAATTTGGTGTGGCTTCAAGTCCCACGACAGACATGCATTAACTGGCCATCTCCCTCGCCACCACCTGTCAGAAATTTCCTCTCCCTCTGTCGCTCGCTCTCTCTTCCCTCTCCTTCGCTCCGCTGCCTCCTTCAACTGCTACTCCCCACGATTTCTCCGCCCCTGTCCCGTGCGCTCGCGAGTGGAGTAACCGGCGCACTCCCCCGCTCCTATTACTCCCCCCGCCCCGCGCTCTCCCTCGCCCAGCCCGCGCTCCTCTGCTCTGAAGCGAGGGCGGCAACTGCTTGCGCGTGGCATTGTGGGGAGTGAAGAACCGCAGCAGAATCTTGCTTGGAGAGGTACAAACGCTGCGCCCCGCCCCCTCCCCCCTAATGCCTGTATTCACTTTCGACAGATCTGTGGACGCCTGCCCTAATTGCTCTGTTTGCTCTCGCGTCCGCCTCCTACCCCCCTTTTCTGTTGGTTTGGGGGGAAATTTGGTTGGGTTCTTGGTCGTGTGGTGGTTGGAATGCACCCCCCCCCCCCCCCCCCCCCCGTGGCCAGATTTGTTTGTGATATGCTTGTGTGTGGTTTTTCTTTTTCCCCTTTGTTGATTTTAGGAGTCAGGTGCATGTCAGAGAGGTTGCGGTGTGGTTGTTGATGCTAGATCTGTTGTATCTAATGGCATTACTCTTGTGGATTTGGAGGTCTATATTATGTTTGGGACATTGTAGTTAGTTTCGGATCGTTTTTTGTTGTGGTTGCCTATATGTGCTACTGTCTATTTCATACTTGTTGGTTCTAGTTGTTTGTAGTTGGTTCTTGTTGTTTGTAGGTGGTTCTAGTGTTTGATTAAGTTCCCTTTTTTGCATTTTGTTGTATGTTTTTGTACTTGCTAACTATATGGAGTTAATCTTCTTTTGCTTCTGAGTTGTTCTAGTGTTTGGGCATTCATCGAGGTGGTTGTGTTGTCATGGCTTCAAAATCATCTCCGGGTATCCTAATGGAGTTGTATTTTTTTTATAAATAGTAGTATTGTTATATGTGTCTGCCCATTTCTTCATTTGGTATTTATGTTGGACTGCCAGTCTTAGTAGTGTGAACTTCTAACAAGTTTTGTGTGTATGTATTTTTACACATAGTTTATGTGTGTGACATTTCATATTTAAAGTGCATATCTTTGTTTCTTTATTTTTTGTCTTTGATTGTGATGAAATTTGGTTGAAGTTCTGTTTATGCACCTTTTGTTTTACTGCTTTGTTTTATATTGTTGAACTTCAGGAGATTAATCTTGTATGTAGTATCACCTCTGGTGTAGTGTTTTTTTATATTTAGTATGTAATTTTTAGATTGTTTTGTTATGTTTACTGCTTTGTTAGTTATTGTTGAACTTCAGGGTATTGGACATTGAAGTAAAAGTAGAAGTCCCTTTTGTGTAGGATTGTGCATTAGAACTCAGCTGCCCTTTTTACTTGCATTTTTTGTAGTTGGTGATGAGTTGAATAGTTCTGAAAAAATGCCTGCGATAAAGATGGAGCTTCAGAGGTTAATACTGATGCTCCAATATCTGATGCGGCTAAATCACCCATTATTCCTTTGATTGTGATTGCTGAGGTTGCTTCGAGCCTTGAGAATTTTTCAAGCCTTGAGGATCTTGCTTCTGCAGCTCTTGCTTCACCTAGTATGTGAAACCCCTTTTCTTTTCATTTTAAAGTTTTAAGCCATGTTTTTTAGCTTGTTCATGTTGTTTGTTTTGTTATTTTTCCTTCTTGTTTTTATTTTTTGCTTTGATTTTTTGTGTTCTTTTGCAGATGTGTCCACAGAGGAGGAAGCTTTGAACACCATCAACGATGTTTTATCTAATTTGGGTTTATCAGAAACCCCTGCTGCTGCTGGGAGGAGGCTCCGTCAGTCAAAGGTTGTGATTCTGTTCAGGATCCTTTGTGCTCTCTTCAGATGTCGAGACGCCTTGATCATGATCTGTTGATGGCACTGAACACATCACACAACCCGAGGATGTGCCTCTTGACTTCTCTGGAGGACCAACGTAAGAGGAAGAAGCGAGAAGATTTTGACAAGAAGAGGGCGGCCCGCCTTGAGAAAGGTTCTGATGTTCTGGATCCGTTCGGCGGTGAGCTCCTTTGTTGAGGGAGACGTCTTGTGTGGCGATGATGGCGTTGTCCTGTTAAGAAGAAAATCAAGAAGACCGATGCGAGGAAGCTAGTAGTTGGTGCAGTTACTCCTCGGAAGAGCCCACGTGTTTCAAGGCCTGCACAAGTTGTTGAAGATGAAGGGTTAGGCCTTGGTGGTACGCCACGCCGTAGTCCTCGTGTGCTTGCCAATGCCGCGCCTACACCTTCTCCGCTTGGTGCTGGTGCATCTGGTAAGGGGAAGAAATGCGGCGTGAAGCGCAAGGTTCCACCTGCAAAGGTCAACAAGGGTGCGAAGAAGCATTCTCGTGTTAACCCAGAAGACAAGGATGATGCTTGATTTCAATGTTGTTGATGAGGACGACGTCGACGATCTTTCTGCTACGCTAATCGGTATTAATGCCCCATGTTTACTGTTTTTAGATCATTTGCCGCTATTTTGTTGTAGTTTTATTTTGTTTTTAGCACTGCCTTGGCGTACATAGGTGACCTTCGCTCCATCTCCATATAGACGAATAAATTAGCCGATGTGCTTTGCTTTTACGGTATTACTGCCTTTGTGTACATAGTTGGACTTCTGGGTATATACATGAACAAATTAGCTTAATTGTTTTGGTATACATGTTTCATTACTGCCTTAGTGTATATGGTTGAACTTATGCTTTTTTAAATTTCCATCATTTTTGAAAGCATGTTAAGTAGTGTTCATACATTGTTGTACTGCCTATGTTGACATAGTTGGACTTCTGAGATATATGTTAG
Organism: Aegilops bicornis; assembly: GCA_021605145.1. Lineage (NCBI taxonomy): Eukaryota > Viridiplantae > Streptophyta > Magnoliopsida > Poales > Poaceae > Aegilops > Aegilops bicornis. Next base: position 366,603,859 of record CM038672.1, read on the forward strand.
ATAACTGCTTTTGCATACATGGTTGAACTTCTGCTTTGTATATTTTCAAGAATTTGAAAGCATGTTAACTTCTGGTCATACATGGTTGTATTGCCTATGTGACATAGCTGGACTTACAGTATTTATTTTTTATTCTTGCCTTGTTGTACATGGTTGAACTTCTCTGTGTAAATTTCCAATGTTTTGTTAGCATGTTAACCACGGTCATACATGGCTGTACTGCCTATTTAGACATAGGTGGACTTCTGAAATGTACTGAGTTTGTAATTTTGTAGGCACTAGTGGAATTTTGGTGTAGCTTGTGTATCTCATCGTGTATCTCATTTTTTCCAGTATCAGCTTGTGGAGCGGCCTGAGAGGAGGAAGAGAGGATGCAAAGCGCCCGAAGAAGGTGGCCAAGGAGGAGGTGAGGCGAAACGTTTTAACAAGACGGTTCGCTGCTCACTTGGAGAGGTGAAGACGTGTGCGAAAATGCTGCTGACTTAGGCACAAGACGAGGGTTATCAAGGCTGGTTACGGTTGTGTGTTTGACACGAAGGTTGATTCCAACATTTCTCGCCCTTTGATGGGCAACATCTACATGAGGATTGACGCCGCAACCATGGTTACGGACATGCGTGAGGCGAACAAGGTTACGCATATTACAAGTGATGCTATTCACCATCTCGTTTGGATTCCCTCAAGGTAATCGTGCCCCTCCTAGGCCTTCGAGTGATGGGTTTGATGACGCTGTTATGAGGTTGAAGGGCAAGCTTGGGTACGATAGGTGTGACGACATCAAGACAAAGGATCTGCGGAATATCCTCACGGATCTTGTGAAGGATGAGACAAAGGATGATCTTGCTTTGCAGGTGTTTTACCTGAATGTTTTCATGAAGGTGGTTATCCCTGGAACGTCTACACGAGTGTCCAGGGAGGCATCAATGGCTGAGAATCTTGTGTTTGAGGATATGGCAGATATGGACTACTGCCATTGGTTGGTTATGACCTTCGAAGTGCTGTTATTAGGTATCAGCAAGGTACTAGCACTACTACAAAAAGGGCTGCTAGTGGCGCACCTGTTTTCGCTACTAATGGCGCACTATAGGTGCGCCACTAGCACCACGCCATTAGATTTTTTTCTAATGGCGCACCTGTGGTGCGCCATTAGAATAGCCCACGGTGCGCCATTAGTATCTGGTATACTAATGGCGCACCACACAGAAGTGCGCCATTAGTAACAATATTTTTTCAAAAACAAATTTTCAAAATTTTTTATTTTTTTTTAGAATTTTTTTTAGAATTTTTTTTTCGTTTTTTTCTTAATCTCAGTTCACTATGGCTTAATCTCGGGTCAATATGCTTAATCTCAGGTCAAATCGCACTCCATGGTCAAACTTCCCTCAAGGTCACCCATCCTCACACTACTCCAAAATTTCAAGCACGCTTAACTTCGAGTTCTATCCAACCCCAAAGACTCACTTCACGAGCACTTGTTGATATATCTAGCATATCAATCCTATTATACCTTGTTGATGTCTAGGACTATGTTCATGTTCATGACTATGATGAAATTTTGAAAAAAAATTCAAACTTCCCGGTCATATTACGTATCATTTTTTTGAAAAACAATTCAAAAAAATTCAAAATCAATTTTTTTTTTGAAATTTTTTGCCTCCAGATCTTAAAAGCCCCGTAACCTTTTTCTGTTAGGTTTTTGAAGATTTTGAAAATGTTTAACGGGGTTCCCCCCATTAAATTTGGATGTAACTTTTCGAGTAGATGATTTTTCATATAAAAACTTTTTCATCCGAGTTCGTATGCAAAAGTTATGCCCATTTTACAAATTTCAGGAGAGATTTTGCAAATAAAGTCGAAATTCATATTTGTAAATTTTCCCAACAACTAGACCACATATCACATGGGAAACTTAATTTTTATTTTTTGACATTTCCATCATTTTCTTTTTATTTTTTAAAAGCTGAAAAGGCGATCCACGAAGTGCATTCGGGAACTTTTGGGCCATGTTAGTAATGGCGCACCGTGGGGTGGTGCGCCATTGATAGTTAAACTACTAATGGCGCACCACACCCACTTTCCACAGGTGCGCCATTACTAACAATTTTTTTTATTTTTTTTATTTTTTTTCAAAACTACTAATGGCGCACGGCGGGTGTGGTGCGCCATTACTATGTTAGTAATGGCGCACCACACCTCAGTGCGCCATTAGTAGTTTTGAAAAATTAATTTTTACTAATGGCGCACCGTGGGATGTGGTGCGCCATTAGTATTTGCAAACTAATGGCGCACCAACACATGGTGCGCCATTAGTATTTAGTAATGGCGCACCACATGTACAATGCGCCATTAGTGTCCATCCCATCTATAGCCCTTTTCCTAGTAGTGTAGCAGAGGAAAAGCTGTCACAGGCTGTGCCATCGCGCCGCTTCTTATGTACCTGGACTGCCTTATCATTGGCAAGACGCCTAATGTTGACTTGAGGACGCCTCGCATCAATTACATGGATCAGGCTAAGCTTCTTGAGCTTCATTGCGGTGACTTGGTCGGGAAAGGTGATGACGACCCAATAGCGGGTGTTTGGGAGACTACCTGTGAGTGTTTCTTCTTTTCTGTGTAGTTAGTAGTGCCTTTTGTGTGCATGGTTGAACTTCTGCTATGTACATAGATGACCTTCTGGTTCATATAGATGATGGTAAATTAGCTTAACTGCTTGGCTTATATGGCATTAATGCCTTTATGTACATATGTGAACTTGGATATATTCATATGAAATAATCTAAACTTTGTTGTTACACATGCATGGTTGAACTTACGCTTTTAATTTTCCAACATTCTTGAAAGCATGTTAACTAGTGTTCATACATGGTTGTACTGCCTATGTAGACATAGTTGGACTTACGAGATACATGTTTGATTCTTGCCTTGGTATGCATGTTTGAACTTCCGCTTTTAAATTTCCAACATTCTTGAAACTAGTGTTCATACATGGTTGTACTGCATATGTAGACATAGTTGGACTTCGAGATACATGTTTGATTCTTGCCTTGGTATGCATGGTTGAACTTCGCTTTTTAAATTTCCAACATTCTTGAAACTAGTGTTCGTACATGGTTGTACCGCCTATGTAGACATAGTTGGACTTGAAATGTCTTTGCGTATGCGTAGGCATTATTGGATTTTTGGTGTAGTTTTGTGTAGACATAACTTGAACTTACGCTCTTGTCTTACGTATTTACGCTTCAATGTTCTTTTCATTTGTTACGTAGCGTGTTGATTTTTGTTTTCATATATGCGATGGAAGACACGGGCTGAGGTTGTGTTCTTTAGGGTCATCAAACGACCTTTATTCTTACTATGGCTCGTGCCTTGGCCCTAGGTAGTGGAAGTTCTCCGAGATTTGAATTCTCGCGGGATGTTAACACTGGTGCCCCCCTGTAGATCCAGGAGGTTCTTCTGCCCGTGTGAGTGCTGCAGGTGGTGTTTCTTCCGATAGTTTGTTCGATTCCGCGAATATTTCCCTTTCTAGGATTGATGGACTTCTGGAAACTGTTTGTGGAGAGATGGCCCGTGTTCCGACAACGGTTGAGCGCCTTAGTCGCATGGACGGTATTCTTCCTCCCGGCCACGGTGATTCTGAGTCTTCGAAGGAGATATTGTCGATTGAAGCTAAATATCTTGCCGAGCTTCGTGAGAGCACTTCCCACCTCCGGGCTAGTTTTGTGCTGTTCAAGGAAATGCACGGGGCCTTGCGATGCAAGCCTTTGAAGATGAGGCGAGTGTTGTTGTGAGAGAGATTGAGGCGGGACCCCGTTCATTTGGGTCGTGAAGGAGGCCATGTGGAGCGATCAAGAGGTTTGTTTATGTTGGCTTTTGATATTTCTTTTTGCACTAGTGTTTATTGTTAGCTTTGAGTTATTACTGTTATGCAGTTATAGGGTGACCTTCTCTGTTTATAGGACCTGAACTTCAAGTGCTTCAAAGACCGAACTTCTATGATTTTTGATGACTGGCCCTTTTTTGTTACTTATTGTATCAAATGGTAGTTTGGCATGTTATCTGCTACGTTTACTGTATTTGGACTTCCATGATGTATCAGTTGTTATAGCTGACCTTCTCCGATTATGTAACGTGAACTTCTGCTGATTAGGCATTTGTTTTCTACATGAATATTTTCTAGTCTTTTTTCTTTTTTGTTAGTAGTGTGTTCCTAGGTGACCTTCTCTATTTATAAGACATGAACTTCAAGTTCTTCTACAATTGAACTTTTATGACTTTTGATGACTTTCCCTTTTTGTCTTTTTTTTTTGCATCTTAATGGTAGTTTGATATCTGGTCTGCTATGTTTACTGTATTTGGACTTCCATTATGTGCCAGTTGTGATACCTGACCTTTTTTGATTATGTAACGTGAACTTTTTGCTGATTAGGTATTTGTTTTCTACATGATTATTTTTCTAGTCTGTTGATGATGGTCTTTGGGGTAGGGAGGATGTTTTACTGTGCATGAAGATGATCATGTGCATGAAGCTGCCCCTGCATGATCCTTGCCCCTCTAGTGATGTATTAGTTGATGAGGTTCATGGCAGTGAAAATAAGGTACCATTTTTTCTTGTCCATTTGTCTTGTTGCCCCTGAGACGGACTTGCTGCCCCTGTGCATGAGGTTCAGTCAGCCCTTTGTAATGACTTTTTGTTTCTTTTTGGAGCAGCAGAATGATGATGTTAGTGTTGCTCCAGAGAAGGCTGCAGGCATGTCCGTCTCAGGCACGGGCTGCTCCGACGGTGTGGTCTTGACTGAACCTCAGTCGTCCGTTGGCGCTGAGGTTTCTGATGCTGAGCAGGGCAAGACAACTGGAGACATTATTTTGGAGAAAGATCATGTTGAGTCTGCTGTACAAACTGGTGGTAGTGCTGCTGCAAGCCCGGAGAAGTATCCTGTAGCAGAGCCATCTGTTGATGTTGATGATGTACAAACTGGTGGTAGTACTGCTGCAAGCCTGGAGAAGTCTCCTGCAGCAGATCCATCAGTTGATGTTGATGCTGCACAGGCACAACCAAATGTTTTTATTGTTTCAGATTCTCTGGTTGCTACAGCAAATTTGGTGTCCTTCGACGACGCCGCAACGCGTCATCAAGACAACGATGAAGATACCGAAAGCGATAGCTATGGAGAGGAGGTTGATCATTCCAAAGGTCGCCAATCGGGTTCAGGGTAAGGATCCATGAAGAGAGGAGCATGCTTCTCTCTTCTTTCCCCATCCCCTCCCATATCTGTTGTTTTGGTTTTAGTCCATGATATCCCCTGTGAACTGCCTGCATGGTCTAAGTTGAACTTCTTGTTTTGTTGCTTGTCGTGTGGGTTGTAAAGAATGTTAAGTGAGCCTGTTTTTGTATGTGGGTGGATGTTTGTAATGCACGTGTTGTGATGTCTATGATGCTATGGTTTTATCCTTTCTGATGTAGCAGCTGAGATGTGTTTATGTTTTTGAATGTTTGTGCTTGAATGTTGGTCTTAATTTATACTGTCATGAATCTATGTGCTTTGAGTGTTGCTGTTAATTGCTATTTTCTTTTTGGTGAGCAGATAGCGAACTTGCTGTCGTCCGAAACAAGGTTGATGACTTTTATTACAGCGTAACTAGGCTTAGGAATGATCGTTCCAAGAGGTGAGTGCAGCTGCTCAATTTTTTACATCATCCATGTGCCCCGTGTGATTTGCTTGTGGTTTCTTACCTGAACTTCCCAACTATATGTACTTGAACTTCTTGTTTTTTACTTATCTGTTGCTGAACTTCTGGCCTCTTTTATGTACTTGTACTGCCTGTTTTTTGTGATATAGCTGAACTTCTATGCTTACATGTTACCTGAGTTTTCTGAGGCTGAACTTCTTTTACTTTCTGTTCGCTTGTTTTAGATCAATGATTATGTTCCAAAACAAGGAGTGTGAAGCTTATGTTGAAGATGTAGCAATATCTTTTTGTCCACGTGGAATGCTTGATCAAATGTGGTGAGTGTGCACTCTCTCATCTACGTGCGAAGTACCAGGGATCAGACAAACTCATCCTGCCGTATTGGGTTTGTGTAAGTCAACCATACAGTGATTTCTTTTCCGTTTTTTTCCTTACCATATTTTTAGTTAAAACTTGTTTGTCTCTTTTGTATTTTTTTCATATGTTGGTGTTGCCTGCATTATTATAGGACAAGATTTTCAGAGGTCAATTTGATTCCCGTGTGAGGAAGTACTTCATGGCGAGTGGTCCAGATAGCATGGATGCACATGATTCAGTATGCAATATCTTGTTATTTGCCTCTGTATTAGTTTTGCGGTCACGATCCAATCGTGTTAATATTTGTTTTTTTTCTTTTGTATAGTTCTGATATTAAATCTCATTTTTTTAACGATTCGTGTGTTTATGATTGTTCAGGTTGTTTTCCCTACTTTTGACCCTCCTGAGGATCCTGCTTCCATGGGTGGTGTCGGTCATTGGGTGTCGGTATTCCTTGACCTGAAGAATTCAAGGTTCCGACTTCTCGATTCCTACTATGGACCAAAAGATGAATGTCTTGATGCGCTGTTTGGCGGATGACCGACAACATCAAGAGGCTTTGGAAGGATGCCAAGAACGATAGGGAGACACCCTTGATCCTCTTACCATCGACAATTTCCCTCTGGATTGGATTGATGTCCCCAAAGAGCAAAACAAGTATGAGTTCCACTTTTCTCTTTATCACATCTGTTTAAGCTGTAGTTGTACTTCAAATTGCGGCGTGTTTAATTCGTTGGCTTTCTTTTTCTGTTCTAACACTATTCTTTTACTTCGTTTGATGGCGATGTCATCATGGATTCTTCATGCTTACGAATGTTAATTCGTATCATGTGGGGTTCTTACAAATTATTCCCATGAGAATATCGGGGATATCAGGAAGATGTGGTGTACTCAATCGCTTCTTCTAACTTTGCTTGAGACAGACTTCCTATCTCTGTTGGCTACTACACATGTAAGTATTTTGCAAGTTGGACTGCTTACCTGCACTGCATCTTTTATTCTACCTGAACTTCATATTTTTTTCTCTCAAACTTGGACTTCTGCTTGAGATCTGGCTGGGCTGCTGGTTTCGGAAGGAGAGGAGCATTTTCTTTGTACATGAACTTCATTTCTATCTTTTTTAATTTTGTTTGTGTGTTTGGTTTCAGTAATTTCTGTCCTTCCATTGCTTAAATGGACATGAGCATTTTTTTCTAATTGAACTTTCAGAGATGATGCCTTTCTATGGTTTTTGTTAGCTGTAGTTGAATGATTTCGAGTTCATCGGTTTATCTTGAACTGTGCCTCTGGTTGTGCCTGAACTTCATTTAGTTTTTTACTGCAACTAATTTTTTTAGGTCAGCTTGAGTAGTAATCATGTCATCTTTTATTAGTTGGACTGCACATTGTGATGTTCCTGAACATCAGTTGTTTTTTAATGGTGATGTTTTCTCTTCTTTTTTTCTTTTACAGTGGATCCGTTGGAGTTGACCGATTACCACTACTCACTCCTCGGGTCACAGGAATACCAGCCTAGGGAGGAACCGATGAGTACAACTCCGATAGAAGATGATAGACCTCGGACCCTCATTCCTTCCAAGTTGGGGAGCGGTGGCGGTATTCGTGGTACTCAAAAACCCCATGCTTCTGAGGAAGGTGATGTAGTCGAAGCGGCCAAGCGAAGTGATTTCGTCCGATGATGATTTTGAGAAGATTGCTTACCGAAGAGTGCTAAGCGTCTTCTTTGGGCTATTCTTTGGTAGAGGTGGGAAGAATCTTTGTGATGACCAGGAGGAAACCGGCAGTTGAGTCTGGGAACATAACTACCTCCAAGCGAGCATCAAGATTGCCTTTGAAGTGGCGTTCTCCTGTCCCTCCCCTGAAAAAATATAGTTACCCTCATCTATCCGAGGCCCGGAAGTTGAAACATTATGTGCTGAGTAAAGACGGTCTGGAGCAGTATTCTGGGTGAGTTAACCTCTTTCTCTCGTTCCCTTTCCTTGGAGTTGTAGTGTACGAACTTACATTTGTTGTATTGTGCGAACTGCCATTGTTTTAGTATATGAACTCGTTTTATGTCTCCTCTTGCCTTTTGAGTTATAGTGTCTTGACTTTTGTTTTGTTGTTGTATCTGAACTTCTAATATATTTTTTACCATCCTTTTGTATTCTGCAGGACAAGCTACTGCATGTTTACCATCCCTGGGAATGTGATTGACCTCAGAGGAGATTTCCTTTATAGGCTTTTCGGTGATTGTCGGTGTACTAGAGTAGGGGTACCCTAGTATCCCGTACTCGTGCACGGACAGTTGCAGCACCCCGCGACAAGGTTTGCCTCGTCACCGCCAATATCCTCCGTGGCTCCTTTGGAGCCATTCAAGAACAAAGTATTTGATTGAGAAGACAAGGCCCCGACAAGAGGAGCTTGTCGGGAAGGCCACTCCAGGCACGCAGAAGACAAGGCCCCGACAAGAGGAGCTTGCCGGGAAGACTCGGAGTGCGACAAGCCTCCGGGCGCGACAAGGATTCGGCCGCGGCAAGGAGCTTGCCGCGGCATGCAACTTCTCTCCGTCTCCGCTCCAGCTCACCCAGCGACGTGTCGCCACGGGACCGTTCCATGCGCGCGTGTCGAGCATTGTGCAGCCAGCCGGAGAGCAGCGATAAGCGGCGCTGACAAGCTTGCCATCGTGGCGAGCAGAGGCGCACCTGACGGCCTCTGTTGCATTGTTTGGGCGACAATGACGGGCATTTATTGCTTTTGTCCCTTGCATTCAGAGTTAGGTATTTTGCACTTTGTACCTTTGTTCAAGTAGGTGTACCAACTCCTGTTTTTACATCTGTACCCCGCCTATGTTGCCACTGTCGGAGACCCTTGAGCATATAAAAGGAGGCCCATGCATGGCGTAGAAAAGGTTCTGGTTCGGTTCATTCGACTCACCAGAGACTAGATACACTCACGTTAGGTTTTGTAGCTCTCATTGCTCCCTAGCAAGAACACAATAGATAAAACAAGCAGCAGTAGGAGTTTTATCTCTCCGGAGAGCTCCGAAGCTGGGTAAACTGCTCGTGTGCCTCGCCTCGATCTGCTCTTCGTGCGATCTCCGCCCCCCTCCGAACCACAAGGGGCCTGGTCCGCCGGCCCCATAGGTGTCCGTGGGTACGATCAGCCTCCCCGACATCTTTGGCGCACCAGGTAGGGGGCGTCGAGGCCGTGTGAATCTGATCCAGTGTTCACACGAGCAGCGTCATCAACATCTTCCTCAACATGCCACCGAAGAAGAAGGCTTCGGCGGCAGCAGCGAAACCGTCGCGTCGTACCCACCCTCACCGCAGCAAGCGGGTGGTGGGGCGAACGCTGGCGGAGGAACGCGCCCGGCGAAGGTGTTCGCGACGTTGCCAAGTCCAAGGACAAGGCACCGCAAACCTCGGCATCCAGCGCATCCCCGCGCCCATCTCAGAGACGCGGGACCAACAACGTCATGGCATTCACAACGCCATGCGTTCGTTGGATCGAGACCCTCAAGACCAGCATGCGCGCCAACATGCTGGCACGAGTGAGATACGGTCGCCCGGACGGGGCGCTGCTCCTTCTAACATAGTTAGAAGTCCGAGCGTGTCCCGCTCCTCGCACCGTTATCCAATGCCGCCCACTACTCCAGCAGAAGCTCTGGCGAGAGCTCAACTGCTCCTCGACTACCCTCCAACGGCCGACAAGGTCGACGAGTGGAGGGCCACTATCGTAGCCTCATCGGCTTTGCTAACGGCGGCGCTCGCGGCAACTAACGCCATCATTGCCGCGGCGAGACGACAAAACGCGAGCCGGTGGCGACGAGGCTGTCGGAGGTGCAACCACCGTGCACTCTCCGCCAAGAAGGCCAAGATCGCCGACTCACCGGATCCACCTCGGCGGCGACTCCCGCTGCGTCGTCCGGATCCATGAGCTTCGCCGCGATCAGCGCCAAGTTCTTCATGAGCGACAACAAGAGGACGCTCGAACTCGCATCGGCGCCCGAAGAGAAGCGCGACGTCATCCGACAAGCTGCTACTGGGCCTTCTGTTGACATGCGCGCGCCCGGAGGAGCCAGGCGACTTGTCAGACGCGGTAGGTTGCCCTGCGTTCACTCGTGAGCTGCAGCAAGTCCATGTGATCGGAAAAACTTCAAACCAGACGTGCGGAGAAGTATGATGGCAGGGGCGCATTCATCGGAGTTCCTTAGCATCTACACCATCGCGGTGCAGTGCGGCTGCGGGGGACGGGGCGACAAGATCCTCGCCAACTACTTCCCGCTTTCGTACTCAAGCCCAACGCCGATCTTGGCTCATGCACTTGCCGGACAGCTCGATATCCTCTTGGCAGATCTGTGCCATCAGTTTGTTGGCGCCTTCACGGTGGCCACAAACCTCATGGCCAAGAGAGTGACCTTCACTTGCTCGCCGGAAGGAAGGAGAGTCCTGCGCAAGTTCATTCAGAGGTTCAGCCGTGTGCACTACAACATCCCAGACGTCCACCCTGCCGCGGTGATCAGCGCATTTCATCAGAATGTGCGGAACCGCAGGATGAGGGAGGAGATGGCGATGTGCAAAGTCAAGGGCGTCAGTGAGCTGTACGCCTTGGCGGACAAGTGTGCACGCGCTGAGGAAGGGAGGAGACTCCCAGGAGAGAATGCAGAAGCAGGATCGGCGGTGAGGACACCGCCCGGCAAAGAAGGGCGGCGGCGAGGCAACAGGAAGAAGAAAGCTAGAGAAGTGCTAGCTGTTGAGCAGTCCGGCAACGGAGGCGGCGACAAGAACGCCAAGGCTGGTGGCTCCGGCAAGGAGGTTGCCGCTGACGTCAATCACCAGTCGGTGGCGGCCGCCGATAAGCAGGACAGCTCCGGCAAGCAGTACTGCAAGATCCACCGCACCAAGGGCCACGACCTCCAGAGCTGCAAGAAGGTCGAGCAGCTTGTCGAACAGCAGAGAGCTGAGTACGAGCGGCGCGACAAGGAGAAGGCCCGGGAAGGTGCTGGGGGAGCAAGCAAGAAACGTCCCGGCCGGGGAGGACGCCGCGGCAAGGCCAAGCAGCGGCAAGGAGATCGACCTCCCCGTGGCCGCGACAAGGATGAAGATGATGACGACGACGAAGATATGGAAGACGACGACGCCGACGGCAGGAGTTTCAGAAAGCCACAGAGGTTCTCTGCGTTGACGGAGGTGCTTCCTGCATACCTCCCACCGCCAACTCAAGCAATGGATGCGGAGGTCAACCCAATGAGCCATCCGTAGAGTCACGCAAGCCTCTGAAGTGGTCCAAGACGCCTATCATTTTTGATATTGAGGACCACCCCGATCGCATAAGCTGCGGTCGGGTGCTTGCCGATGTTGGTCTCTCCAACCATCCGCAACCTCAAGGTCACAAAATGTTAGTTGACGGCGGGCCGTCTTGAATCTGATCTCCTCCGCGGTGCTCGAAGCTTCAAATCCCTGACAGCGAGCTCGAAGAGACCGGAACCTTCCAAGGAATCAATCCGGGAAGGAGCAAGCCGAAGGGGAAGATTACATTGCCGGTCACATTTGGCAGCGAGCTGAACTTCAGGACTGAGAGGGTTACATTCGACGTTGCCGATTTCCCATTGCCTTACAATGGGATACTTGGTCGTCCAAAGACTCGCCAAGTTCATGGCAGCCTCTCACTACGCTTACAATCTACTCAAGATGCCAGCCCGATAAGCGTCATCTCTGTCCATGGCGACAAGAAGGATGCCCTTATCTATGCCGACAAGATCTACCGGGATGCAAAGCATGGCGACAGATTGCCAAGCACTTGCCGCTGAAGCTCCCGGGGGGAAGACCAAGTCCAAGTCCGGCAAGGGCTCTGATGCTCACTCCGGCAAGCGCACCTCTTCGGAGTGCTGCGCTACCGTCGAGGACGCACCATCGAGCTCCACCGGCAAGTGCAAGAAGATGGTGGCTCCGCCAAAGACAAAGAAGGTGCCCACCAAGGAGGACGGCACTGGTGGTACCTTCACCATCAGTGCCTCTCTCGACCCTAAATAGGAAGCGCGCTCGTTGCTTTCCTGCGGGCGAATGTCAACGTGTTTGCATGGCAACCATCTGACATCCCCGGTGTTCCCAGGAAAGTGATTGAGCACCGCCTGGCCGTTTGTCCTCATGCGCGGCCCGTCAAGCAAAAAGTCGTGAAGCAAGCGGTGGAGCGCCAAGAATTCATAGCGAAGAGATCAAGAACCGGAAGCAGCAGGCCTTGTCGAGGAGTGCTCCATCCTCGTGGTTGGCCAAACACAGTAGTCGCATAAGAAAGCAGATGGGAAATGGAGACTTTGTATTGACTTCACGGATGTTAATAAAGCTTGTCCCAAAGATCCATTTCCCTTGCCGCGCATTGACCAGATTGTTGACTCCACGGCTGGATGTGATTTGCTTTCATTTCTTGATGCATACTCAGGATACCATCAGATCTTCATGGCTGAAGAAGATGAGGAGAAGACCGCATTCATTACACCATGTGGCACATACTGTTTCATACGGATGCCTTTCGGTTTGAAGAATGCTGGTTCAACATTTGCAAGGGTAGTCCATTGGCGCTTTTGAGGCAGATGCATAGAAATGTAGAAGCCTACATGGATGACATAGTGGTCAAAAGCAAGGACAAAAACAACTCTGGTTCAAGATTTGGGCCGAGACCTTTGCGAATCTGCGCAAGATCAACCTCAAGCTCAACCCCGAGAAGTGCGTGTTTGGAGTCCCTTCGGCAAGCTTCTCGGGTTCTTCGTGGTCTCGGCGAGGGATTGAAGCTAATCCCGACAAGATCAAGGCCATTGAGCAGATTGAAGCACCAAAGCACATCAAGGATGTCACGAAGACTTGCCGGTTGCGTGGCTGCTCTCGGCGAAGTTTATTTCTAGGTTCTGCTGAAGCCTCGCCATTTTTCAAGATTTTGAAAAGGCAGGTCCAAAGAAATGGACTCCGAAGCGGAGGCTGCGCTGCGAGACTTGAAGAGATACCTGTCCTCCACTCCAAAACTTGTCGCACCTAAGCCACAAGAGAAGTTGCTGCTATACATAGCGGCAACCAATCAAGTGGTTAGTGCTGCGTTAGTAGCGGAGAGGGAGGCGGATGACGAGCCAGCAACCACGGCAAGCACATCCAGTGACAAGCAAGGGGCTTCACGACAAGCTCTGGTCCCGACAAGGATGAATCCAGCGAGACACATGAACAGATCTGACAGAAAAGGATGGTGCAGGCGCCCAGTCTACTTTGTCGATTCCCTCCTGCAGGGGCTAGGTCCGAGTATTACGGTGTGCAAAAATTGCTTTTCGGCCTCCTCATGGCCTCGAGAAAGCTGCGCCATTACTTCCAAGCACATGAGATCACAGTTGTCACTCGCTTTCCGTTGAAGAGGATCTGCGAGAATCCGAGAAGCGGCAGGCGGGATTGTCGAGTGGGCATTGAGCTGTCAAGCTTTGGTCTCAAGTTTGAAAGCACATCAACTATCCAAAGCGAGCATTGGCAGAATTCATAGCAGAATGGGCGCCAACACGGATGAAGAGATTAGGAGACGAGCATTCCCGTCAAAGAAGCAAGCAAAGAGTGGTTGATGTACTTTGATGGTGCCTTCTCGCTGCAAAGTATTTGGTGCCGGCGTCGCTTATCGCACCCACCGGAGAGCACCTCAAGTACGTCGTCCAGATGCACTTTCCCAAGGAGCAAGCAACAAACAATACTGCAGAGTATGAAGGTTTGCTTGCCGGTCTCAGGATCGCCGTGGATCTTGGGATCAAAAAGCTTATTGTCAGGGGAGACTCGCAACTTGTCGTCCGCCAAGTCAACAAAGATTACCAGAGTCCATTGATGGAAGCCTACGTCGATGAAGTGAGGAAGCTGGAAGAGCACTTTGACGGCCTGCAAATGGAACATGTTCCAAGAGCTCGTAATGATATTCTTGATGGCTGTCAAAGTGCGCCGCACTTAAGTTGCTGTGGAACCAGGGATTTTCGTGCTCAAGCTGACTCGACCAACCGTAACACCATCAACTGGACAAAGCAAGAAGAGGAAGTTGGCCTCTGGTGACTACTTTCCGGCCAGAGCTTCAAGCCGTCGTTGCAAAGGTCCCCAAGATCAACACCAATGATCTTTGAGGAAGCGGTCTGCTCCGGCCAGAACCTGTGGTTTGTTTCGTTTAGCGGACACTCCCGACAAGTCTTGCTCCGGCAAGCTTGTCGGGAGCATCAAGCTCGGCAGGCCTCGAGTTCTTGCCGTGGAAGCTGATGTTCCCGCAGCAGCAGATGTGCCTTTAGTCCTTGTTGTCGAGCCGCAAGCTCCAAAGATGGGCGCAGCAGATTGTCCATTTCCTTGAGCAGGAGAACTTCCCAAGAGCAAGAAGAAGCGGAAAGAGTAGCCCGGCGATCAAGTATGTACCAGTTTGTCGACAACATACTTTATGCGAGAAGAAGGCTCAACGGTGTGAAATTGAAGTGTATTCGGGGAAGATGGATGAAGCTGTTGGCGAGATACATGGAGGCATATGTGGTCACCACATTGGCGCCAAGAAGAGCACTTGCCGGCAAAGCTTTCCGGCAAGGTTTCTTCTGGCCGACAGCCCTCCGGATGCAACCGCACAAGTAACCAAGTGTGAAGCGTGCAGTTCCATTCCAAGCAGATACACCAGCCAGCTCAAGCTCTCCAGACGATCCCTTTATCCTGGCCATTTTTGGTGCAGGGGCTCGACATCCTCGGCCCTTCCCCGAGCTGTCGGGGCTTCGAGTACTTATGCGCCGCCATCGACAAGTTCACAAAGTGGCGGAAGTGGAAGCAGTGAGGAAGGTGACAACACGGTCAGCGATCAAGTTCTTGGTCGATTGTTTGCCGTTTGGAATCCCTAACAGGATCATCACCGACAACGGCACACAATTTACTCAGTCGCACCTTCATGCAAGACGCGTCCAAGACCTTGGCGCCAAGGTCTGATTTGCTACATTGCTCACCCGAGAAGCAACGGTCAAGCGAGAGAGGGCAAATCTTTGAAGTGCGCTGCGGGCTCAAGACCAGAACTTTCGACGAGGCTGCACAAGTGCGGAAGAAAGCTGGATCGAGGAGCTGCCGGTGGTTCTTTGGTCGATCAGACGACGCCAAATCGAGCCACCGGCTAGACACCTTCGCTCTAGTCTATGGAGCAGAGGCAGTTCTCCCCACGTAACTTCGTGATACGGATCGCCTCGAGTACTCGCTTATGATGAGCTCGAGCAAGAGCAGCTGCGACAAGACGACGCTTGCTCCTCGAGGAGGATCGTCTTCGTGTCATTGTATGCGAGCTGCTACACAAAGCAAGCTTTGCTCGCTACCATAGCCGCAAGGTTAGTGCCGAAGTCTCGAGGAAGGCGACCTTGTTCTTCGGCGCGTTCAGTCCGCCAAGAATTCAAACAAGTTGGCCTTGAAGTGGGAAGGCCCTTATCGGGTGAAACGAGTCACTAGGCTGGCGCTGTCGCTTTGAGACCGAAGATGGCATTCGGTGAGCAACTCCTGGAACATTGAGCATCTTCGTAAGTTTTACCCATAGGGCGCGGTTGTCGGAACCCGTTCCGGCAACCACCTTTTGTACAAGTCTTGCCGCAGTTGCATGTAATCCTTTGTACATAGTCGGGCGCAGACCCCGTGCATCAGTAAAGCTCATGTGTTGCGCACAACTTGTCAAGTTCATGCTTTCATCATTTTACTGCATGTTTTGGCTAACACTTTGTGCAGCGACCACACCCGGTAAGCAGAATCGAGCCACTGGGCTCCATAACATTATTTCCTCTTCTTTTTCTTTTCTCAAAGAAAGGGAGGCTCCCTCGCGCACAAGTTAACCAGGGGGGAAGGAGGAGATAATACTATGGACCAGGCGCCGCTTGAGGAAGTTTCACCTCATCGGGAAGCAAGAGACAAAAGCTAAGTTGCCAAAGTTTGAGCAATCAGTTTTTAAATTTTCAAGTTATCTTCCTCGAACGATAGTACTTTGTACGGAAAACCTGTGCGCAGAGGAACCAACTCGCCGGCTGGTCGTGCCCTTACTTTGTTTCGAGTCCGCTCAACAACTTAAGTGAGCTGCGGCTAGTCGCGACAAGGTTGCTTGTCGGAGGCAACCTTGCCGACAGTCTTGACGTTCGCACTCGGCCTTCATGGCAAAAGTGCCCGCACCGACAAGTCCCCTAAATGCGTAATGCAGAAACGTACAAAGGAAGAAATCAAATAGAGTAAATAACGTTGCATTGATCGTTCACCTAAGATAGAGTATATTCTGAGAATAACTTGTCGCTGATCTAACAAAGTTTTCTAAACATGATAAGCGGCGACAAGGGAAAGATAAGGTTGGCGGCCTAGTCCACGCGGGTCGCCCTCAATCCGCTTGATCTTGTTCACCTTGTCCACAATGGGTGCGACAAGGGCTTTGAGCTCCTCCACGTTGGCTTGGGCGGCGGGATCTCGAGGACGCCGTTAAGGTTGAGGCCCGGATTGCGGAAGGCCACCTTGATCAACACCTTCTCGAGGGCTCCTGCAGACTGGGCGTGACTCCTCGGCCAGCTGCTTTGGGACCTCTTCCCGAGTCATCGAAGGCCTGCCGCCACGCCTTTGAAGAATAAGCTGAGCTTGGCGCTGGGTTGGAGATGCTCATCGAGGAGTACGCAAGGTCCGCCATCCCCAGCTCCATCAGCTCGTTGTGGATGTCGGCGGCGGTGTCCACAAGACCTTCGGTCCTGCTCCACGCTCTCCCTCAAGGTGTTCTCGACGGAGACAAGATTCGCCAAAGAGCTCCTCCTTGGCCTTGATCGCCTCCAGCAAGCCCACCTCCCGCTCCCTGGCGCCATCCAACGTCTGCGTCAGAGTGGTCAGTTTCAACTCCAGATCCGCCTTGGAATCCTTGGCGGCGTCGAGCTCCTTGGCCCTGTCAGCGAGATGGCTCTGCAGCTCGCCAAGGGTGTAGGCGTCCTTCTCGCGCTCACGCTTGAGCACGGCAAGCTCTTCGCCGCTCTTCTTGAGGGTGGCCTCCAGCTGTGCCACCTTCGCCTTCAGCTCTTCCTTGGCGGCCTCGGCGGCTGCGGCAGCATCCTTCGCTTCCTGAAGCGCCCCGCCAAGCGACTCCTCGCGCGCGACAAGGTCTTCTTCGTGGCTGTCCAGGTTGACCTTCCGCTGCGCCAGCTCGCTTTCCTGCGCGGCGAGCTTCTCGGCAGCCAGCCGCTGCTCCTCATCAGCTGCGGCCTTCTCAAGGATGAAGGCCGTGCGCTCTTCGAAGTTGCCCCGGCGCTTCCGCCATGTCGCGGAGGGCTTCTTTGTTGGCGCCCGGAGCTCCTCGGCGCTTCTCCATATCCGCTCCCGCCCTCGCGACAAGGGCTTCCGGGTCTCTAACTTGGTTCGCCGGGCGCGGTAGAGCGACATCAGCTTCTTCAGCAGCTGCTCCTCCTCAGACTCGCCGCTGCTGCTGCTTGGCGCATCCACCAGCGCTAGCCTAGCGGAGGCGAGTAGCTCGCCGTCGAAGGTCTCGCCCTCGACCGGCGCCCTGGAGCTCGGTTCCCAGGGGAGCTTGATAAAGACGCCTTCGCCGGCCTTGGTAGGCATCAGTGGGGCTCCTCGAACTGGCCTTGTGGCAGCAGGGAGTCGGCTGTCGGTGTAGCGCTTGCCGCTCCTGCGGCCTCAGGGCCGTCAGTACGATCGCCTGACCCCTCGCCGGCCTCCGTGTCGGCAGCCTCGGTGGCCTCCTCGCCAGCAGGCTCGTCGGCGATGGCCTCTTCTTCCACGACGATGACCTCTTCTTCCTCGACGGCGGCCTCGTCGGTGTTGCCGCGCGCTTCCTCCTCGCCGGCGGCCTCGACCTCCATCGGCTCAAGGCCGACGAAGAAGGGCAACAAGCAGATGTTCAAAAAGAGAAACAAAAGAAAGCAAGCCCAAGGGAGATTTTTCGCGTAAGGGAGTTACCTGCAACGGATCCGCAGCCATGGCCTCGACCACCTGGAGGGTCGCAGGCCGCCCCTTGCCGGGGTAGCCTCCCTTGCCGGAGTGGCCTCCCTTGCCGGGGTAGCCTCCCTTGTCGGAGGGAGCTCCCTTGCCGGGGAGTTCTCCCTTGGCGGTGTAGTGGCAGCGGGCAGGATATCGGAGGCGGCTTCCGAGCCCTCCTGATGAGGCTGCTCTGCTCCTACACAAGCACACAGTTAGATATCAACAAAGAAGGAACACCCCTGCACACCTAATAGTAAGAACAAAACTGCGCACTTACTCTGGGGGCTGTCTTTGAGGGGCTGCCTGGGAAGGGTTGCCGGGTCCGGCAAGGCGGTCTCGGACGCGTCCCCGTCGCCACGGGAGAATCGTCCTCAACGACGACCGTCGGGATCTTGGCCCTCTTCGCCGCTCTCTGGGCCAGCGTCCTGAAAAGGAAAGAGTCCAGAGCGAAGAATATCAGATTCAAGATGAAGCAATAAAATTGAAGAAACACAAGCACAATCCCGAGAAGCTTACTCTTCGCCTTCTTCCTCGGAGCTGAGCGCGGAGCAGTCGAACTCGGGCTCGCCTCCGGTGCGACGAGGCGGAGGCGTGGGTTCTCTGGGCCGCTTAAGCGAGGCGTCGGCGGTGGCCTGGGAAGATTCCGCCCCAGTTGTCGCTGCTGTGTGGGGCGCTCCCGCGGCAACCTCGCTTGCCGCGGTGGAGCGCGTCGCGCGGCGCTGCTGCTGTGGGCCGGACTGCCGCCCCGACTCGTCTCCAACCTTGCGGAGACGCCTCCTCGTGAGCCGGGGCTCGGCCCAGCGGCAAGTCGCTTGGCGGTGGGGAAGAAGCGCCTCGGCGGGTCCACTCGACCCGGCCTCGGGCTCGACAAGCTCGTCCTCGCCGGGCGACCTCCTCGCCGGGCAAGGCTTGCCGCCTTCGCGCGTCCGCCTCCTCCACGGTGAACCCGAAGGCTCCGGCGGCAGCGGCTGCTGCCGCCTCCTCCACAGGTGGCGATCCTCGCCATCTCCTGGTCGGTGGTGTCGCGGGTGAGCCTCTTCGCTTTCGTCGGCGCGGATCGGCACTTCTTCTAAGTCATCAAAGAATTGCTGCACGATCTCGTCGGGGGCTCCTGCCATGTTGGGACGATTATGTGGGAGTCGACGGTGGCATCATGGCGCCGGATGCGGTCGGCGCCGAAGTTTTTGCACAATGGGACGACCCCGCGGCAACCTAAACCACTACGGATGGTGGGGTCGTTCTTGAACAGCTCAAGCGACCGAATCCAACTCCATGACAAGTAAAGTTCCAATTCAGGCCCGGCGCAGCCTCATGATGTCCGCCGCATTTTGGAACTCCCAAGCAGGCCTCCTCCTTTCCCGCAAGGGAAGCGATGCGGCGAATGAAGTTTGGCGCCAATCGCGCTCTGATTAACCCGACAAGCCCGAGGCGCAGAATTGTAACGGCTATCTTCAGCCGCATCCTCCGCGCCAAGTTACTCCAATCCCTGCCGCACACTATTGGGGTTTGGCGCACGGCGGTGAAGGGCTGCGGATTCTCCTCTACGACCCAGCACCAGTTGGCTCTCCACTCCTCCCACTTGTTGCGGAACTCCCCCTCTAGGTAGGCCTCCTTCTTGCCGATCCTAGAGACCTGTGCTATCCCTCCGCAAGTGGCTCTCCTCTCGACGCTGGGAACAAAGAAATGGCGGAAGAGTGCCATGTTCGGTGGACTCCGACAAAGTTTTCGCACAAATGCGCGAAAACCGCCATGGTCAAGATGGCGTTGGGGTGAAATCAAGGAGGCGGAGGCTAAAGGTGTTCATTATGTCGCAAAAAGAACTTCCGGAAAAGGCGGGCAAAGCCCGCAATAGAAGAAAAGGGCGAAGAAAGGGTACCTGTTGGGGCCAAATCAGCGGCGGAGGCGGGAGCACCCTCGTCTTGGCGGATGCGCACGAGTATCCATCGACCAGAAAAGGTAGAAGACGTCCCGCAGCTCCCGTGTGCCGAGCTGCGGGGGGAAGATGGCTCGCTCCTTGCGCAGCGCCGCGAGCCGCTGCGCCTCGACCGACTTGACGCCCTTCTCCTTATCGGCTTTCGGAGCCATGGCGAGGGGGGCGGAGGAGGTCGACGGCAGTGAGTGTGCTTGTGGCGAAAGGGGGGCGGGGCGCTGCTCTCTTCGCACCGGAGAAGAAGAGGGGAGCGGCGGTGGTTTCTTGACAAGACAGCAATGGTAGGGGTGGTCGGCCTGCCTCTGTTTCCTCCGCTTATAAAGGGGAGGAGGGGCGGACGTTCCGCTTATACTAATAAAGAACCCCCCACGACCGCGCCCACGATCTTCGCAGACGACGCCACGTCCGGTGCGGGCCGTTAGTGGGGATCGTGGTGGGTCCGGGCGAGTTGCGGCGTGGTCGAGGCCGCGCGTGTCAGGCGATTACGGGCCTGGCCCGACAAGCGCTTCGGCACTGTAATGCCCAGCCCGGGGCTCTGTCGGTGTACTAGAGTAGGGGTACCCTAGTATCCGTGACTGCGTGCCGCAGACGATTGCAACACCAGCGGCAAGGTTTGCCTCGCCACCGCCAATATCCTCCCTGGCTCCATTGGAGCCTAGCAAGACCAATGAATTTGATTGAGCAGACACGGCCCCGACAAGCGGAGCTTGTCGGGAAGGCCACCTGTGCACGCAGAAGACAAGGCCCTGCAAGAGGAGCTTGCCGGAAGACTTGAGCGACAAGCCTCCGGGCGCGACAAGGATTCGGCCGCGGCAAGGAGCTTGCCGCGGCATGAAACTTCTCTCCGTCTCCGCTCTAGCTCACCCAGCGACGTGTCGCCACGGGACCGTTCCATGCGCGCGTGTTGAGCAGCTGTGCAGCCAGCGGAGAGCAGCGATAAGCGGCGCTGACAAGCTTGCCATCGTGGCGAGCGGAGGCGCACCTGGCGGCCTCTGTAATTGTTTGGGCGACAATGACGGGCATTTATTGCTTTTGTCCCTTGCCGTCGAGTTAGGTATTTTGCACTGCATTTGTTCAAGTAGGTGTACCAACTCCTGTTTTTACATCTGTACCCCCGCCTATGTTGCCACCTGTCGGAGACCCCTTGAGCATATAAAAGGAGGCCCATGCGCAACGTAGAAAAGGTTCGGCTGGTTTGGTTCATTCGACTCACCAGAGACTAGATACACTCACGTTAGGTTTTGTAGCTCTCATTGCTCCCTAGCAAGAACACAATAGATAAAACAAGCAGCAGTAGGAGTTTTATCTCTCCGGAGAGCTCCGAAGCTGGGTAAACTGCTCGTGTGCCTCGCCTCGATCTGCTCTTCGTGCGATCTCTGCCCCCCTCCGAACCACAAGGGGTCTGGTCCGCCGGCCCCATAGGTGTCCGTGGGTACGATCAGCCTCCCCGACAGTGATGGGCAGCAGATGGAAGGAGACATAATGGATTATCTCATAACTTTGTGGAAGGATAACCCGGAGACCTCTGAGATATTCTCTAATCCTGACAGGGTTGTACTTAGTCCCTACTTCATACTGTGTTTTAGTTCTTTGCACCCCTATCTCCTTTTTGCCTTAGTTTTGTTGTAGTGGCATCTGGGAGGTGTTTTAATTGTGTTTTGGTGAATGCAGAGTACTGCCTGGAGTATGATTTCTTCTCCGCAACAGTTCCAAAGTTTGATGCAAAAAAATCTGCTGGTCTCCTCCCAATGTTTGTTCGCAAGGAAGAAGACCTTCTTAACGCAAAGCTGGTTAGTTTTTCATAACTCTTGCTTTTTTTTAATTTCACGTGCATCCTTTTGCTGAGTTTGTCAATAAGTTTTTGTTCATGACGTTTCTTCAGTACATATGCTTTATAGTTTGTGTTCACCGGTCCTTTCATTCTTGGCAGGTTTTATTGATTCTATTCAAGCCAATTGACACAACGGCGCACTACAAAGGTGTAATGGTGAATAGATATCGTGGCAGCATTGACATCCTTGATTCACTTTCTTATGATAATATGGAAACGTCGCAATCGAGTTACCATGGGGACTGCCAAAATATCGTGAGTGTTTCTTAGCCTGATCCTCCTTTCACATTCTCTTGTTTGACACAGAGATTATTATGCCTTGTGTTGACAAAATATGTTGTTGTCTCTGTTTTGGTAATACTGCTTGAACTGACTATCATTTAGAAGTTGAACTTCTGCTAGTTTGTTTAGGTGGATATTATGCTAGTGTCGCTTTTTTATGTACCTGAACTTAACTATTTTGGTTAACATGTTTTAGACTTCATCTAATTTTGTCATTTCCGGCAGATGAAGAGATTTGTTGGGTTGCTCGAGGAGGTGTACGACAAGGCTGCGTACAAGGCGAGCAAGCAGCCTAACTGGGTGACTATTGCAAAGAGGCCGACTTTCATCGATGTTCAAGGTGAGAGTAATGATTGTGGTTTCTTTTCCGTGAAGTTCAGCTCTTCGTATGACGGCCATTTAGATTGTTGAAGACTTTGGTGATGTTGAAGTATGTTCTGTCTTTGTTCTTGTCTCATCATCCTTTGATTTTTCTTGTGTTTTTTTGCTGTGACGCTCCTGCTGTGGTTTTAGATATGCGTTACTAAACCATTGTTTTCACCTTTCTTTTTATTTGCAGGCTGCTGCAGATGACTGGAAGGCTGAGTTCATGCACACTCTGATTTTTAGCGAGAAGAATGAAGTCATGCGTTCAGAGCTCCCTAAAGAGATCCAGTCCTTTGGCCCGTGAATTCAAAGCATTAGTTTCATCTGTAGATTTGATTTCGTATAGATTTCTAGGTTTGGCAATGATTTGAACAATTCCGTAAAGATTTTGGTGTAAGAATGTTTTTGGTGATTTGTGTATCTACTATAGGTGAAGCACTACTACTTACGATGTTGTGGACAAATGCATTTGGTGTGAAGAATGATTTGGCTTTGTGAATTTCAATGTACTACGTCGTTTTTTCAGTATCCATGTGTTTAATGTTTTTGCCCCAACAGATGTACCTGAACTTCTGCCTCGGTTTTG
This sequence comes from Aegilops bicornis, assembly GCA_021605145.1. NCBI lineage: Eukaryota > Viridiplantae > Streptophyta > Magnoliopsida > Poales > Poaceae > Aegilops > Aegilops bicornis. Next base: position 366,626,844 of record CM038672.1, read on the forward strand.
GTTGAACTGCTTGATTTTTTGGTGTTGTTTATTATTGGGCCCCCAACGTATGATTGTAGAATTGAACTACTGCTTTGAGATGTGGCTGGGCTGCTATTTTCAGATGGAGAGGATATTCTGTGTTGTGTAATGTATTGGTAATTTTCAACCCAACCAATATGTACACTTTTGCGTAGAATCTGTATTTGTATTTCATGGAATACAACACGAGCACTTGCTCTCATTTCAAACCAGAACTTCTGTAGTAATATTACTTGAACTTCATTCTGTATGTTTTTCATGTTTGTTTGCTTGCACTTTCATGAAATACATCACCAGCCAATCTATTCTTGTCATACCATACCAGACTTCTGCAGTAATATTACTTGGACTTCACAATGTATGTTTTTCATGTTTGTTTTTGCTTGCACTTTCATGCAATACATCACCAGCACATCTATTCCTGGCATAGCATACCAGGAGTTCTGCAGTAATATTACTTGAACTTCACAGTGTATTTTTTTCATGTTTGTTTTTTGTTTGCACTTTCATGCAATACATCATCATCAAATCTATTCATGTCATAGCATAAAAGGACTTCTGCAGTAATATTACTTGAACTTCACGTTGTATGTTTTTCAATTAAACACTGCTTGCACTTTCATGCAGTACATCACCAGCACGTCACTTCCTGCCTTAACATATCAGGACTTCTGCAGTAATATTACTTGAACTTCACAGTGTTTATTACCAGGGGGATGATGATATAATGTTCTAATTGTGTTAATTGACCTATTTCTAATTGTTCATGAGCCTTGCGCTCCTCCTAGGCTTTGGCGGTAGAGGTTTTTGCATGACATGTACCTCTTCCTCTTCATCGTCCTCTTCCTCTTCATCGCCGTCTTCCTCTTCCTCTTCGTCGTCGCATTCCACTTCCTCTTCATCTTCATCTTCCTCTTCTCCGTCATTGTCTTCATGTTCGTCTTCCTCTTCATCTTCCACCACCATCTTGTTGTTGGCTCTAGGTCTTGTTTTCTGTTTCTTCTCTGGTATTTTGCTTGTCTTTTCAGCATCTGCGCGCTTCGGGCATGTTCTTGTATTATGTGGTTCATACTCCTTGCATACGCTACAAAGCCTGCTGCTTGCTTTCCGTGGGTGTGGTCCCTTCTTTTGTTCCATAACTTTGGGCTGCTGTTTCTGAGATTTTGGTTGCTTGACCTCTTCAGCAATGTTTCCCTCCAAGAGTGTTGGGCAGGTCAGCTTGTTGTGTCCTGCAACCTGGTTGCACACACTGCATTTCCTATGTCCAAGTGGCACTCCGTTCTCGTCGTGCACGACGACTCTTCCTGCAGGTGGTGCCTTTATTTGAGCTCTCTTGTCACTTTTCTTTGCTGCAGTAATTTTCTTCCTACCCTTTGTTTCAGAATACAACGGCAATTTCATCGTCTCTTGCTGTTGCTGCTCCATTGACTGGCCATCACCCTGCTTGTATTGGCTGGCTTCAGCGGCGGCGTTGAGCATTTCAGCTGCATAATAATGAAGGTCATCTTCAATTGCAGCGTCCTCTTCACCATCCTTTCACAAGATCCGCTTGATTTGCTGAATGTATTGCATTAAGCTCTTCCACAGGCCTCTTGAGAACATAGTATGCTCTGTCATATTGCTGGTCACATCTCATCGCTTTCTTGTTAACCATCAAATTCAGCTACAACAATATGTCTTGCTTCGATAGCCTTGAGCTGCCATCCGATGCCGTTGTGTTGTAATCCCTTGTATCAAAAGTTGGTTGTGATCTTGCAGTCTTTGTGTACCGTTTGAGGATATACTTGTTTGGAAAATTGTCAGGCTTGAGGTAGTCAAGTATGTTCATGATGTGAAGGCAGAACATGCCTGCATTTTTGTGATGAATGCAGAATGCATAGTTTGAGAGCCAACAATGAGTTTCATAAATTTTGATATGATACCAGCAGTCTAGCTATTTAATGAGGTTGTTTTTTTCGCTCACATGTGTGTGTCCAGAGCTTGCATTCACACTCATATATTTCATTCTCTGGGTCAGCTACAACCTGGAATTCATGCTTTGACCAGGAAAATCTTTCTTCATCATCATTGCCAGGCTTGTTGTGGTAGTACACAAGGTACTTAGTTGGCTCTGCTGTACGCTTTGCGCGGAATAGCGTTGCCTTTCTCATCCTATTTCTCATCTCGGTGTACACGGCTCTCGTGTACTTGATCGACATGTCTTCCTCATAGCCGTAAGTTGTTTTTGTCACAGGATTGGTCTGCACATGTCAAAAAGTGAGATATTAGTCGAAGCAGAGTCATGGTTTTCATTTTTTAAAAATTCAAAGTGCACATGTTTGAATGTAAAACAGAACATGGTGGGGGTGTTTTGTACTTGTCATCATACCATGCTGGTCATTGTTTGCTCGTTCTCCTTCTGCATCCGAGTTTGTATGCAAGCATTGACCCGCCTAGCAAACTTGTGTAGGTTACGGGTCCCCTTGACAAACCCTTTCTTTAGCACGTGGTTCATGCTCTCGCTTCGTTGTGTGGAAGTCATTCTAGCACAGAAAATGTTTTTGTGATATGCTGAAACCCACATCTTCCTATCACTCCAGAGCTGCATCATCATCTAGTCGTTCTCCAGGTTGTACTTGTGCACGAGTTTAGCCCAGGCATCTTCAAACTCCGTTGGCATCAGCGGCCAGTTTAATATAGCCGTGAACTCCTCTTTGAATTTTTTATACTTTTTGTACAGCAACGCGAGGTATTCCCTGTACTTATTCATGATGTGCCAACGGCATAGCTTGTGGACGGTGTTTGGAAATGATTGTGGTATAGCTTTCGCCATCGATGGGCATTGGTCTGCATGAATTAAAAAAATGAAACTTGATTATTCTTTTGTACTGATGGTGAACTTATGTTGTACAAATACTTGAACTTCACATGCAGCAGTATGGTATCTAAGAATGTCACATATATTTTTTGTTTACAGCAGTGTTGCTGAACTTCTGAGGTATCAGTGCTTGAACTTCACAGTTAGTATTAGGACAAACTAGTAGTGTCGCAATCAAAAATTTTCTTAAAGCATTGTTGCTGAACTTCTGTGGTGGCAGTGCTTGAACTTCACATAAATAACTATATTTTTTCTGAACATGTTACATGTTTTCTTCTTTACATCTATCTGTCATTGAACTTCTATGATTCCTGCACTTGAACTTCACATTCATGACCAGTTTTTTCTAAACATGTGACATATAATTTTGCTTTCTTCAACTGTTAGTTGGACTTATGTGCTAACAGTGGTTGAACTGCTTGCTGTATATTATTTTCAGATAAAACCAAATATACCCAAAACAGGCCCACGCACTAAAAAGATTATGAAACTTGAGGAGTTTTTTATTTGAACTCATCTGTTAGAATGCAAGTTGGGTGCTTGTTGTTCATGCACCGTAGAAATGTATCGAACAACCACTTGAATTACTTTGCATATTCGTCTCTTATCGTATGACAAAGAAATATCGATTGATCGCAAGTGATGGTTTGTTCCAACAAACACTCCCAGGGGCATGTGAAATCTGTTGGTCTTGTAAGTCGTGTCGAATCTTACGCAATCGCCGAAGTCTTGATAGGCTCCTCGGCAGCTTGCATTGGACTAGAAAATGTTTTTAATTGTCTTGTCCTTGCCCACTTGGATGTCATAGAAAAACTCATCATTTATCGCCTTCATGTCTTTGAAGAATGAAACAAGTTTCAATACATCATCTAAATCATCTTTCCTTGCATTCATGGCTTTCTGCAAATCACATGAAAACATGCATTTGTTCATTTTTTGCTAGCAAAGGATGTGAGCTAGGATGCTATTTTTACATTGCTATATGTTGGTGTTTGAGTACTTACTGGTTTAGCAGGTCTCGTCCGGTCATGCTTAGTAAGTAGCTTCCATCTTCATTTTCAGATAGCATTGACATGATTGTTGTGTGCTTGACATCATGGTACTGCAAGAGCTTTACGTACTCCAAGATAGTGGGGTCATAATTCTTGTGTGAGTGCCAAAACTGTTGGGGAACGTAGTAATTTCAAAATTTTCCTACGCACACACAGGACCATGGTGATGGCATAGCAACGAGAGGGGAGAGTGTTGTCTACGTACCCTCGTAGACCAAAGCGGAAGCGATCACAACGTAGAGGAAGTAGTCGTACGTTCTCCTCACGATCCTGCCGATCCCAGTGCCGTTACTCCGGCACCTCCGAGTCGATGATGACGTAGAGGAAGTAGTCGTACGTTCTCCTCGCGATCCAGCCGATCCCAGCGCCGTTACTCCGGCGCCTCCGAGTTCTTGGCACACGTTCAGCTCGATGACGCTCCTCGGGCTCCGATCCGGCAAAGCTCCGGGAGAGGGAGTTCCACAAGACGACGGCGTGGTGACGATCTTGATGTTTCACTGACGCAGGCTTCGCCTAAGCACCGCTACGATATGACCGAGGTGGAATATGGTGGAGGGGCACCGCACACGGCTAAGGAACGATCTCAAGGATCAACTTGTGTGTCCTAGGGTGCCCCCACCCCGTATATAAAGGAGGGAGGGAGGAGGTACGGCCACAAGGGGGCGCACCATGAGGAGGGGGAAACCTACTCCAAGTAGGTTTCCTCTCTTCCTTATCTTATTTGGAGGGAAGGAAGGAGTACTAGTATTTAGGAAGTAGTACTAGTAGTAGGAATAGGAAGAGGGGAAGGAGAAAGGAAGGGGCGGCCCCCCTCCCCAGTCGGATTGGGCTTGGGCGCGCCTCCCTTGTTCCTTCTCCTTCCTCCTACATGGGCCCAATAACGCCCATATACCTCCCGGGGTTCCGTAACCTCCGGAGCTCCAAACTTCTCCGGAACCTTTCCGGTGTCCAAATATATCCGTCCAATATATTAATCTTTATGTCTCGGCCATTTCGAGACTCCTCGTCATGTCCGTGATCATATCCGGGACTCGAACAACCTTGGTACATCAAAATACACAAACTCATAATATAACCGTCCATCGAAACCTTAAGCGTGCGGACCCTACGGTTCGAGAACAATGTAGACATGACCGAGACACATCTCCGTCAATAACCAATAGCGGGACCTGGATGCCCATATTGGTTCCTACATTTTCTACGAAGATCTTTATCGGTCAGACCGCATAACAACATCGTTGTTCCCTTTGTCATCGGTATGTTACTTGCCCGAGATTCGATCGTCGGTATCCAATACCTAGTTCAATCTCGTTCTTGGCAAGTCTCTTTACTCGTTCCGTAATACATCATCTCACAACTAACTCATTAGTTGTAATGCTTGCAAGGCTTATGTGATGTGTATTACCGAGAAGGCCCAGAGATACCTCTCCAGAGCAATCGGAGTGACAAAACTTAATCTCGAAATACGCCAACCCAACAAGTACCTTTGGAGACACCTGTAGTACTCCTTTATGATCACCCGATTCACGTTGTGACGTTTGGTAGTACCCAAAGTGTTCCTCCGGTAAACGGAGTTGCATAATCTCATAGTTACAGGAACATGTATAAGTCATGAAGAAAGCAATAGCAACATACTAAGCGATCAAGTGCTAGGCTAACGGAATGGGTCATGTCAATCAGATCATTCTCCTAATGATGTGATCCCGTTAATCAAATGACAACTCATGTCTATGGTTAGGAAACATAACCATCTTTGATTAACGAGCTAGTCAAGTAGAGGCATACTAGTGACACTCTGTTTGTCTATGTATTCACACATGTATTATGTTTCCGGTTAATACAATTCTAGCATGAATAATAAACATTTATCATGATATAAGGAAATAAATAATAACTTTATTATTGCCTCTAGGGCATATTTCCTTGATCTCCCACTTGCACTAGAGTCAATAATCTAGTTCACTCAAGAATGATTCTAACACCCATGGAGTCTTGGTGCTGATCATGTTTTGCTCGTGGAAGAGGCTTAGTCAACGGGTCTGCAACGTTCAGATCCGTATGTATTTTGCAAATCTCTATGTCTCCCACTTGGACTTGGTCCCGAATGGAATTGATCGTCTCTTGATATGCTTGGTCCTCTTGTGAAATCTGGATTCCTTTGCCAAGGCAATTGCACCATATTGTCACAGAAGATCTTCATTGGTCCCGATGCACTAGGTACAACACCTAGATCGGAAATGAACTCTTTCATCCAGACTCCTTCATTTGCTGCTTCCGAAGCAGCTATGTACTCCGCTTCACATGTAGATCCCGCCACGACGCTTTGTTTAGAACTGCACCAACTGACAGCTCCACCGTTTAACAAAAACACGATCCGGGTTTGCGATTTAGAATCGTCCGGATCGGTGTCAAAGCTTGCATCGACGTAACCATTTACGACTAGCTCTTTGTCACCTCCATATCGAGAAACATATCCTTAGTCCTTTTCGGGTATTTCGGGATGTTCTTGACCAGCATCCGATGATCCACTCTGGATTACTTTGGTACCTTCTGCCAAGCTTACAGCTAAGCATACGTCAGTGCGGTACATGACATTGCATACATGATAGAGCCTATGGCTGAAGCATAGGAACATCTTTCATTTTCTCTCTATCTTCTGCTGTGGTCGGGCATTGAGTCTGACTCAATCTCACACCTTATGTCTGGTAAAAAACCTTTCTTTACCTGATCCATTTTGAACTTCTTCAAAACTTTATCAAGGTATGTGCTTTGTGAAAGTCCAATTAAGCATTTTGATCTATCTCTATAGATCTTGATGCCCAATATGTAAGCAGCTTCACCAAGGTATTTCATTGAAAAACTCTTGTTCAAGTATCCCTTTATGCTATCCAGAAATTCTATATCATTTCCGATCAGTAATATGTCATCTACATATAATATCGTAAATGCTTCTGAGCTCCCACTCACTTTCTTGTAAATACGGGCTTCTCCAAAAGTCTCATATAAACCCAAATACTTTGATCACACTATCAAAGCGTTTATTCCAACTCCGAGATGCTTGCACCAGTCCATAAATGGATCATTTGGAGCTTGCACACTTTGTTAGCTCCCTTTGGATCGATAAAACCTTACGGTTGCATCATATACAACTCTTCTTCCGAAACCCATTCAGGAATGCGGTCTTTACATCCATTTGCCAAATTTCATAATCATAAAATGCGGCAATTGCTAACATGATTCGGACAGACTTAAGCATCGCTTCTGGTGAGAAGGTCTCATCGTAGTCAATCCCTTGAACTTGTCGAAACCCCTTTGCGACAAGTCGAGCTTTGTAGACAACAATATTACCGTCGGCGTCCGTCTTCTTCTTGAAGATCCACTTGTTTTCTATTGCTTGCCGACCCTCGGGCAAGTCAACCAAAGTCCACACTTTGTTTTCATACATGGATCCCATCTCAGATTTCATGGCCTCAAGCCATTTTGCGGAATCTGGGCTCACCATCGCTTCTTCATAGTTCGTAGGTTCATCATGATCTAGTAGCATGACTTCCAGAACTGGATTGCGGTACCACTCTGGTGCGGATTTTATTCTGGTTGATCTCTGAGGTTACGTAGTAACTTGATCTGAAGTTTCATGATCAACATCATCAACTTCCTCACTATTTGGTGTAGATATCGCAGAAACTGGTTTCTCGTGATAAACTACTTTCAAATAAGGGAGAAGGTACGATTACCTCATCAAGTTCTACTTTCCTCCCACTCACTTCTTTCGAGAGAAACTCCTTCTCTAGAAAGGATCCATTCTTAGCAACAAATGTCTTGCCTTCGGATCTGTGATAGAAGGTGTACCCAACTGTCTCCTTTGGGTATCCTATGAAGATACATTTCTCCGATTTAGGTTCGAGCTTATCAGGTTGAAGCTTTTTCACATAAGCATCGCATCCCCAAACTTTAAGAAAGCGACAACTTTGGTTTCTTGCTAAACCACAGTTCATAAGGTGTCGTTTCAACGGATTTTGACGGTGTTCTATTCAGCGTGAATGCGGCCGTCTCAAGAGCATAACCCCAAAAGCGATAGCGGTAAATCTGTAAGAGACATCATAGATCGCACCATATCTAGTAAAGTGCGATTACGATGTTCGGACACACCATTGCTGTGGTGTTCCGAATTGGCGTGAGTTGCGAAACTATTCCGTATTGTTTCAAATGTAGACCAAACTTCGTAACTCAAATATTCGCCTCCACGATCGGATCGCGAAACTTTATTTTCTTATTACGATGATTTTCAACTTCACTCTGAAATTCTTTGAACTTTTCAAATGTCTCGGACTTATGTTTCATTAAGAAGATATACCCATATCTGCTTAAATCATCTGTGAAGGTGAGAAAATAACGATATCCGCCACGAGCCTCAACATTCATTGGACCACATACATCTGTATGTATGATTTCCAATAAATCTGTTGCTCTCTCCATAGTACCGGAGAACGGGGTTTTAGTCATCTTGCCCATGAGGCACGGTTCGCAAGTGCCAAGTGATTCATAATCAAGTGACTCCAAAAGTCCATCAAGATGGAGTTTCTTCATGCGCTTTATACCGATATGACCTAAACGGCAATGCCACAAATAAGTCGCACTATCATTATCAACTCTGCATCTTTTGGTTTCAACATTATGAATATGTGTATCACTACTATCGAGATTCATTAAAAACAGACCACTCTTCAAGGGTGCATGACCATAAAAGATATTATTCATATAAATAGAACAACCTTTATTCTCCGATTTAAATGAATAACCGTCTCGCATCAAACAAGATCCAGATATAATGTTCATGCTTAACGCTGGCACCAAATAACAATTATTTAGGTCTAAAACTAATCCCGAAGGTAGATGTAGAGGTAGCGTGCCGACCGCGATCACATCGACTTTGGAACTATTTCCCACGCGCATCGTCACCTCGTCCTTTGCCGTTGTTAAGCAATCAGTAGTCCTGTTTCGAGTTGCAAATATTAGCAACAGAACCAGTATCAAATACCAGTGCTCTGCGAGCTCTAGTAAGGTACACATCAATAACATGTATATCACATATACCTTTGTTCACCTTGCCATCCTTCTTATCCGCCAAATACTTGGGGCAGTTCCGCTTCCAAAGTGACGATGCGCTTGCGGTAGAAGCACTCGATTTCAGGTTTAGGTCCAGACTTGGGTTTCTTCCCTTGAGCGGCAACTTGTTTGCTGTTCTTCTTGAAGTTCCTTCTTCTTCCCTTTGCCTTTCTTCTTGAAACTAGTGGTCTTATTGACCATCAACACTTGATGCTCCTTCTTGATTTCTACCTCCGCAGCCTTCAAAGACAAGTAAGAGCTCGAGCATAGTCTTTACTAACCCTTGCATATTATAGTTCATCACGAAGCCTTTGTAGCTTGGTGGCGGTGATTGAAGAATTACATCAATGACACAATCATCCGGAAGATCAACTCCCGGTTGAGTCAAGTGATTGTAATACCGGACATTACGAGTATGTGCTCACCGAGCACCCATTCTCCTCCATTTTGCAGCTATAGAACTTATTGGAGACTTCATATCTCTCAATCCGGGCATTACATTGAAATATCAACTTCAACTCTTGGAACATCTCATATGCTCCACGACTTTCAAAAGCGTCGTTGAAGACCGGTTCTAAACCGTAAAGCATGGCACCCGAACTATAGAGTAGTCATCAGCTTTGCTCGCCAGACGTTCTTAACGCGTCGTCGGTTGCATCAAGAAGCCTGGCACCTAGCGGTGCATCCGGACGTAACTCTTACGTGCAGCAATGAGGATAATCCTCGATTACGGACCCGATCCGTGTAATTGCTACCATCATCTTTCAACTTTGCTTTCTCAAGGCAGCATTAAAATTCAACGGAACAACAACACGAGCCATCTATCTACAAGCAGACATAGACAAGCAAGATACTATCGGTACTAAGTTCATGATAAATTTAAGTTCAATTAATCATATTACTTAAGAACTCCCACTTAGACAGACATCTCTCTAGTCATCTAAGTGATCACGTGATCCAAATCAACTAAACCATAACCGATCATCACGTGAGATGGAGTAGTTTTCAATGGTGAACATCTTATGTTGATCATATCTACTATATGATTCACGCTCGACCTTCGGTCTCCGTGTTCGAGGCCATATCTGCATATGCTAGGCTCGTCAAGTTTAACCTGAGTATTCTGTGTGTGCAAAACTGGCTTGCACCCGTTGTAGATGGACGTAGAGCTTATCACACCCGATCATCACGTGGTGTCTCGACACGACGAACTTTGGCAACGGTGCATACTCGGGGAGAACACTACTTGATAATTTTAATGAGAGATCATCTTAAAATGCTACCGTCAATCAAAGCAAAATAAGATGCATAAAGGATAAACATCACATGCAATCAATATAAGTGATATGATATGGCCATCATCATCTTGTGCTTGTGATCTCCATCTCAAAGCACCGTCATGATCACCATCGCCACCGGGCGCGACACCTTGATCTCCATCGTAGCATCGTTGTCGTTTACGCCATCTATTGCTTCTCGACTATCGCTACCGCTTAGTGATAAAGTAAAGCAATTACAGGCGTTGCATTTCATACAATAAGCGACAACCATATGGCTCCTGCCGATTGCCGATAACTTCGGTTACAAAACATGATCATCTCATACAATAAAATATAGCATCACGTCTTGACCATATCACATCACAACATGCCCTGCAAAAACAAGTTAGGCGTCCTCTACTTTGTTGTTGCAAGTTTTACGTGGCTGCTACGAAATTTGAGCAAGAACCGTTCTTACCTACGCATTAAAACCACAACGATACTTCGTCAAATAGACTCCGTTTAACCTTCTCAAGGACCGGGCGTAGCCACTCGGTTCAACTAAAGTGAGAGAGACAGACACCCGCCAGCCACCTTTAAGCACGAGTGCTCGTAGCAGTGAAACCGGTCTCGCGTAAGCGTCTGGCGTAATGTCGGTCCGGCCGCTTCATCTCACAATACCGCTGAACCAAAGTATGACATGCTGGTAGGCGGTATGACTTGTATCGCCCACAACTCACTTGTGTTCTACTCGTGCATATGACATCAACGCATAAAACCAGGCTCGGATGCCTTTGTTGGGGAACGTAGTAATTTCAAAATTTTCCCACGCACACACGGGACCATGGTGATGGCATAGCAACGAGAGGGAGAGTGTTGTCTACGTACCCTCGTGAGACCAAAGCGGAAGCGATCACAACGTAGAGGAAGTAGTCAGACGTTCTCCTCGCGATCCTGCCGATCCGAGTGCCGTTACTTGGCACCTCCGAGTCGATGATGACGTAGAGGAAGTAGTCGTCACGTTCTCCTCGCGATCCAGCCGATCCCAGCGCCCGTTACTCCGGCGCCTCCGAGTTCTTGGCACACGTTCAGCTCGATGGCGCTCCTCGGGCTCCGATCCAGCAAAGCTCCGGGAGAGGGAGTTCCGTCGGCCTGACGGCGTGGTAGCGATCTTGATGTTTCACCGGCGCAGGGCTTCGCCTAAGCACCGCTATGATATGACCGAGGTGGAATATGGTGGAGGGGCACCGTGACACGGCTAAGGAGCGATCTCAAGGATCAACTTGTGTGTCCTAGGGTGCCCCCACCCCGTATATAAAGGAGGGAGGGAGGAGGTGGCCGGCCACAAGGGGGCGCACCATGAGGAGGGAAACCTACTCCAAGTAGGTTTCCCTCTCTTCCTTATCTTATTTGGAGGGAAGGAAGGAGTACTAGTATTTAGGAAGTAGTACTAGTAGTAGGAATAGGAAGAGGGGAAGGAGAAAGGAAGGGGGCCAGCCCCTCCCCAATTCGGATTGGGCTTGGCGCGCCCCTCCCTTGTTCCTTCTCCCTTCCTCCTACATGGGCCCAATAAGGCCCATATACCTCCCGGGGGTTCCGGTAACCTCCGGAGCTCCAAATTTCTCCTAACCTTTCCGGTGTCCAAATATATCCGTCCAATATATTAATCTTTATGTCTCGGCCATTTCGAGACTCCTCGTCATGTCCGTGATCATATCCGGGACTCGAACAACCTTGGTACATCAAAATACACAAACTCATAATATAACCGTCCTTGAAACCTTAAGCGTGCGGACCCTACGGTTCGAGAACAATGTAGACATGACCGAGACACATCTCCGGTCAATAACCAATAGCGGGACCTGGATGCCCATATTGGTTCCTACATTTTCTACGAAGATCTTTATCGGTCAGACCGCATAACAACATACGTTGTTCCCTTTGTCATCGGTATGTTACTTGCCGAGATTCGATCGTCGGTATCCAATACCTAGTTCAATCTCAGATTCTTGGCAAGTCTCTTTACTCGTTCCGTAATACATCATCTCACAACTAACTCATTAGTTGTAATGCTTGCAAGGCTTATGTGATGTGTATTACCGAGAAGGCCCAGAGATACCTCTCCGAGCAATCGGAGTGACAAAACCTAATCTCGAAATACGCCAACCCAACAAGTACCTTTGGAGACACCTGTAGTACTCCTTTATGATCACCCGATTCACGTTGTGATGTTTGGTAGTACCCAAAGTGTTCCTCCGGTGGCAGGAGTTGCATAATCTCATAGTTACAGGAACATGTATAAGTCATGAAGAAAGCAATAGCAACATACTAAGCGATCAAGTGCTAGGCTAACGGAATGGGTCATGTCAATCAGATCATTCTCCTAATGATGTGATCCGTTAATCAAATGACAACTCATGTCTATGGTTAGGAAACATAACCATCTTTGATTAACGAGCTAGTCAAGTAGAGGCATACTAGTGACACTCTGTTTGTCTATGTATTCACACATGTATTATGTTTCCGGTTAATACAATTCTAGCATGAATAATAAACATTTATCATGATATAAGGAAATAAATAATAACTTTATTATTGCCTCTAGGGCATATTTCCTTCAAAAACACCAGCATGTCATCAGTTTGCATGAGCTGGTGATTATGATTGTACTCAATGTCCACTGCCACGCATGTGCCATCCTCTTGCACCTTCACCCTCATTTTTGCGTTGCAGCCCGTCCTTTGTGATGTTTTGTTTCGCTTCCTGTTGGCCTCTGAAACTGAAGATGTGTGTATCCCTTGGAAGGCACAAACAAAATACTTGTGGTTGTCATTTCCACCCGTTTTCCTGATTCCAAAACCAGCGTGTATGGCGTATCTGTTATAAAATTCCCTTGCTTTCTCTACATCTTTGAATCGCATCTTTAGTCTTGGTATTAGATAATCCGGTAGATCTGGTGTCTGCAGAAAAGAAAAAATTCCAATCAGCACCTTAGAATGCAGGTTTATGAACTTGTTATCCTGGAGGGGAGAAAATTTGCAGATAATACAAGAAGTGTATATAAATATTTTTGTCTGACTTACGTGCGTGTATGATCGCAACTCCGCCGGCATTGGCTGCTGTCCCTCTGGGATGGGGCATGGCGGAGTAATCATAGCACGATGCAGCAGTGGATCACGAGGAGGAAGGAGGGCTGAAGATGGCCTCTCTCTTGTTTGCGTTCTTTTTGCTTGAGGTGGTTGTGGAGGTATTGTGATCCTGTTCTTGGTTTGCTCTTTTGTTTTCTGAAGCAATCCATCTACCTTATGCCCCATACAATTCTAACTTGTAGCAGCAGCAGCAGGATCAAACGGTGGTAGTGTGCAGATCACTCTCCTCCATGTGTGTGTTGCTGTTGGATTTGTCCTGGGATCCGGTTTAGTTGCTTCGCTTTGGCATTGATGATGCACACCAGGATAACCTCCAGAGTTACACGCAGGACTTGAGCTAACCCCCTCTTCCATTGGTGTGTTTGGTAGTCTGCTGGTGGATACAAAGAATCCGCGGGGGATTTCTGGCGTCACCCAATCAGGTGGAGGCACAAACTTGTGTGGATAGGGCTGTGACCCAGCTTCTCGGTAGTATCCGTGTGTTTCAGGTGTCGTCCATTGTTGCTCTGGAGCAGGTTGGGAATGCTGTTTGTGCGTTTGAGGCGTGACCCATTGAGAGGGTGGTGCAACGCGTACAGGCTTTGCATTGTGAACTTGCTGCTTGGAAGTTCTAAGCTTCTTGATGCGTCTCTCGTCCTCCTGACATAAAAGGAAAAAATGTCTGTTAGCACACGGGTTATATCTGGATATACCTTCATAACTGAACTTAGCTTTGTTCACAGCCTGAACTTCTCATATAAAAGTGTGAGAGACATCACAGTAAGCACTGAAGTGAGCATCTGCGAATGCCTTTGTACCTGAACTGAGCACCATTCACAGAACGAACTTCACAGCGAGCGTTTTTAATTATGCAATATTGAATTACTTATATGTACCTGAGCTGAGCACTATTCACAATCTGAACTTCTTGTCTTGCAAAGGGCGAATATTGTCTACAGTTAGGAAACCTGAACCTTCACTAGTTTTTGGAATGGTTGGACTGCTAGTGCATACCAACCTGACCTTCAAGTCTCATCACATGCATGTTCTATTTTCATTTTTTATTTTTTTTTGAATGCGAAATGCTAATGTGAATGCAGGCAGATTTTATAGTGTTTGTAGCCTGGACTGAGGCTCATGCACTACTAGAACTTCTCATGGTTGTAAGCGGAGATTTCAAAAAAGCTTTTGTAGCCTGGACTGAGGCTCATGCACTACCAGAACTTCTCATGGTTGCAAGCAGGAGATTTTAAAAAAGCATTTGTAGCCTGGACTGAGGCTCACACATTACCAGAACTTCTTATGGTTGTAAGTAAATAACAAACCGAAGGAAGGAAGAAGTTCAACCATACCCTGGCTATAAGTTCGGCCAACCTTTTTCCAGCAGCTGATAGGCCACCTTGGGAACAATTCGTGGTGGAGGTATGAGAGGAATCCCATGGCAATCCTTGTCTTGCAGAGGGCGCGAAGTTCATCTGTTCGAAACCAGAAGGTCAGATAATGCAATATTGAAGAAGAAGGCAAAATTGGGGAGGAAGTTCATGTACTGTTGCAGCTGAATTTGAGGGCGCAGCAGATGCCGCCTCCGCGGAGGAGTTGCTCCGTTGGTCGCGCCGCTCGCCGCCGGTCCCGTCATCTGGTCTGCCAAGTCTTCGGGCGGTGGTGATGTGACGAGGATGCGGCTTCCTGAAGTCCATGGTGGTTTCGCCGCGTCCAGGCGACGCGGGTTCCCTCGCGTCGGCGTCCGCTGTCGCTCGCTCGCCCACGACGGTGGCCGGCAACAAGCTGTAGACAGAGGGGAGGCGGCGGACCCGGCCGGCCAGGAGCTGGTGAAGAAGGGGAGGCGGCGGATCCGGCAGGCTAGGATCTGTAGACGGGGGGCGGGGGGGGGGGGGGGGAGGGGGCGGATCCGGTGATCGGCGGCCACCACGGGGGGAGGTCGAGGGATCGAGGGAAGGAGTTGGGCTGGGGCCGCTCGGGATCGGGATCAGGTGGATCCTGCCGGGGAGGCCTCGGGATCGGCTGGGATCTTGTCGGGCCGGAACGGCAGTTCGAGAAGTTCAGGAGGGCCCTGTCGGGCCCTTATAGAGGCTACTGTGATCCGAATAACTATTCTAATCCTGGGATTAGAATAGTGCTACTATATATATATATAGATATAGCCAATGAAGAAAAATGACAGAAAATGTGAAGACAATGCAAAGTTGAAGAAAAATAAACAACTGAGGAATTTCAAAACTGAGGAAAAACTCAAATTGAAGATTTTCAACTTTGGTGGTGGCGTGACCCACCTTATAAGAATGATGATTTCAGACACCGCGTACAATTGTCGTAGGGCTCTGAGAATCAAATTCTTCGTTAATTTCTTCACACTTAGAGTGTTATTCTTCATTGATTGAAGAAAAACGTTTTTTCATGTGTTGCACATCTAAGTCATCAATTTTGCATAAGTTTTAGGATGAGTGTCCTTTTCAAAGAACATTCGAAGATTCTAAGATATTTAGCTCACACCGCAACTTGCTAAATCTCTTATCATCCAAGGGCTTTGTGAACATATCGGCTAGCTATTCTTCAGTCTTCACATGCTCAATAGAAATGTCGCCCTTCAACACATGATCGCGAAGAAAATGATGACGAATCTGAATGTGCTTTGTCTTCGAGTGCTGAACTGGGTTGTGAGCAATATTGATGGCACTCTCATTGTCACAGAAGAGAGGCACATTCTTCATGTTGACGCCGTAGTCCTTGAGAGTTTTCTTCATCCATAGCAATTGAGCACAGTAAGAACCAGCAGCAATGTACTCAGCTTCAAAGATGAAGCGGTGATACGCAATTCTGTTTCTTCGAGGACCAATAGACCAAAGATCGTCCGAGGAAATGACATGTACCAGATGTTGACTTGCGGTCCACACGATCACAAACATAGTCAGAGTCAGAATATCCAATGAGATCAAAAGCCGAGCCCTTGGGGTACCATAATCCAAGTGTTGGTGTGTGAGCTAGATATCGAAGAATATGCTTCACAGCCTTATGGTGTGATTACTTCGGTGTAGCTTAAAATCGGGCACACATACAAACACTAAGAATTATTTCTGGCCTAGATGCACATAAGTACAATAAAGAACCAATCATGGAGCGGTATACCTTATGATCAAAGTCAATACCATTTTCATCAGTGCACAGTTAGCCATTTGTGGGCATAGGAATTTTGATGCCTTTGCAATCTTGCATGCCGAATTTCCTTAGTACATCCTTGAGGTATTTCTCTGAGATATGAATATGCCATTCTTGGCTTGACGAATTTGAAGACCTAATAAGAATTTCAATTCTCCCATCATAGACATTTGATATTCTTCACTCATCATATAGGCAAATTCATCACTATAACGTTGGTCATCTGACCAAAGATAATATCATCAACATATATTTGGCACACAAACAGTTCACCATCATAAGATTTAATGAAAAGAGTAGGGTCGAGTGAACCGGGTTTGAAGCCTTTCTTCATGAGGAATTCCTTCAAAGTATCATACCACGCCAGAGGGGCCTGCTTGAGGACATAGAGGGCCTTATTGAGTCTGAAGACTTTGTCAGGATGCTTTGGATCTTCAAAACACGGGGTTGAGCAACATATACTTCTTCCTCAAGCTTACCATTGAGGAATGCACTTTTCACATCCATTTTATATAAAGTGATATCATTATGGTTAGCATAAGAAAGTAATATGCGAATAGCCTCAAGTCTAGTAACAGGTGCAAAAGTTTCATCAAAATCAATTCCTTCAACCTGTGTGTAGCCTTGAGCTACAAGCCGTGCCTTATTCCTCACCACAAGGCCATTTTCATCTTGCTTGTTGCAGTAGATCCACTTTGTGCCAACGATATTGTGCTTGCGAGGATTTGGATGTTTGACTAGTTCCCAAACGTTGTTGAGATCGAACTGATGTAATTCTTCTTGCATGGCCTAAATCCACTCAGGCTCCAGAAATGCTTCATCTACCTTAGTGGGCTCTGTGATAGAGACAAAAGCATAGTGCCCACAAAAGTTAGATAACTGTGAAGCTTTTGAGCGTATGAGAGGACCTGGTGCTTCAATGTCATCAATGATCTTTTCAACTTGCAGTTCTTTTGCAACCGAGGATGAGGTGGCTGTCGTCGAGGAATTTGTTCCGCATTTTCTTCAGCATCATTTTCTTCAGTATTTTCTTCAGGTGCATTAGCTCGACGTTCTTCATGCTCTGGAATGAATTCTTCAGCAGATTCTTCGGTAGGAATGACATACTTAGTAGCCTTGAACTTGATAGATTCCTCAGGTGATGTTTCATCTATCACAGAAGGTAGGTGCTCTCTTTGCGGGCCATTAGTTTCATCGAACCGCACATCTATAGTTTCAACAACCTTGTGAAGAACGTTGTTGAAGACTTTGTAGGTGTGCGAGTCCTTTCCGTAACCAAGCATAAAACCTTGATGTGCTTTTGGTGCAAATTTTGAGTTGTGATGAGGATCTCTAATCCAACATTTAGCACCGAAGACTTTGAAATAAGTCACATTGGGTTTCTTGTCAGTGAGGAGTTCATAGACAGTCTTCTTGAAGAATTTGTGAAGATATACTTTGTTGATGATGTGGCACGCAGTATAAATTGCCTCAATCCAAAAGTGATGAGGCGTCTTGTACTCATCAAGCATAGTGCGAGCCATCTCAACAAGAGTCCTGTTCTTGCGCTCCACGACGCCATTCTGCTGAGGAGTATAAGGAGCAAATAACCCATGAGTAATACCAAGTTCATCAAGATAGTCATCAAGACCAGAATTCTTGAACTCAGTTCCATTGTCACTTCTGATGTGCTTGATCTTCACACCAAAGTTGGTTGAAGCCCTCGAGGAAAATCGTTTGAAGACTTCCTGCACTTTATGTTTGTAAGTAACAATGTGTACCCAAGTTTAACGAGAGTAATCATCAACAATAACAAAGCCATAGAGAGATGCATCATTTGTGACTGCTGAGTAATGATTAGGACCAAAGAGGTCCATGTGAAGCAATTCGAATGGTCGAGTAGTGGTCATGATAGTCTTCGCTGGATGCTTAGCCTTTGTCATCTTCCCAGCTTCACAGGCTCCGCATAAGTGATCCTTGAGGAATTTGACATTCTCAATGCCAATGACATGCTTCTTCTTCGCAAGCGTGTGCAAATTCCTCATGCCTGCATGACCAAGTCATCGATGTCATAGCCAGCCTTCTGAAGCTTTTGCAAGTAAGCACACGGCTGGTTGCGGTCCTGTAGAGAAATCAACAATATACAAGTCTCCTCTCCTAAAGCATTCGAAGACTTTGGAATTGTCAGCTTCCATAACCACAACACAACGATACTTGCCAAAGACAACAACCATATCAAGATCACAAAGCATTGAGACAGACATGAGGTTGTATCCTAAGGACTCGACAAGCATGACTTTGTCCATGTGTCGATCCTTTGTGATCGCAACCTTACCTAGACCCAATACCTGACTTTTGCCTTTGTCAGCGAAGATGATATGCTTCAGATGGGATGGTGATAAGGGAGCATCCATCAATAGATTCTTGTCACCAGTCATGTGATTTGTACATCCACTATCGAGGACCCACTCAGTGGCTTTTGGTTGATCATCCTGCAGGTGAATTAGTGAAGCTTACGAACTTCATATACTTCATTAGTGAAGAATATGACATCAGAATTCATGAGATCAATTTCATCAAGTAATAGAACAGATAAAGCAGTATGAGGATGTGAGAAATGAAAGTTCATTTCTTCATGATTAGCCTGCGTCCTTTCAGGCAATTTTCAGGTCTCCAGCAAATTCTTCAGACGTTCACGCACGTCTGGAGACCTGACCCTGCAGAAGAGATTAGTTCTTTTTCTTCACCACCCACATCTGAAGGGGTGGCAAAGAGTTCATCACTCTGCGAGCTCCATACGAGAAAGGTGGCATAGAAGCCAATCCATTTCGTTTCACATAAGAGGAGTTAGGGTAAGCATATGAATAAGCAGAGAAATTCTTCGAGGACTTATGAACATAATGATTAGAAGAATAATGCTCATATTCATAGCCCTTAGCTCTTACCTGCGAAACAGAGTTGTTAGCACGTTGATATTCATATGAGAACTTCGATCCTTTTGAGGAATTTGATCCATGTGAGGAATTTGGTCCGTGTGAGGACTTGGATCCATATGAAGAATTTGGTCCATATGAAGAATTTGATCTGGGGTTCCTATTCTTCACAGGTGGTGTCATGAGGACATTCATCTGAAGACTTCCAAGGCACCTTTTGGGAACCCAGATTTTCATCACAGAGGAACTGTTCCTGCAGTTAGTGCCAACATATCTAGCAAATACTTCACCATTCTGATTTTTGAACAATTTATAGTTGGAGTCAAAAGACTCATCAGAAGAATGAGGAGATTCACATGTAAAGCCAGATAGATTAGATGGATCAACTGTAGGTCCCTTTGCAGCAATCCATGAGGTTTTGGGGTACTGCTCAGGCTTCCAATATGTACCATCAGCATTAAGTTTCCCCTCAGAGGCAATACCCTCTTTCCTAGGGTTCCTGTTGAGGATCTGCTTTTTAAGCACATCAGAAAGAGTCTGATGCCCTTTGAGGCTTTTGTACATGCCTGTCATGTACAATTCCTTTAGCCCTGCATCGTCAGTGATACTAGCAAAGTCCTCAGATGAGGAATTAGTGATAGCAGACGCAGGTGAAGAATTTGTGCATTAGAAGCATTTGAACATTCAGGTGAAGAATTAGCAGATTCACGTTCAATGCATTTCAAACATGGAGGAAAAAATTCTTCCTGAGCAACGTTGATTTGTTGAGCAAGTAATGAATCACACTCCTTCTGAACATCTTCATAACTCACTCTTAGCTTCTCAAGATCTTGCTTTATTTGAAGAAATTCATAAGAAAGCTTCTCATGATCAGATAAGAGAGTGTTATGATGACCTTGAAGGTTGTCAAACCTGGTCTGAAGTCTCTGAAGATTTTCAGTCAAGGTTTTAGTGCGATCCATTTCTTCACCCAACATATCATCACTTTTGTCTAGCATGTTTTGAACCTTTTCAAAAGCCCTTTGTTGTTTCACAGCAATTTTAGCAAGTTTAGAATAGCTGGGCTTGAGGTTTTCGTCAGATTCATTCTCACTTGATTCAGAGGAGGTATATTTGAGTACCTTGGCAACCTTTGCCATGAAGCAATAGGTGGGAGAGTAGTCATCATTGAAGGAAATATGCCCTAGAGGCAATAATAAAGTTATTATTTATTTCCTTATATCATGATAAATGTCTATTATTCATGCTAGAATTGTATTAACCAGAAACATAATACTTGTGTGAATACATAGACAAACAGAGTGTCACTAGTATGCCTCTACTTGACTAGCTCGTTGATCAAAGATGGTTATGTTTCCTAGCCATTGACATGAGTTGTCATTTGATTAACGGGATCACATCATTAGGAGAATGATGTGACTGACTTGACCCATTTCGTTAGCTTAGCACTCGATTGTTTAGTATGTTGCTATTGCTTTCTTCATGACTTATACATGTTCCTATGACTATGAGATTATGCAACTCCCGTTTACCGGAGGAACACTTTGTGTGCTACCAAACGTCACAATGTAACTGGGTGATTATAAAGGTGCTCTATAGGTGTCTCCGAAGGTACTTGTTGGGTTGGCGTATTTCGAGATTAGGATTTGTCACTCCGATAGTCGGAGAGGTATCTTTGGGCCCACTCGGTAATGCACATCATTTAAGCCTTGCAAGCATTGCAACTAATGAGTTAGTTGCGGGATGATGTATTACGAAATGAGTAAAGAGACTTGCCGGTAACGAGATTGAACTAGGTATTGAGATACCGACATCGAATCTCAGGCAAGTAACATACCGATGACAAAGGGAACAACGTATGTTATTATGCGGTCTGACCGATAAAGATCTTCGTCGAATATGTGGGAGCCAATATGAGCATCCAGGTTCCACTATTGGTTATTGACCGAAGACGTGTCTCAGTCATGTATACATAGTTCTCGAACCCGTAGGGTCCGCACGCTTATTTCGATGACAGTTATATTATGAGTTTATGAGTTTTGGTGTACCGAAGGTTGTTCAGAGTCCCGGATGTGATCACGGACATGACGAGGAGTCTCGAAATGGTCGAGACATGAAGATTGATATATTGGAAGCCTATATTTGTGTCACGCCCAATATGCGACCCTATCCAAAAGGAACTCGAAGGTCCCACCAAGGATAGACCCGCATATTGAAACGCTTTTGCAAGGTGGATATCATTACATCAACATTACATAATAGATGGGGGTACATACATAAGGCATACAATGCCACACGAATACAACATCATCTTACATAAGATCAACTTCCGAATACGGATGAAACATAAACTGAAACTCAAACGACATCCACCCTGCTAGCCCAGGCTGCCGACCTGGAACCTATCCCCTGATCGAAGGAGCAGAAGAAGAACTCCAAAACAAGTAAACATCGCTCTCGCGTCATGACCATCGCATAATCCTGTACCTGCAACTGTTGGTGTAGTAAACTGTGAGCCACGAGGACTCAGCAATCCCATTACCATGGGTAGACTAGCAAAACTTAATGGGAAAGGAAGGGATAAAATGGTGAGGTTGCAGCAGCGACTAAGCATATATGGTGGCTAACCAACGCAAATAAGAGCGAGAAGAGAGCAAGCGGAACGGTCGACAACTAGTAATGATCAAGAAGTGATCCTGAACTCCTACTTACGTCAGACATAACCCCGAAACCGTGTTCTCCTCTCGATCAACCCGAAAAGAGACACTCACGATTACGCTTTACGGTTGGTGTATTTTAGAAGAGTTTACTTCAAGTTTACTACAACCGGATATTAAGAAATTCCATCCGCCACATAACCGCGGGCACGGCTCTCAAAAGTTATACCTGCAGGGTGTCCCAACTTAGCCCATGATAAGCTCTCGCGATCAACGAAGGATATTCCTTCTCCCGGGAAGACCCGATCAGTCTTGGAATCCGGCTACAAGACATTTCGACAGTAATAAAACAAGACCAGCAAGACCGCCCGATGCGCCGACAATCCCGATAGGAGCTGCACATATCTCGTTCTCAGGGCAACACCGGATGAGACATGCTACGAGTAAAACCAAGCCTCGAGTTTCCCCGTGGTGGCCCCGCAGGCGGCTCGGTTCGAACCAGCACTTAGAGAAGCACTGGCCCGGGGGGCTAAAATAAAGATGACCCTTGGGCTCCGGAAACCCAAGGGAAAAAGGGCATAGGTGAGGCAAATGGTAAAACCAATGTTGGGCCTTGCTGGAGGAGTCTTACTCAAAGCGAACTGTCAAGGGGGTCCCATAAATCACCCGACCGCGTTAGGGACTCAAAATCCGGGAACATAATACCGATATGACGGAAACTAGGGCGGCAAGAGTGGAACAAAACACCAGGCATAAGGCCGAGCCTTCCACCCTTTACCAAGTATATAGATGCATTAATAACATAAGAGATATCGTGATATCCCAACCAAAATCCTGTCCACCATGGAGCAATCTTCATCTTCACCTGCAACTAGCAACGCTATAAGAGGGGCTGAGCAAAGCGGTAACATAGCCAAACAACGGTTTGCTAGGAAGGGTGACAAGGGTTAAAGGTTCATGGCAATTTGGGAGGCTTGAGCAGCAAGTGATAGGTAGCGCAGCATAGCGAAAGAACGAAGCAACTAGCATAGCAATGATAGTAATGAGATCCAGGGTAGCGGTCATCTTGCCTGAAATCCCGCAAGGAAGAAGAACGAGTCCATGAAGAAGATGAAGCCACGAAGATGAACCAAGCGTAGACGAACGAATCCTCACGATCGCAACGAAACAAGAACTATCGAGAAGAAGCACACAACATAGTAAACACACCACACATGAACAAGGCATGATGCACAACAAGCATGATGCATGACAAAGCTAGATGAGGCTACTCATGGCAAGAGATGATGCAAACAAGAGCAACACATCCAAGCAAGGTTAAATGAGGCCGGGAACAACATATAACAATTCCGGTAAGTCCTCATATGCAAATTTCAAAATTGGTCCAGATCTGAATAAACCTTAAGTTCAAGTTGTTAAACAACAAGTTAAGATGCACCAAGATGATCTACACGAAATTCTAGTCAAGTTACATGTAAAGTTCATTAAATTCGGAGCTACGGCCTAGAAGATATGAGCAAAAACAAGTTAAACATGGCATTGATGCAAAATGCATACAAACATCAAGCAAACACCTCAAAACAAGGATGAAACATGATAATATGAAGCTACATGCAAAATCAAGCAAGTTTCATATAGAGCACACTCAAAACGGAGCAACGGTTCAACACATACACATGATCATGAAAGCATCAAAACAATATGCTACAGCACCTCAATATGAAAACAAAAGGCATGATCATGAAGTACAGGTAAAGCACAACAAAACATGAACACTGAGTTAACTCCAGAAATCACTAGAACATGCTCAAAAGGACATGGCAAGATTGCAAATAATAACAGTTTCAGACTTATCAGGAAATAACATCAGTTTGCAATATTTAGAGCTATCAAACGACATGTTATACGAACTTATAATGGCAAAAAAAGGCATGGCATGGATCTACAAATTGCATAGAACAGAAGTCCTTTACTGACCATGAGCCAAAAAGGATCAGAAAATATGATGGCACCCATGTAAACATGGCAAGTTATATTACAGATTCATACATAGCAGGAAGAACAATAAGTAGGCATGTTGGTGAGCTTGAACCACTCACCACAGAGCAATACATGACATGGAAAGGCAACTCACAGTAAGAAGACATGTTTATGAAGCTAAGCATGACAAGAGAACGTTCATAGGGTGCATGGATCACTAGCAACAATCATGGCAACATTGAACTTAAAGTTAACAGGCTGACAACAACATTATTTAGTAATTTTGGAGCAAGATAACAACAAGTTACAGCAGACTATAAATGCAACCAGGGGCATGTATGGATAGATCATGACATGTATAACAAAACATCCTTAGTGAACATCTCCAGAATATGCATAGAATGACTTGTAGCAGCAGGTTAAAATAGCATCATGATATAGCAGATTCAGACATGCAAAACAGCAACAGCAAGTACCCTACTTAACAAGCTTGATGCACTCACTACACAACTCAAAAAAATACATGGAAGGCACCCCTGTAAAGATGGCATGGCATAGTTCAACACACATGTAGACATCAACCTCATAGGATGCACACATCAATCATGGCAAAAATGACAAAAGAGCAAGTTATTACAGTTTCAGCAGGTTAACATCATATAGCACTTGCAACGAAGATTCAGGCATCAAGATGAGCTCAAATGAACATGATGCAATGGAATGAAATGATGTACTCATCGGGCGAACAATTTGACATATTACACGTACGAAACGGAGCTACGGATGCAGAGATACGGCATGACAAACATGGCATGAAAATTACACAGAAACGGGGACTTAGCAGATTTGGACCTCGGGGGAAAAGTGGACGACGGGATCCCGCGGGCCGTCTGGATGGTCGGGCGGGTGGATCTCATCCCACCCGCCGGATCCGGCGACGAGGCGGCCGGCGACGGCGGCCGGAGGGCGGGCGGCACCGGAGGAGGCCGGGGAGGCCGGAGGGGCTCGGGGCCGGCCGGATCCGGTCCGGCCCGACCGGATCTGGCCGCGGGGCTCGGGCGAAGCTTCGGGCCGGGCGCGGAGGCGGCTTCAGCGAGGTGGAGCTCGGGCGAGGAAGCTCCGGCGGTGGCTCTGCGAGGAAGAGAGAGAGAGAGGAAACGCGTGAGGGAGAGAGAGAGAAGGAAGGACGGGCGGCGGGCTCACGGTGGCGCCCGGCCGACGGGCGTGGGTCGGCGGTGCGGTGCGGACGGCAAGCGGCGGGCGAGGAGGCGCTGGGCGCCCGATCATGGTAGCTGGCCGGGCGGGCGGCGCAGACGAGCCGGGCGGGCCCCGCCTTAGGCTCCAGGGCTCGGCGGGTGGCGGCGAAGTGGGGCTCAGCCCAGGCGACGTGGCGGCGCCGGAGAGGCCGGACGGTGGCGGCGGACATGTTCGGCGGCGGGGATTTTTGTCCGGTGGTGCGAGGTAGGGGAAGGCTAGGGTTAGACTGCAAATTTCAGAGGGGATCACTTATTTATAGGTAGAGGGAGCTAGGAGAGTCCAAATGGGGAGCGGTTTTCGGCCCCGCGATCGTGATCGAACGACCGAGAGCATGGAGAGGAGTTTGCTGGGTTTTGGGCCACTTTGGAGAGGTGTTGGGCTGCAAAGATAAGGAGGCTTTTACGGTTACCCGGTTAACCATTGGAGTACCAAACGACCTCCAAATGGCACGAAACTTGACATGCGGTCTACCGGTGCTATACCAAGGCCGCTTGGCAAACCTCGGTCCATTCCGAGAATGTTTAACACCCACACACGAAAAGAGGCACAAGGGGGCGCCGGGAGACATAGGAGTGTCGGATTGCAAAACGGACGACGGGGAAAAAGCTCGGATTCATGGAACGAACACGTATGCAAAATGAAATGCACATGATGACATGACAAAATGAAACACGCAAGCAAATGACATGGCAACGACGGTGAATAACTGACGGACACCTGGCGCATCGAATCCGGGGCGTTACAATTTGGATATCGGAAGTGTTCCGGGTGAAATCGAGATTTTACCGGAGTACCGAGGGGTTACCGGAACCCCCTGGAGCTTAATGGGCCATAGTGGGCCTTAGTGGAGAAGAGGAGAGGCGGCTAGGGCAGGGTCGTGCGCCCCTCCCCCTCTAGTCCGAATAGGACAAGGAGAGGGGGGCGGCGCCCCCCCTTTCCTTCCTCTCTCCCTCCTCTTTCCCCCCTTCTCCTAATCCAACAAGGAAGGGAGGGAGTCCTACTCCCGGTGGGAGTAGGACTCCTCCTGGCGCGCCTCCTCCTGGCCGGCCGCACCTCCCCCCTTGCTCCTTTATATACGGGGCAGGGGGCACCCTAGAGACACAACAATTGATCGTTTGATCTTTTATCCGCAGCGGTGCCCCCTCCACCATAGTCCACCTCGATAATCAGAAGCGGCGCTTAGGCGAAGCCCTGCGTCGGTAGAACATCATCATCGTCACCACGCTGTCGTGCTGACGAAACTCTCCCTCAACACTCGGCTGGATCGGAGTTCGAGGGACGTCATTGGGTTGAACGTGTGCTGAACTCGGAGGTGTCGTGCGTTCGGTACTTGATCGGTCGAATCGTGAAGACGTACGACTACATCAACCGTGTTGTGCTAACGCTTCCTCTTTCGGTCTATGAGGGTACGTGGAGAACACTCTCCCCTCTTGTTGCTATGCATCACCATGATCTTGCATGTGCGTAGGAATTTTTTTGAAATTACTACGTTCCCCAACAGTGGTATCCGAGCCTGGTTTTATGCGTAGATGTCATATGCACGAGTAAAACACAAGTGAGTTGTGGGCGATATAAGTCATACTGCTTACCAGCATGTCATACTTTGGTTCGGCGGTATTGTTGGATGAAGCGGCCCAGACCGACATTACGCGTATGCTTACACGTGACTGGTTCTACCGACGTGCTTTGCACACAGGTGGCTGGCGGGTGTCAGTTTCTCCAACTTTAGTTGAACCGAGTGTGGCTACGCCCGGTCCTTATGAAGGTTAAAACAGCACCAACTTGACAAACTATCATTGTGGTTTTGATGCGTAGGTAAGAAAGGTTCTTGCTAAGCCCAGTAGCAGCCACGTAAAACTTGCAACAACAAAGTAGAGGACGTCTAACTTGTTTTTGCAGGGCATGTTGTGATGTGATATGGTCAAGACATGATGCTAAATTTTATTGTATGAGATGACCATGTTTTGTAACCGAGTTATCGGCAGCTGGCAGGAGCCATATGGTTGTCGCTTTATTCTATGCAATGCAATCGCCCTGTAATGCTTTACTTTATCACTAAGCGGTAGAGATAGTCGTAGAAGCATAAGATTGGCAAGACGACAATGATGCTATGATGGAGATCAAGGTGTCGCGCCGGTGACGATGGTGATCATGACGGTGCTTCAGAGATGGAGATCACAAGCACAAGATGATGATGGCCATATCATATCACTTATATTGATTGCACGTGATGTTTATCTTTTATGCATCTTATCTTGCTTTGATTGACGGTAGCATTATAAGATGATCCCTCACTAAATTTCAAGATAAAAGTGTTCTCCCTGAGTATGCACCGTTGCCAAAGTTCGTCGTGCTCAGACACCACATGATGATCGGGTGTGATAAGCTCTTGAAAGTGCAACTATCCCTAGGTGGTTTTGGCAATTCATAACAACATATAGCTCATTGAGTTAATGCTATTCCAAGACAAATATTTCAGGAAAGCTCAATGAATGGCATGGCATGGATGATGAAAGTGGATCCCTCAAAATATCAAGGACAAAGGATTGGCTCAAGATCAAAATCTCAAGACTCTACATTTTACATTTTAGTGATCCAAGATCACATTGAGTCTATAGGAAAAGCCAATACTATCAAGAAGGGATGAGGTGTTGTTTAATGAGCCTTTTGCTTCATGTGCTTAGTGATATGCTCCAAAACCCTCCACTACTTTCTCACATCCACATATGACCTAAACCTAAAGTCAAACTCGGCCCTACCGATTCTTTCTATCCGGTGCCACCGAGTTCAGATGTCATAGCCACTGCCACAAACCCTAGGCAAATCGGTTTCACCGATAGGGATCTCGGTCTCACCGAGATGGGATTGTAATCTCTCTATTTCCCTTTCGTATCTTTTCGGTCTCACCGAAAGAGCGAATCAGTCCCACCGAGATTACAATGTAAACTCTTTGTTTCCCTTTTGTAACTTTTCGGTCTCACTAAAAGAGCAAATCGGTCCCACCGAGTTTACCTGACCAACTCTATGGTTAGCTAATTACCAAATTTGGTCTCACCGAGTTTGTGTAATCGGTCTCACCGAGAATACGTTATGCCCTAACCCTAACCATATCGGTCCTACCGAGTTGCATGTCAGTCCCACCGAAAACCCTAACGGTCACTAGGTTTACTAAATCGGTCTGACCGAGTTTGTTGATTCGGTCCCACCGAGTTTGGTAAATTGTGTGTAATGGTTAGATTTTGTGTGGAGGCTATATATACCCCTCCACCTCCTCTTCATTCGTGGAGAGAGCCATCAGAACAAACTTACACTTCCAACTTACCAGTTCTGAGAGAGAACCACCTACTCATGTGTTGAGGCCGAGATATTCCATTCCAACCATATGAATCTTGATCTCTAGCCTTCCCCAAGTTGCTTTCCACTCAAATCTTCTTTCCACCAGATCCAAATCCTATGAGAGAGAGTTGAGTGTTGGGGAGACTATCACTTGAAGCACAAGAGCAAGGAGTTCATCATCAACACACCATTTGTTACTTCTTGGAGAGTGGTGTCTCCTAGATTGGCTAGGTGTCACTTGGGAGCCTCCGACAAGATTGTGGAGTTGAACCAAGGAGTTTGTACGGGAAAGGAGATCGCCTACTTCATGAAGATCTAACGCTAGTGAGGCAAGTCCTTCGTGGGCGACGGCCATGGTGGGATAGACAAGGTTGCTTCTTCGTGGACCCTTCGTGGGTGGAGCCCTCCGTGGGCTCGCGCAACCGTTACCCTACGTGGGTTGAAGTCTCCATCAACGTGGATGTACGATAGCACCACCTGTCGGAACCACGACAAAAACATCCGTGTCTCAATAGCGTTTGAATTCTCCAAACCCTTCCCTTTACATTCTTTAAAGTTGCATGCTTTATTTTCCGCTGCCTATATACTCTTTGCATGCTTGCTTGAATTGCGTGATGATTGTTTGAATTTTTCAAAGATAGCTAAAATCTGCGAAAGTCTAAAATTGGGAAAAGGCATAGCTTTTAATTGGTCAAGTAGTATAATCACCCCCCCTCTAGACATACTTCAAGGTCCTACAAGTGGTATCATAGCTTTGGTCTCCATTTGCTTTGATTTCCATAGCTTTTGGTGGTCATAGCCTTGGTTTCACAACCTAGGAGAGTATGGCGTCTAGCGAGGGAAATTATCATCATAGAGGTCCTTACTTTGATGGAACTAATTTTGCTAGTTGGAAGCATAAGATGAAAATGCATATTCTCGGACATAACCCCGCCGTTTGGGCTATTGTGTGTATTGGTTTGCAAGGTGAATTATTTGATGGGAGAGAACCGAACCGTGAAGCTAGTGCGGAAGAGTTGAAGATGTTGCAATACAATGCTCAAGCTTGTGATATCCTCTTCAACGGATTGTGCCCCGAAGAATTCAACAAAATCAGCCGTCTTGAGAATGCAAAGGAAATTTGGGATACTTTGATTGATATGCACGAAGGTACCGACTTCGTCATGGAATCCAAGTTGGATGTGCTCCAAAGTCAGCTTGACAAGTTCAAAATGAAGGATGGTGAAGGTGTCGCTGAAATGTACTCTAGGCTTGCTCTTATCACAAATGAGATTGCCGGCTTAGGAAGTGAAGAGATGACCCATGATTCGTCATCAAGAAGATCCTAAGAGCATTGGATGAAAAATATGATACCGTGTGCACATTGATCCAAATGATGCCAAATTACAAAGATCTCAAGCCAACGAAAGTCATTGGAAGAATTGTTGCTCATGAGATGTCACTCAAGGATAAGGAGGAACTTCACAACAAGTCAAGTGGTGCTTACAAAGCCTCATGTAAAGCCCCCACATCATCAAGTGAGAAACAAACCTTCAATGAAGAATTGAGCTTAATGGTGAAGAACTTCAACAAATTCTACAAGAGTAGAAGCAAAGAAAGAAGCTCCAAGTCAAGGTCCTACAATGACAAAAGATCTTCTAGTCAAGAGCTTAATTGCTACAATTGTGGGAGACCCGACACTATTCCAATGAGTGTACGACACCCTACAAAAGAAGAGAAGATTCTCCCAAGAGAAGAAGTAGAAGAGAAGAATCACCACCAAGAGAGAGAAGGAGTAGAGATGATCGTTATGAACGAAGACCCTCACGGAGAATCAAGGATTCGGAAAGGAAAGACAATTCATCAAAGAGCTACACAAAACGAAGACATCAAGCTCATGTTGGTGAATGGGTATCCGGCTCCGACTCCAAGAATCACTCCGAGAGAAGCTATCACTCCGACTCCGAATACACTCAAGATGAAGGTGTTGCCGGCTTAGCACTTGTGTCAACCAACTCCTATGACATATTTGAATCACCAAATGAAGGAATTGGAAGATGCTTCATGGCCAAAGGTCCTAAGGTAACACACCCCGAGTATGTTGATTTTAATAGTGATGAAGATGACTTGCTAGGTGATGATGATTTACTTATTGACAACTCTAGTGATGAATACTATGATGAAACGTCAATTAATCATGCTAATCAAGATGAAACGAATGACAATGATAAGGAGAAAATTGAGCGTCTAACTAAAGAACTAAACACTCTTAAGTTAGCTCATGAAACTATCTTTGAAGATCATCGAGAACTTTTAAGGGCTCATGAGAAATTACGCTTTGAAAAGCTCAATCTTGAGCAAGAGCATGAGTTCCTAAAAGCAATCAATGATGATCTTCGTAAGAAAAGTTCTTCTTATATTGCCAGCGTTTACTCTTATCTACTTACATGCCTCAAGTCAAGTCTAGTAACAAGAACAAAAAGGATTCTTATTCTAGTAGTAACAATAACAATGCTAAATACAATATTGTTGCTTCTAGTAGTTCTCTTGATTCCACTAATGATTCTCCTAGCCAAGTTACACTTGAGCAAGAAAACAACTTACTGAAGGGAATTATAGAGAAAGGTGTATACAAGAGCCTTGCCGGGAGTAAGCAATTTGAGGAAATTGTACGCAAGCAAGGAAGGCACCGGAAGAATCAAGGTGTTGGTTTTGAACGAAAGTTCAATGCCAATGGAGTTGAGTGGGAAGAAGATCAATACCCCAAGACGAAGTTTGTTCCTCAACAAGAGAAGTATGATACTACTTCCTTCAAGGGAACACAAGCTCAAGATGATCTTCCACCACAAGACCACAAGAACAAAGGCGAGGACAAGCTTCAAGAGGAGATTGATGCATTTGAAGAAGCTCCTAAGGCCTTGGTCAAGTGGGTTCCCAAGACTACGTCAAGTTCTACTTCATCAAGCACGACTACTACACCAAGGATTCCCATCAAGATGATATGGATCCCGAAGAACAAGAACTAGATAGTTCTTGAGGGTGACTCCGCCAACACTTCTCACTCATATCATTATGGCAAGGACAAGTGCAATCAACTTCCATATCTTGCACTAGTTCAAGGAGTCACAAACCCTCATGTTGGTAAGGCAAGGGACAAGGTAACCTAATGTTTTCATGGACATCATTTTGTGTGTGTGCATCACTCTATGTCTATGGATATTCTTGTTTGTTCCTTGTGGGACTAACCTGTAGGTATTGAAAGTGCAACTCACTCCAAAGGATTGCTCCAAAAGATCTACATCAACATTGAGCATCCACATCTTCAACACCTACATGAAGTCATCAACGACAACCCAAGGTTAGTTTATCCCTCTAAGGGGGATCTCACATCTAGTGTGAGCTTAAATCTAAGAATTGAGTCAAAGCAACTCTAATGATGTGAACACATAAATGCTTTATGTAAAAGTGGTAACCCCACTTGAGCTTAAACGATGAGTATGACCTATGATAAAATGTTCTCATTTGACTCCTAAGTCAATATACTCATATATAGATGACCTAGTCATCGCCAATTGTTTGATAGATGCTAGAATTGGGTGTGCATGCTTTGTCACATATTTCATTTGTCATTTTATTGTGTGAGCATGTTGGTTGCATGTTTTACTCATTCGAGGACATCCACTTGTAGTTTGATTGATTGGTTTCGTTTTCTTTTGCCAAGTGGATGGAAAAGAATGCCTAAGAACCTTCTCTAGCTATCTATGCTCTTCTCGTCCCAAACTCTATTCATGCTACATCACAAAATTTGATCAAGTCAGATTCGAACCACTCTGTGTGAGGAGCACTCGGAGTACCCGATTCGTCATAGACTTAAACTTCCAAAACTTCTTTGTGATTTTCGGTCTGATCGATTCCTCCATTTCAGTCATACCGAGATTACTAAGTCGATCTAGGGTTTCAATCTCGGTGCAACCGATTTTAACTTCTCGGTCACACCGAGTTGTCAGAATCATATGAGTTATGCATCTCGGTGCCCCCGAGTTGTTCAACTCGGTCACACCGACAGTGTCGGGCTATATATATCACACGGGCAAATTTTGGAAAATTTTCTCCGAACCCTCTCGCCCGCGCATAGCTTGCTTTGCCTACTTGGTCTACGGATCGTCGACTTCGTTGCCAGCCGCCTCCTGTCGCTGGTCTCTGCCGCCGTCAACGGAATTCTCCTCCGTCGTTGCCGTCGTAGCAAGTTCACCGCCGAACTAGGGTATGAACTTGATCTCTGTGCTATCCTCGTCCGATTATCGGCACATTTTACTCGTAATGCATCTTGCCACGATTGAAACACTTCTACCCAGCCAAAACAATCCTTAGAATAGGTATGATTCGAAAATTTAGGGTTAGGTTTCCGCCGAAACCATCTCGGACCCACCGAGTTGAAAAACTCGGTCCCACCGATTTGGCTAACGCCATTGCACTAGTAAGTCTCGGTCTGACCGAGAATTACAAATCGGTGTGACCGATTTTAAGACTTTGTGAAACCCTAGCAGTCTCGGTGCCACCGAACTGTGACTCGGTCTAACCGAGTTTACTAGTTTAGGTTCCAAAACTGCTTCGGTATCACCGAGTTTGAAAATCGGTAGATCCGAAATGCTTTCTGTGGGAACTAAAACTAAGTTTTTCAATCATTCTTTTGCAAAAATCTCTGCATTTTGTGATGCTCATCCACTCTACCTCATCTATAACTATTCACAGGTCAGCAATCAAGGCAAGCATGTCGGACCAAAGTGACAGCCGAGCAGTCGAGGAGCAAATTCAAATGAGTGAGGGCACTAGTCCCTCAAGCAGCTCAGATGAGGGGAGCAGAAGCACTCCCAGCAATTTGCCCAAGGCTGCCACAAGGACAAGGAAGAAGAAGACCTCAGAGTCTGAGGATGAAGATTATGTGGCAGCTGAGGATGAGGCCAGTTCCAAGAAGAAAGTGCTCAAGAGAGAGCACAGCTCAACAGCAGTTAAGCCTGGAATGAAGATCAAAAGGCCAGCAGGCAGACAACCTATGTCCAAAGCCAGAGTCTCCACTCAAGCTGCTTTGGAGTCCCAACCCAAGGAACCTGCTGCTGCTGAAGGGAAGAAAAGGAAGGAAAGGGTCAAGAAGACCATGGCCAGGGTGATTGGGAAGCCTTCTTTGATGGAAGAAGAGGAAGAAGAAGAGGTTGTTGAGCCTGCACCCAAGGCACAAAAGCTGATGGGTGATGCCATAAAGTCAGGGGCTGCAACTTCAAAGCCCAAAGTTGCCCCCAAGCCCAAGAGTGCACCAATGAGAAATACCAGGAGTATACCAGCAACTGAGAAGAACAAGGCCCCAATGCCTGAGATTGATGCTAAAGAAGATGAAGAAGGACAGGTCCTAAGGAAGCTCAAACCCAAGATCCTAGACCACAATGATGCTCATCCTGTGGCTGAAAACATGAAGATCAGGAGAGATCAAGGGTTGAGGCTATGGAGAGAGACATATCCATATGCCACCAGGAGAAGGACTGATGTGGATTACAGGTTCCACACCAAGGAACAACAAGACTTCTATGAGACTATCTTGTTGGATAAGAAGCCCATAGTTTGTGATATGAGGTGGGTCGACTGGACCTACATTCAGGAGAATGAAGAACACTACCCCGAGGTGTATGACAGCTTCAAAGCTTGTGGAGTTGAAGATTTTGTTGGGCAGAAGCTCACAAATTGGAACGACGAGCTCATTATGCAATTCTACTCCACAGCACATTTCTATCCAGATGGCAGGATAGTGTGGATGTCTGAAGGAACACGATATCAGTCAACCATAGAGGAATGGGCAAGTCTGATCAATGCCCCAAAGGAAGATGAAGATGACTTGGACATTTATGCCAAGAAGAAGATGGGTCACAACTCAATGTCACACATGTACAAGGAACTCCCAGATGATGCACTTGAGTCCTTCAAGTCTGGATCAGTTCACTATCTTACGTCGGGCTGCCTACAATCAACTGGATCCTAAGGCACACTCTTTTGCCCAAATCAGGTGACCACAACATGATTAGAGGGCATGCAATCAATTTGCTTCACATTTTTGATGTGCCTCAAAAATTCAAAGTCATGAGCCTCATAGTTGAAACTAT
Organism: Aegilops bicornis; assembly: GCA_021605145.1. Lineage (NCBI taxonomy): Eukaryota > Viridiplantae > Streptophyta > Magnoliopsida > Poales > Poaceae > Aegilops > Aegilops bicornis. Next base: position 366,661,711 of record CM038672.1, read on the forward strand.
CAAGAGGACTGCAGCAGACCAGAAGAGGAGCTGTGGATATGCCCCACAGATTCAGGAGTTGATTAACTCAAAGATGGGCACAGGAAATTATCAGTTGGATAAGGAACACATGGTTCTCTATCCTGACTTTGAGGACAATCAAGTTGTCATGACTGAGAATGAACCAACATCAGTGCAAGCGCAAGAGAAGAAGGAGAAAGCAAGGCAAGAGAAGGCTGCCAAGATGCCAACTCAAGCAGAGGCATCTGAATACTTTCTGAAGGACAAGCAGGAGCAGCTTGGTTACTTGATAGCATCAACTCTGTGGATTGAGAAGGGGTTGGCCACCCTAACTCAAAACCAGGAGAGCCTAGAAAGAATCATGGAACAAAAATTATATGATCTTGATGTCAAAGTAACTAAGATTCAGTCAGCTGTGGAGTAGCTACAGGATGACATGCAGGAGAGGAAGGGCAGGACAACGACTGATGCATTTGCCAGAGTGCCACGAGCTCAGAGATCAGCTGCAGAGCCAATTCAAGACACCAGAGTCACTTCATCAGCTCCAACTAGAGCTCCAGCACAACTAGCTCCAGCACCAACTCCTTCAGCTCCATCTACATCGACTGAAGCCTTCGTTCTTGGAGTTCTCCGGACACCACCACCACCAGAAGACCAAGCCTAAGAGACGATATAGTCCTATGCATTTTCTAGGAACTTTTTGGTAACTTGTTGCCAAAGGGGGAGAAAAATCTATAGATCATAAGCTTCGAGAGAGAGAGATTTGCTTTTGTTCTCTCTTGTCTTTTTGGTTGAACTTTATTTGCTTTTGATTGGTTGAGATACTATGCAATTACCCGTAAGATTGATGCATTTTCTATGAACATTGCTGTTTGATCATAAGCTACACTATTATCTTACTTATCCTTATATGATCATTCACTTTGCTTGGTGATGAGTGCATGTATTTAATCTTTGTTATTTTGAGCGCTCCACCAAGATGTATGTGACATGGAAGAGTAACCCATGAGCCTAATTCCTTGTGCATTTGCAGTCCAAAGCAAATCTTAAAATATGCACAAATTTAGGGGGAGCTCTTGCTTATCACATACTTCTCAAAGCGACGATGTTTTTCAATTTTATTATCATTTGTCGAAGTTTTGATCTATATGTTGTCATCACTTACCAAAAAGGGGGAGATTGAAAGTGCAACTATCCCTAGGTGGTTTTGGTAATTCATAACAACATATAGCTCATTGAGCTAATGCTATTCCAAGACAAATATTTCAGGAAAGCTCAATGAATGGCATGGCATGGATGATGAAAGTGGATCCCTCAAAATATCAAGGACAAAGGATTGGCTCAAGCTCAAAAGCTCAAGACTCTACATTTTACATTTTAGTGATCCAAGATCACATTGAGTCTATAGGAAAAGCCAATACTATCAAGAAGGGATGAGGTGTTGTTTAATGAGCCTTTTGCTTCATGTGCTTAGTGATATGCTCCAAAACCCTCCACTACTTTCTCACATCCACATATGACCTAAACCTAAAGTCAAACTCGGCCCTACCGATTCTTTCTATCCGGCGCCACCGAAGTTCGGATGTCATAGCCACCGCCACAAACCCTAGGCAAATCGGTTTCATCGATAGGGATCTCGGTCTCACCGAGATGGGATTGTAATCTCTCTGTTTCCCTTTCGTAACTTTTTCGGTCTCAACGAAAGAGCTTAATCGGTCCCACCGAGATTACAATGTAAACTCTCTGTTTCCCTTTTGTAACTTTTCGGTCTCACTAAAAGAGCAAATCGGTCCCACCGAGTTTACCTGACCAACTCTATGGTTAGCTAATTACCAAATTTGGTCTCACCGAGTTTGTGTAATCGGTCTCACCGAGAATACGTTATGCCCTAACCCTAACCATATCGGTCCTACCGAGTTGCATGTCAGTCCCACCGAAAACCCTAACGGTCACTAGGTTTACTAAATCGGTCTGACCAAGTTTGTTGATTCGGTCCCACCAAGTTTGGTAAATTGTGTGTAATGGTAAGATTTTGTGTGGAGGCTATATATACCCCTCCACCTCCTCTTCATTCGTGGAGAGAGCCATCAGAACAAACTTACACTTCCAACTTACCAGTTCTGAGAGAGAACCACCTACTCATGTGTTGAGGCCGAGATATTCCATTCCAACCATATGAATCTTGATCTCTAGCCTTCCCCAAGTTGCTTTCCACTCAAATCTTCTTTCCACCAGATCCAAATCCTATGAGAGAGAGTTGAGTGTTGGGGAGACTATCACTTGAAGCACAAGAGCAAGGAGTTCATCATCAACACACCATTTGTTACTTCTTGGAGAGTGGTGTCTCCTAGATTGGCAAGGTGTCACTTGGGAGCCTCCGACAAGATTGTGGAGTTGAACCAAGGAGTTTGTAAGGGCAAGGAGATCGCCTACTTCGTGGAGATCTACCGCTAGTGAGGCAAGTCCTTCGTGGGCGACAGCCATGGTGGGGTAGACAAGGTTGCTTCTTCGTGGACCCTTCATGGGTGGAGCCCTCCGTGGACTCGCACAACCGTTGCCTTATGTGGGTTGAAGTCTCCATCAACGTGGATGTACGATAGCACCACCTATCGGAACCACGACAAAAACATTCGTGTCTCCAATTGCGTTTGAATTCTCCAAACCCTTCCCTTTACATTCTTGCAAGTTGCATGCTTTATTTTCCGCTGCCTATATACTCTTTGCATGCTTGCTTGAATTGCGTGATGATTGCTTGAATTGTTGAAAGATAGCTAAAATCTGCCAAAGTCTAAAATTGGGAAAAGGCATAGCTTTTAATTGGTCAAGTAGTCTAATCACCCCCCCCCCTCTAGACATACTTCAAGGTCCTACAGCTCTATGTCCATCTACAATGGGTGCAAGCCAGTTTTGCACACGCAGAATACTCATGTTAAACTTGACGAGCCTAGCATATGCAGATATGTCCTCGGAACACCGAGACCGAAAGATCGAGCGTGAATCATATAGTAGATATGATCAACATAGTGCTGTTCACCATTGAAAGCTACTCCATTTCACGTGATGATCGGTTATGGTTTAGTTGATTTGGATCACGTGATCACTTAGAGTATTAGAGGGATATCTATCTAAGTGGGAGTTCTTAAGTAATATGATTAATTGAACTTAAATTTATCATGAACTTAGTACCTGATAGTATCTTGCTTGTCTATGTCGATTGTAGATAGATGGCCCGTGTTGTTGTTCCATTGAATTTTAATGCGTTCCTTGAGAAAGCAAAGTTGAAAGATGATGGTAGCAATTACACGGACTGGGTCCGTAACTTGAGGATTATCCTCATTGCTGCATAGAAGAATTACGTCCTGGAAGCACCGCTAGGTGCCAAACCCGCTGCAGGAGCAACGCCAGATGTTATGAACGTCTGGCAGAGCAAAGGCGATGACTACTCGATAGTTCAAAGGTGCCATGCTTTACGTCTTAGAACTGGGACTTCAACGATGTTTTGAATGTCATGGAGCATAGGAGATGTTCCAGGAGTTGAAGTTAATATTTCAAGCAAATGCCCGGATTGAGAGAGATGAAGTCTCCAATAATTTCTACAGCTGCAAGATGGAAGAGAATAGTTTTGTTAGTGAGCATATACTCAAAATGTCTGGGTATAACAATCACTTGATTCAACTGGGAGTTAATCTTCCGGATGATAGCGTCATTGACAGAATTCTTCAATCACTGCCACCAAGCTACAAGAGCTTCATGATGAACTATAACATGCAAGGGATGGATAAGACGATTCCTGAGCTCTTCGCAATGCTAAAGGCTGCGGAGGTAGAAATCAAGAAGGAGCATCAAGTTTGATGGTCAATAAGACCACTAGTTTCAAGAAAAAGGGCAAAGAGAAGAAGAAGGGGAACTTCAAGAAGAACAGCAAGAAAATTGCTTCTCAAGAGAAGAAACCCAAGTCTGGACCTAAGCTTGAGACTGAGTGCTTCTACTGCAAGGTGATCAGTCCTTTGAAGCGGAACTTCCCAAGTATTTGGCGGATAAGAAGGATGGCAAGGTGAACAAAGTTATATGTGATATACATGTTATTGATGTGTACCTTACTAGAGCTCGTAGTAGCACTGGGTATTTGATATCTGGTTCTGTTGCCAATATTTGCAACTCAAACAGGGACTACGGATTGCGAACACCGGCCAAGGACGAGGTGACGGCAGCGTGGGAAAGCGGTTCCAAAGTCGATGTGATCGCCGTCAGGCACGCTACCTCTACATCTACCTTCGGGATTAGTATTAGACCTAAATAATTGTTATTTGGTGCCGCGTTGAGCATGAACATTATATCTGGATCTTGTTTGATGCGAGACGGTTATTCATTTAAATCGAGAGAATAATGGTTGTTCTATTTATATGAGTAATATCTTTTATGGTCATGCACCCTTGAAGAGTGGTCTATTTTTGATGAATCTCGATAGTAGTGATACACATATTCATAATGTTGAAGCCAAAAGATGCAGAGTTGATAATGATAGTGCAACTTATTTGTGGCACTACCGTTTAGGTCATATCAGTGTAAAGCCCAAGAAGAAACTCCATACAGATGGACTTTTGGAACCACTTGATTATGAATCACTTGGTACTTGCGAACCGTGCCTCATGGGCAAGATGACTAAAACGCCGTTCTCCGGAACTATGGAGAGAGCAACAGATTTGTTCGAAATCATACACACAGATGTATGTGGTCCGATGAATGTTGAGGCTCGCGGCAGGTATCATTATTTTCTCACCTTCATAGATGATTTAAGAAGATATGGGTATATCTACTTAATGAACATAAGTCTGAAACATTTGAAAAGTTCAAAGAATTTCAGAGTGAAGTTGAAAATCATCGTAACAAGAAAATAAAGTTTCTACGATCTGATCGTGGAGGAGAATATTTGAGTTACGAGTTTGGTACACATTTGAAACAATGCGTAATAGTTTCGCAACTCACGCCACCCAGAACACCACGGCGTAATGGTGTGTCCGAACGTTGTAATCGTACTTTACTAGATATGGTGTGATCTATGATGTCTCTTACTGATTTACCGCTATCGTTTTGGGGTTATGCTTTAGAGATGGCTGCATTCACGTTAAATAGGGCACCATCGAAATCCGTTGAGACGACGCCTTATGAACTATGGTTTGGCAAGAAACCAAAGTTGTCGTTTCTTAAAGTTTGGGGCTGCGATGCTTATGTGAAAAAGCTTCAACCTGATAAGCTCGAACCCAAATCGGAGAAATGTGTCTTCGTAGGATACCCAAAGGAGACTGTTGGGTACACCTTCAATCACAGATTCGAAGGCAAAACATTCGTTGCTAAGAATGGATCCTTTCTAGAGAAGGAGTTTCTCTCAAAAGAAGTGAGTGAGAGGAAAGTAGAACTTGATGAGGTAACTATAACTGCTCCCTTATTGGAAAGTAGTTCATCACAGAAACCGTTTCCTGTGACGCCTACACCAGTTAGTGAGGAAGTTAATGATGATGATCATGGAACTTCAGATCAAGTTGTTACTGAACCTCGTAGGCCAACCAGAGTAAGATCCGCACCAAAGTGGTACGGTAATCCTGTTCTCGAGGTTATGTTACTAGACCATGACGAACCTACGGACTATGAAGAAGCGATGGTGAGCCCAAATTCTGCAAAATGGCTTGAGGCCATGAAATCTGAGATGGGATCCATGTAGGAGAACAAAGTGTGGACTTTGGTTGACTTGCCCAATGATCGGCAATCCATTGAGAATAAATGGATCTTCGATAAGAAGACTGGCGCTGACGGTAATGTTAAAGCTCGACTTGTTGCAAAAGGTTTTCGACAAGGTCAAGGGATTGAATATGATGAGACTTTCTCACCCGTAGCGATGCTTAAGTTTGTCCGAATCATGTTAGCAATTGCCACATTTTATGATTATGAAATTTGGCAAATGGATGTCAAAACTGCATTCCTGAATGGATTTCTGGAAGAAGAGTTGTATATGATGCAACTAGAAGGTTTTGTCAATCCAAAGGGAGCTAACAAAGTGTGCAAGCTCCAGCGATCCATTTATGGACTGGTGCAAGCCTCTCGGAGTTGGAGTAAACGCTTTGATAGTGTGATCAAAGCATTTGGTTTTGTACATACTTTTGGAGAAGCCTGTATTTACAAAAAAGTGAGTGGGAGCTCTGTAGCATTTCTGATATATATGTGGATGACATATTGTTGATTGGAAATGATATAGAATTTCTGGATAGCATAAAGGGATACTTGAATAAGAGTTTTTCAATGAAAGACCTCGGTGAAGCTGCTTATATATTGGGCATCAAGATCTATAGAGATAGATCAAGACGCTTAATTGGACTTTCACAAAGCACATACCTTGATAAAGTTTTGAAGAAGTTCAAAATGGATCAAGCAAAGAAAGGGTTCTTTCCTGTGTTACAAGGTGTGAAGTCGAGTAAGACTCAATGCCCGACCACTGCAGAAGATAGAGAGAAAATGAAAGATGTTCCCTATGCTTTAGCCATAGGCTCTATCATGTATGCAATGCTGTGTACCAGACCTGATGTGTGCCTTGCTATAAGTCTAGCAGGGAGGTACCAAAGTAATCCAGAGTGGATCATTTGGACAGCGGTCAAGAACATCTGAAATACACGAAAAGGACTAAGGATATGTTTCTCGTTTATGGAGGTGACAAAGAGCTAGTCGTAAATGGTTACGTCGATGCAAGCTTTGACACTGATCCGGACGATTCTAAATCGCAAACCGGATACGTGTTTACATTGAATGGTGGAGCTGTCAGTTGGTGCAGTTCTAAACAAATCGTTGTGGCGGGATCTACGTGTGAAGCGGAGTACATAGCTGCTTCGAAGCAACAAATGAAGGAGTCTGGATGAAGGAGTTCATATCCGATCTAGGTGTTATACCTAGTGCATCGGGTCCAATGAAAATCTTTTGTGACAATACTGGTGCAATTGCCTTGGTGAAGGAATCCAGATTTCACAAGAGAACCAAGCACATCAAGAGACGCTTCAATTCCATCCGGGAGCTAGTCCAGGTGGGAGAGATAGAAATTTGCAAGATACATATGGATCTGAATGTTGCAGACACGTTGACTAAGCCTCTTCCATGAGCAAAACATGATCAGCACCAAGGCTCCATGGGCACTACTAGGGAAAACCCTAGTAGTAGTGCGGGTTTTGAGGCTAGCAGCAGCGCGGGTGGCCGTGCTACTAATAAGGCGCTACAGCTAACTTATAGTAGTAGCGCGGTCCACACTCGCCATTACTGTTGACGATATCGCATCGCTTTTTCGAGCAACGCTACTATTACTTAGTTGTAGCGATTTCGCGATCCTCGCCATCGCTATATCTTTCATCATTTTCCCCCGCACCCTTTCCCTTTCGGTTTCCTTTCAAATACTAGATACTAGGTACTGCTACTAGATATCAAATTCATAAACCATTACTGGGTAGTACTCCCTTCGTTCCAAATTACTCGTCGTGGTTTTAGTTCAAACCATGACGAGTAATTTGGAACGAAGGGAGTACTAGATAACAATTTCATGCATAGTCAACATGCATCCTCAAGCAGTACAAGGTCATATCAACGGCGATCATCATATGTAGTTCTAGATGATATCGACGACAATCATCATATGTAGTTCTAGATGATATAGCCACACACACATATGTAGTTCTAGATGATATAGCCACACACACATATGTAGTTCTAGATGATATCGAAGACAATCATCATCCTCAAGCTCGGGCGGTTGGTGTTCTTGATAGTAATTAGGATGGCCTGTCCAACACGAAGATTCTTGCCATCGAGGAATTTCTTACACCCAACCGAAGTTTAAGTGTGTAAAGCGACCGTCCGTGTCCACGTGGTAAGTACAGGTTGTGACGGAGCCCCTTGTCAGAAGGCGTAGTCCAGCTGAGCCTTCTTCATCAGGATCGATACCATAACTCACAGATATGCTCTTTGCCAATTTCTGAATAAGAAAAACATATCAACTAATAAATAGCCTCTCAAATAAGTGCATATGGATTATCTACACTATTAACAGTTTCCTTAGATTCTACACTAATAAGCATGTGATCGAACTCTACACTAAAACATATCATCGACTAGATTCCACACAACATACCATATCATTGGACTGTACACTAAGTATTTCATCGGATAATTTGCATTTGTAAGTATAGCATACCATATCATGTCGATCAACCATGGTATTTGTCAGGCGGGTCACGAATGGCACCCCGACAAAGTCAGCACGTGGCGGAATTATGTCCCACAGGTTGGACACCTCCTCCTTGCTCAACCTTGTTCTTTGAGTTACGATGGCTTCATGAAGTGGGTCCTCATCATCTTCATCGAGTGGGTCCTCATTATCTTCATCATCTTCATCATCTTCGTCATCTTCATCATCTTCCACCAGTTTAAGATAAATGACAGCCAGCTTGGGTCTTTCTGCTCTGAAGGAGAAGCTGATCAACTCACCACCGATAAGACGCATGAAGCGGCGATTTAAACGGGCCCATCCATCTCCTCCAATCTGCAACATATTGCGTCCTTTCTCGACCTCCATAGTGTACGGCCCCGTGAGCCTCAAATGTCACAAAGGTGTCTCCTGTCAGCTTGTTGAATTTCAACCTCACATTGCATGGGACGATCTGTGTAAAATAAGCAAAATGACACAATGCAGTAATGTCAACACTAAAAATAAAATAGTTATTACATTTCATCTAATTTCTTACCACCGCATGACGAAAACTCCGCTGGAAGTAGATGCCGAACAGCTTGCCAGTTGCAAGGCTGCTGGCGCACCTTGACTTGCACAGTCAACATATGGTGATGGTGGTGGCGCCATTTTTCCTAAAGCAATATGAGCAAAGGATTAACGATCCACTCCACAGGAAAGAAAAACAGTAGCATGTGATATTTTTGGTTCTTCCGCGAGAAGCAATTTGATGGACAATTATAATCCTAAGATCTAGTAACATATTAGATGACAAGGTACCACCTACATTTTGCCAAAAAGTAACTTATTAAAAAAACAAAAGCAACTACGTACCTATCCATGTATAGAAAAAAATAACAATAAAATGGTGCATACTAAATCAACTAAATCAAAATGTTCTAAATCAACTAGCCTACTAAATCAACTAAATCATATCAACTAAATCCAAATGTTCTAAATCAACTAAATCAACTAGCCTACTAAATCAACTAAATCATATCAACTAAATCAAAATGTTGCATATGAACTAGCCTACTAAATCAAAATGTAGCAGGCAGGAGGGAGAAGGAGGGGCGACTCGAGGAGGGAGAAGAGAGTAGGACGGAGGAGGAAGGCAGAGCGAGGAGGGGTCGGACGGCGGCCAGTGATTGGGAGGACGGAGGAGGAAGGCGGAGCGGGGAGGGGCCGGCCAGCGGCGAGTGGAGGGAGGACGGAGGAGGAGGCCGGTACCGAGTCTAGCAAGGAGGAGGAGGTGACGGCGGCGCAGAGGGAGGAGGGGCGACGGGGGAGGACCGGCGCGAGGGATTGAGAGGGGATCCAATGAGTGTGTGGTGTGAGTGGATCGGATAGAGGAGAGGGGTGGGAGATGGAATGGCTTAGCGTAGCACGCTATAGAGAAAGACGCCATTGCTAAACTACCTAGCGGCATCACCTTTCACAAAGAAGCTTCTTGCTATATGTCAGCATATAAAAATAGACTTAGTTCAATGTATCAAAAATACATTGATCATCAACGATCTTTTTGTGTACAATCTGATTTATCAATATGAGTCCTCACCGGTTTAGGAACCGGTGAAGACTCATATTGCAGCCACAAATTCTACACATAGAGTTCAATGAAGACCAAGTGCTTGTCAAAGTTTGAGAAGTAACATATTTAAGGTGGTAGAAACTCTCTTTACAGAGCGAGGTGGGACTAAATTTTTGTAGTAAACTTAGCATTAGCTCTTATTGGCGAAATGCGCTGCTACTATGCTCCGTAGCAGTAGCGCTCATCGTTATAACGCGTTGCTGCTATAACTAGCATCGCGGCGGCCTCGTGGGAATTATAGCAGTAGCGCGTCTTTGGCGGCGCTCTCGCTATATTTATTTCAGCACCGAGTTAAGCTTGAGCACGCTACTGCTAATTAGCAGCAGCGCCTTATTTTAAAGCGCGCTGCTGATAAGATTCTGTGTATAGGCTTTTCCCTAGTAGTGGGGTGTTAGAATCATTACTATGTAATCTAGATTATTGACTCTAGCGCAAGTGGGAGACTGAATTAAATATGCCATAGAGGCAATAATAAAGTTATTATTTATTTCCTTATATCATGATAAATGTTTATTATTCATGCTAGAATTGTATTAACCGGAAACATAATACTTGTGTGAATACATAGACAAACAGAGTGTCACTAGTATGCATCTACTTGACTAGCTCGTTGATCAAAGATGGTTATGTTTCCTAGCCATTGACATGAGTTGTCATTTGATTAACGGGATCACATCATTAGGAGAATGATGTGATTGACTTGACCCATTCCGTTAGCTTAGCACTCGATCGTTTAGTATGTTGCTATTGCTTTCTTCATGACTTATACATGTTCCTATGACTGTGAGATTATGCAACTCCGTTCATCGGAGGAACACTTTGTGTGCTACCAAACGTCACAACGTAACTGGGTGATTATAAAGGTGCTCTACAGGTGTCTCCGAAGGTACTTGTTGGGTTGGCATATTTCGAGATTAGGATTTGTCAATACGATAGTTGGAGAGGTATCTTTGGGCCCACTCGGTAATGCACATCACTTAAGCCTTGCAAGCATTGCAACTAATGAGTTAGTTGCGGGATGATGTATTATGGAACGAGTAAAGAGCCTTGTCGGTAACGAGATTGAACTAGGTATTGAGATACTGACGACCGATTCTCGGGCAAGTAACATACCGATGAGAAAGGGAACAACGTATGTTGTTATGCGGTCTGACCGATAAAGATCTTTGTAGAATATGTGGGAGCCAATATTAGCATCCAGGTTCCGCTATTGGTTATTGACCGGAGACGTGTCTCAGTCATGTCTACATAGTTCTCGAACCCGTAGGGTCCGCACGCTTAAAGTTTCGATGACAGTTATATTATGAGTTTATGAGTTTTGATGTACCAAAGTTTGTTCGGAGTCCTGGATGTGATCACGGACATGATGAGGAGTCTCGAAATGGTCGAGACATGAAGATTTATATATTGGAAGCCTATATTTGGATATCGGAAGTGTTCCGGGTGAAATCGGGATTTTACAGGAGTACCGAGGGGTTACCGGAACCCTCCGGGAGCTTAATGGGCCATAGTGGGCCATAGTGGAGAAGAGGAGAGGCGGCTAGGGCAGGGTCGCGCGCCCCTCCCCCTCTAGTCCGAATAGTACAAGGAGAGGGGGACGACGCCCCCCCTTTTCCTTCCTCTCCCCCTCCTCTTTCCCCCTTCTCCTAATCCAACAAGGAAGGGAGGGAGTCCTACTCCCGGTGGGAGTAGGACTCCTCCTAGCGCGCCTCCCCCTGGCCGGCCGCACCTCCCCCCCCTTGCTCCTTTATATACGGGGTAGGGGGCGCCCTAGAGACACAATAATTGATTGTTTGATCTTTTAGCCGTGTGCGATGCCCCCCTCCACCATAGTCCACCTCGATAATCATGTAGCGGTCCTTAGGCGAAGCCCTGCGTCGGTAGAACATCATCATCGTCACCACACCATCGTGCTGACGAAACTCTCCCTCAACAATCGGCTGGATCGGAGTTCGAGGGACGTCATCGGGCTGAACGTGTGCTGAACTCGGAGGTGTCGTGCGTTCGGTACTTGATCGGTCGAATCGTGAAGACGTACGACTACATCAATCGTGTTTTTCTAACGCTTCCGCTTTGGTCTATGATGGTACGTAGACAACACTCTCCCCTCTCGTTGCTATGCATCACCATGATCTTGCGTGTGCATAGGAATTTTTTTGAAATTACTACGTTCCCCAACAATCATTGCCTTCATCAGCCTTGTTGGTGAGGTCATTTTCTTCAGTGTTGAAGATAGACTTGCTGACGAATGCAGTAGCGAGGGCTAGGCTCGCCACACCGGATTCGGACTCCTCAGACGCCTCCTCTTCCTCATTTTCTTCGGATTCAGCCTCAGAGTCCATTTCCTGGCCAATGAATGCCCGAGCCTTCTTGGAGCTGCTCTTCTTGTGAGATGAAGACTTTGAGGATTTTGATGTTGAAGACTTTGAGGATTTCTTCTTTTTCTTCGCATCATCAGAACTGTAATCCTTGTATTTCTTATTCTTTGATTCATTTTCCCACTGAGGACAATCTTGAATGTAGTGTCCAGGTTTCTTGCATTTGTGACAAAGCCTCTTCTTGTAGTCACTGGATGAGGAATCATTGCTCCTTGAGGGTTTTCAAAAGCGACCACGTCTTGAGAACTTCTGGAATTTCTTCACGAGGAGTGCTAGTTCATGGCTCAGTTCTTCAGGATCACCAAGGCTGCTGCAAGAGTCTTCATCTTCAGACTCTAAAACTGCCTTGGCCTTCAGTGCACGTGATCTGCCATAGCTCGAACCATAGAGATCTCTCTTTTCAGCAAGCTGGAAGAGTATTTAGCCTCTCGAGGATAACAGCGGGATCAAGTGACTTGTAATCAGCACGTTCTTGTATCATCAATGCCAGAGTATCAAATGAGGAATCAAGCGATCTCAGCAATTTCTTCACCACCTCATTGTCGGTGATGTCGATGGCACCAAGCGCTTGAAGCTCATTTGAGATGTCAAGAGGTGATCGAAGGTTTGTTGAACATTTTCATTGTCGAGTCTTTTGAAGCGGTTGAAGAGATTGCGAAGAACATCAACTCGAGAGTCACGCTGTGTTGAGACTCCTTCATTCACTTTGGACAGCCTATCCCGAGATAAGCTTAGCAGTTTCCAAAGCACTCACTCTTCCATACTGTCCTTTGCTCAGATGGCCACATATGATATTCTTCGCTTGAGAATCGAGTTGCTTGAATCTCTTCACATCAGCAGCATTCAGAGAAGGTGTGACAGAGGGAACACCATTTTCCACAACATACCAGAGATCGTTATCAATTGCCTCAAGATGCATTCACATCTTATTCTTCCAGTAGGGGTAGTCCGTCCCATCAAAGGTAGGACACCCATCAGAGACCTTGATCATAGCTGCGGTCGACATAACTAAAACTCGGTGCGGTTAAACCAAAATCACACGTAACAAGGGAGTACCTTGCTCTGATACCAATTGAAAGTGCGTTATATCGACTAGAGGGGGGTGAATAGGCGATTTTTATGAATTCTTCACTGACGAATTTGCGGGTGAGGAAATTCCTTAGCGAAGAACTACTTGCAGTGGAATAAGTACTCAAGAGTAAGCATAACAGAACACAAGCATAGCCATCATGATGAAATGAAGACACCCACAGAGTACAGAAAGCGTAAACACAGGATAACTGTAATGCCCCGGATTCGATGCGCCAGGTGTCTTCCAGTTATTCGCCGTCTTTGTCATGTCATGTGCTTGCGTGTTGCACTTTTCCATGTCATCATCTGCATTTCATATCATGTCGTCATGTGCATTTCGTTTTGCATACATGTTCATCTCATGCATCCGAGCATTTTCCCCGTTGTCCGTTTTGCAATCCGGCACTCCTATGTCACCCGGCGTCCCCTTTTGCCTCTTTTCGTGTGCGGGTGTTAAACTTTCTCGGAATGGCCCGAGGTTTGCCAAGCGGCCTTGGTATACCACCGGTGAACCGCTGTCAAGTTTCGTGCCATTTGGAGGTCGTTTGATACTCCAACGGTTAACCGGGTAACCGCAAAAGCCCCCTTCTCTTTGCAGCCCAACACCTCTCCAAAGTGGCCCAAAACCCAGCAAACTCCCCTCCATGCTCTCGGTCGTTCGATCACGATCGTGTGGATGAAAACCGCACCTCATTTGGACTCTCCTAGCTCCCTCCACCTATAAAAACATCTTCCCCTCTCCATTTTCGGATGATTTTCCCCCGAAACCCTAATTTTCCCCTTCCTCCGCGGTGGACGCGTCCGCCCGCCGGACACGTCGCGCCCGGCCGCGCCGCAACCACTCCCCTCGCGCCACGTGTCCTCCGTTGCCGTCCCAGCGCTGCCCACCATGAGCCCATCCGAGGCCAGCGGGCCCAGATCCGCCGCTGCCCGGCCTGCCGTGCCCTCACGCGCCAAGCGCCATGCCCCCGTCCCGCCGCCGGCCGCCACCGCGCCATGACTCTCGCTCGCTGCCGCCTCCCTCCTCGGCCACCTCGGCCTCCGCCGCCTTGAGGCCCGAGGTCCCTCGCCTCACCGACATCCTCCGCCGCCTCGTGCTTTCCTCGCCGATCTCGCCGCCTCCGTGGCGCCCGGCTCGGCGCCACCGCCCTCCGCGTCCGGCCGCCCTCGTCGCCCTCCGTCGCCGCCGCGCCGGATCCGGCCTGATCCGGCCGAGCCAGCTCCTCCTCCGCCCTCCCTCACCCTCTCCGGCGAGCTCGCGCCCCTGCCTCGATCTACGTGCCCGGTCAACCCCAGTTCCGGAGGTGATAATTTGCCTAAGTCCCAAATCTGCTGTAATTTTCATGCCATGTTTGTCATGCCGTATCTCTGCATCAGTAGCCCCGTTTCGTGCGCGTAACATATCGAATTGTTCGGCTCAACGAGTTCTACATTTCGTTCCATTGCATCATGTTCATTTGAGTTCATCTTGATGCCTAAATCATCGTTGCAAGAGTGATATGTGATGTTAATCTGCTGAAACTGTTATAACTTGATGATTTGTCATTTTTGTTGCATTTGATGTGTGCATCTTATGAGCATGAGCTCTACATGTGTTTTGTGCTATGTCATGCCATCTTCACAGTGGTGCTATCCATGTATTTTTGTGATTCCTTTAGTGAGTGCATCAAGCTTGTTAAGTAGGGTACTTGCTGTTGCTGTTTTGCATGTTTGAATCTGCTATATCATGATGCTATGTTAACCTGCTGCTACAAGTCATTCTATGCATAATCTGGAGATGTTCCCTAAGAGTGTTTTGTTTTACATGTCATGCTATATCCATCCACGCCCCTGGTTTCATTTATAGTCTGTTTTTTCATGTTTTTATCTTGCTCTCAAATTGCTAAATAATGTTGCTGTCAGCCTGTTAACATTAAGTTCAATGTTGCCATGATTGTTGTTAGTGATCCATGCACTCTATGAACTTTCTCTTGCCATTCTTAGCTTCATAAACATGTCTTCTTACTGTGAGTTGCCTTGCCATGCCATGTATTACTCTGTGGTGAGTGGTTCAAGCTCACAAACATGCCTACTTATTGTTGTTCCTGCCATGTATGTATCTGTCATATAACTTGTCATGTTTACATGGGTGCCATCATATTTATGATCCTTTTTGGCTCATGGTCAGTAAGGGACTTTTGTTCTATGCAATTAGTAGATTCATTCCATGTATTTGTTTGCCATGATAAGTTCCCGTAACATGTTGTTTGACAGCTCTAAACATTGCAACCTGATGTTATTTCCTGATAAGTCTGAACTGATATTATTTGCAATGTTGTCATGTCATTTTGAGCATGTTCTAGTGATTTCTGGAGATAGCTCAGTGTTCATGTTTTGTAATGCTTTACCTATACATCACTCCCATGCCTTTTGTTTTCACGTTGAGGTCTTGTAGCATAGTGTTTTGATGCTTG
Source organism: Aegilops bicornis (assembly GCA_021605145.1). NCBI lineage: Eukaryota > Viridiplantae > Streptophyta > Magnoliopsida > Poales > Poaceae > Aegilops > Aegilops bicornis. The sequence goes on from CM038672.1 coordinate 366,677,461, forward strand.
CAATATGCCTAGTTGTTGTTTTGGACAGATTGTTGTCATGACGTATAGGGTGTATGTGTTGAACCGTTGCTCCGTTTTGAGTGTGCTCTATATGAAACTTGCTTGATTTTGCATGTAGTTTCATATTACCATGTTGCATCCTTGTTTTGAGGTGTTTGCTTGATGTTTGTATGCATTTTGCATCAATTCCATGTTCAATTTGTTTTGCTCATATCTTCCAGGCCGTAGCTCCGAATTTAATGAACTTTATATGTAACTTGACTAGAATTTCTTGTAGATCATCGTGGTGCATCTTACCTTGCTGTTTAACAACTTGAACATAAGGTTTATTCAGATCTGGACCAATTTCGAAATTTGCATATGAGGACTTACGGGAATTGTTCTATGTTGTTTCCGGCCTCATTTAAACTTGCTTTGATGTGTTGCTCGTGTTTGCATCATCTCTTGCCATGAGTAGCCTCATCTAGCCTTGTCATGCATCATGCTTGTTGTGCATCATGCCTTGTTCATGGTGGTGTGTTTACTTTGTTGTGTGCTTCTTCTCGATAGTTCCCGTTTCGCTATGCGATCGTGAGGATTCGTTCGCTTCACGCTTGGTTCGGCTTCATCCGTTCGTCTTCTTCATGGACTCGTTCTTCTTCCTTGTGGGATTTCAGGCAAGATGACCGCTACCCTGGATCTCACTACTATCATTGCTATGCTAGTTGCTTCTTTCTATCGCTATGCTGCGCTACCTATTACCTGTTTATCAAGCCATCCCAAATTGCCATGTCAGCCTCTAACCTTTGACACCTTTCCTATGCAAACCGTTGTTTGGCTATGTTACCGCTTTGCTCAGCCCTCTTATAGCGTTGCTAGTTGCAGGTGAAGTTGAAGATTGCTCCATGGTGGACAGGATTTTGGTTGGGATATCACAATATCTCTTATATTATTAATGCATCTATATACTTGGTAAAGGGTGGAAGGCTCGGCCTTATGCCCGGTGTTTTGTTCCACTCTTGCCGCCCTAGTTTCCGTCATATCGGTATTATGTTCCCGGATTTTGCGTCCCTAACGCGGTTGGGTGATTTATGGGACCCCCTTGACAGTTCGCTTTGAATAAAACTCTTCCAGCAGGGCCCAACATTGATTTTACCATTTGCCTCACCTAGCCCTTTTCCCCTTGGGAGTCGCGCTCTCAAGGGTCATCTTCATTTTAGCCCCCCCCCCCCGGGCCAATGCTTGTCTAAGTGTTGGTCCAAACTAGAGCCACTTGCAGCGCCACCTCGGGGAAACTTGAGGGCTGGTTCTAGTTGTACGTACTGCTCATCCGGTCATGGCCTGAGACGAGATACGCGCGGCTACTATCAGGATGTCGGCACGCCGGGAGGTCTTGCTGGTCTTGTTTTATTCTTTGTCGAAATGTCTTGTAGCCGGATTCCGAGACTGATCGGGTCTTCCCGGGAGAAGGAATATCCTTCGTTGATCGCGAGAGCTTATCATGGGCTAAGTTGGGACACCCTGCAGGTATAAACTTTTCGAGAGCCGTGCCCGGTTATGTGGCAGATGGGAATTTGTTAATATCCGGTTGTAGTAAACTCGAAGCAAACTCTTCTAAAATACACCAACCGTGTGCGTAATCGTGAGTGTCTCTTTTCGGGTTGATCGAGAGGAGAACACGGTTTCGGGTTATGTCTCGACGTAAGTAGGAGTTCAGGATCACTTCTTGATCATTACTAGTTGACGACCGTTCCTTTGTTTCTCTTCTCGCTCTCATTTGCGCATGTTATCCACCATATATGCTTAGCCGCTGCTGCAACCTCACCACTTTATCCCTTCCTTACCCATTTAGCTTTGCTAGTCTTGATACCCATGGTAATGGGATTGTTGAGTCCTCGTGGCTCCTGATTACTACAACATCGATTGCGGTACAGGTTTGCGATGTTCATGACGCGAGAGCGATGTTTGCTTGTTTGGAGTTCTTCTTCTGCTTCTTCGATCAGGGGATAGGTTCTAGGTCGGCAGCCTGGGCTAGCAGGGTGGATGTCGTTTGAGCTTCTGTTTATGTTTCATCCGTAGTCGGATGTTGATCTTGTATGTTGTATTGTTGTATTCATGTGACTATGTCTTAGTTGTATCCCTATGTATTATGTAATGTTGATGTAATGATATCCACCTTGCAAAAGCGTTTCAATATGCGGGTCTATCCTTGGTGGGACCTTCGAGTTCCTTTTGGATAGGGTCGCATATTGGGCGTGACAATAACACAGGATGAAGACAAACAGACTGAAGAAATTGAACTGAGGAAATTGAGAAAGTCTTCAAACACAGATACGAACAAGCATTCAACACAGTAATGAGGAAATGAAAGAGTTGAGGAAATAGAACCGGTAGGCTTGGTGAAGACAATGATTTGGTAGACCAGTTCCAACTGTTGTCTCAGTTGTACATCTGGTTGGAGCGGCTAGGTATTTAAACCTGAGGACACACAGTCCCGGACACACAGTCCTCACCGTATTCTCCTTGAACTAAGGTCACACAGACCTCGTCCAATCACTCGTGGTAAGTCTTCAGGTGACTTCCGAACCTTCACAAACTCGGTCACTCGGTGATCCACAATTCCTCTTGGATGCTCTAGACCATGACGCCTAACCGTATGGAAGAAGCACAATCTTCAAAGGTAACAAGCGTCGGATCCATGCAAGATCAATCTCTTCAGTGATGCTCATTCACTTTGGGTTTGTAGGTGTTTGGGTTTGGGTTTTCCTCACTTGATGATTTTCGCTCAAAGTCCTCGGAGGATGGGATGCTCTCAATTGACAAGTGTCAGTTTCTCTCGGAGCAGCCAACCAGCTAGTGGTTGTAGGGGGGGCTATTTATAGCCTAGGGAGCAGCCCGACATGATAAGACATAAATGCCCTTCAATGATATGACCGTTAGGTGGGTAGATATTTTGGGACAGCTGGCGCATAGCACAGCAACAGTCGGAAATTTGAGTATCAAATTCCTCAGGGCTATCATGTTCCTCACTGTGTAGGCAATCCGCACTGGCGAATTCCTAACTCCTCAGTCAGAACAAATTTCCCCAGAGACGGAAGAATTTCGTCTCATCCTTTGAAGAATATGACTGAACTGTATGAGATTTCCAATGGCTTCACTCGAAGGGATTGGTAGGTGTAGGATTTTGAGTTGAGCATCACTTGGAAATTTTTCCTTAGTATTTCCTTGACCCCCTTTAACAGTATGATGTTTCCTATGACTCAAGAATTAGAAAATGAAACTATGAAAACAAAAGTCTTCACGCTTCATGTTCCTCGAATGAATACCAAGTCTTCAAGGTCGCACCAATTTCTTCACTTTCAAAGTCTTCAGAAAGTCTTCAGAAATCCAAAGTCTTCAGTCGAAGAACTTCATTTTTAGGGGTCGACTTTCTCTGTAAATATCAAACTCCTCATAGACTTATAGACCTGTGTACACTCATAAGCTCATTAGTCTCTTTACCTATAAGTCTTCAATACACCAAAATCACTAAGGGGCACTAGATGCACTTACAGACACCTAAAAGCCAAAGCTTGGGGATGCCCCGGAAGGCATCCCCTCTTTCATCTACTTCCATCGGTAACTTTACTTGGAGCTATATTTTTATTCACCACATGATATGTGTTTTGCTTGGAGCGTAACTTGTATGATTTGACTCTTTGCTTTTTAGTTTACCACAATCATCTTTGCTGTACACACCTTTTGAGAGAGACACACATGATTCGGAAATTATTAGAATACTCAATGAGCTTCACTTATATCATTTGAGTTATATAGTTTTTGCTCTAGTACTTCACTTATATCTTTAGAGCACGGTGGTGGATTTGTTTTATAGAAACTATTGATCTCTCATGCTTCACTTAGATTATTTTGAGAGTCTTAAATAGCATGGTAATTTTCTTAAATAATCCTAATATGCTAGGTATTCAAGAATAGTAAAAAAATTCTTATGAGTGTTTTGAATACTAAGAGAAGTTTGATGCTTGATGATTGTTTTGAGACATGGAGGTAGTGATATTAAAGTTGTGCTAGTTGAGTAGTTGTGAATTTGAGAAATACTTGTGTTGAAGTTTGCAAGTCCCGTAGCATGCACGTATGGTAAACGTTATGTAACAAATTTGAAACATGAGGTGTTCTTTGATTGTCCTCCTTATGAGTTGCGGTCGGGGACGAGCGATGGTCTTTTCCTACCAATCTATCCCCCTAGGAGCATGCGCGTAGTGCTTGGTTTTTGATGACTTGTAGATTTTTGCAATAAGTACGTGAGGTCTTTATGACTAATGTTGTGTTCATGGATTATACGCACTCTCACCTTTCCATCATTGCTAGCCTCTTCGGTACCATGCATTGCCCTTTCTCACATTGAGAGTTGGTGCAAACTTCACCGGTGCATCCAAACCCCATGATATGATACGCTCTTTCACATATAAACCTCCTCATATCTTCCTCAAAAAAGCCACCAACCTAACTATTATGGCATTTCCATAGCCATTCCGAGATATTGCCATGCAACTTTCCACCGTTCCGTTTATCATGACACGTTCATCATTGGCATATTGCTTTGCATGATCATGTAGTTGACATAGTATTTGTGGCAAAGCCACCGTTCATAATTCTTTCGTACATGTCACTCTTGTTTCATTGCATATCCCGGTACACCGCTGGAGGCATTCATATAGAGTCATACTTTGTTCTAGTATCGAGTTGTAATCATTGAGTTGTAAATAAATAGAAGTGTGATGATCATCATTTTCTAGAGCATTGTCCCAAGTGAGGAATAAAAAAAGAGAGAGAAAGTCCATAAAAAAAGAGAAGGCCCAAAAAAATGAGAGAAAAAGAGAGAATGGACAATGTTACTATCCTTTTACCACACTTGTGCTTCAAAGTATCACCATAATCTTCATGATAGAGAGTCTCTTGTTTTGTTACTTTCATATACTAGTGGGAATTTTTCATTATAGAACTTGGCTTGTATATTCAAACAATGGGCCTCCTCAAGTGCCCTAGGTCTTCGTGAGCAAGCAAGTTGGATGCACACCCACTTAGTTTCTTTTGTTGAGCTTTCATATATTTATAGCTCTAGTGCATCCGTTGCATGGCAATCCCTACTCCTTTCATTAACATCAATCGATGGTCATCTCCATAGCTCATTGATTAGCCTCGTTGATGTGAGACTTTCACCTTTTTTGTCTTCTCCACATAACCCCCATCATTATATTCTATTCCACTCATAGTGCTATATCCATGGATCACGCTCATGTATTGCGTGAAGGTTGAAAAAATTTGAGATTACTAAAGTATGGAACAATTGCTTGGCTTGTCATTGGGGTTGTGTATGATGAGAGCATTCTTGTGTGACGAAAATGGAGCATGACTAAACTATATGATTTTGTAGGGATGAACTTTCTTTGGCCATGTTATTTTGAGAGGACATAATTGCTTAGTTAGTATGCTTGAAGTATTATTATTTTTATGTCAATATTGAACTTTTATCTTGAATCTTTCGGATCAGAATATTCATACCACAATTAAGAAGAATTACATTGAAATTATGCCAAGTAGCATTCCACATCAGAAATTCTGTTTTTATCATTTACCTACTCGAGGACGAGCAGGAATTAAGCTTGGGGATGCTTGATACGTCTCCAACGTATCTATAATTTTTGATTGCTCCATGCTATATTATCTTCTATTTTGGATATTATTGGGCTTTATTATACACTTTTATATTATTTTTGGGACTAACCTATTAACCGGAGGCCCAGGCCAGAATTGTTGTTTTTTGCCTATTTCAGAGTTTCGAAGAAAAAGAATATCAGACGGAGTCCAAACGGAGTGAAACCTTCGGGAACGTGATTTTCGGAATGAACATGATCCAGAGGACTTGGATCCTACGTCAAGAAAGCTACCAGGAAGCCACGAGGTAGGGGGAGCACCTGCCCCCACTGGGCGCGCCCTCCACCCTCGTGGGCCCCACGCTGCTCCACCGACGTACTCCTTCCTCCTATATATACCTACGTACCCCCAAACGATCAGAGACGGAGCCAAAAACCTAATTCCACCACCGCAACCTTCTGTACCCGTGAGATCCCATCTTGGGGCCTGTTTGAACTCACGGAGGGGGCATCGATCACGGAGGGCTTCTACATCAACACCATAGCCTCTCTGATGAAGTGTGAGTAGTTTACCTCAGACCTTCGGGTACATAGTTATTAGCTGGATGGCTTCTTCTCTCTTTTTGGATCTCAATACAATGTTCTCCCCCTCTCTTGTGGAGATCTATTCGATGTAATCTTCTTTTGTGGTGTGTTTGTTGAGACCGATGAATTGTGGGTCTATGATCAAGTTTATCTCTGAACAATATTTGAATCTTCTGAATTATTTTATGTATGATTGGTTATCTTTGCAAGTCTCTCCGAATTATCAGTTTGATTTGGCCTACTAGATTGATCTTTCTTGCAATGGGAGAAGTGCTTAGCTTTGGGTTCAATCTTGCGGTGTCCTTTCCTAGTGATGAGGGGCAGCAAGGCACGTATTGTATTGTTGCCATCGAGGATAACAAGATGGGGTTATATCATATTGCATGAGTTTATCCCTCTACATCATATCATCTTGCTTAAAGCGTTACTCTGTTCTTATGAACTTAATACTCTAGATGCATGCTGGATAACGGTCGATGTGTGGAGTAATAGTAGTAGATGCAGGCAGGAGTCGGTCTACTTGTTTCGGACGTGATTCCTATATACATGATCATGCCTAGATATACTCATAACTATGCTCAATTATGTCAATTGCTCAACAGTAATTTGTTCACCCACCGTAAATACTTATGCTCTCGAGAGAAGCCACTAGTGAAACCTATGGCCTCCGGGTCTATTTTCCATCACATTAATCTTCCAACATTTAGCTATTTCCGTTGTCTTCTATTTTATTTTGCATCTTTATCACAAAAATACCAAAAATATTATCTTATCATATCTATCATATCTCACTCTCATAAGTGACCGTGTAGGGATTGACAACCCCTTATCGTGTTGGTTGCGAGGATTTATTTGTTTGTGTAGGTGCGAGGGACTCATGTGTATCCTCCTACTGGATTGATACCTTGGTTCTCAAAAACTGAGGGAAATACATACGCTACTTTGCTGCATCACCCTTTCCTCTTCAAGGGAAAGCCAACGCAGTGCTCAAGAGGTAGCACTGCGCCACCAATACAACATGCGCTCCATCCTCATCCGCAAGGACAACGAGGCGCAGGTCGACTGACACCTTTTCTTTGAAGCTGCGCCACAAGTATAACGTGCACTCCATCCCTATCCGCAAGGATGACAAGGTGCAGGTGGACTGCAACCTTATCTTCGGAGCTGCGCCACAAATACAACGTGCGTTCCATCCTCATCCGCAAGGACGATGAAGTGCAGGTCGACTGCAACCTTCTCTTCGGAGCTACTCCACAACTATAACGTGCGCTCCATCTTGATCCGCAAGTACGGCGAGGTGTAGGTCGGCTGAGACCTTCTCCTCAGAACTGCATCTCAAGTACAAAGACTATTCCGAGTGAAGAACAAGTTCCACTCAAAGGCAAACACAAGTATATTCAAAGATAAACCAAGTTCAGATAAATCCTAAGGTTCTAGACCATGGATTAAAAGTACTCGAGCATCAAGCCCGAAGGAGTTTAACGATGACATGACCACTCGGCATTCCGAGGCAAATAAAGGTGAAGCATAATGTTTTTTATCACTCGTCAGGAAAAGGACTGGCTGGGTCGCAGAAACTGTCAAGGTCTATGCTGTCTGCGATATGAGTGGACGCGTCAAGGAAAGTGTCCATGAAGGACTGGAAAGTGTGCCTTTTGGTGTTAGCAACCTTGAGCTCCGCCAGCTTGTCTTCTTTGGCATCCTTACATTGCACTCGAACCAATGACAGGGCGACATCAGCACCATACCGAGCAGATGATTTCTTCCATTCTTGCACTCGGTCAGGTATTTGATTCAGTCGAGCCATCAGACACTCGAGTACTTGAGACAGTTCCGCCTGAGGACAGAGTTCAACATCAACCCGAGTCATCGCCGCCTTCAGACGGGAAAGATAAGCAACTGTGTTATCCATGCAAGGTTCCAACCGCAGCACATTCATTGCGACATCATCTTTGACTGGACAGTTTATGGGATCAAGATCTATCTCGACCCGCCCAGTTTCTACTTCAAAGTCCTGGCAAAGTTCTGCGCAGTCGAGTAAATAATGAGTCGACAATATGGTAAGATCTATCAATCAACAGCAACAAGTCAGTTGAACAACAATACCTTCAAGCTTTAAGACCAGTTTTGCAGCAAGCTGGCCCAGATAAGATTCTAATTCGCCCTTCTTGTCCTTGAGGTTTCCAATCTCATTAGTCAGCTTGTCCTTGTCTTTCTTCAGTTGCTCAACCTCCCGATTGGCATCCGAGACAGCGGTCTTCAGTTTGGAGTTTTCTTCTTCTAACTTGCCGACTGAAGCCAGCTTCTTGTCAGCAAGTGCCGTTTTCTCTCGCACCTCCTTCTGGGCAGCAGCAAGATCCAGATCCTTCTTCTCCAGAGCCTGCTTCATTTTCTCTAAAGAAACAACATTCTTCAGACGAGCTTGAAGTTGACGATTTTCACTACGCACATCTGTTCGAGTGAAGTCACTCGGTTCAAAGTGACTAAAAAACACATGGAAAAGTGCTAGTCGTAAGATGGACAGTTGACGATTGGTTACCTCCCATGGCAACTACTTCGTCATGAGCAGTCTTGAGGTTCTTCTTGGCCAGTTCCAGATCAAGGTTGAGGCTGATTTGCTGCTTGTTCAATGTAGAAAGTTGAGCCCCAAGATCACAAGATTTCTGCAGTCAACATATAAGATATATCAGTCGACAGAAACAAAGGAACATCACAGTGAAAGTTACTCTAAGACTACCGCCGAATCAAACATTCAACGGTAGTCTCGGGGACTACACCCAGTGGGTGCACTTAGCACGCCCCCACTGGTTTGACTCAACACTCGGCATGGTCTGCCCAGCTCGAGTCGTAAAAAAAAGTGACAAAAGTTGTTCTCGGACCATAGTCGACTGCCTGCAGTCGACCACGGTCTCGGGGACTACACCCAGTGGTTGCACTTAGCGTGCCCCCACTGGTTCAGGTTTCACTCGGCATGGTACGCCCAGGCCGAGTGAGAAAATTCAGATTCTGAGACCACAGTTGACTGCCCGCAGTCAACTATGGTCTCGGGGACTACACCCAGTGGGTGCACTCAGCGTGCCCCCACTGGTTCAAAACTCAATCGACTCAATACAAGTCGATTCAAGTGGAAGACCTATACACCTTCAAGGCAGACACACCCCAGTGGGTGATCAGATGAGAAATAAGATCAGTCGTAAATCAACTAACCTGGACATTGGTTTGCAAAGCAGCACCGGCGTTGTAGGCCACCTGACTGGCCTCGTGCACCACTTTCATCTGCCCCATCACAAGATTCAACTGAAGAAGAGCTTTCTTGGCAGCACTCGGTGGGTCGTCTGGAGTTTGGTACGCAGTGAAAAGCGATGATGGCAGGGCAGTCAAAGCAGCCGCTGGATATGATGAGTGGAGTTGTATTGGAGCAGCAGGGGTCTGAGCAGCCGACCCTGATGGGCAATAAGTCGACAGCGGGATAGCGAAAGTGACGTTGGTGCGAGCCGGATCTGTGGATCGCTCGATCGCCGTCCCAGGCATCAGTGTCGACTGAGGAACCTGAACCTCAGGCGCTTTCCCGCTCGATCCCTTGTCCCTCCTCCTCCTTTCCCTCAAAGGTACTTCTTCATCGTCCGGAAGCACGGCAACGTCTCGTGGAGCTGCAACAAGCAGAAAAAATCAGAGATGCAACTGATGAACAATCCAATCGACAGAGTAAATTCAAGTCTAGTAGACTTACTAGCTTTGGAGGTAGCTGCGTCATCGGTTTCCTCGTCGTCTGGGACCTTGTCGATATCCATATCAGTCGCGGAAGAAGCTGGGCTGGAAAAGTTCACCATCCACTCTGTCAGAACGGGAAAATCAGTCGGAGCAAGAAAACACGGAAAAAACATTTACCCAGAGGCAACAGGAACATCCATCTTAATCTTAGGCAAGGTCTTCCGAGCCTTTGAGGGATTGATCTTGGGCTGCTTGGTGACTTTCTCTGCCAGCTCCGGAGTTGAAGACCGAGCGCGCTTCTGAGCTTGAGCGCTCGAGGCCACAGCCTTACCGCGCCTGCCCGCTGGATCATGTTGCTGCTTGGATCGATGCTCCGTACAAGGCGGTGAGTCGACCACCTCCTCGTCGTCTGACTCATCGCTCTCGTCTTCGTTATCGCCGTCCGGTGACTCCCATTAGCCACTCTCCTCCACGCTGTCCTCGCACTCATGATCCTGCTCCAGAGCTTGCTCACAATTGGGCATCGAGTACGTCTCGTTATAAACCTACAAGACAAGAAGTCGAGCAGAAGTCAGTCGGATCCAAGAATAGTCGGAAAAAGTACCTAAATGCAATCGGTTATAGAGGTCGAACCTTGTTGGGCTGATTACTGTCACTGAAGGGGTCGACTCTTCTGGCTCCCCTGGGGTTGTCCTTGTTTCCTGTAATACTCCTCAGCCATTGGGCCACTGTTTTGGCCGGCACCTCCTCTGGATGAACCCGAGCGGTGTCGCCGGCTCCAGAATACTTCCACATAGAGTGGTCACGATCCTAGAGCGGCTGGATGCGCCGACTGAGGAATACCTCCAACAAATCCATGCCGGTGACGCCCTGGTTGATCAACTGGACCACCCTCTCGACCAGCATGCCTGTCTCCACCTTCTCCGCGGCGGTCACTTTCAGCGAGGAAGGGGTCTGAACACGATCGAAGGAAAAAGGGGGAAGTCCAATGACCGGCTCGGAGTCATGATATCCTGGCAGTAGAACCAGGTCGACTGCCAGCTTCTGACCGACTCAGGAAGGGTCATTGAAGGGAAAGAACTCCTCTTCCTCTTCTGGATGCCCAGACCCCCACACATCTGAATAACGTGTGTTTTCTCATCATTCGAATTCGCTTTCTTCACCGACTGGGAGCCGATAGTGAAAATGTGCTTGAAAAGACCCCAGTGCGGTCGACACCCCAAAAAGTTCTTGCACATGGACATGAACGCGGCAAGATATGTGATGGTGTTGGGAGAAAAATGATGGAGTTGAGCCCCGAAGAAATTCAAGAAACCCAGGAAAAAAGGGTGCGGAGGAAGCGAGAAACCGCGGTCGACATGGGTGGCAAGCAGAACACACTCACCCGGTCGCGGCTGCGGCTCCATCTCTCCCTCCGGCAACCGCGCAGCTCCATGGACGATCAGCCCGGACTCGGCCATCTCATCCAAATCTTCCTGCCGAAGCGAGGTTCGAATCCAATCGCCCTGGATCCAACTCGACGGTAGCCCCGACCGCGACGAAGACCCCCAATTCGTCTTCTTGCCTTTCGCCGCCCCCGTCACCTTCTTCGCGCATTCTAGCGCTGCCGTCTTTTCCTTTCCCATGGTGGCGGAGCGGCGGCGTAGAGAGCGGAGAAGCCGGATGCGGTGGAGAAACGGAGGAGAATGAAGGGGAATGGACGCGCACTGTGCAGACGCCTCGGCCCCGTCACCTTTTAAGGACCCACTTCCGACTGGCTGACGTGTGGGCCCGGGTGATCCTGTCAAATCCCTCAACAGTCACGCGTGGGATATGTGGCGAAAAAGGTGGCGTAGAAATCGAAATGTTCCTGTTTATCCACCTCGCTTACCACGACACGCTCCGCCTCGCGCGCTTCCCCAAAATTTCGAATCCCGTGGAATCCGGGATACGCCGTAACCAATCGCGCCAAAGATTTCGCGACAAAAACAACACTCGACGGATGACGTTATAAATCCAATCAACAACTTCTGAATTGATCAAGGCGACTGAAACGAAGCTGAAGTTCCAACGTTGGCCTCTGTTCAAAAATGAATAGTTGTGAAACACAAGAGTCGAAGCAAGATCAACTTCAACCTTCTTTTCACTCGGACCTCAATCCATTCAGGGGCTAATGATGATGATATACACCTGGGGTAGGGTCATAGGCCTGACCTATACGCCCTATCCAAGGCCACTGTCTTAGAAGCAAAGAGGCTCAAGAGACAACAGGGAGGGCCCAACAAAGGTGTCGAGTGCAAACCACTCGACCGACCAGCTACTCAGAGACCCCTCCTTCCTGAAGTCACTCGACCACTCGACCATACAAAAATCCATTTGACTTATTGAAGACTAGGAGTCATCCAGAACAGCAACGGACAAGCGTTCACTCTGTAGACTTTAAGACCATTAAGGCATTTAAGGCTGGCGCTACCAGTAACGCCTCCTCTTTATGTACATTGAACTCCTTATAACATGGGTTGGCTGGGGTCCTGGCGCACTCTATATAAGCCACCCCCTTCCACTGAGACAAGGGTTCGCACCCCCTGTAACACACACACACACATAATCCAGTCGACCGCCTCCGGGCACCGAGACGTAGGGCTATTACTTCCTCCGCGAAGGGCCTGAACTCATAAAACTTGTGTGTACAACTTCGCCATAGCTAGGATCTTGCCTCCTCATAGCTACCCCCCATTCTACTGTCAGTCTTAGATCCACGACAGTACAAAAACATGATCAATGCAGTGCACGAATAATTTACTAAGCAGTGCACGCCCCTACACTTGAAAAAAGAATACATAAGAGCAAAAACACGAAAAGAAAATGAGAATTGTACATGTAGTGCAGAATATGTGCACATGCAGTACAGAACCCTGATCAATGTAGTGCACGAATGATTTACTTAGGAGTGCATGCCCCTACATTTGAAAAAATGCTTAAGAGAGAAAATACAAAGAAAAAAAATTGACCACCCCAGGTGCAGCCAGCCCTAGCCAGTCTCGTAGTAGGTCTGCACCCACAGAAGGCGAGTCGTTCTGAGCCACGATGCATGGGGCCGGGCACATATGGGCCCACAGGTTAGAGAGCATAGAGCAGTGAGCGCCGTGTATAAGCGCCGAAATAAGTAACAAGAGGAGTTCGATACGGCTGCCTCGCCAGCGCTTATAAACAGGTCGAGCGCGCCCTCCGCGGGCGAGGTGGTACTAAACATTACACCGCACACACAGCGCACCGAGAACCAGCCGTGCTCACAGGCCGACTTGGGCCCAATGCGTCTTCACTCCCCGAACATAGGCCCAACAGACAAAAGAGAGGCTACTAAAAATTAAAAAAAAACCCCATACCACTCCACAAACACAGGCCCAACCACGCATTCCGCAGTTCGTTGTGATATGACAATGCAGTTCGCTATATTCAAGTAAGTTGTCTTGTTGCTTCTCAAATGCATTCGCGTACACTGAATCAGAATCAATCCACCACCTAACACCAACCACAACATTTATTACTTTTGTTGCTCAATTGGTTGCATAAAAACCTATCCATTCATGCTCCAGACTGACACAACTCCTCCCCTCATTCCTCTTTTTATTCAAATCGTAGATCTAGGGTTCATCCCATCCCCAGCTGTTCTCTGAAATTCCATTGAACCCGCCATGGACTGTAAGTGCGGGTGTTTGGCAAGGATGGCGCCGGTAGCGGACACATGCTTGTACGCAGAGGGTCTAGAGCTCACCAACACCGAGTGGCACAGCATGCTCGGGTGCCTGATGATACCCAACAGGGGGTTTCGAGTGCCATTTCTTCATTGCCTCACACCCGCAGATCTGCAGGAAAGTTGGGTATGTTTTTTCCCTCACAATTTTCAACATAATCTAGGCTGCAAATCCACATCTGAATATATAGTTCCATCAATTTGTTCAGCGGTGTCAACAAATACCAAACATAATTTGTATTGTTCTTCGGATTTGTTAGCTATTAGGACTATATGCTTCCACCTATTTTTGTTCAGTACCACACCAGGTATATACACTAGTTAGATTAGAACCCCAACACACGAACAAAAAAGAGGGTCGGTAGATCAGTGTTGTAGTTCTCTTAACATGCTAGCGAAGTACACTATAAGTGACCTTGCAGTACAAACATGTTACAGTATAATATATATCATAGTAAAACTAGAGGTCAATTCCGTATATAAATTTGTTCATACATTGCAACTACTTTACCAAAATAGTAGTTCTATATATGTTCATATTTAAGTCAACATAAACAGATCATCCTAAGTATAAAGAAAAACATTTGTTGTTTACTAATAAACATTCTTTTTCCATCCATTCCAAAATGCAGAAACTGCCATCCACAATAAAATTTCCTGCTCCGAGTTCAAGGAAGGTTACCTTGGAGACACAACACAATAATGGGTATGCAGACATACAAGCTGACTACCACATTGACTCTGAAGACTGCATAAACATAACTACTGGCTGGAATCATTTTGCCTCCCAGAATGGCTTTGAGGCTGGAGAAGTGGCCATGGTGTTTTTCTACAAAGAAGAAGACTCCCTCAAGTTTACAATATTTTCGCACTCCAGGTTGTCTAGGATAAAAGCTAAAGCCATCAGTGGCATATTCTAATGCTTTGCTTATGTTGTATGCTTTTAAAATTATGTCCATCACAAGGCTTGAACGATGCCTATTTAAAGTATGCAACCTCATCTGCATCATTTTATCACTCTTTTTAGACAAGTTGCTGCTGACAGAAATGCAGTTCTCTAATACACATAGTACAACCCTTATATGAAAAATCGCAGTACTCTAAACAATAACAGTGCAATGCCAATGGTCGAAAACTTTGTACTTAACATATGATGTTCAACAGAATTCTCATGCTATGAAGTTTAGAAGAATTGACATAAAACACAAGAAATAGTAGTATAACTATCCTCCTAATGCAGTACGAAAGTGCATACTATGCAGTTCTGTAAAACACAGAATGCAATGTAAGAAAAAGAATTATCTGATAAGTTGTCATGCCCACTATAATACAGTTATATTGAAGTCCACTACTTAACAAAATGCAGCACACTACAAACATATGCCAGAACTGCATCAATAAAATCAAACCAGTACAGATCCAGACATGTAGGAGACCAACAAAGGTGCCAATTCCACTCGCAGTTCGGTAAGTGGCCAAAACATTGCGCAACCACTCAAATTTGAACAATTACCCACCAAAAAATACATCAAACCCACGGCCACTACGATGAACAACATGAACTATTCTTTAAAAATGCAGACCAAAAAGACGAACATTACATGCGCAATACAGTAAATTCAAATGCGCAATACAGTAAATTCAAACGAAAAAGAGAAACTAATAACAAGATTCAAAAACGCATCGACGCACAAAATCCAAAAAAACAACAAGAACAGACGAGCAGATGAAGCTCACACGCCCACACAATCGATTTCGCATAAATTGATAACTAACTACTAAAAATTAGAAAAATTATAGAGTATACGGACCGATTAAAACGAACACAGTCAAAGAATTCCTACTAACAAACAACATCCGAGCACGAAAAAGTCACATCCGACGCGAAAACGAACAAACAGAGAAAGGTCATCCGCCAAATCGCTCGATTTCAAAGATTATAGTCACTTTTCCTGTAAATCAGAAAGAATAAAGGTCAAATGAGATCCAGAAACAAATTAAATCATCTCGCAACACCCGATTCCACAATAAAACGCGGGCGGACCGCCAGAAAATGAAGCAGTTCTCCCGTGAAGCATTGCAGTGCTCATCGTACAGAGGATGTAGTTCACTTTTGTTGAGCGTGCAATGCGGAAGTGTTATCGGAATAACTATTCTACTAATATTAGCAGAATAGACGGGCTGTATAGATATATATATATTATATAATATATATATATAAACTCTATTAATAACCCAGGGTGAAGAATAAGTAATTCTTCACCCCAGTCCATCAACCCAGCCACGGTCGGAGCAAATCTTAACTGAACTAACTGTAAACTGTTCGCCGATGTTTTGGGGAAGAAGGAGCCTAACCTACTCGGAGACTCGGTCAAAAACTGGGTCGGACCGAGAGTTTGTCGGGCCTAATTTTCATAACCAGACCGACCAGTTTTCTCATCAGTCAAGGACCGAGCGGGCCGCCGTCAACCTTGAATCGTCACAGTCGGCAGGATTCAAATAATGGGTCCCGCTCCGATGAGCGGTGCTGCTCCCTGCACTCAGGCTGCTCCACTTGGATGACACCGTGTGGCGTTGGTCTTCACCATGTCCTATCGTACAACTTCCTCTCTCGCGTGGTTTCGAATATGCGCGCTCTGTCGGTTCCCTGCAAACGGTTTCGGCCATGGCCTCGAGTTGTGCAGCTAGATCATGAATGTGTTGGGTCCTTCTCACCGTCCGCCGATGATGATGCCCAAGAGAAGTCAAGGAAGGAGAAAAGGTTGTTGTTGTCGTGGTCATTGAGACGGCTTGCCGTGAACGCAACCACGCAGTGGATGCCATCTACGGCTAGCCGTGGACGACCGCCTCACCGCCTCCAGAAAATATGCATGCAGGGGATTCCGCTACAAACATTGCGGAGTCTATGCGGTTGCGGTGCTGTGACATCTACAATATGTGGAAGAAGCTCCCGGTGTTATTTACTGAGATGATGTTAGGGGTTTACATCTTTGGAAGTTTCAACCTCCTTTTGAAAAAGAAAAAGAAGAAAAAAATCTACTTTTGACCGGTCAATCTGGTTTGTTGACCGCTAGGCGGCTTCATGTTGTGCTACAAAGGCACTACGGAAAGGTACATAGGTTCATCTTTATATTTTGAAGTTCAATATTGACTCCTTGATCCCGTTCTTAGGGTTCACGATTGACAATTGATTTTGGGCTATGGAACTAAAATGCCTACTCTGTGACTGAATATTTATGGATGTCTTAAAAAGAGAACAATTCAGAACTTAGATTTACAATGTATTTGATGAATCTGTCTAGTCTATACTTGAAATTACGGTGTATAATTTCTTTGGATACTATATATTTGATGGAGCCATCTAAGTTGGATCGTTGGATTTGAAATACAGTGTATGGTTTCCTTCCAACTTGCTAATTCAAATTTACTTATTTTAAACTCTATAATAATAACAATTCTAAACATCATAATAATCTAGACAATATCTTCCAAGGTATGTTTCTTTACATCTTCTCATGTCAGTTTGATGTGAGATGGGATGTAAATACATGCCTCTAAATAATTTAGCAGAGTTGTTATTTACACATCTGTAGGGTATCATTATCAAGGGTGAGATGAAGGATAAGCGGTACCAATGTATGATCCATTTTCAAATTGAGGACGTGGACCGATGGAGAGGGTTCTTCAGGGTAAGGGTGCTCATATTTTTTCGAAAAAGATATGATGCCGGCAATCGGCGCATTGTGCAACCACACAAGTGTCATCTATTCTCGTCAAGGAGTGAAGATGTACAACCCACTGTTTATGTGGTCATGACATCATGAATGAGCCGTACGCTCGTCTTTAGAGTGGTCTTATTTTTTTCTCCGTTGCAACGCACGGGCATTTGTGCTAGTATATATATAGAAACTCTATTAATAACCCAGGGTGAAGAATAAGTAATTCTTCACCCCAGCCCATCAACCCAGCCACGGTCGGAGCAAATCTTGACCGATGTAAAATTATGTTCCATTGCTGTAAATTTACGTTTGTAGGAGCACTTGACTGGTAGGCCCGTAGGAGGATCCCACTCCCCCACACTTATATCTTTTCTAATCAGCTACGGGCGGTTTCACTTTAGTGCGGATGGGCTCGACACTGTCCCTCTCTCCCCGGACCCTCCTCTCCGACGATTGCCGAGGCGACGGCAGTGACGGTGATGGTGCCGGAGGGACGACCCGGAGACAAGGGCTACTCACCTCTCGTACGTGGAGTACACCCCCCTTTCCCTCTTCATGGAGTAGTGATCAGGAGGCGAATTGGGCAGTGTGGCGATATACAAAGGCGAGCTCGGCGACGGCAACAACCTTCTCCGGCGTCCCTGTCCGCCGTCGGAGGTCTTCTCACCGTTAATGTACCCTCCTCTTATTCCTTCCCCTTTCCTCCATGAATTTTTGAGTTTTTAGGGTTAGGGTTCTTGTTTTTTTGAGGATGGACAAAGAAAGAGGAAGTAGACCAAGAAAGGAGATGAAAGAAAAGAAGGGAGCTTGCGTGTTTGAGGGGGTGATGGGGTAGACCTTTGCTCAATTGTGGGATCATTTGAAGGAGGTGGAAATCATGCAGGAGGAGAAGAAGAGGAGAAGCTCAACGATGAGGAGGAACAACATTAGTATCTTCCTCGCTCCAGCCAAAGGTGATAGCCCTGTTTCTTATTTTCCTCTCTGTTTTGGATGAATTGTTCCTTCTTTCTTCCCTGGAGCTCCACTAGTACAAAAAACAAAGAGCCATGGCAAACCATTTTCACTTAGATTGGAGTTGGGATGCTGCTGCTATATTTAGGATGGTCATCCCATTAATTATGTTGAATCTGCTTTGTTGTAGAAGAAGGCACAAAAGGAAACCATAAAGGGTAAAACACAAGAAAATTTGAAAGAACAAAGGCGAATGTCATGAGCAACAAAGAAATCACTCCCCAATAAGAAGTACTCCCTCCATCCCGAAATGTAAGACGTTTTTTGATACTATGATAGTGTCAAAAAGCGTCTTACATTTTGGGACGGAGGGAGTACAAATCATTCAAGCCCAAGTTAGTTTTATCTTAATGCACAATCTCACTAACTCCCTATACTGTTTTGTTAGGTTTCCAGTCCGTCAAACACTGTCACTAGGGCTGATCTTACCTCTGAATAGATTGAAATTTAAACTTTTTGATTCAAGAATCTTGCTAAAGGACATAAATGTGTCTTTTCTTAAACGTTGACTCGTCCTGAACACTACACTGAGGCTGCAGAACTCTCTAGTGAGACATGGTAGCAACTAGCGAATGGCAAGATGCAGAATATGGTTTTCCTTATCCAATTCATAGAAGCACTAACCTTCTCGTGAAAGCACGACATAAACCTGTAGTACCTAAACTTTCTCGTGTTTGCTTCTCACATTTTACACCGAGCTTAAGGCGAATGATAAATGGTTAAGCACCTATTTATTTCTAGTTTTGATATGTTGATACACACTAAATGTATGATATAGCTGGATGTGCTCCTATTTTACGCCGATGTAAACAAGCGATGCAATCGATGTCGCATGCAAGTTTGGAATATGTATTTCTTGTACATGCTCCTATTTTTGTTGGGCCCATATCTCTTACCTTGTCTCTCAGAATTCGTACATTAGCTCGTGAACGTGCCTGAATCCATACGGTATGCTAGAGTTTTGTATGTGGCTGGTTGGAAACATTAGTTGGTATACACGGACCATCTCCTAGCTTGTCAATATTCATGCAAGCTGAGTTGGATTTATTTTAGTTACCATGAGGTGGACCCTGACCCTCATCTAGCCTGTCAAACTTTGCTGATTTTTTTAACCCGCCCTATGTCGGTGTACTAGAGTAGGGGTACCCTAGTACCACGTACTCGTGCGCGGACGGTTGCAGCACCCCGCGGCAGGGTTTGCCTCGTCACCGCCAAGATCCTTCGTGGCTCCTCTTTGAGCCATTCAAGAACAAAGTATTCGATTGAGAAGACAAGACCCCAGCAAGAGGAGCTTGCCGGGAAGGCCTCTCTAGGCACAGACAAGGCCCCGACAAGAAGAGCTTGTCGGGAAAGCCGCTCCAGGCACGCAGAAGACAAGGCCCCGGCAAGAGGAGCTTGCCGGGAAGGCTCGGGCGCGACAGGATTCGGCCGGCAAGGCGCTTGTCATGCATGCAACTTCTCTCCGCTCCGCTCACCACCCAATGACGTGTCGCCATGGGACCATTCCATGGGCGCGTGTCGAGCGGGTCAGGTTGCCAGCGGAGAGCAGCGATAAGCGGCCGACAGGCTCGCCATCATGGCGAAGCGGAGGCACACTGACGGTCTCTGTTACACTGCTTTGGGCGACAACGATGTGCATTTATTGCTTTTGTCCCTTGCCGTCGAAAGTTAGGTATTTTGCACCGCATAATCGCTCAAGTAGGTGTACCAACTCCTGTTTTACATTCGTACCCCCGCCTATGTTGCCACCTGTCGGAGACCCCTTTAGCATATGAAAGGAGGCCCGAGTGCAACGTAGAGAGGGTTCGATTCCGTTCAATTCAGTTGGCCAGGTTCGTCCCGTTGGGCTCATTCGACCCACTCGAGACCAGAGACACTCACGCTAGGTTTTGTAGCCCGCATTGCTCCCTAGCAGGAAGACAATAGATCAAACAAGCAGCAGTAGGAGTTTTATCTCTCCGAAGAGCTCCGAAGCTGGGTAAACCGCTCGTGTGCATCGCCTCGATCCGCTCTTCGTGCGACCTCCGCCCCTCCGAACCACAAGGCCTGCTCGCCCGGCCCCATAGGTGTCCGTGGCACGATCTGCCTCCCGACATCTTCGGCGCGCCCGGTAGAAGGCGTCGAGGCCGTGTGAATCCGATCCGGCGTTCACGCGAGCAGCGTCATCAACATCTTCCCCAACATGCCACCGAAGAAGAAGGCTTCGGGCGGCAGCAGAGCCGCCCGCTGCTGCACTCCACCCTCACCGCAGCAAACGGGTTGTGGGGCGGACGCTGGCGGAGGGACGGGCGCCGACGAAGGTGCTCGCGATGTTGCCAAGTCCAAGGACAAGGCACCGCAAACCTCGGCGTCCGCGCATCCCCCGCGTCCATCTCAGGAGACACGGGACCAACAACGTCATGACGTTCACAACGCCATACGTTCGTTGGATCGAGACCCTCAAGACCAGCATGCGCGCCAGCATGCTGGCACGGGTGAGATACGGTCGCCCGGACGGGGCGCTGCTCCTTCTAACGTAGTTAGAAGCCCGAGCGTGTCCCGCTCCTCGCACCGTTCTCCAATGCCGCCTACTACTCCAGCAGAAGCTCTGGCGAGAGCTCACCGCTCTCGACTACCTCCAACGCGGCCGACAAGGTCGACGAGTGGAGGGCCACTATCCAGAGCCTCATCGGCTTTGCCAACGGCGACGCTCCGCGGCAACCAACGCCATCGTTGCTGCGGCGTGACGACAAGGCACGAGCCAGTGGCGACGAGACTGTCGGAGGTGCAACCACCGTGCACTCTCTGCCAAGAAGGCCAAGATCGCCGACTCATCGGATCCACCTCGACAGCGACTCCACTGCGTCGTCGGATCCGCGAGTTCGCCGCGATCAGCGCCAAGTTCTTCATGAGCGACAACAAGAGGACGCCCAAACTCGCATCGAGCGCCAAAGAGAAGCGCGACGTCAATCCGACAAGCGCGCTGGGCCTTCTGTTGACATGCACGCACCGGAGGGGCCAGGCAACTTGCCGTACGCGGTAGGTTGCCCTGCATTCACTCATGAGCTGCGGCAAGTCCAGTGGCCCAGCCAGAAAAACTTCAAACCAGACGCGTGCGGAGAAGTATGATGGCAGGACGCATCCGTCGGAGTTCCTCGGCATCTACACCATCGCGGTGCGGCTGCGGGGACGGGACGACAAGATCCTTGCCAACTACTTCCGCCGTGCTCAAGCCCAACGTCGAGATCTTGGCTCATGCACTTGCCGGACAGCTCCATATCCTCTTGGCGGATTCGTGCCATCGGTTTGTTGGCGCCTTCACGGTGGCCACAAACCTCATGGCCAAGAGAGCGACCTTCACTTGCTCGCCTGAAGGAAGGAGAGTCCCTGCGCAAGTTCATTCGTGAGGTTCAGCTGTGCACTACAACATCCCAGACGTCCACCCCGGCGGTGATCAGCGCATTTCATCGTAATGTGCGGAACCGCAGGATGAGGGAGGAGATGGCGATGTGCAAAGTCAAGGACGTCGGTGAGATGTACGCCTTTGGCGGCTGGGCAAAGGCTACCGAGGAAGGGAGAGGAGACTCTCAGAGAGAATGCGTAGCAGGATCTGACAGTGATGACACCGCCCCGGCAAAGAAGGGCCGGCGGCGAGGCAACAGGAAGAAGAAAAGTAGAGAAGTGCTAGCTATCGAGCAGTCCGGCAACGGAGGCGGCAACAGGAACGCGAAGGGTGGTGGCTCTGGCAAGGAGGTTGCCGCTGACGCCAACCACCAGTCGGTGGCGGCCGCCGACAAGCAGGACGGCTCCGGCAAGCAGTACTGCAAGATCCACCGCACCAAGGGCCACGATCTCCAGAGCTGCAAGAAGGTCGAGCAGCTTGTCGAACAGCAGAGAGCTGAGTACGAGCGGCGAGACAAGGAGAAGGCCTGAAGGTGCCGGGGAGCAAGCAAGAAATGTCCCACGGGGAGGACGCCAGCAAAGTCAAGCGGCGACAAGGAGATCGACCTCCCGCTGGCCGCAACAAGGATGAAGATGATGATGACGACGAAGATATGGAGGACGCATTTACGGCGATGAGCAGGAGTTTCAAAGCCACAGAGGTTCTCTGCGTTGACGGAGGTGCTTCCTGCATACCTCCCACCGCCAACTCAAGCAATGGATGCGGAAGTCAATGCAGCGGAACCATCGATGAGAGTCACGCAAGCCTCTGAAGTGGTCCGCACGCCTATCATTTTTATATTGAGGACCACCACGATCGCATAATCGCGGTCGGGTGCTTGCCGATGTTGGTCTCTCCAACCATCCGCAACCTCAAGGTCACAAAATGTTAGTTGACGGCGGGCCGGCTTGACCGATCTCCTCCGGTGCTCCGAAGCTTCAAATCCTCGACAATGAGCTCGAAGAGACCGGAACCTTCCAAGGAATCAATCCGGGAAGGAGCAAGCCGAAGGGAAGATTACGTTGCGGTCACATTTGGCGCCGAGCTGAACTTCAGGATCGAGAGGGTTACATTTGACGTTGCCGATTTCCACGCTTACAATGGGATACTTGGCCCGGCCCAAAGACTCGCCAAGTTCATGGCAGCCTCTCACTACGCTTACAACCTTCTCAAGATGCCGGGCCCGATAAGCGTCATCTCTGTCCATGGCGACAAGAAGGATGCCCTTATCTGTGCCGACAAGATCTTCCGGATGCAACAGCCGCGACAGTTGCCGAGACTCTTGCCGCTGAAGCTCCGGGGAAGAAGACCAAGTCCAAGTCCGGCAAGGGCTCGATGCTCACTCGGCAAGCGCACCTCTTGGTGCTGCGCTATCACGAGGACGCACCATCGAGCTCCACCGGCAAGTGCAAGAAGATGGTGGCTCCGCCGAAGACCAAGAAGGTGCCCGCCAAGGAGGACGGCGCTGGTGGTACCTTCACCATCAGTGCCTCTCTCGACCCCAAATAGGAAGGCGCGCTCGTTGCTTTTCTGCGGGCGAATGTCGACGTGTTTAAATGGCAACCGTCTGATATCCCCGTGTTCCTGTGAAAGTGATTGAGCACCGCCGCCGCTTGTCCTCATGCGCCCGGCCAAGCAAAAAGTCGAAGCAAGCGGTGGAGCGCCAAGAATTCATAGTCAAGAGATCAAGAAACCGGAAGCAGCAGGCCTTGTCGAGGAGTGCTCCATCCCACGTGGTTGGCCAATCCTGTAGTCGCGCAAGAAGGCAAATGGGAAATGGAGACTTTGTATTGACTTCACGGATGTTAATAAAGCTTGTCCCAAAGATCCATTTCCCTTGCCGCGCATTGACCAGATTGTTGACTCCACGGCGGATGTGATTTGCTTTCGCTTTCTTGATGCATACTCAGGATACCATCAAATCTTCATGGCTGAAGAAGATGAAGAGAAGACCGCATTCATCACACCATGTGGCACATATCGTTTCATACGGATGCCTTTCGGTTTGAAGAATGCTGGTTCAACATTTGCAAGGGTAGTCCATGACGCTTTTAAGCCGCAAATGCAATGTAAATGTAGAAGCCTACATGGATGACATAGTGGTCAAGAGCAAGGACAAAGCAACTCTGGTTCAAGATTTGGACGAGACCTTTGCAAATATGCGCAAGATCAACCTCAAGCTCAACCCCGAGAAGTGCGTGTTTGGAGTCCCTTCCGGCAAGCTTCTCGGGTTCTTCGTGGTCTCGGCCGGGGATTGAAGCTAATCCCGACAAGATCAAGGCCATTGAGCAGATTGAAGCACGAAGCACGCCAAGGATGTACGAAGACTTGCCGGTTGCGTGGCTGCTCTCAAGAAGTTTATTTCTAGGTTCTGCTGAGCGCTACCGCCATTTTTCAAGATTTTGAAAAAGGCAGGTCCAAAGAAATGGACTCCCGAAGCGGAGGCTGCGCTGCAGGACTTGAAGAGATACATGTCCTCCACTCCAACACTTGTCGCACCTAAGCCACAAGAGAAGTTGCTGCTATATATAGCGGCGACCAATCAAGTGGTTAGTGCTGCGTTAGTGGCGGAGAGGGAGGCGGATGACGAGCCAGCAACCGCGGCAAGCACGTCCAGCGACAAGCAGGGGGCTTCGCCGACAAGCTCTGGTCCCGACAAGGACGAGTCCGTGAAGACGCATGAGCAGATGCAGAAAAGGATGGTGCAGCGCCCAGTCTATTTTGTCAGCTCCCTCCTGCAAGGGGCTAGGTCAAGGTATTCTGGTGTGCGAGAATTGCTTTTGGCCTCCTCATGGCCTCGAGAAAGCTGCGCCATTACTTCCAAGCACATGAGATCACAGTTGTCACCGCTTTCCTCAAGAGGATCTGCGAGAATCCGTGCGGTGCAGGATTGTCTAGTGGGCATCGGAGCTGTCAAGCTTTGGTCTTAAGTTTGAAAGCACATCAACTATCCAAAGCGAGCATTGGCGTAATTCATAGCGTAATGGACGCCAACGCCAGATGAAGAGATTCCGGAGACGAGCATTCCCGCCAAAGAAGCAAGCAAAGAGTGGCTGATGTACTTTGATGGTGCCTTCTCACATAAGGCGCCGGTGCCGACGCGTCGCTTATCGCACCCACCGGAGAGCACCTCAAGTACGTCGTCCAGATGCACTTTCCCAAGGAGCAAGCGACAAACAATACTGCAGAGTATGAAGGTTTGCTTGCCGGTCTCAGGATCGCAATGGACCTTGGATCAAGAAGCTTATTGTCAGGGGTGACTCGCAACTCGTCGTCCGCCAAGTCAACAAAGATTACTAGAGTCCGTTGATGGAAGCCTACGTTGATGAAGTGAGGAAGCTAGAAGAGCACTTTGACGGCCTCGCAAATGGAACATGTTCCAAGAGCTCGAATGATATTGCCGACAACACAAGTGCGCAAGCGCTTAAGTTACCTGTGGAACCAGGGATTTTCGTGCTCAAGCTGACTCGACCAACCGTAACACCATCGACCGGACAGAGCAAGAAGAGGAAGTTGGCCTCTGGTGACTACTTTCCGACGGAGCTTCCCGAAGCCGTCGTTGCAAAGGTCCCCAAGATCAACACCAACAAAGGCCGAGGAGCGATGCCCGGCTGCACCCTGTGGTTTGTTCCGTTGAAGCAGACGCCCCGACAAGTCTTGCTCCGGCAAGCTTGTCGGGGAGCATCAAGCTCGGCAGGGCCTCGTGTCCTCGCCGTGGAAGCCGATGTTCCCAAGAGCAGCAGATGTGCCTTTAGTCCTTGTTGTCGAGCCACAAGCTCCAAAGATGGGCGCAGCAGATTGTCCATTTCCTTCAGACAGGAGATCTTCCCAAGAGCAGGAAGAAGCGGA
Organism: Aegilops bicornis; assembly: GCA_021605145.1. Lineage (NCBI taxonomy): Eukaryota > Viridiplantae > Streptophyta > Magnoliopsida > Poales > Poaceae > Aegilops > Aegilops bicornis. The sequence goes on from CM038672.1 coordinate 366,703,123, forward strand.
AAGAGTAGCCCGAATACCAAGTATGTATCAGTTTGTCGACAAAGATACTGCATGTAAGAAGACTCAACGGTGTGAAATTGAAGTGTATTCCTGTGGAAGATGGATGAAGCTATTGGCAGAGATACATGGAGGCATATGTGGTCACCACATCGGCAAGAAGAGCACTTGCCGCAAAAGCTTTCCGGCAAGGTTTCTTCCGCCGACAGCCCTCCGTGATGCAATCGCACAAGTAACCAAGTGTGAAGCGTGGCCCATTCCAAACAGATACACCACCAGCTCAAGCTCTCCAGACGATCCCTTTATCCCGGCCATTTTCGTCTGGGGTTTCGACATCCTCGGCCCTTCCCCGAAGTCGGGGGCTTTGAGTACTTGTACGCCGCCATCGACAAGTTCACAAAGTGGCCGGAAGTGGAAGCAGTGAGGAAGGTGACAGACGGTCGGTCAAGTTCTTCAGTCGATTGTTTGCCGCTTCGAATCCCTAACAGGATCATCACCGACAACGGCACACAATTTACGAGTCGCACCTTCATGCGACGCCCAAGACCTTGGCGCCAAGGTTCCGCTGGCTTCCATTGCTCACCCGAGAAGCAACGGTCAAGCAGAGAGGGCAATGCTTTGAAGTGCGTCGCGGGCTCAAGACCGTAACTTTCGACAAGCTGCACAAGTGCGGAAGAAATCGGATCGAGGAGCTCCGGTGGTTCTTTGGTCGATCGTAACGACGCCAAATCGAGCCATCGCCGTGCACCCTTTGCTCTAGTCTATGGAGCAGAGGCAGTTCTCCCCACGGAACTCGTGATACAGATCGCCCAGTACTCTCTTATGATGAGCTTGAGCAAGAGCAGCTGCGACAAGATGACGCACTGCTCCTCGAGGAGGATCGTCTTCAGGCCGCTGTGCGAGCCGCTCGCTACCAGCAAGCCCTGCGTCGCTACCATAGCCGCATGGTTAGTGCCAGAAGTCTCGAGGAAGGCGACCTTGTTCTTCGGCGCGTTCAGTCCGCCAAGAATTCAAACAAGTTGACGCCGAAGTGGGAAGGCCCTTATCGGGTGAAACGAGTCACTAGGCTCGGCCGTCCGCTTTGAGACCGAAGATGGCATTCGGTGAGCAACTCCTAGAACATTGAGCATCTTCGTAAGTTTTACCCATAGGGCGCGGTTGTCGGAATCCGTTCCGGCAACCACCTTTTGTACAAGTCTTGCCGCTGTTGCATGTAATCCTTCGTACAAAGCCGGGCGCAGACCCCGTGCATCAGTAAAGCTCGTGTGTTGCGCACAGCTTGTCAAGTTCATGCTTTCGTCATTTTATTGCATGCTTTAGCTAACACTTTGTGCAGCAACCATACCCGGTAAGCAGAATCGAGCCGATAGGCTCCATAATGTTATTTCCTCTTATTTTTCTTTTCTCAAAGGAAAGAAGGCTCCCTCGCGCACAAGTTAACTGTGGGGAGGAGGAGATAATACTATGGACTGTGCACCACTCGAGGAAGTTTCACCTCATCGGGAAGCAAGAAACAGAAAAGCTAAGTTGCCAAAGTTTGAGCAATCAATTTTAAATTTTTAAGTTATCTTCCTCGAACGATAGTACTTTGTATGGAAAACACGTGCGCAGAGGAACCAAATCGTGATCGGTCGCGCCCTTACTTTGTTTCGAGTCCGCTCAACAACTTAAGTGAGCTGCGGCTAGTCCGCGACAAGGTTGCTTGTCGGTAGCGACCCGCCAAAGAAGCTGCTGAAGTTCCGACTTTCGGGCGCGGCAAGGGTGCCTGCACCGCAAGTTTCCGAAAAGCGTAGGGCAATAACGTACAAAGGAAGGAATCAAGTAGAGGAAATAATGTTGCATCGATCGATTCAGATCAGTAATAAATTTTTTAAAGTTATCTTCCTTGAACGACCGCGCTTTGTATGAAATACCCATGCGCGAAGAAACCAAATCGTGACTGGTCGCACCCTTTGTTTCGAGTCCGCTCAACAACTTAAGTGAGCTGCGACTAGTCCGCGACAAGGTTGCTTGTCGGTAGCGACCCCGCCAACAGGCTGCTGAAGTTCCGACTTTTCGGCGCTCGCGTAAGGGTGCCTGCACCGCAAGTTTCCTGAAAAGCGAGGGGCAATAACATACAAAGCCAAGAGTCAAGTAAAGGAAGTAACGTGGCGAATGTTGCCCAGAATAAAGTTATATTACAAAAATAACTTATCGCGGCATCGCTGAATCGTTTTAACTGAAATAACAAATAAGAGGAGAAGGGCGATTGGTACCCAAGCCCCATAAGCGAGTTGCCGGGCTGCGGCAAGCCAGAGTTGCCGGGGCTGCGGCAAGCCGAGTTGCCGGAGCTGCGGCAAGCCAGAGTTGCGGAGGTCGAGATATCAGATAAGCCCTTCGTCCTTTTTCAAGCATCCCTTTTTCATTAAAAACATTCTACTCGGATACAATCCGTGGGGAATGAAAAACATGAAAGAGAGGGTTACAAGCTTTAAATGCGGATAAGGCCCGAAGGCTTACAAATTAAAAAGATAAGATGCCCGTAATCCCTTTCTTGTCCCTCTTTTCAGGAGGTAGGTCAAGAAGACGAGGGGAGCGGCGGTGGTTTCTTGACAAGACAGCAATGGCAGGGGCGGTCGGCCTGCCTCTGTCTCCTCCGCTTATAAAGGGGAGGAGGGGGGCGGACGTTCCGCTTATATCAATAAAGAATCCCCACGACCGCGCCCACGATCTCGCAGACGACGCCACGCCCGTGGCGTGCCGTTAGTGGGGATCGTGGTGGGTCCGGCGAAGGCGACGGCAGCGGTCGAGGCCGCGTGTCCGGCACAGCCTGGGCCTGGCCCGACAAGCGCCGACACCGTGTGCGGCCCGGCCCGGGGCTCTGTCGGTGTACTAGAGTAGGGGTACCCTAGTACCCGTACTACTGCACGGACGATTCTGCACCAGCGGCAGGGTTTGCCTCGTCACCGCCAAGATCCTTTGTGGCTCCTCTTTGAGCCATTCAAGAACAAAGTATTCGATTGAGAAGACAAGACCCCGGCAAGAGGAGCTTGCCGGGAAGGCCTCTCTAGGCACAGACAAGGCCCCGACAAGAAAAGCTTGTCGGGAAAGCCGCTCCAGGAACGCAGAAGACAAGGCCCCGGCAAGAGGAGCTTGCCGGGAAGGCTCGAGGCGCGACAAGTCTCCGAGCGCGACAAGGATTCGGCCGCGGCAAGGCGCTTGCTGCGGCATGCAACTTCTCTCCGTCTCCGCTCCAGCTCACCCAGCGACGTGTCGCCATGGGACCGTTCCATGGGCGCGTGTCGAGCGGCTGTCTTTGCCGGCCGGAGAGCAGCGATAAGCGGCGCTGACAGGCTCGCCATCGTGGTGAGCGGAGGCGCACCTGACGGTCTCTGTTACACTGTTTGGCGACAACGACAGGCATTTATTGCTTTTGTCCCTTGCCGTCAGAGTTAGATATTTTGCACTGTACACTGTTCAAGTAGGTGTACCAGCCCCTGTTTTTACATTCGCATTCCCCGCCTATGTTGCCACCTGTCGGAGACCCCTTGAGCATATAAAAGGAGGCCCGAGTGCAACGTAGAGAGGGTTCGATTCCGTTCAGTTCAGTTGGCCAGGTTCGTCTCGTTGGGCTCATTCGACCCAGTCGAGACCAGAGACACTCACGCTAGGTTTTGTAGCCCGCATTGCTCCCTAGCAAGAAGACAATAGATCAAACAAGCAGCAGTAGGAGTTTTATCTCTCCGGAGAGCTCCGAAGCTGGGTAAACCGCTCGTGTGCATCGCCTCGATCCGCTCTTCGTGCGACCTCCGCCCCCCTCCGAACCACAAGGGGCCTGCTCCGCCGGCCCCATAGGTGTCCGTGGGTACGATCAGCCTCCCCGACACCCTTAGTCCAGGAAAAAATCTTCTATAACAATAATTTTTCATTTTTCATTCAGATTGTTTGTTTTCTGTAGCATAAATCATATTGGAATGTACTTTTTTGGCAAGTAATCATGCAATTCTAGCTAGACTCCATCAATTTAATTTATTCCTTTGCCATGGTACTGTAAAGAAGATCCACACAATCATTTTTGCTTTCGAATCTTATATCTTTGGAAGACGTTGACTTTGTTCACATTTAACCTATTTTCCTATCTTACAGAGCAATCCATTCAAATATTGTTAATTTCTTCTTCCTCGTAATTTTTTACCACTATACCACTAGAATAGAGATGTGAGTTTATTTAGTTCCATACTTCCATTTGATATTGATTCATCTATTTGCTTGGCGGTTTTGGCATTTTGCCTTACAATTATGTGTGCCTGGTCAATTATGTGTTTCATTTTGATGACTCTTTGGAACCAAACAATGTCTAGTTCAATATGATGACTTCCAGTGTTGTACCTCACACAACTTGATAAAAGACACGGTTTAGTGTGCATTGAAACAGTGATTACATAGTTTGGCCTATTTATCTTATTTCTCTCTATATTTTTGATCCATACCATGGAGCCAGCGTGTTATGGGTTCATGTGATTCCGATAAATTTCTTACATCCAAAATCCCTCTATGATATCTTTGATTTTGACATTGTTTCCAGTTTAGGATACCGAAGCCTGCTAATCCTTTTAAGGGCCTGCTCAGAAGCGCTCCGGCTCCGCGCTTCTCCGAAAGCGGGCGGGGAGCTGGCCGAATGCCGGATGCTTCAAGAAGCCTGCTCCGTGGAGCAATTCCGGACGCAGTGCAATTTTCTGGAGCTACTCCAGCCCAGCTTCACGAAAACCAGGAGCAGAAGTTGCTCTTTGTTATATCCCAATGCCCTTCCGAAGTGGCATGTGTAACGATTCGATATGAGCGGAGCGAACCAGCGTCCTCGCAGGGTGATCTGACTGTGGGGTCCTCTCCTCTCTGGCCCATGTTGATGGAGCAGAATCTGTCGCTGCTGCCGAACGCTTATCACCTCCCGTGAGAAGCTGGCCACTTGGGAAGCGAGAGAGCTTCCGAACGGGCCCTAAGTGTTACATGTGCTTCTTTGTTGGTGGTATTTTGTTCGTATACTTCTAAGAACTGAAAATATTCTGTTTTTCAGGTATCTGTTCAAGAGGATGACGGTTAATGTATGAGGGATAGAGAATTACAGAGCAATGTCTTCGTCTTTAATAACCAGAATAAATATTCATGTTTTGGTTAGAAGAAAAGTGAACCTAAAGGGTACAGTACTATTAATAGGATACTATGTTGGTTACAGGCTTACAGCCCATGGATAATAATGTTCCAGTCGCTGGAGAGATTGCTAAATAGATAAGTTGATGTAAAATTTCTGGTCACCTGCAAATTAAGCTGCTTGAAGATCAAGTTCGACAGTAATCAGCTTTCAAGTTAGGTAGTATTCCTTTTTAGAATGTGTAATTATATGCCTAATATTGTTGATCAATTTATTATTTGCAACTTCTATAGGAAAAAAGTTTCCCCTTGTAGAACAATTATGTATCTCGGGGACATGAGTGTTTTGGTAGCATTCAGATAGTCATTGGTGGTGTAGCTATGGTACAGTTGAATAAGTGTTACGGATGATAGACCTTCCTATTGATGTCGTCAAGTGGTATCTCCACGATATTAGAATTTTGTAAAGCATCGAGTTGTATTAGTAGGATTAAACAGGAAATATTATTCTGCTTGCATGAGTGTTTTGTCACCTCACAGTACATTGAGAAGGCCGGTGAAGAAACTTCTAAGAGTACAAAATACGCACCTATAAAAAGTACAAAACATACAGCAGTTGAATGTGTATTACGGAGGTATCTATTGTTGTCATCAAGTGCTTAGGGAATCGTCGGTGTTGTTGTTCATTGTTAACACATTCTTTGAATTTTTCAGAGCTATCTATTGAAATATGATTACTTTCTTTGTCCTTGGGAACTTTTTACAACTACCATAGATAATCTTCAATTTATTTCTGTCTAATATTTATTTATTTTTCTTCTAATATTTATGTAGTTCCTTGTAACATGTGGCTGATGGATTATGAAGATTACCTTTCAAACTAATGCTTCTCTTCTTAGCTTACATTTTTTCATGCATCTCCCATAAAGAAACACGACAGAGAAATCACGAGGAGCTGCAATATATGTGTACATGTAACTATTGTCCAGGCCCTGGAACCTTTTCAATAACCTTTGCTGAAACTGTAGGGTCATCCAGACGTGGATGTTGTAAAGGCTAACTGGAAATACAGCAAAAACTGCAGGGTCATCCGATGTGGTTTTGTAACCTCTAATTCGAAATCCAGTGTCCGCAGTTTTTCATGGTTGAACCACTGCCCATCTCGAGAAGGACGAGAGGAACTAGTTTTCTCTATAGATTGAATCTGTACGTGCTACTTTGTCAAGCAATGAATCAAATTTATTGTCTCTGTAATTTTTATGTAAACTTGGATCATCTTTGTTCATTGTTACACCGATGTAGTCATGTCATTTTTATGTCTTGGCAACAACGCTCAGGAATTTTTTTGTGTGGTCTACAGCTAATGAGTAGAACACACAATGTGGTCCGGTAGACAACTTGTTGTGTAGAACACCGAAGGAAACTGCAGAGCATGAATCCAAGACCAAGAAAGCAACATATTGTTTCTGAGATACACTGAACAAGACACTTTGCTACCAGGATAACACGATGGTGAAATTTGTCTTCCCGTTACGAATTTCAGTTCTATCCAGATCTTGTTAGACTGAATAACCAAAGTCCAACTGAATGCCATGGTCCATCCATGGCATTAGGATTTAGAATTCTTCTATCTTCTTCTGGCATTGGCACGGCTTTAGTCAAGCTTCTGATTGCACGCAAGGATCAACAGATGGAGCAGCTGCACATGGTTGTGGTTGTGCTTTGTCAGTAGGGGTCCCTTTTTACCCCTTTACTTGTGCGCGGGCAGTCGCAGCCCCACGCCCCTGGCCACGCTTGGCGGGGCAGAGGAAGCAAAGGCACAAGACGACCAGAGCAATGCCAAGCCAGAAACACAAAGAGCAGAAGGGCGAGGTGGACTCCCCTGGCAAGGCCCTTGCCGGGGCGGCCTCCATAGCACCCGCAAGAACCTTGCCGGAGCAACTTGCCCAATGCCAGCAGGGCCGCCATCTTTGAGCCTGAGAGTTCCGACGCCCGCAACCACATTGGAACCAAAGCTCGGGAGGCACCTCCATGGTGGCATGCAGATCTTTGTGAAGACCAAAAACATGCAAGACTACATGAGAATCAGAAGACGGAGATCCTCGGCGAGATCCTTGCCGAGGATACCCACGAGACCCCCCGGCAAGACCCTTGCCAGGGACGCCCACGACGCTGCGGCAAGACCTTTGCCGGGGCCCCGGCAAGACCCTTGCCGAAGACATCCGCGGGGCCGCAGCCAGGCCCACACCAGCCAAGACTCCACCGCCGTTCCCATGCAGCTGCCAGCCCACCAACTAGGCGAGCACCTGTGTGGCGACGTGCGGCCTCTAGGCCAACTCAGCAAGCACCTGCGTGGTGGCATGCAGATCTTCGTGAAGACTCTGCCACCGCACCAACTCAGCAGCCAGCCAGCGTGGCACTACACGCCTCGTCAGCTCGGACGCGCGTCGAAGCCAGGCGAGGCGGCGACAGCTGGGACGAGCTTCCTTGCCGTCCCCGATAAAGCAAGAAGGGCACGTCGGCAGCGCATTAAATGCGTTTGTCCTACGGTGCCAGGAGATAGACTCGACTACTGTACAACTTTCCACCTCCTGTGTGCCACTGTGGCAGCCCCTTTTGACTATAAAAGGAGGCCCGCGGCATATTGAGGAAGGATTTGGACTTTTTGGACCCTGCACGCCTTGTAGCTAGTCCAAGAACACCAGATAAACACAAACTAGCAGGAGTAGGGTATTACGCATCACTTGTGGCCCGAACCTGGATAATCCCCCTGCGTTGATCTCTCAATCCCGCTCTTTCCACAGCCCCGTGCCCGCCAACCGTAGCAAAAGGGATTCCTCGTGATCCCCTACGTGTCGTTTCCCCCCGACATGCTCGTTCTCGTAAGAGGCACGAGCATCCCGCCATTGCCGCTACACCACTCCACATGCTTCCTTCCTGGTGCTGCTATAGATGTGCCCCCCCTCCCCCGCCCTCTGCAATTTATTAGTCCGTACTAAATTACTTAATTCACTTGCCACCTACAAAGCAAAGATGCAGATCTCACCAGCTAAATGACATGTATAAAAGACATATATCTGAAGTTGCATGCGGAAGGGAAGGAAATTTTGATCTGTATTATCCATGCCCTTCATATCAAGAGAATACAGTTGGGAAATATGCAAAATTGTAATTCTCACAGAGAAAATTGATAGATATTAACAAGCAAGATTTGTTAACATGCAAAACTGACAGAAGCTCATTAATACTCTGCATCAAAAATTTATCAGAGTGAACATCTGAAATCAGCATTTTAGGAACACATTGGTCAAGAGTTGCCTATCATGTCCAGTTGCAACACTGTGACACCATGTAAAACTAAAGATTTTTCTTTTCGAGATTAGAGTTTGAGGGTCTGGTTCTATTTGGACCTTGCATGTGTCGGAGCCTGTAGAAATTGTTGCGTCAAATAATTGTAATGCTTTCCTGTATCAATAAAGCTTCAACTTTACCTAGAAAATATTGGTCGGGTTCTTAATTAAACCAAGAGAACTCAAAATCAGATTAGCACACAAAATTGAAACGCATCAAGAACAAGGTCATTGTATGAACTAAGAATCACTTAAGCCTTCATACATTATATGAAAACTTCTAAAAAACAACACAAAAAACCAGTTGAATGTTCAGCGGCGCTCCCACAACAAAATGAGCTACTGATACCTTTGTCACTAATTTCAAAAAGATACATGCATCGACGTGTTCTAATCTTATAAGACCTTAACATAAGCATTTTTATTTCACATAACATGGTCACCTCGTTCTGCTCTCACTACAACAGGGACAAGTGATTCTTGAAGAGTACACAAATTAGCACCACTGCTTATATAACAACTCACGACCAAAAAAAATTTATGCACTCTGAATACACAAACAAGCTTGAGTTTATCAAAAGTAGGTATGGATGTCACTAGGGGGGTGGAGGCAGCCACGTTTGAAGGAGCCAGCCACAACTTACAATTAAGTAGGAGGTCGATCGTGACCAACTTGAAGAGGAGGCCGATGATAACTGGAACATGACTACTCAACAGCGCCGGTGAAATCTCCGGATCCAGATTCAATCAGGGAGGTGAGGCTAGGAGACAATACAATAGTGGAGCTCGTGGAGAGCGTCGACGCCTTGGAGTGCGGTCCCGGCGCTGAGGTCGCCAGAAGACTTGGCGCCCGCTGCCTGCTAGATTGTATCCCGCGGTGGGACCACCTCCTCCCCTTCTGCCCATACACCATAGCCGGCACGCCGGTGTAGGGATAGACTAACCTGCTCCGCTGGCATCCGAAGAAGAACCGCTATGGCTGCAGGAGGAACGGGGCCGGGTAGTGGAGGTGACTTGGTAGAGATGGTGTGGAGAATGTAGAGTCCTCCCACGGTCCATGGGGTATTTTTTGCGTGAGGTAAAATTACCTTGCAAGGCAGAGACTTTTTGGTACGGGGCCACCTGTGTGTGAGGTAAATTTACATCTAAACCTTTGTTTGTTGTGTTTCTTTTGTAGCTTCAGAACGTAGACCGGTTCCATTTTCCAGGGTGTAATTTTACCTCCTTCTTACGTTCCTTGGGGATGGCTGGGGTGAGGAATAGCAATTCTTCACCCTAGGTGACGAATAGCGCGACCCTGTATATATATGAACAATTTGTGAATAGACTGAGTTGAGTTTAGCATAGAGGGGGAACGGTTCCGATCACATTCACTTAGGGGAAAAAACCAACTTGAAGAATTAGCAATAAGTGAATGCTGTTGAGGATATATATATATATATATATATATATATATATATATATATATATATATATATATATATATAGATAAATATATATATATATATATATATATATATATATATATATATATATAGACGGTCTATTCTGCTAATATTAGCAGAATAACTATTCTGCACACCACTTCGGCACTGCACGCTCAATGAAGCGCATCGCATCATTTTGACGCAGAAATCGCAATAGAGACTAGTGAACTTCGTGTCGAAAAAAATTGCACGCGCTGTTTTTTCGGTACTGTTTTCGCCCTAATTTTTTAACCGTTTATCGGAATGAGGCGTGTAATATACCATTGAAAAGCTATGGATTAGGCACAACTTCGACATGTTGAACACTTTTCGAGATTCCACACGGTTTAAGAGCAGTTTTGAAAATAGTGCGGCGGATGACGAGTGGCAGCGATCATTGTTTTGCGTTTTTTTCTAAACCGCTTGTCGGAATGAAGAAAATAATACGCCGTTGGATAGATATCATTGAGGCGCATCTTTTTCATATATAAATCTTTCTCTAATTCGTTACGGTTTAAGAGCAGTTTCAAATTTACTAAATCGCGGAATTTTGTATTTTAAAATTTTTCAAACTTTCGGCACTGTTTTCGCTCCAGTTTTTGAACTGTTTGTCGAAACGAGGCGTGTGATACGCCGTTGGAAAGCTACGAACGAGGCGCAACTTTCATATGTTGCAATGGTTTTGAGATTCCTTACGGTTTTAACTTAATTTTGAAAATCGTGTGGCGGACGATTTGACAGTGGCAGCGGCCGTTTTTCGTGAATTTTTTGCAAACCGCTGGTCGGAATGATTCAAACGATACGCTGTTGGAAAGGTATCGACGAGGTGCAACTTTTTTACGTAGAACACTCTCCCTAATTCTTTACGGTTTAAGAGGAATTTCGAATTTACCGAAATACGGACACATTGTTTTTCGCGACACCCAAATCGACGTGGGTACTTCATCCGATCGAAAACCGTGACCGCAACGGATTTAAAAACCGCACTGCATCACACGGGTAAGAGCTCTGCATGGTTTCCTTTTTGTGGGACGTAAATTTTTGAACGAGGAAGAAAACCGCACTTCTTTTAGACTGAAAACCGCACTGCATCGGACGGCCAAGCGAACTTCATGATTTCGTTTTTTGTGAGACGTAATATTTCCCATATGAAGAAGTGGAATACGCTTCATACCGAGGCGTAAATGAACCACAGAGGCGAGGGAAACTGCACTGCAATGTCATCAGAGAGGGCTGCATGGATTTTTTGTTACTCTTTCTTTTTCTAAAACTATTTTTTATCAACGAGTATGTACTACAAAGACGTGGTGAGTGGACTACTGGGACGGATATGTGGACACGAGCGAACTACACTGGACTTCTTTAACAACAATAAAATTCCAACAAAACAATAAAATTGAATTTAGAAAATATCACACTGAACCACTTGCCCGCATTTCACCGGACTGCATCATTCTGCACCATTCTTTTGTAAAAAATATTACAAAGCCAGTTGCACCATTTGAGAGCATGAGTTTAGCAAGCAAGCTGCAATATGTTTAGGTTTTTTTCATTTTTGTTGTATAGTGAACTGCAGTGGAGAGTAACGGGTCCAAGGGATGAGCAAAACGAATTGTACAATGTTTTTTACCAGCATTTTTATCTCTACATTCTCTTTTAAAGAACTACATGGGCTGCCAATGCAAACAATAGGATACCTCAAGTGAACGACATAACATGGCGAGACTGAACCATACAGCAAGATGAAATAATTAAAAAAATGACGCCAGCCACCCTAGTGCAGTGCACTTCTCTCCCGCCGCCGGGGAACCACAACGAGTTGAGAGAGCTATTTTTCTGGAGGCTCCTTGCCAAACTGCAGTGGCAGTGCACACGCAGGAAGCGAGCAGCTTTGTCGGAGATCCTGTGTTGATGAGGATGTAGGAGGAGGGGGTGCTCGACAAGAGCTACAGCCACACCACACTGCACGGCATGAGACATAGAGTAGAGCAGTCAAAACTGAATAGGTAAAAAAACATGAAAAAACGCATCAAACGAACTGCACGAAGTAACTGGCCGAGGCGCATGCCCGCGGTGATGTCGCCGCCGAAGCTGCACTCATTTCACCTGCGAACTCCACACCGGCGAAAGTGCACTGCACGCGCGCCCAAGAGCTGCAGCCACACCACACTGCACGACATGACCCACTGAACCGCACGACAGATCCAACCAAACTGCATAGCTGTTCTCGCAAGTGGTGGCGGGTGGCTGGGGGGGAGGGGGGCTCGCCGGCGAGGGGAGGGGTAGAGATTGAGGTGGGGGGACTGCGGTCACCGGGTCGGTGGGTACTCCGGCGGGACGATAGGGCGGTGCAGGGGGCCGTCCGGCCTGGATCCGGCGACGGGGCGTCACGGAAGGACCGGCGCGGCCTGGATCCGGCGGTAGGATGGCGCGGGAGGGCCAGCGTAGCCTGGATCGGCGGCTGGGAGTCACCGGGGGCATGGGGAAGGGGAAGCGGCGGCTGGATCCAATGGGCCGGACGTCTGAGTCTGTCACACGGCCTTGATCCCGCTGTGGCTTGTGCTGGGTTGTGGATCGGGGAGGGGTGGTTCGCCGACGAGGAGAGGAAGGCCACGGGAGAGAGGTGGTGCGGTCGTTGGGGAAGAGAGGTGGTGCGGTCGTGGGTGAGAGGAAGAATGTGGAGGGGTGGCCCGGTGAAGCGGCGTCTTGGTTAACGGGATTTTATGCAGCGCGAAAGTGTTAGCAGAATAAGCGGGTTTGATGTGCAGAATAAGACTCTTAAGGGTGTTATCATAATAGACCCACCATATATATATATATATATATATATATATATATATATATATATATATATATATATATATATATATATATATACCTAGGCACCTTGCCTAGAAACCGTTGGATCACACCAAGATGTGTGCATGTGTAATTAGTATTAGCATTAATTCATAAATGCATTAGATTTTTATTAGGAAAGAATTATTGGTAATAATTGCTTGACATGGACACTTAATACCTACCCAAATTAAGACATGCATGTCGCATACATCAGGTAGCTGGGTATTTTTTTGTGTATGATGGAGGTCGTATTTTTTTTATGTGCTCTCCTTTATTTTTTCCCGAGTATCTAATACCTTAAATAAATCACTAGATATATACATACATAACAAAAAATATCTTAGGTATGTTTTTGTACTCGAAATATCTTGGGTATATATTAGATACCCATACGTCACGTAGTCAGGCATATACGTAGCCATATTTTACTTTAGGCACGTCGGCTGGTTATGTAGAATATTTTCCAAGCCTTTTCCGCACAGCCTGTGCAGACACCTTGAGTATTTCCACTTGAAGTATATTATTTGATGTATAATATTTTCCTACATTTTTTTACATAACCGGGTATATACATCGACCAGGTATGTACAATATTTTCCTACCATTTTTCATATAGCCGGTTATATACGTTGACCGGGTGTTACAATATGTTCGTCAGTAGGTATTGTATAACTGTATTGGATAGTTAGGAAACCAAAATAAAATGCAGTTAGTCAACAAATAAATTATTGTGTATATACATACCCGCGTACATACATACTTTCGTTAGTAAGTATGTGATACCCATTTCAGATAATTAGGAAACAAAAATGTAATAATTTAAAAAAATAAATTATTGAATACATACATACATGCGTATGTATATAATTTCATTGGTAGGTATTAAATACCCGTATTAAATAGTTAGGCAACAAAAATACGTATATTATATTATATACCTACAACAATTCGAACAAAATCAACATTAATACGTTTTATTGTATGTCAAGTCTTGCATGTCTAATAGTTAGACCCAAAAATAAAACGTAAACTTGGAAAGTCTTGCATGAAGAATAGTTAGGAAGCAAATTAAATATATCACAATTTCCAAAACTATCAAGGTGCCCAGGCACCTAGGTGCCCCATCTATTTTATGTATATATATATATATATATATATATATATATATATATATATATATATATATATATATATATATATATATAGACGGTCTATTCTGCTAATATTAGCAGAATAACTTTTCTGCACACCACTTCGCACTGCACGCTCAATGTAAGCGCACTGCATCATTTTGACGACGAGCACTGCAATAGAGACTAGTGAACTTCGTGTCGAAAAAAATTGCACGCGGTATTTTTTCGGTACTGTTTTCGCTCTAATTTTTTAACTGTTTATCGGAATGAGTCGTGTAATATACCGTTGAAAAGCTAAGGATTAGGCGCAACTTCGACATGTTGAACACTTTTTGAGATTCCACACGGTTTAAGAGCAGTTTTGAAAATAGTGCGGCGGATGACGAGTGACAGCGAGCGGTTTTTCGCTATTTCTTCTAAACCGCTTCTCGGAATGAAGCAAATGATAAGCCGTTGGATAGATATCGTCGATGCGCATATTTTTCATATATAAATATTTCTCTAATTCTTTGCGGTTTAAGAGCAGTTTCAAATTTACTAAATCACGGAATTATGTTTTTTAAATTTTTTCAAATTTTCGGTACTGTTTTCGCTCTGGTTTTTGAACCGTTTATCGAAACGAGGCGTGTAATACGTCGTTGAAAAGCTATGGACAAGGCGCAACTTTCATATGTTGAAATATTTTTGAGATTCCTTACGTTTTTAGTTAATTTTAAAAATCGTGTGGCTGACCACGGGAGGCAGCAGCCGTTTTTCGTTAAATTTTTGCAAACCGCTGGTCGAAATGATTCGATGCCGTTAGAAAGATATCGACGAGACGCAACTTTTCATGTAGAATACACTCTCCAATTCCTTACGATTTAAGAACAGTTTCAATTTTACCAAAATGCGGAAACTCTGTTTGTCGTGACACCCAAATCGACTTGTGTAATCGTGCATCGTATGTAAGAACGACCGCTTGACAGAAGCCGCACTTCATCGATGGGAAATCGAATCGCTTAATTTTTTATTTACACGTAAATTTTCTCATCAGAGGAAGTCGATGGGACTTCACATCGGGCGTAAGTGAACCCCAAATGCATGGAGAAGTAAACCGCATTACTTTATTTGTCATTTCAGTAACATTTTTTCTTTGCATTTACAAGATGAACAACATCAGACATCGAACCGCACTGCTTCAGTTAGAAAACCGCACTGCATCAAATGGTCACTTACAAGATGAACAACATCAGACAGCCGACTGCACTTCTTCAATTTAGAAAACCACACTGCTTCAGTTAGAAAATCGCACTGCATCAAATGGTCAAGTGAACGACATTACTTTTTTTGTCGTTTCTCTACCATTTCTCATTTAACACATTTTTGCACTGCATCAAATGGCCAAGTGAACGACATTACTTTTTTGTTGCTTCTCAACCATTTTTTCATTTCTCGACCATTTCTCATTTATTTTTATGAATGTGCACTAACTGCTTAGACGAGGCAAGTGTGCTAGAGTGAAGCGCAAACATTTTTGCTATAAATGGGCTGCACTTTTTCTTTTAGCAAATACGGGATGATGACAGAATGCCCTGGAAAAAACAGAGTACACCGCACAGATCCGCGCGTCCGACCAATGAACCACGGGTGGATTGTGGTCATCGCCAGAGCGGACAACAATGACTAAAATCTAAGTGCAAAATTACAACCACACAATCATACACAAAATTTTCAAAAAAAAGCAATGAACTGCACCGAAGAAGCCGTGAATTGAAAACGATCCAAAACACTTCTGAACAGAATTGGAGGAGATGTGGGCCTCGATCGAACTGCAACGAAGGGACAAGAAGCTGCACTGTAGCGACAGGTGACCCTCATTATCGTCAAAGGGAGCTGCAACCCACACATCGCCCCAACTGCATGCCGGCCAGGGCGAACCTCCTCGCGCCCCTCCCTCCTGCAGAATTTAAAGCTCCGCACTGCATGAAGCGCACCAACGCGAACTAAACGAGTATCTTGTTGCCGATGCAAGACGAAGGAGACAGGGAGGAGAGCATAAACTCCGGCTAGGAGATGGCACAGTGGTAACGGCGCTGCTGCACGGAGAGGAAGCCAGGGGTGGGGCGGCCGGAGGCATCGGTGTCGGCAGCCGTCTGGATCGATGGTGGGAAGATGCGGGATCCATGGGGGCGAGGAGAGGTGATGCAGTGTGGCTCGTGCGGTGATGCAAAGGCGGCTCGCGTGGTGATGCAGTGCGGGAGGGGGCGAGCATGCCTCATGGAAGAAGCCACGAGGATGGAGGGGGAGTAGAAGAAGGTTGAGCAGGGGTGAAGGTGTGTGCGCCAGAGTTGGAGATCGTTCGGAGATGGAGGAGGCCGGAGGCCGGTGGCAGCGACCCCATAGCTCGGGATCCATTGGATACAGTGTGGTGAATCTGACCTTTGCATTGGGCGGGCGGCTACGTGAATCGGGGAGGCGGCCTGATCCAGAGCGGCTGACGAGCAAGCTTGAGATGGCCATGGCGGCTCCTGCAAAGCACAAGCCTGCATTGGGGGCGGCTCACCGGTGTTGCTCGGCCGTTCAAAGACGGGCGTGGGGAGCAGAGCCCGAGAAGGAAGAAGGAGAGGGCGTGGCGGCTGGATCAGTGCCGCCGGGCAGAAGAGGGCGCGGTGGCCGCATCAAAGCCGGTGCCAGGGGAGAGGGAAGCGATGGCGGATCCAGATATGGTCGATCCAGCGGGGCTGCAAGAGGGTGCTGAGTGGCAGGGTGGGCGGCTCGGCGGCGGTAGGTGGCGGGGGGAGGAGGCGGGGCCGGCCGTTGGGAGGAGGAGGCGGGGCGGCGCCGGCCGATGGGAGGAGGAGGCGGGGGAGGAGGGAGGGAGTCCGGCAGTGGCGGGGGAGGGAGGCGGTGCGGGGGAGTTGCCCCGGAGTGGGTGGGACGGGCACTGTGGAGTGGTGGGGGGAGTTGCCCCGGGGTGGGGGTTGACCGAGCGCCACGGGCAGTCCGGACGCAGTGTTAGCAGAATAAGAGATTTGGTGTGCAGAATAAGACTCTTAAGGGTGTTATTAGAATAGACCCACCCTATATATACATATATATATATATATATATATATATGACAAAAATTTTCCTACTATCGGGTGTAGTTACTCCCACTTTTATTTAATACGTTTTAGGTAGTATCTATCATATCGGAGAGTATGTACGCATACTATGTAGTATATAATAATGTTTAGGTAGTATTGTTGGGGAACGTAGTAACTTCAAAATTTTCCTACGCACACGCAAGATCATGCTGATGCATAGCAACGAGAGGGGAGAGTGTTGTCCACGTACCCTCGTAGACCGTAAGCGGAAGCGTTATGACAACGCGGTTGATGTAGTCGTACGTCTTCACGATCCGACCGATCCAAGTACCGAACGTACGGCACCTCCGAGTTCAGCACACGTTCAGCTCGATGACGATCCCCGGACTCCGATCCAGCAGGATGTCGGGGATGAGTTTCGTCAGCACAACGGCGTGGTGACGATGATGATGTTCTACCGACGCAGGGCTTCGCCTAAGCACCCCAACGATATGACCGAGGTGGAATATGGTGGAGGCGGGCACCACACACGGCTAAGGAACAATCACGAAGATCAACTTGTGTGTCTAGAGGTGCCCCCTGCCCCCGTATATAAAGGAGCAAGGGCGAAGGAGGCCGACCCTAGGAGGGGCCGCGCCAAGTGTGGAGTCCTACTAGGACTCACTAGTCCTAGTAGGATTCCACCTCCCATATGGACTAGGAAAAGAGGAAGGGAAAAGGAGAAGGAAGGAAGGGGCGCCTCTTCCCTAGTCCAATTCGGACCAGACCAAGGGGAGGTGCGGCCACCCTTGAGGCCCTTTTCCTTCTTTCCCGTATGGCCCAATAAGGCCCAATACGTATTCCCGTAACTCTCCGGTACTCCGAAAAATACCCGAATCACTCGGAACCTTTCCGATGTCCGAATATAGTCGTCCAATATATCGATCTTTACATCTCGACCATTTCGAGACTCATCGTCATGTCCCCGATCTCATCCGGCACTTCGAACTCTTTCGGTACATCAAAACTCATAATAAAACTGTCATCGAAACCTTAAGCGTGCGGACCCTACGGGTTCGAGAACAATGTAGACATGACCTAGACCTGTTTCCGGTCAATAACCAATAGCGGAACCTGGATGCTCATATTGGCTCCTACATATTCTACGAAGATCTTTATCGGTCAAACCGCATAACAACATACGTTGTTCCCTTTGTCATCGGTATGTTACTTGCCCGAGATTTGATCGTCGGTATCCAATACCTAGTTCAATCTCGTTATCGCAAGTCTCTTTACTCGTTACGTAATGCATCATTTCGTAACTCAACTCATTAGCTACATTGCTTGCAAGGCTTATAGTGATGTGCATTACCGAGAGGGCCCAGAGATACCTCTCCAACAATCGGAGTGACAAATCCTAATCTCAAATACGCCAACTCAACATGTACCTTCGGAGACACCTGTAGAGAGCTCCTTTATAATCACCCGATTACGTTGTGACGTTTGGTAGCACAAAATGTTCCTCCGATGGCAGGAGTTGCATAATCTCATAGTTGTAGGAACTTTGTATAAGTCATGAAGAAAGCAATAGCAACATACTAAACGATCAAGTGCTAGGCTAACGGAATGGGTCGACTCAATCACATCATTCTCCTAATGATGTGATCCCGTTAATCAAATGACAACTCATGTCCATGGCTAGGAAACTTAACCATCTTTGATTCACGAGATAGTCAAGTAGAGGCATACTAGTGACACTATGTTTGTCTATATATTCACACATGTATTATGTTTCCGGTTAATATAATTCTAGCATGAATAATAAACATTTATCATGAAATAAGGAAATAAATAATAACTTTATTATTGCCTCTAGGGCATATTTCCTTCAGTTTTCCACTTGCACTAGAGTCAATAATCTAGTTCACATCGCCATGTGATTTAACACCAATATTCATATCTGTATATGATTAACACCCATAGTTCACATCGTCATGTGACCAACACCCAAAGGGTTTACTAGAGTCAATAATCTAGTTCACATCGTTATGTGATTAACAACCAAAGAGTACTAAGGTGTGATCATGTTTTGCTCGTGAGAGAAGCTTTGTCAATGGGTCTGTCACATTCAGAGCCGTATGTATTTTGCAAATATTTTATGTCTACAATGCTCTGCACAGAGCTACTCTAGCTAATTGCTCCCACTTTCAATATGTATCATTATTGAGACTTAGAGTCATCTGGATCGGTGTAAAAGCTTGCACCAATGTAACTCTTTACGACGGGGTCTTTCATCACCTCCATAATTGAGAAATATTTCCTTAGTCCTCACTAAGGATGTTCTTGACCAATGTCTAGTGATCTAATCCTAGATCACTATTGTACTCCCTTGCCAAATTCAGAGCAAGGTATACAATAGGTCTGGCACATAGCATAGCATACTTTATAGAACCTATGACTGAGGCATAGGGAATGACTTTCATTCTCTTTTCTATTTTCTGCCGTGGTCGAGATTTGAGTCTTTACTCAATTTCACACCTTTGCAACACAGGCAAGAACTTTTTCTTTGACTGTTCCATTTTGAACTACTTCAAAATCTTGACAAGGTATGTACTTATTGAAAAAACTTATGAAGCGTCTTGATCTATCTCAATAGATCTTGATGCTCAATATGTAAGTAGCTTTCTTGAGGTCTTTCTTTTAAAGAACTCCTTTCAAATACTCCTTTATGCTTTCGAGAAAAATTCTACATCATTTCGATAAACAATATGTTACTCACATATATTTATCGGAAAAGGCGGTAGTGCTCCCACTCACTTTATTGTAAATACAGGCTTCTTTGTAAGTCTCAGTATAAAACTATATGCTTTGATCAACTTATCAAAGCGTATATTCCAACTCTGAGATGCTTGCACCAGTCCATAGATGGATCGCTGGAGCTTGCACATTTTGTTGGCACCTTTAGGATTGACAAAACCTTCTGGTTGCATCATATACAAATCTTCTTTAAGAAAACCATTAAGGAATGCAGTTTTGACATCCATTTGCCAGATTTCATAAAATGTGGCAATTGCTAACATGATTCGGACAGACTTAAGCATCGCTACAGTTGAGAAAATCTCATTGTAGTCAACACCTTGAACTTGTCGAAAACCCTTTTGCGACAAGTCAAGCTTTGTAGATAGTAACACTACTATCAGCATCTGTCTTCCTCTTGAAGATCCATTTATACAATATGGCTTGCCGATCATCGGGCAAATCCACCAAAGTCCACACTTTGTTCTCATACATGGATCCCATCTCAGAGTTCATGGCCTCAAGCCATCTCGCGGAATCTGGGCTCATCATCGCTTCCTCATAGTTCGTAGGTTCATCATGGTCTAGTAACATGAATTCCAGAACACGATTACCGTACCACTCTAGTGCGGACTGTACTTTGGAAGACCTACGAGGTTTTGTAGTAACTTAATCTGAAGTTTCATGATCATCATCATTAGCTTCCTCACTAATTGGTGTAGGAATCACTGGAACTGATTTCTGTGATGAACTACTTTCCAATTCGGGAGAAGGTACAAATTACCTTATCAATCTCTACTTTCCTCCCACTCACTTCTTTCGAGAGAAACTCCTTCTTTAGAAAGGATCCATTCTTAGCAATGAATGTTTTGCCTTCAGATCTGTGATAGAAGGTGTACCCAGCAGTTTCCTTTGGGTATTCTATGAAGACGCACTTCTCCGATTTGGGTTCGAGCTTATCAGGTTGTAAACCCTTTTCACATAAGTATCGCAACTCCAAACTTTAAGAAACGACAGCTTAGATTTACTGCTAAACCATAGTTCATACGGTGTCGTCTCAACGGATTTAGATGGTGCCCTATTAAAGTGAATGCGGCCGTCTCTAAAGCATAACCCCAAAATGATAGTGGTAAATCAGTAAGAGACATCATAGATCGCACCATATCTAGTAAAGTACGATTACGACGTTCGGACACACCATTACGCTGTGGTGTTCCGGGTGGCGTGAGTTGCGAAACTATTCCGCATTGTTTCAAATATAGACCAAACTCGTAACTCAAATATTCTCCTCCATGATCAGATCATAGAAACTTTATTTTCTTGTTACGATGATTTTCAACTTCACTCTGAAATTCTTTGTACTTTTCAAATGTTTCAGACTTATGCTTCATTAAGTAGATATACCCATATCTGCTCAAATCATCTGTGAAGGTGAGAAAATAACGATACACGCCGCGAGCCTTAACACTCATAGGATCGCATACATCGGTATGTATTATTTCCAATAAGTCAGTAGCTCGTTCCATTGTTCCCAAGAACAGAGTTTTAGTCATCTTTCCCAAAAGGCACGGTTCGCAAGCATCAAATGATTCATAACCAAGTGATTCCGAAAATCCATCTTTATGGAGTTTCATCATGCGCATTACACCGATATGACCCAAACGGCAGTGCCACAAACAAATTGCACTATCATTATTAACTTTGCATCTTTTGGCATCAACATTATGAATATGTGTATCACTATGATCAAGATTCAATAAACCATCACCATTGGGTGTATGACCATAGAAGGTTTTATTCATGTAAACAGAATAACAATTTATACTCTATCTTAGATGAATAATCATATCGCAATAAACATGATCTTATCATATTTATGCTCAATGCAAACACCAAATAACATTTATTTAGGTTTAACACTAATCTCGAAAATATAGGGAGTGTGTGATGATGATCATATCAATCTTGGAACTACTTCCAGCACTCATCGTCACTTCCCCTTCAACTAGTCTCTGTTTATTCTGTAACTTCTGTTTCGAGTTACTAATCTTAGCAACCGAACAAGTATCAAATACTCAGGGGCTACTATAAACACTAGTAAGGCACACATCAATAACATGTATATCAAATATACCCTTGTTCACTTTGCCATCCTTCTTATCCACCAAATATTCAGGGCATTTCCTCTTCCAGTGACCATTTCCTTTGCAGTGTAAGCACTTAGTTTCAGGCTTTGGTCTTTGGTCTTCTTCACGGGAGTGACAACTTGTTTGCCATTCTACTTGAAGTTTCCCTTTCTTTCCCTTTTCCCTTTTCTTGAAACTAGTGGTCTTTTCAATCATCAACACTTGATGCTCTTTCTTGATTTCTACCTTCGTCGATTTCAACATCACGAAGAGCTCGGGAATCGTTTTCGTCATCCCTTGCATACTATAGTTCATCACGAAGTTCTAGTAACTTAGTGATGGTGACTAGAGAATTCTGTCAATCACTATCTTATCTGGAAGATTAACTCCCACTTGATTCAAGCAATTGAAGTACCCAGACAATATGAGCACATGCTCACTAGTTGAGCGATTCTCCTCCATCTTTTAGCTATAGAACTTGTTGGAGAATTCATATCTCTCAACTCGGGTATTTGCTTGAAATATTAACTTTAACTCCTGGAACATCTCATATGGTCCATGACGTTCAAAACGTCTTTGAAATCCCGATTCTAAGCCATTAAGCATGGTGCACTATCAAGTAGTCATCATTTTGAGCTAGCCAAACGTTCATAACGTCTGCATCTGCTCCTGCAATAGGTCTATCACCTAGCGGTGCATTAAGGACATAATTCTTCTGTGCAGCAATGAGGATAAACCTCAGATCACGGATCCAATCCGCATCATTGCTACTAACATCTTTCAACACAATTTTCTCTAGGAACATATCAAAATAAACATTTGAAAGCAACAACGCGAGCTATTAATCTACAACATAATTTGCAAAATACTACCAGGACTAAGTTCATGATAAATTTAAGTTCAATTAATCATATTACTTAAGAACTCCCACTTAGACAGACATCTCTCTAGTCATCTAAGTGATCACGGGATCCAAATCAACTAAACCATGTCCGATCATCACGTGAGATGGAGTAGTTTTCAATGGTGAACATCACTATGTTGATCATATCTACTATATGATTCACGCTCGACCTTTCGGTCTCCGTGTTCCAGGCCATATCTGTATATGCTAGGCTCGTCAAGTTTAACCTGAGTATTCTGCGTGTGCAACTGTTTTGCACCTGTTGTATTTGAACGTAGAGCCTATCACACCCGATCATCACGTGGTGTCTCAGCACGAAGAACTTTCGCAACGGTGCATACTCAAGGAGAACACTTCTTGATAATTAGTGAGAGATCATCTTAAAATGCTACCGTCAAACAAAACCGAATAAGATGTATAATAGATAAACATCATATGCAATCAAAATATGTGACATGATATGGCCATGATCATCTTGCGCCTTTGATCTCCATTTCCAAAGTACTGTCATGATCTCTATCGTCACCGGCATGACACCATGATCTTCATCATCTTGATCTATATCAATGTGTCGTCACATGGTCGTCTCACCAACTATTGCTCTTGCAACTATTGCTATCGCATAACGATAAAGTAAATCAATTATTTGGCACTTGCATCTTATGCAACAAAGAGACAACCATAGGGCTTCTGCCTGTTGCCGATAACAAAACATGATCATCTCATACAACAACTTATATCTCATCACGTCTTGACCATATCACATCAATACATGCCCTGCAAAAACAAGTTAGACGTCCTCTACTTTGTTGTTGCAAGTTTTACGTGGCTGCTACGGGCTTAGCAAGAACCGTTCTTACCTACGCATCAAAACCACAACGATAGTTCGTCAAGTTAGTGTTGTTTTAACCTTCGCAAGGACTGGGCGTAACCACACTCGGTTCAACTAAAGTTGGAGAAATAGACACCCGCCAGCCACCTGTGTGCAAAGCACGTCGGTAGAACCAGTCTCGCGTAAGCGTACGCGTGATGTCGGTCCAGGCCGCTTCATCCAACAATACCGCCGAACCAAAGTATGACATGCCGGTAAGCAGTATGACTTGTATCGCCCACAACTCACTTGTGTTCTACTCGTGCATATAACATCTACGCATAAAACCTGGCTCGGATGCCACCTTTGTTGGGGAACGTAGTAATTTCAAAATTTTCTCACGCACGCAAGATCATGGTGATGCATAGCAACGAGAGGGGAGAGTGTTGTCCACGTACCCTCGTGAGACCGTAAGCGGAAGTGTTATGACAACGCGGTTGATGTAGTCGATGCGTCTTCACGATCCGACCGGTCCAAGTACCGAACGTACGGCACCTCCGAGTTCAGCACACGTTCAGCTCGATGACGATCCCCGGACTCCGATCCAGCAGGGTGTCGGGGATGAGTTCCGTCAACACGACGGCGTATAGAGGTGCCCCCCTGCCCCCGTATATAAAGGAGCAAGGGGGAGGAGGCCGGCCCTAGGAGGGTCCGCGCCAAGTGTGGAGTCCTACTAGGACTCCCTAGTCCTAGTAGGATTCCACCTCCCATATGGAATAGGAAAAGAGGAAGGGAAAAGGAGAAGGAAGGAAGAGGCGCCCCTTCCCTAGTCAATTCGGGCCAGACCAAGGAGAGGGTGCGGCCACCCTTGAGGCCCTTTTCCTTCTTTCCCATATGGCCCAATAAGGCCCAATACGTATTCCCGTAACTCTCCGGTACTCGAAAAATACCGAATCACTCGGAACCTTTGCGATGTCCGAATATAGTCGTCCAACATATCGATCTTTACGTCTCGACCATTTCGAGACTCCTCGTCATGTCCCCGATCTCATCCGGGACTCCGAACTCCTTCGGTACATCAAAACTCATAAACTCATAATAAAACTGTCATCGAAACCTTAAGCGTGCGGACCCTACGGGTTCGAGAACAATGTAGACATGACCTAGACCTGTTTCCGGTCAATAACCAATAGCGGAACCTAGATGCTCATATTGGCTCCTACATATTCTACAAAGATCTTTATCGGTCAAACCGCATAACAACATACGTTGTTCCCTTTGTCATCGGTATGTTATTTGCCCGAGATTTGATCGTCGGTATCCAATACCTAGTTCAATCTCGTTACTGGCAAGTCTCTTTACTCGTTACGTAATGCATCATTCCGTAACTAACTCATTAGCTACATTGCTTGCAAGGCTTATAGTGATGTGCATTACCGAGAGGGCCCAAATATACCTCTCCGACAATCGGAGTGACAAATCCTAATCTCGAAATACGCCAACTCAACATGTACTTTCGGAGACACCTGTAGAGCTCCTTTATAATCACCCAGTTACGCTGTGACGTTTGGTAGCACACAAAGTGTTCCTCCGGTAAACGGAAGTTGCATAATCTCATAGTTGTAGGAACTTTGTATAAGTCATGAAGAAAGCAATAGCAACATACTAAACGATCAAGTGCTAGGCTAACGGAATGGGTCGACTCAATCACATCATTCTCCTAATGATGTGATCCCGTTAATCAAATGACAACTCATGTCCATGGCTAGGAAACTTAACCATCTTTGATTCACGAGCTAGTCAAGTAGAGACATACTAGTGACACTATGTTTGTCTATATATTTACACATGTATTATGTTTCCGGTAATACAATTCTAGCATGAATAATAAACATTTACCATGAAATAAGGAAATAAATAATAACTTTATTATTGCCTCTAGGGCATATTTCCTTCAAGTATATATACTACTTTTTTGGTAGTATGTATCATATTTGTACATATTTCACAAATACAATAAAACCATTAGCTCACTTGCAATTTGTTCAGATAACTCACTTTGGAGTATGTTAGATATAGTATATGAACATACTAACAATAATAAAGTAGAGTATATACTACCACATGTTAGTATATGAGAAATGGGTATATATATATATGATTATTATGTCTTTGTCACCTGGGGGCATTGTCACCCTCCTAGCTTTTGTCTGATCTCGCTTTGAGATCCGTGTAGCATCTTCTGGGTCTGCCATTGACTAGTCTTCCGGTTGTCTATTTACACTGAGACGAGTTCATTAGCACTAGGTAGTACCAAGATTAAATGTTGATACTATATATATGCATGGATCTATTTTCAGGAAATCTGTTTTGAGTTCATGGAGAACTCCATTTAGGTAATATAAGTTCTAATCACCAACCAACTTTTTTACAATTGTAGAAAGTTAGTAAATTATAATAATTTTATACTATTAGGGAATCTTTTTGGTTAAGTATCGATGATTTGACATTATGATGCCGCAAGTTTGACACATACTCTTCTGGAATCGTATTTGTGTGATTGCTAGCATGCTCATTAACTGAATCCATATGGAGGAATGACGTTAGCACAATGTTTGCACAGATCACGAGGCATGCATTGAACGGAGATTACATGGGGTGGCACTATCACCCACAGGGGTGGCATAGTCACCGGGTGTTAAAAATCCACACTAATATATATATATATATATATATATATATGTGGGGTAACACTAGGGATTAGAATATTATTCTAATAACTTCCTGTCTATATATGGCCGTGTCTATATAGGGCCGAGGAGGTGTTCCCGAACTACAGAAAACCCAAAGCAGGCCACGAAGCCCACAAACACGAGGCTTCTTCCTCAATTGCGACGTGCGGCTGCCTGCTCAACATGTATGCACCACCGCTCGCGGACCCCTGCACGCAACCATCCGGTCCCTGCGCGACGCTGCACCCGACCACCTACGTGCCGCCGCCCAGCTCCCTGCGCGTCGCCGCCCCGACAACCTATGGGTCACCGCCCTCGGACCCCTGCGCGATGTCGTACCTGACCACCTACGCGCCACCGCCCAGCTCCCTATGCACCGCCGCCGCTCGGTTCCCGCGCGTGCCACCGCCGGAGTTCAATAAAGACGGACGGCTATGGCCAATCTTCCGTGCTCTTCCCCAATATCTTTGCTTCGTCCATCAACAGAAGCTAGCCGCGACGAGTGACCTTCTCTGCCAACTGTCTCCGATCTTCAGTGCCAACACTCTCCTAACTGCGCCACGTCGCCAACTCCAGCAGTGGACCTCCCCTCTGCATCGTGCGCCACCACCTCATGACCAGCTTGCACCCCTTCCAGATGGCCTGCTGCAATCGCACATCTTCGGCCATCGTCTTTCCCCCTTTGTTGTGCAGACATTTTTCCTCATGAACGGCGACCACCCTGCCACATGCACGACCAAAGGTGACCTTCTCCACTCCAGCGTAGTGACCTTCTTCCTCCCGCAGCTCATGCGAGTAGCGGATTGTTTGAAGCTGCTCGAGGCATGCTATTTCCATTTTTGTGGATGAGTCTGCTCTAGTTGTACAAGAAAGAAAAGAACTTGGGAAGAGAGGCCATGTGCGGTGGTTAAAGGGTAAGATAAGAATGGAGGCCTCTATTGGTTCATAGAAATATTGTAGGAATTGCAAAGGATAGAAACTTTATAGGAAAAATTCCTTTGAAGCCCTTTGGTTTATAGGAATGGATTCCTATTCCTATGTAGGATAGGAATAAATCCTTCACATTTCGAAGGAAAAAAACATTAGCCTAGACTCTTTTTTTTCTATCCTATGCATCAAATGACATCTCTTTCTCTATAGGATTTGAGATGCATGTCATCTCACTTCCTATGATTTTCCTATTCCTATATTATTCCTATCCTATGAACCAAAGGAGGCCGGAACCTTTTTTAGACAGAGATAAGACCAAACTTGTGGTTGAAAAAATTCACTACTTTTAGGACATGTGTCTGTGCGTGTAGGCTTGTTGGACGTGTGTTGGCTTAAGCATCAGGCTTGCTCTCAACACCATATATCTCACTCTTTCTAGTTTACTTTATAATAACTTGTTTTTCTGCGAATCATGAAACTTGTTAAGTAGTATGGTGTGCGGTGGATTCACAAAATGCCCCAAAAAGTTAATTGTGACCACTCTGGGCTTCTTTGTGTGTGTTCTCTACTGCTCATGTGCTTGCGTGTCGTCCGCCTACGGACCAAGGGGTATAAAAACGTAATAGTATGTTTAAATAGATTCATTTCTTCTATGTTCAAAAAATGTAGAAGCTTGATGGAACCTGGAAAATTTTATGGTAAGAAGCTAAATAAAATCATGGAATTAAAAAAAATAAAAACTATGGAGCGTCATTGAAAAGACCGAAGAATATCAAACTAAAAATGGAGCGGTCCACAAAATGTTTAGAAAATGGATTTTCCCTGTTTCTAAGAAAAGTAGAAGTTTAGATATAAATAACAGAGTGGTTCAATCTTAATTACGGAACTAGAGTTTCCACGTTACTAAACAAAAAAACCAAGAAGTTCGAATATAAAAAATAGGTAGTTCGAAATTATAAAAAAATGGATTTTCCACGTTCCAAGAATAAACCTATAGGTCCAAAATTTAAACAATAGAGAAGTTCAATTTTCCTTAGATAACCAAGAAGGTCAAATTTACAAAACCAAGAAGGTAAAATTTGATAAAACATCTCGTTTCTAAAAGAGCCTAGAAGTTCAAATAAAAAAACAGAGTGGTTCGATGTTTACAACAAACTAGAGGATTTTTTTCATTACTAAAAGAAATAAAACCTAAAAGAGATTTTCTTCGTAAAAAAACCTAGAAGTTCAAATTTCAAAAATGGAGTGGCACGATGTTTATTAATAAACTAGGATCTTTTAATTACTAAAGGAAATAAAACCAAGAAGATCGAATTAAAAAAGGAGCGGTTTGATGTTTATACAAAATTCAAAATGTCCTCATTATTAAACAATGATAACAGTAAGTTCAAAAATAAAAAACAAGAAGTTCAATATTTTAAAAAATAGAGCAGCTCAAAATTCATAAAAATGGATTTTCACCAATTCAAAATAAAAACCCTGGAAGTTCATATTTAAATAATGGGGCGGTTCAATATTTATTACAAAACTAGGATTTTTTCCATTACAAAAGTAGAGAAGTTTGATATTTATAAAAACAACTCACATTTTCCTTTTTACTAAAGAAAAAAAATTCAAATTAAAATAAAGGAGTAGCTTGCTGTATATGGCAAACTAAAATTCTTTCTGTTTATAGGAAAAAATAAGTATGAAGTTTATTTTAAAAAAATGTTTGATGCTTATTTAAAAACATTTTTTTAAAGACTAAGAAGTTCCAATGAAAATAACAGAGAATTCCGAGGTATATTAAAAACTCAGATTTTTCTTGTTACTAAAGAATAAAACTAGAAGATTTCTAGTTTAAAATAAAGGAACAACTAAAAAAGTTTAAAAGATTTTTCTCGTTTTTTATAACTAGTAGTTGAAACTGAAACAACGAAGTGATTCGATATTTCTTTAAAAATCTCGGATTTTACTGCTTTTAAAGAATCAACCATGAAGTTAAAAATTGAAATATATAGTGAAACTCTAGGCTTATTAAAAATTTAGAAAAATCTTTAATTAAAAATAAAAAGTGTGAAGTCCTAATTAATGAAACAGAGAAGTTCAAAGTATATTAAACCCTAGGATTTACAAGTTAAAGAAAACTAATAGCATTTTTGGCGTTTTTAAAAGAATCAAGGAGTTCAAATTAAAATACCAGAGTAGCTCGATGCATACAAAAAAGTAAGATTCTTCTCGTTTCTATAAAAAATCAATTTAATTCAAAAAAAATTTCAATGTTTTCTTAGAAAAAATGTTTTTTTCCTTCTATAAAAATAGAAAGAAGAATTTCAAATTAAAATAACAGAGAAGTACGAAGTTTATAAAAAACTCAGATTCATATGTTAAAAAATGATACCATTTTTGGCATTTAAAAACTACTCATAAATGGCAACAAATTTGAAAATTTTCTCTAGATGAAAAATTGCTTCAAAAAACATAAGCTTTCCCATGGTATATCATATGCGTTATTTACATAATATGTTTGGTGTATGTTGTTCAAAACAAGTTTTAGCGTGTTCAAAAAGATGCTTGTAACACATCATGATTTTGTAAAAGTACGCTTTTCAATAGTTTTCTATTGGTATCATTTGCTCAAATTCGATGAGTACTGTAGGAGTTAGGGAGCAAAAAAATAGAGATCAGTTCAATTGAAAACAACCAGAAGTCCACGTACTGGATGGTTTGAGTTTTCAAAGGAATAAAATGCAAAGTATAAAAGGTTTGTTGTAGAAGTTCAGGTTCTCAGCAAGGGAAAGTTCAAAACTTCTTGTGAGAGAAGTTCATCGTGTATTTACAAGTTAAACACACTGACAAACAGTTGTTTTTTGTGATTTAAAAAAACCTCTCAATCCATTACAAATCTGAAACTAAAATGCTCTACATGAAAAGAGTTCCTCATATTCAACAAATTTTCAAGGGCATATAGCATCCTTATTCTAAAATAAACAGTTAAAATAAAATTGGTGTATGTTGTTCGAAAAGAAAAGTTTAACCATATAAAAAAAGTCACGTCTATTCAATAAGTTTCTAATAGTATATCATTTGTGCAACTCTGACAAAGAGGGTGAGGAATTACGACCAAAAATATGTGACACAAGTTCAAAGTGAAAACAGCGAGCAGTTCAACTGCTACATGGGATATGTTTCATATGAGAATAAAAGAATAAAAAATAAAAAGCCTAAAAGGTTTGTTGGAAGAAGTTCACGTGCTCCTCCGTGAATGGTTCAAAATTCAAGTGCGAGACGTCCGTTGTACATTTACATATTCAAAAAAGGAAAAAAAAGCAACGTTGTTTTTGTCATTTTAAAACTGCTCGCAAATGACAACCAATTTGTAACATCTGTCTACAAGAAAAAGTTGCTCCTATTTATAAGCTTTCCAACGGTATAAACATTCCGATAAACGGTTTCAAAGTTTCATGTATACCGTTAAAACCACATTCCGATAAACGGTTTCAAATCTCTTAAACCGGAACGAAAATGAAAAAAATGATCAACACGTGGAAGTTGCATGTTTTCAATAGCTTTCCATCGGTATATCATTTGCTCAATTTCGGTAAGTGGTTGTTGAGTTGTTGGCAAAAATCAACACATGAAAAACAGAGTGAAATTCAAACATAAGTGCCCTAGAAGTTCAACCTCTTTACGCAGTCCAATTTCGGAGACTCTGTTTTGGCAATGAAGGCATAACGCATGATCTTGCCATTTTCAAAATTACTTAAAAATGACTAGAAATTAGAGAAAAGTTTCTACACGAAAAAGTTTGGTGTTTTATATAGCTACCAGGGGTATATTATTCACCCCATTCCGATAAAGTTTGCACAAATTACGGCCAAAATACGATTTCATCCATTTTTGAAATTGAAATAAAACCGTAGGGAAATGGGAGAAACATCATATACACAAAATTTTCGCATTTGTTCAAGCTTCCCAACACCATATCATTTGCTGCATTCCGACAAAGGTTAAAAAATTAACTTGAAAATACGAACTCGGCAAAACTTTGACCGTTTCTGAATTACGCTTACGTCGTTCCAAATTAGACAAAACTTTTTGCATGAAAAAGATGTGTATTTTCATAAGCTTTCCAACGCCATATCATTTGCCTCAATCGGGTTATCCATTTAGAAATGCCTCGAAAATACAAACTCGGCTGTTCGGTTTGCGAAATTCTATGATTTTTAAATTACTCTTTAACCATAGGGAATTAGGGAAAATTTTCTACATGTGGAATGAGCGGATTTGCAGCAGCTTTCCAACATCATATTATTTGCCTCAATCCGATAAACGGTTTAGAAATAGGCTTGAAAATACGCTTCACATTTTTTGTATGAAGAAAAAACGATTTTCAAAACGGCTCTTCAACCTTGTTAATTTTGCCAAAAATTTAACTTAGATCATGATACTCGTGTCCACTGCTTTCCAACGGTATATCACAAGCCCCATTTGGGCAATGTTTGCAGAAGTTCAATTACTACTACTGGAACGGGTCGGGTAGTTATCAGAATATTATTCTCATCTTGTGATCAGAATAGTGTGTGTATATATATATATATATATATATATATATATATATATATATATATATATATATGTGCGTGTGTGTGTGTGTGTGTTGGGGAACGCAGTATTTCAAAAAATTTACCTACGATCACGCAAGATCTATCTAGGAGATGCATAGCAATGAGCGGGGAGAGTGTGTCCACGTACCCTCGTAGACCGAAAGAGAAAGCGTTTAGTAACCCGGTTGATGTAGTCAAACGTCTTCGCGATCCAACCGATCCAAGCACCGAATGTACGATACCTCCGCGTTCAGCACATGTTCAGCTTGATGACGTCCCTCGATCTCTTGATCCAGTTGAGGATGAGGGAGAGTTCCCTCAGCACGACGGCTGGCGATGGTGATGATGAAGTTACCGGCGCAGGGCTTCGCTTAAGCACTACGACGATATGACGGAGGTGTGTAACTGTGGAGGGGGGCACCGCACACGGCTAAGAAAATTGATCTTGTGTGTTCTAGGGTGCCCCCCGCCACCGTATATAAAGGAGGGGAGGGGGAAGCCGGCCGGCCCCTGTAGGGCGCATGAGGAGAGAGGAGTCCTACTAGGACTCCAAGTCCTAGTAGGATTCCACCTGAAGGAAGGGAGAGGGAGAAGGGAAGGAAAGGGGGGCACTGATGACCCACAAGTATAGGGGATCTATCGTAGTCCTTTCGATAAGTAAGAGTGTCGAACCCAATGAGGAGCAGAAGGAAATGATAAGCGGTTTTCAGCAAGGTATTCTCTGCAAGTACTGAAATAAGTGGTAACAGATAGTTTTGTGATAAGATAAATTATAACGAGCAACAAGTAACAAGAGTAAATAAAGTGCAGCAAGGTGGCCCAATCCTTTTTGTAGCAAAGGACAAGCTTGGACAAACTCTTATAATAGGAAAAGCGCTCCCGAGGACACACGGGAATATCGTTAAGCCAGTTTTCATCACGTTCATATGATTCGTGTTCGGTACTTTTATAATTTGATATGTGGGTGGACCGGTGCTTGGGTGATGTTCTTACTTGAACAAGCATCCCACTTATGATTATCCTCTATTGCAAGCATCCGCAACTACAACAAAAGTATTAAGGTAAACCTAACCATAGCATGAAACATATGGATCCAAATCAGCCCCTTACGAAGCAACGCATAAACTAGGGTTTAAGCTTCTGTCACTCTAGCAACCCATCATCTACTTATTACTTCCCAATGCCTTCCTCTAGGCCCAAATAATGGTGAAGTGTTATGTAGTCGACGTTCACATAACACCAGTAGAGGCTAGACAACATACATCTTAGCAAAATATCGAACGAATACCAAATTCACATGACTACTAATAGCGAGACTTCTCCCTTGTCCTCAGGAACAAACGTAACCACAAAGCATATTCATGTTCATAATTAGAGGGGTAATAATATGCATAAAGGATCTGAACATATGATCTTCCACCAAATAAACCAACTAGCATCAACTACAAGGAGTAATCAACACTACTAGCAACCTACTAGCACCAATCCCGGACTTGGAGACAAGAATTGGATACAAGATATGAACTAGGGTTTGGAGATGAGATGGTGCTGGTGAAGATGTTGATGGGGATTGCCCTCTCCAGATGAGAGGAGCATTGGTGATGATGATGGCGATGATTTTCCCCTCCCGGAGGGAAGTATCCCCGGCAGAACAGCTCTGCCGGAGCCCTAGATTGGTTCCGCCAAGGTTCCGCCTCGTGGCGGCGGAGTCTCGTCCCGAAAGGTTGCTTAATGTTTTTTTTCTTGATGAAAGACTCCATATAGGAGAAGATGGGCATCGGAGAGCCACCAGGGGGCCCACGAGGTAGGGGGCGCGCCCTAGGGGGGCGCCCCCCACCCTCGTGAGCAGGGTGTGGGCCCCTGGCCTTCATCTTTGGCGATGATTTTTCTTTATTTATTTTAAGATATTCCGTGGAGTTTCAGGACTTTTGGAGTTGCACAGAATAGGTCTCCAATATTTGCTCCTTTTCCAAATTTCAGAATTCCGGTGTCGGCATTCTCCTCTTCATGTAAACCTTGTAAAATAAAAGAGAATAGCCATAAGTATTGTGACATAATGTGAAATAACAGCCCATAATGCGATAAATATCGATATAAAAGCATGATGCAAAATGGACGATCAACTCCCCCAAGCTTAGACCTCGCTGGTCCTCAAGCTTAAAAGCCGATAACAATAAATATGTCCTCATGTTTAGAGGTAGAGGCGTCGATAAAAATAAAATACGGACATGAAGGCATCATGATTGTTCTCATAACAGCAACACAAATAGATTTTGTCATATGATTACTCATGTTCAAGTGATGATCTTTTCACAATGCAAAAGTACGAATCAGAAACCTTATTGAGCACCAACAAATTATAACCTCAGTCATTGAAACAATTGCAATTTATCATAACATCGGAAAGAGTCAATGTCAGAGCTTAAAAGCAAGTCCACATACTCAACTATCATTTAATCCTTCATAATTGCTAACACTCATGCAATACTTGTGGTTACGGAGTTTTAATCGGACACATAGAAAGATAGGGGCTTATAGTTTTGCCCCACAACCTTTTACCTCAAGGGTAATGTCAACAATAATCATTCATGCCCCCTACATCCAATTATATATATATATATATATATATATATATATATATATATATATATATCATGTTCTTTCCAACATGCTGGCCTTGCCAAAGGATAAAATGAAAAAGGAAAGGTGAAGATCACCGCGACTCTTGCATAAGGTAGAGGATAATAATAAAAGATAGGCCCTTCGCAGAGGGAAGCAGAGGTTGCCATGCCCTTTATGGTCGGATGCACAAAATTTCAATGCGAAAGAACGTCACTTTATATTGCCCCTTGTGATATGAACCTTTATTATGCAGTCCGTCGCTTTTATTACTTCCACATCACAAGATCGTATAAAGCTTATTTCTCCCACACCAATCAATCATACATGTTTAGAGCAATTTTATTGCTTTGCACCGATGACAACTTACTTGAAGGATCTTACTCAATCCATAGGTAGATATGGTGGACTCTCATGGCTAAACTGGTTTAAGGGTATTTGGAAGCACAAGTAGTATCTCTACTTGGTGCTGAGAATTTGGCTAGCTTGAGTGGGAAAGGCAAGCTCAACATGTTAGAGGATCCATGACAACATACTTTATCTCAGATATAAGAAAACATAACTCATCACGTTGTCTTCCTTGTCCAACATCAACTCTTTAGCATGTTATATTTTTATGAGTGCTCCCAATCATAAAAGATGTCAATGATAATATATCTATATGTGAAACCTCTCTTTCCTTATTACTTCCTATTAATTGCAACGATGACCAAAGCTATATTTGCCAACTCCCAACAACTTTTAATCATCATACTCTTTCTATGTGAAGTCATTACTATCAATAAGATCAATATGAACTCTTTGTTTCTTTTTATTCCTTTTCTTCTTTCTCTTTTATTCACCCAAGACCATGGCAAAATAATCAAGCCCTTGACTCAACACTAATCTTTATTATATATATATATATATAGCTCACGGACTTGATTACAAAGAGGGATCATAAAGCAAAACGCAAAACTAGATCATGCCATAAACTTTATTCTACTAAATCAAGATACTACTAAAAGGATCGAACTAAGAAAAGCGGTAAAGATAGGAGTTGTGATGGTGATACGATACCGGGGCACCTCCCCCAAGCTTAGCAGTTGCCAAGGCGAGTGCCCATACCCATGTGATTATGTCTCCTTTGTTGGTGAAGAAGGTGATGGTGTTGTTGACTTAGTTGATGGCATAGACTTCTCCCTTAATTTGCGCTTGATGATGGAATTTTGGTCCCTCAAATCATCAATCTCCCACTCCAGGGTTAATATCTTTTTGCATAAATCCTGCTTATTTTCCTGCAAGAGACAAAAAGGGATAAACTCGATCTTTGGGTTCTTTACCCTATCAGGGAGAATTGACTTTTTGAACTCCACATGCATGTCCCCAGGTTGAGGTAATGGGGCTTCATCTTCATCTGAGCTCGTCTCCTCCTTACCCTAGGGTTCATAGTCCTCTTCTTCCTCCGTAGTCCAACCATCGTGCTTCACGTCTCCATAGACCTTAGGATTTGCTAGGTAATCATCCACATAGCTTTCTCCTTCCGAATCCTGGGACGACATGTTGATCTAATCTGGAGCAGCAACAGCTCGAAACAAGACCAGAGAATATTTGCGTGATACGGGAGTCAAAACCTTCGGGAGAATATATAATGAATTTTTACCGACCAAAATACGTATCGTGCAAGAAAACGGAGTCCGGAGGGCACACGGGGTGCTCACGAGGTAGGGGGCGCGCCCAGGGGAGTAGGGCGCACCCTCCACCCTCGTGGAGGCCTCGTGTCCTTCCCGGACTGCTACTTATTATTTTATTTTTCTAGATATTCCAAAACGGAGAAATATTGCCTTAGAAATTGTTTTGGAGTCGGTTTACTTACCGTACCACATACCTATTCCTTTTCGGAGTCTGAAACGGTCTGGAGAGTGTCACTTATGTATTCCTCCGGGGTTACGGTTTCAATAATATTGGTTTCAACATTTATGGGATTACCTGAGATATAATGTTTGATCCTTTGACCATTTACCACCTTCGGATTTGTGCCTTCGAAGTTGTTGATTTTTATGGCACCAGAACGATAGACCTCCTCGATAACGTAGGACCTTCACATTTAGAGAGAAGTTTTCCTGCAAAAAATCTTAAACGAGAGTTGTAT
Source organism: Aegilops bicornis (assembly GCA_021605145.1). Taxonomy (NCBI): domain Eukaryota; kingdom Viridiplantae; phylum Streptophyta; class Magnoliopsida; order Poales; family Poaceae; genus Aegilops; species Aegilops bicornis. Next base: position 366,739,716 of record CM038672.1, read on the forward strand.
AGCAATACATAATCACCTACATTAAACTCATGCTTTTGTATCCTCTTGTCATGCCATCTTTTAACTTTTTCTTTAAACAATTTGGAATTTTCATAAGCTTGGGTTCTCCATTCATCAAGTGAGCTAATATCAAATAACCTCTTCTCACCGGCAAGTTTGAAATCATAGTTGAGTTCTTTAATAGCCCAATATGCCTTATGTTCTAGTTCGAGAGGTAAGTGACATGCTTTTCCATAAACCATTTTATACGGAGACATACCCATAGGATTTTAATATGCAGTTCTATAGGCCCATAATGCATCATCAAGTTTCTTGGACCAATTCTTTCTAGACCTATTAACAGTCTTTTGCAAAATTAATTTGAGCTCTCTATTACTCAATTCTACTTGACCACTAGACTGCGGGTGATAAGGAGATGCAATTCTATGATTAACGTCATATTTAGCAAGCATTTTATGGAAAGCACCATGAATAAAGTGTAAACCACCATCAGTCATTAAATATCTAGGGACTCCAAACCTCGGAAAAATAACTTCCTTAAGCATTTTAATAGAAGTGTTATGATTAGCACTACTAGTTGGAATAGCTTCTACCCACTTAGTAACGTAATCAACAACAACTAAAATATGTGTATATCCATTAGAGGCAGGAAAAGGTCCCATATAATCAAAGCCCCAAACATCAAATGGTTCAATAACAAGTGAATAATTCATCGGCATTTCTTGATGTCTACTAATATTACCAATTCTTTGACATTCATCGCAAGACAAAACAAACTTACGGGCATCTTTGAAGAGAGTGGGCCAATAAAACCCGGATTGCAATACCTTATGTGCAGTTCTATCTCCAGCGTGGTGTCCTCCATAAGCTTTGGAGTGACACTTGCGTAGGATCTGTTCTTGTTCATGCTCAGGTACACAACGTCTAATAACACCATCTACTCCTTCTTTATAAATATGTGGGTCATCCCAAAAGTAATGCCGCAAATCATAGAACAACTTTTTCTTTTGTTGGTATGTGAAGCTAGGTGGTATACATTTAGCAACAATATAATTAGCATAATCAACATACCATGGAGTGCTACGAGAAGTGCTTATGACATTTAATTGTTCATCAGGAAAGCTATCATCAATAGGTAGTGGGTCATCAAGAGCATTCTCTAACCTAGATAAGTTGTCTGCAACGGGGTTCTCAGCTCCTTTTCTATCAACAATATGCAAATCAAATTCTTGCAGCAAGAGAACCCATCTAATAAGTCTAGGTTTTGTATCTTTCTTTTCCATAAGATATTTAATAGCAGCATGATCAGTGTGAATAGTCACTTTAGAATCAACAATATAGGGTCTAAATTTATCACAATCAAATACAACTGCTAAAAGTTCCTTTTCGGTAGTAGCATAATTTCTTTGAGCATTGTCTAGAGTCTTACTAGCATAATGGATAACATTTAATTTCTTATCAACTCTTTGCCCTAGAACAGCACCTACAGCATAATCACTAGCATCACACATAATTTCAAAAGGTAAATTCCAATCAGGTGGCTGAACAACAGGTGCAGAGACTAATGCTTTCTTAAGTATTTCAAATGCTTCTACACAATCATCATCAAAGAAAAATGGTACATCTTTTTGTAATAAATTAGTCAGAGGCCGAGAAATTTTTGAGAAGTCCTTAATGAACCTCCTATAAAATCCGGCATGACCAAGGAAACTTCTTATACCTTTGATGTCCTTGGGACATGGCATCTTTTCAATAGCATCAACCTTGGCTTTATCAACCTCAATACCTCTTTCAGAAACTTTGTGCCCCAGGAAAATACTTTCATTAACCATAAAGTGGCACTTTTCCCAATTCAAGACAAGATTAGTTTCTTCACATCTCTGCAAAACTCGATCAAGATTGCTCAAGCAATCATCAAAAGAGGAACCATAGATGGAAAAATCGTCCATGAAAACCTCACAAATCTTTTCACAAAAGTCAGAGAATATAGCCATCATGCATCTTTGAAAGGTAGCAGGTGCATTACATAAACCAACAGGCATACGTCTATAAGAAAAAGTACCAAAAGGGCATGTAAAAGTAGTCTTTGATTGATCTTTAGCCGACACATGTATTTGAGAGAAACCAGAATAACCATCTAGAAAGCAATAATGTGTATGTTTGCATAATCTTTCTAGCATTTGATCAATAAATGGCAAGGGGTAATGATCTTTCTTAGTAGCCTTATTTAATTTGCGGAAATCAATTACCATCCTATAACCTGTAATAATTCTTTGCGGAATCAATTCATCTTTATCATTAGGGACAACAATAATACCTCCCTTCTTAGGGACACAATGGACATGACTTACCCACTGACTATTAGCAACGGGATAAATTATACCTGCCTCCAGAAGCTTGAGTATTTCTTTTCTTACCACTTCTTTCATTTTAGGATTCAAACGTCGTTGAGGATCACGAACTGGTTTGACATCCGCTTCCAAATTTATTTTATGTTGACATAAAGTGGAATGCCCTTAAGATCATCAAGAGTATATCAAATAGCGGCATGGTGCTTCTTCAAAGTTTTCAATAATCTTTCTTCTTCATGCTCTGAAAGGTTAGCACTAATAATAACAGGATATATTTTCTTTTCATCAAGATAAGCATAGTTAAGATTATCAGGCAACGGTTTAAGCTCAAACACGGATCACCCTTGGGTGGAGGGGATCCCCTAGGATTTCAACAGGCAAATTGTGTTGCAGAATAGGTTCCTGTTTAAATAATACTTCATCTATTTCCCTTCTTTCATTCATGAACATATCATTTTCATGGTCTAGCAAATAGTGTTCTAAAGGATCACTAGGAGGTACGGCAATAGGAGCAAGACCGATAATTTCATCCTTACTAGGCAATTCTTCCTCACGATGTTGTTTACTAAATTTAGAGAAATTAAACTCATGAATCATATCATCCAAGCCAATAGTAACAACATTCTTTTCGCAATCTATCTTTGCATTAACAATATTCAAGAAGGGTCTACCAAATATAATGGGACAAAAGCTATCTTGTGGGGAACTTAGAACAAGAAAATCAACAGGATATTTAGTTTTCCCACACAAGACTTCAACATCTCTAACAATTCCCATTGCAGATATAGTATCTCTATTGGCAAGTTTAATTGTAACATCAATATCTTCTAACTCAGCAGGTGCAATTTCATACTTAATTTATTTATATAAATCATAAGGTATAACACTAGCACTAGCACCCATATCACATAAGACATGATAACAATGATCTCCTATTTGAATAGAAATAACAGGCACGCCTACCACAGGTCTATGTTTATCTTTAGCACAAGGTTTAGCAATTCTAGCAGATTCACCACAGAATTGAATAACATGCCCATCAATATTATCAGACAAGAGATCTTTAACAATAGCAATATCAGGTTCTACTTTGACTTGCTCAGGAGGTGTATAAGTTCTAATATTGCTCTTACGAACCACAGTTGAAGCTTTAGCATGATCCTTTATTCTAACAGGGAAAGGTGGTTTCTCAACATAAGAGGTAGGAACAATTGGATCATTACAAGTGACAATCTTTTCTTCAACTTTAATAGGTGCAGCTACTTTTACTTCTATGGGAGGATGATATTTAAACCACTTCTCCTTGGGGAGATCAACATAAGTAGCAAAAGATTCATAGAAAGAAGCTACTATCTCAGAGTCAAGTCCATATTTAGTGCTAAACTTACGGAAAATATCGGTATCCATAAAAGATTTAACACAATCAAACTTAGGTGTCATACCTGACTCCTTACCTTCGTCGAGGTCCCAATCTTCAGAGTTGTGTTTAATTCTATCCAATAAATTCCATTTAAATTCAATAGTCTTCATCATAAAAGAGCCAAAGACAAGAAGTATCGAGCATGGTGCGATTGTTATCGAAAGTCGAGCATAAAAACTTTGAATAATTATTTCTCTTGGGAGCTCATGATTGGGGCATGAATATAACATTGATCTAAGCCTCCCCCAAGCTTGAGCGATGCTTTCTCCTTCGCGAGGCCAAAAATTATATATATAATTGCGATCACGGTGAACAAGATGCATAGGGTAATACTTTTGATGAAATTCCAATTTCAATCTTTTGTAGTTCCATGATCTCATATCATCACATAGCCTATACCATGTCAATGCGTCTCCCTTCAAAGATAAAGGGAAGACCTTCTTCTTAGCAACGTCACCGGGTATACCTGCAAGATTAAATAATCCACAAACTTCATCCACATATAGTAAGTGCTCATCAGGATGCTTTGTTCCATCTCCTGTAAAAGGATTAGCTAGCAGTTTTTCCATCATACCCGAAGGAAATTCAAAAGGAGTTTCATTTTCAATAGGTTCAGTAGGTTGAGGAGAAACTCTTTGCTCTACTGTACAGGGTGAAGATACCCCGAACAAGCCCCTCAGAGAATTACTTTCCATAGTAACAAGTGATAGTAAATTTCAGCACACTATATAAATTTTTCCTTACCAAATTCCACCTACCAAAGGCGCTTCACTCCCGGCAACGGCGCCGGAAAAGAGTCCTGATGACCCACAAGTATAGGGGATCTATCGTAGTCCTTTCGATAAGTAAGAGTGTCGAACCCAATGAGGAGCGAAGGAAATGATAAGCGGTTTTTCAGCAAGGTATTCTCTGCAAATCTTGAAATAAGTGGTAACAGATAGTTTTGTGATAAGATAAATTGTAACGAGCAACAAGTAACAAGAGTAAATAAAGTGCAGCAAGGTGGCCCAATCCATTTTGTAGCAAAGGACAAGCTTGGACAAACTCTTATAATAGGAAAAGCGCTCCCGAGGACACATGGGAATATCGTCAAGCCAGTTTTCATCACGTTCATATGATTCGCGTTCGGTACTTTGATAATTTGATATGTGGGTGGACCGGTGCTTGGGTGCTGTTCTTACTTGAACAATCATCCCACTTATGATTAACCTCTATTGCAAGCATCCGCAACTACAACAAAAGTATTAAGGTAAACCTAACCATAGGATGAAACATATGGATCCAAATCAGCCCCACGAAGCAACGCATAAACTAGGGTTTAAGCTTACATCACTCTAGCAACCCATCATCTACTTATTACTTCCCAATGCCTTCCTCTAGGCCCAAATAATGGTGAAGTGTTATGTAGTCGACGTTCACATAACACCACTAGAGGCTAGACAACATACATCTCATCAAAATATCGAACGAATACCAAATTCACATGACTACTAATAGCAAGACTTCTCCCTTGTCCTCAGGAACAAACGTAACCTCACAAAGCATATTCATGTTCATAATCAGAGGGGTAATAATATGCATAAAGGATCTGAACATATGATCTTCCACCAAATAAACCAACTAGCATCAACTACAAGGAGTAATCAACACTACTAGCAACCTACTAGCACCAATCCCGGACTTGGAGACAAGAATTGGATACAAGAGATGAACTAGGGTTTGGAGATGAGATGGTGCTGGTGAAGATGTTGATGGAGATTGCCCTCTCCCGATGAGAGGAACGTTGGTGATGGTGATGGCGATGATTTCCCCCTCCCGGAGGGAAGTGTCCCCGGCAGAACAGCTCTGCCGGAGCCCTAGATTCGTTCCGCCAAGATTCCGCCTCGTGGCGGCGGAGTCTCGTCCTGAAAGGTTGCTTAATGTTTTTTTATTGACGAAATACTTCATATAGGAGAAGATGGGCGTCGGAGAGCCACCAGGGGGCCCACGAGGTAGGGGCGCGCCCTAGGGGGGCGCCCCTACCCTCGTGAGCAGGGTGTGGGCCCCCTGGCCTTCATCGTTGGCGACGGTTTTTCTTTATTTATTTTAAGATATTCCGTGGAGTTTCAGGACTTTTGGAGTTGCGCAGAATAGGTCTCCAATATTTGCTCCTTTTCTAGCCCAGAATTCCAGCTGCCGGCATTCTCCCTCTTCATGTAAACCTTGTAAAATAAAAGAGAATAGCCAAAAGTATTGTGACATAATGTGAAATAACAGCCCATAATGCGAGAAATATTGATATAAAAGCATGATGCAAAATGGACGTATCAGGGACCGCCCCTTCCCCTAGTCCAATTCGGACCCAAGGGGGGCGCGGACAGCCCCCTTGTGGCCCTTCTCTCTCCCCACTAAGGCCCATCATGGCCCATTAGTTCCCCCGGGGGGTTCCGATAACCCTCCAGCACTCCGATAATTATCTGGTACCTCTCGAAACTCATCCAGTGTCCGAATAACATCGTCCAATATATCATTCTTTATGTCTCGACCATTTCGAGACTCCTCGTCATGTCCGTGATCTCAGCCGGGACTCCGAAAAAACTTCAGTCATCAAATCACATAACTCATAATACAAATCGTCATTGAACGTTAAACGTGTGGACCCTACGGGTTCGAGAACTATGTAGACATGACCGAGACACTCTGCGGTCAATAACCAATAGCGGAACCTGGATGCTCATATTGGCTCCTACATATTCTAGGAAGATCTTTATCGGTCAAACTGCATAACAACATACGTTGTTCCCTTTGTCATCGGTATGTTACTTGCCCGAGATTCGATCGTCTGTATCACCATACCTAGTTCAATCTCGTCGCCGGCAAGTCTCTTTACTTGTTCTGTAATGCATTATCCCGTGACTAACTCATTAGACACATTGCTTGCAAGGCTTATAGTGATGAGCATTACCGAGAGGGCCCAGAGATACCTCTCCGAAACACGGAGTGACAAATCCTAATCTCGATCTATGCCAACTCAACAAACACCATCGGAGACACCTGTAGAGCATCTTTATAATCACCCATTTATGTTGTGACTTTGATAGCACACAAGGTGTTCCTCCGGTATTCGGGAGTTGCATAATCTCATAGTCAGAGGAACATGTATAAGTCATGAAGAAAGCAATAGCAATAAAACTAAACAATCATTTATGCTAAGCTAACGGATGGGTCTTGTCCATCACATTATTCTCTAATGATGTGATCCCGTTCATCAAATGACAACACATGTCTATGGTCAGGAAACTTAACCATCTTTGATTAACGAGCTAGTAAAGTAGAGGCATACTAGGGACATTCTGTTTGTCTATGTATTCACACAGGTACTAAGTTTCCGGTTAATACAATTCTAGCATGAATAATAATCATTTATCATGATATAAGGAAATATAAATAACAACTTTATTATTGCCTCTAGGGCATATTTCCTTCAATATATACAGCCCGTCTATTCTGATAATATTATCAGAATAGTTATTCTGATAACACTTCCGCACTGCATGCTCAACGCGAGGGCACTACACTTTCTTTAGCAAGACCACTGCATTACACAGATTAGTGCACTTCGTGTCGGAAAAAACTGCGCGTAGTGTTCTTTCGGTACTATTTTCGCTTTAGTTTTCTAACTATTTATCAGAACGAGGCGTGTAATACCATTGGAAATCTACGGATGAGGCGCAACTTCGCCATGTTGAACACTTTTCAAGATTCCCCGCGGTCTAAGAGCAGTATTTTCGCGTTTTTTTTCTAAATCGCTCGTCGGAATGAGGCAAATGATACACCGTTCGATAGATATCGTCGAGGCACATCTTTTTCATAACTATTGTTTTCTCTAATTCATTATGGTTTAAGAGCAGTTTCAAATTTACTAAATTGCGGAATTCTGGTTTTCAGTTTTTTTTCAAATTTTCGATACTATTTTCGCTCCAGTTTTTTAACAATTTGTCGAAATAAGGCGTGTAATATACCATTGAAAAGCTAAGGACGAGGCACAACTTTCATATGTTGAAATGTTTTTTAGATTCCTTATGGTTTTAAGTTAATTTTGAAAATCATGCGGCAGACGACGAGTGGCAGCGGCCGTTTTTCGCGAATTTTTTACAAACCGCTGATCGGAATTATTCAAATGATATGCCGTTGGAAACATATCGATGAGGCGCAACTTTTTCATGTAGAACACTCTCTGTAATTCTTTACGGTTTAAGAGGAATTTCAAATTTACCGAAATGCGGACACTCTGTTTTTCGTGAGACCCGAATCGACGTGAGTACTTCATCCGACTAAAAACCGCACTGCATCAGATGTGTAAGAGAACTGCATGGTTTCTTTTATTCAAACGTAATTTTTTCAAGGACGAGAAAATAGAGTGCACTTCACATCGGGTGTAAATGAACCACAACACTATCAAGAAGTGAACCGCATTACTTTTTTTTCGCTTCTGTAACAATTTTTTTGCACTTACGGGATGAACAACATCATACGACCGACCGCATTGCTTCAGAATGAAAACCGCACTACATCGGACGGGCAAGCGAGCTGCCTAATTTCTTTTGTCGGACGTAAACTTTCTTACACGAGTTTTTGTTGTCTTTTTTTCATCTTTTTTTATGAACAAGAGTGGCAAGTGAACCACATCATATATCGAAGTGTACTACATAATTGTTTTGTCGTTTTTAGCTTCTTTTGACAACGTTGTCAATGCAAGTAAGCTGCATCAAATTTTCTATGGAGAGAAAAGGAAAAGGTTGGCTCACTTCATGCGCACAGACAAATACTATGTCACGGAGTGAACCATAAACAATGTGACATTTTTACTGCAGAAACCTTTTTGATATGTAAAAACGTAGAAAATAGTGAACCAAATGGACTGCTTTTCGGAATCAATTACAATACAGTTCGTTCAAAATTGCACAAGGTTAGATTTACAAACAGATCCACACGTCTCAAGTGAGCTTTTTTAATATATGGAGCGACCAACAGAGTGAGACTGAACTGTTTGCATCCCACTTCATAGTCAAGTATGCAATTTTCACTACATAGAAAAAATCAGAGAGAACAAAATGCATCCATATAGAAATGACGAACTGATTCACAAACATCAGAGTCAAGCAAGAGCACTGCACGCGCAACACAATTGGACTGAACTGACTCATACTGCGGACCGCACATTGGTGCGCCCAAGTACTGCATTCCGTGACGCCGGAGTAGCTCGTCGTTCTGCCGGTGCCAGGGACTGCACCGCCCGGCGATGTGCACTGCACTGAGGGTTGAAGTGACATGTTCGGCATTAGGAGAGAAGGGAGAAGAGAGGGTCAGAGAATGATGGCGAGGAACAGATAGGGTTACCGTCGGCGGTGGTGCTCTAGGGTTGAGTCAGCGATGGCGTCTTGGGAGACGGAGGAGTGCACTGCCGCGACCTTCGCCGGCGGAAGGAGAGACGACCCTGGGGCGTTGTATCTCGTGTGCGTCGCGGGATGGCAGGGCGGCGCAGTCCAGTGTCTGGGTTGGGGAGGAGGCTTTGGAGGCCGGCCGTGGCAATCGAGCTGCAAGGGGGTGGCAACCGAGCTGCACGGGGCTGGGGTGCGGTTGCTGGTCGCTGCCTCAGATCCCTCCAGTGCTACTCCGGTCGTCCGGCGACTCGCCTCCCATGTCCGGCCGTCCGGCACAAGTGGATCCCAACGGAACTCGACCTGACTGCTGCAGCCACTCAAGATCCCTCGTCGGAGAAGGAAAAGGAAGGGGCAGCGCCGTGGCTACGGGACATGGCAGAGAGCGAGGCGGTGGGTCACGGCCGGATCCATCGGCTTGCAGCTGCACCGGTGGCCATGGCGGCCGGATCCGGTGGTGGAGGCCTCGTCGGTCGCCGGTGGCGGCCGGATTCCACCATGGCCGCGGGGGATAACCGGTGGTTGGGTAGCGCCGACCATGGGAGGTGGGTGGATGCGCGCCGTCCGTGGGAGGGGTCGGGGGCGCGGTGGCCATGGGAGGAGGTCGGGGACGCGCCGGCCGTGGGAGGTAGATGGGGTCGCGCCAGCGGTTGAAGGAGGCGCTGGTGGTGAGGGCGCGGGAGGTGCGTCAGGCATGTTAGGAGGTGGAGAGGAGAAAGGAAGTGGTGGGGGCGGGGAGTACTGCTGCGGGGAGGAAGTGGGCTGCACGGGTGGGTGGGGTGGGGTTCGGTTCGCTTCGGCGTGTTATCAGAATAAGGCGGAAGTGTTATTAGAATAAGGTCTTAAGGGGTGTTATTAGAATAGACCCATCCTATATATATATATATATATATATATATATATATATATATATATAGGACAAATGTTTCCTACAAGTGGTGGTAGTTACCACCACTTGCATTTTGTATGTTGTATGTAGTATCTATCAAATTGGAGAGTATATATGCGTATAATGTAGTATATAAGAATGATTAGGTAGTATATATACTACTTTTTGGTTAGTATGTATCGTATTTTGAGTAAATTCTTTTTCGCGTGTAAATATATACTATTTCACAAATATAATAAAAACCATGGGCCAACTTGCAATTTTTTCATGTCACTCGCTTTGAAATATCTTATATATAGTATATGAACATACTTTCGATGATAAAGTAGTATATATACTACCACATGATAGTATATGGGACATGTGGGGTAACTACCCCTAGGTGGTAGGATGTATATATATATATATATATATATATATATATATATATATATATAGGACAAATGTTTCCTACAAGCAGTGGTAGTTACCACCACTTCATGCTTTTGTATGTTGTATGTAGTATCTATCGAAACCGAGAGTATTTACGTGTAGTATGTAGTATATAACAATGATTAGGTAGTATATATACTAATTTTTAGGTAGTATGTACCATGTTTTGAGTATGCTCTTTTTTACGTATGGCCTCATATGTAATTTTTTCATGTAACTTGCTTTGAAATATCTTAGATATAGTATATGAACATATTTAAAATAATAAAAAAGTATATATAGTACTACATGGTAGTATATGATATATGTGGGGTAACTACCACCGGGTGGTAGGATGGATTTTCCCTATATATATATATAGTAACACTATTCTGATCCTGGGATCAGAATAGTTATTTGGATCACGACGCACCTATATAGGAGCGTTCGGGTTCTTTCCGAACTCCCCGCGCTGCAAAAAAGAAAAAAAATGCCATCCCACCACCGCTCGTCCCCAACCTACCCCGATCCCCTGCCCCTGGATCCACCATGACGGCGCCTCCCTCTCCCTTGATCCGGCGCCTCTCGCCGCCGTCGCCCCAGCCCCGGCCCTGGCTCGCCTCCCACCGCCGGCCCCCATCCGCCGACATGCCTCTCGCTACCGTCGCCTCGGCGCGCCTCTCTCCATCCAAGATCGCCTCCCGCTGCCTCCCGCATCTCGCCACCCCCCGCGCCTCCACCCTTCAACGCGCCACCGCCCTGCATCTCGCTGCCCCGGCGTGGCTCCGCCCCCAACCCGCCGGCGCGCCTCCACAGTCAAGGAGCCGACGAGCCACCTCCGACAGAAGGTGCGGCACCTTCACGCACATGACTCCGCCGTTCCGAGTGTGCCGCCTCCATCTGCAACCGTAGTGTCTCATCTCCAAAAGCACCTTTGGCCCATGGCGTAGCTTCCCCCTTGCCGCACGGTAGGCCTGGTCTCCATCCATCACATGTGCCCTACCATTGCGTCTCTAGTCGAACTTCCGCAGCTCCTCTCTCTGTTGCCGCACACGCGACACCAGCCGACTGCCGTTCACATAGTACCTCAGCTGCAGTAAATAGCGCATTGACACTCCGCTAACTTGCGCGTGCCAAGCCGAGCGCAGGTCCGCTGGGGCGCACTTGAACTGTAGTGCCTCTCGTATCACTGTGGTCTTGCGTTTGTAGCCGAGAACCAAGTGGGCAATCACCATGGGCTCTCAAAAGTCCCAACCTTCCTGTCAACAGCCACAACAGTGGCCTTCTCCCAAGCATACCAACTAATAGCATCAAGTTGCACAAACTGATTACCTTTTGCAAGTAGAAAGATGACGAAGAACACACTGAAGCTAAGAACAAATTTCAACTTGATCTGAAGAAAGAGGGTACAAAAAGCATCGGAGATCATGCAAGTTGCTTCGCAGGGCGCGCAATGTCAGGTGGTCCATTAAGGTTGTTTTCTCAAAAATTAAGATGTTCTGCTATGTATTTGAGAGAGGGGATAACGCATAGCAACACTGAATGGATGAATGTGAGAGAAGATAATGAGGAAATGTGTGGTGGAGAAATATGTGCGCTATTAGTTAGTGCCTTTTCTTATATAGAAAAGGGCCCGGTGTGGATAGGTCATTTCAGAATATTTGTTGTCAAGTGTGCACTGTGTTTTCGCTGCTGATCGTTATGCTTAGACGATTCCCAGATTTCCGCAGTTTTTGAAGACACGTTTTACATACTATCCTCATCACTTTTTGTGTATGTTTTACGCCTTAAATATTTGAAAAAAAAATCTCATGTCGAGAAGTTCATATATTACTACCTAGGAAATCCAGAAACAAAAGACTAGAGAGTTTAGAAAACTAACACCAGACCGTCCACATTTCCTTCACCGGCCGACGACGAGCAACTCGTGCGGTGGATCTATGTTGTGGGGTCCAGGGCGCGGGCACAATCTCCTTGGGTTTCAGAATACGCCAATTGCAGAAGTTCAAAATTCTTATCCAGTAAGAACAAAAAAGTATGCTCTCTAAAGCTGCTTGTGTTTATGCTCCAAAAGAAAAGGAAAATTATTTTGTCTGGATCAAATACTAAGGGACATTTGCTTCCCTTTGAACATAATTTTCCATCTCTGCTCGATATATTTCCAACTATAAAAGTAGACAACTTTTGTGATTTATGCAGACTGCTTGTTGCAAAACAAGTGAACTCTAGAGATCTTTTGCTCTTTCATTACGTAAAAATATGGGACACCAGAAGTTCAAATATTAAATGTAAGGCAGAAAAAGTAAAAAAAGATCTAGTTATCAAAATAAAACAAAACCCATGAACTACTACAAAAAAATGCAAAAGTTCAAAAATAAAAATTTGAGTTGCAATTCAACTATGCGTGATGTTTTCTACAAAACTGAATTTAAAAGTGAGTGGTACGATGTTTATTAAAAAACTAGGATTTTTTTTTGCGTTACACATGAATAACACCAAGAAGTCCAAATTGAAAAAAACAATAAGTTCAATTTAAAAAAATAAAAAGTTCAATGTATATAAAAACCCCAGATTTTCCTCACTAATAAATACTAAACGAGGAAGTTCAATTTCATAAATCGGAGCAGTTCAATATTTATTATAAAAACTCAATTTTTTGGGTTACTAACGAATAAACCAAGAAGTTCGTGTGTGTAAATCCTCAACAGAAAAGAAAAAAATGCATGGACTTTATTTTCTATTTTTTGTAATCTTGCTCTTCGGGTGTTCGTGTGTGTAAACGAACAAAAAAACTGAACGCATTTTCTGCTTGTTTTGGGCGTATGTTCTGCAGCCCGGTCTTATCAAAAAACAAAAACTCGAAGTTCAACTTTCAATAACGAAGCAATACAAATTTAAATAACAAAGCGATTGGAAAACTCGAAATTTCCTGCTAATAAAAAAACTAAGAAGTTCAAATTCAAATAAAAGAGTAGTGCGATTTTTATAATTAATGAAGATAACAAAAAAAGTCTCTTATAAATGTTAACTTTGTTATTTAATAAATTTGAGAGTTCAAATAAGATGTTATGATTATACAAAAAAATTCCCATGGATTTTTCCAGTTATAGAAAAAAGATAACCAAAAAGATCAAAATTAAAAAAATGATCATTTCAAAATTTATAAAAAAATTGGAGTTCCCCATTTCTGAAAAATACTACAGGTTCGAATTTAAAAGATGAAGAAGGTCAATGTTTATTACAAATCCAAGAAGGTAAACTAAGAAAAAGAAAAGCATCTCAACACAAATTAAAAAAAAGGGATTTTCTTCGTTAAAAAACCTTAGAAGTTCACATCTAAAAAACCTTAAAAGTTTGATTTTTATTAGATAACCAAGAAGGTCAAGTTTAAAAACCAAGAAGGTCAAATTTGATAAACATTTTTTTCCCGTTTCTAAAAGAACATACAAGTTCAAATAAGAATAACAGAGTGGTTTGATCTTTACAACTACTGATACTTTTTTCATTACTAAGAAGAGAAAAAAGGAAAAAGAGATTTTCTTCGTAGAAAAAAAACCTAGAAGTTCAAATTTTTAAAAATGGAATGGCTCGATTTTTATTTAAAAAACTAATATATTTTTCCATTACTACAAGAAATAAAACAAAAAGTCCAAATTTTAAAATAGGAGCGGTTCAATGTTTATAAAAATTCAAAATTTTCCTCATAATTAAAGAAACAAAACAAGAAGTTCAAACATAAAAAAACAAGAAGTCCAATTTTTTTAAATGGAGCAGTTCAAAACTCATAAAAATGGATTTTCACCGTTTCAAAATAGAAAATACTAGAAGTTCAAATTTAGATAATGGAGGGGTTAAAATTTAAATAATGGGCCAACATAAAAAAACACGTGAAAAACAAAGTGAAGTTCAAAAATAGCTGCTCCAAAAATTTAACCACTTCACGAAGTGCATTTTCGGAGACTCTAATTTTCCAATGAAGGCAGAACGCATGATCTCGGAAGTTCAGATTGATAACTACTAGAAGTTCACGTACTACACGGTGTGCATTTTGTATTAAAAAAGATGGAAATGCAAAGCATAAAGTTTTGTTGCTAGAAGTTCAAGTGCTCCGGCCGAGAAAGTTCAAAAATTCTTGTGTGAGAGTGGTTGAACAAAACTACGTGACATAAGTTCAAGGTAAAAACAATGAGAAGTTCAACTACTGCAAGGGATGCATTTCACGTGAGAATAAAATATAAATAAATAAAAGCATAAAAAGTTTGTTGAAAGAACTTCAACTGCTCTGTCCACGAAAGTTAAAAAGTTCTTGCGAGAGAGGTTCACCCTGTATTTCCATGTTCAAAAACACACACAAAAAATGTGTTTTGCGTTTTAAAAATTCTCTCAATCCACAAAGAAGTTCAGTTACTACATGGTGTGTGTTTAATATGAGAAAATGAATTAAAAGGCAAGGTCTAGTTTTTTTGTCGTTAAAAGTTCAAGTCCTCGGTCGGAGAAAGTTTAAAAATTTATTGTGAGAGAGGTTTATACAAAATAAATATCGTTTGTGTAACACTAACAAATGGATTAGAAAATTACAAACGAAAATACGTCACAGAAGTTCAACGCGAAAACAGTAGGAAGTTCAACTACTACACCAAATGAATTTTAGATGAAAAACTTTTAAAAATGTCGCGAGTATGAAAAAATGATAACACGGAAAAGTTGCGTGTTTACAGCAGCTTTCTATCTGGATATCATTTGCTCAATTCCGGTGAGTGCATGGAGATCTAGAAGGAAAAAAGCACGTGAAAAACAGAGTGAAATTCAGGTAGACGTGCGGAGAAGTTCAGGTTCTTCACACAGTGCATTTTCAGAGAATCCGTTTCGCGACAAAGGCAGAACACATGATCTCGCTATTTTCAAAAGTACTTGAAAACGGCTAGGAATCATAGAAAAAAATCAACAAGAAAAAGTTTCGCATTTTCCGTAGCTTTTCATGGGTATATTATTTGCCCCATTTCGATAAAGTTTGTAGAAATTATGGACAAAAAGCATTTCTAGCCAATTTCAAAATTGACTTAAAATCGTAAGGAATTGAGAGAAATAATAGATATAAAAAAGTTTCGCATTTTCTCAAGCTTTCCAACGCCATATCATTTGCTGCATTCGGACTTACGGTTCAAAAATTAGCCCAAAAATACAAATATTCTAGAACTTGTATCGTTTTCTAAATTTATTTTAAACCGTTGAAAATTAGAAAAAACTTTCAACATGAAAAAGTAGCGCATTTTCATAAGCTTACCAACGCCATATCGTTTGCCTCAATTAGATTAGCCGTTTAGAAATGCCATCGAAAATACGAACTCGGCTATTCGGTTTGTGAAATTTTACGATTTTCCGAATTACTCTTCAACCATAAAGTATTATAGAAAACTATCAACATGTGGAATGAGTGGTTTTGCAGCAGCTTTCGAACGCCATATTATTTGTCTCATTCCAATAAGCGGTTTAGAAATGCGATCGAAAATACGATTCACGTTTTTTGTATGAAGGAAAAATGGTTTTTAAAACTGCTCTTAAACCGCTTACATTTTGACAAAAATTCAACTTCGGTCATGATACTGGTGTCCATAGCTTTCCAATGGTATATCGCAAGCCCCATTTGGGCAATGTTGACGGAAGTTCAACCTAGCACTAGGGGAAGTTCAGGTCGCACAAATTAGACAGTAAAATTGCAAAAAAGCAATTTCATCACGACCCGAGAGAAAAATCCGCCAGCGGGCGAGATTTCTATTTAAAACCGGTATTTAGTTGCTAAAAAACCTTTCTAGATTACACTAACATCATATAGAACACTACTAACCAGAATAATTCACGGGGAAAGTCACGGTTGCAAAGATAGCCCGAAAGTCGGGTTCGTACAGAGGGAAGTTCAGGCGCGTGTACAAACAAAAATACGTCATAGAAGTTCAACGTGAAAATAGCATGAAGTTCAACTACAACGCTGAATTAATTTCAGATGAAAAACTTTTAAAATCGTTGCGAGTATGAAAAAATGATCAACACGGGAAAGTTGCGTGTTTACAATAGATTTCCATCGGTATATCATTTGCTCAATTCCGGTGAGTGGATGTAGTGCTAGGAGCAGTGGATAGAGATATACGAGGAAAAAAAAGCATGTGAAAAACAGAGTGAAGTTCAAGGTTTCATACCGAGAAGTTCAGGTACTTCACGCGATACATTTTTGACGAATCTGTTTTGTGATAAAGGCAGAACGAATGATCTCATCGTTTTTGAAATTACTTAAAAACGGCTAGGAATCAGAGAAAACTGCCAACATGAAAAAGTTTTGCATTTTTCATAGCTTTTAAGCGGTATATTATTTGCGCCATTCCGATAAAGTTTGTAGAAAATACAGCAAAAATACGTTTTTAGCCTTTTTCGAAACTGAGTTAAAACCGTAAAGAATTGACGGAAATAATACATACAAAAAAGTTTCGCATTTGTTCAACCTTTCCAACGCCATATCATTTGCTGCATTCGGACGCACAGTTAAAAAATTGGCTCAAAAATACGAACTCGGTAGGACTTGTACCGTTTTCTAAATTACTTTTAAACCGTCCAAAATTGGAACAAACTTTCAAAATGAAAGATTAGCGCATTTTCATAAGATTTCCAACGCCATATCATATGCCTCAATTGGATTTGCCGTTTAGAAATGACGTTGAAAATACGAACTCGGTTGTTCGGTTTGTGAAATTTTACGTTTTTTTCAAATTACTCTTTAACCATAGAGAATTAGAGAAAACTTTCAACATGTGGAAGTAGCGGTTTTACAGCAATTTTCCAACGCCATATTATATGCCTCATTCTGATAAGCGGTTTAGAAATGCGATCGAAAATACGATTCACGTTTTTTGTGTGAAGAAAAAACGGTTTTCAAAACTGCTCTTAAACTGCTTATATTTTGCCAAAAATTTAAGTTGGGTCATGATACTGGTGTCCATAGCTTTCCAACGGTATATCGCAAGCCCCATTTGGACAATGTTGGCGGAAGTTCAACCTATTTCACAGGGAAGTTCAACGTACTACTAGCGGGGCAGGTCGAGGTTGTGATCGAATATTATTCTCATCCCGTGATCAGAATAGTGTTTATGTATGTATATATATATATATATATATATGTATGTATATATAAAGTTTTTCTATGTCCTCAGTAGGATTCACTTATTGCTAATTCTTCAAGTTGGTTTTTCCCCTAAGTGAATGTGATCGGACCCGTTCCCCCTATATGCTAAACTCAACTCAGTCTGTTCACAAATTGTTCATATGCATTCTATTTGAAACCCGTTCAAAGTCTTCACTGTGTCCTTGTCAGCAGAAGAATTTGCGAATGAAACATAAAAAATTTCATATCAAATTTTTTGCAGTTGTCGCTCAATCCTATCCCACTTCCCATGGTTGGATTACTATATACACACACGATCCCCACACGATCTCAACTACTCATTACGTGGGTGACACATGTCGAAAGAATAGAAAGGAGGGTCAAGGGTATGAATGTCCAAATCATTTAGTTTTCACCTCCACTATAAATACCCCTCCCCTTGCACTGCCTTCATCTACTCCGCTCGACCTCACTTCTCCTCACTCGAGCTCTGACCTAGCGTTGCCGCTAAGCTTCATCATTGAAAGTGCAACTATCCCTGGGTGGTTTTGGTAATTCCTAACAACATATAGCTCATTGAACTAATGCTCTTTCAAGATGATCATTTCAGAAAGTTCAATGATTGGCATGGCATGGACTAGGAAGGTGGACCCCTCAAAATGCTAAGGACACATATTGGCTCAAGCTCAAGACTCTACATTTTCATTTTAGTGATCCAAGATCACATTGAGTCCATAGGAAAAGCCAATACTATTAGAAGGGGATGAGGTGTTGCTTAATGGCTTGCTTGCTCAAAATGCTTAGTGATATGCTCAAAAAGCCCTCAACCACTTTCTCATATCCACATATGTACCAAACCAAAAGTCAAACTCGGCCCCACCGATTTGATCTATCCGGCGCCACCGAGTTCATTTGACATAGCCACTGCCAGAAACCCTAGTCAGCTTAGTCTCACCGATAGGGATCTCGGTCTCACCGAGATGGGATTGCAAACTCTCCGTTTCCCTTTGTAACGTTTCGGTCTAACCAAGATGAGCAATCTGTCCCACCGAGTTTGCAATGCAAACTCTCTATTTCCCTTTCGTAACGTTTCGGTCTCACCAAAATGAGCGATTCGGTCCCACCGAGTTTGCCTGACCAACTCTCTGTTTTCCTATTACAGAAATCGGTCTTACCGAGGTTATGTGATCGGTCTCACCGAGATTACGTTATGCCCTAACCCTAATGAAATTGGTCCCACCGAGTTGACATGTCGGTTCCACTGAAAAGCCTAACGTTCACATTTTGAACTGAATCGGTCTGACCAAGTTTCATGATTCGTTCCCACCGAGTTTGGTGAATTGTGTGTAACGATTAGATTTTGTGTGGAGGCTATATATACCCCTCCACCCACTCTTCATTCGTGGAGAGAGCCATAAAATGTGCCTACACTTCCAACATACATTTTCTGAGAGAGAACCACCTACGCATGTGTTGAGACCAAGATATTCCATTCCAACCACAATAACCTTGATCTCTAGCCTTCTCCAAGTTGCTTCCACTCAAATCATCTTTCCACCAAATCCAAATCTGTGAGAGAGAGAGTTGAGTGTTGGGGAGACTATCATTTGAAGCACAAGAGCAAGGAGTTCATCATCAACACACCATCTATTACCTTTTGGAGAGTGGTGTCTCCTAGATTGGTTAGGTGTCACTTGGGAGACTCCGTCAAGATTGTGGAGTTAAACCAAGGAGTTTGTATGGGCAAGGAGATCGCCTACTTCGTGAAGATCTACCCTAGTGAGGCAAGTCCTTCGTGAGCGATGGCCATGGTGGGATAGACAAGGTTGCTTCTTCGTGGACCCTTCGTGGGTGGAGCCCTCCGTGGACTCGTGCAGCCGTTACCCTTCGTGGTTTGAAGTCTCCATCAACGTGGATGTACCATAGCACCACCTATCAGAACCACGGAAAAAATCTCCGAGTCTACATTGCGTTTGCTCCCTCCAAACTCCTCCCTTTACCTTCATATGCAAATGA
Organism: Aegilops bicornis; assembly: GCA_021605145.1. Classification (NCBI taxonomy): domain Eukaryota; kingdom Viridiplantae; phylum Streptophyta; class Magnoliopsida; order Poales; family Poaceae; genus Aegilops; species Aegilops bicornis. The sequence goes on from CM038672.1 coordinate 366,759,373, forward strand.
TTTACATTTCGCTGCTATGCTCTTAGACTTGCATGTGTAGGTTGATTGCTTGACTTGTGCAAGTTGCTAAAATCTGCCAGGACTTAAAATTGGGAAAAGGATAGATTTTTATTTGGTCAAGTAGTCTAATCACCCCCCCTCCTAGACATACTTTCGATACTGCTAGTGGTATCAGAGCGTTGGTCTCCGTTTGCCTTGATTTCCATAGCTTTGGCGATCATAGCCTTGGTTTCACAACCTAGGAGAGTATGGCGTCTAGTGAGGGAAATTACCACCGTAGAGGTCCTTACTTTGATGGTACTAATTTTGCTAGTTGGAAGCATAAGATGAAAATGCATATTCTTGGACATAACCCCGCCGTTTGGGCCATTATGTGTATTGGCTTGCAAGGTGAATTCTTTGATGGGAGAGAACCAAACCGTGAGGCTACCGCGGAAGAATTGAAGATGCTGCAATACAATGCTCAATCTTGCGATATCCTCTTCAACGGATTGTGTCCCGAAGAATTCAACAAAATCAGCCGTCTTGAGAATGCAAAGGAAATTTGGGATACTTTGATTGATATGCACAAGGGTACCGACTCCGTCAAGGAATCCAAATTGGATGTGCTTCAAAGTCAACTTGAGAAGTTCAAAATGAAGGATGGTGTAGGTGTCGTTGAAATGTACTCTAGGCTTGCTCTCATCACAAATGAGATTGCCAGCTTAGGAAGTGAAGAGATGACCGACCGATTCATCATCAAGAAGATCTTAAGAGCCTTGGATGGAATATATGATACCGTGTGCACATTGATCCAAATGATGCCCAATTACAAAGATCTCAAGCCAACGGAAGTCATTGGAAGAATTGTTGCTCATGAGATGTCACTCAAGGATAAGGAAGAGCTTCACAACAAGACAAGTGGTGCTTACAAAGCCTCATGTGATGCTCCTACATCATCAAGTGAGAAACAAACCTTCAATGAGGAATTGAGCCTAATGGTGAAGAACTTAAACAAGTTCTACAAGAGTAGAAGCAAAGAAAGAAGTTCCAAGTCAAGGTCCTACAATGACAAAAGATCTTCTAGTCGTGAGCGTAATTGCTACAATTGTGGAAGGCCCGGACACTACTCCAATGAGTGTACGCCCCCCTACAAAAGAAGAGAAGACTCACCCAAAAGGAGAAGTAGAAGGGAAGAATCACCTCCAAGAGAGAGAAGGAGTAGAGATGATCGTTATGAACGAAGAACCTCTCGTAGAAGCAAGGATTAGGAAAGGAAGGAAAAGTCATCAAGGAGCTACACAAAACAAAGACATCAAGCTCACGTTGGTGAATGGGTATCCGGCTCTGACTCCGACTATCACTCCGAAAGAACTTATCACTCCGACTCCGAATATACTCAAGATGAAGGTGTTGCTGGTCTAGCACTTGTGTCAACCAACTGCTACGACATATTTGACTCACCAAATGAAGGAGTTGGAATATGCTTCATGGCTAAAGGCCCAAAGGTATCACACCCCGAGTATGTTGATTTCAATAGTGATGAAGATGATTTGCTAGGTGATGATGATTTACTTGTTGACAACTCTAGTGATGAAAACTATGATGAAATTGCTATTAATCATGCTAATCAAGATAAAATGAATGATGATGATAAGAAGAAGATTGAGCGTCTAACTAAAGAACTAAACACTCTTAAGTTAGCTCATGAAACTACCTTGGAAGATCATCGAGAACTTTTAAAGACTCATGAGAAGCTACACTTTGAAAAGCTCAACCTTGAGCAAGAGCATGGGTTCTTAAAAGCAATCAATTATGATCTTCGCAAGAAAAGTTCTTCTTACATTGCCAAGCATTTACTCTTGTCTACTTACATGCCACAAGTTAAATCTAGCAACAAGAGTAAGAAAGATTCTTCTTCTAGTGGTAACAATAATCACGTTAAATCCAATGTTGTTGCTTCTAGTAGTTCTCTTGATTCCACTAATGATTCTCTTAGCCAAGTTACACTTGAGCAAGAGAATAGCTTATAGAAGGGAATTATAGAGAAATTTGTTTACAAGAGCCTTGCCAGAAGTAAGCAATTTGAGGAAATTGTACGCAAGCAAGGAAGGCACCGGAAGAATTAAGGTGTTGGTTTTGAACGAAAGTTCAATGCCAATGGAGTTGAGTGGGAAGAAAATCAATACCCCAACACAAAGTTTGTTCCTCAACAAGAGAAGTATGATCCTACTTCTTTCAAGGGGACACAAGCTCAAGATGATCTTCCACCACAAGACCACAAGCAAAAAGGCAAGGACAAGCTTCAAGAAGAGATTGATGCATTTGAAGAAGCTCCCAAGGCCTTGGTCAAGTGGGTTCCCAAGACTACATCAAGTTCTACTTCATCATGTACGACTACAACTCCAGGGATTCCCATCAAGATGATGTGGATCCGGAAGAAGAAGAACTAGAGAGTTCTTGAGGGTGACTCCGCCAACATACTCCATTCATATCATTTTGGCGAGGACAAGTGCAAACAACTTCCACATCTTGCACTAGTTCAAGGAGTCACAAACCCTCTTGTTGTTAAGACAACGGACAGGGTAACCGAACACTTTCATGGACATCATCTTGTGTGACCTTCACTCTGTGTCTATGGATATCCTTGTTTGTTCCTTGTGGGACTAACCCGTGTAGGTATTGGAAGTGCAACTCACTCCAATGGATTGCTCTGAATGATCTACATCAACATTGAGCGTCCACATCTTCAACATCTACATGAAGTCATCATCGACAAAACCCAAGGTTAGTTCATCCCTGTTAGGGGGGATATCACATCTAGGGGGAGATTTACTCTAAACATTGAGCTAAAGCAACTCTAATGGTGTGAACACAACAATGCTTTATGTAAAAGTGGTAACCCCACTTGTGCTTAAACGATGAGTATAACATATGATCAAATGTTCTCATTTGACTCCTAAGTCAATATACTCATATATAGATGACCTAGTCATCGCCAATTGCTTGATAGATGCTAGAGTGTTTGTGCATGCTTTGTCACATATTTCATTTGCCATTTTATTGTGTGAGCATGTTGTTTGCATATTTTACTCATTCGAGGACATACATTTGTTGCTTTGATTGTTTAGCTCTTTTTTTTGCCAAATGGATGGACAAGAATGCCTAAGAACATCCTCTAGTTATCTATGCTTTTCTCGTCTCAAACTCTATTCATGCTACATCACAAAGTTTGATCAAGTAAGATTCGAACACTCTGTGTGAGGAGCACTCGGAGTCCCCGATTCTTCATAGACATAAACTTCCAAAACCTCTCCGTGCATTTTTGGTCTGACCGATTTATCCTTTTCGGTCTGACCGAGTTCACTGAGTTGATCTAGGCTTTCAATCTCGGTGCAACCGATTAGAGCTTTTCGGTCACACCGAGTTGCAGTAACCACTTACGATTCTGCATCTCGGTGCCACCGAGTTGTTCCACTCGGTCACACCGACAGGGTCAGGATATATATACCGTCGGGTTAAATTTTTGTTTCTCCAAAACCCATCAGCCTGCGCGTATCCTAGATTGGTTAGGTGTCACTTGGGAGTCTCCGTCAAGATTGTGGAGTTGAACCAAGGAGTTTGTACGGGTAAGGAGATCTCCTACTTCGTGAAGATCTACCCTAGTGAGGTAAGTCCTTCGTGGGCGATGGCCATGGTGGGATAGACAAGGTTGCTTCTTTGTGGACCCTTCGTGGGTGGAGCCCTCCGTGGACTCGCACAGCCGTTACCCTTCGTGGGTTGAAGTCTCCATAAACGTGGATGTACGATAGCACCACCTATCGGAACCACGGAAAAAATCTCTGAGTCAACATTGCGTTTGCTAACTCCAAACTCCTCCCTTTACCTTCATATGCAAATGATTTACATTCCGCTGCTATACTCTTAGACTTGCATGTGTAGGTTGATTGCTTGACTTGTGCTAAGTTGCTAAAATTTGCCAAGACTTAAAATTGGGAAAAGGATAGATTTTTATTTGGTCAAGTAGTCTAATCACCCCCCTAGACATACTTCCAATCCTACAATCGTCGCCGGAGAGGAAGATCTTTACTGCCTCGACCTCCTCGCCGTCATACTCGCACCTGCCGCGGAAATCTTCACTCCGCCACCGCCGTAGCTGTCTTCTGCCGCCGAGTTAGGGCGCGGGAGATCTGGGTTAACGAACTTCTCTGTTCTAACTCCCAGTTTGTCGTGCTCTTCATAAAGGATAATTAAAATCTCATTTTACTGCCCTATTTTGATCCTTATGATTTTCACAAAATCCTCAAAAGGTGGTTATTCTTTAATAATCTACATCTTAAACACCGTAAAGCTTCTTTCCCTTGATTTATTTCTCTAAGCTATGATTTTCCTCAAGATTCCTCAATTGTGTGGATTATCAAATCTGTACAACTCCGGAACCTGAGTCAAGAACACTTAGTGAAATCCCTCAAGACATCTATGGTCAAATTCATCAACTTGATATTTTTGAAAAGTTTCTGAGAACACATATGACCTCTTCAAATTCGTTGCACCTATACTATGTTCATAGATACAAAATGCTGCTGATGAATCTCTAGGTTCACATCAACTTAACTCATTTACAGTGTTCCTCAAAGAAAAATTGCATACTTCCTCAGAATCTTCAAAAGTTCAAAATCCTCATGTGAGGAAAATGGCAGAAGGGAAAAGACCTCAGAAAGGAGGAAAGAAGCTTGAGACAAACACAGTTTTTGAAATCCCAAAGGATATGTATGATGAATATTGTACTCCTGATGAGGAAACCTATGGGAAAGATACCAAGAAGCAGCACAAGACGTGCATATAGAGAATTGAGAGGAGATGGGTTAAAGAATGGAAGGAATATCGTTATGTTACACCCAAGTACATGAAGAAATTTGTTGTAAATCCTCCATGCCCAAGACCACCTCTGGATGCTGGCCAAATAGCTGATCGTACCAGCATCAGACGTGGTGAGGAATTTCCCAAAGAACAAGAAAAATGACAAGCTAAACTGAACAAAGTTGCAGCTCTCGCAGTGATGAAATTCAGTGAGGATTCTCAAGCTGCTGCTGAGGCCTCTGCCAGTAGAACAACACCAAAGAAGGCTATACTGAAGAAATCTGTTTATAAAACCAAAGTATTCAAGTTCTATGCCCTCCTGACCAAGTTCCTCATCTGCAGAGCCCTCAGAGCAAATTCCTCGAGTTACTTCCCCAAGGGAAGTTCCAATGCCCTCTGTTGCTGCACAATCCTCAGCCGCTGCCGCAATGTCCTCAACACCCATGCATCTTGCAACATGTCAGCAGACTGCTGGATTTTCAATTGCCGAAGGGGCATCTGCTACTTCCTCAGCCCATCCGCATTCCTCAAGCTGTCCAACTTTGCTAAAGGTGAAGACCACTGCTAGGCGTGGCAAGAGGCCAAGTCCTCATAAGAAGAAAGTGGCTTTCAAAGAACCATCAGATGATGAAACTGATGATGGTGAGGCTGATGATGAAGAACTTGCTAAAATCATCATAAACAAGCAACAAAGAGTTGTTTAGGCAAAAGGCACTAAAATTCCTCTTCTACTGGATCCAAGGAAGATCCTTGATTTCATTGATATTTGGCATACGGATCCAAATACCCCACTTCCTGACCTGAATCTGACTCCTGATCAAAGTCATATGTTGACTGCCTTCATACGCAAAGAACAATGGAAGTTTGAAAAGGCCAGAAAGGTCAAGAGGGACCAGTATAAGAAAGAGCGCTTTCTGAGGAACAATGTTCTAACTTTGTCTCCTGAAGAACTTGTCAAGGTGCAACAGGAGATCAAAGGCCTCAATGAAGAATTTGACTGCTATCATGTTGATTGGCTAGGTTCCAAGGTCGGATGTGTCAAAATTGCCAACAAAATCATCAAGGACCACAACACAAATGTCCGTGCTCAATCGCAACCACAAATTCCTCAGGCTGGAACATCTGCACAGCCTCGTGAAGAATCTGGAAGTGCAGATGAAGAAATTCAGGCTGCTAAAGCATCTACCAGGGTAGCTGAAGAAATTCATGCTCCTCAAAAAACTGCCATGGCAATACCCAATGTTGTGCCTGAAGAACAACATAGGCCAGCTAAAGAATCTGCTGAGTCTGAAGAATGTGAAAACGCCAGGGCGACTGCATCAATGGTGCCTGAAGAAACTGCACCAACTTCATCCTCTACTCCTCCCGCAAAATCTTCAAGGGTGAAGAAAATCACACATCCTTGTGCATCAGAAGTAAAGAAAACAAAGGCTACAAAGAAGGAAGCTGCAAAGAAAAGTAAGGCATCAACATCTGCAGAATCCTCAGCTCCCAAGAAATTGAGGACTTTGCCAAGTTCCTCAAGTGAACCAATTGATGCAATTCCTATTTCTATGAGCTAGTTCCACTTGGTGAAGAATATGTCATTCCAGATGACAAAAATGATGAAGAAACTCATTCTGCTGCTTCCTCGGAGCAGATTGATGAAGAGACAGAGATGGAAGCTAATGCTTCAACCCCGTGGGTATCATCGCCTTAGCCTCAGTACACTGCTGAAGAGGCTGGTGTTGAAGAAATTGATGAGGATGTGGACATTGGTTCAATCACTCCACTTATTAATGATGGATATTGGGAAGCAATTCACCCAAATTCACCAATTCCCACACCTCTCAATCAAATTCCTCAGTCCCCTACACAGACTAAAGAAATACTGACTGGATCAGAAGGACGTACAACTCCTCTCAAATCCATTCCTGAAGAAATTCCAGCTACATCAACTAAAGAAATCAATCCCCAGAATGTTGTTGAAGAATCTTCCGGTCAAATTCCTCAGTTTCATGCACCCGAAGTTGTGCCTCGAGAGACTGTGGGGCCCATCACTACAAATCTTCAGCCCAAGCCCACAAATCCTCACTCTGTCACAAGGAGGCCAAAATTCAACAATTCCAACTTCTGAGCATCATTTCTTCATTGATGAAAATCCTTATGACTCAGCAAGGTTAAGGCGCAAGAGGTCCTGGAGTGCAAGTCAGATGAATTTCTATGCCTCTGTTCTATGTGGGAAGGAAAAAGTCTTCCTGAAGGAAATATGCCCTAGAGTCAATAATAAAATTGTTATTTTATATTTCCTTATTCATGATAAATGTTTATTATTCATGCTAGAATTGTATTGATCGGAACCTTAAATACATGTGTGAATACATAAACAAATACCGTGTCCCTAGTAAGCCTCTACTAGACTAGCTTGTTGATCAAAGATGGTTAAGGTTTCCTAACCATATACATGTGTTGTCATTTGATAACGGGATCACATCATTAGGAGAATTATGTGATGGACAAGACCCATCTGTTAGTTTAGCATATTGATAGTTCAGTTTATTGCTATTGATTTCTTAATGTCAAATGCATATTCCTTCGAGTATGAGATTATGCAACTCCCAGATACGGGATGAATACCTTGTGTGCTATCAAACATCACAACGTAACTAGGTGATCATAAAGATGCTCTACAGGTATCTCCGAAGGTGTTTGTTGAGTTGGCATAGATCGACATTAGGATTTGTCACTCAGAGTATCGGAGAGGTATCTCTTGGCCCTCTCGGCAATACACATCATACGAAGCCTTGCAAGCAAAGTTACTAATGAGTTAGTTGCAAGATGATGTATTATGGAATGAGTAAAGACACTTGCCAGTGACGAGATTGAACTAGGTATGAAGATACCGACGATTGAATCTTGTGCAAGTAACATACCGATGGACAAAGGGGATTACGTATGTTGTCATAAGGTTCGACCGATAAAGATCTTCGTACAATATGTAGGAGCCAATATGGACATCTAGGTTCCGCTATTGTCTATTGACCGGAGAGGTGTCTCAGTCATGTCTACAAAGTTCTCGAACCTGTAGGGTCCGCACGCATAATGTTCGTTGATGATATGGTGTTATATGAGTTATATGATTTGGTGACAGAATGTTTTTCGGAGTCCCGGATGAGATCACGGACATGACGAGGAGCTCGGGAATGGTCCGGAGGTAAAGATTGATATATAGGACAATGGTATTCGGACACCGGAAGTGTTTCAGGGTGTACCGAGTAGTCATCGGAGTACCGGAGGGGGTACTGGACACCCCCGGGAGGGAAATGGGCCTATTGGGCCCTTAGAGGGGATCACACCAGCCCACAACGGGCTGGCGTACCCCCTATGGCAGCCGGCCAAGTGGGAGAATGGAAAGGGGGGATCCGGCCTCCCCCTTTCTTCCCTCTCCCCCCTTTCCTTCCCCTCTCCGGCAAATATGGTAAGGGGGGCGCCACTTCGGAAGGACCCCAAGTAGGATTCGACCTACTTGGGGGTGCCTCCTGGCTGCTCCCTCCTCCCCCAACTATATATATGGGAGGGGGCCCCACACATAACCACGACAATTGCTTAGCCGTGTGCGGCGCCCCCCTCCACCGTTTACACTCTCGGTCATATTTTCATAGTGCTTAGGCGAAGCCCTGCGGAGACAACTCACCATCATCGTCACCATGCCGTCGTGCTGCGGAACTCATCCACTACTTTGTCGTCTTGCTGGATCAAGAAGGCGAGGATGTTACTGGGCGAAACATGTCCTGAATTCGGAGGTGTCGTACGTTTGGTACTCGATAGGTTGGAGTGCGGAGAAGTTCGACTACATCAACCGCGTTAACAAACGCTTCCGCTTATGGTCTACGAGGGTATGTAGACACACTCTCTCCTCTCGTTTCTATGCATCTCCATGGATAGATCTTGCGTGTGCGTATAAATTTTTTTGTTTTCCATGCAACGTTTCCCAATACTGGCATCCAAGCCAGGTCTATCCGTAGATGATATGCACGAGTAGAACAGAAAGAGTTGTGGGCGGTGATAGTCATACTGCTTACCACCAACGTCTTATTTTGATTCGGCGGCATTGTGGGATGAAATGGCCTGGAACAACCATACATGTCCACGCACATGAGACCGGTTCCACCGACTGACATGCAATTAGTTTTGCATAAATGGTGGCTGGCGGGTGTCTGTTTCTCCTACTTTAGTTGAATCGAATTTGACTATGGCCGGTCCTTGAAGAAGGTTAAAACAACAAACTTGATAAATCACCGTTGTGGTTTTTGCGTAGGTAAGAATAGTTCTTGCTAGAAGCCTGTAGCAGCCACATAACACTTGCAACAACAAAGTAGAGGATGTCTAACTTTGTTTTGCAGGGCATGTTGTGATGTGATATGGTCAAGATATGATGTGATATATGTTGATGTGTGAGATGATCATGTTTTGTAATATCAAAAACCGGCAGGAGCCTTAGGTTGTCTCTTTATTGTATGAAATGCAAGCGACATGTAATTGCTTTACTTTATCGCTATGCGTTAGCAATAGTTGTAGAAGAAATAGTTGGTGAGACGACCCCGACACTATGATGGAGATCAAGGTGTCGAGCCGGTGACGATGGAGATCATTATGATGCTTTGGAGATAGAGATCAAAAGCACAAGATGATGATGGCCATATCATGTCACATATTTTGATTGCATGTGATGTTTATGCTTTATGCATCTTATCTTGCTTAGAACGGTGGTAGCATTATAAGATGATCCCTTCACTAAATTTCAAGATAAAAGTGTTCTCCTCGAGTATGCACCGTTGCCAAAGTTCGTCATTTCAAAGCACCACGTGATGATCGGGTGTGATAGACTCTACGTTCACATACAACGGGTGTAGGACAGTTTTGCACATGCAGAATACTTGGGTTAAACTTGACGAGCCTAGCATGTACAGACATGGTCTCGAAACACTGGAGACCGAAAGGTTGAACATGAGTCATATAGTAGATGATCAACATAGAGATGTTCACCATTGATGACTAACCCATCTCACGTGATGATCATACATGGGTTAGTTGATTTGGATCATGTATCACTTAGATAACTTAAGGGATGTTTATTTAAGTGGGAGTTCATTAGTAATTTGATTAACTGAACTTAAATTTATTATGAACTTAGTCTTATAGTTTTGCATATCTATGTTTTAGATCAATGGCCCGGCCTACTATTCCCCTGAATTTTAATGCGTTCCTAGAGAAAGCTAAGTTGAAATATGATGGTAGCAACTACACGGACTGGGTCCTTAACTTGAGGATTTTCCTCATTGTTGCATAGAAGAAGTATGGCCTTGATGCACCGCTAGTTGAAAGGCCTACTGCATGAGCTACTTCAGATGTTATGAACGTCTGGCAGGCTCGATCTGATGACTACTTAATAGTTCAGTGTGCCATGCTTTACGGCTTAGAACCGGCACTTCAAAGACATTTTGAACGTCATGGAGCATATTAGATGTTCCAAGAGTTGAAGTTAATATTTCAAGCAAATGCTCGGGTTAAGAGGTATGAAGTCTCCAACAAGTTCTATAGCTGCAAGACGGAGGAGAGCAGTTCTGTCTATGAACACATACTCAAAATGTCTGGGTATCATAAGCACTTAACTCAGCTGGGAGTTGAACTTTCGGTTGATAGTGTTATTGATAGATTTCTTCAATCACGTCCACCAAGCTACAAAGGCTTCGTGATGAACTATAATATGCAAGGGATGAATAAAATGATTCCTGAGCTCTTCGCAATGCTTAAGACCGTGGAGGTACAAATGAAGAAGGAGCGTCAAGTGTTGATGGTTAACAAGACCACTAGTTTCAAGAAAAGGGGAAAGGGAAAGAAAGGGAACTTCAAGAAGAATGGTGAGCAAGTTTCCACTCCTGGGAAGAAACCCAAAGCTGGACCCAAGCCTAAAACTGAGTGCTTCTACTGCAAAGGGACTGGTCACTGGAAGCAAAACTGCCCCAAATACTTGGCAGATAAGAAGGATGGAAAAGTGAACAAAGGTACATTTGATATACATGTTATTGATGTGTACCTTACTAATGCTCGTAGTAGCGCATGGGTATTTGATACTGGTTCGGTTGCTCATATTTGTAACTCGAAACAAGAGCTACGGAATAAACAAAGATTGGCTAAGGAGGAGGTAACATGCACGTCGGGAATGGTTCGAAGGTCGATGTGATCGCCGTCGGCACGCTACCCCTACATATACCTTAGGGATTAGTTTTAGACCTAAATAATTGTTATTTGGTGCCAGCATTGAGGATGAATATTATATCTGGATCTTGTTTATTGCGAGATGGTTATTCATTTAAATCAAAGAATAACAGTTGTTCTATTTATATGAGTAATATCTTGTATGGTCATGCACCCTTGATGAATGGTCTATTCTTGTTGAATCTCGATCGTAGTGATACACATATTCATAATATTGATGCCAAAAGATGCAAAGTTGATAATGATAGTGCAACATATTTGTGGCGTTGCTGTTTAGGTCATATTGGTGTAACCGGTGAATAAACTCCATGCGGATGGAATTTTGGAATCACTTGATAATGAATCATTTGATACTTGCGAACCATGCATCATAGGCAGATGACTAAAACTCTGTTCTCCATTACAATGGAGCAAGCTAATGACTTACTGGAAATAATACATACTGATGTATGCGGTCTGATGAGTGTTGAGGCACGCGGCGGGTATCGTTATTTTCTGACCTTCACAGATGATTTGAGTAGGTATGGGTATATCTACTTGATGAAACACAAGTCTGAAACATTTGAAAAGTTCAAAGAATTTCCAAGTGAAGTGGAGAATCACCATAAAAGCAAATAAAGCTTCTACAATCTGATCGCAGAGGCGAATATTTGAGTTATGAGTTTGGCCTTCATTTAAAACAATGTGGAATTTTTTCACAACTCACGCCACCTGGAACACCACAGCATAATGGTGTGTCCGAAATTCGTAACCATACTTTGTTAGATATGGTGCGATCTATGATATCTCTTACCGATTTACCACTACCGTTTTGGGGTTATGCATTAGAGACAGCCGCATTCACGTTAATTAGGGCACCGTCTAAATCCGTTGATATGACACCATATGAACTATGGTTTGGCAAGAAACCTAAGCTGTCGTTTCTTAAAGTTTGAGATTGCGACACTTATGTCAAAAGGCTTCAGCCTGACAAGATCAAACCCAAATCAGAGAAGTGCGTCTTCATAGGATACCCTAAGGAAACAATTGGGTACACCTTCTACCACAGATCCGAAGGCACGATATTTGTTGCCAAGAATGGAACCTTTATAGAGAAGGAGTTTCTCTCTAAAGAAGTGAGTGAGAAGAAAGTAGAAGCTGATGAGGTGACTGTACCTTCTCTCGAATTGGAAAGTAGCACATCAGAGAAATCCGTTCCCGTGATGCCTACACCAACTAGAGAGGAAGCAAACGATAATGATCATGAAACTTCAGATCAAGTTGCTACTGAACCTCGTAGGTCAACCAGAGCGTGATCCGCACCAGAGTGGTACGGTAATCCTATTCTGGAAGTCATGTTATTAGACCAAGGCGAACCTATGAACTATGAAGAAGCTATGATGAGCCCAGATTCCGATAGATAGCTTGAGGCTATGAAATCTGAGATAGGATCCATGTATGAGAACAAAGTGTGGATTTTGGTGGACTTGCCCGATGATTGGCAAGTGAGGGAGTCCTGGATTAAGGGGTCCTTGAGTGTCCGGGTATGTGACATGGGCCGGACTGATGGGCCGTGAATATACAAGGTAGAAGACCTTTCCCCGTGTCCGGATGGGACTCTCCTATGCATGGACGGCAAGATTGGTGTCCGGATATGTAATTTCCTTCTTCTGCAAGCCGACTCTGTACAACCCTAGGCCCTTCCTGTGTCTATATAAATCGGAGGGTTTAGTCCGTAGAGGCTATCAAAATTCATATAGGCTAGACATCTAGGGTTTAGCCATTAGGATCTCGAGGTAGATCAACTCTTGTAACCCCTATACTCATCAAAGTCAATCAAGCAGGAAGTAGGGTTTTACCTCTAGTAAGAGGGCCTGAACCTGGGTAAACATTGTGTCCCCTTTGTCTCATGTTACCTTCGATCCTCAGACGCACAGTTCGGGACCCCCTACCCGAGATCGACCGGTTTTGACACCGACATTGGTGCTTTTATTGAGAGTTCCACTGTGTCATCAGCAGAAAGTTCGATGGCTCGTTTGATCATAAACAATGATGCTGTTTTCGGGGAAACCTTCCTCCCTGGTCAACTTTTCGTGTTTGGCGGCTTCGCTCTGTGTTCCAATTCAATTGGCCACCTTGAACAGATCGATAGCTACACCCCTGGTCATCAGATCAGATTCGGGAGCCTGAATTATGTCGCAGATATTCGAGGAGACTTGATCTTCGAAGGGTTCGTGGCCTCGACCAATGTTCCAAATCTCCAAGAAGGAAAACCGTCGGATCCATCATCAGGCACTGCTCAAAGATCAACTATCATCCCTGCCCTAGACGTAGATCCAGAGTAGACCACCTCATCCGAAGATGGGAGCTTGAAACCCACCAGACTCTCTCCTACTACAAAGCTCTTTGCCGGAGACCCGAGGTGATTATATCTTCGGCAAGCCTGGAATCAAGCAGGGCTCTCCCTGTCATCGGAGAGCCGAAGACGCCTTTGGACGCTAACTCCGAACTCTCAACGTGTGCATCCAGTGAGCACGACTTGGTAGAATCTACCACGCCCAGCCCCGCAGGTCCTCGGTTCCCCGTCTGGCCTTCACTCCTAAGCTAGGCCTTGGAATTAATGTGATTCCTCGCCATTACGGAAGTATCGCGTCCAAACTACGCCCAGCCCGAACTAGGGGCTGAGTGCAGAGAATTTTGCATCCCACCCACCACCCACTTGGTAGCCACTATCGGAGACTTGACCGACATGCTCGACTACGCCTCCGAAGACATCGACGGTATGGAGGACGATGCCGGAGACAAACCAGGCCAAGACCCGCCCTTTACTGGGCGCTGGACAGCCACTTCCACATATGATGTGTATATGGTGGATACACCTAAAAAGGATGACGACGACGGCAGGAAGGATCCGAGTGAGGACAAGCCCGTCGAGGCACCACCAAAACATCGACGTCAGCGGCGCCGCTCAAAGTCGCATCGTGAAAAGGAAAGTAATACCGGCACCAGAGACAATGACACTCCAAAGAATGCCAAAGACTCTGACCACCCCATCGAGCCCGCTGTCGGTGTCAAAACCGGCGGATCTCGGGTAGGGGTCCCGAACTGTGCGTCTAAGGTTGATGGTAACAGGAGACAGGGGACACGATGTTTACCCAGGTTTGGGCCCTCTCTATGGAGGTAATACCCTACTTCCTGCTTGATTGATCTTGGTGATATGAGTATTACAAGAGTTGATCTACCACGAGATCGTAATGGCTAAAACCCTAGAACTCTAGCCTGTATGACTATGGCTATCCGTATTCGCCTCTACAGACCTAGCCCTCCAGTTTATATAGACACTGGAGGGATCTAGGATTACATAAGGTCGGTTTATAGAGAAAGGAATCTTCATATTCGATCGCCAAGCTTGTCTTCCACGCCAAGGAGAGTCCCATCCGTACATGGGTAGATTCTTCGGTCTTTGTATCTTCACAGCCCAACAGTCCGGCCCATGGTTAACAGGTCGGATGCCCAAGGACCCCTTAGTCCAGGACTCCCTCAGTAGCCCCTGAACCAGGCTTCAATGACGAGGTGTCCGGTGCGCTGATTGTCTTCGGCATTGCAAGGCGGGTTCCCCTTTCTGAATACTCCAAGATAGTCTTCAGACGCAACAAATGTGTCTGGATCTGCAACACAAGTACCACACACACAGCCGTAGAGAGAATAATATTTTCACGAGCCCCATCTGCTGACAACTTTTCGTGACATCACGCTTGCCCGGTCATTATTTCAAACCGTTCCTTGTCCTGCCGATCCATGTTTTGAGGCGCGGCTTTTATTGGTACGTCTTGTCGAAGCAGAGATCATGTCCCCTTATTGCGGGATTCTCATCAATACGAGCGTGGGTAGCCCAACCATTCTACTGGGAAGATTCCTTAGGAATAGGCAGGTTTCCAGGCTTATGAGGAGGCGTTCGATACCCGTCGTCTTTATGAAGGAGCCAAGGGCCGTCTTTATTTACGCCAAACCTCTCCTCAGCCTTTCCAACCTCGAGTTCTAGCACCCAAGGTTCGACTCCATTGCTTCAAGCTTCCCAACCATGTCCGGACCCAGCGCACAGGGCCGATGGGTGGCTTCCTCTGTTACAGAGGGGGACATTGCGAAGCTTCGGGCGGCCAGATACCTGACCGCGGAGATCCCCCACAGGCTTCCTGCTCAAGGACAGGTTATTCCGACTCCCAGATCCGGTGAGAGGGTCGTATTCATCTCTCACTTCCTCCGAGGGCTAGGGTTCGCTCTTCACCCCTTTGTCCGAGGGCTCATGTTTATTACGGACTAGATTTTCACGATCTAGCCCCAGATTCTTTCCTCCACGTCTCGGCGCTCATCATCATGTGTGAGGCCTTCCTCCGAATTCCCCCACACTTCGGCTTATGGCTCAAGACCTTTAGTTTGAACCCGAAGATGGTCGATGGGAAACAGGCGGAGTGCAGCGGTGCTGTAGTGAGCAAGCTTACCAATACTCTCTGGCCAAAAGGCTCTTTCACCGAAACTTCCAACCAATGGCAGCGGGAGTGGTTCTACGTCACATAACCCCGCGGTACCAAGTGGGCGGCTATACCTACATTCCATTCTGGCCCTCCGTTATAGCTTGCATCATGGATTAATAAGGGACTGGACTGGGGATCTGTTGATGAAGTGCAGACTCTATAGAGCCGCATCCGAGCCCTCCTTGAGAAGGACATCGATCTTGTCAACATGATTCAAGTAATGCTAGTCCGCCTAGCCCTGCCATGCTAGCGTAGGCCTCTTCGCATGTGGGAGTTTAATTCATAAGGACCACGAACCCTCCAACACTTCTTCGGCACTACGCACAAAGGGATGTGGAAGTTGTTTTTCGGGAAACAAAAACAGTGGCCGGACACCACAGAGGGCATCGGCCTCGACTGCAACCATCCGGATACCTCGGTAAGCGCTCAACTCCCGAACACTTTGTAGTTAGGCATGCCGTAATACGTCACTGAGAAAACTATCTTCTTCCAGGGCTGGGTAAAGAAAGCGGGGCGAATTAGGTGTTCGGCCCCCCTCCCCGAAGACTCAGCGGATCCCGTACTAACAAGGATACTGGCCCCGGCACCATACCTGATGCCTGTGGAGGAGGACAAGGCGGAAAGCGGGAGGACCAAAGGTGGCCTCCATCCCGAAGGTATATCAAACATTGTGTCCGGGGGAATCAAAATTCCATCGTCCGAAGACAAAAGTGAAGGAGAAGTCAACGTCTCTTCGCCCCATGGTAAGAAAAGCGCTGCCTCCGAAGATTGGGAGGAAAGGGCTCCTAAGCGAGGCAAGGTGCCCCAGTCGAGCGGCTCGGGCTTGGAGGATGGCGTCTTCGTACAGTCCCACGATAAGGACAAGCCTTTAGCTGAATCGTGAGTGAACAAGGTTGTTTTTTAAACATATCCCGTTCCTTTCATGTTACCAAGGTAACATCTAGAATATATGTTTTTGCAGCTCGGCAAATAGTCTTCTTCACCAATCCTCTTCTTCGGGAGATCTTTTTTCAGAGATGATGGAAAGCGAGACACCTCCACCGGTCTCCTCGCCCAATAAGGCGGACGACTTTGAGGTGTCTGATAACCCACAAGTATAGGGGATCGCAACAGTTTTCGAGGGTAGAGTATTCAACCCAAATTTATTGATTCGACACAAGGGGAGCCAAAGAATATTCTCAAGTATTAGCAGTTGAGTTGTGAATTCAACCACACCTGGATAACTTAATATCGGCAGCAAAGTATTTAGTAGCAAAGTAGTATGGAAGTAACGGTAACAGTAGCAAAAGTAATATTTTTGGGTTTTGTAGTGATTGTAACAATAGCAACGGAAAAGTAAATAAGCGGAGAACAATATGTGAAAAGCTCGTAGGCATTGGATCGGTGATGGAGAATTATGCCGGATGCGGTTCATCATGTAACAGTCATAACATAAGGTGACACAGAACTAGCTCCAACTCATCAATGTAATGTAGGCATGTATTCCGAATATAGTCATACGTGCTTATGGAAAAGAACTTGCATGGCATCTTTTGTCCTACCCTCCTTTGGCAGCGGGGTCCTAGTGGAAACTAATGGATATTAAGGCCTCCTTTTAATAGAGTACTGGACCAAATCATTAACACATAGTGAATACATGAACTCCTCAAACTACGGTCATCACCGGGAGTGGTCCCGATTATTGTCACTTGAGGTTGCGGATCATAACACATAGTAGGTGACTATTGACTTACAAGATAGGATCAAGAACTCACATATATTCATGAAAACATAATAGGTTCAGATCTGAAATCATGGCACTCGGGCCCTAGTGACAAGCATTAAGAATAGCAAAGTCATAGCAACATCAATCTCAGAACATAGTGGATACTAGGGATCAAACCCTAACAAAACTAACTCGATTACATGATAAATCTCATCCAACCCATCACCGTCCAGCAAGCCTATGATGGAATTAATTATGCACGGTGGTGACCATCATGAAATTGGTGATGGAGGATGGTTGATGATGACGATGGCGACGGATTCCCCTCTCCGGAGCCCCGAACGGACTCCAGATCAGCCCTCCCGAGAGAGTTTAGGGCTTGGCGGCGGCTCCGTATCGTAAAACGCGATGAATCTTTTCCTCTGATTTTTTTCTCCCTGAACACCAATATATGGAGTTGGAGTTGAGGTCGGTGGAGCTCCAGGGGGGCCAACGAGGCAGGGGGCGCGCCCAGGGGGCAGGCGCGCCTCCCACCCTCGTGGAAAGGGTGTGGGCCCCTTGGCCTTGATTCTTTCACCCGTATTTTTTATTATTTCCAAAAATAATCTCCATGAAGTTTCAGGTCATTCCGAGAACTTCTGTTTTTGCACATAAATAACACCATGGCAATTCTGCTGAAAACAACGTCAGTCTGGGTTAGTTCCATTCAAATCATGCAAGTTAGAGTCCAAAACAAGGGCAAAAGTGTTTGGGAAAGTAGATACGATGGAGACGTATCAGTGTCGTCCCGGAGGGTCTCTCCTGATCAACAAGTGGTGCGAGTGGTGATGAGGACACTACCCGAAGGTGATACTTCGGTAGCCCAGGATCCAGGGGCCAACAATAAAGACCTCGGACTGTCCGGTTTACAGCCGGAGACAACTCCGGGGACAGATAAACGAATCCCTTCGAAGGGGAGGCTGTACTCCTACAGCAGCTTCCGAAGGTCCAGAAGCGCCGGATATATTAACAAACATGCAGCGACAGGCGTCCGTCTCGGGGGAACATCGTACCTTGATGGGTACGGTGGTTGAAAACGTTATGTCCGCGAAAAGTGAGTTGAATGAAGCCCGCGCGAGCCTATTAAGAGGCTTCGAGGTTTGTACTGAAAAATCTTTGAGTGTGTTTTATTCACAAACTGCACCTGTGTATAGGTAGCATCCCCTGAGACTCTGATTGGCTTCCCAAGGGAGGCGATCAGAGGATCTAAAAGATATTCCTAGGAAATAATCCAATTAATTGGAACACAGGCTGTTACCTCCCTGGCGACTGCCCGGACTACGGAGGTTGCAGATCTGCAGCGGAAGCTTGATGTAGCGGATGATGACATTACGTTTATCAACAGGCGGCTTGGCGAGGTGCAAGGTATGTCTCGGGGGTAGTCATTACATGCACGTGCTTTTAATTGATCATGACGCTAGGAATTATATACTGAAATATGCATGACTGCAGATGGTGCCGCCGCAGTCAAGATCCAACGGGCTGAGCTGGCCCAGGCCAAGGAGAAGGACCGGATTGACAATGCGGCTGCCAAGAAGGCATCTGCAGAGTTAAAGGCCGAACAGGCTGCTTGGCGCTGATGCAGGAGAGAATATCCATGATGGCGCGTGCGCTACAGGATGCCACTAGACGCTGTGAATTCCTCGAGAAGGATAACAAAGCCAAAACGCCTAATCTTGACAAGGCCTTACGAGAGGCGAAAGAAGCGCGGTCCGAATCTAGAGCGGCCCGGGAGGAGATCCGACAAGCTGCGGAGATCGCGGCTGGTAAGCCCTTTTTATTGCAAACTAACTTCCGCGATCCGAATTATGCTCTACTTAATCAAGTGTGGAGTTCTCCAGACGTGTTATTGGACCTGCCGAAGAGTTCTTCCGATGCGGCGCAGTTTTACCAAGCGCAAGAAGAGTATGCAACGGAGAAGCTTTTCTGGTCGCGATTCGGTGCGTCAAAATGCCCACTGTTGCTAAATGAACAGATGACCCAACGGGCTGAGCTCCATAGACTATCTGGTTCTATCATGAAGGACGTCGTGATCGGGCTGTGGCCGAACGAGCCAATTCTGGATAGTTATTTTGGTTTGGTATGGCGACTTGCTGATGCGGTGTCGCGTATCGACGCTGTTAAGCGGTCAACGTGTATTGAAGGTGCATGGATGGCCTTTGCCCGTGTCAAGACATACTGGGCGAAGATGAAGGCCACTGATGTTGCAGCGAAGGGTCCACCCAAGGGCAAGGACCATCACGCACCAGAGCATTATTTCGAGGATGTCCTGGCGGGTGCCCGCTTGATAGAGGGTCAATGCTCGAAAAACATGATATTCGAGTGAAATGTATTGAAATTTGTGAAAGACAATATTATAATAAGGCTATTTTTTGTAGTTTCGCCTAAAACTTTTGTTCCTCCTGTGCGGCCGTTTTTGTATTAATCTGAAAGTTTTTCACCGTTATTTCAGCCCCTCAGATAAAGTACGGGGGTGTTCGGAAAAGCATGTGATCACTCTTAACCCAACGTCTTGGTCCATTAAGGAGGTGTCAATGCGGTGAACTAGTCAATCGGACTATAGGGCGTTCACACTTTCACTTAGCCATAGGAGTTTTATGGGGGGACTACGATATAGCCCCTGGTATGTACACGGCTTATTCCAATACGGTGCGTTACATATATGACCTGAAGAAAAAGGTCATTCATATAATACGGAGGGAATCGGAAAGATTCCGATAAGTCATCGAGTGGTTGACCCGCTCTCGCCGCATCATGACAGTCAGTTTTTGGCTTTCTCTACTGAGGTGCTTGACCAGATGAACCGGAAGCACAATTGAAGTAGTTCTCCCTTTACTACCCTAGCCAATAGAGCGGAACGTAAGGTAGCAAACACAGGAGCCGGCCAACCCAACTATTGACCCAAGACATGATTCGGAGCTGATGCATATAAGGCCAAACTCACGATGCCGAAGTACGCTATAAAGCTGTTCCGACTTGTCGGCAATTCATTTGTTCCCATACCGAGCCCCTGGCAAGTTATGCCGAGATGTATGTGTGAAATAACCACAGGAGCCAAATTCAGTGTTTTTAGAAAAAAGCGAATGCTGGATGCGGATTATGTTTACTCAGACCTGAGTGATATGCCAATCGTTTTTATAGATAACAAAGCCGCAACCCCGGCTATTTGACATGCCCGGGGTTGAAGGCGGAGGAAAAAGGCACATTATAGGCTCGAAATAAAGAGTGCAGTCTACAAAAAGTTATTTTGGACCTCCTGTCGCACGTCTGCGCCGCTTGTCCTCGGTGAGGGGACTCATTGATGGAAATAGCCCTTAGGTGAGTGTACGAACCCGAACTCCGATAGAGTCCGTGAGATGACCAGCCTTTGCGTCACCTGTGGTAAAGGATAATGAAAAAGAAAGAGTAGTTAGAAAAGAAACACAGGTTATGGAAGTACTTGTAGGCTCGTCCGTATTGTGCTTCCGCCGATGCCTAGGGTATCTTAATTGCATAGTTATGTATGCGCGGTGCAGATTTCACAGGTATATGAGGTGGACGGCGGAAGCCGAACTGCTAGTCCCGCTCCGAAATTGGTCGATCATGTTGAATGGACACCGGTGGCTTAACGGCCAACAAGGTATGCGGTTTGATAAGACCGCTTTGTACTTCGGTTGAGGTTGTTGTAGTATGATCCTCAGTCCGGAGGGAGTGCTTCTCCTGCTCCCTTGTAGAGTTGTGTGTCACGTATACCATGTTCACTGTTTTTACTTCGGGGGGGAATTGCTTCTGACCCCCGGTATTTGGTTGATGAGTCTCTTCGTTGTCGCTATCACCGGGCGGCCTCCTCCCCTTGTGTTCGGTGTTGAGCATGCCGGCCTGCTTGAAGACCCAATAACTTTTGTTGGTATGATTGGCAGGTTTATCGGGATGCCCATGAATCTGGCAGGGCCGATCCAATATCTTATCTAAATTGGATGGTCCATATCTGTTTGCCTTGAATGGCTTTTTCCGTTGACCGGGTTTGGGACCGCTGAATCCGGTGTTGACCGCTATGTCGTGCGTTCTTTCATTATCGTTGCGACATTTGTGCTTGTTGCATCGTGGCTTGCCATTGCCATCTCAGACTTCGGAAGTGCCCGGATCGCTGGTGTTGTTGCTTCTACGAGCAAGCCAGTTGTCTTCTCCCGCGCAAAAGCGGGTCATCAGAGCGGTAAGGGCTGACATGTATTTTGGTTTTCTTGACTGAGGTGGCAGGCGAGCCACTCGCGCCGGACGCTGTGTTTGAAGGCCGCCAGGGCTTCCGCGTCCGGGCACTCGACGATTTGGTTCTTTTTAACTTAGAACCTAGTCCAGAGCTTCCTGGTTGACTCTCCGGGCTGCTGGACAATGTGACTTAAGTCATCGGCATCTGGTGGCCGGACATATGTACCTTGGAAGTTGTCGCGGAAGGCGTCTTCTAGGTCCTCCCAGCTGCCAATAGAGTTTCCCGGTAGACTGTTTAACCAGTACCGAGCTGGTCCTTTGAGTTTTAACGCGAGGTATTTTATGGCGTGGAGGTCATCTCCGCAGGCCATATGGATATGGAGAAGAAAATCCTCGATCCACACCGCGGGATCAGTTGTTCCATCATATGATTCGATATTCACGGGTTTAAACCCTTCTGGGAATTCATGCTCCATTACTTCGTCAGTGAAGCAGAGTGGGTCTGTGGCGCCTCTATATTGGGCCACATCACGACGTAGCTCGGATGGAGTCCGTCTGCGGTTTTCGGCCAGGGCGTGACTAGAATTGTTACTCCGACTAGGTAGCTAATGTTGCGCCTCGAGGCACGTCCTCGCGATCCGTAGATCGATCTGGTATGTCTTGCTCTAGTGTCCAGGTCCTGCCGAGGGTTGTATGTATGACCCCGAGCTGTTTTATCTCTATTTTTTCATTGGGGTGAGGCGGGCTGCAGTTCGGCTTGAGCTGCCGCTTTATCCCGACTGCATTTTGGTCGGTCAGCCGCATTGTCCCGACCGCGTGGTACAGGTTCCGTTGCCTCCTCATCGCACTGAGGTAGCAATCTGTGCTTCGGGTAAACCTTGGTTGGGCGCTTGAGGCCGTATTCTTCGGCTGCTAGGATATCTGTCCATCTATGATTGAGCAGGTCTTGGTCAGCTTGAAGCTACTGCTGCTTCTTTTTCAGGCTCCTTGCAGTGGCTATTAACCGGCGTTTAAAGCGCTCCTGCTCGAGAGGTTCCTCAGGCACGATGAAATCCTCGTTGCTGAGGCTCTCCTCATCCTCGGAGAGCGGAAGATAAATACTGTCCTCCGAGTCTTCGTGTCTGGCCTGTTCATCAGGGCTAACATGCCCGTCTTCCCGTTCATCCTGTTCGGTGGTTGCCCCAATAGGGTCTTCATTGTCTTCGGCATCGTTCGGAATATTGTTTTCTCCGGTGCCGGTGTCGCTGTCTTTTGCACGATGTGACTTAGAGCGGCACCGCTGACTCCGGCATCTGGGCTGTGTCTCAGGAGGTTTATCCTCAACTGGATCCTCTTTGTCATCGTTGTTAGTTTCTTTAGGTGTATCCACCATGTATAAGTCGTACGAAGAAGTGGCCGTCCAGCGTCCGGTAAACGGCGGGTTTTTGCCCTGCTCCTCATCGGCATCGTCGTCCATACCATCGATGTCTTCAGAGCCGTAATCGAGCATGTCGGTTAAGTCCTCGACAGTGGCTATGTAGTGGGTGGCGGGTGGGAAGCGAAATTCCCTGTCATCATCCTCCAGTTTGAACCGGGTATAATTCTGCTGTGAGCCCTCCGCTAAGGATAGATTTTTTAATGAGTTTAGCACATCACCTAAAGGCGATTGTCGCAAGATGTCCGTGGCGCTGAATTCGATGATCGAGACTGATCCAGCTTGATGTGCGCGGACACACATGGTTCGGAACTTATGGCCGGAAATGAGTCCGAGGTTCCGGAGACACAGGTATCACCCGAGGCTAGGTCTGTGTGCGTCTCCAACGCCGCGGAGTCTGCAGCTTCCGTGGCAGGGTTGAGCTTCCCGTCCTCGGATGGCGCAATCTGCTCCAGATCTAAGGCTAGATCGTTTACAGGTGTAATTTCCTGAGTATGGCCCGATGACAGATTTAAGTCATGTTCATCGTAGGGATAGGGAGCGGCTGCCGTGGTCTCGAATCCATCAAGGATCAAGTCTCCATGGATGTCCGCGACATAGTTCAAGCTCCCAAATCTCACCTGATGGCCAGGGGCGTAGCTGTCGATCTGCTCCAGATGGCCAAGCGAGTTGGCCCGCAGTGCGAAGCCGCCGAACGCGAAGATCTGTCTAGGGAGGAAGACCTCTCCTTGGGCAGCATTGTTGTAGATGATTGAAGGAGCCATCAAACCTTTTGAGGACGGCGCAGTGGAACTCTCAATGAAAGCACCAATGTCGGTGTCAAAACCGGCGGATCTCGGGTAGGGGGTCCCGAACTGTGCGTGTAAGGTTGATGGTAACAGGAGACAGGGGACACGATGTTTACCCAGGTTCGGGCCCTCTCTATGGAGGTAATACCCTACTTCCTACTTGATTGATCTTGATGAATATGAGTATTACAAGAGTTGATCTACCACTAGATCATAATGGATAAAACCCTAGAAGTCTAGCCTGTATGACTATGGCTATCCGTATTCGCCTCTACAGACCTAGCCCTCCAGTTTATATAGACACCGGAGGGATCTAGGATTACATAAGGTCGGTTTACAGAGAAAGGAAACTTCATATTCGATCGCCAAGCTTGTCTTCCACGCCAAGGAGAGTCCCATCTGGACACGGGTAGAGTCTTCGGTCTTTGTATCTTCACAGCCCAACAGTCCGGCCCATGGTTAATAGGCCAGACGCCCGAGGACCCCTTAGTCCAGGACTCCCTCACCCGCCATAGAGCAGGATGATTGGGAAGACGGACAAGTCAATCCAGACGAACTTGCCGAGAATGAGGATTCGGAGGATAGTAACTATCTATCAGCCTCCGAGGAGGAAGTCAGCCTCGGCAACGAAGATTTCATCGTGCCAGAGGAACCCCTCGAGCAAGAACAATTCAAGCGACATCTCATTGCAACTGCGAGGAGCCTAAAAAAGTAGTGACAACAGCTTCAGGCCAAACAGGATACACTCAACGACAGATGGATCCAGGTCCTAGCTATCGAGGAATATGGCCTCGAACGCCCAACAAAGAGTTATCCAAAGTGTCAGCTACTGCCACAATTCGATGATGAGGCCCTTGAGCCAATACCGTCAAGATATAACCGCGCTGATGAACCAGACTAACCACCATGTGGACGAGACAAAGCGGCTACTTATGCAGAACACCAGCCCGCACCACCTCAACGTCGAGGGAAAGAGGCAGCAGCTCCGGGCTACACCTATACTTACGCCAGGACCTGGACAATAGGGCCGATCAGACCAGATCAATCTATGGATCAAGGGGGCGTTCTTCAACGCGAGACGACAGCCATCAAGCCTGGCGTGATAAGCATAGCCTCACATGGGCTGAAAACCGAACATGGATGTCATCCGAACTCTGTCGTGACGTTGCCCGATACAGAGGCATCGCAGGCCCCTTATGCTTTACCGATGAGGTAATGCATCACCAGTTTCCAGAAGGGTTTAAACCCGTAAACATTGAAGCATACGATGGAACGACGGATCCCGTGGTATGGATCGAAGATTTCCTTCTCCATATTCACATGGCTCGTGGTGACGATCTCCATGCCATCAAATACCTTCCCCTAAAACTGAAAGGACCAGCACGACACTAGTTAAATAGCCTCCCAGAGAACTCCATCAGTAGCTGGGAAGATTTGTGGACGCCTTTCGAGACAACTTCCAAGGTACCTATGTCCGGCCTCCGGATGCCGATGACCTTAGTCATATAGTCCAGCAATCCGGAGAGTCAGCCCGCAAACTCTGGACTAGGTTCTTAATTAAAAAGAACCAAACCGTTGAATGTCCGGACGCCAAAGCCCTCGCGGCATTTAAACATAGCTTCCGCGACTAGTGGCTCGCCCGACACCTCGATCAGTAAAAGCCGAAGTCTATGGCAGCTCCTACCGCACTCATGACCCGCTTCTGCAAGGGAGAAGACAATTGGTTGGCTCGTAGAAGCAACAGTACCAGCGACCCTGGTACCTCCGAAGCCAGGGATGGCAACGGCAGGCCACGACGCAACAAACATAAGTGTCGAAACAACAATGAAGAAACTGAAGACATGGCGGTTAACGCCAGATTCAGCGGCTCTAAATCTGTCAGATTACGGGTTCCGGCAAACCCTTGAGGTTCGAACATTGGGGTGCACATGAAGATCTCTCTCTCCCTAGCTTGCTCTCACAAGGATATCAAGGCCTAGCTCGATGAACCCAAGGGACAAGAGACACGAGATTTTATACTGGTTCGGGCCACCGTTGTGGTGTAATACCCTACTCCAGTGTGGTGTGGTGGATTGCCTCATAGGCAGAGGATGAACAAGTACAAGGAATGAACAGCCTCCCAAGGAGAGGTGTTCTTGAGCTCAGTGAGCTTGTGTGTGTGAGGATGGTCTGAATGATCCCTCCCCTTGCTAGGGTGGTGGCTAGTCCTATTTATAGAGGCCCTGGTCCTCTTCCCAAATGTTAGGCGGGAAGGATCCCACAACGGCCAATTTTGAAGGGAGACAACTAGTACAAGTTATCCTAACAAAAGGTGGTCTTCGCTTGCCAAAGGCTCTGGTGGTGACGCCGCCATGGGCTCCGCGGCGACCTCCGTCCTACCGTCCTGCTAGTCTTGGTCTCGTTGCACCGATATGGAAACCTTTGCTTGATGCCTCAGGACTCCTCTCCTGTGCTTGCCCCTTTAGCACCAAAGAGGCAACTCGTACTCTGCACCCGCTGGCGCCCGCCTGGCCTTGATCGTCATGGCTCACGTCACGCGCACCTCGCAAGGTGCCCCTTGCATAGATATCCCCGCTCCTCGGGAGCCAGCCTAGTGAGGCTGCCCCTGAGGAGGTCTTATGTCGTCCGCCTCGCGAGGCTTGGCCCCTCGCGAGGGTCTTGAGTGGTTGCTGATGAAGATGGTTCGTACAAGGCCGTTGGTGGAGCCACGCCCTAGGCCGCAGGAAGGCAAGTCTGGGTACCCCCGTTCCCAGGACGCCGACAGTAGCCCCCGGGCCCAAGGCGCGCTCGGACTTGGCTTCGAGGCGAAGCCAAAGGGCAAGTGCGGAGAGCTACGGGCCTAACCGCCTGCGGCCTTGATTGACGCATGGCGATTGACTGGACGTGGGCATCTCTGCTTCCCCACACTGCCTCAGCAACTGTCCGACTGATAAAAGGCTGGCGCGTGCTGCGAAGCCTTCATTGCCTCCCTTCGTCTTGCTCCAGATCCCCTTTCCTGCTCCTTGCTCCAGATTCCCCTCCCTGCTCTTTTCTCCCAAAGATCACATATCCGCATCCATCCTCCTCTGAGCCTGCAGCCGATGGCATCCAGGAAGGTAAAGGCCGCTCTCCCGCCCTCCTGGTACAAGCCGGCTTTGAGCGCGCCTAGTGTTTCAAAGAAGAACCTTGCCGCCATGCTCCTGATGACGGCGGAGAGCAGCAACGTGAAAGGGAAGACCATGCTCTGGGCAGGCTCCGCCGAGCCGGAGGCCTCAGGCAGCACCTTCTACCCCTTCTTTGTGAGTAGCATCGTTGCAGGGCTGGTCCCCCCTTCTCTGCTTTCTTCTACGCCGTCCTTAGCCACTACAAGTTGCATGCCCTTCATCTCCATCCCAACTCCGTCCTCCTCCTATCGATCTTCACCTTCTATTGCGAGGCATTCGTGGGGGTGATGCCGTCCGTGGAGCTGCTTCGCCACTTCTTCTACCTCCGGAACAAGGGTGGCTATTGCTCAAGGTGTGCCAACTTCGTCACAGCCAATGGTCCAATGCGATTTTGAAGCCCGGGAAGAAGGCCGAGGGCTTCAGGAGCAAGTGGGTCCTTATGGACGCCAAGTGCTCTCACCCTTGGTTGGCGCTGTGATACGTCTCCAACGTATCTATAATTTTTTATTACTCCATGCTATATTATCTACTGTTTTGGATAATATTGGGCTTTATTATCCACTTTTATATTATTTTTTGGACTAACCTATTAACCGGAGGCCCGGCCCAGAATTGCTGTTTTTTGCCTATTTTAGAGTTTCCCAGAAAAAGAATATCAAACGGAGTCCAAACGGAATGAAACCTTCGGGAACGTGATTTTTAGGAAGATTATGACCCGGGAGACTTGGACCCTACGTCAAGAAAGAAAAGAGGAGGCCACGAGCTAGGGGGGCGTGCCCTCCACCCTCGTGGGCCCCCTGTTGCTCCACCGACGTACTCCTTCCTCCTATATATACCTACGTACCCCCAAACGATCAGATACGGAGCCAAAAACCTAATTCCACCGCCGCAACCTTCTGTATCCACGAGATCCAATCTTTGGGCCTGTTAGGAGCTCACGGAGGGGCATCCATCATGGAGGGCTTCTACATCATCACCATAGCCTCTCCGATGAAGTGTGAGTAGTTTACCTCAGACCTTCGGGTCCATAGTTAGTAGCTAGATGGCTTCTTCTCTCTTTTGGATCTCAATACAATGTTCTCCCCCTCTCTTGTGGAGATCTATTCGATGTAATCTTCTTTTTGCGGTGTGTTTGTTGAGACCGATGAATTGTGGCTTTATGATCAAGATTATCTATGAACAATATTTGAATCTTCTCTAAATTATTTTATGTATGAATTGTTATCTTTGCAAGTCCCTTCGAATTATAAGTTTGGTTTGGCCTACTAGATTGGTTTTTCTTGCAATGGGAGAAGTGCTTAGCTTTGGGTTCAATCTTGCGGTGTGCTTTCCCAGTGACAGTAGGGGCAGCAAGGCACGTATTGTATTGTTGCCATCGAGGATAACAAGATGGTTTTTTTATCATATTGCATGAATTTATTACTCTACATCATTTCATCTTGCTTAATGCGTTACTCTGTTTTCTTGAACTTAATACTCTAGATGCATGCTGGATAGCGGTCGATGAGTGGAGTAATAGTAGTAGATGCAGGCAGGAGTCGGTCTACTTGTCTCGGACGTGATGCCTATATACATGATCATACCTAGATATTCTCATAACTATGCTCAATTCTGTCAATTGCTCAACAGTAATTCATTCACCTACCGTAAAATACCTATGCTCTTGAGAGAAGCCACTAGTGAAACCTATGGCCCCCATGTCTATCTTCATCATATTAATCTTCCTACACTTGTTTATTATCTTTGCCTTTCTACTTTGCTTTTATTTTACTTTGCATCTTTATCACAAAAATACCAAAAATATTATCCTATCATATCTATCAGATCTCACTCTCGTAAGTGACCGTGAAGGGATTGACAACCCCTTATCGTGTTGGTTCTGAGGAGTTATTTGCTTTGTGCAGGTACGAAGGACTCGCGCGTAGCCTCCTACTGGATTGATACCTTGGTTCTCAAAAACTGAGGGAAATACTTACGCTACTTTGCTGCATCATCCTTTCCTCTTCAAGGAAATCCAACGCAGTGCTCAAGAGGTAGCACGCTGCCGATGGAGATGCCCTCGCCTCACGACGAGTGGCTCCACGTGAGGCTCACCGACCCCCAGACGCAGCAGGTGTTGAAGAAGATGACCGCTGACCTAAAACCTGACGACCCGAAGGCGGCGAAGTTGATGGGGGCCATGATCGTCAAGGAGTTCTTGGCACAGCACATAGCTCCACTCCAGGCGCGCTCGCGTCCCTTGTGGAAGCTCGGGGACGAGGAGGACGACGTACGCCTGCGCCTAGGTGCCTTGTCAGACGAGGAGCTGGGCACGGCCCTCTGCCTCTTGGTCGGGGATGATCAGGGGTATCCGTCGGACACCCATGTTCCCTTTTACTGTCGCCCAGATGGGGCGAAGGTAGCCGCCGGCATGCCTGTCTTTGATGGGCGCGGGCTCGTGCCACCAGCGCCTTCTAAGGCCACGGGGGTGGTGGCCCCAGTACTGGTGTCTTCTGGCGATTCCGGCGAGGAGGAGAGGCCCGATTTGGAGGCGACCCTGGAGGGGGAGGGGGATACTTCTCCTCTTGCGGCGGACCTCCTCCGCGCCATTCCTGACGATGACGAGGCCGGCGACCATCCGGTGAGGGAGTCTGGGCCCCTTCTGGGGTCACCACGAGGTCCAGGGGCACCCCCCCCCCCCGAAGAAGCCGCCGACCGGGGTTCCGACGAAAAGCAGGTCGGCGTTGGTTTCCCGAGGTGGTGCCCCTGTTCTGACGTCAACCAGTGCTGCCGCCAGGCCGGCTGCCACAGCCTCATCTGCTCCTGGAACTTGCAAGCCGGCACCCCAGGCCGCGAGGCCCCCGGGCTCCGCGCTTCTGAAGAGGCCACAAGACTACGCCGTCGTGGACTAGTAAGCACCTTGTCCTGATTTTGTTCTTGCTCCTGCTTCTGTCGCTGCTTCCTGACATTCTTTCCTTGCACCGCCAGATCGACACTGGCGGCGAAGAAGAAGAGAGAGGGAGCGGCCACACCCCGGGGAGCCAGCAGCCCGGCACGGCCGCACCTCCTCCGGCACAGAAGGACGGCAACAGCC
Organism: Aegilops bicornis; assembly: GCA_021605145.1. Lineage (NCBI taxonomy): Eukaryota > Viridiplantae > Streptophyta > Magnoliopsida > Poales > Poaceae > Aegilops > Aegilops bicornis. The sequence goes on from CM038672.1 coordinate 366,789,328, forward strand.
CTCGCGCCTCTCTGGCCCGGTCATCCTCACGAGGCCGGGAGGACCGTCCCCAGGAGAAGTCGACCACCACAGCCAAGCCAGCTCCGGAGGAGTCTGTTCTCAGCTCACCGGCAGAGGTCCCACAGGCTCCGGAGCTCCCAGCTTCTTCTTCTGCTACCATCAACTGGCAGATCTTGGAGATGATGCTGCCTCCTCCTTCTGTCACACCGCTAGCTCGTGATCCTTCTGCTTCGCCCAACGCTCTGGAGAAGGCTCTTTCTACGCTGACTCGGCTCCGGAATGACCTTCAAGGCGCTGACCGTCGCCTGGTGACAGGGCGCCTGGAGCTGATCTTAGGTTGGCTGCACTCCGACACGTTTGTCAGGGCGGCGTTGGGCCAGGCCGTGGCAGCTTCCGAGGAGGACAAGCGGGCCGCCGACCAAGCCGCGGCCACCCGCGAAGTGGCGCTGAAGGATGCCCAGGCCGCCAAGGAGCGCTGCAGGGTGGCGGAGGTCGAGCTGGAGAACCCGCGCAAGGAGCGGGCTGCCGTGGCTCGCCAGCTCGAGGTGCGGGAGGAGAAGGTGAAGGCTCAAGAAGAGGCGGTGACCGGCTGTGATGCTGAGCTGGAGCAGCTGGCGCAGGCGCAGGCGCAGGCCGTGGAACGTGACTGCGTGAAAAAGCTGGAGAAGGAGGTGGAAGCGGAGCGGGTCCAGCTGGAAATCAAGGCGAAGGTTCTTGCCGAGGATCGCGAGGCCTTCAAGTCCCTTGAGGAGAGATCCCACGAAGCGCTGCGGGAACTCTAGGAGAAGGGCTTGGAGAAGCCTTTGGCGACTGATGACGACGGTCCTGCCCAGCTACTTCCTCAGCTCGTCACGGCGCTCGAGGCCGTCGTCAGCGCAATCGGCCCCATGGTGGAGGGGGAAGCGCGTGCTTTTTCCTCATCGGCCTTGACGCGCGTCCTCAGCCATCTTCACCTTCGCGATCCCAATGCCGACCTTGGTGTCCTGCTTGAGCATGTGGATGAGGAGCGATGTGCAGCTGCTGCCAAGGCCGTGAAGGGCCAAGTGTAGGCCTTGCTGAAGAAGTTCCTTGCTATCGACCCTGCACCTCCAGCCGATGGTGCCGCTGATCCTGCGTCCAAGGCCAAGGCCAACGACACGACCGACGATGATACTGCCGACAGGAAGGCGCTCCCTGACGACGGCGCCCAAGGCTGAAGAAGAAACTTGTTGGTGAACGATGGCGCTCCTTCCCGTTTTACTTTTCTGCGAACTTTCCTACGACATGCGGCGTGCCTCGTGGAGGCGTTAAAACTTCTTTTTGTTGCTTAAGGAACAATATGTTTTGTAACATTTTATTGAGATTCCGCGACTTCCTTCCCGTTTGCTTGATGTTCTACGTCAGCAGGGCCCGACCCCAGGCATACATCAGCCGCAGTTGGACTGTCCGGATCACCAGGACGGGACCAAGGGGTAAGGGGCTACGTGGCCAGTTAAGTTCCTGAGTCGCGATGCTCAGGAGTCCCCATTGACGCGCAAACGGCCTGCGGGAAGGAGATGCGAAGGTAGGCCTTAGTGTTTTACGTCGGCAGGGCCCGACCCCGCGCATACCTCAGCCGCCGTTGGACCGCCCGGATCACCAGGACGGGACCAAGGGGTGAGGGGCTACTTGGCCAGTTAGGCTCCTGAGTCGCGATGCTCAGGAGCCCCCCTTGATGCTCAAACAGACCATCATACCTGTCCTTGCCGAGGTCCCGCTCGCGGTCCCGCTCGGGAGGGGTGCGCGACTGTGACGCCCAAGACCGGCGCTCCAGAAGTCTTCCAGCTATTTTGTTGTCGCCGTGTGTTTTATTTTTTGTTTGTTGCATTCATCATGACATCATACGCATTGCAACTGCATGTTTCTATAAAACCTGCATTTGTTTGTAGTTGTCGCGTCCCTCCTCGCCTCCGTTGACCTTTCTCAGACCAACCATTCTTTTGTTGTCTGACCTTTTGACCCTCTCCGCACAGTGCACTGACCCCACGCGCATGTCCGGAAGTTGTCCCGAATCCGAACCGGGCTGTCGTTACCATTGAATTCGGATCATCACCAAACATCCCTAAAATATCTCCGGCTTCTTATTTGGGCTACCTAACCTACTTAATCTCGACCGCCCGATTACGATCGGACGGACCGAATTAACACCTATCCTAACACACCTGATATATATAGCAGAGGAATCCCTACCCATTTTCACAAACCCTAGACCAACTCCCTCTGTGCGGCGCCGCCACTCCGTTTTCCTCGGGATCCCTCCCGATCCAGCCGACCCGACAATCTCCATCGTTTTCAACGTGGGCCAACCATCTCCTCCCCTCGATCCACCCAATCCCCAACCTCGCAAGCCTTCTCGATCCTCTCCCGAGCAGGTGCTCGCCCGGAGGCTAAATTTCGTGTTTTGACCCTTTTCTGAAACCTATTCGAGATCTGACCCTAGGTTGATTTTTTTTGAGATCTGACCCTTTTGCTACCGCCAGATTCCATGGCGGTAGGGTCTAACAGCCTACCGCCAGGGACTTTGGCGGCAGGAAACATCGCTACCGCCAAACGGGCTGGCGGCCACAACGCGTGCCCTGTTCGGCCCCTGTTCCAGATTCGGCCCGTGTATGTTTTTTTTACAGATCTGCGATTTTCCTATTATCCGGAGAATACAGTTTTACAGAAAAACCCCTAGACTTCATGCATTTAATATCTCACAAACCATGCAACATATTAAAACAAACTTTATATGTAAAATGCTTAGAATTTCATCTAGTTTCATAATATGCCACTTTCATCTATGTTTAAAATGTTTAAATTGTTGTTTGCTTTAATTTGCTTAAATGCCATGCTAAAATGCTTTATTTCATAACTAAATAACCGTAGCTCCATTTTAAATAAACTTTATATGTAAATGGGGTGGAAAAATGTCTAGATTAACTTGGTTCAATTTATTTTGATTTTTAGCAACTTTAAAATCTGGTTTATGGCAGAACAGTAGCTAATTCAAAATATGGACATGAGGATTTTTCGGAATTGTTGTTTGTTGATCCGGTCTCATTTAAATTTTCCTAAATAGTTAGCTTATTTATGCTTCACCATATTGTCATGTTTAATAACATTTAATATTGTTGGATACATAAATGAGATATAACTAAATAATTGATGTGGTGTTTCGTCAATGCATATTGAGCTTCACTTAATTTGTAGTATTGTTTGTGCACTTTGCCATGCCATGCCTCATTAAACCGGACATGCATCATACTTGGTTGTGCATATTGCCATGTTTATGTGATGGTGTTGTGTTTACTATGATGTTTTCTTCTTTTCGGTTGCGCTTCTCCTTGGTAGTTCCGGTTACGTTGCGATTGTGAGGATCCGTTCGACTACGTTGGTTCATCTTCTTCATCATGGATTCGATCTTCTTCCTAGCGGGATTTCAGGCAAGATGACCATTACCCTCGATATCACTTCTATCTTTGCTTGCTAGTTGTTCGCTCTATCGCTATGTCGCGATACCTACCCCTTGTTTATCATGCCTCCCATATTGCCATGGCAAGCCTCTAACTCACCTTCCTAGCAAACCGTTGTTTGACTATGTTACCGCTTTTGCTCAGCCCCTCTTATAGCGTTGTTAGTTGCAGGTGAATTTGAAGATTGCTCCATGTTGGAACATGATTATATTGGGATATGCCTGGTGTTTTGTTCCACTCTTACCGTCCTAGTTTCCATCACACCGGTGTTATGTTCCTTGATTTTGCGTTTCTTACGCGGTTGGGGTTATGGGACCCCTTGACAGTTCGCTTTGAATAAAACTCCTCCAGCAAGGCCCAACCTTGGTTTTACATTTGCCTCACCTAAGCCTTTCCCTTGGGTTTTCAGAGCCAGAGGGTCATTTTTATTTACCCCCCGGGCCAGTGCTCTTCTGAGTGTTGGTCCAAACTAGAGCACCGTGCGGGACTGTCCCTTGCAACTTGGGTTATGTTGGTACTTGTACGCTTAGCTTATCCGGTGTGCCCTGAGAACGAGATATGTGCAGCTCCTATCGGGATTTGTCGGCACATTCGGGTGGTCTTGCTGGTCTTGTTTTACCATTGTCGAAATGTCTTGTAACCGGGATTCCGAGGCTGATCGGGTCTTTCCGAGAGAAGGAATATTCTTCGCTGATCGTGAGAGCTTGTGATGGGCTAAGTTGGGACACTCCTGCAGGGTATAAACTTTCGAAAGTTGTGCCCGCGTTTATGTGGCAGATGGGAATTTGTTAATGTTCGGTTGTAGAGAACTTGACACTTGAGTTAATTAAAATGCATCAACCGCGTGTGTAACCGTGATGGTCTCTTTTCGGCGGAGTCCCGGAAGTGAACACGAACACGGTTTGGGTTATGTTTGAACGTAAGTAGTTTCAGGATCACTTCTTGATCACTTTTAGCTTCACGACCGTTGCGTTGCTTCTCTTCTCACTCTTATTTGTGTATGTTAGCCACCATATTTGCTTAGTGCTTGCTGCAACTCCACCTCATTACCCCATCCTACCCATAAGCTTAAATAGTTTTGATCTCGCGGGTTTTAAGATTGCTGACTCCTCGTGACTCACAGATACTACCAAACAATTGCAGGTGCCGATGATACCAGTGCAGGTGACGCAACCGAGCTCAAGTGGGAGTTCGACGAGGACCTTGGTCATTACTATGTTTATTTTCCGGATAATCAGTAGTGGTGCCCAGTTGGGACGATCGGGGATCTAGCAATTCGGGTTATCTTCCTTTTTCATTTGGCTTTTGACCGTAGTCGGTCTATATGTGTACTCTGAATGATGTATGTTTAATTAATGTATTGTGTGAAGTGGCGATTGTAAGTCAACTCTTTATTCATTCTTGTTCATTATATGGGATTGTGTGAAGATGACCCTTCTTGCGACAAAACCACCATGTGGTTATTCTCTAAGTCGTGCCTCGACACGTGGGAGATATAGCCGCATTGTGGGCGTTACAAGTTGGTAATCAGAGCCATCCCCGACTTAGGAGCCCCCTGCTTGATCGAATTGCTGACGTTGTTGAGTCTAGAACAAAAAATGCTTTGAGTCTTAGATTATATATATCGGAGAGTAGGATTCTTTTTACTCCTCAGTCCCTTCGTCGTTCTGGTGAGGCCTCCTGACGTAGATGTTTAAAATTTAGGATCACGCGGGTATCTTGGGATCGTACCGATATTCTTGTGACGAGAACATTGTTCTTGGTGCCTCCAGACATTTAGGGGTTGTGGCAGTGTCCCGGGGAGTTGAGCTCCGAGGTGTTGTCGTTATAATTTTATCGTTGTAGTTCTGGAATACCTGAGTTTCGCCGACATCGAAAATCTCTTTTATGCAGTCGTTGGTGAGATAACCTCGACGCCGCCCAGTACTGGGGCGGGAGTTCGGGAGTATTGCCATAACTCGTATAACGGATGCTTTTTGAAGGTTGAGGTACACGATTTCCGGAGTTTTCTTGGTTATGTTTTGACGGATGGATACAACTGGATGTAGGGATTGCTTGTTTGGGTGAGATATTGTGCTTCCCCTGTATCCCCAATGTTGGAGATATGCCCTAGAGGCAATCATGTATGATGATATTTCCTATGTGTTTATGAATAAAGATAGTCCGTGGACATTATCAATGATGTGTATCAGCAAGTATGTGACTTGTTTGTGGGACTATGCATTGTATGATGACTGTCCTAAAAGGTCCCTAGTCGAAAGGGCTGTGTGGACGCCAAGAGCCGACTAGACTGGCATATGACACGGTCGATGGCTTGGTCTCACTAGCCATGGAGCATTGGATGCTAACCGGATAATATGGACTTGGAAAGGTTTGGTCGGATTCGACGTAGTCGGATCCGAGTCGAGATAAGGTCCGAGTCGGACAGACCCAACTATGAGACGCAGCGATATGTCATCTGTGAGTCTCTAGTACAACATACGTTCTATGTCCTAAAACCTGAGCTGACGCATGTACTCGAGATGGTGACAAACTTGCTTTGGGCCGACCAAACGCTACTCCGCGGATCGGGTAGTTACAAAGGTAGGTTTCGGGTTTGTCCAGTCCCATGCTGCGAGACATGGTCGAGCAAGATGGGATTTTCCCCTCCGATCAGGAGAGATATACTCTGGGCCCCTCGTGTGATCTGACCAGGAATAACATGGCCATGTGACAAGGATTATGAGATAATCCGGATTGTGGTCGGCATCACTGGAACGAGAAAGAGGTCGGGCTAGCACAAGGATGATAGTCTCGCCTTGAGCCCGACAACATATATCGTGCGGCAAAGGGAACAGAAGTGTGACACGTTGTACATGTTCGCCTAACCAGCTTCATAGTCTGCTTGGTGGTCGGCACGCCTTGTTAGAGGCCGCTACCAACCGCAAGGTCGGAGGTGATCCGAATCGTGATCAAGCCGACTTGAACCTAAGGGGTCGCGCGCTTAAGGGAAGGAACCTACGAGGTCGGTTCATAGGACACTGGTCGGATGTGATCCGAACTGGACTAGGAACGTGACCGAGTAGACTTTGGGCTTTAGGGTCCGTGCGAGGCCCAAGTGTTGAGCACGCGACGGACGCCTATATAAAGTGGAGGTGCGACACACTCATGCTGTTGATCGCTTCGGCACTGCGACTAGGGTTTGCATGTGTTGCGAATAGACACCTCCACTCGCCGACAGTTGTGTGATCGGACCTAGCAGTCCGCCGCACGACGTTCCTCCTGCACGCGCGGATACCGTTAGAGGCGGTGCACTTGCGCCGCTCTGGCGAACCTGTACGTGGGAACTGACGACCGGTCGCTCGAGGGAGATCAGACGAGGAGGAGACGATCCACGTGGACGCGCTGCCTCAACTCTTCTTCCGCTACACGGCACTGCGCGTCTAGTGGTAACGAACTGTGATCCATCTCCCGTAGCATGTTCCTGGATGTTCTGCGCGTAGGAATTTTTTTAATTTGCAGTCGACGCACCCTACCGTAGAACCCAACACCAGATTGCATAACCAGAAAGTTTCGGGAGTTTATAGGCGGGAATTCATGTAACTCCTAGAATATCTTTCTGACAGATGCATAATATGGGATTGGGTAAATCTCTATTATATGTATTTGTTCCGGCTTATTCTACAAGCCAAATCCTTTGTTTTATTTTGTCTTGTAGTGTGGTATTCGAGTTGCTTCAATGTAAGTGTTGATTCCATACCTTTTCTAAGTGGTGTTCTAATATTCCTATGTGGATACTAATCCTTCTTGATCATTGAGATTGCCATCTTAATTCTATTTCCAACCGGTGCGTTTCTCTTCGAGTTGATTCCATCATTCTCCCCATCCGCAAGATCGATTCTAAGTTTTCTCAACGGTGTTTATTCCATCTGCCCCAAGTTGCCTTTGTTTTTCCCGCCCTCCCACCCTTTTCTTCAAGGACTCGGATTTCTTAATCAAGTATCATTTTTATTGATGTGAAGTTTCTTCATTCTTCTCTTTCATTGTTCTTATCTGGTGATTCTCAGGAAGATACTAATGGAGCTCCAAGTTCATCATTCTCTTTTCTTCTCCGGTGGATCAAATTCAAGCTTTCGGTGTTGATCATATTCCTTTTCTCATTTCAAGTGCTTTCTTATGCCGGTGTATCTCTTAATCATTCACCTCTCGCTTTCCATTTGTTCCAGAGTGCTGAAGATATCTCGGAAGATTCGTTTCCATTCTCAATCCGTTCAAGGTATTTTGAGGTTGTTATCTCAGTCAAGCCATTTAATTCAACTGGTGTAATCTCTCTTTTCAAGCAATTTTTTTAACGGTGTTTCTTTTGAGTGGGCCCTAACCCACAGGTCTTTTCTCAGGATCTTACCTGACTCTTCTATTTTTCTGGAATTATTCCCAAATTCTTTTCGAAGTTTGACGTAAGAATGAATTTTCATCAGTCATATGTCTTTCTCCAAAATCTTTCAAATTCTTTTCATCGTTGGCTCAACCTTTCTATTCTTCATTCCGGAGTGCCTCAATAATTCATGGTGCCGTATCTCGTCGTCATTCCCAGATTTTGAAGACCAAAGAAGTGTTTCCTCTAAATCTTGGTCCATTCTCTCGAAGATTCATGGTTCTAACTTGATGCCATCCTCTCATAATTGTTTTCGATTGTGTGAATTCTTTTCACCCATCGGGAGCAATTCAGGAGCCTTTTCAATTTGATTCTTTGGAGCTCATCATCTCAGAATTACTCATTCCAGCTTTCAGTTCTCGTTCTCCATATCTTACCGGTGCATCGCTCAAGTATTCCCTAGTCAGCTCGTGACCTCTTCATTCTCTTGTATCTATATTTTCCCAAGTATCTTCGTTCGTTTTCAAATTCTTACCGGTGGTTCATCCCTTTACTTCGTTCGTTTTCAATTCTTACGGTGGTTCGTTCAAGATTCCTATTCCTTTGTTTTCATATCAATTCATTCATTCGTTCTTCCCAAATCCTACCGGTGGTTCGTTGAAGATTTCCCGAAGTTTGCGCTATATCTCTCATCATTCCATTTCAAGAAGAATAAGTAGTATGTCAAATCCATTGGTTGCCATCAATTTAAATTGGTGAAGGATACTCATATCTTAATTCTTATTCTTGTTTCATCCAAGTGATTAATTTCTTCTTTCCGGAGTTGTTCATCATATTACATTCTCGGTTCGAGATGCTTCATCTTTTCTTTTCGGAGTTCAAAGCTCTATCAATTATCTCGTCGCGAAGCTCCATCTAAATCATTGCAAGGCTTCACCTTGTGTTTTCAACCTCTCTTTCTTTCTATCACCCTTTTATTACCAGAGTTCTTCATGGAGGCTCTACATGATGGTTCATCAAGGATTCCATTCATTCTCAATTTGTTCTTCAAGATTTTTCTCGAAGTTAAGATCTTCCAAGCTATACTCTAAAATAAACATGGTGTTCAACACATGTTCTGTTTTGAGGAGTCCAAGCATTCTTCATCTTGCATTCTAAAGTGCAATTCTTTCTACCTTATCTTTTGAGAGGGTGATATGTCATTCTTGACAATTTTCATTCGTGCTTCATGATTCAAAACTAGCTAGAGTGAGATATATTAAATCCATCAATCTCTTCGTTGGAGTTATCTTCTGTCATATTTCACCTAAAGCCTTCCCTAAGGAATGTTGTTATTGTGGTGCTTACCAATGATCCAAGTTTTCTCCTATCCTCTTGGTGAAAGAAATTTTTCATCTCGCTGGTGTTATCAATTATTTTAGTTGTTTCCGTAGTGGCATAATTTCGCCTCAATTTTGAAAAGTTTTTCCATAAGCCCCCTACAGGCTTATTCGTTTCGTTGTTGGTTTTCCAACAACTCCGTTATAACCTTCTTGGAAGGGTGCTTTGAAGCTCATTTGTGACAGAAGTTGGCATTTTCTTCTCCATTCTTTTTTTCCAATGATCCATCTTCTACTCTTTCTTTCGGAGGCATTGTGATATTTCTCTCTTCACTCATCATCTCGAATTGTGAGGACCGTGTTCTTTTCGTGCTTATCCATTTAACCCGAGTGTTGTGCCCTCTTTTCAAGTTCTTCCCATTTTGTCAAGTTTAGCTTCTCTTTTCTACCAGAGTGCTGCCTGCATTCTTTCTTCTCATTCCTTGCTTATTTCAACCGAAGTGGTTACTTGTCCTTCCTTGTCACTGGAGCTCTTCATTCATGTCTTTGCAACCCCAAGGGTTTCACAATGCTCCTTGTTCCGCTTTTCTAATGGAGCTTTTTCAATCTCATTTATCTCTATTGTATTCTTTCTTTCAATTTATTCAACCTCTTAAGGTTTGTGGTTTCACTCGTTGGTCAAAGAAGCAACTTTGTTCTACCTCTTCCCCTTCCGTTTCTCTCCGGTGCCATCCTTAGATCTCGGGTCGAGATCTCTTGTAAGTGGAGGAGTGTTGTGACGCCCCAAGACCGGCGCTCCAGAAGTCTTCCAGCTATTTTGTTGTCGCAGTGTGTTTAATTTTTTGTTTGTTGCATTCATCATGACATCATACGCATTGCATCTGCATGTTTCTATAAAACCTGCATTCGTTTGTAGTTGTCGCGTCCCTCCTCGCCTCCGTTGACCTTTCTCAGACCAATCGTTATTTTGTTGTCCGACCGTTTGATCCTCTCCGCTCAGTGCACTGTGTCGGTGGGAAACGACACCTATGGGATCACTCGAATCCCTTCTACGGTTGCGGGGCGCGGGGATCGTGAGAAGAGCGGGACCAGCAGACAACACAAAGGGATTTTACCCAGGTTCGGGCCGCAAAGGTGCGTAAAACCCTACGATCCTGCTTTGGTGGATGTATTTAGTGTTCTTGAGCTCTCGAACTAGCTCTAGGTGCTGCAAGGTTCGAAAGAGCCGAATCCTTTCTCTGTGTGCCACGGGCCTCCTTTAATAGGCGAAAGGGGCTGCCACAGTGGCACACAGGAGGTGGAAAGTGCTACAGTGTCGCAAGTCTATCGCTAGTATTACAGGATAAGATGCATTTAATGCGAGGCTTAGGTGTCCCTTTGCTTTATTGGGGACGGGAGCGAGGCCCGTCCCATCCGTCGCCGCTCCTCCTTGCTTCGACACACGCCCTGGCGAGCGATGCATGCAGTGCCATGTAGGCAAGCAGGCAGCTGAGGTGGCGCGGTGGTGGAGCCTCCAGGAAGGTTTGCATGCTGCCACGCAGGTGCCTGCCCAGCTGGTTGGCTCAGAAGCTGCATGCGAACGGCGGTGGAAACTTGGTTGGTGCGGGCCTGGCAGCGGCCCTGCTGGTGCGGCTGGCGAGGGCCTTGCCGGGTGGCCCGGCAAGGGTCTTGCCGCGACGCGTAGGCGTCCCTGGCAAGGACCTTGCCGGGGCTCTTGTGGGTTTCTTCGGTGAGGATGATTGCCTCCCTATCCTCACTTGATCTTGATTATTCTTTGTCTTCACAAATATCTGCATGCCACCACTGAGGTGCCTCCCGAGCCCTGTCCCAATGTGTCTGTTTGAGCATTGGTGGGCTCAAGGGTGGCTCGCTCGGCTGGCGTGGGCGGGCTGCCCCGACAAGGGTCTTGCCGGGGCCGTTGAGGCTGCCCTGGCAAGGGTCCTTGCCGGGAAAACCTGCTTCGCCCATCCAATCCTTGTGTCCTTGGTCCTTGTCGTTGCTTCATTTGTCTTGTCGAAGATCTGCATGCCACCAAGGAGGTGTCTCCCGAGCCCTTGCCTCAACGTAGTAGATTACGCTAGAAGTTGTGGGCTCAAGGGTGACCCGCTTTGTTGGTGTGGGGCGAGCTGCCCCGGCAAGGGTCTTGCCGGGGCGGCCAAAGCTGTCCCCGGCAAGGGTCTTACCGGGGGGGAGCCTGCTCCGTCCCTCCGCTTCTTGTGGTTTTTGGTCTTACCTTGGCTTACCTCCCCTTGCTCTCTTTGGTGTGACCGTGGGCGCGGCTCTGACTGCCCGTGCACAGCTGTAGGGGTACGAAAAGTGCACCCCTCTTTTGGTACACCGACAGGAGCCCCCGGGCCTAGGCCACACATGAGCGCGATGCGTTGTTGGGCTAGGCCCAGAACGGTGCGCGGGCAGGCAGGGTGGTTTTTACTATGGTAAAACTTTTCGCGCGCTGCGCTCTCTACGTCCCGCGCGCGTGGCACGGCGTGGAGGGGCGTGTGTGACGTGGGCGGGCATGCGTGGAGTGATTTCCGTATGCATGCGTCACATCGCAGTTAATGGGAAGAGAAAGGAGGCGGCCCACGGCTTCCCCGTAAAAAGGAATAACCGCGGGCGCGCTGCTCACTTTACCTTCCTCCCCTGCGCCTTTTCCAATCTCGGAACCGCCGCTCCCCTTTCCTTCTTCTCTAATCTTCCGCCATCGCTGCGGTTGCCGTGTCCCTCTCGCCTTGTTCTTCGCTCCTCTTAGCCGCCATGGCGCCCAAATCCACCAGGGGGTAAAGGAGGGGCCAAGGACGTCGGAGTGACGGAGGCACCGGAGGGTCTTGGCGAACAGCAGACATAATCCGCCTTCTTTTCCCCCTCGACGGTTGGTGTGCCCGAGCTTCGGGAGATGTTCAAGTGTTTGTGGGGTGTGAATACGGGGCATCCGGCCACGACCGTCGTCCCTGCCAGTGCCGGGCCCTCCCCGCACCGGTATCCCTTCTTTGTCGACTACTTCTCTTGCGGGCTCTGTCCCCCTTCTCCGATTTCTTCAAGGACATCATGCACACCTACGGCTTCCACCTCTTGGATTTTACTCCGAATGCTGTGGCGCGTATGGCCCTCTTCGCCCATCTCTGCGAGGGCTTCGTCGGGGTGCACCCCAGCACGGTGCTCTTCCGCCATTACTTCTCCCCTCGGATCCAGGTAGGGGGCGCCATTGCTGGCTGCGTCGCCTAGATCCCGAGGGCCAAGGGGGCGTACCCGGATGGCGCCATGAAGGAGAGGTGGGAAGAATGGTGGGGCCGGTGGTGCTAGATTGAGGAAAAAGACCCGCCACCGTTCTGCGAGGTTCACCAGAAGCCGCCGGTTCGTGGCGGCAATTGGGGTGATGTCGACGCCGATGACGCGAAGCTCGCGATCACCACCACCAGGATTCTCCGGCTTACCCAGGCCGGGCTCACCCTCGAGATGATCGGGGCGGACTTCATCCGCCGCTGGATTGCCCCTCTGCATGACAAGGGGCGGCCGGCCTGGCTCTACGTGAACGCCGCCGACATCATGAGGCTTCATCCCAGCCTCGATAACAACCTGACGGTGCTGCAGCACGCCCATCTTTGCCAGCGAATCTTCCAGCTCGAGGTCAATGAAGTGGGCGAGGTCGAGCGGTCCGGCAAGCTTGCCAGGGCCCCGCGAAGGCCGGCAAGGTCGACAAGGAGCCTGTTTTCAAGCTGCCAGCGGGAGTGGTTCCGCTGAGCAACAACTCTCGTCGGATTGAGATCATCGCCATGATGCCACTCTTCAACGCGCACGGCCTCGACCCGAATTGGGCTGAGCCAGACGAGCTCGCGGTGCAGCAGTTCTTCGACACTCTGCACGATATATACGTCACCGACGAGCCGCGGCTCATCCAGGACACTTCCCCGACGAAGCTGGACTATATTGCCGCCAGGGTGGAGGAGGCGAGGCTCGTCAAGGAGGCCGGCAGCGCCGGCGGCGTGGTGGACAAGGCCGCGGCAGAGGCGGAGGAGGTGGAGCTCGCCCGGTGGGCAGCAACCGCAGGGGAGGCCAGCGGTGTCGACACCGGGGCTCCCCTCATCGAGGATGCCACCGATGGGTCGTCATCGAAGGAGGACGAGGAGGGGAGGACCGCAACCGCCGACCCTCCGACCACCAGAAGGAGGCGGGTCCTGCGGGGGCCACCTCCGGCGACCCGGTCCGCCTCAACCAGGCTGTGCAGCTGCGGCAAGTCCAGGAGGCGCCCGTGCACCAGACGAGGGCAGTGGTGGCGAAGAAAATGGCGAAAGCCGTGGCGTCGAAGAAGAGGACGCCTGCTTCTTCATCGTCCAAGCGCGCCCGGACGCCATCGCCTCCCCCCTCGCCGGCAAACATCGGCGCAGGGATTGGGGGTGACTTGTTTGACTTCGGGCCTCTCAGCCCGGAGAGAGAGCTCGGGCCTCTCAACCCGGAGCGAAAGAGGAAAGCAACAGAGGAGGAGGAGGAAGAGGATGAAGAGTAAGCCTCTGCTTTCCTCCCTCATTCCTTGCACCCCCCCTTTGACGGTGTTGCTTACCCGTCTTTGTCTTGCAGGGATGTGGAGATTCTGGCCCAGAGGATCAAGAGGGTCAGGGTCTCGGCGAGCGGCCAGCCCTCGGCAGGTACCTCCAGTACGCCACTGGTGGTGTCGAGCAGTCCGGAGAGTAGCCCCCGGCCCAGCTGCCAACGTGAGTCCACCACCCACCCTCAATCAACGTGTGTCGCGCGTGATGCTTCAGTGTTAACCGTGCCGTGGATGCTGGAGGGGAGCAACACCAAGGGGAGCCACAAGGGGCTTCTCCGATCGTGTCGCCTCGTCGACTACACCGCCCCAAGGGGCGTCCGCGGCAAGGACACCGAGCACCGAGGCTGTGGACACGGAGGAGGGGTTGGGGAACGCAGGCGCCGGTGGCTTTCCCTCGACGCCAGACTTTGGCAGAGAAGGGGCTTCCGCCTCTCGGCCTGGCATGGGTAAACCACTCGCTCTCCACTTCCGCTTGCGTTCTTCTTTTTCCCTTATTGACCTTCGACCTTGGCTCTGCCCTATCTCTTTCGTGGCATCCAGACTTCTCCTTATAGGACGTCGACGCCACCATCAAGGACGTTGCCGCGGATGCCACGGTGGAGGCGGAGAAGATCGCTGCTGAGGAGGGAGCCAGGGGCGCCGCCGAGGATGCCGCCAAGGGGCCCGCCGAGGAGCCCGACAAGGGGCCTAGCGAGGGAGCCGGCAAGGCCACTGCCAAGGAGGGGGCATTTGACGACCTTCCCTCCTCCTCCGCCGCCTCGGGCTTTGGCAGGTACCTGAGGGTCAGCGACGACCTCTTCGTCCATCTCCTTGGTGTGTCGAGGACCAGGGCTCCCTTTGAGGGAGAGGTGTTCGATGAGAAGGCGCTTGCCACCGCCGGGCTTGAGGTTGTTGACGAGCCGGGCGTTGGCGGCGCTGGCTCCCAGGAGGAGCAGCTGCTCCAGGCCATGGACGCCAGCTTCCAGAAGCTCCAGGCGCTCCACCACGCTCGCCTGGACAAGGCCAAGTCCAGGATGGCGGTGGTGGAGAGGATGGATGAGGACTTTGAGGGGCGCGTCGCCGAGGCGCAGGACTGGTTCCGCCAGGCTCAGGATGAGCTAAAGGCCGCCCGGGGCGAGCTGGCCAACCGTGAGGTGGAGCTCGCCCTGAAGCTGGCCGACATCGAGAAGGCCCAGGAGACGGCGAAGAGGCTGGCCGATGAAGCCGAAGCCGTCCGGTCCCAGCACGAGGCCGCCCTGAAGACCCAGGAGGAGGACCTTGCCGAGCGCGAGGAGAAACTTGCTGCCACGCTCTGCGGCAAGGACGAAGAGGTGGACAAGCTCGTCCTATAGCGGACCCAAGAGCTGGAGCGGAGGCATCAGGAGGCACTCAACGCCCTGGCTCAGGCCCATGCCGGCAAGGTGAAGGAGCTGGAGGAGCAAGCTCTAAAGCTGGCCCAGGAGAAACACACGCTCAATGGTGCTCTGATGGTGGCGCAGGGTGAGATCATAAGCAAGTCTGGAGAGCTCTCCGAGGCCAACGCCTCCATCACAGATCTCAAGCTGAAGCTGGGAGAGCTCGAGGAGATGCTGTCGGGGGCCATGACCCGGGAGGGGATCCTGGCCAAGGAGTTGGAGACGGATAAGCAGCTGCTGAAGAACGAGACCGCCAACCTCAAGGACTACAAGGCGGGCGAGAAACGCTGGATCGGGCGCCTTGCCGCCGTCGCAAACTCGGGCGCCGATCAACTGGGCATCATGGGGATGCTGGAGATGGGGTACGCCCCAGAGGCGAACCTGAGCCCCAACGCCAACCTGATCATATACTTTGAGAAGGTTGTCGACGCCCTGAAGTGGCTTCACTCCAACCGGGCGTCCTCCCTGGCCGAGGAGTCCCGGATACTCTGCCGGGGGACCATGACCAGGGTGCTCACCAAGATTGCGCACTGGCACCCAGACCTCGACTCCGGAGCTATGCTGAAGAGCTTGCCGGAGGATGCCGACATCGCGGCGCTCAATGAGCGTATCCAACCGATCCTCGGCCGCATTGACAAAATCAAGAGGGTTGAGGGCCAGCGCCGGGACTAGGCATCCCGTTCTCCGTTGCCGCTGCGGGTTCATGACCAAGACAAAGCTATCTTTAGTTAGAACCGCGGCGGCAATTTGTGTAATATAACTCTGTAATGCGCCTGAAACTTATGCATGTTATTTTCCTGTTCGATTTTCCTTTGTATGTCCACCCCACGTCAACTGGGTAAGCTTGCCGGCACGTAAACCGAGGGCGGTGTTTTGAGGACGGATCCTCATTAGCCTGCCGGGTGTGCTTGTTGCTGGGCAAAGCACCTTACCGCCCCTGGCACGGCCGCTTGATCTATCGAGCTTGACTCGAGTCAGAACCGAGAGCGTTGCTGATGGCGAAAGGCTACCCTACCGCTCTCGACGCGGCCGCTTGAACTGTTGAGCGGACTCGAAACAGAACAAAGGCGTTGCCGATCGCAGGAGGGCCCCTCTGCGTACAGGCTTCCCATACATAGGCCGAACCGTCGAGGATAATAACCTTATGTTTAAAGAGAAGAACTTAAAGTTCAGCATGACTTAGCTCTCTCGTTGCCGCCTTGGTGTCTTTCGCGCCACGGGCAGCGCCGTCTCCTTCGACGCCTTCTCCGCAGGGGCCGGGGCGATGAAGAACAGCTAGGTCGACTGCTGGACCAGATTCTCACAATAGCACCCCCTACGTGGCGCGCCAAAGATGTCGGTAGGAAACGACACTTATGGGATCACTCGAATCCCTTCTACGGTTGCGGGGCGCGGGATCGTGAGAAGAGCGGGACCAGCAGACAACACAAAGGGATTTTATCCAGGTTCGGGCCACAAAGGTGCGTAAAACCCTACAATCCTGCTTTGGTGGATGTATTTAGTGTTCTTGAGCTCTCGAACTAGCTCTAGCTGCTGCGAGGTTCGAAAGAGCCGAATCCTTTCTCTGTGTGCCACGGGCCTCCTTTTATAGGCGAAAGGGGCTGCCACAGTGGTACACATGAGGTGGAAAGTGCTACAGTGTCACGAGTCTATCGCTAGTATTACAGGACAAGATGCATTTAATGCGAGGCTTAGGTGTCCCTTCGCTTTACTGGGGACGGGAGCGAGGCCTGTCCCATCCGTCGCCGCTCCTCCTTGCTTCGACATGCGCCCTGGCCAGCGATGCATGCGGTGCCATGTAGGTAGGCAGGCAGCTGAGGTGGCGCGGTGGTGGAGCCTCCAGGAAGGTTTGCATGCTGCCACACAGGTGCCTGCCTAGCTGGTTGGGTCGGCAGCTGCATGCGAACGACGGTGGAAACTTGGTTGGTGCGGGCCTGGCAGCGGTCCTGCTGGCGCGCCTGGCGAGGGCCTTGCCGGGTGGCTCGGCAAGGGTCTTGCCGCGGCGCGTAGGCGTCCCCGGCAAGGACCTTGCCGGGGGTCTTGTGGGGTTCTTCGGTGAGGATGATTGCCTCCCTATCCTAACTTGATCTTTATTATTCTTTGTCTTCACAAAGATGTGCATGCCACCACGGAGGTGCCTCCCGAGCCCTGTCCCAATGCGTCTGTTTGAGCATTGGTGGGCTCAAGGGTGGCTCGCTCGGTTAGCGTGGGTGGGCTGCCCCGGCAAGGGTCTTGCCGGGGCCGTTGAGGCTGCCCTGGCAAGGGTCCTTGCCGGGAAAACCTGCTTCGCCCATCCGATCCTTGTGGCCTTGGTCCTTGTTGTTGCTTCATTTTTCTTGTCGAAGATCTGCATGCCATCAAGGAGGTGTCTCCCGAGCCCTTACCAAATCCATAATTATTGTATACTCTTTGATAGATATAGCGCAACCCAAATTAATTCCTAATCCTTATTTTACAAGTTCTTAATAGTTCTCTTTTCTTATTTTGAATGCAAATACCTAACTAAATACTAATAAAATTCTTTGTTGACAGCAATCTATGCTTCACATTAGTATATATTTTGTATATCGAAGTCCTAGATAGGAAAGTAGAGTAGGCACAGATCCTCCACAAAAGGCAAAATGTATATGAAAAAAAGATTGATTGAACTTTCCAACGGACTCATTCCATGAGTAAACGATTGAATGGGATTCGCTTGGGCAACGAATTGAAGTCTTGGTCCCCTTTTCTCTCTTATTGAATTAACTAATTCATTTCCTTTTTACTTTTGGATTTTTTTTGATTTGATTTGGCATTATTCAACAATAAAAAAGGAAAAATTTCAACAAATTCCTTTTTTTAATTATGTGATAATTATGGGAACCAATCGTACTACTTCTCCTCCCGGGGTTTCCATAATTGAAGAAAAAAGTACAGGTCGTATCGATCAAATTATTGGACCCGTCTTTGGATGTCACTTTTCCCCGTGCAAGTTACCTTATATTTATAACGCTTTGGTAGTCCAGAGTAGAGACACTGCCGATAAGCAAATTAATGTGACTTGTGAGGTACAACAATTATTAGGAAATAATCGAGTTAGAGCTATAGCTATGAGTGCTACGGACGGGTTGATGAGAGGAATGGAAGTGATTGACACGGAGCACCTCTCGGTGTTCCGGTCGGTGGAGCTACTCTCGGACGAATTTTCAACGTTCTTGGGGAGCCTGTTGACAATTTGGGTCCTGTAGATAGTAGTGCAACGTTCCCTATTCATAGATCTGCGCCTGCCTGTATGGAGTTAGATACGAAATTATCCATCTTTGAAACAGGTATTAAGGTCGTCGATCTTTTAGCTCTTTATCGACGTGGAGGAAAAATAGGACTATTTGGGGGGGGGGGCTGGAGTAGGTAAAACAATACTGATCATGGAATTAATCAATAACATTGCTAAAGCTCATGGGGGCGTATCCGTATTCGGTGGATTAGGGGAACGGACTCGTGAAGGAAATGATCTTTATATGGAAATGAAAGAATCCGGAGTAATTAATGAAAAAAATATTGAGGAATCAAAGGTAGCTCTAGTCTATGGCCAAATGAACGAACCACCGGGAGCTCGTATGAGAGTTGGTTTAACTGCCCTAACTATGGCGGAATATTTCCGAGATGTTAATAAGCAAGACGTGCTTTTATTTATCGATAATATCTTTCGTTTTGTTCAAGCAGGATCAGAGGTACCCGCTTTATTAGGGAGAATGCCCTCCGCAAAGGGGTTATCAACCTACTCTTAGTACAGAAATGGGTTCTTTGCAAGAAAGATTTGGTACTACTAAAAGGGATCTATAACTTCGATTCAAGCAGTTTATGTACTGCAGACGATTTGACCGACCCTGCCTCGCCACAACATTTGCACATTTGGATGCTACTACCGTATTTTCCATAGGATTAGCTTCCAAGGGTATTTGTCCAAAGAAGAGATCCTTTAGATTCAACCTCGACTATGTTACAGCCTCGGATCGTTGGCAACGAACATTATGAAACTGCGCAAAGAGTTAAGGAAACTTTACAACGTTACAAAGAACTTCAGGACATTATCGCAATGCTTGGATGAATTATTGGAAGAGGATCGTTTAACTGTAGCAAGAGCAAGAAAAATTGAGCGTTTCTTATCACAACCGTTCTTTGTGGCAGAAGTTTTTACTGGTTCTCCAGGAAAGTATGTTTCTCTTGCGGAAACTATTAGGGGATTTCAACTAATCCTTTCCGGAGAATTAGACGGCCTACTTGAACAGGCTTTTTATTTGGTGGGTAACATCGACGAAGCTAGCACGAAAGCTATAACCTTAGAAGAGGAGAACAAATCGAAGAAATGAAATTAAATCTTTATGTACTGACTCCTAAGCGAATTATTTGGGATTGTGAAGTGCAAGAAATCATTTTATCCACTAATAGTGGCCAAATTGGTGTATTACCAAACCACGCCCCCATTAACACAAAGAAAGAGATATGGGTCCTTTGAGAATACGCCTCCTCAACGACCAATGGTTAACAACGGTTCTGTGGAGCGGTTTTGCGAGAATAGTTATTAATGAGATCATCATTTTAGGAAATGATGCGGAACTGGGTAGTGATATTGATCCAGAAGAAGCTCAAAAGACACTTGAAATAGCCGAAGCTAACTTGAGTAAAGCTGAGATAAAAGCATTACCAAAGGCTCATTCATCAAAAATCAAAATCATAGACTGGATAGGCGCCTGCGACATAGAATAGAGATAAAAGCATTACCAAATGCTCATTCATCAAAAATCAAAATCATACAGACAGGAAAAGAAAAACGAATTTCTAGCAAATCAATAGAAGAAAGGATCCTTTCCCTGATTTGAATCCCGTCCTCCTTCAAATAGGATATCTCTAGACTTCCCTATAATAACTGCAATTATTTTATCCATTTTGCGAATTCCTACTTTGTTTTAAGTATATTTATTACTTTGTTTATAGATACATTATGTAAATTGATCAACTTTAAATAGAAAAAATAAAGTAAAGAGTAAATAAGAAAACAGAATATTCTGTCTCATAGTTCTGAAATAGAGTTCTTTATTTTTATTTTATAGTATTTCTTCTCATTAATTATACTTCTTAGATTAGTCCTACTATCTTAATTAGGTTCTAATTTAGTAGTATTCTCATTTTTATTTAATAGTCTCTTATTATTTTATTATTAAATATTAAATAAAGGATAGAGCTATTCTTTTTTCTAGAGATTCTAGAGAAAGCGAGACAAAGTGAAACGAGAAAGTTTTGTATATATAAGAATTAGATCTACATACACCATATCTAAATAGAATGGAAATCCAAAAGAAAGGGAGTTGGGATTCCATTGGATGAATCTTTAAAGAAGATGCAACATGAGGAGGAAACAAAGGCTAAACTAAGCTACTGTTGTTTGAACAAAAAAGATTATTGATTCAACGAGCAAAAGAGAGAAGATATGGATAAATAGACAAAGATGAATTGAATTGACTAATTAAAGTTCCGCCTATTCAACATAAAAGGCAGTACATTATGTTTCGCTTCACGAATATGATATTTTTGGACATTTCTAATAATAGCAAGCCTTATTCCTATTTTGGCATTTTCGATTTACGGACTTTTAGCCCGGTTAGTGAAGGACCGTAGAAGCTTTCTAGTTATGAATCGAGTATAGAACCCATGGGAGGGGCTTGGGTACAATTCCGAATATGCTATTATATGTTTGCACTCGTTTTTGTTGTTTTTTATGTGGAAACCGTCTTTCTATACCCTTGGGCAATGAGTTCCGACGTATTGGGTGTATCCGTTTTTATCGAAGCTTTGATTTTCGTGCTTATCTTAGTTGTTGGTTTAGTTTATGCATGGCGAAAAGGAGCCTTGGAATGGTCTTAACTGAATATTTAGACAAAAAAAAAGAAGGAAAAGATTCTATTGAGACAGTTATGAATTTGATTGAGTTTCCCTTACTTGACCAAACAAGTTCCAATTATGTTATTTCAACTACAACAAATGATCTTTCGAATTGGTCAAGACTCTCCAGTTTATGGCCCCTTCTATACGGTACCAGTTGTTGTTTCATTGAATTTGCTTCATTAATAGGCTCACGATTCGACTTTGATCGTTATGGATTGTTACCAAGATCAAGTCCTAGGAAAGCAGACCTAATTTTAACAGCCGGTACGGTAACAATGAAAATGGCTCCCTCTTTAGTGAGATTATACGAGCAAATGCCTGAACCAAAATACGTCATTGCTATGGGAGCCTGTACTATTACAGGGGGAATGTTCAGTACGGATTCCTATAGTACTGTTCGGGGAGTTGATAAGTTACTTCCTGTCGATGTCTACTTGCCGGGCTGCCCACCTAAACCGGAGGCAGTTATAGATGCCCTAACAAAACTTCATAAGAAGATATCCTAGAAATAATTGAGGATCGAACTGTATCTCAAAACAAAAATAGATGTTTTACTACCAGTCACAAGCTTTATGTTAGGCGTAG
The DNA here is from genome assembly GCA_021605145.1 of Aegilops bicornis. Classification (NCBI taxonomy): domain Eukaryota; kingdom Viridiplantae; phylum Streptophyta; class Magnoliopsida; order Poales; family Poaceae; genus Aegilops; species Aegilops bicornis. The sequence continues at coordinate 366,810,918 of CM038672.1, forward strand.
TACTCATACAGGAACTTATGAGCAAGAATTGCTCTATCAATCACCATCTACATTAGATATATCTTCCGAAACTATTTTCAAAACCAAAAGTTCAGTACCTTCCTACAAATTAGTGAATTAGGAGAGGGGCTCTTTTGTGTAGAAAAATAAAAAGCAGGGCAATCTTTCAAATTTGCATCCGAAATGTGAAATATTTATACAAAGAGGGAGATATGAAGACAATGCAGCAGGGTTGGTTATCTAATTGGCTAGTCAAACATGAGGTGGTTCATAGATCTTTGGGCTTTGATCACCGAGGAATAGAGACTTTACAAATAAAAGCAGGGGATTGGGATTCCATTGCTGTCATTTTATATGTATATGGTTACAATTATTTACACTCCCAATGTGCTTATGATGTAGCACCCGGTGGATCTTTAGCTAGCGTGTATGATCTTATGAGAATACAATATGGTATAGATAATCCAGAAGAAGTCTGCATATAAGTCTTTGCCCAAAAGGATAATCCTAGAATTCCGTTTGTCTTCTGGATTTGGAGAAGTACCGATTTTCAAGAACGCGAATCTTATGATATGGTGGGAATCTCTTATGATAATCATCCGCGCCTTAAACGTATCCTAATGCCTGAAAGTTGGATAGGCTGGCCCTTACGTAAGGATTATATAACCCCCAATTATTATGAAATACAAGATGCTCATTGAATGATAAGAAATTCATGCTCACTTATACAACACAACTCCAGATTTATTCAAGTCAATGAATATTTTTAGGTTCTTTTCCTAGATGAAACGGAATACCTATTTATAATTAATTCCTAATTATACAAAAGCATTCCAGATAGACTGAGCAAAAAAGGGTTTCATTTGGATTCCCCTATTTTGAAAATCGCATATTAATTTCCTTCATATGAAAATAAAATTAGGATGACTCAAAGAAGTTCTCTACCAGGAACTTTGTACCGCGCACATTACTTAGCACAACTAGGAAAATAAGATAAGATAAAGATAAGCAAGACTAAAAAAATATTCGTCGGAATAGCGGAATACAAAATTAAGAAACGCAAAAAAAATAAAGGGGAATCTCACCCATTTCTTTATCATAAAGAAAAGATATATTTTAAAACTTCTCTAAAAAGAAAAAGAAGTGCCTCTATATTTATATTATAGATTTATCCACTTAGATGAATAAATATTATTAATGAATATGTATCACAATCCATCTCGAGGTATTTGGATCAATACCTATTCGTGGATCTTTTTTTTCTCCGCCAGGAACCAGATTTGAACTGGTGACACGAGGATTTTCAGTCCTCTGCTCTACCAACTGAGCTATCTTGACCTTTTCTTGTGCATCATCCTAGTAGAGTATTTGTATCTATGTCAATTAAAAGGACTAAAAATTAATTCAAGTATTTCAAATTTAAAATTTGAAAATGGGGGGTAGTCCTATGATTGTGCATGGTTTACTTAAATAAAACTTAAAAATAGAGTGAATAACCAAGATTTCTCGCCGATACTCTAATAAAAAAGAAATCTATTCAATGAATAGGATAAGATCCATTGAGTTCTCTTCGCATTCCTTTGTGAAAGAGTAGAATGAGAAAGCTAATGAATCTTAAACCCATTGCATTGATAAAAAGAAAAAAAAGACGATAAATAATAATAATATAGTATAGTTAGGGAATAAAAGAGGATTTGGGGATAGAGGGACTTGAACCCTCACAATTTATAAAGTCGACGGATTTTCCTTTTACTAGAAATTTCATTGTTGTCAGTATTGACATGTAGAATGGGACTCTCTCTTTGTCCTCGTCCGATTAATCCACTTTTTTAAAGATATCGAAAACTTTGAATTTGAATTGAAGAATTTGTTATTCAATATTCGATTGGAGTGGATTCACAATAATGAAAAAAAAATTATGATATGATATGAGTTTTTTATTTCATAATCATTATCATTTCTAATTTCATTTTTAGAAAAGATAAAGAACCTATGTTATAATTATAATATAATATGAGTTCTGTGATTAATCGCTTGCTATGTCAAGATATCTATACGTGTTTATTAAATGTATAAGGTATAAAACCCTCTTACTCTAATATAGAATTAGAAGTAATACCACTAACAACAAAACATAAATAACTAGAATCGTTAGAACAGCTTCCATTGATTCTCTGCACCTATCCTTTTCCTTCGTATTCTAGTTCGAGAACCCCTTGTTTTCTCAAAACACGGATTTGGCTCAGGATTGCCCTTTTTTAATTCCAGGGTTTCTCTGAATCTGGAAGTTACCACTTAGCAGGTTTCCATACCAAGGCTCAATGCAATCAAGTCCGTAGCGTCTACCGATTTCTCCATATCCCCATTTCCCTCTTCTTTGAGACCAGGATTCCTTGTGTAATTTCATCCATCTCTTAGTTTGTTTTTGAATCATTGAGTTCATCACTCAACGTAGTCTAGCAGTTCAGTTTGACTCTATTTGAGAGACCTCGCTTGCTTATTGCAATTGAAATTGAATTGATTCTATCCTTGATGTATTTGCAATTCAATCAATCAATATATCCAAAAGTTTTTATCTCCCCACCTCCGTCTTACTTTTTTATAGTATTCAAAATTATACTATAACGCTTGATATTTATTCTTTTTTTCTAATCAGAATTAGCAATATTATTTACTCTGACTCTATGTTCCCCTTAGTGAAATGTTAATCCTAGAATTATTAACAAATAATAAAGTCTATAATGATTGAATGAAAATACCAATAAATTCTATAATTTTATTTTTTAATATCCTATAGTTAAGCATATCAAGCTAACTTTATTTTTAAGAAGTTTTAGTATTTTTTTATTTTTATAAGTATAACTTCAAATTTAGAACTAGTTAATAGCTAAGATTAATAACTAATATCTGAGATTTTACGGATTTCCTATACCATACCTGTAACATCCCAAATTTTCAATTTGGAATGTTATACATAGAGCATCATTGCATATCATATTTTTGTTGCATTTTTGGCTCGATCCTAGAAATTTTACTCAACTCAAGGACCCACGGAGAGAGTTGGGGATTTCGTTATTTTCATATTTGAGTTTTCTCAGATTTTGAAAATAGGATCATTTGATTTTAACTATTTTATCTTCAATTATTTATACTATCAAAATATGAGAGAGGGAATAAAATGACTTTCCCAAGATAAAGAAATAATGAAGATTTAATAAAAAAATCAAATAAGATTTTATTTCGGAGTTTTTCGCCTTTTTATTTGAATTTAGGAAAAATGCGTGTTTTTCAAAATTGCATTTAGGCCCCAAATAAATGTTCATCTAGTCCGGCTTGATTTTAGAAGCCGGGGAAAATTTATTTCGGGATTTTTGGAGTCCGTTTAGTATTTCTATTTATTTTTCTTCTGCGTGGAATTCTGGCACCAACTCTGGGCCGTGTCACTTTGGGACACCAGCCCATGAGGCTTTAAGCCCGGCCCACCGAGGCGAACCTAACCGACCGCCGCCACCCCGCGCCGCCGCCCGCCCATGCTTGTGCCAAACCCCATTGACCTTGACGCCGCCAGACGCGCCGCCGCCGCCCGCCCGACCCGGCAGACGCCGCCGCCGCTGCCGACCCGCCGCCGCCCGCCCGACCCGCGGACCCGCCAGCGTGGCGGATCCCGCCACGAGGTTCGCCACGCCTCGACTTCCGTGCCTTCGGTTTAAAAAAAACCGAACGGTTTTCGTCGGTTTATTTTTTTAGATCGGTTTTTTTCGGTTCGGTTAAATAGCGAACGTTCGTTCGTTCGTTCGTTTTTAACGAACACGTTCGTCAGATTAGTTTAGTTAACGAACGTCCGTTCGTTAACCTGTTCGTCGTTTTTCTTTTTCTCGGATTTAATTCACGATTTTCCTGATCGCGATTCTTGATCCGATTTTCGTTTTAGTATAACTTTTCGCTCGTTTATCGGAATCAGGCGATTCAAGCGCCTGGAGTTTCGTATCGAAACCCTCTTTCCGAATAACCAACTTAAACAAGTTTTTGCTACTGTAAAATTTGACTTTGATCCAGATTAGTAAAACGGAGTTGTTTTCTTTCGTCGTTTGACTTTCGTTGCTTCGTTTGGTTTGTTTCTTTTTGCAAACCGGAGTTCTTAAATTGAACTATCTGGTTAGATCTATTTGAGTTTTACCTGTGCATTAGATGAGTACTTATTGTATGCCTGTTTGTTTGTCTGTGATAGAATACCCGGAGTGCGCACTTTGTTACTTCGAGTCTCTAGGTTTCATGGATCATCGCTAAGGCAAGTTCACACTTTGATCATATACTTTTCATACCCAGTTTTTATGCATTAGATCAATCCTCAAACATTGCATGATTAGGATCTAATTAAATTGTGGGATGGGAAGTAGTTTGAGGTAGTACCTATTACCTGATTTATATTCAAACCTTTGGGAGTTACTTCTACGTTTGCTTATTATGCCATGCTATGCTAGTAGACGTGGATTGGGTGAGTGTATTCCATGAAAGATGTGAGATTGTTAAATTAATGGTTTATTTAAGGTGGCAACTTAAACACACATCTGGGTGGATTGAGGCACTGGTTTCCATCAGGACTTGCCTGCTTTTTCTTTGGACCGCCACCTGTGCTCAAAGGGATCATGAGATTATTCATGCTAGAAACTTCCGTGTGCAGCCACATGCTACTATGGGCCCTAGCATAGTTGACTAAGTTGTGCGAACTCTTACAGGTAGACTAGCTGATGTAGGGGTTGTAGGTTGGTACGGTCTACCCACATGTAAGGTGCTAAGCGCTCGAAAGACTATGTCTCGGTCATCCGCTTCTCAAACACCATGTAGTGCGAGAAATCAAGCGGAGGAGATCGAGTCTTGTGGGGGAAAGTGCACAAACCTCTGCAGAGTGTATAAACTAATCATGGTTAGCCGTGTCCCGGTTATGGACATCTTGAGTATCTAGTACTTGGATATCATGTGAATCTCATCATGTTACTTTAATTAATATTGTTGGGTTGTTAATGAGTACTTTTAATTGGGATTGAGGATGCTGTCAACCATTCTCAATGTTCAACAACCACCATGATAGTTAAATAAATTTATTCCTTTGCAGTAGGGAAAAATTGGCTTTATGCAAAAAACTGTAACCATAGAGCTTTCCACCAGCCATATATGCATGTAGTATAGGCTTATTCTTCCATTATTCTCTATGTGTTACTTTGCCAGCATATTCCATGTGCTAGCCCGTTTTCGGGCTGCAACGTTTCATGTTGCAGACTTTTCATACGACGAGTAAGGTGCTTAGGTCGTGGTTCTATACTCAGTGATGCCGTTGGAGTTGATGGACTCGCTTATTCTTCCAAGCCTTCCGCTGCTATCGTTATTAGATGGACTTAAGCCATATTTATTTTGTTAAGTTCTCTCTTGAGACATTCGGTGTAATAAGTGTGTGATTGCTACTCTGTTATAAATCCTTCGAGTAATCGTGGTGGTGTCGACATTCTTGATCCGTGGATGACACTTGAGCACAAAGATCAGACTGTTTGAGGTCTGGTCGCTACAAAGATGGTATCAGAGCACACGCTGACTGTAGAACACGACCATTAAGCTAAAGCCATAGATCAATACTCTCTTCTCATTTCTGACTCCTCATCTTTTCTACTCTTTTAGGATGACGGAAGCGAGGATCAAGTTCACCCAGCCGGATGAAGATACACCCTTTGGACGACACCTGAAGGAAGTCACTAAGTACCTGAACATCGGAATACCAAGCTTCACCGGGACCTACAATTCCACTTTACCCGAAGAAGAGCGCTGGAAGATTCAAGCTCAAGTTCCCGGAAGGACGTTTGCACCAATCACGGAGCCCATAGAGTGTGTTTTCAATGCACCAACCTGGAGTCTGGTAAAGAGCATGGCAGCTCACATAACCATGGGACGCATTGGAGAAGTTTACAAAGAAGACCTCAAGGATACTATCTACCAGATTGCGGGCGCCGAGATGAACAATGGGAGATAGTTGGCACTAAGAAGGATCGATCCATTGCAACTTTCATCCAGGAGTTAAATCAGCACATTCGACGCCAGGAGAACCAGATGTGCGCAGACATGATGGAGTTGAAGACAACAAAAGCCAAGATTATCGAACTAGAAGGAGAACTGAAGGCCACTCGCAAGGACTACATGGAGGAGATTGTAGCTCTAGTGAGACAAAACGGTGATCTTAAGGAGAAGATTGAAGAACTCATGGGAAATGCAGCACCCGGAGGAGAAGATGAAGATTGCACCTGTCCAGAGAACTACATCATCGTCGACGACACCGATTCCGATCCTAGTGATGATGATTTCGAAGGTGAAGCTGGAGCAGATATCATGGAGTCTTCATTGGAGCAGTTTTTCTAGTTGACCACCATAACAGTAGTAGATTTCCCCCATTAAAAATTAGTTTTAGTCCCAGCACTTTGTAACGATAGATAGACCGTTGTATGCCCTTGTTTGAATTGATTGGAGTGATATTGTGTGATTTGTCTCATGTGCATATGGGTAGTGTTTTCTCCCTAGACCTCATTCTATTCTTAACTCTCGTCTTTTCTATAAACCCTCAGATGCCTCCGAGACGCGACCCCGGATTTGTTTTCCTGCCAGAGATCACTCAGTTGATTCAGCAGCAGAATGCCTTGATTCAAACATTGGTACAGAACCAAGGCAACAACAACAACAACAACCCACCGCCACCACCACCTGTTGACCATTTGACCCGTTTCTTAAGGCTGAACCCGCCGGTGTTTTCCAGTAGCACCGAGCCGATTGTTGCAGATGATTGGCTCCGCAAAGTAGGGAGGGAGTTGACCACTGCAGGATGTACAGATGGGGAAAAGGTGAAATTTGCCGCACATCAGCTTGAAGGACCCGCAGCAGCATGGTGGGAGAATTTTACAGCCACTTACCCTGTAGACACTGTCACATGGGATCAGTTTCAGCAAGCTTTCCGTACTGCCCATGTTTCAGCAGGAGCTATGGCCATGAAGAAGCGTGAGTTTCACAACTTGCGCCAAGGAGGACGGACAGTTGGCCAGTATGTGGATGACTTTAGTAAGCTAGCACGTTATGCCCAGATGATGTTGCTACTGACGCAACTAAGGTGAGAAGTTTCTAGAAGGACTGAATGATGAGCTGGGCATGCAGTTGATGGTAGCCACCTTCAATAACTACCAGGAGTTAGTAGATCATGCTCTTATGATTGAAGGGAAGCAGCAGCAGATTGACAATCGCAAGAGAAAGTATGCACAGGGGAAGTACAATTCTGGAGCTCAGCAGAAGCTTTGCTTTACCCCGAAGCCAAGAGGACAATTTCAACATACTCACGGAGGAGGTAGCTCGCACAACCATAATGGCACCAAGAATGGAAACGGGAATGGAGGAAGCAATGGACAAAACCGCACCACCCCGTCAACACCATCCAAGGTAGACCTGAGCCATATCACCTGTTTTAAGTGCCGTAAGACTGGGCATTATGCAAATGATTGTCCAGAAGGCCAAAATGGTAATGGCAATGGAAGCTCAGGAAAGAAGCTGAACCCTTTCAACAGAGGACAAGTGAACCACGTTACCGTGGAGGAGGTTGAAGCTCAGCCAGACGCAGTAATAGGTAAGTTTTTGGTTAAGACTTTTCCGCAATTGTTCTTTTGATAATCGGTGCATCACATTCATACATATCAAGGGGATTTGTGGATAAGTATAAATTACCAACCCAAGCCCTTAGGTCACCCATGCTAGTAACCTCACCCGAAGCAGAATATATGGCAAGTATATGGTGCGATCGACTGCCATTAAGGATTGGAAACTATGTATTCCCCTCGGACCTAATAGTTTTGGAATCCCAAGGATTGGATGTGATATTAGGAATGGATTGGTTATCGAAGTATGGAGGGAACATAGATTGTGCCAGTAAGTCGATTTTGCTTACCACCCCAGAAGGAAGAAGAATCAGGTATGTATCATGGCATGAGCCGAGGCGAGCACATGTAAATTCCTTAACATGAGTTGTGCAGGAGGAAGTACCAGTGGTAAGGGATTACCCGGACGTGTTCCCGGAAGAGTTGCCAGGCATGCCACCCGACAGAGACATTGAATTTCTGATTGAACTACTGCCAGGCACTGGGCCGATATCTAAGAGACCGTATAGGATGCCAGCCCAAGATTTGGAGGAAATTAAGAAGCAGATTAAGGAGTTACTGGATAAAGGTTTTATTCGCCCAAGTTCTTCGCCTTTGGGGATCACCAATACTTCTTGTGGAGATGATGGATGGATCTTTAAGAATGGTTGTTGATTATCGAGGATTGAATGAAGTAACCATTAAGAACAAATACCCGTTGCCGATGATCAATGACTTGTTTGACCAATTGCAAGGAGCTAAGGTATTTTCCAAGATCGATTTGCAATCAGGATACCATCAGTTGAAGATTCGGGAGCATGATATACCCAAGACGGCTTTTACCACCAGGTACGGGCTGTATGAGTATACCGTTATGTCATTTGACCGACTAACGCATGACCTATTTTATGAACATGATGAACAAGGTGTTTATGGAGTTTTTGGATAAGTTCGTCGTGGTATTCATTGGCGATATCTTGGTCTACTCAAAGAATGAAGAAGAACATAAGGAGCATTTGCGTTTGGTACTCGAAGCTCGAGAGAACATCGGTTGTATGCCAAGTTCAAAGAAGTGTGAGTTTTGGTTGAAGGAAGTTGGATTTCTCGGACATGTTATATCCGGAGAAGGTATAGCAGTAGACCCCACTAAAGTTGCCATGGTGACAAACTGGGAAGCGCCAACAACAATTGGAGAGATCCGGAGTTTCCTTGGACTCGCAGGATACTACCGGAGATTCATTGAGAATTTCTCGAGGATTGCAAAGCCCATGACAGAATTATTGAAGAAGGATACCAAGTTTATTTGGACTGAGGAGTGTGAGGCTAGTTTCGAAGAGTTGAAGAAGCGTTTGGTTACCTCACCATATTAATCCCGCTGACCAAAGCAAGGATTACGAAATTTATTGCGACGCTTCACGTCGAGGACTTGGAGCAGTGCTTATGCAGGAGGGAAGAGTTGTGTCGTATGCTTCACGACTGCTGAAACCTCACGAATTAAACTATGCCACGCATGATTTGGAGTTAGCAGCCGTAGTGCATGCATTGAAAACATGGAGGCATTTCCTCATTGGAAATCATTGTGAGGTGTATACGGATCACAAGAGTTTGAAGTACATCTTCACGCAGAAGGAGTTAAATCTCAGGCAGAGAAGATGGCTGGAGCTCATCAAGGATTATGACATGAGATTGCATTACCACCCCGGAAAGGCTAACGTGGTAGCAGACGCGTTGAGCCGTAAGGGTCATGTTAACATCCTAATGACCGGAGGTTTACCACAAGAATTAGCCGAGGAATTTTGGGAGCTATGTTTGGAAAGAGTTCCGCGAGGCTATGTAGCAGCGTTGGAGATTCAATCTACTTTGATGGACAAAATCAGAGAAGCTCAAAGGACAGATAAGGAAGTTGCTTCTATTAAGGAGAAGATGAGCAAGGGAAAAGCAAAGGGATTTCATGAGGATGAGCACGATACCTTATGGTTTGAGGACCGCGTTTACGTACCAAGTGACCCGGAGATTCGGAAGTTGATTTTGCAAGAGGCACATGATTCGCCGTATTCGATCCACCCGGAAATACCAAGATGTATTTGGATTTGAAGGATACTTTCCGTGGACTGGAATGAAGAAAGATATCGCAGAGTATGTAGCAGTTTGTGATGTGTGTCGAAGGTGAAAGCGAACATCGAAAGCAGGATTGTTACAGCCATTGCCTATACCCGAATGGAAGTGGGATAAACTAGGTATGGATTTCATCACGGGATTGCCCAGGACCCGTTCAGGCTATGACTTGATTTGGGTTGTAGTCGATCGTTTGACGAAGGTAGCTCATTTCCTTCCAGTAACGACTACCTACAGAAGTGCCAAATTGGCTAAGATTTACATGACAAGGATTGTATGCTTGCATGGAGTTCCGAGGAGTATCGTATCAGATAGAGGAACCCAATTCACCTCAAAGTTCTGGAAGCGGTTGAGAAACTTTGGGAACCAGACTGGAGTTTAGCACATCTTTTCATCCACAGACAGATGGACAAACAGAGAGAGTCAACCAGATCTTAGAGGATATGCCGAGAGCATGTGCTTTGGATTATGGATCAAGTTGGGATGACAACTTGCCCTATGCGGAGTTTTCTTATAACAACAGCTACCAAACCAGTTTGAAGATGGCACCTTTCAAGCCTTATGCGGAAGGAGGTGCGTAACCCGCCTTGTGGGATGAAGTTGGAGACCGCCAGTTGTTTGGACCGGATTTGATTAAGGAGTGCGAGCGGAAAGTAAAGTTAATTCGCGATAGGCTCAAGGTAGCCTACCAAGACAGTAAGAGCTATGCAGATTCAAAATGCAAGGAGACAGAATAAGAAGCGGGAGACAGAGTTTATCTTCGAGTATCTCCGCTTCGAGGAGTTAAGCGTTTTGGTGTTAAAGGAAAATTAGCGCCACGTTTTGTGGGACCATACAAAGTTTTGGAGCGCATGGGAGAAGTTGCGTACAAGTTGGAACTACCCGAAGGATTGTCAGTTGTTCATGATGTGTTTCATGTTTCTCAGTTGAAGAAGTGTCACGTAGAGATGGCGGATATACCACTGAGAGATACTGTGCCACTAGAGGCGATTCAGTTGAATAACGATTTGACCTATGAGGAGAAACCAGTCAGGATTCTCGAGTTTGCCAGCCGAGTCACCCGCAACAAGGTCATTAAGTTTTGCAAAGTTCAATGGAGCCACCACACTGAGGATGACGCCACCTGGGAGCGAGAGGAAGATCTGCTTAAGGACCACCCTCACCTATTTTCTAGCCAACCCGAATCTCGAGGTCGAGATTCATCTTAAGGGGGTAGGTTTGTAACCCCCCAAATTTTCAATTTGGAATGTTATACATAGAGCATCATTGCACATCATATTTTTGTTGCATTTTTGGATCGATCCTAGAAATTTTACACAACTCAAGGACCCACGGAGAGAGTTGGGGATTTCTTTATTTTCATATTTGAGTTTTCTCAAATTTTGAAAATAGGATCATTTGATTTTAATTATTTTATCTTCAATTATTTCTACTATCAAAATATGAGAGAGGGAATAAAATGACTTTCCCAAGATAAAGAAATAATGAAGATTTAATAAAAAATCAAATAAGATTTTATTTCGAGTTTTTCGCCTTTGTATTTGAATTTAGGAAAAATGCGTGTTTTTCAAAATTGCATTTAGGCCCAAAATAAATGTTCATCTAGTCCGGCTTAATTTTAGAAGCCGGGGAAAATTTATTTCGGGATTTTTGGAGTCCGTTTAGTATTTCTTTTTATTTTTCTTCTGCTGAATTATTTAAAAACGCAAGACCGACCCTCTGAGCCGTGTGTCACTTTGGGACACCAGCCCTTGAGGGCTTTATAAGCCGCCCACCGGTGCGAACCCTAGCGACCAGCCGCCGACCCAGCGCCGCTTGCCGCCATGGCCAAACCCAGGCCGCGCCTTGCCGCCGCCCTTAACCCGCCGCCGCCGCCGCGCCGCGCCCGCCAGACCCAGCAGGCCGCCGCCGCCGCCCCGCCCGACCCGCGGACCCGCCACCGTCGCCGGATCCCGCCGAGGTTCGCCACGCCTCGACTTCCGTGCCTTCGGTTTTTTTTTAAAAAACCGAACGATTTTCGTCGGTTTATTTTTTTAGATCGGTTTTTTGTCGGTTCGGTTAAATAGCGAACGTTCGTTCGTTCATTCGTTTTTAACGAACACGTTCGTCAGATTAGTTTAGTTAAAGAACGTCCGTTCGTTAACCTGTTCGTCGTTTTTCTTTTTCTCGGATTTAATTCGCGATTTTTCTGATCGCGATTCCGGATCCGATTTTCGTTTTAGTATAACCTTTCGCTCGTTCATCGGAATCAGGCGATTCAAGCGCGTGGTGTTTCGTCTCGAAACCCTCTTTCCGAATAACCAACTTAAACAAGTTTTTGCTACTGTAAAATTTGACTTAGATCCAGATTAGTAAAATGGAGCTGTTTTCTTTCATCGTTTGACTTTCGTTGCTTCGTTTGGTTTGTTTCTTTTTGCAAACCGGAGTTCTTAAGTTGAACTATCTGGTTAGATCTATTTGAGTTTTACCTGTGCATTATATGAGTACTTATTGTATGCTTGTTTGTTTGTCTACGATAGAATACGGAGTGCGCTACCGTTACTTGAGTCTCTAGGTTTCGCGGATCATCAGCAAGGCAAGTTCACACTTTGATCATATACTTTTCATACCCAGTTTTTATGCATTAGATCAATCCTCAAACATTGCATGATTAGGATCTAATTAAATTGTGGGATGGGAAGTAGTTTGAGGTAGTACCTATTACCTGATTTATATTCAAACGTTTGGGAGTTACTTCTACGTTTGCTTATTATGCCATGCTATGCTAGTAGACGTGGATTGGGTGAGTGTATTCCATGACAGATATGAGATTGTTAAATCAATGGTTTATTTAAGGTGGCAACTTAAACACACATCTGGGTGGATTGAGGTACCTGGTTTCCATCAGGACTTGCCTGTTTTTCTTCGGACCGCCACCTGTGCTCAAAGGGATCATGAGATTATTCATGCTAGAAACTTCCGTGTGCAGCCACATGCTACTATGGGCTCTAGCATAGTTGACTAAGTTGTGCGAACTCTTACGGGTAGACTAGCTGATGTAGGGGTTGTAGGTTGGTACGGTCTACCCACATGTAAGGTGCTAGCGCTTCTGAAAGACTATGTCTCGGTCATCCGTTTCTCAAACACCATGTAGTGCGAGAAATCACACGGAGGAGATCGAGTCTTGTGGGGAAAAGTGCACAAACCTCTGCAGAGTGTATAAACTAATCATGGTTAGCCATGTCCCCGGTTATGGACATCTTGAGTATCTAGTACTTGGATTATCATGTGAATCTCATCATGTTACTTTAATTAATATTGTTGGGTTGTTAATGAGTACTTTTAATTGGGATTGAGGATGCTTGTCAACCATTCTCAATGTTCAACAACCACCATGATAGTTAAATAAATTTATTCCTTTGCAGTAGGGAAAAATTGGCTTTACGCAAAAACTGTAACCATAGAGCTTTCCACCAGCCATATATGCATGTAGTATAGGCTTATTCTTCCATTATTCTCTATGTGTTACTTTGCCAGCATATTCCATGTGCTGACCCGTTTCCGGGCTGCAACGTTTCATGTTGCGAGACTTTTAGAACGACGAGTAAGGTGCTTAGGTCGTGGTTCTATACTTAGTGATGCCGTTGGAGTTGATGGACTCGCTTATTCTTCCAAGCCTTCCGCTGTTATCGTTATTAGATGGCCTTAAGCCATATTTATTTTGTTAAGTTCTCTCTTGAGACATTGATTGTAATAAGTGTGTGATTGCTACTCTGTTATAAATCCTTCGAGTATTGTGTGGTGTCAGCATTACTGATCCAGGGATGACACTTGAGCACAGAGATCAGACTGTTTGAGGCCTGGTCGCTACAATACCTATTTCTATTTGTTACACTATTTCCGTTATGTAAGCCCACTTAGCTCAGAGGTTAGAGCATAGCATTTGTAACGCGAGGGTCATCGGTTCAAATCCGATAGTCGGCTTTTTTTTCTCTATCGATGTTCTACGAACAAGAATCTCTTTTTTCCGAAATAAATGGAGAATCCAGGATCTTTTATGTTTTTTACCTTACAATTTTGCTAGATACAAAATAATAAAATAAATAATATATATACAAAAAATAAAGATTTTGATGAAATTCCATTTTTAGGGTACTTTAGTTGATTTTACTCTGTTTATCCTGTAGTTTAATTCAGTTTTAATTTCGATGTATTCTATAATGTAAATACAATGAAATTAATTGTGTAAAATGAAATTTCAATAAAATAAAAAAAGGAGTCTTCATGTCCCGTTATCGAGGACCTCGTTTAAAAAAAATACGCCGTCTGGGAGCTTTACGAGGACTCACTAGAAGAACACCTCAATCCGGAAGTAATCTTAAAAAAATTCAATTCTGGGAAAAAGGAGCAATATCGTATTCGTCTTCAAGAAAAACAGAAATTGCGTTTTCATTATGGTCTGACAGAACGACAATTACTTAGATATGTACATATCATTTGGAAAAGCAAAAAGGTCAACAGGCCAGGTTTTACTTCAATTACTTGAAATGCGTTTGGATAATATCCTTTTTCGATTGGGTATGGCTTCAACCATTCCTGAGGCCTGCCAATTAGTCAACCATAGACATATTTTAGTTAATGGTCGTATAGTCAATATAACAAGTTTTCATTGCAAACCCCGAGATATTATTACTACGAAAGATAACCAAAGATCAAAAGGTGCGGTTCAAAATTATATTGCTTCATCGGTCAGGGTGAAATTGCCATAGGATTTGGCGATTGACACGTTTGATTTTTAAGTACTAGTTAATAAAATCATTTTTAGTATGTGGGTAGGTATCTAAATAAATGAGTTGTTAGTTGTAGAATATTACTCTCGTCAGACTTGAACTTAACGAAAAAAGGAAAGGTTCATAGAATTTTCTTCCCCTTCCCCTTTCCTTGAACTAAATCGCCCTAAGACCATTACCATTAATTTGTATTTTCCCATCAACTAGCAAAAATTTATTAACCCTAGGATTAGGATCCTTTTTTCTTTTTTCCTCTATGTGTATTTTACATACCACAGTAATTTGCTATAGAGAATTTCTAATTTCTATTAAATCAAAATAAGATAATATAAGATATTATATTATTGCTGGAAAAAATTGTTATTTGATTTGATACATTGTGATCCTTAACGTTGATGAATTAAGAAAAACGGAAAGAGAGGGATTCAAACCCTCGGTAAACAAAAGTCTACATAGCAGTTCCAATGCTACGCCTTGAACCGCTCGGCCATCTCTCCTACATAACTTATTATGGAAAATAAACTGAGTGAATAAGCGAGTTTTCTTATTCCTACAGTACAGGTACAACCGCAACCACTCGGGGGTTCCATAGTTCTATTGGAAAAATTCCTTTTGATCTAAGTGGAAGGATACATGATTTTTTACTAGAAATTGCGCTCGCTATAAAATAAAAGTTTTAATTTGGGTTTTCCAGCAACTAAAGAAAAAGAAAATGGAAGAATTCTTCTTATTGCATAATAAAATAAAGAAACCTTAGAATTCCGTTTGCATAAGATACGCTACACCATACTATCGAAATCAAAAATAGGGTATGAGACAATTAATAACTTTGAAAACACTAAATAGTTGATAACATAAATTGTTGTTCAGAAATAGGAAAGTGGAATGAAATCCAGTCTTAGTAAAATATTTCATATCTCTTCGTGTCCAAGCGTATGAATAGGATACATTTTGAGATTAGCGGAAAATCCATATCTCTCTTATCCATTTAAAGCATATGGATTTAGAGTAGAGCATATGGATCAATCTATTTATAATTATAAGAATCGAATGTGTTTGTTTTTATGTTATTTTGTGAAGGAATGAAAACAATTCTATATAGAATGGGTTGGGAATTATGCCTAGATCCCGTGTAAATGGAAATTTCATTGATAAGACCTCCTCAATTGTAGCCAATATTTTATTGCGAATAATTCCGACAACCTCAGGAGAAAAAAAGGCATTTACTTATTATAGAGATGGTGCGATTTGACTCTTTTTTTTTGCTTTTTTTTAGCCCTACCTATACCTCAGTCTTACGAAAAAGAGAGGGGGTTGGCATAGAGAGAACCAAATTTGTAAAGCAAACAAACCCACGCTTCAGGAAGGTGAGGCGAACTAACAATTCCTTCCGTCGTGTATCCTCGATTGATGCGGCTTCAGATACTTCAATTGTAGATTTGAGTATTGAGTGAAAGGTTACACCTACAGGATAGGGTATGGTATGGATTACAGGCCAATCCTACTCTATTAGTATCTGTAGGCAGCATAGGGGAGAAAAGCACTACACCTAGAAATAGGAATCAACAAGAGAAAAACTTTGTTAGAAATTACCCCTTTCCTGATCGGGTATCGTGGCTGGGAAGAATGGTTGGGATAACAAACAACCATCAGGTTTGTACTTTGGATACCCTATAACCATCAAAGATCGTTGAAGTAGCTAATTCCTCTAAATAGGAGGCGTTGAGAACAAAGAAATTATTGGAGCTATCGTTTTCCTCTAGCATTAATAGAATTCATTGGTGTTAAGAAAAACCTCTTGTGGGAAGGTTGGCTAGAGATTTCTGGGAAAAATACCAGCCCCTTTCGGTTCATAATGAGACGGGACTAATTCTATTTTGATTCTATAGATTATTTCGCTTAGTACTATTATGTATAGAAGGGAGGGGCCGTATGAGATGAAAACCTCATGTACGGTTTTGGAACGGAGATTTTTTGAATAGAATGAACGACCATAACGGATGTTGGCTCAATCCGAAGGAAATTATGCGGAAGCTTTGCAAAATTCTTATGAAAGCTACGCGACTAGAAATCGATCCCTATGATCGAAGTTATATACTCTATAACATAGGCCTTATACACACAAGCAATGGAGAGCATACAAAGGCTTTGGAATATTATTTCCGGGCACTAGAACGAAACCCCTTCTTACCACAAGCTTTTAATAATATGGCCGTGATCTGTCATTACGTGCGACTATCTCCACTATAGAAAAAAAGAGGATCAAATTTTCTAGTAAATACTAGAAAAAAGGGCTTTCTACATAGGGATCGTAAAACAACGATTTTTCCCTATTAGCTGTAGGAAGGAAGGACACTTCATGAGAATCAAAAAATGAAGAAAGTATGGCCTATACTACTAATCTATGGATAAAGTTTCTCAAATTGATAGAGAAAGCACCGTAAAGATCAATTAGTGAGCGACTGGGTCGATACAACTAAAAAAACTGCTTACTTATCCCATGATATGGGGCAAAATTTAGGAATCCGCTTATGTAATAGAGCCGATCCACTAAGGGATTAAGCAGAGCAGCGGTGTAGTATCAGATTCCAAAGATAGTAAGTTCTTTTTTCTTTCTTATGGAAAAAAAAATTCTTTTTCAAGGATTCTATAGAGATTTCATATATGAAACCGGGATAGTTACCTTTCAGAAAATTTGAACGAAGGCTCTATATCTATCTATGCTTCATTCTTCTGAAGGTGGGAAAAAAGATCAAACTGAATAAAGATAAAAATTAGGGTTAGAAACTTAGGTAATTAATTTCTTATGCTTAACCCAAGAACAAATTGGATCGATTTTTGATAAATCGAATTCAGTTAAGATAGGGGAAATTCAGATAGCAATTTATGAGCCGTATGAGGTAGGAAACTCTCAAGTACGGTTCTAAGGGAAGGAACTTCCTATTCCGACCGAGGAGAACAGGCCATTCTACAGGGTGATTCGGAAATTGCGGAAGCTTGGTTTGATCAAGCTGCTAAATATTGGAAACAAGCTATAGCGCTTACTCCGGGAAATTATATTGAAGCACAGAACTGGTTGAAGATTACGAAGCGCTTTGAATTTGAATAAGACCATGCTCCTTCTTTTTCATAAAATGCGTGGTTTGGTTGTTGATCCATTAATCAAATAAATTAGGTCGTAAGATCGAATCAAGAATTTCATTATATCCATTTCTTATACCTTCTATTTTATATGATATTTCATAAGAATAAACCAAAGGGATAGGGTCTAGAATAGAAGTAATAAAGTGAATAAAAAGAGGGGCAATCTAAATATTGCTAATATATTAGGACCATCTTATTAATAATTCTAATGAGTTATCTTGGAATTTAGAATCAAATAAAAACCCTATATTATGCTCAAGGAAAGTAGATATAGATAGGAGCTTATGCCCTCAAAAAAATACACTAGTTTCTTAAATTAAAAATAAAAAAGATTTTTTTCTTATGTCGAGAAATATTTGTTTTTCAAGATAAACAATGTGCGTTAGGCACCTAATATTTATGTCATAATAGACCCGAACACTTGCCTCGGATTGACTTCAATATATAATTGCTCCAGTGAATAACTAAAAAAAAAATAGAAGGATGGTAGATAGTAAAGAAAAGAACTAATCACAATATCTATCTTTCAAAATCTATCTTTCAAAATATATCTTTCAAAATATATATCTTTCAAAGATTCACTAAAAAGACAGTTGGCGGGTCTCTTTGTATGTCCTGTCCGGAAAGAGGAGGACTTAATGATTATTTGTTCACCGGAACGTAAGTAAAAGTTGTTGTGGATAGAGATCCTGTAAAAACATCTTTGAGGAATGGGCGGACCGACCATTTCTCAAGAACACTAGCTAAGGGCCCCGATACTACCACTTGGATCTGGAACCTACATGCCGATGCTCACGATTTCGATAGTCATCTTGGTGATTTGGAGGAGATTTCTCGAAAAGTCTTTAGTTCTCATTTCGGCAACTTTCCATTATCTTTCTTTGGTTGAGTGGCATGTACTTTCATGGCGCCTGCTTTTTCCAATTATGAAGCATGGCTAAGCGATCCTACTCACATTGGACCCAAAGTGCTCGGGTAGTTTGGCCTATAGTAGGGCAAGAAATATATAATGGTGATGAAGTCGTGGTAATCCGAGGAATCCAAATAACCTCTGGTTTTTTTCAGCTTTGGCGAGCATCTGGAATAACTAGTGAATTACAACTCTATTGTACTGCAATTGGTGCATTGATTTTTGCAGCGTTAATGCTTTTTGCTGGTTGGTTCCATTATCACAAAGCCGCTCCCAAATTGGCCTGGTTCCAAGATGTAGAATCCATGTTGAATCACCACTTAGCGGGATTATTAGGACTTGGGTCTCTTTCTTGGGCGGGGCACCAAATTCATGTATCTTTACCAATTAACCAATTTCTTGACGCTGGGGTGGATCCTAAAGAGATGCCACTTCCTCATGAATTTATCTTGAATCATGACCTTTTGGCTCAACTTTATCCTAGTTTTGCCGAAGGAGCAACCCCTTTTTTCACTTTAAATTGGTCCAAATACACAGAATTTCTGACTTTTCGAGGAGGACTAGATCCGATGAACTTTGTGGTCTCTGGTGACCGATATTGCGCACCATCATTTAGCTATCGCAATTCTTTTCCTAATAGCAGGTCATATGTATAGGACCAACTGGGGTATTGGTCATGGTCTAAAAGATATTTTAGAGGCTCATAAAGGTCCATTTACAGGCCAAGGCCATAAAGGTTTATATGAAATTCTAACAACATCATGGCATGCTCAATTATCTCTTAACCTGGCTATGTTAGGCTCTTTAACTATTGTTGTAGCTCACCATATGTATTCCATGCCCCCTTATCCATATCTAGCTACTGACTATGGTACACAACTTTCCTTGTTCACACACCACATGTGGATTGGCGGATTTCTAATAGTCGGTGCTGCTGCACATGCAACAATTTTTATGGTAAGAGACTATGATCCAACTACTCGATACAACGATCTATTAGATCGCGTCCTTAGACACCGCGATGCAATCATATCCCACCTTAACTGGGTATGTATATTTCTAGGTTTTCACAGTTTTGGCTTGTACATTCATAATGATACCATGAGTGCTTTAGGCCGTCCACAAGATATGTTTTCGGATACTTCCATACAATTACAGCCTATCTTTGCTCAATGGGTACAAAATATCCATGCTACTTACTTTGGCGTAACAGCTCTGGTGCAACAACAAGTACTAGCTTAACGTGGGGAGGCGGCGATTTAGTAGCAGTAGGTGGCAAAGTGGCTTTGTTACCTATTCCATTAGGAACCGCAGATTTTTTAGTCCATCACATTCATGCATTTACCATACATGTGACTGTATTAATACTTTTGAAAGGTGTTTTATTTGCTCGGAGTTCCCGTTTGATACCCGACAAAGCAAATCTAGGTTTTCGCTTTCCTTGCGATGGGCACGGCCGAGGGAACATGTCAAGTATCCGCCTGGGATCATGTTTTCTTAGGTTTATTACGGATGTACAATGCAATTTCGATAGTCATTTTCCATTTCAGTTGGAAAATGCGATGGATGTTTGGGGTACTATAAGTGATCAAGGGGTGGTAACTCATATTACAGGGGGAAACTTTGCACGGCTTCGAGATTTCTTGTGGGCACAGGCATCGCAAGTCATTCAGTCTTATGGTTCTTCATTATCTGCATATGGTCTTTTTTTCTTAGGTGCTCATTTTTTCTGGGCCTTCAGTTTAATGTTTTTATTCAGCGGGCGTGGTTATTGGCAAGAACTCATTGAATCTATCGTTTGGGCTCATAACAAAATAAAAAGTTGCTCCTGCTACTCAGCCTAGAGCCTTGAGCATTATACAAGGACGTGTTGTAGGAGTAACCCATTACCTTCTGGGTGGAATTTCCACGACATGGGCATTCTTCTTAGCGAGAATTATTGCAGTAGGATAGTGGCTAGGAGGATTTGAAAGGCATTATGGAATTAAGATTTCCCAGGTTTAGCCAAGGCTTAGCTCAGGACCCCACTACTCGTCGTATTTTGTTTGGTATTGCTACCGCAGATGATTTCGAAAGTCATGATGATATTATCAAGAACGTCTTTATCGAACATTTTGCTTCTCACTTTGGGCAATTAGCAATAATCTTTCTATGGACGTCCAGGAAATCTATTTCATGTAGCTTGGCAAGGAAATTTTGAATGATGGATACTGGATCCTTTACACTTAAGTCCTATTGCTCTTGCGATTTGTGATCCTCATTTTGGTCAACCAGCTGTGGTAGCGTTTACTCGAGGAGGTTCTGGTGGTCCAGTGAATATTGGTTTTTCTGGAGTTTATCGGTGGTGGTATACAATAGGATTACGCACCAATGAGGATCTTTATCTTGGAGCTCTTTTTCTATTATTTCTTTCTATCTTTGTCCTTAATAGCGGGTTGCTTACATCTACAACCCAAATGGAAACCAAGCCTTCGTGGTTCAAAAAGCGTGGAATCTCGTCTCAATCATCATTTGTCGGACTTTTCGGGGTAAGTTCTTTGGCTTGGACAGGACATTTAGTTCATGTTGCTATTCCCGCATCCGTGGGGAGTACGTTCGATGGAATAATTTCTTAGATGTATTAACCTAACCACAGGGGTTGGGACCACATTAGACGTGTCAATTGACTCTTTATGCACAAAACCATGATTCGAGTAATCATTTATTTGGTACCGCTCAAGGAGCGGAACCGCCATTCTAACTCTTCTTGGGGATTCCATCCACAAACACAAAGTTTGTGGCTGACCGATATGGCTCACCATCATTTAGGTATTGCATTTATTTTTCTCATTGCCGGTCACATGTATCAAACTAACTTCGAATTGGGCACAGATTAAAGATCTTTTAGAAGCGCATACTCCTCCGGGGGTAGATTAGGGCGTGGGCATAAGGGCCTTTATGACACAATCAACAATTCGATTCATTTTCAGTTAGGTCTTGCTCTAGCTTCTTTAGGGGTTATTACTTCCTTAGTAGCTCAACATATGTACTCTTTACCTCCTTATGCATTCATAGCACAAGACTTTACTACTCAAGCTGCTTTATATACTCATCACCAATATATTGCAGGGTTCATCATGACAGGGCTTTTGCTCATGGAGCTATTTTTTCATTAGGGATTACAATCCGGAACAGAATGAGGATAATGTATTGGCAAGAATGTTAGACCATAAAGAAGCTATCATATCTCATTTAAGTTGGGCTAGCCTCTTTCTAGGATTCCATACCTTGGGCCTTTATGTTCATAACGACGTCATGCTTGCTTTTGGTACTCAAGAAAAGCAAATCTTGATCGAACCTATATTTTCCCAATGGATACAATCTGCTCATGGCAAGACGACATATGGGTTCGATATACTCTTATCTTCAACGAATGGCCCCGCTTTCAATGCGGGTCGGAGCCTATGGTTGCCCGAATGGTTGAATGCTGTTAATGAGAATAGTAATTCGCTTTTCTTAACAATAGGACTTGGGGATTTCTTGGTTCATCATGCTATTGCTCTAGGTTTGCATACAACTACATTGATTTTTGTAAAGGGCGCTTTAGATGCACGCGGTTCCAAATTAATGCCAGATAAAAAGGATTTTGGATATAGTTTTCCTTGTGACGGCCCGGTAGCGGTACTTGTGATATTTATGCTTGGGACGCATTTTATTTGGCAGTTTTCTGGATGTTAAATACCATTGGGTGGGTTACTTTTTATTGGCATTGGAAACATATCACATTATGGCAGGGCAACGTTTCACAATTTAATGAATCCTCCACTTATTTGATGGGATGGTTAAGAGATTACCTATGGTTAAACTCTTCACAACTTATCAATGGATATAATCCTTTTGGGATGAATAGTTTATCGGTATGGGCGTGGATGTTCTTATTTGGGCATCTTGTTTGGGCTACTGGATTTATGTTCTTAATTTCCTGGCGTGGTTATTGGCAGGAATTGATTGAAACTTTAGCATGGGCTCATGAACGTACACCTTTGGCAAATTTGATTCGATGGAAAGATAAACCAGTAGCTCTTTCAATTGTGCAAGCAAGATTGGTTGGATTAGCTCACTTTTCTGTAGGTTATATATTCACTTATGCGGCTTTCTTGATTGCCTCCACGTCGGGCAAATTCGGTTAATTTAGTTTGTTTTTTTGTCTTGTATCAGCACCTATTTCATTACTCTTGATAGAGAGGGAGGATCTGCCTTTTTAGATTTATTTTTCTATTTATTTTTCCATCTAGGATTAGAACCGTATACTTGGTAATAATAGCAACGACACATTATGGCAAAAAAAAGTTTGATTCAGAGGGAGAAGAAGCGGCAGAAATTAGAACAAAAATATTATTTGATTCGTCAATCTTTAAAGAAAAGATAAGAAGCAAAGTTTCTCCCTTGAGTTTGAGTGAAAAAACAAAAATGCGAGAAAAATTGCAATCCCTACCGCGTAATAGTGCACCTACACGCCTTCATCGACGTTGTTCTTTGACCGGAAGACCTAGAGCTAACTATCGACATTTTGGGCTATACGGACATGTACTTCGAGAAATGGTTTATGAGTGTTTGTTACCGGGTGCAACAAGATCCAGTTGGTAAGGATAAAATACCCTTTCGTATTTGTATGGATTTCTGGAATTGATAATCATAGAGGAGCCCTCTTTACCATTCTGTATAAATGGACTATTCTATTTGTATAGATATTGGTAGAGGGGCGTATCCAACCCTCTTTTATCCACTAGTTACCCCTCTTTAGTTTAAGAGTATAGAGCAGTTTGGTAGCTCATAAGGCTCATAACCTTGGGGTTGCGGGTTCGATTCCCACTACCGGCTCTAGGGTGACCCGCTCTGTTAGTGTGGGGCGAGCTGCCCCGGCAAGGGTCTTGCCGGGGCGGCCAAAGCTGTCCCTGGCAAGGGTCTTGCCAGGTGGGAGCCTGCTCCGTCCCTCCGCTTCTTGTGGTTTTTGGTCTTACCTTGGCTTACCTCCCTTGCTCTGCTTGGTGCGACCGTGGGCGCGGCTCTGACTGCCCGTGCACAGGTGTAGGGGTACGAAAAGTGCACCCCTCTTTTGGTACACCGACACACTGACCCCTCGCGCACGTTCGGAAGCTGTCCGAATCCGAACCAGGCTTTCATTACCGTTGAATTCGGATCATCCCTAAACATCCCTAAAATATCTCTGGCTTCTTATTTGGGCTACCTAACCTATTTATTCTCGACCGCCCGATTACGATCGGACGGACCGGATTAGCCCCTAACCTAACCCACCTGATATATATATAGCTAGCGCTGGAATTCGAGCCGAGTCGAGCCAGCTCGGCTTGACTCGCTGGAGCTCGTTTCGTTAACGAGCTAGCTCGACTCGACACGTTATTATAACAAGCTCAAATCCAAGATTGGCTCGACTCGTATAACTCGCGAGCTGGCTCGTTTAGCTTGTTAAGCTCGTTAAAGATATGAACATAAAACCCTCATATATTATAAAATGATTATGTATATATTAAACATATATATCACTAAAAAATAGTAATTTCCTTGTAACGCATGAGTCTCCTAGGTGGTTGGGCCTTCAACGACTAGGCCTTATGTTGTGCGCCTGGGACATAGGGTGTTGAGTGGCTGATCTTTTTTTGTATAGGGAGTGGCTGATCTTTTGTACAGAGCCTAACGAGTTACATGAGTACTCGTGAGATTGACTCGTTTAACTTGGTCTATAAACGATTTTAAACTAAAGCTCGGCTCGACTCGTTATTCCTCGAGTTCGAGTCGATTCGAGCCGAGTCATGAGCTACTCGTTTAGCTCGCGAGCTTCGAGCTTTTTTTCCAGCCCTATATATAGAAGATGAATCCCTACCCATTTTGACAAACCCTAGACCAACTCTCTCTGTTTCAGTGCGCCGCCGCCACTCCGTTTTCCTCGGGGTCCCTCCCGATCCAGCCGACCCGACAATCTCCATCGTTTTCAGCGCGGGCGAACCATCTCCTCCCCTCGATCCACCCAATCCCCAACCTCGCAAGCCTCCTCGATCCTCTCCCGAGCAGGTGCTCGCCCGGAGCCCAGCGCCCGCGTTCGGTAGAGAGCCGAGTTGCCGGACCAGCATATGAGCTCCGTTCCCCATTGCGCCTTTCTCCTCTCCTCTTCCTTCCTTCCTCCTCCCTCTCTCTCTCTCATGCCTGATCCATCCTACTCTGTCTCAGGTACCCTGGAGCCGCTATGGAAGCCCCTACCACTGGACCTGGCCCTGCCTCGTCGGAGAGATCCTCGCCGTCGTCGCACCCGTTCCCGACCTCCACGACCATCTGCAGCCTCGCCTGTTTAATCCCCGCAAGTCCCGCCGCCTTGCTGCTCGAGCACCGCTCTGCACCTCTCCGCCGTCGAGACTCGTTGTCCCCGCGCTCCTGTCATCTTGCCGGATGGGGAGAAGCTGCCTCGTCAGCGGCCATGGCCTCATATCCCGCCAGAACAAGCCATCCCCGACCTCGTCTCGCCAGATCCAGCGGCGCCGTGGCCTCGCCTCTTCTTCGAGCAGGCGAAGGAGGCGCGTCAGCTTTGATCCCCTGCCTCCTCTGCTTCGTGGTCGCGTTGACCAAGGCCCAGCGTGCCCGCTCGATCCAGCCTGCCTCCTCTCCAGCGCCGCGCCAAGTCCCTCGTCGCGCCACCCTTCTCCAAGCCCGCTGTTGCTGCGTCCTCTGCTTCCCTGCATCGAGCAGCAGCAGCGAGCGCCTCGCTCGACTGGGTCCTGCCCGTGTTGACCGCGCCAATCACCAAGGCCCAGCTCCTCTTCGCCAGATCCGCCGGCCTGCCAAGCCTCTCTACAAATGGGCCGAAGCCCATGGGTGAGCTGCCCACCCCCGATGCCTGCCCTGTTCGGCCCCTGTTCCAGATTCGGCCTGCGTATGTTTTTTTACAGATCTGTGATTTTCCTATTATCCGGAGAATACAATTTTACAGAAAAACCCCTAGACTTCATGCATTTAATATCTCACAAACCATGCAACATATTAAAACAAACTTTATATGTAAAATGCTTAGAATTTCATCTAGTTTCATAATATGACACTTTCATCTATGTTTAAAATGTTTAAATTGCTGTTTGCTTTAATTTGCTAAAATGCCATGCTAAAATGCTTTATTTCTATGCTGTTGAATAAGGATCAAG
Organism: Aegilops bicornis; assembly: GCA_021605145.1. Lineage (NCBI taxonomy): Eukaryota > Viridiplantae > Streptophyta > Magnoliopsida > Poales > Poaceae > Aegilops > Aegilops bicornis. Next base: position 366,836,698 of record CM038672.1, read on the forward strand.
TGGAAGTAACAAATCATGATGGAAAGGCCGCAATCCTATGGGAGGCTTTTCAGGAAAGATTGGGACAATCTAATGGACATTCCATGCACTTTGACATAAATGATCTCTGTGAAAACACAATGGACCCACAAGTCTTTATTGATCTGGAAAAACCATTTTCTCTAGAAGAAGTTGAAGAAGTGGTTAAAAATCTGCCTGCAGATAAATCACCAAAGCCAGATGGATTCAATAATGATTTTCTCAAAAGTTGTTGGGATATTATTAAAACTGATGTCTTTGAGCTTATACTGGCATTCCATGCTGGAACTGTAAATCTTGAGAGCATCAACTCCTCTTTGATAACTTTAGTGCCAAAAAAAGAGGTGCCACTTTCCCCAAATGACTTCAGGCCTATTTCCTTGTTGAATGGAGTACTGAAAATAATTACAAAATTGCTGGCCAATAGACTCCAAAGAGTTATTCTGCAAATGGTGCATATTAATCAGTATGGCTTCCTCAAAGATAGAGTGATCCAAGATTGCTTAGGATGGGCATATGAGTACATTCACTAGTGTCATAAGTCTAAGGAGGAAATCTTAGTTATTAAATTGGATTTTGAGAAGGCTTTTGATACAATTGAGCATGCTGCTATCATTGATATTTTTAGAGGTAAAGTTTTTTGAGAGAAATGGATTTCCTGGATGGAAGCTCTGTTCACAACTGCATCATCTTCTGTATTATTGAATGGTGTGCCTGGGAAAAGAATTTACATCAAAAGAGGAGTAAGACAAGGGGACCCTTACTCTCCTTTAATTTTTGTCTTTGGTCACGACTGTTGCAATCCATTCTTAACAAAGCCATGAGATTACACCTGATCACTGCTCCACTCCAAGTCAACTCTTGCCCTCACTTCCCAATTGTGCAATATGCAGATGACACCCTGGTGATTATGCAAGCTGATTCTAGGCATCTGTTTTGTTTAAAAGCACTTCTCAATACTTCTGCTATAGCAACTGGGCTCAAAGTGAATTATGGGAAGTCCATCATGATCCCTCTGAATATTGCTGAGGACATGGTAGAAATTTTTACAAACACCTTGCAGTGTGCTCGAGGACAATTCCCCTTTACTTACCTTGGTCTGCCCTTGGGAATATACAAACCAACTGTTGAGCAATGCCTCCCCCTAGTTAACGAGGATTGCAAAAAGATTGGCGTATCTCTATCTTCATGACTCAAGCTGGGAAATTACTTCTGGTCAAGTCAGTGATGACATCATTATCAGTTTTCTTCATGTGCTGTCTGGACATTCCTATTACAATAAAAAACAAATTATCAAATATTCGAGGCACTGTCTTTGGAGAGGCCCTGATATGGAGGACAAAAGACCTGCTTTGGTTGCATGGCACACAGTGTGTAGACCCAAGGACCAGGGGGGATTAGGAGTTCTGGATATATTCACACACAACAAAACTCTGCTCATGAAGAACCTTCACAAATTCTTCAACAGACATGATATACCTTGGGTCAACCTGATTTGGGAGACATACTATAGTGATGGCAAATTACCAGGGGACAACAGGATAGGATCATTCTGCTGGAAATCCAACCTAGTTCTCATTGATCAGTACGAAGCTATTTCTAGATGTAATGTGGGAGATGGTGTCACTGCATTCTTTTGGGAAGATCTATGGAACCAAGCAATACTTAAACACTAATTCCCTCACTTATTCTCTTTTGTCAGAAACCCTCATTTGAATATCCAACAAGTGTTACAGACTGAGTATTTGCAGGATCTCTTTTTTCTCCCCTTGACAACTGAGGCATATGAGGAATTCTTACAAATGGAAGACATTTGTATTTCCATGAGACAAATAGAATATTTGGACACATTGGACACATGGAGTTATATTTGGGGGACTGGACACTATTCATCCATCAAAGCATATAAAGTCTTGATTGGACATAAGCAAACCCCTCCACATTTCAATTGGATCTGGCAGAGTGCCTGTCAGCCTAAGCATAAAGTTTTCTTCTGGCAACTTCTCCATGATCGAGTCAACACAAGAAATTTGCTTAGAAGAAAAAAATTGTGTTGGAGGCTTATAACTGTGCTGTTGGAGGTTGTCAACAAGAAGAAACACTGCATCACCTCTTCTGGGGTTGCCACTTTGTTCAACAATGCTGGGATTTCATATGTCCAACAAGAACCCCAAACTTGTCTGTACTGGAAGCATTCCAAGATCTTAAAGACAAACTAAGGTATCCATTTTACATGGGGATCATCATACTTGGAGCATGGGCCATTTGGATAACCAGAAACAATAAGATTTTTGAAAACATTGCACCTTCATTTCAAGGCTGGAAGTCCATTTTTCTAGAGGAACTAAAACTTCTAAAGTTTAGAATGAGGAAGAAGCATGAGTGGCAATTTTCTGTTTGGCTCGAAGGCCTTTTGTAATTTCTATGTTTATAGGCTAGTAGGATGTTTGTTTTCTTTTTCCTTTCTTTCTTTTTCGCTTAGTTTTTAGTTCCTTTTTCGTTTTAGGGCTTATCTCAAGCCCCCAAAAGACTTCTTGTTACTTTGTTCTTTCAATTTATAAAAATTGCAGTGGGGTCTTACCCTACTGTTTATAGTAAAAAATGCTTTATTTCGTAACTAAATAGCCGTAGCTCCATTTTAAATAAACTTTATATGTAAATGGGGTGGAAAAATGTCTAGATTAACTTGGTTCACTTTATTTTGATTTTTAGCAACTATAAAATCTGGTTTATGGCAGAACAATAGCTAATTCAAAATATGGACATGAGGATTTTTCGAAATTGTTGTTTGTTGATCCGGCCTCATTTAAGCTTGCCTAAATAGTTAGCTTATTTATGCTTCACCATATTGTCATGTTTAATAACATTTAATATTGTTGGATACATAAATGAGATATAACTAAATAATTGATGTGGTGTTTCCTCAATGCATATTGAGCTCCACTTAATTTGTAGTATTGTTTGTGCACTTTGTCATGCCATGCCTCATTAAACCGGACATGCATCATACTTGGTTGTGCATATTGCCATGTTTATGTGATGGTGTGTTTACTATGATGTTTTCTTATTTTCGGTTGTGTTTCTCCTTGGTAGTTTCGGTTACGTTGCGATTGTGAGGATCCGCTCGACTACGTTGGTTCATATTCTTCTTCATGGATTCAATCTTCTTCCTAACGGGATTTCAGGCAAGATGACCATTACCCTCGATATCACTTCTATCTTTGCTTGCTAGTTGTAGGCTCTATCGCTGTGTCGCGCTGCCTACTGATAACCCACAAGTATAGGGGATCGCAACCGTTTTCTAGGGTAGAGTATTCAACCCAAATTTATTGATTCGACACAAGGGGAGCCAAAGAATATTCTCAAGTATTAGCAGTTGAGTTGTCAATTCAACCACACCTGGATAATGTAGTATCTGCAGCAAGGTATTTAGTAGAAGAGTAATATCATAGTAGTGGTAAAGGTAACAAAAGTAACGGTCGCAAAAGTAATATTTTTGGTGTTTTGTAGTGATTGTAACAGTGGAAATGGAAAAGTAAATAAGCGAAGAACAATATAGGAAAAGCTCGTAGGCATTGGATCGGTGATGGAGAATTATGACGGATGCGGTTCATCATGTAACAATCATAACATAGGGTGACACAGAACTAGCTCCAATTCAATAATGTAATGTAGGCATGTATTCCGAATATAGTCATACGTGCTGATGGAAAAGAACTTGCATGACATCTTTTGTCCTACCCTCCCGTGGCAGTGGGGTCCTATTGAAAACTAAGGGATATTAAGGCCTCCTTTTAATAGAGAACCGGAACAAAGCATTAGCACATAGTGAATACATGAACTCCTCAAACTATGGTCATCACTAGGAGTGGTCCTGATTATTGTCACTTTGGGGTTGCCGGATCATAGCACATAGTAGGTGACTATAGACTTGCAAGATAGGATCAAGAACACACATATATTCATGAAAACATAATAGGTTCAGATCTGAAATCATGGCACTCGGCCCTAGTGACAAGCATTAAGCATAGCAAAGTCATAGCAACATCAATCTCGAACATAGTGGATACTAGGATCAAACCCTAACAAGACTAACTCGATTACATGATAGATCTCATCCAACCCATCACCGGCCCAAAGAAACCTACGATGGAATTACTCACGCACGTTGGTGAGCATCATGAAATTGGTGATGGAGGATGGTTGATGATGACGATGGCGACGAATCCCCCTCTCCGGAGCCCCGAACGGACTCCAGATCAGAACTCCCGAGAGGTTTTAGGGCTTGGCGGCGGCTCCGTATCGTAAAACGTGATGAATTCTTCTCTTTGATTTTTTTCTCCACGAAAGTGAATATATGGAGTTGGAGTTGAGGTTGGTGGAGCGTCAGGGGGCCCATGAGGTAGGGGGGCGCGCCCTAGGGGGGAGGCCACGCCCCCCACCCTCGTGGACAGGGTGTGGCCCCCCTGGTCTTCATCTTTTGCAAGGATTTTTTATTATTTCCAAATAGAAGTTCCGTGGAGTTTCAGGTCATTCCAAGAACTTTTGTGTCTGCACATAAATAACACCATGGAAAGTCTCAAAAAAAACAGGCCACTCGGTTAGTTCCATTCAAATCATGCAAGTTAGAGTCCAAAACAAGGGCAAAAGTGTATGGAAAAGTAGATACGACGGAGACGTATCAACTCCCCAAGCTTAAACCTTTGCTTGTCCTCAAGCAATTCAGTTGATAAACTGAAAGTGATAAAGAAACTTTTACAAACTCTGTTTGCTCTTGTTGTTGTAAATATGTAAAGCCAACATTCAAGTTTTCAGCAAAGATTATGACTAACCACATTTGCAATAACTCTTAGGTCTCATGTTTACTCATATCAATGGCATAATCAACTAGCAAGCAATAATAATAAATCTCGGATGACAACACTTTCTCAAAACAATCATGATATAATATAACAAGATGGTATCTCGCTAGCCCTGTCTGAGACCGCAAAACATAAATGCAGAGCACCTTTAAAGATCAAGGGCTGACTAGACATTGTAATTCATGGTAAAAGAGATCCAGTCATAGTCATACCCAATATAAATTAATAGTAATGAATGCAAATGACAGCATCGCTCTCCACTAGTGCCTTTTAATAAGAGGGTGATGACTCAACATAAAAGTAAATAGATAGGCCCTTCGCAGAGGGAAGCAGGATTTGTAGAGGTGCTAGAGCTCGGTTTTGAAATAGAGATAAATAATATTTTGAGCGGCATACTTTCATTGTCAACATAACAACCAAGAGATGGTGATATCTTCCATGCTACACACATTATAGGCGGTTCCCAAACATAATGGTAAGGTTTATACTCCCTCTCCACCAACAAGCATCAATCCATGACTTGCTCGAAACAACGAGTGTCTCCAACTAGCAACAGTCCCAGGGGGAGTTTTGTTTGCAATTATTTTGATTTAGTTTGCATAAAGCATGGGACTGGGCATCCCGGTGAGTGAGGAGTGGAGTCCACTTCTCTTGAGAATAACCTGCCTAACATGGAAGATAAGGGCAGCCCTAGTTGATACATGAGCTATTCAAGCATACAAAACAAAATGTTTATTTGAAGGTTTAGAGTTTGGCACATACAAATTTACTTGGAACGGCAGGTAGATACCGCATATAGGAAGGTATGGTGGACTCATATGGAATAACTTTGGGGTTTAAGGGATTGGATGCACAATCAGTATTCCCACTTAGTACAAGTGAAGGCTAGCAAAAGACCGGAAGCGACCAACTAGAGAGCGGCAACAGTCATGAACATGCATTAAAATTAATAAACATTGGATGCAAGCATGAGTAGGATATAATCCACCATGAACATAAATATCGTGAAGGCTATGTTGATTTTGTTTCAACTACATGTGTGAACATGTGCCAACTCAAGTCACTTAAATCATTCAAAGGAAGATACCACCCCATCATACCACATCACAACCATTTTAATAGCATGTTGGCACGCAAGGTAAACCATTATAACTCATAGCTAATCAAGCATGGCACGAGGAACTATGATCTCTAATTGTCATTGCAAACATGTTTATTCATAATAGGCTGAATCAGGAATGATGAACTAATCATATTTACAAAAACAAGAGAGGTCGAGTTCATACCAGCTTCTCTCATCTCAGTCAGTCCATCATATATCATCATAATTTCCTTTCACTTGCATGACCGAATGATGTGAATAATAATAAGAGTGCACGTGCATTGGACTAAGCTGGAATCATGAAAGCATTCAATAAACAGGAGAAGACAAGGCAATATGGGCTCTTGGTTAAATCAACAATAATGCATATAAGAGCCACTTCAACAATTTAATTATGGTCTTCTCCTATCGACCACCAAAGAGAAGAAAAGAAATAAAAACTATTTACACGGGAAAGCTCCCAACAAGCAAAAGAAGAACATGAAATCTTTTTGGGTTTTCTTTTTAATTATTACTACTACAGCAAGAAAAGTAAACTAACTAGAAGCTATTACTGATTTTTTTGGTTTTTTTCTTAAGGTTTAACAAACACACAAGAAGAAAGCAAGAAAAAGAAAATAAACTAGCATGGATATTATAGTGAAAAAGTATGAGCACCAACATCTAGCAATGAGTGTGTGTGAACATAAATGTAATGTCGGCGAGAAATACGTACTCCCCCAAGCTTAGGCTTTTGGCCTAAGTTGGTTCATTGCCAAGGATGGCCTGGCGGATACCCGTAGGTGTAGCTGGGGTCAGATCGCGATGCAAAGGGTTAACGCCTCCTGAGCTGCAGCGTGGCGGCGAGCTGCCTCCGCCCTCCTCTCGTACTCATCTGCCTCCTCTCTGGTAATAAAATGTCTTCCTTTTGCCTGATAATCAAAGAAGGCAGGAGCAGGGAGAGTAATACCGACAGCATGATGTTTGTCCAAGATTAAGCGATATCGGAGAGGTGATTCATTCCTCTCGACAAACTGGTGGTAGACCATAGAATTATAGTCTAAATAAGTAGGAGGCAACTCAATATCATCCTCACGAACGTCCACACCAAGAAAATCAGCTAAGCGGGTTGCATAAATTCCTCCAAAGAAATCTCCATTAAATCTATTATTATGCAACCTACATGCAACAATGGCTCCCAAATTATAAGATTTGTCTGCTAACACAACACTCCTAAGAATACTAAGGTCAGGCACACACATATGACATGCTTCATATTTACCATTTATGCACCTACCTATGAAGAGAGCAAAATAATGTATAGCAGGAAAGTGAATGCTCTCTATGGTAGCTTGTGCTATATCTCTATATTCCCCCACAGTTATACCAGCAAGAAAGTTTCTAAATTCGGATTTACGGGGTTCACTAACACTACCCCATTGTGGAAGTTTGCAAGCAGAAGTAAAATCCTCTAAGTCCATGGTATAAGATTTTTTATAAAGATCAAACAGGAGAGTTGGAGAATTACGTGAAGATGAAAATTCAAACCTCCTCACAAATGTACTAGTTTGATAATGGTATTAGCTGCACTTCTCTGCCTCGAAGCTTACAAGATCAGCGTTACGCAAATATGCGTTAAATTCTTCCTTGATTCCCGCTCGATCCATAAAATTTTCTGAAGGCCATTCACAGGGCCGCACAGGAGCGTCCCTTGGTGGCTCCTCGTCAGCATCACGCATTGCAAGCTGTGGTCCTTGCTTCCTTGAAGAACCACCTTGGAACATTTTCCTAAGCATATTTCTTCCTCTGAAAAATTTCTGAAATTTTTAGTAACTTCAAACAAAAGTGAACCAACCTCAATAAAATTGATAGCAACTACTCCTAGAAGTGCCTAGAGACTATATCATGCATTAGAACTACTAGGAACCATATAAATTTGACATGCAAGCTCAAGAACATGGTCACCTAGGCAGCACAAATTTGCAATGAATAAAGCACTAGAACAAAAACTAATTGGACCAATGGAGGAGTCACATACCAAGGAACAATCTCCCCAAGCAGTTTTGTGAGAGGTGATTTGAGAAAGGAGATCGAAAATCGCAGCAAAATGAGCTAGAACTCGTGCTTGAGCTGGATATTGGTGTTTGTGGGAGGAAGTAGGAGTGTATGGGTGTAGGAATAAGTGGAGGAGGGCCACCGTGGGCCCATGAGGCAGGGGCGCCCTGGGGGGTAGGGCGCGCCCTCCACCCTCGTGGCCAAGTGCTTGCCCCTCCTGCTGTGTTCTGAGTGCCAGAAATTCTCAAATATTCTAGAAAAATCATATTCCATTTTCAGGGCATTTGGAGAACTTTTATTTTCGGGGTATTTTTATATTGCACAGATAAATCGAAAAATGCATGTAAAAATACTATTTTTACTTTATTTCACTAAATAAGATAAAGTAGAAGGAGGGTATAGAAGGTTGTGCCTTCTAGTTTCATCCATCTCATGCTCATCAAAAAGAATCCACTAACAAGGTTGATCAAGTCTTGTTAACAAACTCATTCCGAATAACATGGAACCGGAGAAATTTCGAATAACACTATGTTACCTCAATGGGGATATGCACATCCCCAATAATAAGAATATCATATTTCTTCTTGACAGTAGGAAGAGGAAATTCAAAACCTCCAAAAATAATCGATGGAATTTTTCCAATGGAGTTGATACTATGAACTTGAGGTTGTTTCCTCGGAAAGTGTACCGTATGCTCATTACCATTAACATGGAAAGTGACATTGCCTTTGTTGCAATCAATAACAGCCCGTGCAGTATTCAGAAAAGGTCTTCCAAGAATAATAGACATGCTATCGTCCTTGGGAATATCGAGAAAAACAAAGTCTGTTAAAATAGTAATGTTTGCAACCACAACAGGCACATCCTCACAAATACCGACAGGTATAGCAGTTGATTTATCAGCCATTTGCAAAAGATATTTCATTAGGTGTCAACTTATTCAAGTCAAGTCTACGATATAAAGAGAGAGGCATAACACTAACACCGGCTCCAAGATCACATAAAGCAGTTTTAACATAATTTCTTTTAATGGAGCATGGTATAGTAGGTACTCCTGGATCTCCAAGTTTCTTTGGTATTCCACCCTTAAAAGTATAATTAGAAAGCATGGTGGAAATCTCAGCTTCCAGTATCTTTCTCTTATTTGTAACAATATCCTTCATATACTTAGCATAAGGATTCATTTTGAGCATATCAGTTAATCGCATACGCAAAAAGATAGGTCTAATCATTTCAAAGAAAGCGCTCAAAATCCTCACCATCCTTTTTCTTGGATGGTTTGGGAGGAAAAGTCATGGGTTTCTGAACCCAAGGTTCTCTTTCTTTACCATGTTTCCTAGCAACAAAGTCTCTCTTATCATAACGTTGATTCTTTGATTGTGGGTTATCAAGATCAACAACAGGTTCAATTTCTACATCATTGTCATTACTAGGTTGAGCATCATCATGAACATCTTCATTAACATTTTCAGTAGGTTCATGTTCATTACCAGATTGTGTTTCAAAGATCGTAAATAGAGATATTATTTGGATTCTCAGGTGGTTCAGCAACAGGTTCACTAGAAGCATGCAAAGTCCTATCATTTTTACTTTTCTTCTTTTTAGAAGGACTAGGTGCACCAATATTATTTCTCTGAGAATCTTGCTCAATTCTCTTAGGATGGCCTTCAGGATACAAAGGTTCCTGAGTCATTCTACCAGTTCTAGTAGCCACTCTAACAGCATAATCATTTTTCTTACTATTCAATTCATTGAGAAAATCATTTTGAGCCTGAAGTACTTGTTCTACTTGAGTGGTAACCATAGAAGCATGTTTAGTAATGAGTTTAAGTTCACATCTAACATTAGCCATGTAATCACCCAAGTGTTCAATCATATAAGCATTTTGTTTTAATTGTCTACCAAAATAAGCATTGAAATCTTCTTGCTTAACCATAAAGTTATCAAACTCATCCAAGCATTGGCTAGCAATTTTAGTAGGAGGGATTTCAGCTCTATCATATCCATAGAGAGAATTTACCTTTACTACCTGTGTCGAGTTATCAAGACCATGAGTTTCTTCAATAGGTAATGGATTAAGATCATATGTTTCTTCAACAGGCGGTAAATTAAGACCATGTATCTCTTCAATAGGAGGCAAATTCTTAACATCTTCAGCTTTAATACCTTTTTCTTTCATAGATTTCTTTGCCTCTTGCATATCTTCGTGGATCGAGAAATAGAACACCTCTTCTTCGGAGTTGGTTTAGGAATAGGCTCAAGAATTGGCTCAGGAGCTGGCTCAGGAAGTGTCCAATTATTTTCATTTGTCAACATATTATTCAATAGAATTTCAGCTTCATCCGATGTTCTTTCCCTGAAAACAGAACCAGCACAACTATCCAGGTAATCTCTGGAAGCATCGGTTAGTCCATTATAAAAGATATCAAGTATTTCATTTTTCTTAAGAGGATGATCAGACAAAGCATTAAGTAGCTTGAGAAGCCTCCCCCAAGCTTGTGGGAGACTCTCTTCTTCAATTTGCACAAAGTTGTATATTTCCCTCAAAGCAGCTTGTTTCTTATGAGCAGGGAAATATTTAGCAGAGAAGTAATAAATCATATCCTAGGGACTACGCACACAACCAGGATCAAGGGAATTAAACCATATCTTAGCATCACCCTTTAATGAGAACGGAAATATTTTAAGGATATAAAAGTAGCGAGATCTCTCGTCATTAGTGAACAGGGTGGCTATATCATTTAATTTAGTAAGATGTGCCACAACAGTTTCAGATTCATAGCCATAAAAAGGATCAGATTCAACCAAAATAATTATATCAGGATCAACAAAGAATTCATAATCCTTATCGGTAACACAGATTGGTGAAGTAGCAAAAGCAGGGTCAGGTCTCATTCTATCATTAAGAGATTGCTGATTCCATTTAGCTAATGATCTCTTGAGCTCATATCTATCTTTGCAAGCTAAAATAGCTAAAGAAGCTTCTTTATCAAAAATATAACCCTTAGGAATAACAGGCAAGTCTTCATCATCACTTTCATCAGTATAATCAGTTTCAATAATTTCTTTCTCTCTAGCCCTAGCAATTTGTTCATCAAGAAATTCACTAAGTGGCACAGTAGTATCAAGCATAGAAGTAGTTTCATCATAAGTATCATGCATAGCAGAAGTGGCATCATCAATAACATGCGACATATCGTAAGCGAATAGCGTAAGTAGGTTTAGGTGTCGCAAGCTTACTCAAAACAGAAGGTGAATCATGTGCAGAGCTAGATGGCAGTTCCTTACCTCCCCTCATAGTTGAGGGATAAACTGTTATCTTAGCGTCTTTCAAGTTCTTCATAGTGACCGGCAGATATAAATCCCAAGTGACTCAAAGAATAGAGCTATGCTCCCCGGCAACGGTGCCAGAAAATAGTCTTGATAACCCACAAGTATAGGGGATCGCAACAGTTTTCGAGGGTAGAGTATTCAACCAAATTTATTGATTCGACACAAGGGGAGCCAAAGAATATTCTCAAGTATTAGCAGTTGAGTTGTCAATTCAACCACACCTGGATAACTTAGTATCTGCAGCAAGGTATTTATTAGCAAAGTAATATGATAGTAGTGGTAAAGGTAACAAAAGTAACAATAGCAAAAGTAATATTTTTGGTGTTTTGTAGTGATTGTAATAGTAGCAACAGAAAAGTAAATAAGCGAAGAACAATATAGGAAAAGCTTGTAGGCATTGGATCGGTGATGGAGAATTATGCCGGATGCGGTTCATCATGTAACAATCATAACATAGGGTGACATGTAACTAGCTCCAATTCATCAATGTAATGTAGGCATGTATTCCGAATATAGTCATACGTGCTTATGGAAAAGAACTTGCATGACATCTTTTGTCCTACCCTCCTGTGGCAGCGGGGTCCTAATGGAAACTAATGGATATTAAGGCCTCCTTTTAATAGAGAACCGGAACAAAGCATTAGCACATAGTGAATATATGAACTCCTAAAACTATGGTCATCACCGGGAGTGGTCCCGATTATTGTCACTTCGGGGTTGCGGATCATAACACATAGTAGGTGACTATAGACTTGCAAGATAGGATCAAGAACACACATATATTCATGAAAACATAATAGGTTCAGATCTGAAATCATGGCACTCGGTCCCTAGTGACAAGCATTAAGCATAGCAAAGTCATAGGAACATCAATCTCAGAACATAGTGGATACTAGGGATCAAACCCAAAAAAACTAACTTCATTACATGATAGATCTCATCCAACCCATCACCGTCCAGCAAGCCTACGATGGAATTACTCACGCACGGCAGTGAGCATCATGAAATTGGTGATGGAGGATGGTTGATGATGACGATGGCGATGAATCCCCCTCTCCGGAGCCCCGAATGGACTCCAGATCAGCCCTCCCAAGAGGTTTTACAGCTTGGCGGCGGCTCCATATTGTAAAACGCGATGAATTCTTCTCTCTGATTTTTCCCCCCGAAAGTGAATATATGGAGTTGGAGTTGAGGTTGGTGGAGCGTCAGGGGGCCCACGAGGTAGGGGCGCGCGCCCTAGGGGGAGGGCGCGCCCCCACCCTCCTGGACAGGGTGTGGGCCCCCTGGTCTTCATCTTTTGCAAGGATTTTTTATTATTTCCAAATAGACGTTCCGTGGAGTTTCAGGTCATTCCAAGAACTTTTGTTTCTCTACATAAATAACACCATGGAAAGTCTGCTGAAAACAGCATCAATCCGGTTTAGTTCCATTCAAATCATGCAAGTTAGAGTCCAAAACAAGGGCAAAAGTGTTTGGAAAAGTAGATACGACGGAGACGTATCAAGTACCACTCGTTTATCATGCCTCCCGTATTGCCATGTCAAGCCTCTAACTCACCTTCCTAGCAAACCGTTGTTTGGCTATGTTACGCTTTTGCTCAGCCCCTCTTATAGCGTTGTTAGTTGCATGTGAAGTTGAAGATTGCTCCATGTTGGAACATGATTATGTTGGTATATCACAATATCTCTTATTTAACTACTGCATCTATATACTTGGTAAAGGGTGGAAGGCTCGGCCTTATGCCTGGTGTTTTGTTCCATTCTTGCCGCCCTAGTTTCCGTCATACCGGTGTTATGTTCCTTGATTTTGCGTTCCTTACGCGGTTGGGGTTATGGGACCCCCTTGACAGTTCGCTTTGAATAAAACTCCTCCAGCAAGGCCCAACCTTGGTTTTACATTTGCCTCACCTAAGCCTTTCCCTTGGGTTTCCGGAGCCCGAGGGTCATCTTTATTTACCCCCCGGGCCAGTGCTCCTCTGAGTGTTGGTCCAAACTAGAGCACCGTGCGGGACCGTCCCTTGGAAACTTGGGTTATGTTGGTACTTATACGCTTAGCTTATCTGGTGTGCCCTGAGAACGAGATATGTGCAGCTCCTATCAGGATTTGTCGGCACATTCAGGCGGTCTTGCTGGTCTTGTTTTACCATTGTCAAAATGTCTTGTAACCAGGATTCCGAGACTGATCGGGTCTTCCAGGAGAAGGAATATCCTTCGCTGATCGTGAGAGCTTGTGATGGGCTAAGTTGGGACACCCCTGCAGGGTATAAACTTTCGAAAGCCGTGCCCGCGGTTATGTGGCAGATGGGAATTTGTTAATGTCCGGTTGTAGAGAACTTGACACTTGACTTAATTAAAATGCATCAACTGCGTGTGTAACCGTGATGGTCTCTTTTTGGCGGAGTCCCGGAAGTGAACACGGTTTGGGTTATGTTTGAACGTAAGTAGTTTCAGGATCACTTCTTGATCACTTCTAGCTTCACGGCCGTTACGTTGCTTCTCTTCTCGCTCTTATTTGCGTATGTTAGCCACCATATTTGCTTAGTGCTTGCTGCAACTCCACCTCATTACCCCATCCTACCCATAAGCTTAAATAGTTTTGATCTCACGGGTTTTGAGATTGCTGACTCCTTGTGATTCACAGATACTACCAAACAGTTGCAGGTGCCGATGATACCAGTGCAGGTGACGCAACCGAGCTCAAGTGGGAGTTCGACGAGGACCTTGGTCATTACTATGTTTCTTTTCCGGATGATCAGTAGTGGTGCCCAGTTGGGACGATCGGGGATCTAGCAATTGGGTTTATCTTCCTTTTTCATTTGGCTTTTGACCGTAGTCGGTCTAGGTGTGTACTCTGAATGATGTATGTTTAATTAATGTATTGTGTGAAGTGGAGATTGTAAGCCAACTCTTTATCCCATCCTTGTTCATTACATGGGATCGTGTGAAGATGGCCCTTCTTGCGACAAAACCACCATGTGGTGATGCCTCTAAGTCGTGCCTCGACACATGGGAGATATAGCCGCATCATGGGCGTTACAGCGACGATCAGGTCCAAGGGACCTGGCAGGGCCACGTATGCTAGGCGTGACCTGAGCGTATCCCCCATGGACATCCCCCTCGCGTGACTCTCCCGAGGGGAAAGCATTGCGGTGAGGCTGCACACTGAGCCGGGTGGCTCCTTGAGGTTGATGCGGCCATGGGGCCGCCCTCAGTTGTTTATCACCAGCGCGGAGCATAGCGCTTCCGCACTTGCATGGGCATAGCCGCTCCTTGACCGTGTCGACTGCCAGCGCGGAGCATGGTGCTTCCACTGGTGCGTGGGCGAGGGCTCCCTCTGAGTGGAGCCCTCGGGGCGTGTACAGCCCCACACTGACACGTGGCTTGCATGTCAGGGCTAGACGAGGTGTGTATGGGCACTCGTGAGCCAGCGTGGGACTCACGAGGCCCTACCTCAAGGCAGGTTGCGCCTGGTCTTGATTCTTGATAGTTGTTGCGATCCTGCGAGATGGTTAGGCAACCTATGCCAGATGAATCTCCTGAGGTGATTACATGAGGAGGCTAGACACCAACGACCCCAGGAGGTGACGTGAATGGGGCCGACCCGCCAGACAGAGCTCAGTCGTTGGATTTATCGACGCTGCAGGGACGGACCTGAGCACAGACGCCGTGCCTAGCCTTCTCATGCAAAACATCCTAAAGAAAGACAACCGGCGCGCGGCTTCCGCGGTGGTGAGGGCGGTTGTGGGTGGGCTTGCAAGGGCGCACGCCGTTCATTGTATCGAAGTACCAGTCAGGTCAGCGACAATCGTAAGGCAAATCATGCGAGGGAGCAAGCTAGTTCAAATAGATGCAAGAACGATATATGCCACTGGGACGGACCCGAGCGGCCTGGGGATAATGCAGCCCGGGAGGCGCTCCCAATAGAATAAGCTAAAGATGCAAAAGGATACACGTCGCGGGGACAGGCCCGTGCGACTTGGGGATAATGCTGCCCAAAGGGCGGACCCAACTGAATGAACTAGAAAGAGTCACCTGATACCGTAGCTGGAGTGATGTTGGAGTAGCCGAAGATGCGTGCGGAAGAGGTTGCTCCTCACCAGCCGCCAGGGTCCTGAGCCTTCGGGGGCTCCGCCAGCCCAGGTGACTCCTGAAGAACTGTCGCCATCTCCGCCAGGACGGCGTGATGCCTGGGCTCCTGAGCCGCCAGAATGCTCTGCAAGTGGTGCTGGAAGGTGACAGCCGCGTTCGGCAAGCCGAATGGCATGCGAACATAGCTGTGATGTGGACCCTCGCACCGTCCAACGCGCCGAAGGCCAGAAACGTCCCTTAGACGCGGCCCTGTTGAACACTGGAATGTCGACGGAGATGCGCAGCCCGTTGTCCTTGTCAGGATGGGGAGCCGCGCCGGGTGGTGGGCAGCGGTCTCTGCGTATGGTCCTTGCCTCTTGAAGCTCTTGGGTCGCCTTGGTGATGAACTCCTGAGCACTGGGCGCTCCACGCCTTGTGCCCTCTTGAGGGAAACATGCGGCGAAGCACGCCTCCACATGGTGCTCGAGCGCCTCCCTCGTGACGTTGGCTAGGTCTGAGGCCCTCCAGAAGAGAGCCCCCGAGCCCAGCCTGATGAGGGCGTCGGGCGCGCCTTCCTATGCGAGGGAGGGAGGCGCCCCAGCTGCAGGCACAAATCCTGAGGTGGTGCCGCTAGAAATGCCGCTCTCCTGAGGCCCTGGGTGGAGTAGCTTCTTCTTCTTCTTGGGGATGGCCTCAGGAGGGTACAGGGTGCCTTTGTTGTCAGTGTCTTCGGCCGCTGCAGCTTGGTAAGCATGCTCGAGGGAGCACACTGCATCTCTTTCTTCACAAGGGACCGTGATGATGCCGCCGCTCCCTGGCATCTGGAGGACATTGTAGCCATGGTGGGTCACTGCCATAAACTTGGCCAAGGCTGGATACCCAAGGATGGCGTTGTACGGCAGGAGGATGTGGGTGACGTCGAAGACGATGAGCTCGGTGCAGTAGTTGTCATGCTGGCCGAATGTGACGAGGAGGCATACCTGCCCTATCAGGGTAGTGGAGCCATCGGTCACTCCTGAGAAGGGCTTGGTAGGCTGCAGCTGATCGTATGGCACTTGGAGGCTGTAGAATGTCTCGAAGGACAGGTCGTTGAGCCCTGCGCCGCCATCAATGAGGGCCTTGGTGACTTAGACGTTGCTGATGACGGGTGAGCAGAGCATCGGGAGGGCGCCGGTGGTTGCTGCGCACTTGAGTTGATCTAACGAGCTGAAGGTGATGGCGCACTTGGACCACCTGAGCGGGTGCGTGGCTTTGAGCCTGGGAAGGGCCGCGTTCACCTCACGATCAAACTGCTTGAAGATACGCTGAGAGGCTGTGGCTTGAGCACCACCCAAGAAACAGGCGATGGCACGAGGCTCTTGGAAGCCCTCAGCCCCCTCGTCGTGATGATGGTCGTCGTTCCTCCTCGGTGGCAGCGGTAGCGGAGGGAGGCCGGCGTTGCCCTGAGGGCGGTCCTCACGAGGCTGGTCTCTCCAGGCGCCCTCGCGAGGTTGGTCTTGCCAGCGGTCCTCCCAGTGTCCCCCACTTCGTCCTCCTCCTCGGTCATAGCCTCGGTCGTTGCGCTCGGGGTGTCGACCGAAGCACCCATCACGGATGGCCCTGAGCTCCTGACAGTCGCTGGTGTTGTGGCTGTGAACGTTGTGGAAGGCGCGGAATGGGCAGTTGGCCTTGGATGACTCGGGATGGTCGCGGACGCGCTTCATTTCTGGCTCTGCCACGAGCATGGTAGCCCCCTTGCGCTTCACGTCCTTGATCTTGGCCTTCTTGTCCTCCTGGTCGGCAGCTGGGAGCTCGAGGAGGGAAAGGCGCCCTTCCTCAGCCCTCGTGCACTTGGTCACCATGTTGAACATCTCCAAGGTTGTGCATAGTTCCTCGTGGATGGCGAGCTCCTCCTTCATCTTCACGTCGCGGACGTCATCGTAGAATGTAGAGATGATGGCCTCGTCTGTCACCTTGGGGATCTTGAGGCGGACGTTGTTGAAGCGCTGGATGTACTTCTGCAAGGTCTCCCCTGGCTGCTTCTTGATGCGCCGCAGGTCGCCTGCAGCCGGCGGGCGCTCGCGAGCCCCTGGAAGTTGGTGACGAAATTCTCGCGCATCTCGCCCCAGGAGGACATCGATCCCACGGGCAGGTTCAGGAGCCATGAGTGCGCGCCATCCTTGAGGGCCATGGGGAACCAATTCGCCATGACCTTCTCACCACTGTTGGCCGCCTCGATGCTTAGCTCGTAGAGCTGCAGGAACTCCGCGGGGTCGGGGGAGCCGTCGTAGTGCGGAGGCAGGTCTGGCTCGAACTTGCCGGGCGAGACGACGCTGCACAGCTCAGGAGTGAAGGCACGGCAGTCTGCCGTGGTCACCGGAGCCTGTCGCGGAGGCGGAGCCTGATCTTGATATCGACGCGCCGCTGCCGCAGGCGGCACACGGTCTTGAAAAAATGGTGCTGGGAGCGCAGGAGCGTTTTCTTGCGGCCGAGGGACTTCTTGGCAGCTTCCTTCTTCATGCGCGGGCGCCCTGCGCGATGGGTCGCGCCGCGGGGCTGCGCATCTTGTTGCGAGGGCGGCGTCTTGATGCGGAGGTGGTGGAGGTGCTCAGTGGGCTACGTCGCCCGCTGCTGGAGGTGGTCGAGGTAGCGAGAGGGACGGTGCAGGAGAGCCCCCAGCGGCGCTGACGAGTTCGGCGATTGTCTGTGTCAAAACCGGCGGATCTCGGGTAGGGGGTCCTGAACTGTGCGTCTAAGGCGGATGGTAACAGGAGGCGGGGGACACAATGTTTACCCAGGTTCGGGCCCTCTCGATGGAGGTAATACCCTACTTCCTGCTTGATTGATCTAGATGATATGAGTATTACAAGAGTTGATGTACCACGAGATCGTAGAGGCTAAACCCTAGAAGCTAGCCTATGATTATGATTGTCCTTGTCCTACAGACTAAACCCTCCAGTTTATATAGACACCGGAGGGGGCTAGGGTTACATGTAGTCGGGTTACAAGGGAGGAGATCTACATATCCGAATTGCCAAGCTTGCCTTCCACGCAAAGGAGAGTCCCATCCGCACACGGACGAAGTCTTCAATCTTGTATCTTCATAGTCCAACAGTCCGCCAAAGTATATAGTCCGGCAGTCGAGGACCCCTAATCCAGGACTCCCTCAGTAGCCCCTGAACCAGGCTTCAATGACGATGAGTCCGGCGCGCAGATTGTCTTCGGCATTGCAAGGCGGGTTCTTCCTCCGAATAGTCCATAGAAGATTTTGAACACAAGGATCGTGTCCGGCTCTGCAGCACAAATTCCACATACCACCGTAGAGAGTATAATATTTCCACAAATCAAATCTGCTGACAACTCTTCATAACGTGACATCACGCCACGGCCTTGTCATTATTCGAACCTTTTTCCTCAACCAGCTACTGCACACATTGCGAGGCAGTTTTCTTGGCACGTCTTGTCGAAGCAGAGATCGTGTCCCCTTATCACGGGATTCTCATCAATACGGGTGTGGGTAACCCAACCGCGCCATTAATCACGGCGCATGGGGAATAAGCGAGTTTACCAGGCAAGTGGGGAGGTGCTGCTGCCTTTATAAGGGGATAAGAAATCCCTTTTGCACCCACGCTTTCTTCTTCCCGATACATTCCCCTTCGCTCGAGCTCCAGCGCCCAAGCATTCATCTTCTCCGCCCACAAAGGCCTTCCGAAAATGTCCGGATCTGGAGCAGGAGGCAAGTGGATGGCCTCTACCGTCCGGGAGAAGGATATCGAAAAGCTTCGGGAGGCCGGGTACATGGCCAAGAAAATCAGCCACCGTCTCCCGACGGCGGGACAGATCGTCCCTACTCCGGAACCCCACGAGAGGGTTGTATTCGTCCCTCATTTTGTCCGCGGTCTAGGGTTTCCCCTCCACCCATTCGTTCACGGCATGATGTATTATTACGGGATCAATTTTCATGATCTATCCCCCAATTCCTTCCTCAACATCTCGACATTCGTCCTCGTGTGCAAGGCTTTTCTCCGTATCTCGCAACACTTCGGCTTATGGCTGAAGATCTTTAATGTGAAGCCCAAGGTAGTGAGCGGCGAGCACGCCGAGTGCGGGGGAGCTATGGTGAGAAAGATGCCCAACGTCACATGGCCAACAGGTACTTTTAATGATTCCGTCAAAGAGTGGCAACAGCAGTTGTTTTACATCATCGAGCCGCTGCACGGAATGGGCCGCTACTCCCGAAGTTCGATCCGGAGCCCCTCTGCGGCTTACGCCCCGCCTAAGAAGGGCCTGAACTGGTCTTCATCCGATTTAACCGCCGGTGCTCGACGCTGCTAAGGACATGGAAGACAAGAACATCGAACTTGTCAATGTAGTCCAGGTGATGTTAGTTTTCCGGATCCTGCCATGTCAACACCAGGCTTGCAATCTATGGGAATTCGATCTGGCCAAGCACTGGACCCTGCGAGAGCTCTTTGGCTCCTCACGCAAAGACATCTGGAAGGTGCTTTTCAAGTCCGGCAAATCATGGCCGGACTCGGCCGAGGACCGCGGGTACCAATTGTCCCGCCCTGCAAGCTCGGTAAGTTATTATATGTTTTATTCGCATAACCCAAGGGAAATGCTTAATGTTTTTTCCTCAACTCCCCTAGGGCTGGACGAAGAAGGTGGGGCGGTTCCACTCTCCGGCCCCACTGCCCGAAGAACCGGCCGGCCCACATCTGACAAAGATGCTGGTCCCGGCGCCGTACAAGACGCCAAAGAAGAAGGCCGAGAAGGAGGCCAAAAAGACCCAGGGCGGCCTTCGCCTTGCTGGCACTTTCGGACACAATATTCAAGGCTCCAACGCTGCTACGCCTCCAAGAGGATGAGGAGGAGGAGGAAACGAATCCCACGGGGAGGGGGGAAGAAAGAAGAGGGCGGCCTCCATACACTTGGAGGCTGAGTCGCCTAAAAGGGGAAAAGCTCCTCTTCCGGAAGAGTCCACTGCCGCCGCCGACAACAACCCGGCGTGGGATCCCAGGGCCCAGCCCCTGGTGAACTCGTGAGTATAAAATCCGAACACATTTATGTGTCTAGTCTCATCATGGCGTAATATTTTGACCTGAGCCATATTTTTTGTAGTCCGGCAAGGTCCGCAGACCAACAATCCTCATCGTGAGGATTTGCTGAGCTCGGATGCTATGGAGAGCGGGACGCCCCCGAAGGCCCCTTCCCCGAAACATGTGAATAACACCGAGGCTTCGTCCCAGTAGGACCCCGGCCAAGGAGGGGGGGGGGAGAGATCGTAAAAGTGGCGCCTGGAGGTCAAACTTCAGGGGTTGGAGACATGGGGGAGAAGATTCCCATGGGAGTCGTAGGCGGGAGCCATCCTGAATTCGGCTCCCAGCCGGACGCAATTCCGGAAACCAATACGGCTCCGGAATCAAGCAGGCGGCCTCCCTCGGCTGGAGGGGCGTGCCTGTTCCACCGGCAATCTCTGTCCAGCCAGAGGTGCCGGAAGCTTTGTTGGCGGCGCTGAAGAGCGCCTCCATAGTCGATGAACACCGTGCCCTTATGGGTGCGGTGATTAAGAAGATTCATTAGTGAATAGTATCAGCCTTATAAGAGGCTTTGAGGTATGTTTTATGAGGTTTCGAAGAGTGTCATAGTATGGATAGTAGCCCCTGATACACTATTCAATGAAAGAAAGAACCAGAAAGAGGATCAAAATGATGTTCGCAGGAAGACTCATTGGATGACATTTATCTCTCTTTTATAAGTAGGCGTCTGCAGCGGCTACTGCCTCTCATACTGCGGAGGTCTCCGAACTGAATCAAAGTTTGGAGCGGACCAAAGAAGAACTTGGCCAGTTGAAAAGGCAGTTGGAAGATAAACAAGGTATGCGCAGGCCTTGTTTGCGTTCAGTGTGAACGAATTTCCAGTATGATAAAATATGTTCCATGATTTTCTCTAGGGACGATGACCGAAGTCGAGGCTCTTAAGAAGGCTGTGGCCGAGGCCGAGGAAAAGGCAGCCGCAGAGCAAGCTCTTCATGAGAAGCACGAGGCCAGGGTTATTGAAGCTGAGCAGAAGCTTCAAGATGCCGTTAAGAAATGCGAGACCTTTGAGCAGAGTTTAACAGAGAAAGAATCCGAACTCACCAGGGCTCATCAGGCCGCGCGCGATGCCCAGGGGGAAACCCAAGGCACCCTGCAGGAGATCCAAGAGGCGAGGAAGATCGCAGCGGGTAAGGCTCTTTTCCATGTAAATCAAGTATTTGAGGAGAAATCATGTTTCTAATTTTGATTTCGGATTTCTCCAGGGGTGTTTACAGAACCGCCCCGTAGCATATCGGATGCCGCCCAATTCTACCGAGCCGAAGAAAGGAACACTGTGGATAAGCTCTTCGGGTCGCAGTATCTGGCGCCAAATTATCCGGTGCCTTTCGCCGACCAACTGAAACAACTGATCGAACTGCATAGGGCGGCCGAACTAGCCATGAAGGATTTGATTATCCGGCTATGGCCAGCCGAGCCGATTCCAAGGAGCTACTTCGGGCTCGTGAAGCGGCTTGTGAGTGCCTGCCCTCGACTTGACGTCATCAAGCGGTCGGTTTGTATGGAGGGTGCGTGAATGGCCTTCGCCCGCGCAAAGGTGCACTGGGGGAAGATGGATGCTGAAAAGCTGATGACCGAGGGACCGCCAGAGGGGAAGGAGCACCGCAGGCCCAAATTATATTATGGAAATGTCCTGAAAGGATCCTGCCTTGCGGCGGAGCATGCACCAAGGACATTATATTTCCATGAATACAATCATGTTGTCCTTTGTAATGTCGAACAAGGTCATTTCTATTATTTATTGCATGTTATATAAAAGTTTATCCTACTGCGCGGCCGTTTTATATATTAATCTTGAGAGTTGGCCAGTCGTCTGCTTCTGCCCCCATGTAGGAAGTACGGGGGTGTTCGGGATAAACCTGATCGCTCTTTATCCCAGTTTTGGGTCCTTCGAAGGAGGTGTTCAGCACAACGAACCAGGCAATCGGACTATAGGGCTTTATCACTCTCACTTAGCCATATGAGCTTTAGGAAAGGAAGGTAGGCGCAACCCCTGGTGTTCGGAAGACCGCACGAGGGGCTCTTATAAGCACCTGATCGGAAGAAAAACCGATCCATCGCACGCTGCATTGGTTATGGCATTATGCTGGAGAAACCCTTAAAGATTCTACAACCTCTCGAACAGCTGACCAGCTCTCGCTGTATCATGACAGTCAGTTTTCGGCTTTCTCTACTGAGGTCCTCGTCCGGAAGAACGAGACACAATCGCAGTAGTTCTCCCTATGCCGCCTTAGCCGATATAGTGTAACGTAAGGCAGCAAAACATGGGAGCCGGGCAAACCCATCATTTGACCCAAGACATGATTCGGAGCTGATGCATATAATGCTATAAGTTCGGGGTGCCGAACTTCCATGAAGGTGTTCGGACTTTATTGCCATATTATGGGTAAAACGAAGCCCCTGGCATATTTAAGGTATATCGCGGTTTACGGATGCCACTTGACAAAAGAATTTCAATAAGAAATATCAGCAGATAAGCGTCATATAAATCCACATATTGTATTTGAATATTACGTCGATGCGTATGAGTACAGGTAATGTGATAAAAAAGAAATATGACTGTGGAACCTGCTGAGACCAGAGGGGAAGAAACTGTGTGCGGATCTGGAGTATAGTCAGATGGTCATCGCGGGGAATATCTAAGGATTCCCTTGCGCGTTCGAGCTGCTTCCATATCGCCAGTCTTGGTCTGCGCAAAGTTGAACCTGCAAGGAAAATGTAAGAAATGCTTGTGTGCTGCAGAGCGGTTGAGCCGCGGTATGTGGTCTATCCTGGCCTTCACCGGCGTTTTTTTAAGTGAGCTCTGGACGAGCCTTTTTATTCTGCCGCGAAGTAGTTCAGAGTCCTTTGGAGGTGTCCCGGAGCCTGGCCGTCGAATCGTGGTTCGATTGAAAGGTGCCACTTGTTGCTTCTACTGGTAAAGCAGCGGTATACTCTTTGGTACCGAGAAAAAGTTCGGCCTTGCCATTAACCGTGATGATGCCGCGCGGACCGGGCATCTTGAGCTTATGGTAGGCATAATTTGGCACCGCGTTGAATCGAGCGAACGCGGTTTGTCCGAGCAGTGCCTGATAATCACTGCGTAAGGGGACGATGTCGAAGATTAACTCTTCGGCATGGTAATTGTCTGGTGATCCGAGGACTACCTGAAGGGAGATGGAGCCTGTACAGCTGGCCTCCACACCTGGTATAATACCTCTGAAGGTGGTTTTAGTGGGTTTGATCACCGAATGATCGATGCCCATCTTGCGCACTATATCCTGGTAAAGCAGGTTTAGACTGTTGCCTCCGTCCATAAGGACTCGTGTGAGGTGGAACCCGTCAATTATTGGGTCGAGGACTAGTGCGGCTGGATTGCCCTGATTGGTGTTAACCGGATGATCCGTGCGGTTGAAGGTGATCGGCCTGAGTTTATATTGTGGAACGACTGGTTCCATTAAGTCGATATCCCTAAGGGTGCGATCCGTCCGGGCCGGGAGTGTGGGTGCTGCTTACCATGTTCACCGCTTGGATTTATGGGGAAATTTCTTTTGCCCTCCTGTACTTCGGTGGTCCGGGCCTCGTCGCCATCATCGCTTTGAGACCCCTTATCTTTGTTTTTGGCGCCTGACCTACCGGCTTGTTTGAAGACCCAGCATTCTCTGTTGGTATGATTGGCTGGTGTTCCTAGGGTGCCATGAATTTGGCATGGGTGGTCGAGTATGCGGTCCAGACTTGACGGACCCGAATTGTCATTTTTGAGTGGCCCATTCCGCTAACTGGACTTAGAGCCACTAAATCCAGCATTGACTGTCGTATCTTCGGCGTTTTCACCATGTTTGCGGCGCTTGTGTTTGTTGCATCGGGGTTTGCCGTTGCTATCTCTGGCCTCTGATGTGCCAGGGTTGCTTGTTGTGTTGTTGCTACGGGCCAACCAGCTATCTTCGCCCGCGCAAAAGCGGGTCATGAGTGTCGTGAGGGCTGCCATGGATTTTGGCTTCTCTTGGCCGAGATGTCGGGCGAGCCACTCGTCACGGATGTTATGTTTAAAGGCTGCTAGGGCTTCAGCATCCGGATAGTCGAAAATTTGGTTCTTTTTAGTTAGGAACCGAGTCCAGAATTTCCTGGCTGACTCTCCGGGCTGTTGTGTTATGTGACTTAAATCACAAGATCCGGTGGTCGACATAAGTTCCCCGGAAGTTGTCCAGAATGCGCTCGCTGAGTTCTCCCAACTTCCGATGGAGTTTGTCGGCAAGCTATTTAGCCAATGCCGAGCCGGCCCTTTGAGTTTTAGCGGGAGATACTTGATGGAGTGTTGTAACGCCCTCGATGCGGCTATATCTCCCATGTGTCGAAGCACGACTTAGAGGCATAACCGCATTGAAAGCAATGTCGCAAGTGAGGTAATCTTCACACAACCCATGTAATACATAAGGGAAAGAGATACATAGTTGGCTTACAATCGCCACTTCACACAATACATGACTAAAGCATTACATCATACAGATACAATCAAGGTCCGATCAAGGAACCAAAATAAAAGAAGACTACCCCAAATGCTACACAGATCCCCGATCGTCCCAACTGGCTCCACTACTCGATCAATCAAACGAAACAACACAATGAACAAGATCTTCATCAAGCTCCTCCTTGAGCTCGGATGCGCCACTGCACGGTTTCATCGGCACTGCAAACTGGTTTTGGAAGTATCTGTGAGTCACGGGGACTCAGCAATCTCACACCCGCGAGATCAAGACTATTTAAGCTTATAGGTAGGACAGAGTAGTGAGGTGGAGCTGCAGCAAGCGACTAGCATATCTGGTGGCTACATTCACAAAAGAGAGCGAGAAGAGAAGCAAGGCACGGTCGAACAACTATGATCAAGAAGTGATCCTGAAACTACTTACGTCAAACATAACTCCAACACCGTGTTCACTTCCCGGACTCCACCGAGAAGAGACCATCACGGTTACACACGCGGTTGGTGTATTTTAATTAAGATCAACTTCGGGTTTTCTACAACCGGACATTAATAAATTCCCATCTGCCGCATAACCGCGGGCACGACTTTCGAAAGATTATACCCTGCAGGGGTGTCCCAACTTAGCCCATTATAAGCTCTCACGGTCAACGAAGGATATTCCTTCTACCGGGAAGACCCGATCAGTCTCGGAATCCCGGCTACAAGACATTTCGACAGCAATAAAACAAGACCAGCAAAGCCGCCCGATGTGCCGACAAATCCCGATAGGAGTCGCACGCACATCGTTCTCAAGGCACACCGGATAAGTCAAGCTACGAGTAAAACCAGGCCTCGAGTTTCCCCATGGTGGCCCCGCAGGTTGCTCGGTTCGGACCAACACTCGGTGGAGCACTGGCCCAGGGGGGCTAAAATAAAGATGACCTTTGAGTCTGCAGAACCCAAGGGAAGGGGTATATGTGGTAGGTAGTCAAATGGTAAAACCAAGGTTGGGCCTTTGGCCGAGAAGTCTTATTCAAAGCTTAACTGTCAAGGGGGGTCCCATAAATCACCCAACCGCGTTAGGGACGCAAAATCCGGGAACATAATACCGATATGACGGAAACTAGGGCGGCAAGAGTGGAACAAAACACTGTGCATAAGGCCCAGCCTTCCACCCTTTACCAAGTATATAGATGCATTAATTAAATAAGATATATTGTGATATCCCAACGAGTAAACATGTTCCAACAAGGAACAACATCTCCATGTTCCAACAAGGAACAAACTTCATCTTCACCTGCAGCTAACAACGCTATAAGAGGGGCTGAGCAAAGCGGTAACATAGCCAAACAACGGTTTGCTAGGAAAGGATGGTTAGAGGCTTGACATGGCAATATGGGAGGCATGATAAGCAAGTGATAGGCATCGTAACATAGGCATAGCAAAAGAGCGAGCATCTAGCAAGCAAAGATAGAAGTGATTTCAAGGGTATGGTCATCTTGCCTGAAATCCCGCAAGGAAGAAGAACGAGTCCATGAAGAAGACAAACGGACGTAGTTGAACGAATCCTCACAACTCCGTAATCTAAACCGAAGCTAACGAGAGAAGCAACCCGTAAAGAAACAAACAACATAGTAAACAACCATCACATAAACATGGCATGATGCGCAAACAAGTATGATGCATGTCCGGTTTAAATAGCATGGCATGGCAATATGCACAAACAAAACTATAAGTTAAATGGAGCCCAATATGCAACGAGTTGCATATTGACGAAACACCACATCAATTATTTAGTTCTCTCTCGGTTATGTACCCAACAACATTAAATGTTATTAAGCATGGCAAGAGGTGAAGCATATCAAAACTATACCATCTAAACAATTTAAATGGGGCCGGATATAAAAACAACAAATCCGGTAAATCCCCATAAGCATTTAGCAAATTAATGGAAACAACAAATATAAACATTTAAATGTTGTTATCATGATGCGGATGACATGTGCAAGTTTTAAGCAATTTTATGAAAATGTTGACATAAGCATGTTATGAAGCATTTTTCACCGTGGCGGAACGAAAGGGTGCCACGGCAACGAATTCAAAAATGATGCCACGGCAACATATCGATCTCGATAACTTGATTGAGATACCAATGCAAACGAGAAGTGTGCGGATGTGTAGAACACGCAAGAGATGGTGGGGTGCTCCCATCACCGGGTTCCCACGGGTCGACGGCATGGCAAACGAGGAACGTGCAAAGAACAACTCGGACACGGTTTGAACATGAGTATCTCATACAACATGCATTCGGTCTACGACGGTCGTTCTTGGCGGTTATACCTTCGAAGCGTGCATTTCGAGGCGGACGGGTTCGAAGTGGAAGTAGTTGTACATGGGTCGTCGTGGGAAGTAGTCGTTCTCGCGACGGTGGTGGAAGTAGTGGTACACGCCCGTAGATGTTCGGTCGTCGGTAGAGGTACTTGGTGAAATCCACGGGATCCGTAGTTGTACATGGTCTTCGCGTTGTAGGGGTACTTGGCGTTCCGGTTCGGTGGCCGTTCAGCGCCAGTATGTCGTGGTACTTGGCGTGCATCAACTGTTGACCAGCGTATGCGAGGAGGCAGCAAGGCATGGCCGACTTGGTGTGCAACCAAAGATGGACTCCGGTGTCTGCAGGTTGACTTGGCCACGACAAAGGCAGCAAGGCCAACGGGCAGCCAGCTTCGTCTTGGAGGGAGCCCTATCGGACAAAGCAGCTCGCGAGGACATCGGCGGCTCGCGAGGCACCCACGCAGCAGGACGAGGCATGAAAACCGACAAAGACGGCAACCATGAAGGAGGCGTACATGGTCGTGGTGGCTCGGGCAAAGGCTGGGCGGAGCGCCCGGCAAAGAAGGCAGTGGACTTGGCGCGGGCTCGTCGGGGTCCGATGCAGGGACGGGCAGAACAGTGGCGATGGTGTGGCGTGACGACGGCAGCTCCGGCGATTCGCCCATGAATCTGCAGACGAGGAGGCCATGGCCTCGCACGATGCGGTGGGAGCACCGACGCAGGGTTGAGAGAGGAAGGCCAGAGATGGAGGAAGGAGAGGCCGGGCGACGCTTGGCGGCGGGTTGGCACGGCGAGACGGGCGGCGCTGGGCGCGCAGGGCAAGGAGAAGCCGGGCCAACGGGAAGGTGCAGAGGCGAAGCAAGGCGAGCTCACCGGAGGGCGCAAGGATGAGCGGGATCGGGCGCGGGGTGGAGGAGGATTGGGGTCGAGCTGCGGCTTCCCTGGTGTGATCGGGAGGAGGACGAGGGGGATCGAGAGATGATGGCGCCGAGGGGAAGCGCGAGGAAGAGATCGAGTGGAGGGGTCGGCTCCTGGCGGCTAGGGTTACAGGAGTTGATGGGGGCAGCTGGGCTGTAAGGGGTTTAGTGGGCCGGCCTGGCCTAGTGGCTTGCGAGTGCTGGGCTTTCTCTCCCTCTCTTTCTTCTTTAACTGAAAATAAATATAGAGAAAGGAAAAAGAAGGGGGGTTAGGGAAAAGAGTTTGAGCAGAAGGACAATTTCCTGGACTCATAAAAATAAGCATGACCACAGAAAAATAGAAGTGGCAAGATTGTAGGAATTAAATTCAAATTCATTTGAATATAATTCAAATGGTCTTGAATTGGGACTAGGTTTGGTGTGGCCAAAAATGTTGAGATTTTTGATGGAGCTCCGGAAAATGATGAAAGAAATTATGGGCAAGGTTGGAGACCAAGAATTGAGATAACAACGGCATGGGATATTTTGCAAGTGGGTTATGGTTAATTCCAAATAAATGGAATAATTTTATTATATCTCCTAATAATATTGAGAGGCTTTAATACGTTATAAAGAGAAATCACAAGTGAATTCCCTCGATTTAAATGGATCAAAGATCCACGCCATTTATTTAGCTGAGTTTTAAAAATTAATTGACATGCTGGCATGATGACATGATGCAATGCAAAAATAAATAGAGCAAGCACAAATAAAAACA
This sequence comes from Aegilops bicornis, assembly GCA_021605145.1. Taxonomy (NCBI): domain Eukaryota; kingdom Viridiplantae; phylum Streptophyta; class Magnoliopsida; order Poales; family Poaceae; genus Aegilops; species Aegilops bicornis. The sequence continues at coordinate 366,865,635 of CM038672.1, forward strand.
CACGGAGGTCACAAAATATGGAAGTCTTCTGGATCGTCGGTCTTGGGGCGTCACAAGTGTAGATCATCCCTGCGGGCCATGTGAATGTGGAGGAAGAAATCCTCTATCCATACCGCGGGGTCTGTAGAGCCGTCATATGATTCAATGTTCACGGGTTTAAACCCTTATGGGAATTCATGATCCATTACTTCATCAGTGAAGCATAGGGGGTGTGCGGAACCTCTGTGTCGAGCTATATCACGACGCAGTTCATACGAGTCTTGTCTGCTGTGTTCGGCCCGGCCGGATTTGCTTTTAGTATATCCGGCGTGACGGTTGTCGTCACGCGTTCGGGTGCGCCCCGTGATCCGTAGATCGATCTTGCATGTCCTGCTTTGTTTTCCAATACGTCTCGCCCCGGGCCTTAGTATTTTTGTTTAACTGACGACGGGGTGCGGGCTGGACTTCGCCTTGACATGCCGCTTTGTCTCGGCCACGAGGTGGCCGGTCAGCCGCATCATATGCTGGAAGCGTAGGCTTTAATGCTTCCTCCTCGAGTTGGGGTAGCAACCTGCGCTTTGGGTAACTTTTTTTTGGGCGCTCGAGTTCATATTCCTCGGCCTCCAGGACCTCAGTCCATCTATCCGCTAGAAGATCTTGGTTAGCTTGAAGCTGTTGTTGCTTTTTCTTCAGGCTTTTTGCTGTGGCTGTAAGCCGGCGCTTGAAGCGCTCCTGCTCGACGGGATCCTCATGCATGATAAATTCTTCGTCGCTGAGGCTCACCATGTCTTCGGAGAGGGACATGTAAGTGTCATCTTCTGATTCTCCATCTGTCGCCTGTTTCTTAGGGCTAGCTTGCCCATCCTCCTGCCCGAAGCATGGCTGGAGGAGATTGTGTTTGTCTTCGGCACTATCTGCAGCGTTATTGTCTCTTGTGCCGGTATCGCTGCTTTTGCTATGGCGGGGCTTAGAGCGGCGCCGATGACGTTGGTGCTTAGATTGCTTCTCGAGGGGATTATCCTCCGTTGCCTTATTGCCACCGCTTTCTTTGGGGGTGTCCACCATGTATATATCATATGATGAGGTGGCAGTCCGGTATACAATGGCGGTGGTTCCTGTTCTTCTCCTGCATCGTCGTCCATACCGTTGATGTCTTCGGAGCCGAAATCGAGCATGTCGGATAAGTCGTCGAGAGTGGCTATTAAGTGGGTGGTGGGTGGGGAACGAATTTCTTCCTCGTCCGCTTCCCACTCAAGCCGGACATAGTTCGGCCAAGGGCCTCCTAACAAGGAGAGAGACCTAAATGAATTTAGCACATTGCCCAGGGGCGAGTGCTGAAAGATATCCGCGGAGGATAACTCCATGATCGGTGTCCAATTAGATTCAATAAGCACTGACACAGGCGGTTCGGAGCCCGTGGCCGGGGACGAATCCAAGAGTCCGGCAACACAGGTCTCATAGGAGGTGAAGTCAGTATTCGGCTCTATCGCCACTGAGTGTGCGGCCTCCGTGGCGGGGTCCATCCACCCGTCCTCGGACGGCACAATCTGCTCCGAATTGAGGGCCAGAGTAGCCACAGGTGTGATCTCCCGAACACCGTCTGATGGCAGAGCTAAGTAATGCTCGTCGTGACTGTGCGGCACGCCTGACATGGGCTCGAATCCGTCAAAGATCAAGTCTCCGCGGATGTCGGAAGTATAGTTTAAGCTTTCAAACCTGACCAGATGGCCAGGGGCGTAGCTCTCAATCTGCTCCAGATGGCCAAGCGAGTTGGCCCGTAGTGCGAAGCCGCCGAATATGAAGATCTATCCGGGGAGAAAAACCTCACCCTGGATTGCATCGTTGCCGATGATCGAAGGAGCCATCAAGCCTTATGGCGGCAACGACGATGGAACTCTCAATGAAAGCACCAATGTCGGTGTCAAAACCGGCGGATCTCGGGTAGGGGGTCCCGAACTGTGCGTCTAAGGAGGATGGTAACAGGAGGCGAGGGACACAATGTTTACCCAGGTTCGGGCCCTCTCGATGGAGGTAATACCCTACTTCGTGCTTGATTGATCTTGATGATATGAATATTACAAGAGTTGATCTACCACGAGATCGTAGAGGCTAAACCCTAGAAGCTAGCCTATGATTATGATTGTCCTTGTCCTACGGACTAAACCCTCTGGTTTATATAGACACCGGAGGGGGCTAGGGTTACACAGAGTCGGTTACAAGGGAGGAGATCTACATATCCGAATTGCCAAGCTTGCCTTCCACGCAAAGGAGAGTCCCATCCGGACACGGGATGAAGTCTTCAATCTTGTATCTTCATAGTCCAACAGTCCGGCCAAAGTATATAGTCCCGCAGTCCGAGGACCCCCTAATCCAGGACTCCCTCAGCGATGCAGTCCAGCCAGTCGTCGTAGAGGTCATCGACCGGGCGGTAACACAGGAGCTCGCGTGCCATGAGCAGCACGGCCTGCACGTCCATGGGCACGCGACGGGCGTGGGATGACGAGCCGGTCGGAGTCAGCGACGGAGTGGCGGTGCATCGATCCCGCCGCATGAAGTGGTGCAGCGATGAAGCTTGCTGCTCCTTCCCAGCTGGGCTGGTGGCAGCTTTGGCAACAGGTGAGGGAGAATGGTGGGGAGGTCCATCAACGGGCGCCGTTTGAGCGACACGAGCGGCGATGGTGGCCCGGTGCTCAGCACGGGCTCGGCGAGCGTCGGCCATGGATTCGTTGAGCACTGGAGCGTGGATCGGAAGAAAGGCTTCAGCGCACCCCTACCTGGCGCGCCAAATGTCGGATTACAGGTTCCGGCAAACCCTTGAGGTTCGAACACTGCGGTGCGCATGAAGATCTCTCTCTCCCTAGCTCTCTCTCACAACGATCTCAAGGCCTAGCTCGACGAACCCAAGGGACAAGAGACACGAGAGTCTATACTGGTTCGGGCCACCATTGTGGTGTAATACCCTACTCCAGTGTGGTGTGGTGGATTGCCTCGTAGGCTGAGGATGAACAAGTACAAGGAATGAACAGCCTCCTGAGGAGAGGTGTTCTTGAGCTCAGTGAGCTTGTGTGTGTGAGGATGGTCTGAATGATCCCTCCCCTTGCTAGGGTGGTGGCTAGTCCTATTTATAGCGGCGCTGGTCCTCTTCCCAAATGTTAGGCGGGAAGGGATCCCACAATGGCCAATTTTGAAGGGAGACAACTAGTACAAGTTATCCTGACAAAAGGTGGTCTTCGCCTGCCAAAGGCTCTGGTGGTGATGCCGCAGTGGGCTCTGCGGTGACCTCCGTCCTGCTGTCCTGCCGTCCTGCTAGTCTTGCTTTCGTTGCACCGATATGGAAACCTTTGCCTGATGCCTCGGGACTCCTCGCCTGTGCTTGCCCCTTTAGCACCAAAGAGGCAACTGGTACTCTGCGCCTGCTGGCGCCTACCTGTCCTTGATCGTCATGGCTCACGTCACGCGCACATCACGAGGTGACCCTTGCATAGATATCTCCGCTCCTCGGGAGCCAGCCTAGTGAGGCTGCGCCTGAGGAGGTCTTGTGTCGTCCGCCTCGCGAGGCTTGGCCCCTCGCGAGGGTCTTGAGTGGTTGCTGATGAAGATGGGCCGTACCAGGCCGTTGGTGGAGCCACGCCCTGGGCCGCAGGAAGGCAAGTCTGGGTACCCCCGTTCCCAGGACGCCGACGAAATCCAGTCAGCGGAAGAAGCCATTCAAAGGGAATAAAGATGGTCCATCCAATTTGAACAAAACACTCGATCATCCTTGCCAGATTCATGGCACCCCTGACAAACCTGCCAATCATTCCAACAGAAACGGTTGGGTCTTCAAATAGGCTGGTAAGTTTAATACCGAACATAAGGGGAAAGGGCCTCCAAGCGAGGACAATGATGAGCCCCGCCCACCAAACACAGGGGGACAAAGGAAGTTTCCCCCCGAGGTGAAAACAGTGCATATGATATATGTCACGCATATCCCCAAGAGGGAGCGCACTAAGGGATGTCTACGCCGTAGAGCCTGTCGCCCCTAAATTCAACCCGTGGTCGGCTTGTCCGATCACCATCAATCGCAGGGACGACCCGACCAGTATCCGTCATGGAGGTTCGGCAGCCCTAGTCCTCGATCCAATCATCGACAGATACCATCTCACCTGAGTCCTTATGGACTGCGGTAGCAGTCTTAACGTGATCTATCAGGACACTGTCCATAAAATGGGTATTGACCAGTCAAGAATCAAGCCTAGTAACACCACCTTTAAAGGAGTGATACCCAGCGTTGAGGCTTGCTGCACGGGTTCATTAACATTGGAATTAGTCTTCGGTTCACCGGACAACTTCCATAGTGAAGACTTGATCTTCGACATCGTCCCCTTCCGTAGTGGTTATCACGCACTGTTTGGATGTACCGCCTTTGCCCGCTTCAATGCAGTCCCGCATTATGCTTACTTAAAGCTCAAAATGCCTGGACCTCGTGGTGTTATAACAGTCAATGGAAATATGGAGCGCTCCCTCCATACTGAGGAGCATATCGGGGCCCTCGCGGCCGAGGTACAGAGCAGCCTCATCAAGCCAAAAACTTCATCGGCCATCAAGCCCCCAGACACTGTTAAACGAGTCCGGCTACCCTGCAGAAGGACAACTTTGTGAATCCAGAGCTGGACTAGCAGTTGCCTCCGTCAATTGCCCCATCTAACCGTGGCATATGTACCGCGCGTGCATAATTACACACCCAAAATACCCTGGGCAACGATGGAGGCACACTGCGGACAAGGTCTATAGTGCGGCTCGACCCTATTTGACCTTAACCTTTCTTCTTTGATCTTTTTTTGTTTCCCATACCATAGGTGCATTAAAACCTAGCCATTCTACGATCATGCAAGGGCTCTTTCCGGGCCCCTTTCTTATAAACAACCATGGACCCCTCCTCTCAAAGGATTTTTCCACCAAGGCGAAAGCGGCGCAGACGTGCGGCAGAATGTCTTCAAGACTACCTTTTCTTTAGACCATGTACACAGCTTCCCCTTGTTTACAAATTATCGGCATGTAAAATAGCCTTGATGTTTATGGCATTATCTTTAATAGCATGTTTTGACGTATCAATCAGATTATAATGGAAACAGTCTTTTCACCAACCCCTGTTCAGTATTGGTTCATTTCATAAAATTGTATTCTCTCTTTGCGTTAGATTTCCATATATATTTTGGTACGGCTTAAATGTCAGGGGCTCTATTTGGCCACATATACTTTCAAAAAGTCCGAACACTCCTAGATTATACTTCGGCGTCCCGACTATTGCATTATATGCATCATCTCCAAATCATGTCTTTGGTCAATAGTTGGGTTGCCCGACTCCTGTGATTACTACCTTACGTTCCGCTTGTTCGGCTAGGGTAGTAAAGGGAGAACTACTGCAATTGTATTTCTGGTTTGTCCGGTCAAGCACCTCAGTAGAGAAAGCCGAAAACCGACTGTCATGATACGGCGAGAGCTGGTCGGCGATTCGGCGACTTACTCTAAATCTCTTGTGATTTCTTCCGTACTATACGAAGGAATGGCCTTCATCCAGTCACGCGCCTAAGGCATCCCACTTCGGATAGCCGCATATGCACCAGGGGCTAGTACTTAGTCCTGCTACCTCTTGAGCACTGCGTCGGTTTTTCCCTTGAAGAGGAAAGGGTGATGCAGTAAAGTAGCGTAAGTATTTCCCTCAGTTTTTGAGAACCAAGGTATCAATCCACTAGGAGACCACGCTCAAGTCCCTTGTACCTACACAAACAAATAAGAACCTTGCAACCAACGTGATAAAGGGGTTGTCAATCCCTTCATGACCACTTGCAAAAGTGAGATCTGATAGAGATGATAAGATAATATTTTTGGTATTTTTATGATAAAGAGTGAAAGTAAAGATTGCAAAATAAACGGCGCCAGGAATAGCTAGTTGACGGGAGATTAATACGATGGAAAATAGACCCGGGGGCCATAGGTTTCACTACTGGCTTCTCTCAAGGTAACATAAGTATTATGGTGGGTGAACAAATTAATGTCGAGCAATTGATAGAATTGAGCATAGTTATGAGAATATCTAGGCATGATCATGTATATAGGCATCACGTCCGCGATAAGTAGATCGACTCCTGCCTGCATCTACTACTATTAGTCCACACATCGACCGCTATCCAGTATGCATCTAGAATATTAAGTTCATAAGAACAGAGTAACACATTAGGTAAGATGACATGATGTAGAGGGATAAACTCAAGCAATATGATATAAACCCCATCTTTTTATCCTCGATGGCAACAATATAATACGTGTCATTTCCCCTACTGTCACTGGGATCGAGCACTACAAGATTGAAACCAAAGCTAAGCACTTCTCCCGTTGCAAGAAAGATCAATCTAGTAGGCCAAACCAAACTAATAATTCGAAGAGACTTGCAAAGATAACCAATCATACATAAAAGAATTCAGAGGAGATTCAAATATTGTTCATAGATAATCTTGATCATAAACCCACAATTCATCGGATCTCGACAAACACACCGCAAAAGAAGATTAAATCGAATAGATCTCCAAGAGAATCGAGGAGAACTTTGTATTGAGATCCAAAAAGAGAGAAGAAACCATCTAGCTAATAACTATGGACCCGAAGGTCTGAGGTAAACTACTCACACATCATCGGAGAGGCTATGGTGTTGATGTAGAAGCCCTCTGTGATCAATGCCCCCTCCGGCAGAGCGCCGGAAAAGACCCCAAGATGGGATCTCACGGGTATAGAGAGTTGCGGTGGTGGAAATAGGGTTTCAACTCCTGTTCTGATATTTCCAGGGTATATGAGTATATATAGGCGAAAGAGGTCGGTCAGGAGAGCTACGAGCTGCCCACGAGGGTGGGGGCACGCCCAGGGGGGCAGGTGTGCCTCCCTGCCTCGTGGCCTCCTCGTTGATTGCTTGACATCCACTCCAAGTCCTCTGGATCACGTTTGTTCCGAAAATCACGTTCCCAAAGGTTTCATTCCGTTTGGACTCCGTTTGATATTCCTTTCCTTCGAAACACTGAAATAGGCAAAAAAAACAGCAATTTGGGCTGGGCCTCCGGTTAATAGGTTAGTCCCAAAAATAATATAAAAGTGTATAATAAAGCCCATTGAAGATCCAAAACAGATAATATAATAGCATGGAACAATAAAAAATTATACGTTGGAGACGTATCAAGTCCCACCGTCAAACTCCTATGGCTAAGTGAAAGTGATAAAGCCGCATAGTCTGATTGCCCGGTTCGCTGCGCAGACACCTCCTTCATGGACCAAGAAGTTGGGTCAAGTGTAATCGTGCGCTATTCCGAGCAACCCCGTAGCATCTACGTGGGGGATGAAGCCTACGACTAGCAAACTCTCAGAATATAAAATGGCCGCACAGGAGGAAAAATTCCAGATAAAAGCATACATATATTACAGGCCATGGTTCATAACACAAAGTGTGGATAAATATATTACATTCACTCAAACGTGATATCCTTTGAGCATTGGCCCTCTACTAATTGGGAACCCTCCAGGACGTCGTCAAAGTACCGCTCCGGCTTGCGGTGGTCCTTGCCTTCAGGTGGGCCCTCGGTCGCCACGACGGTGGCCTTCATCTTTGCCCAGTGCATCTTGACACGGGTAAAGGCCATCCGCGCACCCTCTATGCACGCCGAGTGCTTTACGGCCTCAACCCAGGGCAGCGCATCGATGAGTCGCTTCACCAGGCCGAAGTAGCTGCTCGGAATGGGTTCGGTCGGCCATAGCCGGACTATGACGTCCTTCATGGCAAGCTGGACATCCTATGCAGCTCCGCCAATTGCTTCATCTCGTTGTTCAAAAGCACCGGGTATTCTGGTGCTAGGAACTGTGACTAGAAGAGCTTCCCCATTGAGCTCCCCTCCTGTGCTCGGAAGAACGATGCATCGTCGGCAGCACTCCTCGAAAGATCCGCAAAGGCGTCTGGAGAACTCCACAGTCGAGTGAGCAAAGCATATCTTTGACCCCCCAAATAGACTCTGCAAGAGAAAGGGCTTACCAGACGCTATATGTTCGGCCTACCGAATCTCCTCCCGAGCACTCCGGGATTCGGTGCGTGCCTATTTGGCCTCTTGGAGGGCCTTGGTGAGATCGGCCGCCCGGGCCGTACTCTTCTCCTCCAAGGCCTCACACCAGTCGTAGGCATCCTTCAGCTCTTGCTCTACCTCGGTCACCCTCTCCTCATGCTGGCGGCGGCCGACCTGTTCGCCCATTAAATCCGCAGCCGCTTTGTCAGCGGCCGCCTTGCTCGCCTTTGCCTCCTCCTTGGCTTGGGCATGGGCGCTCTTGAGGGCCTCAACCTATGCCCCTACCTGCAATCATATTCATAGCAGACCATGAGCTTCACTCCTAATTTTCATATCACTTCAGGCATATAAGAGTTGTTTTAGACAAACCTTGCGCCTCATTGAACCGCTTGTTAATGCGGTCGATATCATCATCAGCCAACTTTCTGGGGGGTTGCCGCCAACAGGGAAGCCTATTATAAAATTGAAAAGTATGTCACCTCTTTCAACAAATATATTGTCCTCTATTTAGCTTTTTTCAAAACTGAACACAGTCTCAGGGGCTACTATCTATATACATGCATATTTCCTCCATATGAAAAGCGTCTAAGAGTATTACATCGCATACCTCGAAACCTGTTGGCAGGCTGGTGAAGGCTTCGTTCAGCCTGCTTTTGGCGGACTGAACCTTCTCAACCACCACACTCATCAGGGTGCGGTGCTCCTCCATGATGGAAGCACGTTGTAGTGCCTCCACCAGAGCGTTCGGCGCCTCCAGATTAGTGGATGTCGCCGCGAGAGTTGACGCTCCCACTCCTTCGAAGGGGGTTGCTCGCTCGATTTTGGAGCCATATGGGTCTCCAGAATAGTGTTCGGCTGGGGGCCGGACTGGTCAGGGCCCCCGCCGTCGGTCTCCATGGGGTTTGCGCCCCCATGTTCTCGGCAGCCAAGGCCTCAGGCACCGTATTGGCAGCCTCTCTCACCTCGCCGTGGACCGGAGAGGCCCTTCCGGACAACACCTCAGTGTCATCCGCGGCGGTTGGCAGAGAGGCTCGCGGAGGTGATTCGCTCTCCACCATCTCTAGTGCGAGAGAGTTCCCCTCAGATAGCGATGGTTGGGGGAGGTCGGGGGCTGGACTGAAACACACACAACATAATATGTTATATTAAAACCATAAAAGACCGGATCTCTGCAAAGTATCCTTTGACACTTATGATGTGGCCAGGGGCTTTTGCCTGGGGCGCCTCTTGGGGGTGTGTTCTGCATCTGTATCCAAACCATTCGAGAGGGTTATCTTCCCCCTCTTGAACGCCCCCTCCTCCGGGTCTGCGGAGGCTACCCTTTTCTTTTTCCTACCCTTGAGGGGAGAATCACTTTTCGCCTCCTCCTCCTCCTCCTCTTCGTCCTCATCTCCCTCGTGGGAGGAGGGGACTTCGGTCTCTCCGAACACTGCGTCTGAAGTACCCTTACAGCGGAGGCCGCCCTTGGCCTCCTTGCTCTTCTTCTTGGCCTTCTTCTCCGACGCCTGATAGGGCGCCGAAACTAGCATCCTCGTGAGCTGGGGTGTGGCCGGATCTTCAGGCAGCGGTGTCGGACACTTGATCCGCTCCGCCTTCGTTGTCCAGCCCTCTGAGAGGGACGAAAACTCATTATGCCTAAGAATTTATGGACCAGGTATATGTTAGAATAAAACGCTTACCGGAGTGGCCGGATTCGTGCTGTCAAGGACGATGTCTTCGGTCTTCTTCGGCCACGTCTTCTGGGCCTTGAAGAGTAGCTTCCAGATCTCTTAGTGTGTTGTGCCGAAGAAGCACCGCAGGGTCCGGGGACCTTCCAGATTGAACTCCCACATATGGAGAGGTGGAGTTGGCAGGGGAGGATCCGGCGAAAGAGTATCACCTCAATCATGTCAGTGAGACTGGTGTTCTTGTTTATAATGTTTTTATGCACTTTGCCGCATCAACACTTCCGTGGTCGACCCCCAGTCTAGACCCTTGTTGGTCCACGAAGCGAGCTGCATAGGGGTCCGGATCTGAACTCAGGAGTGGCCGCCCGCCTGGCACCGCGGGGTTCGGTGATATAGAACCACTCCTGCTGCCACACCTTGACGGTCTCCAAAAAGGCCCCTTTAGGCCAAGTATTGTTGGGGAGCTTGCTCACCATGGCACCGCTGCAGTCCGCATGCTGCCCGTCGACCACCTTCGGCTTCACATTGAAGACTTTTAGCCATAGGTCAAAGTGTGGGGGGATGCGGGGTAGTGCCTCGCACACGACGATAAATGCCGAGATGTGAAGGAAAGAGTTTGGGGCTAGATCATGGAAATCTAGCTCGTAGTAGAGCATGAGGTCACGGACAAAGGGGTGGAGTCGAAACCCTAGTCTGCGGAGAAAGTGGGGGATGAACACAACCCTTTTGCCGGGCTAGGGGGTGGGGATTACTTGCTCCTTGGCAGGGAGCCTGTGTGCGATGTCCGCAGACAAGTACCCCGCCTCCCAGAGGTCCTTTACATCCTTCTCTGTGACGGAGGAGGCCTCCCACTTGCCCTTCGAGCCAGATCAGGACATGGCTGGAGGGGTTGGTGGCGGTGGGAAAGATTGAAGCTTGGGTGCTGGAACTTGAGGATGGGAAAGCAGGAGAAGGAAGAAGGTGTGGGGAGAAAAGAGGGATCTTTATCCACTTATATAGGAAGTGAATATCAAGCCCCCCCTCAAGCCTTAAAACTTGCCTGTTCCCAAGGGGTCACGCGAATGGCACGGTTGGATTACCCAAACCCGTATTGATGGGGATCCCGCAATAAGCGGAAACAATTTCTGCTTTGACAAGACATGTCAATAGAGGCCGCGCCTCGAAATGCGAAGCGGGAGGCAACAACGGTTTGAAACATTAAAAAGGACAAATGTGGCGTTTCGTTGAAAAAGTTGTTAGTTGACAGACATTATTTTCGTTGAATATTTTGCCTTCGTGGTTAAGGGTTGTGACTGTTGTCGGATTTCGGGTTCCGGCAAAACCCTTGAGGTTCGAACACTGGGGTGCGCACGAAGATCTCTCCTCCCTCTAGCTCTCACCCTCACCGTGATCTCAAGGCTCAGCCCGTCGAGCCCACAGAACAAGAGACACAAGGTTTATACTGGTTCGGGCCGCCGAGGTGGTGTAATACCCTACTCCTGTGTGGTGTGGTGGACTGCCTCTCGGGCTAAGGATGAATAGTTACAAGGGAAGAACAGCCTCCTGAGGAGAGGTGCTCTTGTGCTCGGAGAGCTCATGTGGTTGAGGGTGATCCATCCTTGCTATGATGGTGGCTAGTCCTATTTATAGAGGCCAGGGTCCTCTTCCCGAATATTGAGTGGGAAGGGATGCCACAACAGCAAAATTCGAAGGGAGACAACTAGTACAAGTTATCCTGACCAAAGGTGGTCTTCGCCTGCCAAAGGCTCTGGTGGTGACACCATCTTGGGCTCCATGGTGACCTCCGTCCTGCCATCCTGCTAGTCTTGGTCTCGTTGCACCGATATGCCAACCTTTGCCTAATGCCTCGGGACTCCTCGCCTGCGCTTGCCTCTTTAGCATGCGCGCGCTGGCGCCCGCCTGGCGCCCACCTGGCCCCGGTCGTCATGGCTTACGTCACAGGAACCTCGCGAGGTGCCCCCTACCTTGATCTCTCTTCCCCTCGCGAGCCAGCCTGGTGACGCTACCCCCGAGGAGGTATTGTGTCGTCCGCCTCGCGAGGCTTGGCCCCTCGCGAGGGTCTTGAGTGTTTGCTGGTGAAGATGTGACGTACGGGGCCGCTGGTGGAGCCACGCCGTGGGCTGCAGGTAGGCAAGTATGGGGAACCCCGTTCCCAGGATGCCGATAGTAGCCCCCGGGCCCAAGGCGCGCTCGGACTTGGCTTCAAGGCAAAGCCAAAGGGCAAGTGCGGAGCGCCACGGGCCCCAACAGCCTGCGGCCTCGCTTGACGCATGGCGATTGATTGGACGTGGGTGTCTCCACTTCCCCACGCTGCCTCGGCAACTGCCCGACTTGACGAGTCCTTGCTGCATGCATAGAAAAATCATCATTACGTGTGATCATGGGGATCGCTGGTTGGCCTTCTCCCGCTATAAATGAGGAGGGGACGGAGCCCCCGCCGCTCATCTCTTCCTGCTCCGCTCGCTTCTTCTCCCTTGTTTCATTGCTAGTAGCGACACTCATGGCGCCGATAAGGAGGTTCTCGGCCGCAGAGAAGGGAAAAACCCCCCGCGACGAGCCAGGGGCCACTCCCGCCTAAGAAGAGGCTGGCCCATCGCCGCGACGTAGTCGTGAGACCGAAGGTGTCGAGGCCTTGGTGCGAGTGGCCACCTCCCGGGTATTCGCTGCCTCTGTACGCCCAAGCTGAGGGCTCCGGAGGAAGAGGCGACGAGGCGCGCCGCCCACACCGCGGCCATGGTCGCCGTGCCGTGGTGATGCACACCGTCACCCCAGGAGCCCACGTCGCGGACTCCTCGCGTGAACTCGTGATGTGAGCGGCGATGCCTCCGCGCACTTGGATTCGCTTTCCGCAGTTCTTCTCTGCTGAGATGCCGCCGAGGGGCCCCCTCGAGCTTTGGCTGCAGCACGCCGACTGTGACGCCCCGGCGACTGGAGCGGAAGTTGAAGCCGTCTCCTCCATCAAGATCTTCATGACCCGTGGCTGGGGCGAGGTTGCTCAAGTCTACCATGCGGAAGGCGCCCTCGCCATCCAATTCGAGTATGACGGCGCCTCCACGATGTTCTTGAAGGTCTTCGACGCGGAAGGCCGCCGCTTGGAGTGCTGCCCTGGAGAGGGTCATAGGGACGCGGCAGCGACCAACGCCAAGCCTGCCGCTGGCTTCGCCAGCAGCTCTTCCAGCAGTAGCGGCGACGCTTTGGAGTCCAGTGACTCTCCTGAGCCCTACGAGACTCCGGAGATGAGCGACGACAGCGACGTGCCCCCGAGGTCTCGCCGGGCCCAGAGCAAGGCCGCAGCGTCCAGCCGCCGCCGTCACTGATCTGGATGGGGTTGGCGCCGGCCTCCCGTGGCCCACTGTTGATGATGGCGTCGGCCGCGCTGGCGCGTGTAGATAGGGCTCCTAGAAACTCCCTTCTTTTGTTCCCTGGGAGGAATCGAGATGAACCACGTGGGGGCGTGTAAAGGGTCTGTAATGTCTTCTGTTCATATTATCCTTATTATGAAAATTTGTGAGCGCGTGTCCTGTTTTGGCTCGGGCTCCCCTCTCCAACCCCGCGGCGGTTTGGTGCTCTACGCCGACAGGTCCCGGTCCCCAGGCAGGCTGCAGCCGTCGCTGGTATGCCAGGTCGCGATGCCGTGGTCAAGGCCAGGAGGTGAGCAACCCGAGGTCCAGTAAGAGCTCCTGAGGTGCGATGCTCAAGAGGTCCCCTTTAGCGCACAAGCAACCACCAAGAGGTAGGAAAGGAGGCGACGTCGCCGTAACAGGGTTGCACAAGTGAGAATTCTATGCCATAGCGCTTGGTCGATCCGGGCGCGAAACTTATCTTGGCAATCCAGAGCCGGTTCCTTATGCTGCGCCAGACTCACGCGTCGACGGCCGCGAGTCAGATCTCGACCGCTCAGATTTGTCGACGTTGCAGGGATGGAACCAAGCACAAGCGCCGTGCCAGCGTGAGTAGCTCCCGTGGTGGGTGACAATCAAGCAGGTGATAACCATAGATAGATTATGCATGGAAAGCAAACTAGATTAGGTAAATGCAAGAACGATACATGCCACTGGGTCAGACCCGAGCGGCCTGGGGATGATGCAGCCTGAGGGGCGCCCCCAGCAGAGTAAGCTAAAGACGTAAAAGGATACAGGTCGCAGGGACAGGCCCACACGGTCTGGGAATGATGCAGCCCAGGGGGCGCTCCCAGTTGAATAAACTTGGAAAATGTCACCTCGTTCCATTGTTGAAGGGATGTTGGGGTAGCTGAGGATGCGTGGCGAAGGGGTTGCTCCTCACGAGCCATCGGGGTCCTGAGCCTCGGGAGGCTCTGGGGGTCCAGGCGGTTCCTCGGGGACCGTCTCCATCTCCGCCAGGACTGCGTGATGCCTGGTCTCCTGAGCCGCCAGGATGCTCCGCAGGTTGCGCTAGAAGGCGGCTGCCATGCTCGGCAGGCCGAATGGCATGCGAACATAGCTGTGAGGTGGGCCCTCGCAATGTCCCACGCGCGAAGGCCAGAAGAGCTCCTGAGATGCGGCCCTGTTGAGCCCTTGGATGTCAATGCAGACTCGCAGCTCGCCATCCTCGCCTAGATGGGGAGCCGCGCCAGGTGGGCGGCGATCGCCGCGCATGGCCCTTGCATCCTGCAGCTCGTGAGTTGTCTTGGCGATGAACTCCTGAGCGTCGGGCGCTCCTCGCCCGGTGTCCTCCTCAGGGAGACATGTTGCAAAGCACGCCTCCACGTGGTGCCCGAGCGCCTCCCTCGTGATGTTGGCTAGGTCTGAGGCCCTCCAGAAGAGAGCCCTCGAGCCCTGCTCAAGGAGGGTGCCGGGCACGCCTTCCTATGCGAGGGAGGGAGGCGTGCCAGGCGCGAGCGCCGATCCTGACCTGGCACCTCTAGAGGCGGCGCTCCCCTGAGGCCCTGTGCGGAGTAGTTGCTTCTTCTTCTTGGGGATGGCCTCAGGAGGGTACTGCGCACCGTCGTTGTCGGGGTCTTTGATTGCTGCGGCTTGGAAGGCACGCTCGAGGGAGCACACTGCATCTCTTTCTTCGCAGGGGATTGTTATGATCCCGCCGCTTCCTAGCATCTTGAGGACGTTTTAGCCGTGGTGGGTCACTGCCATGAACTTGGCCAGGGCCGGATACCCAATGATGGCATTATACGGTAGACGAATGTGATCGACCTCGAAGTTGATGAGCTCGGTGCGGTAGTTGTCGCGCTGTCCGAAGTTCACAGGGAGGCGGACCTGCCCTATCGGGGTGGTGGAGCCGTCGGTCACTCCTGAGAAGGGCTTGGTGGGCTGAAGCTGATCATATGGCACTTGAAGGCTGTCGAATGTCTCAACGGACAGGACATTAAGCCCTGCGCCGCCGTCAATCAGGGTCTTGGTGACTTGTATGTTGCTGATGAAGGGTGAGCAGAGCATTGGGAGGGCGCCAGCGATGGCCGCGCACTTGAGCTGGTCCGCCGAGCTGAAAGCGATGGCGCACTTGGACCACCTGAGCAGGCGCGTGGCCTCAAGCCTGGGAAGGGCTGCGTTCACCTCGCGAGCAAACTGCTTGAAGATACGGTGAGAAGCGGGGCCTGAGCTCCGCCCAAGATGCAGGCGATAGCACGCGGTTCCTGGAAGGCCCCGGCCCCCTATCCTGATGGTGGTCGTCGTTCCTTCTTGGTGGTGGCGGTAGCGGAGGAAGACCAGCGTTGCCCTAAGGGCGGTCCATGAGAGGCTGATCCCTCCAGGCGCCCTCATGAGGCTGGTCCTGCAAGCGGTCCTCGCAAGGCCGGTCGCGCCACACCTAGCGTGGGCCGCGATCGTCCCAGCATCCTCCGCCTCGTCCTCCTCCTCGGCCGTAGCCCCGGTCGTTGCGCTCGGGGCATCGACCGAAGCATCCATCTCGAATGGCCCTGAGATCTTGACAGTCGTTGGTGTTGTGGCTGTGTACGTTGTGGAAGGCGCAGAAAGGTCGGCTGCTTTTGGACGACTCGGGATGGTCCCGGCCGCTATGCAGCTTCGCTGCGAGCACGGCTACTCCCTTGCGCTTCACGTCCTTGGCCTTGGATTTCTTCTCCTCCGGGTCGGTACCTGGGAGCTCGAGGAGGGAAAGGCTCCCCTCCTCAACTCTTGCGCACTTGGTCGCTAGGTTGAACAGCTCCAAAGCCGTGCATAGCTCCTCGTGGATGACGAGCTCCTGCTTCATCTTGACGTTGCGTACGCCATCAGAAAACGCCAAAATGATGGCCTCATCCGTCACCTTGGGGATCTTGAGGTGAACGTTGTTGAAGCACTAGATGTACTTCTGCAGGGTCTCTCTTGGCTGCTGCTTGATGTGGTGTAGGTCACCCGCGGCCGGAGGGCGTTCGCGAGTGCCCTGGAAGTTGGCAACGAAGCGGTCGCACATCTCGCCCCAGGAGGAGATCGAGCCCGGGGGCAGGTTCAGGAGCCACGAGCGAGCACCATACTTGAGAGCCATGGGGAACCAGTTCGCCATGACTTTTTCGTCGCTGTTGGCCGCCTTGATGCGCAGCTCATAGACATGCAAGAACTCTGCGGGGTCAGGGGTGCCGTCGTAGCAAGGAGGCAGGTCCGGCTTGAACTTGCCCGGCCAGGCGACGGTACGCAACTCAGGAGTGAAGGCGCGGCAGCCTGTCGTGGCCACCAGGGCCCTTTGCTGATGCGGAGCCTGCCCTTGATGCCCGTGCACTGCCACTGCAGGCGGCACGCGGTCTTGTCGCGGTGGCGCTAGAAGAGCGGGAGCATTCTCTTGTGGTCGGGGAACTTCTTGGCAGCTTCCTTATTCTCGCGCGGGCGCCGACGCGGTGGGTCGCGCCGAGGGGCCACGCGCCTTGGCACCAGAGCACCGTCTTGGTGCAAAGGTGGTGGAGGCGCTCCGTGAGCCAGGTCACCCGTAGCTGGCGGAGGGCGAGGCAGCGAGAGGGATGCGCGGGGGAGCCCCCTGCGGCGCTGACGAGCTCAGCGATGCGGTCCAGCCAGTCCTCGTAGAGGTCGTCGACTGGGTGGTAGCGCAGGAGCTCGCGTGCCATGAGCAGCGCGGCCTACGCGTCTGTAGGTGCGCGACGTGTGTGGGACGACGAGCCGGCCGGAGTCAGCGACGGGGTGGCGGTGCGGCCGTCCTGCCACACCGAGGGGTGCAGCAAGGACGCTTGCTACTCGTTTCCCGCTGGGCCGGTGGCGGCATTGGCGGCGGGCGACGGGGAGGCCCGCCGACAGGAGCTGTCTGAGCGACGAGGAAGGCGAGGGTGGCCCGGCGCTCAGCGCGGGCTCGACGAGCATCCGCCATGGATGTGACGAAGCGATGGGACACGGATCGGCGGAAGGAAAGCTTCGGCGCACCCCTACCTGGCGCGCCAAATGTCGGATTTTGGGTTCCAGCAAAACCCTTGAGGCTCGAACACTGGGGTGCGCATGAAGATCTCTCCTCCCTCTAGCTCTCACCCTCACCGCGCTCTCAAGGCTCAGCGTGTCGAGCCCACAGAACAATAGACACAAGGTTTATACTGGTTCGGGCCACCGATGTGGTGTAATACCCTACTCCAGTGTGGTGTGGTGGACTGCCTCTCAGGCTGAGGATGAACAGTTAGAAGGGAAGAACAGCCTCCTGAGGAGACGTGCTCTTGTGCTCAGTGAGCTTGTGTGGTTGAGGGTGATCCGAATGATCCGTCCTTGCTATGATGGTGGATAGTCCTACTTATAGAGGCCCTGGTCCTCTTCCCAAATATTGAGTGGGAAGGGATGCCACAACAGCCAAATTCGAAGGTAGACAACTAGTACAAGTTATCCTGACCAAAGGTGGTCTTCGCCTGCCAAAGGCTCTGGTGGTGATGCCGTCTTGGGCTCCATGGTGACCTCCATCATGCCGTCCTGCTGGTCTTGGTCTCGTTGCACCGATATGGCAACCTTTTCCTGATGCCTCGGGACTCCTCGCCTGCGCTTGCCTCTTTAGCACCAAAGAGGAAACGAGGACACTGCGCGTTGGCGCCCGCCTGGCCCGGGTCGTCATGGCTTATGTCACAGGAACCTCGCGAGGTGCCCCTTGCCTTGATCTCTCGGCCCCACGCGAGCCAGCCTGGTGAGGCTACCACCGAGGAGGTCTTGTGTCGTCCTCCTCGTGAGGCTAGGCCCCTCGTGAGGGTCTTGAGTGTTTGCTGGTGAAGATGGGCCATATGGGGCCGCTGGTCTACCACGCCGTGGGCCGCAGGCAAGCAAGTCTGGGGACCCCCTTTCCCAGGATGCCGACAACTGCCATGCAGAGCCGGATACAATTCTTTTATTCAGAAGATTGCTTTGAAGTATTCTGGAGGAGGAACCCGCCTTGCAATGCCGAAGATAATTTGCGTGCCAAACATATCGTCATTGAAGACTGGTTCAGGGGCTACTGAGGGAGTCCTGGATTAAGGGGTCCTCGCGTGTCCGGGCTATGTGACATGGGCCGGACTTATGGGCCGTGAAGATACAAGGTAGAAGACCTTTCCCCGTGTCTGGATGGGACTCTCCTATGCGTGGATGGCAAGATTGGTGTCCGGATATGTAATTTCCTTCTTTTGCAAGCCGACACTGTACAACCCTAGTCCCCTCCCGTGTCTATATAAGTTCGAGGGTTTAGTCCGTAGAGGCTATCAGAATTCATATATGCAAGACATCTAGGGTTTAGCCATTACGATCTTGAGGTAGATCAACTGTTGTAACCCCTATACTCATCAAAGTCAATCAAGCAGGGAGTAGGGTTTTACCTCCATTAAGAGGGCCCGAACCTAGGTAAACACCATGTCCCCTTTGTCTCCTGTTACCCTCAATCCTCAGACGCATAGTTCAGGACCCCCTACCCGAGATCGACCGGTTTTGACACCGACAGCAAGCCATATAGAATAAATGGATCTTCAAGAAGAAGACTAACGCTGATGGTAATGTTACTGTCTATAAAGCTCGACTTGTCGCAAAAGGTTTTCGACAACTTCAAGGAGTTGACTACAATGAGTGAGGGAGTCCTGGATTAGGGGGTGTCCGGATAGCCGAACTATCACCGTTGGCCGGACTCCAAGACTATGAAGATACAAGATTGAAGACTTCGTCCCGTGTCCGGATGGGACTTTCCTTGGCGTGGAAGGCAAGCTTGGCAATCCGGATATGTAGATCTCCTACCATTGTAACCGACTCTGTGTAACCCTAACCTATCCGGTGTCTATATAAACCGGAGGGTTTTAGTCCGTAGGGGATCTAACAACAATCATAACATAGGCTAGCTTCTAGGGTTTAGCCTCCTTGATCTCGTGGTAGATCTAATCTTGTACTACCCATATCATCAATATTAATCAAGCAGGAGTAGGGTATTACCTCCATCGAGAGGGCCCGAACCTGGGTAAAACATCGTGTCCCTTGTCTCCTGTTACCATCCACCTAGACGCACAGTTCGGGACCCCTACCCGAGATCCGCCGGTTTTGACACCGACATTGGTGCTTTCATTGAGAGTTCCCGTGTAAATGCCGCCAGGAAGGATGCCTCATCCGTCTTTAACGACGATACTATCGCCAAAGGAGCCTTGGCCACTGGTCAGACGCTTCGGCTAGGTGTTTTTCTTATGACCGCCAGTTCGGCCACCGCGCCGACGATGACCTCTCGAGTCATCGAAACCAATCTTCACGTTAATTCGAAACTTGCCGAATAGTTAGATCCGATCGAGCTCTCCTCCGTAAATGAGCTCTTGGATCGCATCGCCGCCCTGGGAGTCGCCACAGACTACGACCGGATCGGGCCTAAAACCGATCTGAGAGTGATCAACTCTCCCCAGGCTACCCATCATGTTGCTGTGATAGAGGAGCAATACAGCGACTCTTCTTCTATCTTAAGGACTAGCTACGTCCGGATTCCCGATCCCTCCATGCCGGATTCCCGCAGAGGGACGGATGTCGATCAAGCCCTGAACTTAAAGTCAGGCGGCGGGTTGGATTCATCGGATAGCATTCAAAAATCCAAACTTCCAAGTTCGGAAACTTCTCGGCCCCTGAGTCTTAAATTGGACGGGGTTCCGAATCTAGTTCCACCCGCCCACCCAAATATTAGCGATCTATCCCGAATTCGGCAATAGCCAGCTCAAACAGTACATCATTACTAGGCCATATTGCTCCTGGTTATGGACAGGATAAAGGACTGCCAGAGGAGGACGCAATCTCACTTTTCTGCAATAATTGCACGGACAAGGGAATCCTAAACGCCATAAGTCGTCGTGAAATTACACGCTTTGCTGACTTGGTGACCATAGTACAAAAGTACTGTGCGATGGAGAGTGCTTGGAAAACCGAAAGTAAATTTTGGGATAATCCGGCCCCGAATACATCCCTAGTCCGAAATAAAAGGGTGCATCACTACCAAGCACCTGGGTTAAACACCAAAAAACCAAAACCCCCTAAAGGGTACGGAACTGTACTAGAGGGTTGGCTAAACGGACCCTGCAAAATTCATAGCATAGAGGGCGCCACTCCAACTCATAGCCTTCGAGCATGTTGGATACTACAGCAGGTGGCCAAAAGTGGCGAAGAGCTTCTAGCTTCGTATCAAATTTCAGCCCAAAGAACACCAAAGACGGTGTTAACAGTCTTCGAGACTTTCGCATCAAATAACATGCGGGACCGAACACTCCGCAAACATGCCGAAGTCTACCAAGAAGCAACAAAAAATCAAAGGAGTGACACTACTATTACCATTAATCCCACAGATGAACCCAAATTACGAACAGACCGAGGCACCGGCACTGGTCCTCGGTCCAATAGTGGACGGCTTTCGCCTTACTAAGGTACTCATGGATGGCGGCAGCGGACTAAACCTCATCTACGAGGAAACCCTCCGAAAAATGGAAATAGACTGGAACCGCATTGAGCGACGCAACACAACCTTTAGAGGAATAATCCCTAGCCAGGAAGCATGCTGCACAGGAAAAATCACACTGGACGTAGTGTTTGGTTCGCCGGACAATTACAGGACCGAAGAGGTAACATTTCAAGTGGCCCCGTTCAGCAGCGGATATCATGCTTTATTAGGGCGAGAGGCATTCACAATTTTTCAAGCTATACCCCACTATGGGTACATGAAGCTTAAAATGCCCGGACCTAACGGAATCATCACTCTCGCTAGTGATCCGAACATAGCACTCCGCGCCGAAAACAAGACAGCCGCACTAGCCCTCGAGGCACTATCTCGAAGCCCTAGCGGCGAAGAACTCATCATGCGATGCGCCCACGGTGAATGTGGATGATGTGATACTTGATAAAAGATCCAAGTCCACCTCTTTTAAACTAGCGAATGAAATAGTCAAATTCCAAGTCCACCTAACGGACCTCGCAAAGACGGCCTCCATTGGGGCACAATTAAACCTCGATGTAGACGCCAAGACTACGAGAATTTCTACGAGAAAATCTGGACATTTTTGCTCGGCACCCTTGGACATGCCAGGAATCCCACGTCGGCTGGCCGAAAGCACAGCCTAAATATCCTAAAAGGATTCAAGCTACCAAACAGGCTCTTGGCGCTTTTCCGAACCCAAGAGACAGGCCATGGGAGAAGAGCTAGCCAAACTTCCGAAGCCGGATTCATCGGAGATATAAAACATCCAGATCGCTAGCAAACCTGGTGATGGTACCAAAGAAGGATAAATCGGCGCCTATATGTCGACTTTCAAAGACCTTAATAAGGCTTGCCCAAAGGATCCCTTCCTCCCTTGCATTAATCAAATTATCGACGCTACAAAGAGGACACGACTCATTGTGCTTCCTCGACGACATACTCCGGCTACCACCAAATCAAGATGGCGGAGCTGCACCAAGCTGCAACAAAGATTCATCACTCCATACGGCCCATTCGCTTCAACACAATGCCCTTCGGGCTCAAGAACGCCGGCGCAAATATATCGCAAGATGATTCAGACATGTCTGGCAAACCAGTTCGGCAAAACAGTAGAAGCATATGTAGATGACATGGTCGTCAAATCCAAGCATGTCGAAACTATAGTAGACGACTTGAGGCTCACATTCGACAATCTTCAAAAATATGACATTAAGCTCAATCCGGAAAAATGCGTCTTCGGTGTTCCAGCCGGAAAGCTCCTGGGCTTCATTGTGTCCGGTAGAGGAATTGAAGCAAACCCATCCAAGATCCGAGCTCTGTCACAATTGGATATTCCAAAGGACCTCAAACAAATACAAAAATTGACTGGATGCGTAGCGGCTCTAAGCCACTTTATTTCTCGTTTGGGAGAAAAGGCGTTACCCCTTTACCGCCTCCTCCGGCAAGACCGAACACTTCGAGGATGAGATACGCCACGGCCGGACTCGAAGAAATAAAAGCCATATTGGCAAAAAAATCCGGTCTGGCCACGCCCAACGTATTAACCAATGCTATTATATATCGCCGCAACACATCAAGTTGTCAGCGCGGCGCTCGTCGTCGAACGAGAAGCGGACGGACACCGGTTCCCTCTTCAAAAACCGGTTTATTATGTGTCCACTGTCCTAACTCCTTGCAAGTCCTGGTACCGACATTATCAAAAGATAGCATACGCGGTGTTCATGGCATCTCGGAAGCTACGACACTACTTTCAAGAGTGTTCAATAATGGTAGCCTCCGAAGTACCTCTTAACAACATTATAAACAACCGCGACGCGACGGGCCGGATTGCTAAATGGGCCATAGAGCTCCTTCCATTCGACATAACCTATAAGCCACGACGAGCTATTAAGTCGCAGGTTTTGGCCGACTTCGTGGCCGAATGGACCGGCCGAACTCCCTAAAGAGTACGGCGATACTCCAATTGGATCATGCACTTTGACGGCTCCAAAATGTTGGCGGCTGGGTCGGCGTCGTTCCGACGTCCCCAACCGGGGACACAGTCCAATACGTCCTTCGAGATAATGTATACGGACTCCAACAACGCGGCCGAATACGAGGCCCTTCTCGCACGGCCTCCGGATGGCGGTCTCCATGGGCATTAAACGCCTAGAGGTGCGCGATTCGAACCTCGCGATATCTCAAATAAACGGAGACTTTGATGCCAAAGATCCGAAAATGGCAGCGCATCGCAACGCCGGGTCCTAAAAATGTCAAGACGGTTCAAGGGCTCGAATTTCATCATATAGCCCGGGATAACAACCAGGCGGCGGACATATTGGCACGCATCGATGCAAAACGTGATGCCGTCCTGCCCAACATCTTCCTGGAACGGCTGTTCAGGCCATCCGTACTATGGGAAGGGGAGTCCGAAAATAACAATCCGGACCCAGCCGCACTGCCTGACACCGAACACTCTGACACAATCGGAGGCTTTGCCACCGAGATAACAACCTCCGCTCACGAAATAATGGCGGTCATCGCCTGCGGATGTAATCCATTCCTAGCCTACCTAACTAGGCAGGAACTCCCGAAGACCAAAATGAGGCTCATCGCATAGTACGGCAATCCAAAGCCTATAAAGTCCATGAGGGAGAGCTCTATAAGAGAAGCACAACAGAGTCCTTCAAAGGTGTATCTCCAAAGAGGAAGGCGAAACCTCTGGCTGAAATTCATGCCGGACTGGGTGGGCACCACGCCGCAGACGGGCCCTCGTAGGCAAGGCCTTCCAGACAGGATTTTATTGGCCGACGGCCCGGCAGATCTGTGAGGATTTAGTCCAACGATGCGTCGGTTGCCAGCCTTTTTGCTAACCAAAGCCACATGCCACCCACCGCCCTCAAAACTATACCCATCACCTGGCCGTTCGTGGTCCAGGGGCTTGACATGGTTGGACCCCTTAAGGGAGGAACCCACAAGCAAAAATACCTATTGGTCATGGTGGATAAATTCACCAAATGGATAGAGGCCAAGCTCGTTAAACGGCCGAATCCGGACGGTGATAGACTTCATATCGGGGTAGTGCACCGTTACGGTGTCCCCCACAGTATCATCGCGATAACGGCACCACCTTCACGGCCGATGAGGTCAAATTATGGTGCAAAAACATGGGCATCAAGCTCGACACGCCTCAGTCTATCACCTCAAACCAACGGCCAAGTCGAGCGAGCAAACGGTCTAATCATGAGCGGCATTAAACCCAGACTAGTGCGGTCCCTCAAGGAATCTAACACGCACTGGGTTGAGGAGCTCGACTCCGTACTCTGGGGGCTGCGAACCACGCCGAATCGTACTACCAGATTCACACCATTCTTTATGGTGTACGGCGCAGAGGCAGTTGTCGGCGTTCTAGGAATGGGGGTCCCCAGACTTGCCTGCCTGCGGCCTGCGGCGTGGCTCAAAGGAGGCCTAGGATAGCCCATCTTCACCAACACAAGCTCAAGACCCTTGCGAGGGGCCAAGCCTCGCGGGGCGGACGACCAGGAGCTTCCTCAGGCACGGCCTCGTCAGGCTGGCTCATGAGGAGGCGGAGAGTTCAAGGCAGGGTACCTCGCGAGGTGCCCATGACGCAAGCCATGATTTACCAAGGGCGCCACCGGGCGCCAGCCCACGCAGCGTCCTCCTTTCCTCTTTGGTGCAAAGGGAGCAAGCGCGACGAGAGCATCAAGCAAAGGCATCCGCTTGGTGCAACAAGACCAAGACCAGCCCCAACGGCTGGAAGGAGTCATCGTGGAGCCCAAGCAAAGGCGTCATCACCAGAGCCTTTGGCAGGCGAGGACCAACTTTAGTCAGGATAAGTGTACCCGCTATTCCCCTTCAAAATGGCCAATTGTTGGCGCCCTTCCCGCTCAATATTTGGGAAGAGGCCCAGGGCCTCCGTCTATATAAGTAGAGCTAGCCACCATAGTAGGAGGAGAGAAGAGATCAAGACGATCAGCATTCAGAGAAGGAGATAAGGACGACTGGAAGGTGGGCATTTGGAATCCAGAGAGAGAGAGAGAGAGAGAGAGAGAGAGAGAGAGAGAGAGAGAGAGAGAGAGAGAGAGACCCGATCCTCAAGCTACAGCGACGGGATACCACTTAGTAGTTCATCGCACCCACCAAGGACAGACCCTCGCGAGGCTGTTCCTCCCTGTACTGTTCCTCAATAGCCCCAGAGGCAATCCACCACACCACAAACTAGATTAGGGTATTACACCACAACGGTTGCCCGAACTAGTATAAATCTTGCGTCTCTTGTGTTGTTCTTTCTAGTAGTTTAGGTCCCTGCGAGTCGGCGAGGTACGAGACGGTGGAGGGTTGGATCTCCGCGCGCACCCCAGAGTTCGAACCTCAAGGGTCTGCCGGAACCCGAAATCCGACATTTGGCGCGCCAGGTAGGGGTGCGCCGGAATCTGCCTTTCGTCGCCTCGTTCTTCCCCGACCACCGCATAACCATGTTCGACGCCGTCGGGCCAGCGCCCGAGCGCCGAGCCGCCCTCCTCCCACGCCGCCTGCACGGCTCCCGTCCGGTGGGCGTCCTCGCTGCTGCTTCGTCACCGCCGTCAACGCCGCCACCGGCCCGGGGAAACGAGCAGCAAGCGCCGCCCCAAAGACTCCGTCCATGAGGCGGACGGCCGCACCGCCACGCCTTCGCTCACCCTGCTGGTTTCGCCACGCGCGCTTCGCGCGCCATGGAGGCCCGAAAGGCGCCATCGCGCTAACGAAGCTCTGCGCTACCGCCCGTCGGCAGCGTCACGAAGAATGGCTCGACCGAGTCGCCGAGCTCGTCGCTGCAGAGGCGAGGCGTCGTCCGTCTGCTTCTGGCGCACCCGCCGCTGGAGATGAAGCTCCGGGCGCCCAGCCGCCTCCTCCTCAAGACGGCGCCCAAGGCGCGCGGTCTCGGCGGAACCCGTTCGCCAGCGCCGGGCGCGGCAAGAGCAGAGCTGCCAAGAAGTTCCTCGCCCGCAAGAAGCTGCCCGAGCGCTCCCCGCTCCAGCACGTCAAGACCCTGCGCTGCCCCCAGCCGCGGCGCAGGGAGGTCCACAAGACCAAGCTCTCTGCCGTCTGAGGCCCCCCGCGGCCACGGAGGGCTGCCGCGCCTTCACCTCCGAGCTGCGCAGCGTCAAATGGCCCGCCAAGTTCAAGCCAGACCTGCCTCCACGCTATGACGTCACCGCCGACCCTACGGAGTTCCTCCAGCTCTACGAGCTGGGCATCGAGGCTACCAACGGGGATGAAAAGGTCATGGCGAATTGGTTTCCCATGGCGCTCAAGGACGGGGCCCGCACCTGGCTCCTGAACCTGGCCCCAGGCACGATCTCTTCCTGGGCCGAGATGCGTACCCGCTTCATCGCCAACTTCCAAGGTACTCGCGACCGGCCACCCGCCGTGAGCGACATGCGTCGAATCAAGCAGCAGCCAGGGGAAACCCTGCAAAAGTACATCCAGCGCTTCAACAACGCGCGCCTCAAGATCCCCAGGGTGACGGAGGAGGCCATCATCTCTGCCTTCTCCGACAGCGTGCGCGACGTCAAGATGAAGGAGGAGCTGGCGATGCATGAAGATCTGTGCACCTCCCTGGAGCTGTTCAACTTGGCGACCAAGTGCGCCCGAGGCTGAGGAGGGGCGCCTCTCCCTCCTCGAGCTGCCTGCCGCGGATCCCGAAGAGAAGAAGTCCAAGGCTAAGGACGTGAAGCGCAAGGGGGCTGCCGTGCTCGCGGCTGAACCAGACACCAAGCGAGGCAGAGATCAGCTCGAGTCCTCCAAGGGCAGCCGGTACTGTGTGTACCACGACCTCCACACCCACAACACCAATGAATGTCAAGAGCTCCGGGCCGTGAGCGAAGGAAGGGTCGGCAGACGCCCCGAGCGCAGCGACTGGGGCTACGGCCGAGGAGGAGGAAGGAACGCAGGACGCTGGGAAGACCGCGGCCCGCGCCAAGGGTGGCGCGACCAACCTCGCGAGGACCGCTGGCAAGACCCACCTCGCGAGGGGGGCTTTAGGGATCAGCCTCGTGAGGATCGCCCGCAAGGGAACACAGGCCTCCCTCCGCTGCCGCTGCCGCCAAGGAGAATCGAAGATCGTCATCAGGACGAGGGGGCTGGGGGCTTCTAGGAAGCGCCAGGCGATCGCTTTGCATCTGGGTGGAGCTCAAGCCCCAGCCTCTCACGGCATCTTCAAGCAGTTCGCCCGCGAGGTGAATGCAGTCCTCCCCAAGCTCGAGTCCACGTGCCCTCTCAAGTGGTCAGCATGCGCCATCACGTTCAGCTCAGCGGATCAGCTCAAGTGCGCAGCCACAGCCGGAGTTCTCCCGATGCTTTGTTCCCCAATCATCAGCAATGTGCTAGTCATGAAGACCCTCATCGACGGCGGAGCAGGGCTCAACGTCCTGTCCGTGGAGACATTCAACAATCTTCAAGTGCCTTACGATCACTTGACTAACCAAGCCTTTCTCCGGGGTCACCGACGGCTCCACGGTCCCGATCGGGCAGGTCCGCCTTCCTGTCACCTTCGGGGCCCGCGACAACTACCACACCGAGCTCATCGACTTCGACGTCGCCCACATTCGCCTGCCGTACAACGCCATCCTCGGGTACCCAGCGCTGGCCAAATTCATGGCCGTAACCCACCATGGCTACAACATCCTCAAGATGCCAGGAAGCGGCGGAGTCATCACGGTGCCCTGTGAAGAGAGAGACGCAGTGTGCTCCCTGGAGCGAGCTTTTCAAGCCGCATCACTGGAAGACCCAGACCACGGCAGCAGGAGGCCTCCTGAGGCCGCACCCAAGGAGAAGAGCACATCGACCGACCCGGCTCTTCAAAAGACAGGCCCCTCAGGGCCCGCATCGGGCCAGGGGGAGCCTCCTTCCATCACATAGGAAAGCGCGCCCGGCGCCTTCCTCAGGCAGGGCTCGGGGGCTCTCCCCTGGAGGGCCGCCGACCTCACCAAGGCCTCGAGGGAGGCGCTTGGGCACCACGTGGAGGCGTGTTTGAAGCACGCTTCCCATAGCGAGCAAGACCAGGAGGACAGAACCCTCAAGAGTTCATCAGCCAAGGCCATTCAGAGCTGCTGAGTCAAGGGTCATGAGGGCAGCCGCCCTACCGCTGTGGCCCCCCATCCAGGCGAGGATGGTGGGCTGCAGCGTCTGCATCGACATACCGAGGCTCAACCGAGCCACATCTCAAGAGCGCCTCGGCCCTAAGCGAGTGGGGCGTTGCGAGTCCGCCCCACGACTACGTCACGCATGCCTTATGGCTCGCCAAACGCGGCTACCGCGTGCCGGCGTCTCATGAGGACCATCACGGAGGCTCAAGAGGTCGCACGCCGCAGCCACAGGCGGAGATGGAGATGGCCCATGAGGAGCCGCCAACGCCTCCGAGCCTCCCGAGGCCCTCGGGCACAGGGGCTCGTGGAGGATCAGCTCCCGCAGCCCACCGAGTCTGCTACATCAACCACCCTTCATCCCCAACATCACCAGGTGACATCTTTAAGTTTTATTTCCGGTGGGAGGGCCTTCAGGGCCGCATTATTCCCAGGCCGCGTGGGTCCGTCCCTGCGGCATGTATCCCTTTTATTTCATGTCTTTAGCTTATCCTGTTGGGGGCGCCCCTCGGGCTGCATCATCCCCAAGCCGCTCGGGCCAGTCCCAGCGGCATGTATCCTTCTTGCGTTTTCCTTAGGATTATGCCCTCGCTCCACCTTGTTTGTTATTTGGTGCCTTTTCCTGGGTGGTGGAATCTTGCACATTAAAGGGGGGTGCCTAAGCACCGCGACTCAGGGCTCCTACCGGCTCTCCGGCCCTCACCCTCTGGTCTTGTCCATGGCATCGCGACCTGGCTTGCCAGCGACGGCTGAGACCAGCCCGAGAGCCGGGACCCGAGAACGTAGAGTTTCGCCATCCAACCCAGCTTGCGCGTTAAAGGGGGGGTGCACGAGCATCGCGACTCGGGGGCTCCTACCGGCTCTCCGGCCCTCACACTCTGGTCTTGTCCATGGCATCGCGACCTGGCTTGCCAGCGACGGCTGAGACAAGCCCGAGAGCCGGGACCCGAGGACGTAGAGCTGCGTCTGACCCAGCTTGCGCGTTAAAGGGGGGGGTGCCTGAGCATCACAACTCAGGGCTCCTACCGGCTCTCTGGCCCTCACCTTCTGGTCTTGTCCATGGCATCGTGACCTGGCTTGCCAGCGACGGCTGAGACCAGCCCGAGAGCCGGGACCCGAGGACGTAGAGATGCGTCATCTAACCTAGATTATGCGTTAAAGGGGTGCACGAGCATCGCGACTCGGGCTCCTACCGGCTCTCGGCCCTCACCCTCTGGTCTTGTCCATGGCATTGCGACTGGCTTGCGACGGCCGAGACCAGCCCGAGAGCCGGGACCCGAAGACGTAGAGCACCGGCATCTGGCCAAATTCGCAGGAACACACTCGAAGATAAGGCCCAGAGCCAGGCGCAACCCGCCTTGAGGTAGGGCCTCGTGAGTCCCGCGCTGGCTCACGGGTGCCCCGACACACCTCGCGAGGCCTCTCGTGCCTCTCCAAAGCAACTAACGGCAGGACTAACGATCGCCACGGCGAGCTCTTGTTCCTTTTGTGGTGAACCTGCAGGGTCTCTCCAAGGAGCACGCAAGCGACCTCGCCACGCAATCTCGCCCGGCCAAGGCCGCAGGACTGGCGCGCCGCACCAGGTGGCATTGTCCTGACCCTCGAGATAAGTCACCCTCCGGACACACTAGTCATCGCAACACCATCCCCGCACTCAATGCAACTCCGTGTTAGCAACATCGCCCTCCTTTCTCACCGAATGATGGTTGCATGAGCGCCAAGGGGGACCCCCTGAGCATCGCGACTCAGAGGCTCTTACCGGACCTCGGGCCGCTCACCTCTTGGCCTTGACCACGACATCGCGACACAGCATACGACGGCTGAAGCCGCCTTGGGACTGGGACCTGTCAGTGCAGAGCATCAAGCCCTCACGAGGTCTGAAAGGAAGAAACTGCGCTAAAACGGAGTGAGCATCCCGAATCGCCTCACAATAAGGATCATATTGGCAAACGAAGCTACAAATATCTTACAAGCCCCCGCGGGGTACATTCTTGGCTCCTCGCAGGAACAAAAGACGCGAATCCTAAGGAGTCCTATCTACAGGGACCACCGCGGCAGACGCCATCATCAACGATGGGCCACCCGGTCCGGAGCCAACCCCATCCAGATCGAGGCGGCGACGACTGACGAGCTTCGCCTGCCCGGGAGCGGCGCAGGCTCGGGGCTCAGAGCTGTCGTCGCTCGTCTCCGGCGTCGCGAAGAGCTCGGCGGAGTCGCTGGATCCTCCTGCGCCTTCGTCGCCTGAGAAGCTGCCAAGGGAGTGGTCGGTCGGCCTTCGTCTCACCACAGCAGGGCCCCGACCGCCTCTCCCGGGGCAGCACTCCAGCCGACGACCCTCCGCGTCAAAGAGCTTGAAGGACATCACCGAAGCACCATCGTACTCCAGGTGGATCGTGAGGGCGCCCTCGTCCTGCAGACCAGGCGACCTCGCTCCCGGCCTCGTGTCATGAAGACCTCGCCCGGGGCAACCATCTGCGACCTGCCCGGTCGCGAGGGTGCCGCGGCGTGGCAGCTGAGTCCCAGGGGCTCCCCCTGCCGGACGACGGAGGCGAAGAAAGAAGGAAGACGAATCCAAGACTTGGGAGGCGCGGCGACGCGAAGCACGAACTCCCGGCAGGAGCCCTCGGCGTGGACTCCAGGGGGGAAGACGTACACCTTCATGACCCGCCGGAGTCGTCGATGGCGCCGCTCGTTGCGCCCGGCGTCACCTCCTTCAGGGCCACCAATCTGCGCGTACAAGGGAAGAGGAAACCCTGGTGGCGGCCGCACGCACCAGGGCATGGGCGCCTCCTGGCGAGCGCTCCTGCCCTGACACCAGAGAGCAAGCCGCTTCTTTGGGGGGAGCGGGTCAGGATCCTCTTGAGGAGCCTTTCCCTTCTCTTCCCTGGAGAACCGGCGGATAGGAGCTATGGCAGCCAGACGAGACGAGGAAGAGGAGAAGTAGAAGGACAGACTGGAAGGGTGCACGCCGTTCCGTACTTATAGTCGGCGGAGGCCAACCGTCGGCCTCCACGATCAGAAGTCATCATGCCCAACTCTGCATGCAGGGACCTGTCGAATCCGGGCGGTTACCAAGGCGTCGTGGGGGAGCAGGCTCCCACGTCCAATCAACCGCCACGCGGCACCCAAGGCCGCAGGCTGTTAGGGCCCATGACGCCAGACTTGCCCTTTCGCCTCTGCTCGGCCAAGTTCGGGCGTGCCGTGGGCCGGGGCTCTTGTCGGCGTTCTAGGAATGGGGTCCCCAGACTTGCACTGCTGCGGCTGCGGCGTGGCTCAAAGGAGGCCTGTGACAGCCCATCTTCACCAACACAAGCTCAAGACCCTCGCGAGGCCAAGCCTCATGAGGCGGGGCGACCAGAGCTTCCTCATGCACGACCTCGTCGGGCTGGCTCGTGAGGAGGCGGAGAGTTCAAGGCGTGGTACCTCGCGAGGTGCCCATGACGCAAGCCATGACGACCAAGGGCGCCTGGGCTGGCGCCAGCCTGACAGCTGGCCCTCCTTTCCTCTTTGGTGCAAAGGGAGCAAGCAGTAGAGCATCAAGCAAAGGCATCCATTTCGGTGCAACAAGACCAAGACCAGTCCCAACGGCTGGAAGGGAGTCATCGTGGAGCCCAAGCAGGCGTCATCACCAGAGCCTTTGGCAGGCGAGGACCAACTTTATTCAGGATAAGTGTACCCGCTGTTCCCCTTCAAAATGGCCAATTGTTGGCGCCCTTCCCGCTCAATATTTGGGAAGAGGCCCAGGGCCTCCGTCTATATAAGTAGAGCTAGCCACCGTAGTAGGAGGAGAGAAGAGATCAAGACGATCAGTATTCAGAGAAGGAGATAAGGACGACCGGAAGGTGAGATTTTGGAATCCAGAGAGAGAGAGAGAGAGAGACCCGATCCTCAAGCTAGAGCGACGGGATACCACTTAGCAGTTCATCGCACCCACCAAGGACAGACCCTCGCGAGGCTGTTCTTCCCTGTACTGTTCCTCAATAGCCCCAGAGGCAATCCACCACACCACAAACTAGAGTAGGGTATTACACCACAACGGTGGCCCGAACTAGTATAAATCTTGCGTCTCTTGTGTTGTTCTTTCTAGTAGTTTAGGTCCCTACGAGTCGGCGAGGTACGAGACGGTGGAGGGTTGGATCTCCGCGCGCACCCCAGAGTTCGAACCTCAAGGGTCTGCCGGAACCCGAAATCCGACAGCAGTCTTGCCCTGCGACATAATTCATGACTCACCTCGCGTGCGCATGTATGAAGAAAGAGAAGCCGAGCTCGATCGGCAGGACAGTTTGGACACATTGGAGGAGGAGCGCGACGTGGCAAAAGCTCGTTCCGCATTTTATCAATAGCAGGCTCGAAGATATCAATGCAGGAAATGCGGGCCAAAGCTTACAACGTTGGCGAACTAGTTCTACGCTGCCGGACAAGAAAAGGACAAACTCAAGCCCAAATGGGAAGGTCCCTTCATCATCGAACAGGTCGACCGGGCGGAGCCTACCATCTGCAAACGCATCGGATAACCGACTCGAGCGAAGCCATGGAACACAGCCCATCTCTGAAGATTCTCGCCTAAGCACCGGACTCCAAGTTCGTCTCCTTCCTCCGTCCACATTTTCTATTTTTGCTGTCTTTTATTTCTCTCCTTCCTCCTCCTTCTTCTTGAAGCCTTTAGAGGCTCGTTTGCGCTTTGTTCGCACATACTTGACGCGCTGTCCGCTCATTATACCTGGGGGCTTCTTTAACAGAAGCTTATTTATACGGGCTTCATGCCCAACACATGTGTCAAACTTCCGCATGTACCTTTTACTCACCATTATATGCATCGATATGACTTAAGTTTTGGCCAAGCTGGGTTGCTGGCTCTGTGCTTACCCCTACGTTCCCGATTGTTTGGCTAGGTGGTAAAGGAGCACCTCTGTGATTGTTCTTGCCGGGTCAGCGGATGTGTACCTCGGTGGGTGAAGCCGAAAGCTAAGCGTTCTTAAGGGAATATTCGGTCGGTGAACTGAAAGATGATTTTTAACTATTTATCCATCTGCCCCGGATGATTTTCTGCTTTCTTAGTAGTTTGGACATGCACTTTAGGGCATGCCTCCCAGCGAAAGGAACCCTTAACGGAACTATTCTCCCTGGAAAATGTTTCTTACTATCCATGTAATATAACATAACTAGTTGGGCACTTGTCTGATACACCAATAATGACCCCTACGCCTTGTCTCCATGCATGCCCCGGTTCTTATATAACCGCGAGGGTATTCGGACACACTCCAGACTATTGGGTCCCGAGGTCGAAGCGAAAAGGTCTGCTATGACAAACGATCTACAATCTGGCTAGAAGACATTTTTCATGTCAAATTCAATTACATAGTCAACTCGACTCATTGTATTCCTCCTCAATGCCATCTAATAGGCTATCTTATTTACAATCTTGCTGGGAATACTTGGCGGACAATTCTACTTGGCCGTACACTAAGCTTACAGGGATCTCCTTCCCATCAGGCCCCACAGTTCCGACCTCGGCCATGTGGTTTGGGTCAGCCTTCGTGTACCGCGTCTTTACCATGGCGAGCCTCCTGGCGCCTTGACAATGAGGCCGATATCTTCCATAGCCGGAAGCGCCACCGTGCTCCTTGAAGCCGCTCTGCCCGGCTCCCCAATGCCTTGAGGCGGGGAGATAGATGGCCACAAGGCTGGCCGACGCCTTTCATCACCTGCCGAACTTCGTTCGTGCGGTAGCGCTTGATTCGGGAAGAAGATCACCCGAAGAACTGGGCGTCTCCTCCTCAGGACGACCTGTGAGCAAACCTGCATACATGTTTATGTTAGTCGCCTTCCTCGCCGAACTCTTTCACAGTTCGTTCAAGCACTTACTGAAAATGCATGACGAAGCGATCGATTCTCCTTACGGAGTCGGACAACCGGGCACGAACATCCTTTAGTTCCGCACCCGGTTGGGTGTTGGCATCTTGGAGGTTATTTTTCTCTGCCGCACCCTCGTAAGCACGCTCTCGCTTGACCTTTAGTGGCGCAGGAGCTGTTGCTTGTCTGGATCTAGTCGGCGCCATCTGCAATATTATGTTCAGATTTACACACACGCGCACTTCATAAACTATTTATCTTTTGAAGCGTATATTACTAGTAGGGGTCTCTGTGGCTCCCCCTGTAGCGGCTAGTGCGGCCTCAAGTTGGGCCTTGCATTCTTCAAGCTCCCGGGACAGTCGGGTATTCTTTTTTGTAAGATCCTGCATAACAAATGATCCTTAAATCAGTTATTCTAACTATTTTAAGTCTCGAGACTCTTGGCATATATAAAGCGTCAAATTTCCTCACCCGTATGTCCTTTACATCTTTGCTTTCCGTGGCTCACAGCTAGACCATCTTGAGCGGCACGGAGGCGCGCATCTCCCGAATTGAAGGCATTTAAGGCCTATTGGGAGAAACATGCGTCATGAAGAACTGTCCGGCGGCGCCTGTGATTCATGGCACTCTCCACCTCGGAGTTGGTGGCGGACAATCTGTCGGCATCCTCTGTCGGACGAGCATCGGACGCACGCCTCGTGCTCGCCTCCGCTTCTGGACCCGGCTTTGGAGCCTGGCCGGCGGAGGTTCGAATGGAAACCCCTCCGGACTCAGTCCGGCGAGCGCTCTTTTTCCTGAAAAGAGCACTAGCATTAGTACGCCTTCCAAGAATCAATCCTGGGAATATGGTGACACGCCATACCGTTGCGGCGGAGTTTCCGGACCGCACTTCTTTTTAGCCTGCAGGGCCGTACCGCCCCTTGTTGGCTAGCCGCCGCGGGCTCGGCCTCCTGCCCCAAAGGCACCCCCTGCGAAACACCATTGGTATACGGTGATAAAAAAAAGCAAGGATGAGTCATGGTATCCGGACTTCGGTCACGGTTACCTGCGAGGCCGGAAATAATCTGGGGTAGTCGGCCATAATGGCAACCAAAGCATTGTCGATGCTAAGTTGGTGGAACACCCCGTCGATCAGCTCCACCTTTATATCCGGGTCCTCTTCGGAGGCCGTATCGAAGGACCGTTCCGGATCCTCGGGTTGTGGAGGCAGGCTGTGTATCTTCTCCACGGCCCGGCGCAGCTCCTGCGTAGAAACCATAAAATGAGATATTTAACCACGGGAACATGGATCGGACAGGCCACAAAGATATTTGCTTACCCAACTTCGAGGATTATTCGAAGAAAACCCGCTCAGTGGATTGACACGGAGAAAATCCTCCTCTTCCCCTTTGTACATGGCGGACAAGGTCTTCACCAGTTCGGTGACCGATCCCGGCCCTTTGCGGCCATGGTGGGTGGCGTCGTCCTCCCCGTTGAAGTCCCACATGGGGTGGCCCCTATATTGGAGCGGCTGCACTCCCCTCATAATGTCTGATCGCCATGACTCCAATCATGGTCAGTCCGGCATGAGCCGATAATCTTATTCGGCTCATCAAGTAAAGGACCTCGGTCATTTTCTCTGAGGGGCTCATGAGCGCCAGCTTAGGCGCTTCTTCAGAGGAGCATTGCTAAACTCTGGAAGGCCGATCCGAACAGGATCCGATAGCGGGACGTCCTCCATGTAAAACCATTCCGAAGGCCAGTCTTCGGACGCCTTCTTCGGGGTTCCGGATAGGTATCCGGTCCCGGCGATGCGCCATAGTTTGGCTCCGCCCACTTGATATATTGACCCCTCATGAGAAAGGGGTACAAGGCAGAATAATCTCTTCCACAAATAGCAAAATGAGCCTCGATGCCCAAGAAAAGTTCTTGACAGGACCACGAAGCCCGATGTGCAAAATGGAGGCAGGCGTAAGGTGGTGCAAGCTGGAGGCCGTAGAACTCCAAGAGCCCCAGAGAAAGCGGATGGATTGGAAATCCGAGTCCTCTTACTAGATAAGAGACAAACACACACCGCTCTCCTTTAGAGGGATCGGGGACACTCTCCGCTTGCTTTCCGCCCTTGTAGGTGGCGAGTCCGGCTCGAACCGGAACCATGAAGGCCGGGGGAAGAAATCCCTTGGTTTGGAGTATAACTAGCTCGCTATGCGGGACTAAGCATCTCTCCCAATTTCCAGGCTGAGGGCTGGGAGCGCGAGAGGAGGAGCCGCGTCGACTGTCCATGATGGAATGGGCCTTGTCGAGGCGCCCGATGAAAGCTTCATGGAGGGGATGGTGTGACTCAGATCTAGATCCTCGTCCCTTTTATAGGCGGCTCATTTGCGCAGCTAGGGGTAAGTGTAAAAATACCACGGCTTTTTGCATTCATTCAAACACGTGGAAGATGGCCATTATTGGGCGTAGAAGCCAAGGAGCGCAGCATTTATCAGAAGTCGGACACTATTCGACAAGTATATGGAATTTGGAGAAGAACCCGCCTTGCAATGCCGAAGACAATCTGGCGCGGACTCATCGCCATTTGAAGCTGGTTCGGGGTTCTTGAGGAGTCTGGATTAGGGGTGTCCGGATAGCGAACTATCACCATTGGCGGACTTCAAGACTATGAAGATACAAGATTGAAGACTTCGTCCGTGTCCGGATGGGACTTTCCTTGGCGTGGAAGGCAAGCTTGGCGATACGGATATGTAGATCTCCTACCATTGTAACCGACTCTGTGTAACCCTAACCTATCCGGTATCTATATAAACCGGAGAGTTGTAGTCCGTGGGGCGAACAACAATCATACCATAGGCTAGCTTCTAGGGTTTAGCCTCCTTGATCTCGTGGTAGATCTACTCTTGTACTACCCATATCATCAATATTAATCAAGCGGGGAGTAGGGTATTACCTCCATCGAGAGGGCCCGAACCTGGGTAAAAACATCGTGTCCCTTGTCTCCTGTTACCATCCTCCTAGACGCACAGTTCGGGACCCCCTACCCGAGATCCGCCGGTTTTGACACTGACAATGAGACTTTCTCACCCATAGCGATGCTTAAGTCCGTCCGAAGCATGTAGCAATTGCCACATTTTATGATTATTAAATCTGGCAAATGGACGTCAAAACTGCATTCCTTAATGGACATCTTAAAGAAGAGTTGTATATAATGCAACCAGAAGGTTTTGTTGATCCTAAAGGTGGTAACAAAGTGTGCAAGCTCTAGCGATCCATTTACAGGCTGGTGCAAGCATCTCGGAGTTGGAATATACACTTTGATGAGGTGATCAAAGCATATGGTTTTATATAGACTTATGGTGAAGCATGTATTTACAAGAAAGTGAGTGGGAGCTCTGTAGCATTTCTGATATTATATGCGGATGACATATTGTTGTTGATCGGAAATGATATAGAATTTCTGGATAGCATAAAAGGATACTTGAATAAGAATTTTTCAATAAAAGACCTCAGTGAAGCTGCTTATATATTGGGCATGAAGATCTATAGGGATAGATCGAGACGCTTAATAGGACTTTCACAAAGCACATACCTTGATAAAGTTTTGAAGAAGTTCAAAATGGATTAGTCAAAGAAAGGGTTCTTGCCTGTGTTACAAGGTGTGAAGTTGAGTTAGACTCAAAGCCCGACCACTGTACAAGACAGAGAGAAAATGGAAGTCATTCCCTATGACTCAGCCATAGGTTTGATCATGTATGATATGCTGTGTACCAGACCTAATTTGTGCCTTGCCATAAGTTTGGCAGGGAGGTACCAAAGTAATCGAGGAGTGGATCACTGGACAACTGTCAAGAACATCCTAAAGTACCTGAAGAGGACAAAGGTTATGTTTCTCGTTTATGGAGGTAACAAAGAGCTCTTCATAAATGGTTACGTTGATGCTCGCTTCGACACTGATCCGGATGACTCTAAGTCACAACCGGATACATATTTTTATTGAATGCTGGAAGTTGGTGCAGTTCCAATCAGAGCGTCATGGCGGGATCTACGTGTGAAGCCGAGTACATAGTTGCTTTGGAAGCAGGACATGAAGGAGTCCGGATGAAGGAGTTCATATCCGATCTGGGTGTAATACGAGTGCATCGGGTCCAATGAAATCTTTTGTGACAACACTAGAGCAATTGCCTTGGCGAAGGAATCCAGGTTTCACAAGAGAACCAAACACATCAAGAGACGCTTCAACTCCATTCATGAAAAGGTCAAGGATGGAGACATAGAGATTTGCAAAATACATACGGATCTGAATGTGGCAGACCCGTTGACTAAGCCTCTTCCACGAGCAAAACATATAGGCTAGACATCTAGGGTTTAGCCATTATGATCTCGAGGTAGATCAACTCTTGTAACCCCTATACTCATCAAAGTCAATCAAGCAGGAAGTAGGGTTTTACCTTTGTTAAGAGGGCCCGAACCTGGGTAAACATCGTGTCCCCTTTGTCTCCTCTTACCTTTGATCCTCAGACGCATAGTTCGGGACCCCCTACCAGAGATCGACCGGTTTTCACACCGACATTGGTGCTTTCATTGAGAGTTCCACTGTGTCGTTGGCAGAAGGTTCAATGGCTCATTTGATCATCAACAACGATGCTGTTTTCGGGGAAACCTTCCTCCCTGGTCAACTTTTCATGTTTGGAGGCTTCGCTCTGTGTGCCAATTCAATCGGCCAACTTGAACAGATCGATAGCTACACCCCTGGTCATCAGATCAGATTCGGAAGCCTGACGCTGATATCCGAGGAGACTTGATCTCCGAAGGGTTCGCGGCCTCGATCGCTGTTCCTCATCTCCAATAACGAAACCCGTCGGATCCATCATCAGGCACAACTCAAAGATCAACTATCATCCCTGCCCTGGCCGTAGATCCAGAGTAGACCACCTCATCCGAAGATGGGAGTTTGAAACCCACCAGACTCTCTCCTACTACGGAGCTCTTTGCCGAAGACCCGGAGGCTATTATATCTTCGACAATCCTGGAATCAAGCAGGGCTCTCCTTGTCACCGGAGAGCCAAACACGCCTTTGGATGCATACTCCGAACTCTCAAGGTTTGCATCCAGTGAGCACGGCTTGGTAGAATCTACCATGCCCAGCCCCGCAAGTCCTTGGTTCCCCATCCAGCCTTCGCTCCTAAGCGAGGCCCTGGACTTAATGCGATCCCTCGCCATTACGGAAGTATCGCTTCCGAACTACGCCTAGCCCGAACTAGGGGCTGAGTGCAGGGAATTTTGCGTCCCACGCACCACCCACTTGGTAGCCACTGTCGAAGACTTGACCTACATGCTCGACTACGCCTCTGAAGACATTGATGGTATGGAGGACGATGCCGGAGACAAACCAGGCCAAGACCCACCCTTTACCGGGCGCTGGACAGCCACCTCCACATATGATGTGTATATGGTGGATACACCTAAAATGGATGACGACGATGGCAGGAAGGATCCGAGCGAGGACAAGCCCGTCGAGGCACCACCAAAACGTCGACGTCAGCGGCGCCGCTCAAAGTCGCGTCATGAAAAGGAAAGTAATACCGGCACCAGAGACAATGACACTCCAAAGAATGCCGAAGACTCTGACCACCCCATCGAGCCCGCCATAGAGCAGGATGATTGGGAAGATGGACAAGTCAATCCAGATGAACTTGCCGAGAATGAGGATTCGGAGGATGGTAACTATCTACCGGCCTCCAAGGAGGAAGTCAGCCTCGGCAACGAATAATACATCGTGCCAGAGGAACCCCTCGAGCAAGAACGCTTCAAGCGACAACTCATCGCAACTACAAGGAGCCTAAAAAAAAGAAATAACAATAGCTTCAAGTCGAACAGGATACGCTCAACGACAGATGGACCCAGGTCCTAGCTGCCGAGGAATATGGCCTTGAATGCCCAACAAAGAGTTATCCAAAGCGTCGGCAACTGCCACAATTCGATGATGAGGCCCTTGAGCCAATATCGTCAAGATATAACCGCGCTGATGAACCAGACCGACCACCACGTGGACGAGACAAAAGTGGCTACTTATGCCAAACACCAGCCCACACCACCACGCCGTCGAGGGAAAGAGGTAGCAGCTCCGAGCTACACCAACGACTTACGCCGGGACCTAGACAATAGAGCATGTCAGGCCAGATCAATCTATGGATCAAGGGGACGTGCTTCAATGCAAGACGATGGCCATCAAGCCTGGCGTGATAAGCATAACCTCACACGGGCTAAAAACCGAACACGGATGTCATCTGAACTCCGTCATGACATTGCCCGATACAGAGGCGTCACACACCCCTTATGCTTTACCGATGAGGCAATGCAGCACCAGTTTCCAGAAGGGTTTAAACCCTTAAACATTGAAGCATATGGAACGACGGATCCCGCGGTATGGATCGAAGATTTCCTTCTCCATATTCACATGGCTCGCGGTGACGATCCCCACGCCATCAAATACCTTCCCCTAAAACTGAAAGAACCAGCACGACACTAGTTAAACAGCCTCCCAGAGAACTCCATTGGTAGCTGGGAAGATTTGGAGGATGCCTTTAGAGACAACTTCCAAGGTACCTATGTCTAGCCACCGGATGGTGATGACCTTAGTCATATGGTCCAGCAACCCGGAGAGTGATACCGCAAACTCTGGACTAGGTTCTTAATTAAAAAGAACCAAATTGTCGACTGTCCGGACGCCGAAGCCCTTGCGGCCTTTAAACATAGCGTCCGCGACTAGTGGCTCGCCCGACACCTCGATCAGGAAAAGCCGAAGTCTATGGCAGCTCTTACCGCACTCATGACCCGCTTCTGCGTGGGAGAAGACAGCTGGTTGGCTCGTAGAAGCAACAGTACCAGCGACCCTGGCACCTCCGAAGCCAGGGATGGCAACGGCAGGCCACGATGCAACAAACATAAGCGTCGAAACAACAATGAAGAAACTGAAGACACGGCGGTTGACGTCGGATTCCGCGGCTCTAAATCCGGTCAGCGGAAGAAGCCATTCAAAGGGAATAAAGATGGTCCATCCAATTTGGACAAAATACTCAATCGGCCTTGCCAGATTCATGGCACCCCTGACAAACCTGCCAATCATTCCAACAGAACTGTTGGGTCTTCAAACAGGCCGGTAAGTTAAATATCGAACATAAGGGGAAAGGGCCGCCAAGCGAGGAAGATGATGAGCCCCACCCACCAAACACAAGGGGACAAAAGAAATTCCCCCCCAAGGTGAAAACAGTGAATATGATATATATGTCACGCATATCCCCAAGAGGGAGCATAGCCGCGCACTAAAGGGGCGATCACGCCGTAGAGCCTGTCGCCCCTAAATTCAACCCGTGGTCGGCTTGTCCGATCACCTTCAATCGCAGGGACCACCCGACCAGTATCCGTCATGGAGGTTCGGCAGCCCTGGTCCTCGATCTAATCATCGACGGATACCATCTCACACGAGTCCTTATGGAATGCGGCAGCGGTCTTAACATGATCTATCAGGATATTATCCATAAAATGGGTATTGACTAGTCAAGAATCAAGCCTAGTAACACCACCTTTAAAGGAGTGATCCCTGGCGTCGAGGCCCGCTGCACGGGTTCATTAACATTGGAAGTAGTCTTCGGTTCACTGGACAACTTCCTAAGTGAAGACTTGATCTTCGACATCGTCCCCTTCCGCAGTGGTTATCACGCATTGTTTGGATGTACCGCCTTCGCCCTCTTAATTGCAGTCCCGCATTATGCTTACTGAAAGCTCAAAAAGCCCAGACCCCATGGCTTTATAACAGCCAATGGAAATATGGAGGGCTCTCTCCGTACTAAGGAGCATACTACAGCCCTTGCAGCGGAGGTACAGAGCGACCTAATCAAGCCAAACACTTCTGTCGGATCTTGGGTTCCGGCAAAACCCTTAAGGTTTGAACTCTGGGGTCCGCGCGAAGCTCTCCCCCAACCGATCCATGTCCTAGCTTTGCTAAGATCTCAAGGACTAACTCGACGAACTCGCAACACAAAGAAAACAAGATTTATACTGGTTTGGGCCACCGTTGTGGTGTAATACCCTACTCCAGTGTGGTGGTGGTGGATTGCCTCTTGGGCTGAGGATGAACAGTTACAAGGGGAAGAAAAACAGCCTCCTGAGGTTGAGGTGTTCTTGTGCTCGGTGTGCGGGTGAGGATTATCTCTCTCTGTCTGTCTAGGCTAAGTTTAGTTGCCTCCTTCTGTGGTGGCTAGTCCTATTTATAGAGGCCTTGGTCCTCTCCCCAAATATTGAGCGGGAAGGGATTCCACAACGGCCAGTTTGAAGGGAGATAACTAGTACAAGCTATCCTGACAAAAGTAGTCTTTGCCTGCCAAAGGCTCTGGTGGTGACGCCACCTTGGGCTCCACGGTGACCTCCGTCTTGCCGTCCTGCTGGTCTTGGTCTTGTAGCACTGATATGGAAACCTTTGCTTCACGCCTCGGTACTCCGCGCCCGCGCTTGCTTATAAGCGCCAAGAGGAAACAAGTACCTTTGTCTTGGGCTGGCCTTGCTTTGGTCTCGGTCGTCATGGCTCACGTCACGAGAACCTCGAGAGGTTTGCCTTGACTTGATCTCTCTGCCCCTCGCGAGCCAACCTGGTGAGGCCGCTCCTGAGGAGGTCTTGTGTCGCCCGCCTCGCGAGGCTTGGCCCCTCGCGAGGGTCTTGAATGCTTGTTGGTGAAGATGGTATGTATGGGCTCACCAGCAGAGCCACGCAGTGGGCCGCATGCAGGCAAGCCTGGGGAACCCCATTCCCAGAACACCGACAGTAGCCCCCGAGCCCAAGGCGCGCTCGGGCTTGGCTTCGAGGCGAAGCCAAAGGTCAAGTGTGGAGTGCCATGGGCCCCAATAGCCCACGGACTTGGTCGACGCATGACGGTTGATTGGACGTGGGCGTCTCCGCTTCCCCTTGCTGCCTCAGCAACTGCCTGACTTGACAAGTCCCTGCGACATGCAAGGGAAAACCATCATTACCTATGATTGTGGGGGGCGTTGGTTGGCCTTCTCTTGCTATAAATGGGGAGGGCGGTAGGGCCCCCGTCGCCCATCTCTTCCCATTCCGCTTGCTTCTCCTCCTCTGCTCCACCGCCGGTACCAATGGCGTCGTCGAAGAGGTACTCTGCAGCGGAGAAGGGGAAGGCCCCTCGCGAGGGGCCCGATGTAACACCACGGACGTAACTTTCCATATTTGTAACTCCAACTCTTGCCATTTTCGGCATTGTGATATGATATTCCCTCCGTGGTTGGGTTTTTCTCCTTTTTGCATTTTGTCCATGTCATGCATTTTATCATGTCATCATGTGCATCGCATTTGCATACGTGTTCGTCTCATGATTCCGAGCATTTTTCCCGTTGTCCGTTTTGCAATCCGGCACTCCTATCTCCCCCGGCGGCCCCTTTTACGTTTTTCCGTGTGCGGGTACTAAACCTTCTCGGAAGGGACCGAGGTTTGTCTAGTGGCCTTGGTATACCACCCGTAGACCACCGGTCAAGTTTCGGCTCATTTGGAGCTCGTTTGGTACTCCAACGGTTAACCGCACTCTCGCAAAGGCCTCTTTTAAGTTGCAGCCCAACACCCCTTCAAAACAGCCCAATAACCCATCTAAGTCACTTCCATGCTCTCCGTCGTTCGATCACGATCGTGTGGCGAAAACTACACCTCATTTGGACTCTCCTAGCTCCCTCTATGCCTATTTAAGCAAACCCTCCAAATCCGGATCATCCTCCCGAAACCCTAGCATTTTTCCCCTCCGCCCGCGGACACGTCGGCGAGCCGGACAGCGTCCGTCCGCCCGCCGGCCAACAACCGGGGCTGCCATGTCGACCGCCCGGCGCCTTCTTGCCGGATCTCGCGCAGCGCCGCGCCTCTCTCCGGCCCGCCGCCGTCTCGCCCGGCGGCCCAGGCCAACCGCCTCCTCCGGCGCCCGCCTCGCCCGCCCGCCGCCCGTCATGATCCAGATCCGGCCTCGGTTCCCGCGCCGTTGACCTCTCTCCCCCATTTTTCAGTCTTTGATACATTTGTTATTTTGTTGCATTTTCGAAGTGGTATATCTTTGCATCTGTAGATCCATTTTGCGCGTATAATATGTAAAAATGTTCGCCTCGAAGAGTAGATCATTTAATCTCATTGCATCATTTTCATTTGAGATCATCTTGATGCCCGCAATGCTGTTGGAAGAGTGCTATGTGGTGTTAGTTCCTGATTTTTATCAGAACTTGCACTTTTGTTATTTTTGCCATGATTAATGTGTGCACCCTATGTATTTGAGTCCTACATGTGTTTTGTAATATGCCATGCCATCTTCCCAGGGGTGTATTCCATGTATTTTTTTGATCTATGTGGTGACTAGCACAAGCATGCAAAGTAGGTGTCCTGATGTTGCGGTTTTCAGCCCTGGTTTAGCTGATTTTGATGCCATGTTAACTTGATGCTACCGAGAGATCCATGCATATTTTGAGATACTTCAGTAAGGATGTTTTGTTAAACATGTCTTGCTCTATCCATCCATGTCCTTGTTTGCAATTATGGAGTACCATAGCTTGAATCAATCGAGCTCTACTTTTGCTAACAAATGTTTCTTGGCAGATTGTTTACATGTTATTCAATTTTGCCAAGGTTGTTGTGGTTGATCCATGTATGCTATGTTATTGTTCTTGCCATTTATGTCTTCTATGCCATGTCTTCTTGATGTATGTATGCTTAGTTTATCATTTAAGGCTCTGTAGTGAGTTCATTGAGCTTGTAAACATGCCTACTTGTTATCAGTTTTGACATGCCATGTTGCTGAATCTGTTAACGGAACTTTCAATATTGACATGGGTGTTACTATATTTCCGGATCCTTTTTGGCTTATGGTCAGTAAGGGACTTTTGTTCTATGCTTTCAGTAGATTCGTGCCATGCCTTGATTTGCTATTTTAAGTTCCTGTAGCATGTAGTTTTGTTGCTCTGAACATTGCAACCTGATGCTTTTTTTGCCATGTCCAGCCTGATATTTTGTGCACTTTTGCCATGCTTGTTTGAACCTGTTATGATGTGATTTAGCCGAAGCTCAGTTCTCATTTTTTGTCAAGCATCTTGTGTACATCACTTCCATATACTTTGTTGGTACGTTTGGGTGCAGTAGCTTAATTTCTTGTTGCTTGCTAAGTGGCATCATGCTGTTAATGGCAGATTTGTGCCATTCTTGTTTTGCTTGTCATTTCCAAACCGTGCATCCGATTCGGTGATCTTTATATCGATTTCAACGAAATCATCTCATCTTTCAGTGGCATACTTGGTTTGCCAAGTTGATGCCTGGTTCATCATTTT
The DNA here is from genome assembly GCA_021605145.1 of Aegilops bicornis. Taxonomy (NCBI): domain Eukaryota; kingdom Viridiplantae; phylum Streptophyta; class Magnoliopsida; order Poales; family Poaceae; genus Aegilops; species Aegilops bicornis. Next base: position 366,910,512 of record CM038672.1, read on the forward strand.
CCTTCCGGGCCTTTGTCGCATTGCATATCACATCTCGCATATCATGTCATGTTTTGCATCATGTTGTTTGTGCATTGCACCGTGATTTATTGTGGTTCCTTTGTTTGTGTTCTTGCTTTGGGTAGAGCGGAGACGAGTATGTGAGCGAGGAACCCGTTGAGAACGCTTTCACGAGGATCAAGCTTTTCGACAACTCGAGAACATTGCGAGCAAGATGACCATACCCTCGAAATCACTTCTATCTTTGCTATGCTAGATGCTCGCTCTTTTGCTATGCCTATGCTGCGATGCCTACCACTTGCTATATCATGCCACCCATATTGCCATGTCAGCCCTAACCATCCTTTCCTAGCAAACCGTTGATTGGCTATGTTACCGCCTTGCTCGGCCCCTCTTATAAGCGTTGCTAGTTGCGGTGAAGATGAAGTTGTGTTCCTTTTTGGAACATGGAGATGTTGTTCCTTGTTGGAACATGTTTACTTGTTGGGGATATCACAATATATATCTGCTATAATTAATACATCTATATACTTGGTAAAGGGTGGAAGGCTCGGCCTTATGCACAGTGTTTTGTTCCACTCTTGCCACCCTAGTTTCCGTCATACGGTGTTATGTTCCTTGATTTAGCGTTCCTTACACGGTTGGGTGATTTATGGGACCCCTTGACAGTTCGCTTTGAATAAGACTCCTCCAAAGAAGGCCCAACATTGGTTTTACCATTTGCCACCTAAGCCTTTTCCCCGGGTTTTCGCGAGCCCGAGGGTCATCTTTATTTAACCCCCGGACGGTGCTCTTCGAGTCTTTGGCCCGAACCGAAAGCTTGGGGGCCACCACGGGAAACCCGAGGCTTGGTTTACTCGTAGCTTGACTTATCCGGATGTGCCACGAGAACGAGATATGTGCAGCTCCTATCGGGATTTGTCGGCTGTCAGGCGGCTTTGCTGGTCTTGTTTTATTGCTTTGTCGAAATGTCTTGTAGTCCGGGATTCGAGATTGATCGGGTCTTCGGTAGGAGGAATATCCTTCGTTGACCGTGAGAGCTTATAATGGGCTAAGTTGGGACACCCTGCAGGGTAATATCTTTTCAAAGCCGTGGCGGTTATGAGGCAGATGGGAATTTGTTAATGTCGGTTGTAGAAAACCCGAAGTTGACCTCAAATAAAATACACATCAACGCGTGTGTAACCGTGATGGTCTCTTCTGGAGTCCGGGAAGTGAACACGGTGTTGGAGTTATGTCGGCGTAAGTAGTTCAGGATCACTTCTTGATCTCTACTAGCTTCACGTCCGTGCTTTGCTTCTCTTCTCGCTCTCTTTTGAGATGTAGCCACCATATATGCTGGTAAACTTGCGGCAGCTCCACCTTACTACTCTGTCCTTCCTATAAGCTTAAATAGTCTTGATCTCGCGGGTGTGAGATTGCTTTGAGTCCCGTGACTCACAGATACTTCAAAACAGTTGCGAGTTCCGGCGATGCCGGTCAGGTGACTCAACCCAGCTCAAGTGGGAGTCGGCGAGGAACGTGGTCGTTACTATGTGTCTTTTCCTGATGATCGATAGTGGTGCCCAGTTGGGACGATCGGGGATCTGTGTAGCATTTGGGGTATCTTCTTTTATTTTGGTTCCGTAGTCGGACCTTGAGTGTACTACGAATGATGGATGTTTATTTATGTATTGTGTGAAGTGGCATTTGTAAGCCAACTATGTATCTCTTTCCCTTATTTAATACATGGGTTGTGTGAAGATTACCTCACTTGCGACATTGCTTTCAATGCGGTTATGCCTCTAAGTCGTGCCTCGACACGTGGGAGATATAGCCGCATCGAGGCGTTACAAGTTGGTAATCGAGCCTGCCCGACTTAGGATCCCCCTACTTGATTGTTTCTTTGACGTTGTTGAGTCTAGAATGGAAAATGTTTTGAGTCTTAGGATTATCGGAGTAGGATTCTTTTTACTCCCAGTCCCTTCGTTAAGCTCTGTGAGGTATCTGACGTAGAGTTTTGACTCTTCTCTTCTCAAATTTCACTAAAAAAATTTAGGATCACGTGGGTATCTTGGAATCGTTCCGATGGTTTTGTGGCGAGAACATTGTTCTTGGTGCCTCGACATTTAGGGGTTGTGGCGGTGTCCGGGGAGTTGAGCTCCGAGGTGTTGTCGTCACAATTTTATCGTTGCGATTACGGAATACCTGAGTTTTGCCGACATCGAAATCTCTTTTGTGCAGTTGTTGGTGAGATAACCTGATAGCCCGATCTTGAGGCGAGTGCGGAGTATTGCCATGACTTGTATAACGGATGTTTTTGAAGGTCGAGGTACCACGATTTCCGAGGATTTCTTGGTTATGTGTTGACGGATGGATCTGGTGGATCTAGGTATTATTAGTTTGGGTGATATATTTTGTGTCCCTGTATCCCCAACACCAGATTGCATAACCAGAAAGTTTCGGGAGTTTATAGGTGGGAATTCTAGTAGCTTACGAGGATATCTTTCCGAGCGGATGTATGATTTGAGATTGGGGTCAATTGACGTCTAGTGGTCCGCCCATTCACGGTCGATTCACGGTGGTCGCGAGGCGTCTTAAAGAATCCTTGGCTATGCTGATTCGGGACGTCTTGTTTGTCATTAAATGACGGCGCTATCGTCGTGCCGTGTAGGCCCCACCACGAACACTTTGGGCGAAATCTCTATCATGTGTTTGTTCGGCTCATTCTAGAAGCCAACCTTTTGTTTTCAGTTGTGATATTCGATTTGTTTCTAAGACAGATGTTGTTTCCATATCTTTATCTAAGTGGCTTCTCACCTTAATGGACGTGTGATAATTAACTTTGGAATTCATTCGTTCATTCTTGTTCGAATGTTTATTATGAAGACTATATGTTGCAATTTCTATCCGTTGATTCTACTTATCTATTTGTCTATCAAAGGACTAACGGATGTCACCCTCTTCAGGATGGCTCCGCCAACGCGTACGAATCCGGATTGCAATGATGGGGATCGGTGAATCCTCCACCTCCACCTCCGCCTCCGGAGGCACGGCAAGCTATCATGGCAGCCACCAATGCCAATGCTCGAGATGATTTTGCAGCTCTTGCAAGAACGTACTTTCGAGGGCAAGGCACTCAAGGAAATCAAGGTCAAGGCAACAATCAGCCGCATTTTGCTACTCTCGGTCGGTTCCTCGCTAATCAGCGAAGTCTTTCGGTTTACGTAGCCGAGGCCACATATCTTGACGATTGGTTAGTGGACATCTGCAAGCATTTTGATTGTAGCAATGTCGGACACGAGGACTTTGTCAAGTTTGCATCGTTTCAACTCAAGGATCAAGTGCCGAGTGGTACCGACAATACAAAGATTCGAGAGGAGGTCGTGTCATTACAGGATGAGTTCCGTCGTGATTTCGGAGCTCATCACATTCGAAAAGTGTTGTTGAGAGCAAGCGTGAGGAGTTCCGCAATCTCAAGCAGGGCAACATGTACGTCTATCAATACAATATCCAGTTCGAGCTCGCTCGTTTTGCTAAGCAAGGCGTGCACGATGAAAAGAGTATGATCTATCAATTCAGAGGTGGTGCGAGAGAAGATCTGCAATTAGCTCTTGTGCTTTTGAGCTAGATAAGTATGATGATTTCTACAACATGGCTCTGAAGCAAGAAGCTGCCCAGCTCAAATGTGAGGCTTCTAAGAAGAGAATCGGGGATGCAGTTCAGTCTTCTTCTTCCTCTCAAGTGGCAGCTAAGCAGCGAAGTTTTACCTTCCTCCTCCTCCGTTCCGTCGGCCTTATCGTGAGAAGAACTCAGGTGGCCGTGGATCTTCCCACCCACCCAACCCAAGCTATCGAGAACAAGTCTAATTCTCAAGATCCAAGGTCAAGTGCTCCTTACCACCGTCCGCTCTCACGAGTTGACTTGCAACAAATGTCGGCGAAAGGTCACTATGCGAACAAGTGCTTCAACCCGGAGGCGTCTTCCGCCTCCTCCTCTGTGAAATCTTCCGGCAATGCGTTGGTCAAGCATAATCCCAAATGCGCAAAGGTCAATATGATGAATGCAGCTCAAGCGGAGGAATCTTACGATGTGATAATGGGTAATCTTCGAGTTAATGATATTCTGCAAAAGTCTTATTTGATCTGGTGCATCGCATTGTTTCATGTCAAGACCGTTTTTGCCAAGCATGAATTCACTTCCTCTCATTTGGGTAAACCCATGGATGTCGTTTCTCCGGGTAAGCGGTTGAGCTCCAGTTTGGTGGTTCGGATACCACAATCAAGATGGGTGTTTATTGTTTTCTGGCTAATCCTATTGTTCTTGGTGACTCGGATATTGATATTATTCTCGGATTGGAGTGGCTTTCTCAGCACAAAGCTCAGCTTGATTGTGCTGCCAGGGAAATTCAATTGACTCACTCTTCTAATGATGTGATCATCTATGCCGCTCGTGATGAAACCATTCGGTTGTTTTCTCTCAATGAGAAGGGCGAACTGAATGCTATCTCTCAGATTCCAGTCGTTTGTGAGTACCAAGATGTCTTTCGGAAGAGCTTAGGGTATGCCTCCTCATCGGCGATTGAGTTCGTTATTGATCTTGAGCACGGCCTTTGAACCAGTTTGCAAGCGTCCATACAAGCTTGGACCTGATGAGCTGAAGGAATTGAAGAAGCGGCTTCGATGAACAAGAGCGTCTGGGTTTGATCGGACCGAGTTCATCTCCTTGGGGTTGTGGTGTTCTTTTTGTCCGGAAGAAGGATGACCGCGGACCGACTTTGCGTCGATTACCATCCATTGAATAAGAAGACAATCAAGAACAAGTATCCACTTCCCAACATCAATGAGCTTTTCGAGCAACTCAAAGGTGCTCTGAGTGTTCTCTAAGCTTGACCTTCGTATGGGTTATCATCAGATTCGCATTCGTGAACAAGATATCCCAAAGACAGACATTCAGAACAAGCTTTGGTTCTTATGAATATACTGTCATGTCTTTCGGCCTCGTCAATGCTCCTCCAACATTTTCTCGGATGATGAACTTCATTTTCAACCCCTATACCAATGAATTCGTCTTGGTCTATCTTGATGACATTTTGGTCTTCTCCAAGAATAAGAAGGATCATGCCAAACATTTGCGATTGGTGCTAGACAAGCTCGAGAGTATCAATTCTATGCGAAGTTCTCCAACTGTGAATTTTGGCTTGATGAAGTGCTTTATCTTGGTCATATCATCTCCGCCAAGGGCATCGCTGTTAATCGAGAAGGTGTCCGCAATTGTGAATTGGGAACCTCCTCGAGAATGTCAAGCAGCTCCATGATTTTCTTGGTCTTGCAAGCTATTGCGAAGATTCGTTGAGAACTTTTCCAAGATTGCAAAGCCTCTTTCCAACCTCCTCGAGAAGCATGTGAAATATATACGGTCTCACGAGTGTGACGTTGCTTTCAATACCCTCAAAGAGAAACTTCGTCACAGCTCTGTCTTGACTCCTCTGATGAATCCAAGCCATTCGAAGTTTTACGTGATGATTCTCTTCAAGGTCTCGGTGCTTTGTGTTAATGCAAGAGAAGAGAGTTGTGGCTTATACCTCTCGCTTGATTAAAGCCCAACGAAAAGAACTACCCCACTCACGATCTTGAGTTGGCGGCGATTGTCCATGCATTGATTACATGGAGACATCTCTTGTTGGGAAGGAAAGTGGACATTTTCACCGATCACAAGAGTCTCAAGTACATTTTCACTCAACCCAACCTCAACCTCAGGCAGACTTCGATGGGTCGAAATGATTCAAGAGTACAACCCAAGTATTGAATATACTCCGGCAAGGCCAATGTCATTGCAGATGCTTTGAGCAGGAAGGCTTCTTTGCAGCAGATCTAATCCTCAAGCCCTTTCGGCCGGATCTTTGTGAAGCTTTCCATAAGCTAAATCTTCAAGTTGTTCCTCAAGGCTTTCTTGCCAACCTCATAGTATCTCCTACTTTGGAAGATCAGATTCGTGAGGCTCAACTTCGGATACCATGGTGAAGAAGGTGAAGCGTGGTATCGACAAGGGCATTTCAAGTACAAGTGCTTCCACGTTGATGACAAAGATACTCTTTTCTTGAGGACGGATTGTGGTTCCTAAGGGTGATCTGAGAAAAGTCATTATGAGCGAGGCTCACAATTCGCTTCTATCCATTCATCACGGAAGTACGAAGATGTACCATGATCTCAAGCAGTCATATTGGTGGACTCGAATGAGCGAGAAATTGCTCAATTCGTGAATGAGTGTGATGTCTGCGAGAAGAGTGAAAGCGAGAACACCAAAGACCAGCTGGTCTCCTTCAACCTCTTGCTATTCGAGAATGGAAGTTTGATCATGTCGAAATGGACTTCGTGACTGGTTTTCCTAAGTCCAAGCGTGGAAATGATGCTATCTTCGTTGTCATTGACAAGCTTACTAAAGTGGCTCATTTTCTTCCTATCAAAGAATCCATCACAACAGCTCAGTTGGCAGAGCTATACACCTCCAGAATTGTCTCCTTGCACGGCATTCCACAAGTGATCTCTTCAGATCGTGGCAGCATCTTTACCTCCAAGTTTTGGGATTCTTTTGAGGAAGGCCATAGGGCACCAACATTCGTTCAAAGACAGACTTTCCATCCCCAAACAAGTGGCCAAGTCGGCGAGTTAATCAAATCCTTGAAGATATGCTCGGGCTTGTGTCATTTCTTCGGTATGAAGTGGGAAGATTGTCTTCCATATGCCGAGTTCTCTTACAACAACAGCTTCCAAGCGAGTTCGGCAAGGCCCCATTCGAAATTCTCTATGGCGAAAGTGCGTACTCCTCTCAATTAGTGCGAAACGGTGAGCGCCAACTTCTTGGCAATGACTTGATCACGAAGCGGAAGAAATGTGCCAAGTCATTATTGAGAATCTCAAAGCAGCGCAATCGCGCGGAAGAGCTATTATGATGATAAGCACCGTGATGTGGCTTTTGAAATCGGAGACCACGTCTACCTCCAGCGTCTCTCCAATGAAAGGCACTCGTAAACCCGGTATCAAAGGGAAGCTTGCCCCTAGATCGTGGGTCCTTTCAAGATAATTGGCAAAAGGCGATCTCGCCTATCAACGAGCTTCCATCCAACTTTGCAAGCGTGCACGATGTGTTTCACGTGTCACGACCGCAAGTGCTTCAAGACTCTGAGCGCACTATCAACCGAAGAGATTGAACTTCAAGAAGATCTCTCTTATCATGAGCACCCGTTGCTATTCTTGAAGAAACCGGCGCCAAGACTGCGCAACAAGTCAATCAAATTCCTGAAAGTGAAGTGGTCACACCATTCCGAGAGAAGCTACACGGGGCGCGAGGACCACCTCCGTTCGAATATCCGGAGTTCTTTTCGGTCCTAGATCTCGGGGCGAGATCCTCTTGTAGTGGTGGAGTGTTGTAACACCCGGAGTAACTTTCCATATTTGTAACTCCAACTCTTGGCATTTCGGCATTGTGATATGATATTCCCTCCGTGGTTGGGTTTTCTCCTTTTGCATTTCGTCCATGTCATGCATTTTATCATGTCATCATGTGCATCGCATTTGCATACGTGTTCGTCTCATGATTTCGAGCATTTTTCCCGTTGTCCGTTTTGCAATCCGGCACTCCTATCTCCCCCGGCGGCCTCTTTTACGTTTTTCCGTGTGCGGGTTCTAAACCTTCTCGGAATGGAACGAAGTTTGTCTTGTGGCCTTGGTATACCACCCGTAGACCACCGGTCAAGTTTCGGGTCATTTGGAGCTCGTTGGGTACTCCAACGGTTAACCGCACTCTCGCAAAGGCCTCTTTTAAGTTGCAGCCCAACACCCCTTCAAAACAGCCCAATAACCCATCTAAGTCACTTCCATGCTCTCCGTCGTTCGATCACGATCGTGTGGGCGAAAACTACACCTCATTTGGACTCTCCTAGCTCCCTCTATGCCTATTTAAGCAAACCCCCCTCCAAATCCGGATCATCCTCCCCGAAACCCTAGCATTTTTCCCCTCCGCGCCGCCGGACACGTCCGGGCGAGCCGGACGCGTCAAATCCGCCGCCGCCCGACCAGCAGGGGCTGCCACGTCGGCCGCCCGGCGCTAGCCGCCGCCGAATCTCGCGGCGCGCGCCGCCTCTCCGGCCCGCCGCCGTCTCGCCAGCGGCCCGACCTCGGCGGCCCCGACCAACCGCCTCCTCCGGCGCCCGCCTCGCCGCCCCGCCACCGTCGCGCGATCCAGATCCGGCCTCGGTTCCCGCGCCGTTGACCTCTCTCCCCCATTTCTCTTTGATACATTTGTTATTTTGTTGCATTTTCGAAGTGGTATATCTTTGCATCTGTAGATCCATTTTGCGCGTATAATATGTAAAAATGTCGCCTCGAAGAGTAGATCATTTATACTCATTGCATCATTTTCATTTGAGATCATCTTGATGCCTGAAATGCTGTTGGAAGAGTGCTATGTGATGTTAGTTCCTGATTTTTATCAGAACTTGCACTTTTGTTATTTTTGCCATGATTAATGTGTGCATCCTATGTATTTGAGTCCTACATGTGTTTTGTAATATGTCATGCCATCTTTCCAGGGGTGTAAGCCATGTATTTTTGTGATATATGTAGTGACTAGCACAAGCATGCAAAGTAGGTGTCCTGATGTTGCGGTTTTCAGCCCTGGTTTAGCTGATTTTGATGCCATGTTAACTTGATGCTACCGAGAGATCCATGCCTATTTTGAGATACTTCAGTAAGGATGTTTTGTTAAACATGTCTTGCTCTATCCATCCATGTCCTTGTTTGCAATTATGGAGTACCATAGCTTGAGTCAATCGAGCTCTACTTTTGCTATCAAATGTTTCCTAGCAGATTGTTTACATGTTATTCAATTTTGCCAAGGTTGTTATGGTTGATCCATGTATGCTATGTTATTGTTCTTGCCATGTATGTCTTCTATGCCATGTCTTCTTGATGTATGTATGCTTAGTGTATCATTTAAGGCTCTGTAGTGAGTGCATTGAGCTTGTAAACATGCCTACTTGTTATCAGTTTTGACATGCCATGTTGCTGAATCTGTTAACTAAACTTTCAATATTGACATGGGTGTTACTATATTTTCGGATCATTTTTGGCTTATGGTCAGTAAGGGACTTTTGTTCTATGCTTTCAGTAGATTCGTGCCATGCCTTGTTTTGCTATTTTAATTTCCTGTAGCATGTAGTTTTGTTGCTCTGAACATTGCAACCTGATGCTGTTTTTGCCATGTCCAGCCTGATATTTTGTGCACTTTTGCCATGCTTGTTTGAACCTGTTATGATGTGATTTAGCCGAAGCTCAGTGCTCATTTTTTGTCAAGCATCTTGTGTAGATCACTGCCATATACTTTATTGGTACGTTTGGGTGCAGTAGCTTAATTTCTTGTTGCTTGCTAAGTGGCATCATGCTGTTAATGGCAGATTTGTGCCATTCTTGTTTTGCTTGTCATTTCCAAACCGTGCATCCGATTCGGTGATCTTTATATCGATTTCAGCGAAATCATCTCATATTTCAGTGGCATACTTGGTTTGCCAAGTTGATGCCTGGTTCATCATTTTCCTTCCGGGCCTTTTGTCGCATTGCATATCACATCTCGCATATCATGTCATGTTTTGCATCATGTTGTTTGTGCATTGCACCGTGATTTATTGTGGTTCCTTTGTTTGTGTTCTTGCTTTGGGTAGAGCCGGAGGCGATGCGTGAGCGAGGAACCCGTTGAGAACGCTTACGAGGATCAAGCTTTTCGACAACTACGAGAACATTAGAGGCAAGATGACCATACCCTCGAAATCACTTCTATCTTTGCTATGCTAGTTGCTCGCTCTTTTGCTGTGCCTATGCTGCGATGCCTACCACTTGCTATGTCATGCCACCCATATTGCCATGTCAGCCCTAACCGTCCTTTCCTAGCAAACCGTTGATTGGCTATGTTACCGCTTCGCTCAGCCCCTCTTATAGCGTTGTTAGTTGCAGGTGAAGCTGAAGTTTGTTCCTTGTTGGAACATGGAGATGTTGTTCCTTATTGGAACATGTTTACTTGTTGGGGATATCACAATATATATCTGCTATAATTAATACATCTATATACTTGGTAAAGGGTGGAAGGCTCGGCCTTATGCACAGTGTTTTGTTCCACTCTTGCCACCCTAGTTTCCGTCATACCGGTGTTATGTTCCTTGATTTAGCATGCCTTACGGTTGGGTGATTTATGGGACCCCCTTGACGATTCGCTTTGAATAAGACTCCTCCAGCCAAGGCCCAACATTGGTTTTACCATTTGCCACCTAAGCCTTTTCCCCGGGTTTTCGCGAGCCCGAGGGTCATCTTTATTTAACCCCGGGACCGGTGCTCCTTGAGTCTTGTACGACCGAGCAACTTCTTGGGGCCACCACGGGGAAACTCGAGGCTTGGTTTTACTCGTAGCTTGACTTATCCGGATGTGCCACAGGAGCGAGATATGTGCAGCTCCTATCGGGATTTGTCGGCTGGCAACCGGGCGGCTTCTTGGTCTTGTTTTATTCTTTGTCGAAATGTCTTGTAGTCCGGGATTCGAGATTGATCGGGTCTTCCGGTAGGGAGAATATCCTTCGTTGACCGTGAGAGCTTATAATGGGCTAAGTTGGGACACCTGCAGGGTAATATCTTCGAAAGCCGTGCCCGGTTATGAGGCAGATGGGAATTTGTTAATGTCGGTTGTAGAAAACCCGAAGTTGACCTCAAATAAAAATACACATCAACCGCGTGTGTAACCGTGATGGTCTCTTCTCGTGAGTCCGGGAAGTGAACACTGATGTTGGAGTTATGTCTGACGTAAGTAGTTCATGATCACTTCTTGATCGCTACTAGCTTCACGTCCGTGCTTTGCTTCTCTTCTCGCTCTCTTTTGCGATGTAGCCACCATATATGCTAGTCGCTTGCAGCAGCTCCACCTTACTACTCTGTCCTTCCTATAAGCTTAAATAGTCTTGATCTCGCGGGTGTGAGATTGCTGAGTCCCCGTGACTCACAGATACTTCCAAACAGTTGCGGAGTTCCGCGATGCGGTGCAGGTGACTCAACCCAGCTCAAGTGGGAGTCGGCGAGGAACGTGGTCGTTACTATGTGTCTTTCACGATGATCGGTAGTGGTGCCCGGTTGGGACGATCGAGGATCCGTGTAGCATTTGGGGTATCTTCTTTTATTTTGGTTCCGTAGTCGGACCTTGAGTGTACTCTGAATGATGGATGTTTATTTATGTATTGTGTGAAGTGGCGGCCTGTAAGCCAACTATGTATCTCTTTCCCTTATTTAATACATGGGTTGTGTGAAGATTACCTCACTTGCGACATTGCTTTCAATGCGGTTATGCCTCTAAGTCGTGCCTCGACACGTGGGAGATATAGCCGCATCGAGGGCGTTACACCCGACTCCCCGGCGCCCAAGCGTGGACACGTCCGTCCCCGCAAGCACATCGCGACCCCCACCGCGGCCCCTCGCTCCCGCAGTGGCGCCGTTGCGCGTGGCAGGGGTCGTTCTGGTCGTGTCAGCCCTGTCGATGAGAGGAGACGTGCCATGGTTGTACAGCCTCCCCGGCCGCGCTTCCACTCGGCGGAGGTGCTGCCGGATTTTGTCGTCTAGTCGGAGGACCCGACAGCCGGCTCTGGCTTCAGCTCCCGCGCTTCTTCGCCATCGAGCTGCCAGCCTCCGGTCCAGATGGGCTCTGACTACAGGCAGACGGTTGCTGCTGTAGGGATTCTTTGGTTGCGGTCGAGGTCTCCATCGCGGGCAACATAGCTCTGGCCCGCGGTTGGCAGACTTTCGCCCGCGTGAGCGGCCTGGGCAGGCGGTGCACCCTCCATTTCAAGTACGACGGTGATGCGACCCTCTACGTGAGGGTGTTTGGGGAAGATGATCGCCGTGTCGGGTGTTGCCCCGAGGTGAACGACAGCGAGGAGGTGCTCGGCCTTGGCGATGGTCGGGACGAGGAGGAGGGTGAACCCGCCCTTGGTGCCGACCGTGTCTCGTCCAGCTATGGTGGCTCTTCCCCTGTGGTGGCTACGACCAGCCGCCGCGCCTGCTTTGAAGGTGGCAGCGGGTCGTTTCGTCGCCACGCCTCCATAAAGCGCGAGGAGGGGTCCAGCTGAGCTCAGGACGTTGCCAAGAGCCCGTCCCCGTGAACCACTGTAGGGGCAGGCGCCGCTTTTATCTTGTTCTTCCTTTTCTTCCTGTATTAAAAAGAAACCAATACAGGCCCCGGAGGGGCATGTATCGAACCATGATTCCTCAATCACTATGTTATGCTTATCATTTCTGTGTTGTGCCGTTGTTTTGCGTTGAGACGACTTAGCCTTGCGCTTGGGGTAGCCTCCTCTTCACGAGGCACTTGTTTCCTAAGCGCTGTCAAGGCCTTCCTTGACTTCGGTGGGCGCTTAGGAGGCGCAAAACATTCGTTAGGAAGCTTCGCTAGGAGGCTTATCATTCACCCAAGCCTTGACCAGTAGCTTCACATCAGCGGTACCCGAGGGGCACGGATCAGGAGAGATCGCCCGGCTTGTGGGTTGTGTCGGCGTTGCAGGAGCAGGGGTCCCCAGACTTGCACTGTGACTGCGGCGTGGCTTAAAGGAGGCCCAGGACGGCCCATCTTCATCAACGCAAGCTCAAGACCCTCGCGAGGGGCCAAGCCTCGCGGGGCGGATGACGAGGAGCTTCCTCGGGCACGGCCTCGTCAGGCTGGCTCATGAGGAGGCGGAGATTTCAAGGCAGGGTGCCTCGCGAGGTGACCATGACGCAAGCTATGACGACCAGGGGCGCCAGCCGGGCGCCAGCCCGCGCAGTTTCCTCCTTTCCTCTTTGGTGCAAAGGGAGCAAGCACAGGCGAGAGCATCAAGCAAAGGCATCCGTTTCGGTGCAACAAGACCAAGACCAGCCCAACGGTGGAAGAGTCATCGTGGAGCCCAAGCGAGGCGTCACCATTAGAGCCTTTGGCGGCGAGGACCAACTTTAGTCGAGGATAAGTGTACCCATTTCCCCCTTCAAAATGGCCAATTGTTGGCGCCCTTCTCGCTCAATATTTGGGAAGAGGCCGGGGCCTTAGCCTATAAATAGGACTAGCCACCCACGGGGTAGAGGATTTGGAATCTAGGCGGACATCTGAAGAAGATAGCAAGAGAACAAGCGAGAGATAGAGAGAGGCGTGAACACCACCTAGCAGTTCATCGCACCCGCCAAACAGAGACCCTCGCGAGGCTGTTCTTCCTTATCTTATTCCTCATCAGCCCAAGAGGCAATCCACCACACCAAAAACTAGAGTAGGGTATTACACCACAACGGTGGCCGAACTAGTATAAATCTTGTGTCTCTTGTGTTGTTCCTTAGTAGTTTAGGTCCCTACGATTGGCGAGGTGCGAGGCGGTGGAGGGCCGGATCTCCTTAGCGCACCCGAGGTTCGAACCTCAAGGTTCTGCGGAACCCGAAATCCGACATTTAGCGCGCCCGGTAGAGTGCGAGGAATCTGCCTTTCGTCGCCTCGTTCTTCCTCGACCACCGCAACCATGTCTGACGCCCGTCGGGCCCGCGCCGAGCGCCGAGCCGCCCTCGCCTCCCATGTCGCCCAGACGGCTCCCGTCGGTGGGCGCCCTCGTCGTTCCCCGTCACCTGCCGTCAACGCCGCCACCGGCCCGGCGAAACGAGCGACAAAAGCATCGTCCCAACCCGTCCATGAGGCGGGGCGGCCGCACCGCTGCGCACGCCGCTCACCCCGCTGGTTCTTCGTCACGCGCGCACCTTGCAGCAACCATGGAGGCCCGAGCTGCACTCATCGCGGCAAGCGAGCTCTGCGCTACTGCCCGTCGGCGGCGTCTATGAAGAATGGTTCGACCGAAGTCGCGAGCTCAAATCCTTGTAGGAGGCGCCCCCGCACCGTCCGTCTCGCTGCACCGCACCCAGCCCCGCGCGGGCGATGAAGCTCCCGGGGCACCTCAGCCGCCTCCTCCTCAAGAAGGCGCCCTGGCCCCAAGGCGCGCGGCCCTTGGGCGGAACCCGTTCCGCCAGGCGCCAGCGCGGCAGGAGCAGAGCTGTCAAGAAGTTCCTCGCCCACAAGAAGCTGCCCGAGTGCTCCCCGCTCCAGCACGTCAGGACCCTGCGCTGCCCCCAGCCGCGGCGCAAGGAGGCCTAGAAGACCAAGCTCTCTGTCGTCCGAGGCCCCCCGCGGCCACGGCGGGCTGCCGCGCCTTCACCTCCAAGCTGCGCAGCGTCGCGTGGCCCGCCAAGTTCAAGCCAGACCTGCCTCCTCGCTACGACGGCATAGCTGACCCTACGGAGTTCCTCGACTCTGAGCTGGGCATTGAGCTGCCAGCGAGGATGAAAAGGTCATGGCGAACTGGTTTCCCATGGCGCTCAAGGACGGAGCCTGCACTGGCTCTGAGTCGGCCCCGAGCACAATCTCTTCTGGGCGAGATGCGCACCGCTTCATCGCCAACTTCCAGGTACTCGCGACCGCCACCAACAGGAGAGCGACATGCGCCCGAATCAAGCGGCAGCCGGAAACCCTGCAAAAGTACATCCAGTAGCTTCAACAACGCCTCAAGATCCCGGGGGTAGCGGAGGAGGCCATCATCTCCGCCTTCTCCGGCGGCGTGCGCTGACGTCAAGATGAAGGAGGAGCTGGCGGCGCATGAAGATCTGCACCTCCTTGGAGCTGTTCAACTTGGCGACCAAGTGCGCCAGGCTGAGGAGGGCGCCTCTCCCTCCTCGAGCTGCTGCCGTGGATCCCGAAAAAGAAGTCCAAGGCCAAGGGCGTGAAGCGCAAAGGGGGCTGCCGTACCATGGCCGAACCAGACACCAAGCGAGGCAGAGATCAGCCCGAGTCCTCAAGGCGGTCGATCACTGCGTGTACCACGACCTCCACACCCACAACACCAATGAATGCCAAGAGCTCCGGGCCGTACGTGAAGGCAGGGTCGGCAGACGCCCCGAGCGCAGCGACCGGGGCTACGGCCGAGGAGGAGGAAGGAATGCGGGGCCATTTGGGAAGACGCGGCCCAGCGCCAAGGGTGGCGCGACCAACCTCGCGAGGACTGCTGGCAAGACCCACCTCGCGAGGGAGGCTGGAGGGATCAGCCTCGCGAGATCGCCCATGAGGAACATGAGCCTCCCTCCGCTGCCGCCGCCGCCAAGGAGAGTTGAAGACCGTCATCGGGGACGAGGGCTGGGGCTTCCAGGGAAGCGCGTGCGATCGCTTGCATCCTGGGCGGAGCTCAAGCCCAGACCTCTCGGCGCATCTTCAAGCAGTTCGCCCATGAAGTGAATGCAGTCCTCCCCAAGCTCGAGGCCACGCGCCCTCTCGGTGGTCGGCGTGCGCCATCACGTTCAACTCATGGATCAGCTCAAGTGCGCAGCCACGGCGGAGTTCTCCCGATGCTTTGTTCCCCAATCATTAGCAATGTGCTAGTCACGGGACCCTCATCGGCGGAGGCGGGGCTCAGCGTCCTGTCCGTGGAGGCGTTCAACAATCTTCAAGTGCCTTACTGATCGGCTTCAGCCAACCAAGCCTTTCTCCGGAGTCACCGACGGCTCCACGGTCCCGATCGGGCAGGTCCGCCTTCCTGTCACCTTCGAGGCTCGCGACAACTACCACACTGAGCTCATCGACTTTGACGTCGCCCACATTCTCCTGCCGTACAACGCCATCCTCGGGTACCCAGCGTTGGCCAAATTCATGGTCGTAACCCACCACGGCTACAACGTCCTCAAGATGCCAGGAAGCAGCGGGGTCATCACGGTGCCACAATGAAGAGAGGCAGTGTGCTCCACAGAGCGAGCCTTTCGGGCGCGCATCGCTAGAAGAGCAGACCACACAGCGAGGAGGCCTCGAGGCCGCACTCCAAGAAGAAGAAGACATCGACCGGTCCGGCTCCTCAAGAGGCAGGCCCCTCGGGGCCAAGGCCAGCCGGGCAGAACCTCCTTCCATCGAATAGGAAGCGGCGCCCGGCGCCCTCCTCGGCGAGGGCTCGGGGCTCTCCCTCGAGGGCCGCCGACCTCGCCAAGGTCACGAGGAGGCGCTTGGGCTGCGATGGGCGTGCTCCGATGCGCACGTTCCCACGAGCAGAGCAAGGCAAGGAGGGCGAACCCTCGGGAGTTCGTCGGCAAGGCCATTCGGGAGTTACAAGAGTCAAGGGTCATGAGGGCAGGCCGCCGCGCCCATTGTGGCCCCCCATCCGGCGAGGATGGTGGGCTGCAGCGTCTGCATTGACATACCAGGGCTCAACCGAGCAGCGTCTCAAGAGCGCCTCTGGCCCTCGCGAGTGGGGCGTTGCGAGTCCGCCTGACTACGTGCGCATGCCGTGTGGCCTGCCAAGCGGCGGCAGCGCGCGGCGTCTCATGAGGGACATCCTGGAGGCTCAAGAGGCGGGCGTTCCGCAGCCTGGCGGAGATGGAGATGGCCTATGAGGAGCCACCGGCGCCTCCGGAGCCTCCCAGCCCCTGGGCACAGGGGCTCGTGAGATCGGCTCCCGCAGCCCACAGTCTGCTACACCAACACCCCTTCGTCCCCAACATCACCAGGTGACATCTTTAAGTTTTATTTCCGGCTGGGAGCACCTTCAGGGCCGCATTATTCCCAGGCCGCGTGGGTCCGTCCCTGCGGCATGTATCCCTTTTATTTCATGTCATTAGCCTATCCTGTTGGGGGCGCCCCTCGGGCTGCATCATCCCCAAGCCGCTCGGGCCGATCCAGTGGCATGTATCCTTCCTACTTTTTCCTTAGGATTATGCTCTTGTTCCACCATGCTTGTTATTTGGTACCTTTTCCTGGGTGACGGAATCTTGCACGTTAAAGGGGGGTGCCTAAGGATCGCGACTCAGGGCTCCTACCGGCTCTCCAGCCCTCACCCTCTGGTCTTGTCCATGGCATCGCGACCTGGCTTGCCAGCGACAGCTGAGACTAGCCCGAGAGCCGGGACCCGAGGACGTAGAGTTTCGTCATCTAACCCAGCTTGCGTGTTAAAGGGGGGGTGCCTCAGCATCACGACTCAGGGCTCCTACCGGCTCTCCGGCCCTCACCCTCTGGTCTTGTCCATGGCATCGCGACACAGCTTGCCAACGGCAGTGAGACCAGCCAGAGCCGGGACACGAGGGCGTAGAGTTGCTGCATCGACCAGGCTTGCGTTAAAGGGGGGTGCACGAGCATCGCGACTCAGGGCTCCTACCGGCTCTCGGCCCTCACCCTCTGGTCTTGTCCTTGGCATCGCGACCTAGCTTGCCACGGTGACAGTGAGACCAGCCGAGAGCCGGGACTCGAGGGCGTGAAGTTCGTCATCTAACCCGGCTTACTTGCGTTAAAGGGGTGCACGAGCATCATGACTCGGGGCTCCTACGGCTCTCCGGCCCTCACCCTCTAGTCTTGTGCATGGCATCGCGACTGGCTTGCCCGGCTGACGGTTGAGACCAGCTGAGCGGGACCGAGCGTGAAACACCGCATCTGGCCAAATTTGCGGAACACACTCGAGCGAGCAGGCGCAACCCGCGTTGAGGTAGGGGCCCGTGAGTCCCACGGTGGCGCACGGGTGCCCAGATACACCTTGTCCGGCCCTACCGTGCCAGCCACGTGTCGGGGCTGTATATCGCCGGGGCTCCTCCCGGGAGGGGAGCCCCTCTCACGTTCGATGGAAGCACCATGCTCCGCTTGGCGACAACTGCCGAGGAGCTGCTATGCCCGTCACGCATGCTGAGCGCTATGCTCAGCTGGTGATAAACAAGCGAGGTGGCCTCCGGGTCGCATCAACCTCGGGGAGCGAGCTGGGATACGGCAGCGTCGCGCGCCTCCCCTCGGGAGGCGCCCAGCAGCGAGGCTGAGCCGCAGGGGCTGCGCTGAGTCACGCCCAGACGCACGCCACCCAGCCAGGCCCCTCGGGCCTGGTTCGTCACGTCACTCCCCGGCGGAGCCAAGGTACGAATGATGTTTGGCGTCAGGGGACTCCACGAGCATCGCGACTCAGGAGCCTAACTGGTCACGTAGCCCCTCACCCCTTAGTTCCAAAAGGCTAGCGGCGGTTGAGGTATCTTGGCAGGCCGGGCTCTGTAGATGTAGAACGGTAGATCCGCCTGCATCTCACCTCCCTACTTGTTGTTCATGCGCCAAGGGGGACTCCTGAGCATCGCGACTCAGGAGCCTAACTTGTCATGTAGCCCCTCACTCCTTGGTCCCGTCCTGGTTTCCGGTCGGGGCTAACGGCGGCTGAGGTATGCGCGGGCCGGGCTCTGCCGGCGTAGAACATAAGCAAGTAGGAAGCGCAAATTTCAAGGAATTCAAAAGCAAATATTACAGTCCACACTGTTATCGCAATACCAAACGCAAGTTTAAACGCCTCCCGAGGCATGATACATGTGCAGGAATTAAAAGCGGGACATGAGCCACTACTGAGTCACTTGTCGGCGGTGGAGCGGCACGGAGTGGGTTCGCCTCGTGGGCAGCGGGGCAGCGGGCGCCTCACTCCCGGCTTGGTGCTTTGAAGGCGGAACTTCCATGAGAGCCTCCAGCGCGACCCTTCACAGCCTCGGCGGCGGCAGCTGCATGCACCATAACTTGCTGGCTCCAAAGAGCCTGTCCAGCCGACGCTGGGATCGCGAAGGTAGACGTGGGTGAGGACCCGCGTCAGTGCAGCAGAAGACAAGACACGCGCCTCGGCCTCAGCCGTGGGGCCAAGACCAAGGGAGACATCTTCAAGAGCGCGAACCGGGGAAGGAAGCAGCTTGGCGGGGCAAATCCTCTGTGCCGGCCAGTGGGCTCTCCAGGCCGCTATCATGAAGCTCCCTCAGCAAGGCGCGAGCCTTCACCTCCATATCCATGAAGGCCACGCGATCTTCGACAAGAACCCGCGCCTTGTCGTCCAGCTCGACTTTCCTCGCCTCCAGTTCCTGCTCCAGCGCGCCTAGGCGGTCACGGCGCTTCTTCAGCCTGGCCTCCCGGTCCTTGACGGCCGCCTCGCGAGCCTTCATGCTTTCCTCCTGCTCCTGGCGGAGGCGGGCCTCCTCGGCAAGCTGGTTCTGCAGGCCCTTTAGCTCGCCCTCCAGCGTCTCACAGCGACCTTGGATGCTGGCTGCCTCCCCTAGGGCAGCATCGCGGGCAATCTTTGCCTCACGGACAGCCTGTTTCTCCTCGTACAAGCCGTCGAGGCCTGGACGATGCCGCCCGAATCGAAGCGGTCGGGCGAATCCAGCGAAGGCTAGCTCAAGCGCCCGCCACCAGCGAGGGTCGGCGCCCGAAGATCCTGCGCGGCCGGTCCAATTCAGCGGCGGCCACGATCGAGATAGTGGGAGGAGTCGGAGACAGCAGTTGGTGGAGTAGGAGGAGATGGCGGCGTAACCACTGATGTCGTGAGGCGGGACTGCTGCGCCCCAACAGGCTGTGGCGGCGGCATCGAGCAAGGACACCTCGGAGTCGCTGGGTCAAGGGCTGAAGCTCGCCCAGTGGCTCGGCCAGAGCCCTCGCGAGGACGCCCGGACAGGAGAGGCACAGGTGTTAGGATCACCTTCTTTTTTAGGCAGAGGCACCGCCACGGATGGGGCCTCGGAGCCCCCTTGACTTCTTCGCCCAGGCGCCCGGCTGGCCGAAGGACATGGACATCGAGATCTCGTCCGACGGACAATAATCAAGGCAGGAAGCAGATGCCACAGGTCGTCGCCGGTGGACTCGAGCAGCCTCCGTCCATACTTGAAGCCCGAGAGCCGGCTGCAGGGATCAGCTTCAAGGGGATCTGAGCAGCAACTGGAGAAAGTAAAGGAGGCAAGGAAGATGCCGCTCTATTATCAACCACCACGCGGCGCCCAAGGCCGCAGGCTGTTAGGGCCCACGACGCTTCGCACTTGCCCTTTCGCCTCTCTGCTCGGCCAAGTTTGGGCGCGCCATGAGCCCCGGGGCTACTGTTGGCGTTCTGGGAATGGGGGTCCCCAGACTTGCCTGCCTGCGGCCTGCGGCGTGGCTCAAAGGAGGCCCAGGACAGCCCATCTTCATCAACGCAAGCTCAAGACCCTCGCGAGGGGCCAAGCCTCATGAGGCCAGACGACGAGGAGCTTCCTCAGGCACGGCCTCGTCAGGCTGGCTCATGAGGAGGCGGAGAGTTCAAGGCAGGGTACCTCGCGAGGTGCCCATGACGCAAGCCATGACGACCAAGGGCGCCAGCCCGCGCAGTGTTTGAACCTCAAGGGTCTGCCGGAACCCGAAATCCGACATGCTCGAACGAGGGTGCCTCGCGAAAAAATAGACGGAAGGCAGAGAAAAGGAAAAACGCTCACGAGGGCACCTGCCTAGCCCCCTCGCGAGGAATGCGAGAGAGAGAACAGGTTAAAACCGGGGTCGAAAATAGCAGTGAAAGGTGACGGAACCAAATCAGCAAGGAACACCAGAAGCAAATTTCAATTAAAAGGAGACGAGCCAACTACGGAAAGCAAATGAAAAGCCGCGTCCGGCACCTAGTCTAGTCTTCAAGTCTTCTCACCAGCGCGGAGCTAAGTGCTGCCACTAAGACGTGGAAGGGAGCCCCCGAGGCCTGAGGGCGGCACTCCTGAGACTCTAGGGCGTGTATAGCCCCACTCATTATTACGTGAGAGTGTCACAGGCGGCGATCTTCATATGCACTGGGCCTTCTTCACAGGCACTGGGCCTTTCTTCATGGGTAGAACTTCCGGAGGTGCTAGATGTTCTAGGCGTTCTGGATGGTTACCCCGTCCTGTTTCTCCAGGCACGCGGCGCCAGACCTGGAGACATGGACGACCTTGAATGGGCCCTCCCACACGGGTGAGAGCTTATGTAGCCCTTCCCTGGAGAGGACCCGCCACAGGACGAGGTCACCCGCCTCGAGCGTCCTGGAGCGGATGTTGCGGCAGTGGTATCGCTGCAGCGCCTGCTGGTACCTTGCCGCCCGTAGTGCGGCTTCGCGGCGGTGTTCCTCCCCCAGCACGAGGTCCATCCCCCGTGTGGCGTCCTGTTGCGCTTCATCAAATGCCAAGACCCGTGCGGAGCGATGCTTGACCTCGTGAGGGAGGACCGCTTCTGCTCCGTAGACGAGGAAGAACGGGATCTCGCCCGTTGGCTTGGTGGCGGTGGTGCGGATGGACCACAACATGGACTGGAGCTCGTCATACCAGCCTCTATCGTAGGCCTCCAGCTTCTTCTTGAAGGTCCTGGTCTTAAGGCCCCTCAGGACCTCTGCATTAGCGCGTTCAGCCTGACCATTGCTCCTGGGGTGAGCCACCGAAGCGTAGCAGATCTGCGTTCCAAGGTTAGCACAATACGTCATGAAGAGATTACTAGTGAACTGCGTGCCGTTATCAGTGACGATGCGGTTGGGGACCCCTAAACGGCTCACAATACCCTTGATGAACTTGACTGCGGAGCCCGCTGGGATGGTGCGGACGGCTTCCAGCTCCGCCCACTTGGTGAACTTGTCAATGGCGACATAGAGGTAGCGGTAGCCCCCAGGCACTCGAGGGAACGAGCCCAAGATATCCAGCCCCCAGACCGCGAACGGCCATGTCAGTGGGATGGTCTGGAGGCCCTGAGTCGGCTGATGGATCTGCTTGGCATGGAACTGTCAGGCTTCACAGGACTTCACTAGCTCGGTTGCATCGTTGAGCGCCGTGGGCCAGTAGAATCCGTTGCGGAATGCCTTACCGACGATGGTACGTGATGACGAGTGGTGCCCGCGATCCCCAGCGTGTATGTCGGATAGCAACTCCTTCCCCTGATCCCTGGAGATGCAATGTAGTGAAACGTCATTTGGTCGCTTCCTGTACAACTCACCGTCCCGAATGCAGTATGTTGTGGCTTGCCGGGCCACGCGCTCCGCGTCCTCCTCCTTCTCCGGCAGCGCCCCTTGCATCAGGTATTCCTTGAATTCCTTGGTCCAGTATCCCTCCTGGGGCTCGAGCGCCAAGAGTAGGCGCGCTCCCGAAGTCAGGCCACAGGCTGGGGCTCCTGCGGCAGGCGGCTGCGGGAGCTCCTCCCGAGGCCGAGCTGTCCTTGAGAGCGGTGGTGTCGCCGATGGCTTGAAGAGCCCCTCCTCAAAGATGCCAGGCTCTTGGGGCTGCCTCTTGGATGCCCTCCTGGCGATGTCGTCGGCTTCCTTGTTGGTTCCGCGGGGCACATGCTGCAACTCCAGGCCCAGGAACTGCTTCTCCATCTTGCGCACCTCCGCGAGGTACGCCTCCATGTGCTCGTCCTTCGGCTCGTATACCTTGTTGGAGAAGTTGACGAGGAGCTGCGAGCCGCCCCTAACGGTGAGGCGCTTCACCCCTAGAGCTGCCGCAGCTTTCAGGCCAGCCATGAGGCCTTCGTATTCTATGATGTTGTTGGAGACCTTCTCGCCCCGCTAAAAGCAGAGCTGCACGGCGTAGTAGAGCTTGTCTTGGGTGGGCGAGATAGGTACTGCTCCAGCCCCCGTGCCCTGGTGCGCGAAGGCGCCATCGAAATACATGACCCATCCATCTGGCGCCTCACTTCCCGGCATGGTGGACTGGTCCTCGCCTACTTCAAGCGTCGGGTCATCTGTCCATTCTGCCATGAAATCAGCGAGTGTGGATCCCTTGATGACCCTGGTAGTGCTGAACTCCAACTCGAACGCCTGCAACTCGATGTTCCACTCAGCGACCCTTCCAGCAGAGTTGGGGCTCCTGAGCACTCTTTCCAATGGGTAGGCTGAGACGACCTTGATGGGGTGGCCCTGGAAGTAGTGCCGCAACTTGCGCGAGGCCACCAAGAGCGCGAGCAAGAGCTTCTGAGGCATGGGTTACCGTGCCCTTGCATCCCGCAACACCGTGATGACGAAATACACCGGGTGCTCGACGAGAGCTGGCGCGTCGGTGAGGCTCGTGTCCTGCGGGAGTCGGGGCATCTCCTGAGGTAGTGGAGCTCCTGATGCTTGATCGCTTGTTGGGGTCTCAGCGGCGTCGTCCTACTGAGCTTGGTCCTCTATGGATGCTGCTACGGTTCTTGCGGCGCCTTCATGTTCTTGCGTCGTCTTGGCTAGCGGTGTATCTTGGCGTGACGCGCCCTTGGCTTGGCGCTCTTCCCGAACCACCACCAGAGCCGCGCTGGCAGAGTACGGGGTGGCGGCAAGATAAAGCACTAGGGGCTCGAGGGGCCGTGGCGCCACCATCACTGGAGGGCTGATCAGGTATCTCTTAAGGTCTTGAGAAGCTCGGTCGGCCTCTGGGGTCCACTCGAACAAGCCCTTCTTCTTCATCAGCTTGAAGAAGGGTAGGCGCGCTCCCCAGCTTGGATCTGAGCGCCCAACACGATCCACCCGACCAGCCCGCTTCTGCATTTCCTTGAGGGTGTGTGATGGGCTCATGTCTTCAATGGCCTTGATCTTTTCTGGGTTCGCCTCAATCCCTTTGTGGGACACGAGGAATGTTGTTGCCGCTCTCCCTCTCTCACTCTAGACTAGAGGTATAAGAAGGAATAGGATACACTGGAATTTTCACCCGGCTGAACACAGCCCCATTTCTTGACTTTCCAGAGCACAAACTCTCGTACAAACACACACTGCGGCTTTGTAGTCCACAGCAGCGTAGCCCCTACGGTTCCGTTGCGCATGTACGCACGAATGCATAGCTATCTCCGCTGCATGCATGCGATCCGCTCGGCACGTGCATGACCCGGCCAGCTCCACCGGTTGATGCTAACAGCCTGCTAACCAACTAACTACATGCATCAAGATTAGTATTAACATTTTCCCTCCTAATCTTGACTTGTCGTCCCCGGAGTTGTTGCAGTTCCAGTCGTCGATGTCGCCGCCACAACCGTGACCCAGCCCGCGGACCCGACCTGGCGCACCGAGGCCGATCATACCGTGCTCCGTCACGATCCCGGCGACATACGCCGAGCTCCTTGTCCGCCAGCGGCACACGCCCGACATCCCTCTCGCGCTTCGCCCCTGACGCAATTCCGGCGCGCCTAACGAGTTCGGGACGGCATCGGTGCGCCCGCGACGTCCAGCGACTCGACGCGCCCGATGAGCCCGACTGCACTAATGCGTCCCACACGTCCCGCGTGAATCCATCGCACCCGACGAGCCCGATCACACACGCCTACACCACGGTCCCGCCGTGTCTAACACGCCCGGCGCGGGCCCGTACACGCACCCGACGCGTCCGACACTCGGGCCGCGGCTTATTCCGACAAACACTCACCCCCTAAGCCGTGGTCTCGCCGCACGGCCTGCCAACAGGGGCCCTGGCTCGTCGTTGTCGCCTCGTTGCCATGTACGCGTCCACTGCGTCTCCGGCACAAGCCGTCGCTCGCTGCCGCTCGCCGTCCCGTGCGCCGCCACGCCGCGTCTCCGTGCCACATGCCTCCACGGTTGTCGCGCCGAGCCGTCGCGACCTCTGCGCCACCACGCAGGTCCTTCACGACCTCCTCGTCTCCATGACCGCCGTGCCCTTCGCGCGCACGACATCACACCGCACAGCCGTGGACTCGCCGCGTGTTGCCGTCACCACACGCTCGCCGCGCGCCGCAGCCGATGCCTCCATGTCTGCCGCTCACGCTGCGCTCGCGGCGGACGCCACCGCGCGCCACGGTCGCCCCTCGAACCTTGTGGCTCTGATACCAATTGTTGTTGCCGCTCTCCCTCTCTCACTCTAGACTAGAGGTAGAAGAAGGAAAAGGATACAATGGAATTTTCACCCGGCTGAACACAGCCCCGTTTCTTTACTTTCCAAAGCATAAACTCTCGTATAAACACACACTGCGGCTTTGTAGTCCACAGCAGCGTAGCCCCTATGGTTTCGTTGTGCATGTACGCACGAACGCATAGCTATCTCCGCTGCATGCATGCGATCCGCCCGGCACGTGCATGACCCGGCCAGCTCCACCGGTTGATGCTAACAGCCTGCTAACCAACTAACTACATGCATCAAGATTAGTACTAACAAGGAAATCCAGTAGATTGCCGGAAGAGATAGCTAACACGCACTTCTTCGGGTTAAGCCGCAAGTTCACATAGCGCAGGCTCACGAAAGTCTCCTCCAAATCTTGGATCAAGGTTCTGGCCTCCCGAGACTTCACCACAATGTCGTCGACGTAGGCCTCCGCATTTCTCCCGAGATGCCGCCCTAAGGTGATGTGCATCAACCGCTGAAAGGTTGCGCCTGCGTTATGCAGTCCAAAGGGCATGCAAGTGTAGCAGTACACCCCACACGGGGTCAAGAAGGTTGTCTTCTCTACATCTTCTACCGCCATCTTGATCTTGTGATACCCCGAGAACACATCCAGGAAGCACAGCAGGTCGCACTCGGTGGTGGAGTCGACGATCTGGTCAATGCGTGGAAGTGGGAACGGATCTTGGGGACAGGCCTTGTTGAGGTTGGTGAAGTCGACGCACATTCGCTCCTTCCCCCCTTTCTTCGGCACAAAGACGGGGTTTGCCAGCCATTGAGTCCGGGAACCTCGCGAATGGCACCCGCCGCCTCTAACTTGCGGGTTTCTTAGACGATGAAGGCCTGCTTCTCCGTGGACTGCCATCTCGCCCGCTGCTTCACAGGGCGTACATTGGGGCACACCCTCAAGTGATGCTGAATCACCTCCCTCGGGACCCCCACCAGTTGCTTGGGTTCCCATGCGAATATCTCCTTGTTCGCGCGCAAAAACTTCACCAGTGCTTCCTCTTGGCTTGGGTCAAGGTCGGCACCTATGGTAAAGGTGGCTCCTGAGG
This sequence comes from Aegilops bicornis, assembly GCA_021605145.1. NCBI lineage: Eukaryota > Viridiplantae > Streptophyta > Magnoliopsida > Poales > Poaceae > Aegilops > Aegilops bicornis. The sequence continues at coordinate 366,936,214 of CM038672.1, forward strand.
ACCCGTCCTCATCGACCGGCACCTGCTTGGTTTCTGCCTTCTCTTGGGTGAATAACTGCTTCTTCTTGGTTGGTGCGGCTCCCTTGGCCTCGGAGGTGCCCACACCGGCGGGCTGTGCCGCCGCGGCGGTCTTGAGGGCAAGCTTGAGAGCCGCTAGGGCCTCCTTGGCGTCCCCCTTGATGGTGAGGACGCCCTTTCTTCCAAGATCTTCATGAGGTTGTAGGCCGGATGGGTTGCTGCCATGAACTAGGCCAGAGCTGCGTACCCGAGGATGGCTTTGTACGGGAGGCCGATGCGGGCGATGTCGAAGTCGACCAGCTCGGTGTGGTAGTTGTTGCGCGTGCCGAAGATGACAGGGAGGCGAATCTACCCCAGGGAGTGGGCGGCGCCACCGCCAACTCCTGATAAAGGCTTGCTGAGGCTGAGCCGCTCGAGCGGTATGTGAAGAAGGCTGAAGGCCTCCACGGAGAGCACTTTGAGGCCGGCGCCACCGTCGATGAGGGTCTTGGTAACGGGCACATTGCAAATAGTGGGCGTGCAAAGCATCGGGAGCATACCTGAGCCGGCGGTGGTGACGGGGTGGTCTTCCGAGTCGAAGGTGAGGTTGGCCTCGGGTGCAGCCCAGCCCGGCGGAGCCCCCGAGCGCTTGGAAGTGGCACCGATTTGGCAAAGGAATGGCTTGATGTGGCTATCTGAAGGCGGTGCTTGAGATCCGCCTAGTAGGGCTGCGACCACGTGGTGCACCGATTCCGCGTAGCACGCAGTGAAGAGGTCGCGCAGCTCCTCCCAAGATGCCACCATGGATCCGGGGAGGTTGAGCAGCCAGGCACGCGGCGCGCCGGTGAGGGCCATGGGAAACCAGTTGGCCATGACCTTGTCGTCACCCTGGCCTCGAGGACGTCCTCCTCATATGCCAGCAGGAAAGCTGACGGGTCCGCCGCGCCATCGTAGCACGGTGACATCTCCGGCTTGAACTTGGGCGGCCACTGCACCGCTGCTGGCGGGGCGAGGGGCTGAGCCCCAGCCCCGTCGTCGGTGTCTGCCGTCGGAGCCGGGAGCGAGACGCCTCCCATGAGGGTGGAGCGCGGTGGTGGCGGAGCGCAGATCGACGGGATGGAAGCTATGGCGCACCCCTACCTGGCGTGCCAAATGTCGGATCTCGGGTTCCGGCAAAACCCTTAAGGTTCGAACTCTGGGGTGCGCGCGAAGTTCTCCCCCTACCGATCCACGTCCTAGCTTTGCTAAGATCTCAAGGACTAACTTTCGATTTAACTTCGCAACACAAAGAACACAAGATTTATACTGGTTCGGGCCACTGTTGTGGTGTAATACCCTACTCTAGTGTGGTGGTGGTGGATTGCCTCTTGGGCTGAGGATGCACAGATACAAGAGGAAGAATTGCCTCCTGAGGTTGAGGTGTTCTTGTGCTCGGTGTGCGGGTGAGGATTATCTCTCTCTCTCTGTCCAGGCTAAGTGCAGTTGCATCCTTCTGTGGTAGCTAGTCCTATTTATAGAGGCCTTGGTCCTCTCCCCAAATATTGAGCGGGAAGGGATTCCACAATGGCCAGTTTGAAGGGAGACAACTAGTACAAGCTATCCTGACAAAAGTAGTCTTCGCCTGCCAAAGGCTCTGGTGGTGATGCCGCCTTGGGCTCCATGGTGCCCTCCGTCTTGCCATCCTGCTGGTCTTGGTCTCGTTGCACTGATATGGAAACCTTTGATTCACGCCTCGGTACTCCGCGCCTGCGCTTGCCCCCTTAGCGCCAAGGAGGAAACAAGTACACTGTGTGCGCCGGCGCTTGCCCGGTCTCGGTCGTCATGGCTCACGTCACGAGAACCTTGTGAGGTTTGCCTTGCCTTGATCTCTCCGCCCCTCGCGAGCCAACCTGGTGAGGCCGCTCCTGAGGAGGTCTTGTGTCGCCTGCCTCGCGAGGCTTGGCCCCTCGTGAGGGTCTTGAATGCTTGTTGGTGAAGATGGAACTACGGGCTCACCAGGAGAGCCACGCAGTGGGCCGCAGGTAGACAAGTCTGGGGACCCCCGTTCCCAGAACACCGACAGTAGCCTCTGGGCCCAAGGCGCGCTCGGGCTTGGCTTCGAGGCAAAGCCAAAGGTCAAGTGCGGAGCGCCACGGGTCCCAATAGCCAGCGGCCTTGGTCGACATGTGGCGGTTGATTGGACGTGGGCGTCTCCGCTTCCCCACGCTGCCTCGGCAACTGCCCGACTTGACAAGTCCCTGCGACATGCAAGGGAAAACCATCATTACCTGTGATCGTGGGGGGCGCTGGTTGGCATTCTCTTGCTATAAATGGGGAGGGCGGCAGAGCCCCCGTCGCCCATCTCTTCCCATTCTGCTTGCTTTTCCTCCTCTGCTCCACCGCCGATACCAATGGCACCGTCGAAGAGGTTTTCTGCCGCGGAGAAGGGGAAAGCCCCTCACAAGGGGCCCGGCTCCCCGACGCCCAAGCATGGACGCGGTCGTCCCTGCAAGCACACCGCGACTCCCACCGCGGCCCCTCGCTCCCAAAGTGGCGCCGTTGCGCGTGGCAGGGGTCGTTCCAGTCGTGGCAGCCCTGTCGATGAGAGGAGATGTGCCATGGTTGTACAGCCTCCCCGGTCGCGCTTCCACTCGGCGGAGGTGCTGCCGGAGTTCGTCGTCTTGTCGGAGGACCCGATTGGCAACTGGCTTCAGCTCCTGTGCTTCTTCGTCGACGAGCTGCCAGCCTCTGGTCCAGGTGGGCTCTGGCTGCAGGCGGACGGTTGCTGCAGTAGGGCTTCTGTGGTTGCGGTCAAGGTCTCCGTCGCGGGCAACATAGCTCTGGCCTGCGGTTGGCAGACTTTCGCCCGCGCGCGCGGCCTGGGCAGGCGGTGCACCCTCCATTTCAAGTACAACAGTGATACGACCCTCTACGTGAGGGTGTTTGGGGAAGATGGTTGCCGCGCCGGGTGTTGCCAGGAGGTGAACGATGGCGAGGAGGTGCTCGGCCTTGGCGATGGCCGGGACGAGGAGGAGGGCGAACCCGCCCTTGGTGCCGACCGCGTCTCGTCCATCTACGGTGGCTCTTCCCCTGGCGATAGCTCCAGCGATGGTAGAGTGCGACCATTTGCGCACCCGCTCGAAGGTGGCAGCGGGTCGTCCTGGCAGCGCCTCCGTGAAGAAGCGAGGAGGGTCGGTGAGCTTAGGACATTGCCAAGAGCCCGTCCCCGTGAACCACTGTAGGGGCAGGCGCCGCTTTTATCTTGTTCTTCCTTTTCTTCCTGTATAAAAAAGAAACCAGTATGGGCCCCGAAGGGGCATGTATCAAACCATGATTCCTCAATCACTATGTTATGCTTATCGTTTCTGTGTTGTGACATTGTTTTGTGTAGAGACAACTTAGCTTAGCACGCTTGGGGTAGCCTCCTCTTCACGAGGCATTTGTTTCCTAGCGCCTGTCAAGGTCTTCCTTGACTCGGTGGGCGCTTAGGAACTGCAAAAAATTCGTTAGGAAGCTCGCTAGGAGGCTTATCGTTCACCCGAGCCTTGACCCAGCGCTTCACATCGCGGTACCCGAGGGGCACGGATCAGGAGAGATGCGCCAGCTTGTGGGCTCGAACGAGGGTGCCTCATGAAAACACAGTTTGAAGGGAGACAACTAGTACATGCTATCCTGACAAAAGTAGTCTTTTCCTGCCAAAGGCTCTGGTGGTGACGCCGCCTTGTGCTCCATGGTGACCTCCGTCTTGCCGTCCTACTGGTCTTGGTCTCATTGGACTAATATGGAAACCTTTGCTTCACGCCTCGGCACTCCGCGCCTGCGCTTGCCCCCTTAGCGCCAAAGAGGAAACAAGTACACTGTGCGCGCTGGCGCCCGCCTGGTCTCGGTCGTCATGGCTCACGTCACGAGAACCTCGCGAGGTTTGCCTTGCCTTGATCTCTCCGCCCCTCGCGAGCCAACCTGGTGAGGCCGCTCTTGAGGAGGTCTTGTGTCGCCCGCCTCGCGAGGGTCTTGAATGCTTGTTGGTGAAGATGGGCCGTACGGGCTCACCAACAGAGCCATGCCGTGGGCCGCAGGCAGGCAATTCTGGGGACCCCCATTCCCAGAACGCCAACAACTTCATTGGCCATCAAGCCCCCGGACACTGTTAAACGAGTCCGGCCTACCCTGCAGAAGGACAGCTTGGTGAATCCAGAGCTGGACTAGCAGTTCTGCCTCCGTCAATCGCCCCATCTAACCGTGGCATATGTACCGCGCGTGCATAATTATGCACTCAAAATACCACACAGGCAACAACGGAGGCTGCTGCGGAACAAAAGGTCTATAGTCTTGACTCGACCCTATTTGACCTTAACCTTTCCTCTTTGATCTTTTTTGTTTCCCATACCACAGGTGCATTAAAACCTAGCTATTCTACGGTCGTGCAAGGGCTCTTTCCGGGCCCCTTTCTTATAAACGACCGTGGACCGCTCCTCTCAAAGGATTTTTCCACAAAGGCAAAAGTGGCGCAGACGTGCGGCAGGATGTCCATGGGATCTTCAAGACTACCTTTTCTTTAGACCATGTACACAGCTTCCCCTTGTTTACAAATTCTCGGCATGTAAAATAGCCCTTATGTTTATGGCATTATCTGTAATAGCACGTTTTGACGTATCAATCAGATTATAATGGAAACAATCTTTTCACCAATCCCTATTCGGTATTGGTTTATTTCAAAAAACTACATTCCCTCTTTGCGTTAGATTGCCATATATATTTTGGTACGGCTTAAATGTCAGGGGCTCTATTTGGCCACATATACTTCCAAAAAGTCCGAACACTCTTGGAGTATACTTTGGCGTCCCAAATAATGCTTTATATGCATCGGCTCCGAATCATGTCTTTAGTCAATAGTTGGGTTGGCCAACTCCTGTGATTACTACCTTATGTTCCTCTTGTTTGGCTAGGGTAGTAAAGGGAGAACTACTGCGATTGTGTTTCTGGTTCGTCCGATCAAGCACCTCAGTAGAGAAAGCCGAAAACTGACTGTCATGATACGACGAGAGTTGGTCGGCGATTCGGTGACTTACTATAAATCTCTTGCGATTTCTTTCGTACTATATGAAGGACTGGCCTTCATCCAGTCACGCGCCCAAGGCATCCCAGTTCGGATAGCCGCATACGCACCAGGGGCTAGTACTTAGTCCCACCGTCAAACTCCTATGGCTAAGTGAAAGTGATAAAGCCGCATAGTCTAATTGCCCGGTTCGCTGCGCATATACCTCCTTCATGGACCAAGACGTTGGGTTAAGTGTGATTGTGCGCTATTCCGAACACCCCGTAGCATCTATGTTGGGGCTGAAGCCGAGGACTAGCAAATTCTTAGAATAAAAAATGGCCGCACGTGCCATGGTTCATAACACAAAGTCTGGATAAATATATTACATTCATTCAAAAGTGATATCCTTTGAGCATTGGCCCTCTACTAATCGGGCACCCTCCAGGACGTCGTCAAAGTACCGCTTCGGCTTGCGATGGTCCTTGCCTTCGGGTGGGCCCTCGGTCGCCACGACAGTGGCCTTCATCTTCGCCCAGTGCATCTTGACATGGGCAAAGGACATCCGCGCACCCTCTATGCACGCCGAGCGCTTTACGGCCTCAACCCGGGGCAGCACGTCGATGAGTTGCTTCACCAGGGCGAAGTAGCTACTAGGAATTGGTTTGGTCGGCCACAACCGGACTATGACGTCCTTCATGGCCAAGCCAGACATCCTATGCAGCTCCGCCAATTGCTTCATCTGGTTGTTCAAAAGCACCGGATGTTCCGGTGCCAGGAACCGTGACAAGAAGAGCTTCTCCGTTGAGCTCCCCTCCTGTGCTTGGAAGAACTATGCGGCATCGGAGGCACTCCTCGGAAGATCCGCAAAGGCGTCTGGAGAACTCCACAGTCGAGTGAGCAAAGCATATCTTTGACCCCCAAATAGACTCTACAAGAGAAAGGGCTTACCAGCCGCTATCTGTTCGGCCTGCCGGATCTCCTTCCGAGCACTCCGAGATTCGGTGCGCGCCTCTTTGGCCTCTTGGAGGGCCTTGGCAAGATCGGACGCATGGGCCATACTCTTCTCCTCCAAGGCGTCGCACATGTCGTAGGCATCCTTCACCTCTTGCTCTACCTCGGTTACCCTCTCCTCATGCTGGCGGCGAGCGACCTGTTCGGCCTTTAAATCCGCAGCCGCTTTGTCAGCGGCCGCCTTGCTCGCTTTCACCTCCTCCCTGGCTTGGGTAAGGGCGCTCTTGAGGGCCTCGACCTCGGCCGCGCTACCTGTGATCATATTCATAGCAGTCCATGAGCTTCACTCCTAATTTGCATATCACTTCAGGCATATAAGAGCTCTTTTAAACATAGCTTGCGCCTCATCGAACCGCTTGTTAATGTGGTCGATACCTTGCGCCTCAGCCAACTTTAGCTTCCGCTTGACTTCAGAAACTTCAGCGGCCTGGACGGTTGCCGCCAACAGGGAAGCCTGTTATAAAATAGAAAAGTATGTCACCTCTTTCGACAACTATATGATCCTCTGTTCGGCTTTTTTGAAAACCGAACACAGTCTTAGGGGTTACTATCTATATACAGGCATATTTCCTCCATATGAAAAGTGTCTAAGAGTATTACGTCGCATACCTCGAAGCCTGTTAGCAGGCTGGTGAAGGCTTCGTTCAGCCCACTTTTGGCGGACTGAACCTTCTCAACCACCACACCCATCAGGGTGCGGTGCTCCTCCATGATGGAAGCACGTCATAGTGCCTCCACCAGAGCGTTCGGCGCCTCCAGATTAGTGGAAGTCATCGCCGGAGTTGATCCTCCCCCTCCTTCGAAGGGGGTTGCTCGCTCGATTCCGGAGCCATATGGGTCTCTAGAATAGTGTTCGGCTGGGGGTCGGACTTGTTAGGGCCCCCGCCGTCGGTCTCCATGGGGGTTGCGCCCCCCATGTTCTCGGCAGCCGAGGCCTCAGGCACCGTATTGGCAGCCTCCCTCACCTCTCCGTGGCTCGGAGAGGCCCTTCGGGACAACACCTCAGTGTCATCCGTGGTGGTTGGCGGAGAGGCACGCGGAGGTGATTCGCTCTCCACCATCTCTAGCGCCAGAGAGTTCCCCTCAGATAGCGATGGTTGGGGGAGGTCGCTGGCTGGAATGAAACACACACGGCATAATATGTTATACTAAAACCATAAAAGACCGGATCTCTGCAAAGTATCCATTTACACTTACGATGTGGCCAGGAGCTTTTCCCCGGGGAGCCTCTTGGGGGTGTGTTCGGCATCCGTATCCGAACCATCCGAGAGGGTTATCTTCTCCCTCTTGGACGCCCCCTCCTCCGGGTCTGCGGAGGATGCCCTTTTCTTTTTCGTCCCCTTGAGGGGAGAATCACTTTTCGCCTCCTCCTCCTCTTCGTCTTCATCTCCCTCGTGGGAGGAGGGAACTTCGGTCTCTCCGGACACTACGTCCGAAGTACCCTTACGACGGAGGCCGCCCTTGGCGTCTGTGCTCTTCTTCTTGGCCTTCTTCTCTGGAGTCTGATAGGGCGCCGGAACCAGCATCCTCATGAGCTAGGGTGTGGTCGGATCTTCAGGAAGCGGTGCCAGACACTTGATCCGCTCTGCCTTCGCTGTCCAGCCCTGTGAGAGGGACGAAAACTCATTATGCCTAAGAATTTATGGACCAAGTATATGTTCGAATAACACGCTTACCGGAGTGGCCGGATTCACGTCTTGTGGGCCTTGAAGAGCAGCTTCCAGATCTCTTCGTGCGTTGTACCGAAGAAGCGCTGCAGGGTCCGGGGACCTTCCGGATTGAACTCCCACATATGGAGAGGCCGAAGTTGGCAGGGGAGGATCCGGTGGAAGAGTATCACCTGAATCACGTCAGTGAGACTGGTGTTCTTGTTTATCATGTTTTTATGCGCTTTTGCAGCGTTAGCACTGTTGGGGAACGTAGCAGAAATTCAAAATTTTCTACGCATCACCAAGATCTATCTATGGAGAAACTAGCAACGAGAGAGAGGGGAGTGCATCTTCATACCCTTGAAGATCGCGATGCGGAAGCGTTACAAGAACGCGGTCGGTGGAGTCATTCATGAAGCAATTTAGATCGCGGCCGAATCCGATCTAAGCACCGAAGAACGGTGCCTCCGCGTTCAACACACGTGCAGCCCGATGACGTCTCCCGTGCCTTGATCCAGCAAGGGGAGAGGAAGAGGTTGGGGAAGACTCCGTCCAGCAGCAGCACGACGGCATGGTGGTGGTGGAGGAGCGTGGCACTCCAGCAGGGCTTCGCCAAGCACCGCAAGAGACGAGGAGGGAGAGAGGTAGGGCTGCACCTTGGAGAGAATAACTCGCGTGTTGGGCAGCCCCTAGACCTCAACTATATATAGGGGGAGGAGAGGGGGCTGCGCCACCTCTAGGGTTCCCATCCCAAGGGGTGTGGCAGCCCCAGATCCCATCTAGGGTGGCGGCCAAAGGGGGAGAGGGGGAGGCGCACCTGGGGTGGGCCTTATGGCCCATCTGCCCTAGGGTTTGCCACCTTCTTCTCTTGAGGCGCCTTGGGCCTTGGTGGGGGGGCACCACAGCCCACCTAGGGGCTGGTCCCTTCCCACTATTGTCCCACGCAAGCCTCCAGGGCTGGAGGCCCCTCCCGGTGGACCCCCGGACCCTTCCGGTGGTCCCGGTACATTACCGGTGATGCCCGGAACACTTCCGGTGGCCAAATCCTCACTTCCTATATATCAATATTTACCTCTGGACCATTCCGGAACTCCTCGTGACGTCCGGGATCTCATCTGGGACTCCGAACAACATTCGGTAACCACGTATATCTATTCCCTATAACCCTAGCGTCATCGAACCTTAAGTGTGTAGACCCTACGGGTTCGGGAACCATGCAGACATGACCGAGACAACTCTCCGGCCAATAACCAACAGCGGGATCTAGATACCCATGTTGGATCCCACATGTTCCACGATGATCTCATCGGATGAACCACGATGTCAAGGATTCAATCAATCCCGTATTCAATTCACTTTGTCTACCGGTATAGTACTTGCCTGAGATTCGATCGTCGGTATCTCGATACCTTGTTCAATCTCGTTACCGGCAAGTCTCTTTACTCGTTCCGTAACACATCATCCCGTGATCAACTCCTTGGTCACATTGCGCATATGATGATGACCTACCAAGTGGGCCCAGAGATACCTCTCCGTCAAACGAGAGTGACAAATCCCAGTCTCGATTCGTGCCAACCCAACAGACACTTTCGGAGATACCCGTTGTCGGTGTCAAAACCGGCGGATCTCGGGTAGGGGGTCCCGAACTGTGCGTCTAGGCGGATGGTAACAAGAGACAAGGGACACGATGTTTTTACCAAGGTTCGGGCCCTCTCGATGGAGGTAATACCCTACTGCTGCTTGATTAATATTGATGATATGGGTAGTACAAGAGTAGATCTACCACGAGATCAAGGAGGCTAAACCCTAGAAGCTAGCCTATGGTATGATTGTTGTTCGTCCTACGGACTAAAACCCTCCGGTTTATATAGACACCGGATAGGGTTACACAGAGTCGGTTACAACGGTAGGAGATCTACATATCCGTATCGCCAAGCTTGCCTTCCATGCCAAGGAAAGTCCCATCCGGACAAGGGAAGAAGTCTTCAATCTTGTATCTTCATAGTCTTGGAGTCCGGCCAAAGGTGATAGTTCGGCTATCTGGACAACCCTTAATCCAGGACTCCCTCAGTAGCCCCTGAACCAGGCTTCAATGACGACGAGTCCGGCGCGCATATTGTCTTCGGCATTGCAAGGCGGGTTCCTCCTCCGAATACTTCATGGAAGGTTTTGAACACAAGGATAGTGTCCGACTCTGCAAAACAAGTTCCACATACTACCGTAGAGAGAATAATTTTTGCACAGATCTGCTGACGTATCCCGCGGCGTAACATCACACCACGGCCAGGCCTTTATACGAATCGTTTTTACTGTTCCACCTCAGCGCGTTTAGCGAGCCGGTTTCCTCGGCATGTCTTATCAAAGCGTAGATCATGCCCCCTTATTCCGGGATTCTCGTCAATACGGACGTGGGTAACCCAACCGTGCCCGTTGGCACGCCTCCTCTATCGAAGGCGAGTCCCAGTCGACCACGGGGAGGGCTCTTGGTATTCGACCTCTTTATAATGAGACCAAGGCCCTCTTCTTTTTTCCACCCTCCAACGAGTTCGCCTCGTGCTTCGAGTTCCAACACCCCAAGCTTCAAATTTAGGCGCTTCGGACCTTTGACGATGTCCGGCTCCTACCAGCTCGGCCGATGGATGTCCTCTTCCGTCACAGAAGAGGATGTACTAAAGCTGCGAGACGCCAGGTATCTAACCGGCGAGATTTCGCATAGGCTGCCTGCTCCAGGGCAGGTCATTCCAACTCCCGAGCCGGCGAGAGCGTGGTGTTCGTGTCTCACTTCCTTCGGGGTTTAGGCTTCCGTGGATCCCTTTGTGCGAGGGCTCATGTTTTATTATGGGCTGGATTTCCATGACTTGAATCGAGTCCATCCTCCATATCTCGTCATTCATTGTCGTATGTGAGGCCTTCCTCCATATCACCCCTCACTTTGGATTGTGGCTCAAGACCATCAAGGTGGAGCCGAAGATGATCGAGGGCAACAAGCGAGTGCGGAGGGCGGTCATAAGCAAGTGTGCTAATGCTCCGTGGCCCGAGGGCTCTTTTCAAGAGGAGCTTGGTTTGTGGCAATGGGAGTGGTTTTATATCATCGCGCCCCGAGGCACCAAATGGGTGGCGCCACCCGCCTTTCGCTCAGGTCAACATGGCTGGTGGCATCATGGGTCAACCGGGGCTCGATTGGGGGCCGCCCAAGGGCGTTCCTACATTGCAGGGCCGTGTTTGAGACCTCCAAGAAAGAGAGATCAATCTGGTCGTGATGGCGCAGGTTATGTTGATTCGGCGTATACGCCTGCAAACGTCGCCCCCTCCGTCTGTGGGAATTTAATCTGCAGGGACCACGAGCTCTCCAACATTTTATGGGTATGACGCCCGTGGAGATGTATAACATGTTCTTCGGATCACAAGAAAAGTGTCCGGATCTGACTGAGGACGCAGGACTAAGCTGCAATCGCCAGAGATACTCAAGTAAGTAGTCCTGTACAGACGGGCTGTCCGTTCATTTATCATAAACTTGCCCTTAAAGGAGCTGTTTCTTGAACAGGAGTGGATAGCGAAAGCAAAGTTGATAAGGTGTCCGGCTCCCCTCCTAGAGACCATGCCGGATCCCATGCTGACCAAGATGTTGAAGGCCGCACCTAAAGAAGGCGAAGGGGGGAGCGGAAGCAAGCGCCTCCACGAAGGAGGCTTTTCGAGGAAGGAGGATCAAAAGTCCCACCCTCCAAGGAGAGAAAAGGACCGCTTGAAGATCCGGAGGTCAAGGCCTCAAAGAGGGGAAGAAATCTTCGTCAGAGAGTCCGGCCAGGGAAGTACCCCAGCCGCACTATTTCCCCAAGGGGATCAGCCCTCAATGAGCCGTAAGTAAAAAGAAGGGGTCCTGTGAATAAAGAACATCCTGTGTCTATTTGAAGATAACCGAAATTTTACCTTGTAGTTCGGATCTCAGCCCTTCTCAGTGAGCTCGTCTTGAGGATCTTCTTCCGGAGATGATGGAGAGCGAAACGACCCCACCTGCCGCACCTTCATGTGAGGCGGACAACCCTGAGGTGTCGTCGCGGAGGGTTTCCCCAAGTCCGGCGGGGCCTGAAAGTCCAGCGCCAAGCGGCGTCTTGATCGGAGCTGAAGGATCTGCTCGGGCGAGCGGCTATCTCAGAAGATCACCGTGCGCTGATGGGTATGGTGATTGAAAGAATTGCATCCGCGGAGAGCAGATTGCATGAAGCCGTCAGAAGCTTACTGACGGGGTTCGAGGTACGCAAAAATGATGTACCTTCTGACAGTTATGCATATAGAATGCGCCCTGTATAGATAGTAGCCCCTGAGACTCGGTATGTTGTCAAAATTGACAGCGTGCCGAGGATCATAATCTCAGTTATAACATTGCGCCGCTCCTAAATAGGTGGCGGGGCGTCCGGTGGCCAGCCGGACTGATGAATTTGCCGAACTAAAGCGGCAACTTCATGAGGCGGATCACGGACATCATACTGGTCAATAAACGGTTTGACGAGTCACAAGGTATACGACTTCTCTGCGGACACCTGGTAAGGGAGCTTGACGCCCATGCCTTACTACTTGTATGCTTAATGCAGTTGGTGCCGCTGTTGTGGAGGAGCTGTGGGTGGAACTCGTCCGAGAGAAAGAGCAAGCCAGAAATAGTAATGCGGCCGCTTTAAGGGCGGCCGAAGAGCTAAAAGCCGAACGGGCTGCTCACTGCCGAAGCAAAGAGGAAATGGCCAATATGGCCATAAAGTTGAAGAATGCTACCGACCGCTGCGAGGTTCTTGAAAAAGAACGTCCAGTGGAGCAAGAGGACCTGAAAAAGGTCACGGCCGAAGCCAAGGATGCCCGCTCCGCAATGAGAGCTGCAAAGGAGGAGCTGCGTCAGGCTGTGGATGTTGCTTCTTTGAAAGCCTTTTCTGCTGCGGAGGAAGTTCACGGATCCAAAGTATGCTCAGTTGGACAAGTTGTGGAGTTCGGAGGATGCTTATCTGGACTTAGCGGCGAGCGCTGCGGACGCGATGGAGCACTTCGAGGCGGAAGGGCACAAAGGGAAGAGCTATATTGGTCGCAATTCCATAGTCCGGAGCATCCTCTTCCGTTGACCGATCGGTTGGCGAATGGGCGAGCTGAATCGATTATCCGGACTTGCCATGAAGCATGTCATGACTCATTTGTGGCCAGGCGGACCCCAGCCGAAGAGCTATTTTGGCTTAGTGCAGCAGTTCCTTGGTGCGGTACCGCGTATCGACGCAATGAAGCGGCCGGCGTGCATTGAGGGAGCGCGGATGGATCTTGCCCGTGTAAAGACATACTAGGCGGAGATGAAGGCCACCGACGTTGCATCCCAAGATTCGGACAGAAGCCGAGTACCTGCCGAGCACTATTTTGAGGAAGTCTGCAGGCGCTCGTTTAATAGAGACGCAGTGCTCGAAGGATATTATGTTTAAATGACATGTATGATTTGTGAAAACAATGTTTCAATATAATATAAGAGCTTTTTATACTTATGCGTTCAATTAGTAAACTACTCCTGTATGCGGCCGTTGATGTATATGTATATATAACACGAAAGATGGCAGTCTTGACTTGACCCCCCACGCACATAGTGCGGGGGTGTTTGCAAAGAAGGCGCTTTTTCACACTTACGTCTTGGTCCTATTAAGGAGGTGGTAGCGTAGCAAACTAGGCAACTGGACTATAATGCTTTATCACTTTCACTTAGCCATAGGAGTTTGAGGGTGGGGCTACTATATAGCCCACAGGGCACCGCACTCTCCCAAATTGGGTGCGTATGTGCACGACGAAAAATGGTCGCTTCGTTAATGCGGAGGAATTCTAAACATTCGGTGAGTCATCAAGTGGTTGACCAGTCTCTCGCTATATCATGACGATCTGTTTTCAGCTTTCTCTCTTGAGGTGCTTTCGGCCGAACCGGGGCACAATCGCTTGATAGTTCTCCACAGTGCCGCGTTAGCCGATAGAAGCGGAGCGTAAGGCAGCAAAACACGGAGCCAGGCAAACCCAACATTTGACCAAAGACATGATTCGGAGCTGATGCATATAAGTCCTAACTCGAGACGCGCGAACACTCCCTAAGGTATTCGGTCTTTATAAAAGCAGGCAGAATAATGCCCTAAGCCCCGTGTCAGTGCGTGCAAAAAATTCTGGTGCGGCCGATGCCAAAACACCAGCCTCCTCCTCGGTTATAGCTAGAAAACAGGGGATGTGTATCAACAAGAGACAGTAAAAAAGGTTTACGCAGAGTCTTAATCTGAAAAGAATCCTTGCGACGGGTCACTACTGCACGTCTGCGCCTGTGTCTCCGTTGTGCTTTATCCTGGATGGGTGTAGCACGTTGTTCATCTGTAAAAGAGAGGAACTTAGTTGAAAAGAAAGAAAAAAAGATCGTGCGAAAAATGTACTTTATATTAAAAAAACAGAGTATGATTCAAAAGTGAATAAATTTGAGCTTTATTGTCTCTTGTTGTTCATGCGTGCAGCCCTTGTATGGGGGCATGCTGCTAGTAGTAGCCGGACTCGTCTAGCCGTGTCAGGGGTTTGAATGACCTATTCAGGTGCTTTCATTAAGCGGAGCCGGATAGGTGTGGGGCTGTCAAGGTAGTCTCACGTTCTTAGTGCTCGAGTAACACTTAATACTCCCTTTTAATGAGATGATGCAGCGTGGACGGGCATTTTAAGTGTAAGAGATGCATAATGCGGTATTGCATTAAAGCGGGCGAAAGCTTCACGCTGATGGTGCTTGATAGCTACTTTCGAATGGGGCGATGTGGAAGGTTAACTTTTCGCGGAGGAAGTTGTCGGATGAGCGAACACAACTTCTAGCGATGGGAGCCCGTACAATGGGCATATGGTCTGGCATTACCCCTTTGAAAGAGGTGTTGCTATGGCGAATTTTGGTTGGGTCTATCCCCATCCTGCGGATTGTGTCCTGATATATCAGGTTTATGTCACTGCCGCCATCCATGAGGACTTGTATAAATTGGAATCCGTTGATTATAGGATCCAATATCAAGGCAGTCCATCCTGCGTTCCGGATACTTTCGGAGTAGTCCTAATGGTCGAAGGTGATTGGTTTTGACAACGGTGTTGGTACTCTGATAGGGTAGTATGTGCGGCGCGCATCTTAATGGGCACCGCTCTGTTTTTCCCTTTTATCAAGTGAAGTGAGTTTACTGTTTTGACCTCTTGTGGGAAATTCTTTTGTTTTCCGGGGCTCTGCTTGTGGTGCTCGTCATCATCTTCACTTGGTGTGTCGAGCCCCTTGTGTTCGGCGTTGAGTCTGCCGGACTGTTTGAAGACCCAACAATCTCTGTGGGTATGGTTTGCGGGCCTCCCGGAATCTTGTGGATTTGGCATATCTTGTCCAAGATTTTGTTTAAGTTGGATAGCTCATCGCTATTGTCCTTAAGGGGCGGTTTTTTATTGTTCTGCCATGAGCTTTTGAATCTGGCGTTAACTGCCGCACTCTTTGGTGTCACATCCCTAGTTTGGTTCTGCTCTGGGTTAGCTAGTCTTGTGTTGCATCATGTTTAATTTTCTCCTAAACCTGAAATGGGGATCAACAAACACTAGCACCACCCTGAAAATACCAGGTTCAACTGAAAAACATTTCAATGAACCCAAAATGCCCTTCACAAAAGTTCATCATTTTTGAATTGGTCTAGATCTCTCCCAAAAATGGTGCACATTTTTCTAGGCCATTCTGGATTTTTGAATTAAATCATATGATATTTGCATTTGGGCATTTAATTTCTAATTAATATTTTAAATGCTCAAATAATCCCAAACTGAAATGTTTACTGTAGGATATATTTCCAACAGTGGTCATGAGCAGTTGCAAGATTTTTAGAAATGCTCTGGCGTTTTTAATAAAGCCAAACACAGTTGCAGAAATTAGAAAACAGAAAGAAATGCAAATAGGAAAGGGCTATCCTGGCGCTCTCCTGAGGCCCACTTACCTGGTGGCCCAGCAGATTCGGCCCAGCCCACGGGCCCTCTGCAGTCACCCCTTCCTCTCGCCCGGAAGGATGGGAGGCACGTGCTCGACGCAGCCCTGCACGGCCACCTCCTCGCTTCCCACCGCTGCCCAAGCCGCTGCAGCTCACGCACCCCCCCGACCCTCTGCACCTCCTCTCTCCTCGCAGTTCTCTCCCCTCCCCTCTCTGCTCTCTTCCCGAGCGCAGCCGTCGCCGCCGCTCGCCGTAGCCACGGCCACCGTCCACCTATCGCCCTACCGACGTGCCCCCGAGCTCCGCCACGACATCGTCGTCCTCCCCACCGAGCCACGCGGTGCGGAAGCCTGTGGCATCTCCAACGCGCCGCCCGTTTTCCCCTCGGTCGTCCGAGATCGCCGCCGACCGCCTTGCCCGTCACCAACCCTTCCCCGAGCCCACCGAGCGTCTCTGCGCGACCACTGTGAGCTACCGTGTCCAACCCCTCTCTTCCCCGCCTGGATTGCGCCCTGTAGCCCCGATCCCTCCGGAGCCGGAGCTTGCTCGCCGCCGTCCATGTCTCTGTCGTGGCTAGAGCCCACATGTGTCGCGTCCGAGCACGCTGTCGTCCTCAGCGTGCTCCCAGGAACCCAAAGCACCTAACCACTCGTCCTCCCGTGCGCCGTAGCGCGCTGCCATCCTCACCAAACTACGGCGGCAGCAACCGAGCTCGCCGCCGTCGACTCCAACCACCCCAGGCCCGGAGACCACCACCATCCGACGCGCCATCACGCCAGCTCTCCGCAGGGCCAAAGGGCGCACCGAATGGTGCACCATAGGCGAAACCCGAGCCCCTCGGTGTGCCTCCGGCGTTTTGGTCGCCGTCGGCGTAACTCCGTGACGCCGGCGTGGCGGTCTCATTAGCCGCTAATGACCACTCTAAACACCCCTTGAGCCACTGCCATGTGGGCCCCGAGTCTAATTAGGTTAGTTTAGTTTTTACATTAGAATTAGTGCTAACACATGGACCCCACGTGTCGATTTTGACTTAGTCAAGTCAACGTTGACCGGTCCCACCTGTCATACACCCAAACCAGCACTGAGACAACGGCGTATGGGTCCCACAGGTCAGGTTTGACCTGGCCGACCCAGCTGACCTGCTGATGTCACACCTATGTCATCTTGTGTGATGAGAATTTCTGGATTTAAAATAATTCAGGAAATTCCGAGAAATTAGTATAAACTTCTAAAAATCGTAGAAATTCAACCGTAACTCCAAATGAAATAAATTATATATGAAAAATTATCAGAAAAATTCAAGGAATCCATCTGTACCATTTTAATGCATGTTTGAACAATTATTGTCCTCTGTTTTGGACAAAACAAATACATGGCATTTAAATAATCATATATGGAGTTGGAATTTGAATCATGTATTCAAACCAACTTCATTTAAATCATAGCTAGATGCATTAGCTCAAATCACACCATATTGCCATGTCATGATCATGCATCATATTGTGGCATTGCATTGATTGTGTTCTTTCTCGATTGCGGTGTTTGTCCCCTCTCGATAGGCGTGGTTCCGACGATGAGTTTGATGACACCGATGAAGAACTATATTATCTTCAGAAGTGCCAGGCAAGCAAAAAAACCCTTGTTCATTCCGATATAATCCCACTCTCTCGCTCCTGCTCTATTTTACTGCATCAGGACAACAATGACTCATGTGTTACTTGCTGCGGTAGCTGAACCCCTTTATCCTCTGCATGACCTGTCATTCCACAGTAATTAGATGAAACCCAATAGCATGAGTAGGAGTTATTTGAGCCCTTTTGTGCCTACTCATTCATGCTTGTTTGTCATGCACACTCTTGCTTAGAGTTGAGTCAGGTCTGATTCATCGGGAATGAATTGGAATGGTGTGTGAACATGTCCTACTGTGTGTGAGCTAAGTGTGTGAACATGATTTGGTGAAGGTAGCGGTGAGAGGCCATGTAGGAGTACCTGGTGGGTTGTCTCACTGAAACCGTCCTCAGGAACTGAGTTCTGTGTTTGTGATCCATGAAACAGTTACTACCACGCATTGGGCCCGAAACCAATGGACCCTCTCGGCTTCTTGACCACCCTTGTTCTCTGTCTAGGAGTTGCAACTAGTTTCTGGTGTTTGTAGGATATGTGTTGGAGGCCGTGCGTAGCGCTGACCCTAGGGGTGGGCTATGATGCGGTAGATACACCGTGGCCCGGTGTACCGAATGCCCGTTTGGTATCTCGGGAACCCTGCACACATCGTCCGGGGCCGTTGGTGGAAACCTCGGCCGGACTCCCTGCGGATGGAACCCGAATAGGCGATAAACCTAGACTAGGGACTTGAGTGTTTAGGTAGGCCGTGGCCGACACCCACGTTGGGCTTCCGCTTGAAGGTTGCCGAGTACATGTCGTGTAAACAGCGGTAAGTGGTGAGAGCGTGTGTGAAGAAGTACACCCCTGCAGGATTATAAATGATCTATTCGAATAGCCGTGTCCGCGGAAAAGGACTTCTGTGTTGCCTATATCAGTTCATACACAAGTGAAAGTGGATACTCTAAAATCATAAAGATAAGCACGAGTGCTATGGATGGCGTTCTCGTGAGGGAGGCGGAGCGGGTCCATAGTGGTGTTTTGATATGGTGAATATGTGGACTCGTGTGCGCCACCTCAAAATAGTTACTTGCAGTCGTAGTTCAGGATAGCCACCGAGTCAAAGTTGGCTTGCTGTAGTCAAACTCCACCCCCCCCCCCCCGCCCCCTTTGTTGATAATGATGCATATGTAGTTAGTTCTGATGTAAGTCTTGCTGAGTACGTTTGTACTCACGTTTGCTTATTTTATGTTTTGCAGAGAGACGTCAGTCTCGCTAGTAGTTCCGCATGGACTTGACGTTTAGCTTGTTACCTCAGCTACGATCTTGTGCCCTCGGCAGATCTGGTAGATAGTCGGGCTTCTCGGCCTTTTTCATTTGTAGATATACGTACTCGGACATGTTAAGCTTCGCTTGTGCTTGTTGCTTGTATGCTCTGTATGTTGGGTCATGAGACACATGTTTGTAATATCTCGCTCCTCAGAGTCTAGTGAATAAATATTTGAGTCATAGAGTTATGTTGTGATGCCATGTTGTATTTACACATATTGAGCATATTATGTGTATGTTTGAAATGCTTGGTATGTGTGGGATCCGACAATCTAGTTGTTTATCCTTGGCAGCCTCTCATATGGGGAAATGTAGTCTAGTGCTTCTGGCGATAGTAGTCCGCTTCTGCCCGGTTCACCGGAGTCTCGCTAGCCCAAAGACTATCGCTCTGGACACTTGACCGGCAAATCATGTGTTTCACTTCGTTCTGTGTACGCCCTTGAGGAAATGTCACGCGGTGACATCCAGTCTGCCTAGCCTACTACAGCCGGGTTTCCGGAGTCCTGTTAGCCAGTGCTACAGCCCGGATTCACCACGCTGACCGACATGCTCGATGTGATTCATGTATGCTGTCCCCATGGGTTAGTGCTGCTTTGGGTTCCACGACTAGCCATGTCGGCCCGGTTATCTGTCATATGGATGCTAGCGACACTATCATATACGTGAGCCAAAAGGCGCAAACGGTCCCGGGCCATGGTAAGGCGACACCCGTGGGAATACCGTGCGTGAGGCCGCAAAGTGATATGAGATGTTACCGGCTAGGTCGATGTGACTTGGAATCGGGGTCCTGACATTTGGACCGTTCCCCTTAATCCGGCGCTGGTCCTTGCTGCGTCGTGGTTTCCCATTTCCATCCCTTACTTTGGATGTACTTGGATTGCTGGTATTGCATCTTGCCAGCCAACTATCCTCTCCCGCGCAAAAGCGGGTCATGAGGCTTGTTAATGCAGCCATGGTTCTCGGCTTCTCACGGGCGAGGTGTCTGGCGAGCCATTCGTCTCGGACGTTGTGTTTGAAAGCTGCTAAGGCTTGGCGTCCGGACGATCGACTATTTGGTTCTTTTGGTGAGGAACCTGTTCGAATTTGTGGGCTGACTCTCCGGGTTGTTGAGTTATATGACTTAAATCTTACGCATCCGGAGGGCGGACATAAGTCCCTTGAAAATTTGCGAAAAGCATCCTCGAGCTCTTCCCAACTTCAATGGTATTTTCAGGAGGCTTTTAAGCCAATGCGGGCTGGCCCTTTGAGCTTGAGGGTAAGTATTTTATGGCGTGGAGATCATCTCCTCTATCCATGTGTATGTGGAGGATATAGTCCTCAATCCAGAGACTCGAGTGCATTGTTCCGTCGTATGCCTCTATGTTTACGGGCTTGAATCCGCTGGAAATTCATGATCCGGCACCTCATCGGTGAAACATAGGGGTGTCTTGGCGCCCTGTATTTGGGTGTACCGTGATGTTCGGATATTTGGCGTGTTGTATTGCTTTGAAGAGCTTGCTTTCTCGGCCCATTGATGGACCTAATCGGGCCATCCTTTTGATGTGAATCCTTATGCGGATCGCGTATCGGCTTGTGTGCGGCGTCATTTGCCGCTCTCTTTTTGCCATGGGGCCGTCCATCCGACCGGGTGGCCTTCTTACTTTTTGATTGTGGGGGCTCTACGGCCTCCTCATCAAATTTGGGCAGTAGCTTTCTCTTTGGGTAGCTCTTTGTTGGGCGACTGTCGCCATATTTGTCTGCGGTGTTGAGTACTTTGCTCCATCTGATTCTGAGTGCATCTTCCGCTGTTTTGAGCTTCCGCGTCTGCTTTTTCAGGATACGCGCAGTGGCGATGAGCCTTTTGTGGAGGTTCTTCTGCTCCAACAATTTGTCCGGCGTGAGATCGTCCGGACTGTTATCTTCGCCGGGGACGGGTTGTTTCTCCAAGTTGTCATGTTCGGACGGTTGCTCGATAGCATGTTCACCGTCCACCGGTTCGCCCTGCTCGATGGCTGGGTCTTTGTCGAGGCAGGACTTGGTGCGGCGTTTACGTTGCCGTTTTGACTGCTTTTCGAGGGATTTATCCTTCGTAGTGTCCCGTCGTTCCTCGTCGTCACTTCCTTTGGGTGTATCCACCATGTATACATCATGGGATGAGGTGGTTGTCCACTATCCTATAGGTGCTGGTTCATGGTTGTCTCCTACATCGTCGTCCATACCATCGATGTCTTCGGAGTCGAAATCGAGCACGTCGTGTAAGCTTTCGATAGTGGCTACAAAGTGGGTGGTGGGTGGGCGTTGAATTTCTTCGTTGTCCGCATCCCAACCTTCCTGACCGTAGTCCGGCCAGGGCTCTCCTGATAAAGAGAGAGACTTTAGTGATTTCAAGATGTCACCAAAGGGCGAGTGCTGAAAGATGTCCGAGGCAGTGAACTCCTTGACCTGCGCCCAATCAGATTCGATCGGCGGTAGGGCGCGGAGGTTAGTCGGAGAGGAGTCTGGCACCTTGGAGTCACGGTCTTCGCAAAGGACAGGGATGGTGTTCGGCTCAATCGTCGTAGAGATTTCAGCCCCCGAGGTGGTGTCCAACCAACCATCCTCGATTGGCGAGATCGGCTTCGAATCAATGGTCGGAGCGGACACTAGTGCGGCCTCCAAGACACTGTTCGGCGGCAGAGTTAGATCATGCCCATCGAGATAGTGCGGCGCGCTTGGCTGCGGCTCGAATCCGTCGAAGATCGAGTCTCCGCGGATGTCGGCCGTGTAGTTTAAACTCCCAAATCTGACCTGATGGCCAGGGCGTGGCTTTCGATCTGCTCCATATGGCCTAGCGAATTGGCCCGCAGTGCAAAGCCGCCGAATACGAAGATCTGTCCGGGGAGAAAAGTCTCACCCTGGATTGCGTCGTTGCTGACGATTCAAGGAGCCATCAAGCCAATAGATGATGACACAGAGGAACTCTCAATGAAAGCACCAATGTCCGTGTCAAAACCGGCGGATCTCGGGTAGGGGGTCCCGAACTGTGCGTCTAGGCGGATGGTAACAGGAGACAAGGGACACGATGTTTTACCCAGGTTCGGGCCCTCTTGATGGAGGTAATACCCTACTCCTGCTTGATTAATATTGATGATATGGGTAGTAGAAGAGTAGATCTACCACGAGATCAAGGAGGCTAAACCCTAGAAGCTAGCCTAAGGTATGATTGTTGTTCGTCCTACGGACTAAAACCCTCAGGTTTATATAGACACCGGATAGGGTTAGGGTTACACAGAGTCTGTTACAATGGTAGGAGATTTACATATCCGTATCGCCAAGCTTGCCTTCCACGCCAAGGAAAGTCCCATCCGGACAAGGGATGAAGTCTTCAATCTTGTATCTTCATAGTCTTGGAGTCCGGCCAAAGGTGATAGTTCGCTATCCGGACACCCCTAATCCAGGACTCCCTCGGTAGCCCTGAACCAGGCTTCAATGACGACGAGTCCGTGGCGCATATTGTCTTCGGCATTGCAAGGTGGGTTCCTCCTCCGAATACTTCATGGAAGGTTTTGAACACAAGGATAGTGTCCGCTCGCAAAACAAGTTCCACATACAACCGTAGAGAGAATAACTTTTTGCACAGATCTGCTGACGTATTCCGCGGCGTGACATCACACCACGGCCAGGCCTTTATACGAATCATTTTTACTGTTCCACCTCGCTCGTTTAGCGAGGCGGTTTCCTTGGCACGTCTTATCAAAGTGTAGATCGTGCCCCCTTATTCCGGGATTCTCATCAATACGGACGTGGGTAACCCAACCGTGCCCGTTGGCACGCCTCCTCTATCGAAGGCGAGTCCCAGTCGACCACGGGGAGGGCTCTTGGTATTCGACCTCTTTATAATGAGACCAAGGCCCTCTTCTTTTTTCCACCCTCCATCGAGTTCGCCTCGTGCTTCGAGTTCCAACACCCAAAGCTTCAGATTTAGGCGC
The DNA here is from genome assembly GCA_021605145.1 of Aegilops bicornis. Classification (NCBI taxonomy): domain Eukaryota; kingdom Viridiplantae; phylum Streptophyta; class Magnoliopsida; order Poales; family Poaceae; genus Aegilops; species Aegilops bicornis. The sequence goes on from CM038672.1 coordinate 366,958,736, forward strand.
TTCGGACCTTCGACGATGTCCGTCTCCGACCAGCTCGGCCGATGGATGTCCTCTTCCGTCACAGAAGAGGATGTGCTAAAGCTGCGAGACGCCAGGTATCTAACTGGCGAGATTTCGCATAGGCTGCCTGCTCCAGGGCAGGTCATTCCAACTCCCGAGCCCGGCGAGAGCGTGGTGTTCGTGTCTCACTTCCTTCGGGGTTTAGGCTTCCGGCGGATCCCTTTGTGCGGGGGCTCATGTTTTATTATGGGCTGGATTTCCATGACTTGAATCCGAGTCCATCCTCCATATCTCGTCATTCATTTAGCCATTATGTGAGGCCTTCCTCCATATCACCCCTCATTTTGGATTGTGGCTCAAGACCTTCAAGGTGGAGCCGAAGATGATCGAGGGGCAACAAGCAGAGTGCGGAGGGGCGGTCATAAGCAAGTGTGCTGATGCTCCGTGGCCCAAGGGCTCTTTTCAAGAGGAGCTTGGTTTGTGGCAACGGGAGTGGTTTTATATCACCGCGCCCAGGGGCACCAAATGGGTGGCGCCACCCGCCTTTCGCTCAGGTCTACCACAGCGGTTGGCATCATGGGTCAACCGGGGGCTCGACTGGGGGCCGTCCAAGGACGTTCCTCTGTTGCAGGGCCGTATTTGAGACCTCCAAGAAAGAGAGATCAATCTGGTCGTAGTGGCGCATGTTATGTTGATTCGGCGCCTTCTGACCTGCAAACGTCGCCCCCTCCGTCTGTGGGAATTTAATCCGGAGGGACCACGAGCTCTCCAACATTTTATGGGTACGACGCCCATGGAGATGTATAACCTGTTCTTCGGATCACAAGAAAAGTGTCCGGATCTGACTGAGGATGCAGGACTAAGCTGGAATCACCCAGATACTCAAGTAAGTAGTCATGTACCCGGACAGGCTGTCCGTTCATTTATCATAAACTTGCCCTTAAAGGAGCTGTTTCTTGAACAGGAGTGGATAGCGAAAGCAAAGTTGATAAGGTGTCCGGCTCCCCTCCCAGAGACCACGCCGGATCCCATGCTGACCAAGATGTTGAAGGCCGCGCCTAAAGAAGGCGAAGGGGGGAGTGGGGAAGCAACTGCCTCCACGAAGGAGGCTTTCGAGGAAGGAGGGATCAAAAGTCCCACCCTCCAAGGAGAGAAAAGGACCGCTTCGGAAGATCCGGAGGTCAAGGCCTCAAAGAGGGGGAAGAAATCTTCGTCAGAGAATCCAGCGCTGGGAAGTACCCCAGCCGCACTATTTCCTATGAATAAAGAACATCCCTGTGTCTATTTCTGAAGATAACCGAAATTGTACCTTGTAGTTCGGATCTCAGCCCTTCTCAGCAGAGCTTGTCTTCGGGGGATCTTCTTCCGGAGATGATGGAGAGCGAAATGCCCCCACCTGCCGCACCTTCATGCGAGGCGGACAACCCTGAGGTGTCGTCGCGGAGGGTTTCGCCAAGTCCGGCGGGGCCTGAAAGTCCGGTGCCAACTAGCGTGCGGTCGGAGGAGCTGAAGGATCTGCTCGGGCGAGCGGCTATCTCAGAAGATCACCGTGCGCTGATGGGTACGGTGATTGAAAGAATTGCATCCGCGGAGAGCGAATTGCATGAAGCCGTCCGAAGCTTACTGACGGGGGTCGAGGTATGCAAAAATGATGTACCTTCTGACAGTTATGCATATAGAATGCGCCATGTATAGATAGTAGCCCCTGAGACTCGGTATGTTGTCAAAATTGGCAGTGTGCCGACGATCATAATGTCAGTTATAACATTGCGTCGCTCCTAAATAGGTGGCGGGGCGTCCAGTGGCTAGCCGGACTGATGAATTTGCCGAACTAAAGCGGCAACTTGATGAGGCGGATGCGGACATCGTATTTGGTCAATAAGCGGTTTTATGAGTCACAAGGTATGCGACTTCTCCGCAGACACCTGGTAAGGAGCTTGGCGCCCATGCCTTACTACTTGTATGTTTAATGCAGGTGGTGCCGTTCTTTGTGGAGGAGCTGCGGGCGGAACTCGCCCGAGCGAAAGAGCAAGCGAAATAGTAATGTCGGCCGCTTTAAGGGCGGCGAAGAGCTAAAAGCGAACGGGCTGCTCCTTTGCCGAAGCAAAGAGGAAATGGTCAATATGGCCATAAAGTTGAAGAATGCTACCGACCCGCTGCGAGGTTCTTGAAAAAGAACGTCCAGTGGAGCAAGAGGACCTGAAAAAGGTCACCGTCGAAGACAAGGATGCCCGCTCCACAATGCGAGCTGCAAAGGAGGAGCTGCGTCAGGCTGTGGATGTTGCTGCTGGAAAACCTTTTCTGCTGCGGAGGAAGTTCATGGATCTGAAGTATGCTTAGTTGGACAAGTTGTGGAGTTTGGAGGATGCTTATCTGGACTTAGCAATGACGGTCGGCGAGCGATGGAGCACTTCAGAGGCCAGAAGGGGCACAAAAGGGAAGAGCTATATTGGTCGCAATTCCATAGTCCGGAGCATCCTCTTCCGTTGACCGATCGGTTGGCCGAATGGGCCGAGCTGAATCGATTATCCGGACTTGCCATGAAGCATGTCATGACTCATTTGTGGCGAGCGGACCCCGGTAGAAGAGCTATTTTGGCTTAGTGCAGCGGTTCCTTGGTGCGGTACCGCGTATCGGCGCAATGAAGCGGTCGGCGTGCATAGAGAGCACGGATGGCTCTTGCCGTGTCAAGACATACTGCAGCGGAGATGAAGGCCACCGACGTTGCATCCCAAGATTCGGACGAAGCAGTAGCACCGCCGAGCACTATTTTGAGGAAGTCTGCGAGCGCTCGTTTAATAGAGACGCGATGCTTTCGATGGATATTATGTTTAAATGACATGTATGATTTGTGAAAACAATGTTTCAATATAATATAAGAGCTTTTTATACTTGTAATGCGTTCAAGTAGTAAACTACTCCTGTCGGCCGTTGATGTATATGTATATATAACACGAAAGATGGCAGTCTTGGCTTCATTTACGCACTTTTATAGTGCGGGGTGTTTGCAAAGAAGGCGCTTTCACACTTAATCAATGTCTTGGTCCTATTAAGGAGGTGGTAGCGTAGCAAACTAGGCAACCGGACTATAATGCTTTATCACTTTCACTTAGCCATAGGAGTTTGAGGGTGGGGCTACTATATAGCCCACAGGGCACCGCACTCTCCCAAATTCGGGTGCGTATGTGCACGACCAAAAATGGTCCTTCGTTAATGCGGAGGAATTCTAAACATTCGGTGAGTCATCGAGTGGTTGACCAGTCTCCGCTATATCATGACGGTCAGTTTCGGCTTTCTCTCTGAGGTGCTCGCCCGGCGAACCAAGGCACAATCGCAGATAGTTCTCTGGTGCCGCGTTAGCCGATAGAAGCGGGCGTAAGGCAGCAAACGCAGGAGCCGGGCAAACCCAACATTTGACCAAAGACATGATTTGGAGCTGATGCATATAAGGCCTAACTTTCGAGACGCCGAACACTCCCTAAGGTATTCGGTCTTTATAAAAGCAGGCAGAATAATGCCCTAAGCCCCGGTGTCCAGTGCGTGCAAAAATGCAGTGCGGCCGATGCCAAAACACCAGCCTCCTCCTCGGTTATAGCTAGAAAACAGGGGATGTGTATCAACAAGAGACAGTAAAAAAGGTTTACGCAGAGTCTTAATCTGAAAAGAATCCTTGCGACGGGTCACTCTGCTGCGTCTGCGCTGTGTGTCTCCGTTGTGCTTTATCCTGGATGGGTGTAGCACGTTGTTCATCTGTAAAAGAGAGGAACTTAGTTGAAAAGAAAGAAAAAAAGATCGTGCGAAAAATGTACTTTATATTAAAAAAACAGAGTATGATTCGAAAAGTGAATAAATTTGAGCTTTATTGTCTCTTGTTGTTCATGCGTGCAGCCCCTTGTATGGGGGCATCTTTGCTAGTAAGCGCGGACTTCGTCTAGCCGGTATGCGGGTTTGAATGACCTATTCAGTGCTTTCATTAGCGGAGCCGGATAGGTGTGGGGCTGTCAAGGCAGTCTCACGTTCTTCCGTGCTTTCGAGTAACACTTAATACTCTCTTTTAATGAGATGATGTCGCGTGGACCGGGCATTTTAAGTGTAAGAGATGCATAATGCGGTATTGCATTAAAGCGGGCGAAAGCTTCACGCCCCAGTAGTGCTTGATAGCTACTTTCGAATGGGGCGATGTGGAAGGTTAACTTTTCGCGGAGGAAGTTGTCGGATGAGCCGAACACAACTTCTAGCAGTAGGGAGCCCGTACAATGGGCATATGGTCCTGGCATTACCCCTTTGAAAGAGGTGTTGCTATGGCGAATTTTGGTTGGGTCTATCCCCATCCTGCGGATTGTGTCCTGATATATCAGGTTTATGTCACTGCCGCCATCCATGAGGACTTGTATAAATTGGAATCCGTTGATTATAGGATCCAATATCAAGGCAGTCCATCCTGCGTTCCGGATACTTTCGGAGTAGTCCTAATGGTCGAAGGTGATTGGTTTTGACAACCAGTGTTGGTACTCTGATAGGGTAGTATGTGCGGCGCGCATCTTAATGGGCGCCGCTCTGTTTTTCCCTTTTATCAAGTGAAGTGAGTTTACTGTTTTGACCTCTTGTGGGAAATTCTTTTGTTTTCCGGGGCTCTGCTTGTGGTGCTCGTCATCATCTTCACTTGGTGTGTCGAGCCCCTTGTGTTCGGGCGTTGAGTCTGCCGGACTGTTTGAAGACCCAACAATCTCTGTGGGTATGGTTTGCGGGCCTCCCGGAGTCTTGTGGATTTGGCATATCTTGTCCAAGATTTTGTTTAAGTTGGATAGCTCATCGCTATTGTCCTTAAGGCGGTTTTATTGTTACGCCATGAGCTTTTGAATCAAGCGTTAATCGCCGCACTCTTTGGTGTCACATCCCTAGTTTGGTTCTTTCTGGGTTAGCTAGTCTTGTGTTGCATCATGTTTAATTTTCTCCTAAACCTGAAATGGGGATCAACAAACACTAGCACCACCCTGAAAATACCAGGTTCAACTGAAAAACATTTCAATGAACCCAAAATGCCCTTCACAAAAGTTCATCATTTTTGAATTGGTCTAGATCTCTCCCAAAAATGGTGCACATTTTTCTAGGCCATTCTGGATTTTTGAATTAAATCATATGATATTTGCATTTGGGCATTTAATTTCTAATTAATATTTTAAATGCTCAAATAATCCCAAACTGAAATGTTTCTTTGAGGATATATTTCCAACAGTGGTCATGAGCAGTTGCAAGATTTTTAGAAATGCTCTGGCATTTTTAATAAAGCCAAACACAGTTGCAGAAATTAGAAAACAGAAAGAAATGCAAATAGGAAAGGGCTATCCTGGCGCTCTCCTGAGGCCCACTTACCTGGTGGCCCAGCAGATTCGGCCCAGCCCACCAGGCCCTCTGCCAGTCACCCCCTTCCTCTACTTGAGGAAGGATGGGAGGCACGCAGTTCGACAGCAGCCCACGCCGGCCACCTCCGCTTCCCACTGCCGCTTCTGGACGCGCAGCGAGCGCCACGCACCTCGGCCCTCTGACCTCCTCTCTCCTCGCAGTTCTCTCCCCTCCCCTCTCTGCTCTCTTCCCGAGCGCAGCCGTCGCCGCCGCTCGCCGTAGCCACGGCCACCGTCCACCTATCGCCCTACCGACGTGCCCCCGAGCTCCGCCACGACATCGTCGTCCTCCCCACCGAGCCACGCGGTGCCAGAAGCCCTGTGGCATCTCCAACGCCGCCGTTTTTCCCCTCGGTCGTCCGAGATCGCCGCCGACCGCACGCCGTCACCAACCCTTCCCCGAGCCCACCGAGCGTCTCTGCGCGACCACTGTGAGCTACCGTGTCCAACCCTCTCTTCCCGCTTTGGATTGCGCCAGTAGCCCCGATCCCTCCGGAGCGGAGCTTGCTCGCCGCCGTCCATGTCTCTGTCGTGGCTAGAGCCCACATGTGTCGCGTCCGAAACGCACGCCGTCCTCGGCGTGCTCCTGTGAACCCAAAGCACCTAACCACTGCTCCTCCTGCGGCGCCAGAAGTGGCCGCCATCCTCACCAAACTACGGCGGCAGCAACCGAGCTCGCCGCCGTCGACTCCAACCACCCCAGGCCCGGAGACCAACACCATCCGACGCGCCATCACGCCAGCTCTCCGCAGGGCCAAAGGGCGCACCGAATGGTGCACCATAGGCGAAACCCGAGCCCCTCCAGTGTGCCTCCGCCGCGTTTTGGTCGCCGTCGGCGTAACTCCGTGTGTGGCGTGGCGATCTCATTAGCCGCTAATGACCACTCTAAACACCCCTTGAGCCACTGCCATGTGGGCCCCGAGTCTAATTAGGTTAGTTTAGTTTTTTACATTTAGATTAGTGCTAACTCATGGACCCCACGTGTCGATTTTGACTTAGTCAAGTCAGTCAACGTTGACCGGTCCCACCTGGCCATACACCCAAACCAGCTCGAGACATCGACGTATGGGTCCCACAGGTCAGGTTTGACCTGGCCGACCCAGCTGACCTGCTGACGTCACACCTATGTCATGCTGACGCAGTAAGGAATTTCTGGATTTAAAATAATTCAGGAAATTCCAGAAATTAGTATAAACTTCTAAAAATCGTAGAAATTCAACCGTAACTCCAAATGAAATAAATTATATATGAAAAATTATCAGAAAAATTCAAGGAATCCATCTGTACCATTTTCATGCATGTTTGAACAATTATTGTCCTCTGTTTTGGACAAAACAAATACATGGCATTTAAATAATCATATATGGAGTTGGAATTTGAATCATGTATTCAAACCAACTTCATTTAAATCATAGCTAGATGCATTAGCTCAAATCACACCATATTGCCATGTCATGATCATGCATCATATTGTGGCATTGCATTGATTGTGTTCTTTCTCAGTTGCCGGTGTTTGTCCCCTCTCGATAGACGTGGTTCCGACGATGAGTTTGATGACACCGATGAAGAACTATATTATCTTCAGAAGTGCCAGGCAAGCAAAAAAACCCTTGTTCATTCCGATATAATCCCACTCTCTCGCTCCTGCTCTATTTTACTGCATCAGGACAACAATGACTCATGTGTTACTTGCTGCGGTAGCTGAACCCCTTTATCCTCTCGTGCATGACTGTCATTCCACAAGAATTAGATGAAACCCAATAGCATGAGTAGGAGTTATTTGAGCCCTTTTGTGCCTACTCATTCATGCTTGTTTGTCATGCACACTCTTGCTTAGAGTTGAGTCAGTGCGATTCATCGGGAATGAATTGGAATGGTGTGTGAACATGTCCCTCTGTGTGTGAGCTAAGTGTGTGAACATGATTTGGTGAAGGTAGCGGTGAGAGGCCATGTAGGAGTACACGGTGGGTTGTCTCATTTGAAACCGTCCCTCGTGAACTGAGTTACGTGTTTGTGATCCATGAAGCTTGATTACTACCACGCATTGGGCCCGAAACCAATGGACCCTCTCGGCTTCTTGACCACCCTTGTTCTCTGTCTAGGAGTTGCAACTAGTTTACGTGTTTGTAGGATATGTGTTGGAGGCCGTGCGTGGCCGACCCTAGGGGTGGGCTATGATGCGGTAGATACACCGTGGCGGTGTCTGCGAATGCCCGTTTGGTATCTCGGAACTCGCACACATCGTCCGGGGCGTTGGTGGAAACCTCGGCGGACTCCCTGCGGATGGAACCCGAATAGGCGATAAACCTAGACTAGGGACTTGAGTGTTTAGGTAGGCCGTGGCCGACACCCACGTTGGGCTTCCGCTGAAGGTTGCAGTACATGTCGTGTAAACAGCGGTAAGTGGTGAGAGCGTGTGTGAAGAAGTACACCCCTGCAGGATTATAAATGATCTATTCGAATAGCCGTGTCCGCGGAAAAGGACTTCTGTGTTGCCTATATCAGTTCATACACAAGTGAAAGTGGATACTCTAAAATGCGCAAGATAAGCCTGAGTGCTATGGATGGCGTTCTCGTAGGGAAACGGGAGCGGGTCCATAGTGGTGTTTTGATATGGTGAATATGTGGACTCGTAGCGCCACCTCAAAAGAGTTACTTGCAAATGTAGTTCGGGATAGCCACCGAGTCAAAGTTGGCTTGCTTGTAGTCAAACTCCACCCCGCCCCTTTGTTGATAATGATGCATATGTAGTTAGTTACGATGTAAGTCTTCTTGAGTAATGCGTTTGTACTCACGTTTGCTTATTTTATGTTTTGCGAGAGACGTCGGTCTCGCTAGTAGTTCCGCATGGACTTGACGTTTAGCTTGTTACCTCAGCTACGATCTTGTGCCCTCGGCAGATCTGGTAGATAGTCGGGCTTCTCAGCCTTTTTCATTTGTAGATGTCTGTACTCAGACATGTTAAGCTTCCGCTTGTGCTTGTTGCTTGTATGCTCTGTATGTTGGGTCATGAGACACATGTTTGTAATATCTCGCTCCTCAGAGTCTAGTGAATAAATATTTGAGTCATAGAGTTATGTTGTGATGCCATGTTGTATTTACACATATTGAGCATATTATGTGTATGTTTGAAATGCTTGGTATGTGTGGGATCCGACAATCTAGTTGTTTATCCTTGGCAGCCTCTCATATGGGGAAATGTAGTCTAGTGCTTCTGAGCGATAGTAGACCGCTTCTGACCGGTTCACTGGAGTCTGCTAGCCCAAAGACTATCGCTCTGGACACTTGATCGGCCGTCATGTGTTTCACTTCGTTCTCGTGGTTCTGTCCCTTCGAGGAAATGTCACGCGGTGACATCCGGAGTCCTGCCTAGCCTACTACAGCCGGGTTTCCGGAGTCCTCATAGCCCAAAGGTTACAGCCCGGATTCACACGTCACAATCGACATGCTCGATGTGATTCATGTATGCCTATCCCCATGGGTTAGTGCTGCTTTGGGTTCACGACTAGCCATGTCGGCCGGGTTATCTGTCATATGGATGCTAGCGACACTATCATATACGTGAGCCAAAAGGCGCAAGCGGTCCCGGGCCATGGTAAGGCGACACGGTGGGAATACCGTGCGTGAGGCCGCAAAGTGATATGAGATGTTACCGGCTAGGTCGATGTGACTTGGAATCGGGGTCCTGACATTTGGACCGTTCCCCTTAATCCGGCGCTGGTCCTTGCTGCGTCGTGGTTTCCCATTTCCATCCCTTACTTTGGATGTACTTGGATTGCTGGTATTGCATCTTGCCAATAACTATCCTCTCCAGCGCAAAAGCGGGTCATGAGGCTTGTTAATTCAGCCATGGTTCTCGGCTTCTCACGGGCCGAGGTGTCTGGCGAGCCATTAAATCTCGGACGTTGTGTTTGAAAGCTGCTAAGGCTTGGCGTCCGGACAATCGACTATTTGGTTCTTTTGGTGAGGAACCTGTTCGAATTTGTGGGCTGACTCTCCGGGTTGTTGAGTTATATGACTTAAATCTTACGCATCGGAGGGCGGACATAAGTCCCTTGAAAATTTGCGAAAAGCATCCTCGAGCTCTTCCCAACTTCCAATGGTATTTTCAGGAGGCTTTTAAGCCAATGCCGGGCTGGCCCTTTGAGCTTGAGGGTAAGTATTTTATGGCGTGGAGATCATCTCCTCTAGACATGTGTATGTGGAGGATATAGTCCTCAATACAGAATCAAGGTTCTGTTGTTCCATCGTATTAATCTCTGTTTACGGGCTTGAATCCTGCTGGAAATTCATGATCCAGCACCTCATCGGTGAAACATAGGGGGTGTGCGGCGCCCCTGTATTTGGGTGTACCGTGATGTTCGGATATTTGACGTGTTGTATTGCTTTGAAGAGCTTGCTTTCTCGGCCCATTGATGGACCTAACTGGGCCATCCTTTTGATGTGAATCCTTATGCGGATCGCGTATCGGCTTGTGTGCGGCGTCATTTGCCGCTCTCTTTTTGCCATGGGGCCGTCCATCCGACCAGGTGGCCTTCTTACTTTTTGATTGTGGGGGCTCTACGGCCTCCTCATCAAATTTGGGCAGTAGCTTTCTCTTTGGGTAGCTCTTTGTTGGGCGACTGTCGCCATATTTGTCTGCGGTGTTGAGTACTTTGCTCCATCCGATTAAAGTGCATCTTCCGCTGTTTTGAGCTTCCGCGTCGGCTTTTTCGGGATCTGCAGCGATGGCGATGAGCCTTTTGTGGAGGTTCTTACTGCTCCAACAAATTGTCCGTGAGATCGTCCGGACTGTTATCTTCGCCGGGGACGGGTTGTTTCTCCAAGTTGTCATGTTCGGACGGTTGCTCGATAGCATGTTCACCGTCCACCGGTTCGCCCTGCTCGATGGCTGGGTCTTTGTCGAGGCAGGACTTGGTGCGGCGTTTACGTTGCCGTTTTGATCGCCGAGGGATTTATCCTTCGTAGTGTCCCGTCGTTCCTCGTCGTCACTTCCTTTGGGTGTATCCACCATGTATACATCATGGGATGAGGTGGTTGTCCACTATCCTATAGGTGCTGGTTCATGGTTGTCTCCTACATCGTCGTCCATACCATCGATGTCTTCGGAGTCGAAATCGAGCACGTCGTGTAAGCTTCGATAGTGGCTACAAAGTGGGTGGTGGGTGGGCGTTGAATTTCTTCGTTGTCCGCATCCCAACCTTCGACCGTAGTCCGGCCAGGGCTCTCCTGATAAAGAGAGAGACTTTAGTGATTTCAAGATGTCACCAAAGGGCGAGTGCTGAAAGATGTCCGAGGCAGTGAACTCCTTGACCTGCGCCCAATCAGATTCGATCGGCAGGGGCGCGGAGGGTTCGGAGTCCGGAGAGGAGTCTGGCACCTTGGAGTCACGGTCTTCGCAAAGGACAGGGATGGTGTTCGGCTCAATCGTCGTAGAGATTTCAGCCCCCGAGGTGGTGTCCAACCAACCATCCTCGATTGGCGAGATCGGCTCCGAATCAATGGTCGGAGCGGACACTAGTCTGACCTCCAAGACACCGTTTTGCCGGGCAGAAAGTTAGATCATGCCCATCGAGATAGTGCGGCGCTGCATGCGGCTCGAATCCGTCGAAGATCGAGTCTCCGCGGATGTCGGCCGTGTAGTTTAAACTCCCAAATCTGACCTGATGGCTGTATGCGTGGCTTTCGATCTGCTCCAGATGGCCTAGCGAATTGGCCCGCAGTGCAAAGCCGCCGAATACGAAGATCTGTCCGGGGAGAAAAGTCTCACCCTGGACTGCGTCGTTGCTGACGATTCAAGGAGCCATCAAGCCAATAGATGATGACACAGAGGAACTCTCAATGAAAGCACCAATGTCCGTGTCAAAACCGGCGGATCTCGGGTAGGGGGTCCCAGGCTGTGCGTCTAGGCGGATGGTAACAGGAGACAAGGGACACGATGTTTTTACCCAGGTTCGGGCCCTCTTGATGGAGGTAATACCCTACTCGCTTGATTAATATTGATGATATGGGTAGTAGAAGAGTAGATCTACCACGAGATCAAGGAGGCTAAACCCTAGAAGCTAGCCTAAGGTATGATTGTTGTTAGATCCTACGGACTAAAACCCTCAGTTTATATAGACACCGGATAGGGTTAGGGTTACCTGAGTGCATTACAATGGTAGGAGATTTACATATCCGTATCGCCAAGCTTGCCTTCCACGCCAAGGAAAGTCCCATCCGGACAAGGGATGAAGTCTTCAATCTTGTATCTTCATAGTCTTGGAGTCCGGCCAAAGGTGATAGTTCGGCTATCCGGACACCCCCTAATCCAGGACTCCTCGGTAGCCTCGAACCAGGCTTCAATGACGACGAGTCCGGCGCGCATATTGTCTTCGGCATTGCAAGGTGGGTTCCTCCTCCGAATACTTCATGGAAGGTTTTGAACACAAGGATAGTGTCCGGCTCTGCAAAACAAGTTCCACATACTACGGTAGAGAGAATAATTTTTGCACAGATCTACTGACGTATCCCGCGGCGTAACATCACACCACGGCCAGGCCTTTATATGAATCGTTTTTACTGTTCCACCTCAGCGCGTTTAGCGAGGCGGTTTCCTTGGCACGTCTTATCAAAGTGTAGATCGTGCCCCCTTATTCCGGGATTCTCATCAATACGGACGTGGGTAACCCAACCGTGCCCGTTGGCACGCCTCCTCTATCGAAGGCGAGTCCCAATCGACCACGGGGAGGGCTCTTGGTATTCGACCTCTTTATAATGAGACCAAGGCCCTCTTCTTTTTTCCACCCTCCATTGAGTTCGCCTCGTGCTTCGAGTTCCAACACCCAAAGCTTCAGATTTAGGCGCTTCGGACCTTCGACGATGTCCGTCTCCGACCAGCTCGGCCGATGGATGTCCTCTTCCGTCACAGAAGAGGATGTGCTAAAGCTGCGAGACGCCAGGTATCTAACTGGCGAGATTTACATATAGGCTGCTGCTCCGGGGCAGGTCATTCCAACTCGAGCCCGGGCGAGAGCGTGGTGTTCGTGTCTCACTTCCTTCGGGGTTTAGGCTTCCGGCGGATCCCTTTGTGCGGGGCTCATGTTTTATTATGGGCTGGATTTCCATGACTTGAATCTGAGTCCATCCTCCATATCTCGTCATTCATTGTCGTATGTGAGGCCTTCCTCCATATCACCCCTCATTTTGGATTGTGGCTCAAGACCTTCAAGGTGGAGCCGAAGATGATCGAGGGGCAACAAGCAGAAAAGTGGAGGGGCGGTCATAAGCAAGTGTCTTTGATGCTCCGTGGCCCAAGGGCTCTTTTCAAGAGGAGCTTGGTTTGTGGCAACGGGAGTGGTTTTATATCACCGCGCCTGGGGCACCAAATGGGTGGCGCCACCCGCCTTTCGGCCAGGTCTACCACTGGCTGGCATCATGGGTCAACCGGGGCTCGACTGGGGCCGCCCAAGGACGTTCCTACATTGCGGGCCGTGTTGAGACCTCCAAGAAAGAGAGATCAATCTGGTCGAGGTGGCGCATGTTATGTTGATTCGGCGCCTTGACCTGCAAGCGTCGCCTCCTCCTCGGTGGGAATTTAATCCGGAGGGACCACGAGCTCTCCAACATTTTATGGATGCAGCGCCCATGGAGATGTATAACCTGTTCTTCGGATCACAAGAAAAGTGTCCGGATCTGACTGAGGATGCAGGACTAAGCTGGAATCACCCAGATACTCAAGTAAGTAGTCATGTACCCGGACAGGCTGTCCGTTCATTTATCATAAACTTGCCCTTAAAGGAGTTGTTTCTTGAACAGGAGTGGATAGCGAAAGCAAAGTTGATAAGGTGTCCGCTCCTCCCGGAGACCACGCCGGATCCCATCTTGACCAAGATGTTGAAGGCCGCGCCTAAAGAAGGCGAAGGGGGAGTGGGAAGCAACCGCCTCCACGAAGGAGGCTTTCGAGGAAGGAGGATCAAAGTCCCACCCTCCAAGGAGAGAAAAGGACCGCTTGAAGATCCGAGGTCAAGGCCTCAAAGAGGGGGAAGAAATCTTCGTCGGAGAATCCAAATACTGGGAAGTACCCCACCGCACTATTTCCTATGAATAAAGAACATCCCCGTGTCTATTTAGAAGATAACCGAAATTGTACCTTGTAGTTCGGATCTCAGCCCTTCTCAGTGAGCTTGTCTTGGGGATCTTCTTAGGAGATGATGGAGAGCGAAATGCCCCCACCGCCGCACCTTCATGCGAGGCGGACAACCCTGAGGTGTCGTCGCGGAGGGTTTCGCCAAGTCCGGCGGGGCCTGAAAGTCCGGTGCCAACTAGCGTGCGGTCGGAGGAGCTGAAGGATCTGCTCGGGCGAGCGGCTATCTCAGAAGATCACCGTGCGCTGATGGGTATGGTGATTGAAAGAATTGCATCCGCGGAGAGCGAATTGCATGAAGCCGTCCGAAGCTTACTGACGGGGGTCGAGGTACGCAAAAATGATGTACCTTCTGAGAGTTATGCATATAGAATGCGCCATGTATAGATAGTAGCCCCTGAGACTCGGTATGTTGTCAAAATTGGCAGTGTGCCGACGATCATAATGTCAGTTATAACATTGCGCCGCTCCTAAATAGGTGGCGGGGCGTCCAGTGGCTAGCCGGACTGATGAATTTGCCAAACTAAAGCGGCAACTTGATGAGGCGGATGCGGACATCGCGCTGGTCAATAAACGGTTTTATGAGTCACAAGGTATGCGACTTCTCCGCAGACACCTGGTAAGGGAGCTTGACGCCCATGCCTTACTACTTGTATGTTTAATGCAGGTGGTGCCGCTGCTGTGGAGGAGCTGCGGGCGGAACTCGCCCGAGCGAAAGAGCAAGCCAGAAATAATGTCTGCGCTTTAAGAGGCGTAGAAGAGCTAAAAGCCGAACGGGCTGCTCACTGCCGAAGCAAAGAGGAAATGGTCAATATGGCCATAAAGTTGAAGAATGCTACCGACCGCTGCGAGGTTCTTGAAAAAGAACGTCCAGTGGAGCAAGAGGACCTGAAAAAGGTCACCGTCGAAGACAAGGATGCCCGCTCCACAATGCGAGCTGCAAAGGAGGAGCTGCGTCAGGCTGTGGATGTTGCTGCTGGAAAACCTTTTCTGCTGCGGAGGAAGTTCATGGATCTGAAGTATGCTTAGTTGGACAAGTTGTGGAGTTTGGAGGATGCTTATCTGGACTTAGCAGCGAGCAGTGCAGACGCGATGGAGCACTTCAGAGGCCAGAAGGGGCACAAAAGGGAAGAGCTATATTGGTCGCAATTCCATAGTCCGGAGCATCCTCTTCCGTTGACCGATCGGTTGGCCGAATGGGCCGAGCTGAATCGATTATCCGGACTTGCCATGAAGCATGTCATGACTCATTTGTGGCCAAGCGGACCCGGTAGAAGAGCTATTTTGGCTTAGTGCTGGCCGGTTCCTTGGTGCGGTACCGCCAGACGACGCAATGAAGCGGTCGGCGTGCATAGAGGGAGCACGGATGGCTCTTGCCCGTGTCAAGACATACTGCGGAGATGAAGGCCACCGACGTTGCATCCCAAGATTCGGATGAAGTTTAGTACTGCCGAGCACTATTTTGAGGAAGTCTGCGAGGCGCTCGTTTAATAGAGACGCAGTGCTCGATGGATATTATGTTTAAATGACATGTATGATTTGTGAAAACAATGTTTCAATATAATATAAGAGCTTTTTATACTTGTGTGTTCAAGTAGTAAACTACTCACTGTGCGGCCGTTTATGTATATGTATATATAACATGAAAGATGGCGGTCTTGGCTTACACGCACATAGTGCGGGGGTGTTTGCAAAGAAGGCGCTTTTTCACACTTAATCCAATGTCTTGGTCCTATTAAGGAGGTGGTAGCGTAGCAAACTAGGCAACCGGACTATAATGCTTTATCACTTTCACTTAGCCATAGGAGTTCGAGGGTGGGGCTACTATATAGCCCCTGGGGGCACCGCACTCTCCCAAATTCGGGGTGCGTATGTGCCTGAGCCTGACCAAAAAATGGTCCTTCGTTAATGCGGAGGAATTCTAAACATTCCGATGAGTCATCGAGTGGTTGACCAGTCTCCCGCTATATCATGACAGTCAGTTTTCGGCTTTCTCTATAGAGGTGCTCGCCCGGCCGAACCGGGGCACAATCGCAGTAGTTCTCCTGGTGCCGCGTTAGCCGATAGAACGAAACGTAAGGCAGCAAAACGCAGGAGCCGGGCAAACCCAACATTTGACCAAAGACATGATTTGGAGCTGATGCATATAAGGCCTAACTCGAGACGCCGAACACTCCCTAAGGTATTCGGTCTTTATAAAAGCAGGCGAGAATAATGCCCTAAGCCCTCGTGTCCGTGCGTGCAAAAATTCTGGTGCGGCCGATGCCAAAACACCAGCCTCCTCCTCGGTTATAGCTAGAAAACAGGGGATGTGTATCAACAAGAGACAGTAAAAAAGTTCTACGCAGGGTCTTAATCTGAAAAGAATCCTTGCGACGGGTCCCTACTGCACGTCTGCGCCTGTGTCTCCGTTGTGCCGTATCCTAGACGGGTGTAGCATGTTGTTCATCTATAAAAGAGAGGAACTTAGTTGAAAAGAAAGAAAAAAAGATCATGCAAAAAATGTACTTTATATTAAATAAACAGAGTATGATTCTAAAAGTGAATAAATTTGAGCTTTATTGCCTCTTGTTGTACATGCATGCAGCCCCTTGTATGGGGGCATGCTGCTAGTAGGCGCCGGCCTCGTCTAGCCGTGTCCGGGGTTTGAATGACCTATTCAGGTGCTTTCATTAGCGGAGCCGGATAGGTGTGGGGCTGTCAAGGCAGTCTCACGTTCTTCCGTGCTCGAGTAACACTTAATACTCCCTTTTAATGAGATGATGCCGCGTGGACCGGGCATTTTAAGTGTAAGAGATGCATAATGTAGTATTGCGTTAAAAGCGGGCGAAAGCTTCACGCCCATGAGTGCTTGATAGCTACTTTCGAATGGGGCGATGTGGAAGGTTAACTTTTTGCGGCGGAAGTTGTCGGATGAGCCGAACACAACTTCTAGCAGTAGGGAGCCCGTACAATGGGCATATGGGCCTGGCATTACCCCTTTGAAGGAGGTGTTGCTATGGTGAATTTTGGTTGGGTCTATCCCCATCCTGCGGATTGTGTCCTGATATATCAGGTTTATGTCACTGCCGCCATCCATGAGGACTTGTGTAAATTGGAATTCGTTGATTATAGGATCCAATATCAAGGTAGTCCATCTTGCGTTCCGGATACTTTCGGAGTAGTCCTGATGGTCGAAGGTGATTGGTTTTGACAACCAGTGTTGGTACTCTGCTAGGGTAGTATGTGCGGCGCGCATCTTAATGGGCGCCGCTCTGTTTTTCCCTTTTATCACGTGAAGTGAGTTTACTGTTTGACCTCTTGTGGGAAATTCTTTTGTTTTCCGGGCTCTGCTTGTGATGCTCGTCATCATCTTCACTTGGTGTGTCGAGCCCCTTGTGTTCGGTGTTGAGTCTGCCGGACTGTTTGAAGACCCAACAATCTCTGTGGGTATGGTTTGCAGGCCTCCCGGAGTACTTGTGGATTTGGCATATCTTGTCCAAGATTTTGTTTAAGTTGGATAGCTCATCGCTATTGTCCTTAAGGGGCGGTTTTTTATTGTTCTGCCGTGAGCTTTTGAATCCAGCGTTGACTGCCGCGTTGTTTCGACCGTTCCCCCTTAATCAAGCGATGGTCCTTGCTGCGTCGTGGTTTCCCATTTCCATCCCTTACTTTGGATGTACTTCGATCGCTGGTATTGCATCTTGCCAGCCAACTATCCTCTCCCGCGCAAAAGCGGGTCATGAGGCTTGTTAATGCAGCCATGGTTCTCGGCTTCTCTGGCGAGGTGTATGCAGCGAAACCATTAAATCTCGGACGTTGTGTTTGAAAGCTGCTAAGGCTTCGGCGTCCGGACAGTCGACTATTTGGTTCTTTTTGGTGAGGAACCTGTTCCAGAATTTGTGGGCTGACTTTCTGGGTTGTTGAGTTATATGACTTAAATCGTCTGCATCCGGAGGACGAACATAAGTCCCTTGAAAATTTGCCCGAAAAGCATCCTCGAGCTCTTCCCAACTTCCAATGGTATTTTCAGGGAGGCTTTTAAGCCAATGCCGGGCTGGCCCTTTGAGCTTGAGTGGTAAGTATTTTATGGCGTGGAGATCATCTCCTCTAGCAATGCGTATGTGGGGGATATAGTCCTCAATCCAGACTCCAGGGTCTGTTGTTCCTTCGTATGCCTCTATGTTTACGGGCTTGAATCCCGCTGGAAATTCATGATCCAGCACCTCATCGGTGAAACATATGGGGTGTGCGGCGCCCCTGTATTTGGGTGTGCCGTGATGTTCGGATATTTGACGTGTTGCATTGCTTTGAAGAGCTTGCTTTCTCGGCCCATAGATGGACCTAACTGGGCCATCCTTTTGATGTGAATCCTTATGCGGACCGCGTATCGGCTTGTGTGCAGCGCCATTTGCCGCTCTCTTTTTGCCGTGGGGTCGTCCATCCGACCGGGTGGCCTTCTTACTTTTTGATTGTGGGGGCTCTACGGCCTCCTCATCAAATTCGGGCGATAACTTTCTCTTTGGGTAGCTCTTTGTTGGCGACTATCGCCGTGTTGTCTCATGGTGTTGAGTACTTTGCTCCATCTGATTCTCGAGTGCATCTTCCGCTGTCTTGAGCTTCCGCTTCGCTTTTTCAGGCTCTGTGATGGAGATGAGCCTTTTGTGGAGGTTCTTCTGCTCCAACAATTTGTCCGACGTGAGATCGTCCGGACTGTTATCTTCACCGGGGATGGGTTGTTTCTCCAAGTTGTCATGTTCGGACGGTTGCTTGATAGCATGTTCATCATCCACCGGTTCGCCCTGCTAGATGGCTGGGTCTTTGTCGAGGCGGGACTTGGTGCGGCGTTTACGTTGCTGTTTTGACTGCTTTTCGAGGGATTTATCCTTCGTAGTGTCCCGTCGTTCCTCGTCGTCACTTCCTTTGGGTGTATCCACCATGTATACATCATGGGATGAGGTGGTGTCCAGTATCCTATAGGTGCTAGTTCATGGTTGTCTCCTACATCGTCGTCCATACCGTCGATGTCTTCGGAGTCGAAATCGAGCACGTCGTGTAAGCTTTCGACAGTGGCTACAAAGTGGGTGGTGGGTGGGCATTGAATTTCTTCGTCGTTCGCATCCCAACCTTCCCCGTCAGTAGTCCGGCCAGGGCTCTCCTGATAAAGAGAGAGACTTTAGTGATTTCAAGATATCGCCAAAGGGCGAGTGCTGAAAGATGTCCGCGGCAGTGAACTCCTTGACCTTCGCCCAATTAGATTCGATCGGCAAGGGCGCGGTGGGTTCGGAGTCCGACACCTTGGAGTCACGGTCTTTGCAAAGGACAGGGATGGTGTTCGGCTCCATCGCTGTAGAGATTTCAGCCCCCGAGGTGGTGTCCAACCAACCATCCTCGATCGGCGAGATCGGCTCCGAATCGATGGTCGGAGCGGACACTAGTGCGGCCTCCAAGACACTGCTCGTGGCGAGAGTTAGATCATGCCCATCGAGATAGTGCGGGCGCAGCTGCGGCTCGAATCCGTCGAAGATCGAGTATCCGCGGATGTCGGCCGTGTAGTTTAAACTCCCAAATCTGACTGACGGCCGGGGCATAGCTTCGATCTGCTCCGGATGGCCTAGCGAATTGGCCCGCAGTGCAAAGCCGCCGAATACGAAGATCTGTCCGGGGAGAAAAGTCTCACCCTGGACTGCGTCGTTGCTGACGATTCAAGGAGCCATCAAGCCTATAGATGATGACACAGAAGAACTCTCAATGAAAGCACCAATGTCGGTGTCAAAACCGGCGGATCTCGGGTAGGGGGTCCCGAACTGTGCGTCTAGGCGGATGGTAACAGGAGACAAGGGACACGATGTTTTTACCCAGGTTTGGGCCCTCTCGATGGAGGTAATACCCTACTCATGCTTGATTAATATTGATGATATGGGTAGTACAAGAGTAGATCTACCACGAGATCAAGGAGGCTAAACCCTAGAAGCTAGCCTATGGTATGATTGTTGTTCGTCCTACGGACTAAAAGCCTCCGGTTTATATAGACACCGGATAGGGTTAGGGTTACACAGAGTCGGTTACAATGGTAGGAGATCTACATATCCGTATCGCCAATCTTGCCTTCCACGCCAAGGAAAGTCCCATCTGGACAAGGGACGAAGTCTTCAATCTTGTATCTTCATAGTCTTGGACTCAGGCCAAAGGTGATAGTTCGGCTATCCGGACACCCCCTAATCCAGGACTCCCTCACCCGTAGTGTACCTTTATAGCCACCAAGTTACATTGTGACGTTTGGTACACCCAAAGCATTCCTAGGGTATCCGGGAGTTGCACAATCTCATGGTCTAAGGAAATGATACTTGACATTAGAAAAGCTTTAGCATACGAACTACACAATCTTTGTGCTAGGCTTAGGATTGGGTCTTGTCCATCACATCATTCTCCTAATGATGTGATCCCGTTATCAACGACATCCAATGTCCATGGTCGTGAAACCGTAACCATCTATTGATCAACGAGCCAGTCAACTAGAGGCATACTAGGGACATGGTGTTGTCTATGTATCCACACATGTATCTAAGTTTCCTATCAATACAATTATAGCATGGATAATAAACGATTATCATGAACAAGGAAATATAATAATAATAACTAATTTATTATTGCCTCTAGGGCATATTTCCAACAGTCTCCCACTTGCACTAGAGTCAATAATCTAGTTCACATCGCCATGTGATTAACACTCCCAGGTCACATCGCCATGTGACCAACATCCAAAGAGTTTACTAGTGTCAATAAACTAGTTCACATCATCATGTGATTAAGACTCAATGAGTTCAGGGGCTTGATCATGTTTTGCTTGTGAGAGAGGTTTTAGTCAACGAATTGCGCAACATTCAGATCCGTATGTACTTCATAAATCTCTAGGTCATATTGTAAATGCTTCTTCCACGCCTCCACTTGGAGCTATTCCAAATGGTTGCTCCACTATACGTATCCGGTTTGCTACTCAGAGTCATTCCGATAGGTGTTAAAGCTTGCATCAACGTAACCCTTTACGCCGAACTCTTTATCACCTCCATAATCAAGAAACATGTCCTTATTACTCCAAGGACAATTTTGACCGCTGTCCAATGATCCATTCCTAGATCACTCTTGTACCCCCTTGCCAGACACGTGGCAAGGCACATATCAGGTGCGGTACAAAGCATGACATATTGTATAGAGCCTATGGCTAAGGCATAGGGGCGACATTAAATCTTTTCTCTTTCTTCCGCCGTGGTCGAGCTTTAAGTCTTAACTTCATACCTTACAACTCAGGCAAGAACTCCTTCTTTGGTGATCCATCTTGAACACCTTCAAGATCATGTCAATGTATGTGCTCATTTGAAAGTACCATTAAGCGATTTTGATCTATCCTTATAGATCTTGATGCTCAATGTTCAAGCAGCTTGATCCAGGTTTTCTATTGAAAAACACTTTTCAAATAACCCTATATGCTTTCCAGAAACTCTACATCATTTCTGATCAACAATAGTCAACAACATATACTCATCAGAAATGACATAGTGCTCCCACTCACTTCTTTGGAAATACAAGTTTCTCATAAACTTTGTACAAAACCAAAATCTTTGATCATCTCATCAAAGCGTACATTCCAACTCCGAGATGCTTACTCCAGTCCTTAGAAAGGTTGTTGGAGCTTTGCATACCTGTTAGCATCTTTCAGGATTGACAAAACCTTCTGGTTGTATCACATACAACCTTTCCTCAAGAAAATTGTCGAGGAAACAATGTTTTGACACCCTCTCTGCAAGATTTCATAAATAATGCAGTAACTGCTAATCCAATTCCAACAGACTCTTAGCATCGCTCTGGTGAGAAAGCCTCACCGTAGTCAACTCCTTGAACTTGTCGGAAAACATCTTAACGACAAGTCGAGCTTTCTTAATGGTGATACTTACCATCATTGTCCGTCTTCCTTTCAAAATCCATACATGCCCAATAGCCTTACGACCATCAAGTAGTTCTTCCAAAGTCTATACTTTGTTTTTACACATGGATCCTCTCGGATTTTATGGCCTCGAGCCATTTTTGGAATCCGGGCCCACCATCGCTTCTCCATAGCTCGTAGGTTCATTGTTGTCTAGCAACATGACTTCCAAGACAGGATTACGTACCACTCTGAGTGAGTACGCATCCTTGTCGCCCCACGAGGTTTGGTAGTGACTTGATCCAAGTTTCATGATCACTATCACAAGCTTCCACTTCAATTGGTGTAGGTGCCATAGGAACAACTTCACGCCTTACTGCTACACACTAGTTGAAGTGATGGTTCAATAACCTCATCAAGTCTCCACCATCCTCCCACTCAATTCTTTCAAGATAAACCTTTTCTCGAGAAAGGACCCGATTCTAAAAACAATCCCTTTTGCTTTCATATCTGAAATAGGAGGTATACCCAACTGTTTTGGATGTCCTATGAAGATGCATTTATCCTCTTTGGGTTCGAGCTTATCAGCCTGAAACCTTTTTTCACATAAGCGTCGCAACCCCAAACTTTTAAGAAACGACAACTTAGGTTTCTCTAAACCATAGTTCATACAGTGTCGTCTTAACGGAATTGCGTGGTGCCCTATTTAAAGTGAATGTGGTTGTCTCTAATGCCTAACCCATAAACAATAGTAGTAATTTGATAAGAGCATCATGGTGTGCACCATATCAAATAGGGTGCAGTTATGATGTTCGGACACACCATCACACTATGGTGTTCCAGGCGGTATTAGTTGTGAAAAATTTCCACAATGTCTTAATTGTGTGCCAAACTCGTAACTCAGATATTCATCTCTGTGATCATATCATAGACATTTTATCCTCTTGTCACGACGATCTTCAACTTCACTCTGAAATTACTTGATCCTTTCAATAATTCAGACTTTGTTTTATCAAGTAAATACACTTGGCATCTATTCAAATCATCTGTGAAGTAAGAACATAACGATATCCACTGCGTGCCTCAGCACTCATTGGACTGCACACATCAAAATGTATTACTTCCAACAAGTTGCTTTCTTGTTCCATTTTACTGAAACCGAGGCTTTTCAGTCATCTTGCCCATGTGGTATGATTTGCATGTATCAAGTGATTTAAAATCAAGTGAGTCCAAACGATCCATCTGCATGGGGTTTCTTCATGCGTATACACCAATAGACATGGTTCGCATGTCTCAATCTTTTCAAAAACGAGTGAGTCCAAAGATCCATCAACATGGAGCTTCTTCATGCGTTTTATACCAATATGACTCAAATGGTAGTGCCACAAGTATGTGGTACTATCATTACTATCTTATATCTTTTGGCATGAACATGTGTATCACTACGATCGAGATTTAATAAACCATTTATTTTAGGTGCAAGACCATTGAAGGTATTATTCAAATAAACAGAGTAACCATTATTCTCCTTGAATAACGGTGTTGCGATAAACATAATCCAATCATGTCTATGCTCAACGCAAATACCAAATAACAATTATTTAGGTTTAACACCAATCTCGATGGTAGAGGGATCATGCGATGCTTGATCACATCAACCTTGGAAACACTTCCAACACATATCGTCAGCTCACCTTTAGCTAGTCTCCGTTTATTCCGTAGCTTTTATTTCGAGTTACTAACACTTAGCAACCGAACGGTATCCAATACCACGGTGCTAATAGGAGTACTAGTAAAGTACACATTAACATAATGTATATCCAATATAGTTCTATCGACCTTGCCAGCCTTCTCATCTACCAAGTATCTAGGGTAGTTCCGCTTCAGTGACCATTCCCCTTATTTCAGAAGCACTTAATCTCGGATTTGGGTTCAACCTTGGGTTTCTTCACTAGAGCAGCAACTGATTTGCCGTTTCATGAAGTATCCCTTCTTGCCCTTGCCCTTCTTGAAACTAGTGGTTTCACTAACTATCAACAATTGATGCTCCTTCTTGATTTCTACTTTCACGGTGTCAAACATCATGAATATTTCAAGGATCATCATATCTATCCCTGATATGTTACAGTTCATCACGAAGCTCTAGTAGCTTGGTGGCAATGACTTTGGAGAAACATCACTATCTCATCTGGAAGATTAACTCCCACTCGATTCAAGTGATTGTGGTACTCAGACAATCTGAGCACAAGCTCAACGATTGAGCTTTTCTCCCTTAGTTTGCAGGCTAAGAAACTCATCGGAGGTCTTATACCTCTTGATGTGGGCACGAGCCTGAAATCCCAATTTCAGCCCTCGAAACATCTCATATGTTTCGCGACGTTTCGAAATCGTCTTTGGTGCCTCAATTCTAAACCATTTAACATTACTGAACTATCGCGTAGTTATCAAAACGTGTATGTCAGATGTTCGCAACGTCCACAGACGACGTTCGAGGTTCAGCACACCGAGCGGTGAATTAAGGACATAAGCTTTCTACGCAGCAATGAGGACAATCCTCAGTTTTCGGACCCAGACCGCATAATTGCTACTATCAACTTTCAACTAAATTTTCTCTAGGAACATATCTAAACAGTAGAACTAAAGCGCGAGCTTACGACATAATTTGTAAAGACCTTTTGATTGTGTTCAGGATAATTAAGTTCATCTTATGAACTCCCACTCAGATAGACATCCTTCTAGTCATCTAAGTGATTACATGATCCGAGTCAACTAGGCCGTGTCCGATCATCACGTGAGACGGACTAGTCATCATCGGTGAACATCTTCATGTTGATCGTATCTACCATATGACTCATGCTCGACCTTTAGATTACGTGTTCGAGGCCATGTACGTACATGCTAGGCTCGTCAAGTCAACCTAAGTGTTTGGCGTGTAAATCTGGCTTACACCCGTTGCATGTGATTGTTAGAATCTATTACACCCGATCATCTCGTGGTGCTTGAAACAATGAACTTTACATAGCGGTGCTGCAGTTAGGGGGAACACTTTTCTTGAAATTATTATGAGGGGTCATCTTATTTACTACCGTCATTCTAAGCAAATAAGATGCAAAAACATGGTAAACATCACATGCAATCAAAAAGTGACATGATATGGCCAATATCATTTTGCTCCTTTTGATCTCCATCTTCGGGGCTCCATGATCATCATCGTCACCGGCATGACACCATGATCTCCATCATCATGATCTCCATCATCGTGTCTCCATGAAGTTGTCTCGCCAACTATTACTTCTACTACTATGGCTAACGGTTTAGCAATAAAGTAAAGTAATTACATGGCGTTGTTCATTGACACGCAGGTCATACAATAAATTAAGAAAACTCCTATGGCTCCTGCCAGTTGTCATACTCATTGACATGCAAGTCGTGATTCCTATTACAAGAACATGATCAATCTCATACATCACATATCATTCATCACATTCTTTTGGCCATATCACATCACATAGCATACCCTGCAAAAATAAGTTAGACGTCCTCTAATTGTTGTTTGCATGTTTTACGTGGCTGCTATGGGTTTCTAGCAAGAACGTTTCGTACCTACGCAAAAGCCACAACGTGATATGTCAATTGCTATTTACCCTTCATAAGGACCCTTTTCATAGAATCCGATCCAACTAAAGTGGGAGAGGCGGCACCCGCTAGCCACCTTATGCAACAAGTGCATGTCGATCGGTGGAACCTGTCTCACGTAAAGCGTACGTGTAAGGTCGGTCCGGGCCGCTTCATCCCACGATGCCGCCGAATCAAGATAAGACTAGTAACGGCAAGTAAATTGACAAAATCGACGCCCACAACTACTTTGTGTTCTACTCGTGCATAGAAACTACGCATAGACCAAGCTCATGATGCCATTGTTGGGGAACGTAGCAGAAATTCAAAATTTTCTACACATCACCAAGGTCTATCTATGGAGAAACTAGCAACGAGAGAGAGGGGAGTGCATCTTCATACCCTTGAAGATCGTGATGCGGAAGCGTTACAAGAACGCGGTCGGTGGAGTCGTTCACGAAGCGATTCAGATCGCGACCGAATCCGATCTAAGCACCGAAGAACGGTGCCTCCGCGTTCAACACGCGTGCAGCCCGATGACGTCTCCCATGCCTTGATCCAGCAAGGGGAGAGGGAGAGGTTGGGGAAGACTCCGTCCAGCAGCAGCACGACGGCGTGGTGGTGGTGGAGGAGCGTGGCACTCCAGCAGGGCTTCGCCAAGCACCGCAAGAGACGAGGAGGGAGAGAGGTAGGGCTGCGCCTTGGAGAGAATAAATCGCGTGTTGGGCAGCCCCTAGACCTCAACTATATATAGGGGGGGGCTGCGCCCCCTCTAGGGTTCTCACCCCAAGGGGTGCGGCAGCCCCAGATCCCATCTAGGGTGGCAGCCAAAGGGGGAGAGGGGGAGGCGCACCTGGGGTGGGCCTTAGGGCCCATCTGCCCTAGGGTTTGCCCCTTCTTCTCTTGAGGCGCCTTGGGCCTTGGTGGGGCGCCCAGCCCACCTAGGGGCTGGTCCCTTACCACTCTTGGCCACGCAAGCTTACAGGGGCTGAGGCCCCTCCGGTGGACCGGGACCCTTCCGGTGGTCGGTACATTACAGTGATGCCGGAACACTTCCGGTGGCCAAATCTTCACTTCCTATATATCAATGTTTACCTCCGGACCATTCCGGAACTCCTCGTGACATCCGGGATCTCATCCGGGACTCCGAACAACATTCGGTAACCACGTATATCTATTCCCTATAACCCTAGCGTCATCGAACCTTAAGTGTGTAGACCCTACGGGTTCGGGAACCATCTTGAACATAATGAGACAACTCTCCGGCCAATAACCAACAGCGGGATCTGGATACCCATGTTGGATCCCACATATTCCACGATGATCTCATCGGATGAACCACGATGTCAAGGATTCAATCAATCCCGTATTCAATTCCCTTTGTCTACCGGTATAGTACTTGCCCGAGATTCGATCGTCGGTATCTTGATACCTTGTTCAACCTCGTTACAGGCAAGTCTCTTTACTCGTTCCATAACACATCGTCCCGTGATCAACTCCTTGGTCACATTGCGCATATGATGATGTCCTACCGAGTGGGCCCAGAGATACCTCTCCGTCACACGGAGTGACAAATCGATCTCGATTCGTGCCAACCCAGCAGACACTTTCGGAGATACCCGTAGTGTACCTTTATAGCCACCCGATTACGTTGTGACGTTTGGTACACCCAAAGCATTCCTACAAAGATCCGGAGTTGCACAATCTCATGGTCTAAGGAAATGATACTTGACATTAGAAAAGCTTTAGCATCTGAACTACCACGATCTTTGTGCTAGGCTTAGGATTGGGTCTTGTCCATCACATCATTCTCCTAATGATGTGATCCCGTTATCAACGACATCCAATGTCCATGGTCAGGAAACCGTAACCATATATTGATCAACGAGCTAGTCAACTAGAGGCTTACTAGGGACATGGTGTTGTCTATGTATCCACACATGTATCTGAGTTTCCTATCAATACAATTATAGCATGGATAATAAACGAATATATTGAACAAGGAAATATAATAATAATAATAACTAATTTATTATTGCCTCTAGGGCATATTTCCAAGAAGCACTTCCGCGATCGACCCCTAGTCCAGACCCTTGTTGGTCAACGACGCGAGCCGCATAGGGGGTCCGGATCTGAACTCAGAAGTGGCCGCCCGCCTGGCGCCGCGGGGTTCGGTGTTATAGAACCACTCCTGCTGCCAGACCTTGACTGTCTCCACAAAGGCCCCTTTAGGCCAAGTATTGTTGGGGAGATTGCTCACCATGGCGCCGCCGCAGTCCACATGCCGCCCGTCGACCACCTTTGGCTTCACATTGAAGACTTTTAGCCATAGGCCGAAGTGTGGGGGGATGCGGAGTAGCGCCTCGCACATGACGATAAACACCGAGATGTGGAGGAAAGAGTTTGGGGCTAGATCATGGAAATCTAGCCCGTAGTAGAGCATGAGGCCGCGGACAAAGGGGTGGAGTCGAAACCCTAGTCCACGGAGAAAGCGGGGGATGAATACAACACTTTCGCCGGGCTCGGGGGTGGCGCTGACTTGCTCCTTGGCAGGGAGCCTGTGTGCGATGTCCGCAGACAAGTACCCCGCCTCCCGGAGGTCCTTTACGTCCTTCTCCGTGATGGAGGAGGCCTCCCACTTGCCCTTCGAGCCAGATCCGTACATGGCTGGAGAGGTTGGTGGCGATGGGAAATATTGAATCTTGGGCGCTGGAACTTGAGGATGGGAAAGCAGGAGAAGGAAGAAGCTTGGGGAGAAAAGATGGATCTTTATCCCCTTATATAGGCAGTGAATATCAAGCGCCCCCTAAAGCCTTAAAACTCGCCTGTTCCCAAGGGGTCACGCGAATGGCACGGTTGGATTACCCAAACCCGTATTGATGGGGATCGCACAATAAGCGGAAACGATCTCTGCTTTGACAAGATGTGTCAATAGAGGTCGTGCCTTGAAACGCGAAGCGGGAGGCAACAACGGTTCAAAACATTAGAAAGGCCAAATGTGGCGTTTCGTCGAAAAAGTTGTCAGTTGACAGATATTATTTTTGTTGAATATTTTTCCTTCATGGTTAAGGGTTGTGACTGTCATGCAGAGCCAGATACAATTCTTTTATTCAGAAGATTGATTTGAAGTATTCGGGAGGAGGAATCCGCCTTGCAATGTCGAAGATAATCTACATGACGAACATATCGTCATTGAAGACAGGTTCAGGGGCTACTGAGGGAGTCCTGGATTAAGGGGTCCTCTTGTGTCCGGGCTATGTGACATGGGCCGAACTGATGGGCCGTGAATACAAGGTAGAATACCTTTCCCCATGTCTTGATGGGACTCCCCTATGCGTGGATGGCAAGATTGGTGTCCGGATATGTAATTTCCTTATTCTGCAAGCCGACTCTGTACAACCCTAGGCCCCTCCGGTTGTTGGAGATATGTCCTAGAGGCAATCATGTATGATGATATTTCCTATGTGTTTATGAATAAAGATAGTCCTTGGACATTATCAATAATGTGTATCAGCAAGTACGTGACTTGTTTGTGGGACTATGCATTGTATGATGACTGTCCTAAAAGGTCCCTGGTCGAAAGGGTTGTGTGGACGCGCAACCGACTAGACTAGCATATGACACGGTCGATGGTTTGGTCTCACTAGCCATGGAGCATTGGATGCTAACCGGATAATATGGACTTGGAAGGATTTGATCAGATTCGACGTAGTCGGATCCGAGTCGAGATAAGGTCCGAGTCGGACAGACCCAACTATGAGATGGAGCGATATGTCATCTGTGAGTCTCTAGTACAACATACATTCTATGTCCTAAGACCTGAGCTGACGCATGTACTCGGGATGGTGACAGATTTGCTTTGGTCCGACCAAACGCTACTCCGTGACTGGGTAGTTACAAAGGTAGGTTTCGAGCTTGTCCAGATCCATACTGCGAGACGTGGTCGAGCAAGATGGGATTTGCCCCTCCGATCAAGAGAGATATACTCTGGGCCCCTCGTGTGATTCGACCAGGATAAGCATGGCCATGCGACAAGGATTATGAGATAATCCGGATAGTGGTTGGCATCACTGCAACGAGAAAGAGGTCGGGCTAGCACAAGGATGACAGATTCGCCTTGAGCCCGACAACATATATCGTGTGGCAAAAGGAATGGAAGTGTGATGTACAGGTTCGCCTAACCAGCTTCATAGTTTGCTTTGTGTTCGGCATGCCTTGCTAGAGGCCGCTACCGACCGTGCAGTTCGGAGGTGATCCGAACTGCGACCAAGCCGGCTTGAACCTAAGGGGTCGCGCGCTTAAGGGAAGGAACCTACGAGGTCGGATCCGAGGACACTAGTCGGATGTGATCCGAGCTGTATTCGGATTGTGGACGAGTAGACTTATGGGCTTTAGGGTCTGTGCGAGGCCCAAGTGTTGAGCCCGTGACGGACGCCTATATAAAGTGGAGGTGCGGCACACTCATGCGATTGATCGCTTCGGCGCTGTCACTAGGGTTTGCATGTGTTGCCAATAGACACCTCCACTCGCTGCCGACTGTGTGATTGGACCTAGTAGTTCGCCGCACGGTGTTCCTCCTGCACGCACTGATACCGTTAGAGGGACCGCCGTATGCATAGCGCCTTGTATTTCAGACCCGACACACAAACCGGTAGAATGCGATTCTATGCATAACTTTATTTTGCAGGGTTTGATGTGAATAGATATGTATGTGATGCATGTGTGTAATTTATACATGGCCTGCGCGTCATGTTTGTCAGCCGGCAGGATCCAAAGTGTTGTCATTATATTGTATAACGACCTGCGTATCGACTTGTGACTCTATGTAAAATTCATGAGTAGTTGTAGTAGTTGGATAATAGAGATCAGGTTGGTGGCTTGACGTCCGGGCATGACAAACAAGATGGAGTTCCTAGATGGTCATCGGAGTCGGAGCCGACCTGGAAGAACGTCCATGAAGGAGCCATACTATTTCACAATATATGTTTATTTGTGATTGTCATGCTTCTTGTTTTCTATGCATGTTAGAATGGTAGAAAGATCCCTCATGAATGTCAAGCGAATTGCCATCCCCGATGTTGCACCTTCGCACGTCAAGTACGTCTAGTAGTGGGCTCATAAAATTGAGGTGCTACTGGGTGTCCTTGAACTGAGGGGTTAAATGTCGGACACGGACATGCACTGCATCGAGTTAACTTGACAAGGCTATCAAAAGCGGTTTTGGGCCTTGTGGCAAAGAAGGTTGGGGGCGGGGATGAGATACCTTCCTAATCGGCTGTGAGTCATATAGAGATACGATTAGTAAGGAGTTGCTTACCGGATAGGCATGTTTTCTAGCAGTGATGCTAAAGCTCACTGGTCGCATGTGCTAGTCGGATCCTGAATCACTGACAGTTTGCGGAGGGATGCCAACTTCAGTGGGAGTATTTTCGTTTAAGGCTAGAATTGCTCTAGCCTTAAACACATTGCTTAGTGATTGCATATTTTCTATTGTAGATCAATGGCACCACCTGCTCAACCCAACTTTGCATTGAAATCAATTCTGGAAAAGGATAAACTGAATGGAACAAACTTTACCACCTGGTATAGAAATCTGAGAATTGTTCTCAAGCATGATAAAAGGAACATGTTCTAGAGGATCCACTTCCGGAGGAACCTGCCGATAATGCTAGTGCCACCGCTAAGAATGCCTACAAGAAACTTCGTTGATGAATCAATGGAGATCGGTACATCGATCTTTGGCTTGTATGGAGCCGGATTTGCAACAGCATTTCGAAAATGTTGAGGCTTACGATATGATCGAGAGTCTCAAGAGCATGTTTCAGACACATGCTAGGACTGAAAGGTTCAACGTCTGGCGATCCACTAAGCCTAGATGTGATCAAGATGATCGGATATGTGCAAGTTTTGGATCGGTTGGGCTTCCCGCTCTTGGATGAGCTAGCTACTGATGCAGTTCTGGGTTCTCTTCCACCCAGCTATGGGACGTTCATCTCGAACTATCATATGCATGGCATGGATAAGAAGCTCACTGAATTGCATGGGATGCTCAAAGTGGTAGAGCATGATATTAAGAAAGGCGTGCATCAAGTGTTGATGGTACAGAAATCGGCTAAGTTCAAGAAGAGTTGGTCTAAGAAGAAGGCTAAGGCAAAGAGCACGGAGATGGTAACCTCCGCCGCTGCGCCGAAGTCTGGACCGGACTCGAAGACCATTTGCTATCATTGCAAGGAGACCGGTCCTTTGGAAGAGGAACTGTAGCAAGTGGCTTGCGAGCATGGCAAGAAGGCCGGAAATGCTTCTTGAGCAAAGGGTACACTTGTTGCATATGTTATAGACATTTACCTTCTTTGACATACCTAGTAGCTCTTGGGTATTTGGTACCGGATCGGTTGTTCATATTTGCAACTCAATGCAGGGCTGGTAAGAACTAGGCGTGTGGCACAAGGGGAGATTGACATCGTGGTCGGCAACAAAGCAAGAGTTGCTGCGTTGGAGGTCGACACGATGCAGCTCGACTTACTACGGATTTATTTTGGAATTGAATAATTGTTATTACATTCCCGCACTTAGTCGGAACATTATTTCCGCCTCATGTTTGATGAGTCGAGGTTATGCATTCAATTTAAAGGACAATGGTTGTTCATTTTATTTGAATGGTATGTTCCTGACTATGCACCCATTGTTGATGGGCTATTTATATTGAATCTAGAACATGAACGGCCTATAACATGAATGTCAAGAGTCATAAGCCTAATGAGATAAATCCGACATACTTCGCAATCGCCGGCTTGGACACATTAGTCTGAAACGTATGAAGAAGCTCCATGATGATGGGCTCCTAACTTCGTCCGACTTCAGGTCGTTCGAGACATGCTAATCATGCTTGCTCGGCAAGATGACTAAGTCTCCTTTCGCAAAGAGTTGCGAGAGGGTGCCCAAGCTGTTGGAACTGATACACAGTGATGTGTCTGGACCAATGAACACAACTGCCAGAGGTGGCTATGAGTACTTCGTGACTTTTACCGACGACTTGAGTAGATATGGATATATCTATTTGATGAGGCACAAGTCGGAAACTTTTGAAAAGTTCAAAGAGTTTCAGAACGAGGTTGAGAATCAGCTCGGCAAGACTATAAAACTTCTACGATCAGATCATGGAGGTGAGTACATGAGCCAGGAGTTTGATGGTCATCTGAAAAGCCGAGGTATAGTACCTCGGCTCACACCTCCTGCACGCCACGAGAGAAACAATGGTCGGAATGGAGGAATAGGACCTTGTTGGACATGGTCCGGTCAATGATGAGCAAATCGGATTTACCCTTGTCATTTTGGGGATACGCTCTAGAAACTGCAGCTTTCACACTTAACATGGTACCATCAAAATCAGTAGACAAGACACCACATGAGATGTAGACCGGGAAGAGTCCCAGTTTGTCTTTTCTAAAGATTTGGGGCTGTGAAGCATTTGTCAAGCGACTTATGTCAGACAAGCTTACACCCAAGTCGGATAAATGCATATTCGTGGGATATCCGAGGGAAACAGTGGGATATAGCTTCTACAACCGGGAAGAGAACAAAGTGTTTGTTGCTCGGAACGGGGTTTTCCTTGAGAAAGAGTTTATTAGTCGGGAGGCCAGTGGGAGGACGGTCCGACTCGAAGAAATTCGAGGACCGCTCGGGGATGGCTCGGCTGGTGATGAGATCATACCGGAGTCAGTCAGGGAACCCGTAGTGGAAGCGGCACCGGAACCACGGAGGTCTGAGAGATTGCGCAGAGTGTGTGGTGTATTGTTGCTAGAAATCGATGAGCCGGCTACATATGCAGAAGCGATGGTGAGCCTAGATTCCGAGGCATGGCTAGAGGCCACGAGGTCCGAGTTAAAGTCCATGGATGAGAATCAAGTCTGGGACTTGGTTGATCCGCCGCCTGGCGTAACAGCCATTGGTTGCAAATGGGTCTTTAAGAAGAAAACCGATGTGGATGGAAATGTTCAGATCCACAAAGCTCGGCTTGTCGCTAAGGGTTATGGACAAGTTCAAGGAATTTACTACGATGAGACTTACTCGCCGGTAGCGATGCTGAAGTCGGTGAGGATCATACTAGCTATAGCTGCATATTTCGATTACGAGATATGGAAGATGGATGTCAAGACGGCTATCCTTCACGGAAATTTAACCGAGGACGTGTATATGATACAGCCTGAGGGTTTTGTCGATCCGACTAGCACTAGTAAGGTATGCAAGCTCAAGAGATCCATTTATGGGTTGAGGCAAGCATCTCGGAGCTGGAACATTCGTTTTGATGAGGTTGTCACTGGTTTCGGCTTCATCAAAAGCGAAGAGGACTCTTGTTTATACAAGAAGTTAAGTGGTAGCTCAATAGTGTTTTTGAACTTGTATGTGGATGACATACTACTGATCGGAAATGATGTTTCGATGTTGAACTCGGTCAAGGAGTCATTGAATGGCAAGTTTTCGATGAAAGACCTTGGTGAGGCAATGTACATTTTAGGCATTAAGATCTATAGAGATAGATCGAGGAGGCTGCTCGGCTTGAGCCAGAGCACATACATAGATAAAGTGTTGAAGCGGTTCAACATGAGTGAGGCGAAGAAAGGGTTCTTGCCACTCTCACATGGTATAAGGCTAAGCGAGACTCAGAGTCCTTCGACATCTGATGAGCGAAGCAGGATGAGTAGGATTCCGTATACCTCGGCAATCGGATCCATCATGTATGCCATGATATGTACAAGGCCTGAAGTTGCTTTTGCAATAAGCCTAACAAGTAGATACCGAGGCCAACCTGTGAGAGTCACTGGGCAGCGGTAAAGACTATTTTGAAGTACCTGAAAAGGACTAAAGAGATGTTCCTAGTTTATGGAGGTGAGGAAGAGCTCGTCATAAAGGGTTATGCCGATGCTAGTTTCCAAACCGATAGAGATGATTGTCGATCACAGTCCGGATTCGTGTACGTCATGAACGGAGGAGCAGTGAGCTAGATGAGTTCCAAGCAAGATACGGTGGCCGATTCTACCACAAAAACTGAATACATTGCGGCTTGTGAAGCTGTGAAGGAAGGTGTTTGGATCCGGAACTTTTTGGATGATCTTGGTATTTTCCCAGCCTCGGTAAAACCGTTGGACCTTTATTGTGATAATTCTGGTGCCATCACACAAGCCAAGGAGCCAAGGAATCACCACAAGGTCAGACACATAGATCGGAAATATCACCTGATATGAAAGATCGTAAAGAATGGTGATGTAGAGTTATGCAAAATTCACACGGATGCAAATGTTGCAGATCCGTTGACTATGCCACTTCCACAATCCAAGCATGAGGGGCACGTTAGAGCTATGGGCATTTGATGTCTATTTGATTGACTCTAGTGCAAGTGGGAGACTGTTGGAGATATGCCCTAGAGGCAATCATGTATGATGATATTTCCTATGTGTTTATGAATAAAGATAGTCCTTGGACATTATCAATAATGTGTATCGGCAAGTATGTGACTTGTTTGTGGGACTATGCATTGTATGATGACTGTCCTAAAAGGTCCCTAGTCGAAAAGGGCTGTGTGTGGACGCCAAGAACCGACTATACTAGCATATCACACGGTCGATGGCTTGGTCTCACTAGCCATGGAGCATTGGATGCTAACCGGATAATATGGACTTGGAAGGATCTCGATCGGATTCGGCGTGGTCGATCCGAGTCGAGATAAGGTCTGAGTCGGACAGACCCAACTATGAGATGCAGCGATATGTCATCTGTGAGTCTCTAGTACAAAATACGTTCTATGTCCTAAGACCTGAGCTAACGCATGTACTCGGGATGGTGACATACTTGCTTTAGGCCGACCAAACGCTACTTCGTGACTGGGTAGTTACAAAGGTAGGTTTCGGGCTTGTCGGACTCCATCTTTGCGAGACGTGGTCGAGCAAGATGGGATTTGCCCCTCCGATCAGGAGAGATATACTCTAGGCCCCTTGTGTGATCCGACCAGGATAATCATGGCCATGCGACAAGGATTATGAGATAATCCAAATAGTGGTCGGCATCACTGCAACGAGAAATAGGTCGGGCTAGCACAAGGATGACAGATTCTCCTTGAGCCCGACAACATATATCGTGTGGCAAAAGGAATGGAAGTGTGATGTACATGTTCGCCTAACCAGCTTCATAGTCTGCTTGGTGTTCGGCTTGCCTTGCTAGAGGCCGCTACCGACCGTGCAGTTCGGAGGTGATCCGAACTGCGACCAAGCCGTCTTGAACCTAAGGGGTCGTGCGCTTAAGGGAAGGAACCTACGAGGTCGGATCCGAGGACACTAGTCGGATGTGATCCGAGCTGTATTTGGATTGTGGCCGAGTAGACTTATGGGCTTTAGGGTCTGTGCGAGGCCCAAGTGTTGAGACCGTGACGGACGCCTGTATAAAGTGGAGGTGCGGCACACTCATGCAATTGATCGCTTCGGCACTGTCACTAGGGTTTGCATGTGTTGCGAATAGACACCTCTACTCGTCGCCGACTGTGTGATCGGACCTAGCAGTCCGCCGCACGGTGTTCCTCCTGCACGCGCGGATACCGTTAGAGGCGGTGCACCTGCACCACTCCGGCAAACTTGTACGCGGGATCGGACGACCGGTTGTTTGAGGGAGATCGCGCGAGGAGGAGACGATCCACGAGGACGCGCTGCCCCAACTCTTCTTCCGCTGCACGGCACTGTGCGTCTAGTGGTAACGAACTGTGATCCATCTCCCGTAGCATGTTCTTGGTTGTTCTGCGCGTAGGAAAATTTTAATTTGCAGTCGACGTACCCTACCGTAGAACCCAACACCGGTGTCTATATAAATCGGAGGGTTTAGTCTGTAGAGGCTATCAGAATTCATATAGGCTAGACATCTAGGGTTTAGCCATTATGATCTCGAGGTAGAACAACTCTTGTAAACCCTATACTCATCAAAGTCAATCAAGCAGGAAGTAGGGTTTTACCTCCATTAAGAGGGCCCAAACATGGGTAAACATCTGTCCCATTTGTCTCACGTTACCTTCGATCCTCAAACGCACAGTTCGGGGCCCCCTACCCGAGATCGGCCGGTTTTGACACCGACAGCAAACCATATAGAATAAATGGATCTTCAAGAAGAAGACTGACACTGATGGTAATGTTACTGTCTATAAAGCTCGACTTGTCGCAAAAGGTGTTCGACAAGTTCAAGGAGTTGACTACGATGAGACTTTCTCACCCGTAGCGATGCTTAAGTCCGTCCGAATCATGTTAGCAATTGCCACATTTTATGATTATGAAATCTGGCAAATGGGCGTCAAAACTGCATTCCTTAATGGTTATCTTAAAGAAGAGTTGCATATGATGCAACCAGAAGGTTTTGTCGATCCTAAAGGTGCTAACAAAGTGTGCAAGCTCTAGCGATCCATCTATGGACTGGTGCAAGCATCTCGGAGTTGAAATATA
The DNA here is from genome assembly GCA_021605145.1 of Aegilops bicornis. Lineage (NCBI taxonomy): Eukaryota > Viridiplantae > Streptophyta > Magnoliopsida > Poales > Poaceae > Aegilops > Aegilops bicornis. The sequence continues at coordinate 366,995,252 of CM038672.1, forward strand.
CACTTTGATGAGGTGATCAAAGCATATGGTTTTATACAGACTTATGGTGAAGCATGTATTTACAAGAAAGTGAGTGGGAGCTCCGTAGCATTTCTGATATTATATGCGGATGGCATATTGCTGTTGATCGAAAATGATATAGAATTTCTGGATAGCATAAAAGGATATTTGAATAAGAATTTTTCAATAAAAGACCTCGGTGAAGCTGCTTATATATTGGGCATGAAGATCTATAGGGATAGATCGAGACGCTTAATAGGACTTTCACAAAGCACATACCTTGATAAAGTTTTGAAGAAGTTCAAAATGGATTAGTCAAAGAAAGGGTTCTTGCATGTGTTACAAGGTGTGAAGTTGAGTTAGACTCAAAGCCCGACCACTGCAGAAGACAGAGAGAAAATGAAAGTCATTCCCTATGACTCAGCCATAGGTTTGATCATGTATGATATGCTGTGTACCAGACCTGATTTGTGCCTTGCCATAAGTTTGGCAGGGAGGTACCAAAGTAATCGAGGAGTGGATCACTGGACAACTGTCAAGAACATCCTAAAGTAGCTGAAGAGGACAAAGGATATGTTTCTCGTTTATGGAGGTAACAAAGAGCTCTTCATAAATGGTTACGTTGATGCTCGCTTCAACACTGATCCGGATGACTCTAAGTCACAACCGGATACATATTTTTATTGAATGCTGGCAGTTGGTGCAGTTCCAAGCAAAGCGTCGTGGCGGGATCTACGTGTGAAGCCGAGTACATAGTTGCTTCGGAAGCAGGACATGAAGGAGTCTGGATGAAGGAGTTCATATCCGATCTGCGTGTAATACGAGTGCATCGGGTCCAATGAAAATCTTTGTGACAACACTGGAGCAATTGCCTTGGCGAAGGAATCCAGGTTTCACAAGAGAACCAAACACACCAGGAGACACTTCAACTCCATTCGTGAAAAGGACAAGGATGGAGACATAGAGATTTGCAAAATACATACAGATCTGAATGTGGCAGACCCGTTGACTAAGCCTCTTCCGTGAGCAAAACATGATCAGCACCAAGAATCCATGGGCGTTAGATTCATTACAATGTAATCTAGATTATTGACTCTAGTGCAAGTGGGAGACTGAAGAAAATATGCCCTAGAGGCAATAATAAAGTTGTTATTTTATATTTCCTTATTCATGAAAAAGGTTTATTATTGATGCTAGAATTGTATTGACTGGAAACTTAAATACATGTTTGAATACATAAACAAATATTGTGTCCCTAGTAAGCCTCTACTAGACTAGCTCGGTTATCAAAGATGGTTAAGGTTTCCTAACCATATACATGTGTTGTCATTTCATAACAAGATCACATCATTAGGAGAATGATGTGATGGACAAGACCCATCCGTTAGCTTAGCATATTGATCGTTCAGTTTATAGCTATTGCTTTCTTAATGTCAAATACATATTCCTTCGACTATGACATTATGAAACTCCCGGATAGCGGAGGAATACCTTGTGTGCTATCAAACGTCACAATGTAACTAGGTGATCATAAATATGCTCTACAGGTATCTCCGAAGGTGTTTATTGAGTTGGTATAGATCGAGATTAGGATTTGTCACTCTGAGTATCGAAGAGGTATCTCTCGACCCTCTCGGTAATACACATCATAAGAAGCCCTGCAAGCAAAGTGACTAATGAGTTAGTTGCAAGATGATGATTACGGAATGAGTAAAGGAGACTTGCCAGTAACAAGATTGAACTAGGTATGAAGATACCGACGATCGAATCTCGGGCAAGTAACGTACCGACGGACAAAAGGAATTACGTATGTTGTCATAAGGTTTGACCGATAAAGATCTTCATAGAATATATAGGAGCCAATATGGACATCCAGGTTCCACTATTGGTTATTGACCGGAGAGGTGTCCCGGTCATGTCTACATAGTTCTCGAACCCATAGGGTCCGCACGCTTAACGTTCGTTGACGATATAGTGTTATATGAGTTATATGATTTGGTGACCGAATGTTATTCAGTGTCTCGGATTAGATCACAGACATGACGAAGAGCTCCGGAATGGTCCAAAGGTAAAGATTGATATATAGGACGATGGTATTCGGACACCGGAAGTGTTTCGGAGTGTACAGGGCAGTCATCGGAATACCGGAGGGGGTACCGAACACCCCCGGGATGGTAATGGGCCTATTGGGTCATTAGAGGGGAGCACACCAGCCCACAAGGGGCTGGCGCACCCCCTATGGCAGCCGTCCAAGTGGGATAAAGGAAAGGGGGATTCGGCCTCCCCATTCCTTCCCTCTCCCCCCTTTCCTTCCCCCCTCCAGCAAATATGGTAAGGGGCGCCACTTGGGAAGGACACCATGTAGGATTCAGCCTACTTGGGGGCGCCTCCTAGCTACTCCCTCCTCCCCCACCTATATATATGTGGGAGGGGGCGCCGCACATAACCACGACAATTGCTTAGCCATGTGCGCCCCCCCCCCCCCATCCAGCGCTTACACCATCGGTCATATTTTCGTAGTGCTTAGGCGAAGCCCTACGGAGATAACTTCACCATCACCATTACCTCTCTGTCGTGCTGCCGGAACACACCCACTACTTTGTTGTCTTGTTGGATCAACAAGGTGAGGACGTCACTGGGCTGAACGTGTGATGAACGCGGAGGTGTCGTACGTTCGGTACTCGATCGGTTGGAGCGCGAAGAAGTTCGACTACATCAACCGGGTTAACAAATGGTTAGGCTTACAGTCTACGAGGGTACGTAGACACACTCTCCCTCTCGTTGCTATGCATCTCCATGGATAGATCTTGCATGTGCGTAGAATTTTTTTTGTTTTCCATGCAATGTTTCCCAACACTTCCAACATAGGAAAATTCCTCATGTGGATATAGAGTCCATTCCATGCTTCACTCTAGTAGTGAGTGTTCTTCATGAAGCTGGACTCCTCTCCTTCCGTGGTGATATATGTGATTGGAATGAAGAGTTAATTCTTCAATTCTATGCAACCCTGCACATTTCTGGAAATGTCTCAGACATCAACTCATGGGTACTGGACTAGATGACTGACAATACTCACTTCAAAGCTCCAGCATCTAAATTGCTTCATGCCATTCTACTTAGTCCTCCGTCAGAAGGTGGAAGGCTCATTTATGAGGAATCTAAACTTCCTAATCATCTCATGCAAGTGTTGATGAAGCCTCTGCATCCAGGCCAAGCTCCAAGAACCACCTTCCTTGTGAAGGATTTGATGTATGTGCCCAGAACCATCTATCACATTCTGACCTAAACCCTCAGTCCTATCAAAGGCCACAATTCTGAAGAAGAAGAAGAAGTTGTTGGCATCATGAAGAATTTTCTGTTCAACATCATTCATGGGATTCCCATAAACTATCACGATTTCTTCAGGCGGACTTTAGCTAAAGTTGCACTGCCACCTTTTGACTTGAAGCCTTATGCTCCATGGATTATGAGGTTCATCAGAACCGACCTTCAATTCCATACAAGGCTGACTTTCAGAATCACTTCAGCTTTCTGCCTCCGATTGAAGTCCTTAAAAAGACAATTTCCTTAGTTGATGAAAAAGGAAATGCGTTGTTGTCATTGATGAAGGCACTCGTCCATTCGATGGCCAATTTCTTAAGGCCGCATCTTACACCACCAATGATGACTCTGCCACACATGACTCTACTGCAAAAGCCACAGGGAAAAATCCTCAAGCCTCTGCCCTGGTGTGATGACCGATCGCGAACTTCTTCGAAGTCTTCACTAGAAAGTCGATCAAAATCACAAGTGGGTCAAGCGTCAATGTGGTTCAATTCTTCAAAACACGACCGTCTCGCATAACACTGTGAAGAATCACTACTATGTGCATGAAATCTTTGACCACACATGGGCCATACTTTCACATCTTTATTCTTCAGAAGACCTCAAGAGGATGGAATTTCAACAGAACTTTTACTGGTCTCACCCCCCATCGAAGAAATTCATGAAAGTTCAAGTTCCTCAGTTGGTCACAAGTCCATTTCTTCATCGCATGTGACGGATGAAGCAGAGGATCTTGACGACACTGCAGCAGGCCCTTCACCAACAAATGACCCCGACAACGCTCGCTCCTCCACCACCTTCAAGCTGATATTCTTTAGGGGCGTTAGTCCTTAATTTTCGCCCCTTTTGGTCACTTGATGACAAAGGGGGAGAAATTTGAGTTAGTCTTCAAGCGGGTCTCTATATCAGGGTTGTTTTTGTTTAAGTTACAACTCTCGCTCTTCTGAGGTGTTTGTTTGATGGGTTGTAAACTTAAGTCCGATGGTGGTCTGACACTTTTGGACTGCTTTCTGCATGCTTATTTCCTCAAGTTCATTAATGCACGCATGTTGAATTTCGTCAGACATCATTTTCCATCATGCATTTCAAATTCTTTATACTATATGTCAAATACGTGAATGGATTACAAGATATAGGGGGAGATCCCCATGATTTTATCCTACCATGTGCATTTGCAGTCCAAAGAAAATTCCTCAAATATGCACAAATTCAGGGGGATTTCTTCCATATCTTGCAATCAAATTCCTCAAAATCAGTATTTACACTTCATATGTTTATCCGAAAGGGGAGATTGTAAGTGCATCTAATGGCCCTTAGTGATTTTGGTGTATTGAAGACTTATAGGTTAAGGAACTAATGTGTTTGTGAGTGAACACAGTTCTTATAAGTCTCTGAGGAGTTTGATATATCCGAAGAATGTCGACCCCTAAAAATGAATGTCTTCATCTGAAGACTTTATGCTTTTCTTGAAGACTTTGAAAATGAGGAAATTGGTGTGACCTTGAAGATATTGATGCGAGGACTATGAAGCGTGAAGACTTGTTTTCTTAGTTTCATTTCCTTCTTTTGAGTCATAGGAAACATCGTACTGTTAAAGGGGTCGAGGTAATACTAAGGAAAAATTTCCAAGTGATGCTCATCTCAAAGCCTACACATACCCAATCCTTTGAGTGAAGCCTTTGGAAATCTCTTGCAGTTCAGTCAATTTCTTCAGTGACAGAGACGAAGTTCTTCTGGTCTCTGAGGAATTTTTTCTAACTGAGGAGTAAGGAATTCGCGAGTGTGAATTGCCTACAGTGAGGAACATAATAGCCCTGAGGAATTTCATGGTTCAAATTTCTGACCGTTAATGTGCTTCGCTCCAGCTGTCCAAATATCTTCTTATCCATCAAACGGTCATATCATTAGGGGCATTTATGTCTTATCATGTCGAGTTGCACACTGGCTATAAATACCCCCCCCCCTCAACCACTAGCTGGTTGGCTGCTCCGAGAGAGATTGACAAGTATCATTTAGAGCATCCCATCCTCGGAGGACTTTGAGAGAAAATCATCAGTGTGGACCTAAAACCCAAAGTGATTGAGCATCACTAAAGAGATTGTTCCTGTGTGGAGCCGACGCCTTTTACCTTTGAAGAATGTGCAGCTTCCAGACGATTAGGCGTCATGGTCTAGAGCATCCAAGAGGAATTGTGGATCGCCGGGTGACCGAGTTTGTGAAGGTTTGGAAGTCTACCTTGAAGACTTACCACAAGTGATTGGGCGAGGTCCATGTGACCTTAGCTCAAGGAGAATACAGTAAGGACTGGGTGTCCTGGGACTGTGTGTCCTTTGGTTTAAATACCAAGCTACTCCAACTAGACATACGACTATCACAACAGTTGGAACTGGTCTACCAAATCACTGTCTCAACTGAGCTAATGATTCTATTTCCTCGACCCTTTCATTTCCTCATTTACTTGTTGATGAAATTGATCGTTTCCGTTTGAAGACTTTGACTGATGACTTTCTCAATTTCCTCAACCCAAATTCTTTAGTCACCTAGTCTTCTGCCTGTTTATCCTGTTTACTCGCTACTTGTGCTCTGTGTATGCTTCATCTCATGATGATGATTATGTTACTGCCATGTTATGCTTGCACTTGAGTACTTCATCCGCTGTTTGTATTTCGTCACTTAGCAAATTCCTCAAGTAGAAATTCCTTAGTGACGAATTTGTAAAATTCGCCTATTCACCCCCTCTAGTCAATATAACGCACTTTCGTTTACTCCAATCGCCCGTGGTATCCTGTTACGTAAGGCTAGGTGTTCGGGTTTACCCTAAAATTTGGGTCGGGAAATTGTGGTTAAAAATATTTTGGGTTTCTAAACACCCAAAAATTGTCCAAAATTTACTTTCTGAGGCAGACTTGTCAGCCGGTCACGAACTGGGAAAATGAGCACAAGGACAATGTGAAAATGGGGGGGGGGGGGAGCAGAGGTATCACAAAGAGAGGTATAACACAGTGGTCGACTGGGAGGCGTACGAGGAGCATCTGAAGTGGTTTGATATGGTATAAAGTACCATTTGTGCATGAGGCCAGAGTGGACCGCAAAAAATATCATATCACTAGAGGAGCACGACCCCGAGGAAGAAGCCTATAATGCCAACATTAGAGAGAGCTTCGGTGAATTTAGGAAGTATCCACCCCTTATTACACAGAGTAGTAAGTTGTGTTGAATTGCTTGAAGATGACATTTGCATATGAATCTAGTATAGTCTTTGTCACTAATTTATTTATGATGCTAAGATTTGCAGAGTTTCAAGATGAGCAGAAGCATTTTCGATGGCTCGAACAAGCTACTACACGCCCTCGGGACCATGGAATCTGTGTCAGCGTTTAGGGAAATGGCTAAAGTAAGTTTGAGCTTAGCCATAACCTTGATTCATATCTTAATTTTGTCACTAACTTTGAGCCTGGCCATAATCTAGTATATTCTTTGTGACTTGATCCATAACCTTGAAGTAACCATGTTCAACACTCTTTGTTGTTGCAGAAGTGCATGATCTGTTGTCGAAATCTAGTACGCATGCTTGGGTGCGCTAGCTCGATTGATGTGCATGCTCCTGGCCTGTCAACACATGCGTGTACATATAGTCGCTTCCTCAAGCCATTGCGACACAACTTCCTCTAGCTATGCCACCTCGTCGTCTCGCCATGTTGAGGCGGCCGAGGAAGATGAGGAAGAAGAGGATGTTGAGCAAGCTGGGGAAAGTGAAAACGATGAAGAGGAGGGCGAGAGTGAGGAGGACTATGAAGAGGATGATGGGCCTTCACCCACTCAGCCAACCAAGGAAAAAAGGAAGTCTCAACCACATAAGAAGGTTTGGAGTCCATCACCGTTCCAAAAAGAGCGTCCTCATCGCTGAACAACAACTAAAAAAACAAGGGTCGCTCAAAGAGAAACGGGGAGCGTACTGCCAAGAGGGTTAGGAAGAATACGTGATATAATCTCTTACTTCGGGCATGTCGAGCTTGGTGTTGAGATTTAGAACTTGTGTTGGCTATGTTGAACTATTTTGCTATCTTTGATATGTTGGACTATTTGCTATGTTAGACATGAAAAACTATTTGCTATGTTTGTTAGATATGTTGAAACTATGTGATGCTATATTACTATGTTGGATATGAAACTACATCACTGTGTGATCTATATCCTGTTTTTAAACGCACAAAAAATGATCTCTATATCCTGTTTTTGGAAGAAGAGAAAGATTGCTCTGGTTTGGTTTAAAGGGGATAGTACCCTACCACCAAAAAGAAAAATCTTTCGAGGCAATGATACATGTTTGAGACTTTCAGGCCTTGGCGGTAGGATTTAACTACCTACTGTCGGGGCTCTGGTCGGTAGCCAATTTATCCATGTCTGATGTGCCATCAACCCTACCGCCAGAGATCCCGACAGTAGATAGTTAAACTCTACCGCCAATGACTTAGGCGGTAGGAAAATGAAAAAATTATGCCTTGGTTAAAATGGAAAAAATTATCAAACATGAGTCCGCAATAGAGCAATTATGCTTTATACCCAAAACTCTTTCTTCTAAGGATGAGATCGATCTAAAGCACCCATCGGTTATAGAATTCACCCACAAAGTCTTTGTACTTAACTCGATTGTCCTTAAGTTTTCCAAAAGTATCAAAACAGTGATTTCGGCCACGAGGAGGCGCTGGCAAAACAAACGCCGCAAGACAACTTTCAGCCGACGAAAATCATCAGTGAATCAAAACAAAACGCAAGGGGGAGGAGAGAGGCTCAATCCCCGCGCGCGCAAATCCATTCCCTCTTCCCCGCGAGGTAGGAGAGCTGTTGCTAGCTGTTTCATCTATTTTCTTCATGCGTGTTTTTTTTCCACATCGCTCTTGGGTGGCGGAAGATTGAGCCTTTGGAGGGAGGTTCCCGAGATGTTCGTCCAATGAGTCCGCACTCGATTCCGTTCCAATGGTTCAAATGCTAGAGCAGGAGCGGCCGGAGGCGCAGGGGTTTCGCTACCTGCCTGCTTCGGGCAAGGTTCTAGGGTTGCTTCTCGATCTAGGGCGGTTTCGTGCCGTGTAGATGCGATTCATTCTTGGCTCCTCCCACAATATGGCGTGTGTTTGATAGACAGAACCGGACCCATAAGGTTCTCGGCATTTCCCCTCTGTGACTGCTCCTTGTGCGTAATTAACTGCCATTTATGGAGCTCGAGATGGTGTCATTAACGGGGAGATGATTATGTATGCCTTGGTGTAGTAGGTTTCAGTAGAGATATGGATTCCTCTACTCATGGCCCAGCTCATGATTTGCTCATCTTAAGAGTAAAGTTGTGTTACTACTCCCCTCGTCCGAAAATACTTGTCATCAAAATGGACAAAAAAAGATGTATCTATAACTAAAATATATCTAGATGCATCTCCTTTTATCCATTTTAATGACAAGTATTTCCAGACGGAGGGAGTACTCCCTCCGTTCCTAAATATTTGTCTTTCTAGAGATTTCAAATGGTCACCATATACGGATGTATATAGACTATTTTAGAGTGTAGATTCACTCATTTTGCTTCGTATGTAGTCACCATTTGAAACCTCTAGAAAGACAAATATTTAGGAACGAAGGGAGTACTATTTAGTACTTCTCCTCTAGCAGTGTCAGATTCTCCCCTTTCAACCTGCACTTGTTCGTTTATTATTGGCGAACCATTTGCGCCTATGTTATCCAATTACTCCCTCCATCCCATAATATAAAAGCATTTTTGACACTAGTGTAGTGTCAAAAATGCTCTTATATTATGGGACGGATGGAGTAGAAAATTCGCTTCTCTCAGCAAGGTACTATGGTCAGTACTTTCTACACATTAGGGTTTATCTGCAAGGTTTTCTATGTTCACATTTTAATAATGGTTTGCCTTTTTCTCCCCCAAAAGAGACCATGCTTCCCAAAACGAGTAAGCATTAATTCCATGCACTAGAAGCACAAGTGCAAAAATGGTTAAAGATGCACTCCAAATAGCACTCATTCTTAGAATGTTGCAACTTAAAAGCTTAATATGATACCTAACATCAGCAAGTTCTTTGACACTTGTGATGTGTTGGTGCAGATCTAGTAAGAACTAAAAAGGCCTGGTCTACACTTGATTGGATCTTATGAGGCCCTAGCCCATGTGCTCTTATAATTTCTGCTCCACTCACCATCAGGGCCTTGTCTCTTTCAAAGCCTTTAGGCAGTTTCCAATCATGTAACGAGACTAATTGAATTAAGCAATTGTGCCTGTGTTCGAAAGATGGTTTGATGGGGCTTCTTCTGAACAGTGCTAGTAGAAAGTACTGACTATGAGTTCACTGGCAATCATTTCCCCCCTTGATAATCCTCATGTTAATAAGGCAAATATTTGTCCTTTTTCTAGCAGGTCTAGTACAACCTCCGGAGTTTTCCCATGGCCTCGGCTGCTTACACTGATGATTCTGGTTCCGAGGTTATTGATCCTCCAAAGTCTGAGGTACTGGATGTTGCTGAACTTGTCGGCGATCATACACAGCTTACACAAAAATCAAATGTGGTGGCTTCTAGCAGCATTCGCGAACTTTTGGAATGCCCCGTCTGCTTGAGTGCCATGTACCCTCCTATACATCAGGTGTGCATTTGTGCTGCTCCATCGCATACATTTAGTTTATGTTCTGTTCCATTGAGTGCCATGGAAAAAAAATCTTATGTTGTGCATGTATATGCTGTGTTCCGTTGTTGAAATGTTATTTCATATGCTTACAAAAAAAATGAGTTGACTAAACACATTTTGCAACCCACACATTCTTTTACTGTATTGTAACACACCTTTTGTGTATGCAGTGCTCTAATGGCCATACATTGTGCTCTGGATGCAAGCCAAGGGTTCATAACCGCTGCCCAACTTGTAGGCATGAACTGGGTAACATAAGATGCCTTGCTCTTGAGAAGGTGGCTGCATCTCTTGAGCTTCCATGCAAGTACCAGAACTTTGGTTGCTTAGGCATTTACCCATACTACTGCAAGCTGAAGCATGAGTCACAGTGCCATTATAGGCCTTATAGTTGTCCATACGCTGGATCTGAATGTACAGTTGGTGGTGACATTCCATACTTGGTAAATCATTTGAAAGATGATCACAAAGTTGATATGCACAGTGGAAGCACTTTCAACCATCGCTATGTCAAGTCAAATCCTCATGAAGTTGAGAATGCGACCTGGATGCTTACGGTATTAATCGCCAACACCAACATGTGGACTAAGAATTTCCATGTAGCATCTTTGTATTGCCTTTACATCTTGTGAAGATGCAAAATAAAACAAGAATACCTAGGAAGAACCAGATATCATATCAATTCAAATAAGCACTCTGAAACCTGTGTGGTGGGGGTTTTGTTGTACACCAATACTTCCCACCACCAAGTGAGAAATGATTAGTTCCCTTTCTGCAAAGACACTACGTTCATTTTTTTTGCATAGAAACATATGGAGACATTTTTGTAAATTAAAGGAGAAATTGTCCTATTCTTAAATTATGATTACTGTACTTGTTTTTATGTGCCAATTATTTGTCATGCAGTATAAAACAAAATGGCGATCGTGTTGCATACTTGTTGGACCATAATAGTTGCTCATCTATGAAGACACTGCACATGCCCAGATCCACCTGCATCTATTTCCAATTTTAACGGTCTGCCTGTCTTGCAGCAGATTTAACAACATTCCAGATGTCCTCTTTATCCTTTACATTTCCTCAATTCACTGTTTTATTGAAGTGCAATCCAATTTTGTTATGTTTTTTCTTTCTATTAAGCTAAGGCTGTGTTCGGCAATCCTCTGCTCCTTCACCAGGGAGCGGAGCGCCTGGAAACACCCTGTTGGCCGCTCCTCAAATTTATACTGTATGCCGCTCCGCTCACTTGAGGGAGTTACGGAGGCGGAGGGATTCGAACGCAGCCTAAGTAAACAGATAAAATTTCTCCATGTAGGTTTTCAGCTGCTTTGGCCAGTACTTCTGCCTGCATTTTGAGGCATTTCAGTTGGGCATGGCACCTGTGTACATCGCTTTCCTGAGGTTCATGGGAGATGATGCGGAAGCAAAGAAGTACAGCTACAGCCTGGAGGTAGGAGGTGGTGGGCGCAAGATGATCTTTCAAGGGGTTCCCGGAGCATTCGAGACGGCCATCGGAAGGTCAGAGATAGCTATGATGGGCTAATAATCCAACGGAACATGGCCTTGTTCTTCTCTGGTGGTGAGAGGAAGGAGCTTAAATTGAGGGTCACCGGGAGGATTTGGAAAGAAGAGTGAAATGATCCAGCCGATTCATCGATTTCCCTGGTATGAATGAGCTCATGGGTCGCATCATGAAAACTGTATTTCCCAGGGGCTGATTCTGAAACGTGCAAATTGTAATACCTGTAGCCTGTTTTAGCCATCGTCTACTCGATTGGTGTCTGCTCAGATAACCTGGGTGACAGTGATACTGTTGTAGGAATCTCCTCTTTCCCTTGAACCAGTACCAGTTAGGAGTCGCCATTCTGTAGCATAGGGGAGCCTATTGGCAACCCATGAGATGTAAAGGTTCTATGTAGCTTTCGTTCTCTGTTTCAAACTCCGCTTCCATGGTTCATTTAAGAAGGATGTGTAACAGCTTGAGAATTAGAACGTGGATTTAATCATGATGAAATGCAAGAAACATCGGAGTTGGCGTTGCAAACTAATTTCAGGAATGTATCTTTTGGAGCGTGAATCGAGATGGTTCTTACTGTTCTGCTGCTAATAAAATGGCTCGGCCCAGCTTACAGAACCAATGTTGGGGCTCCTACCCACGCATTAGGCCCTGTACAACGGCGGGTGCTTACACAGGTGCCTCACAAAAAAACCCGGTTTTTTTCCTAAAAATTGATTACACAGGTGCTTAGAACGGGTGGCAGAAGCAAAGCTTTGCTTCCGGTGCCAGGCGGTGCTTACAACAAATAACCGCTTCTTCAAGTCACGATGCCTCGACTCAGTGCCTCCATCGGCAGGCAAAAAATAGAAAAAGGGCCCAGCTAGCACCCCATACCAAGCACTACGCGTTGAGGATTAAAGAAATTTTCGAGGCGCCATGCAGCTAGCACCGGTGCACAAGCACCAGCGTTGTACAAGGCCTTAGCAGACACAGCAATGTTGGGGCTGTTTATTTTTATTTTTACCTTTTTGAGAAGAGAGAGATAATACTCCCTCTGTAAAGAAATACAAGAGCGTTTATAGATCACTAAGATGAGGGACGTGTAGGATTCTTGATGGTGTTAAATGAAATCATCTAATGCTTCAAAGCAGCAACATATCTATCTACCTACCTTGAGGTCAAAGTCAACACAAACCAACCATTGTGCTAAAGATGGAGAGAACCAGTATATGGATAATATGCATGCAAAGAACGATGATTAGCAGAAACCCAGTTACTTACATTAATCAAACAAACTCACTGGAGTACATTTGTTACATACAAACATATAATCAAATCACAGATCGTTAAACGCGAAAAGCGATTTTTTTGGCTTCACAACTACGTATATATATGGGGACAAGAACTCCATTGTTCTCCCAGCTCCGCCAAGCCAAGCACAAGCAGCAAACCCGAGCCACAAATGAGTGTGCATGACCACGAGAATTCAGAAACTGTATGTCTCTAATTCTTGCAGTACTACTTGCCATTTATAGGAGGCATAGCAAGCGATCAAGAAGAACAAGCGGGACATCGTACCAAGCCGTTCTCGTTGCAGTGGCCGCAGCAGCTGGTGCGTCCTTCCTCCACGAAAACCTTGCGGGAGCCAGCGCAGGCGGGGCAGGGCACGAAGCGGACGCCCCCGCACGCGTTGCAAACGAAGGCCGGGTCCTGCCCCGCGGTGCCTTCGAGGAGGCGCCGCAGCTCGCCCGCTTCGTGCAGCTGCCTCGCCTCTTCGGCGCCGCCGACGAGCCGGCCCTGACGAAGAGCTGTGTTAGCGACCCTGCCACGAGGGCCCCACCAGTCAGCACGCCAGCTCAAGACGGTGCACGATCAAGTCGTGCACGCAAGCCCAACGCTCGCTACACAGGATCAGCGTGGGTGCACGCGGTGGAGACTTAGGGTAGCTGACCATCCAGAGGATCAAGGCAGAAAGGCACCGGCGGCTACCTATCTTGTTTCTTCTTTTCTTTTTGGAAACATTTAATTTCAGCCGGATGATTTTTCTCTCCCGTAAACCGCTCTCTTCGTTCACCACGTGTCCCCGTGAGGGCCCCCCACCGCTTTGGTCCCGTCTGCCTTATCTTCTCCACGAACCCAATCCTCCACCAGTTTCTCTTTCTTTTCCCCTTCCTCGTTCATGACGCAGCAGAGGAGAGGCAGCACCACAACCCGCAGCGGAGGAGGAGACTTCGGCGCTGCCTTGATTCATCTCACTCAAGGGGCTGTAATGGAGCACCGCCGCAGCTGTATTGGAGCGCGACCAGAGCTGCATCGCAACACATCCCTACGCTGCATCGCAGCTTCAGCCATGTCCGCCACGTGCTGCATCCCAACACCCGTCGCCGCCGGCGCCGCATCACACCAACCACCGCACCGCGTCGAAGCTTCCGTCGCCATCACCATGCGCTGCATCGCAGCATCCCCGCTGCGTCGCAGCTCCCGCCATGGCCGCCATGTGCTGCGTTGTAACACCCGTCGCTGCCGGAGCTGCATCGCAGGAACCACCTTGCCGCATTGAAGCTTCCGTCGTCGTCACCGTGCGCTGCATCGCAACATCAGCCATGGCCGCCGCGCGCTGCTCATCGGCGTTGCTACTGTCTGTGACGCAGCGGCGAACAGCTGCGTGTGCTCGAGGAAGAAGAAAGCCATGGACCAACGCTCGGGGGAGGAAGGAAGGAAGCGATGAAGCATCGTTGACTATCTAACGGCTTAGGCGCGATGGATCGAACGGCTACGGACCCGACTGATTTGCCAGGAAATCGGTCGGATGATGTGTAGCAGCTGCCTTTCTTCTTTCCCTTTTGCAAGTCAAAACCAATCTACCAACATTGTTGTATCCCCTTGTCGCTACTACTTCAGAGCAGCCAGTTGATTCCTCTAGCCACCACTATGTTCCTATCATCTGGTATCAGAGACCTCCTCATCCCCCTTCCGCCATTCCGATCTGGCGCAGTTCGTTGAGACTCGCAGTCTTCGTCAAGCAAGGGCGCATCTCGTGGCGATGGATCCGTCGATCAAGGCCTTCCTCGACAAGTTGGAGTCCACCCTCGAGGCAAACACCACGGCGCAGCGCGCCACGGTAGCCAAAATCGACGAGATCGTGGCTTGGAAGCCCGATCTGGAGTGTCGGGTTGCCGATTTGGGTGATGCGGTGGCGGCGTTCCAACTCGCGCGGCCGCAACCAAGCAAGGACGGTGAGGGTGGCACGGTGGGCACCACTCCAACCCCCGCCGCCAGCGATGCACGGCGACCCCCTCGGTGTTGTGGCCGGCGCGACACACGCTCCTCCTGGGTCAAGTGACCATGGCGGTGCTCATCTTCAACGGGAGTTGCCGGCAGCGTCCTTCTTGACGCTGCCGCCACTCCCGGCAAACAGTCAGATCGCTCTCCAGATTCCTCCTTCCGATGTCTCTCCTTTTGCACATGTGAGCCAAATGCTTGCGGGGTTGGGCCAGGCTCACCCCTCCATAGTTTTCCCAAGTTCACCAACGAGAACCCACGCTTATGGAAAATGTTGTGTGAACAATACTTTCAAATTTTTGCAATACACAATTCATTTTGGGTTCCCATGGCTTGCCTGAATTTTTCGGGTACTGCCTCGGTGTGGTTGCAGTCTGTTCAAAAGAAAATTGTCACAGCTTGATTGGGAATCCTTTTCCGCTCTACTGTGCACAAGGTTTGGGCGAGATCGACATCAGTTGTTGTTTCGTCAGTTCTATACAGTTCGCCAAACCTCTACAGTAGCAGCTTACATAGAGTAATTTGAATTAATTATTAATCATTTGAGCTCATACTCTGATACAATTCATCCATACTACTACCTTACTCGCTTTGTGAAAGGTGTTGGGGATATTACTACTGGGCGTGAACCGGCCTGGAGAGGCCGGGTTAACTTCATCAGTAGTCAAGTATGCTTGAAGCCCATGAGGATATTCTGTAAGGGCCTAAGGCCCAGAACCGGTCTAAGGCTTCTTGCCGTGAACCGGCGTTAGTATGTAACTTGTGTCGTAAGTTATAAATACTAGAGACCGAACCGGATACGTCTATGAGCCGGTCTCAGGACTCTGCAAACCGACGGGCGTCACCCATGTATATAAGGGGACGACCCGGTGGCGATTCAGGACAAGAGACAACAACTCGAGACTTAGGCGAAGCTTGTTTGCTCCCTAGTCATCGAAACCCCCATCAATTCCATCACAACTAGACGTAGGCTTTTACCTTCATCGAAGGGGCCGAACTAGTATAAACTCTCTTGCGTCCTTGTGTCCGCTTTAACCCCTTTAAGCTAACCCGTAGCGATGGCTCCACGACTAAGTCCTTTCATGAGGACATCTGCCGTAACAAAACCCGACAGTTGGCGCCCACCGTGGGGCTATCGCACGATGATTTCAAGTTCTTAGAGGGCAACTTCGAAGGACTCAAGGGTTACGCTGTGGGTCGGATGACCAAGAGTCGTCGCGGCAAGCTCTACATTGACGATTCATTTGGGGCCCGAGGCGGCTCGATTGAGTCTGGTACCGGGTCCCCTTTGGTGGCATACACGTCTTCATTGGCAAGATCGGTGAACCGGGCCCTGAGACGGACATCTGCACCGACCTCGTCGAAACGGCTCGGTGTGCGAGATCTGCCCAGGTTAAACCGGCCGTGAAGCGTGCCTTCATGGGAGTCATCCACGGAGGAGAGTATGAAGGTGGATCGGCATCTGGTAGCGAGACCGTCGTTTATTCCGGCGACGAGTCCTCGACCGGAGAAACCAAGTCATTGTATCAGTTACAAAATAGCCGGATTGAGGGCTGTTCCGATGGTGACAGTATTCCGGACCCCTCTGATCTACCCAACCGGGTCGGGATATTCATGGCCGGTACACAGGCGGCGGTCCACTCTTCGACTGCAGCGGCAATGTTCTCCGGATTAGCAGCGGCGGCGGCAGCAGAGGAAACTCTGTCGCCCGCCGGCTCAAGTTTTATCTCGATCTGTTTGATCGTTGGCTATGCTCATGGCGAGGCTAACCCGGCGGATCAGGGATGCCCTAGCGGAGATTGCAAAAGTGAGGGAACAGATCACTCGAGGCCAAGGCCGACCTAGCGGTGAGAACAACAGGATGGCGCATGAGCGGCCGCTTTGAATCTGCGCAGCCTATAAGCTTATCTTTGGACCGTAACGCGTCGCATGAAATCCTGAAAAGGAAGCCCAAGACGGTCTTTGATGGCGGAAACCTCTTTAACACCGGAGCGAGGGACTAGTAACCCGCCGTGGTTAAACCGGGCGGAGGCACACAGGGAGACGGTGCGCCGGTTCAACCTCGCCCGATGGAGCCCCCTCGACAGAATAACATCATGCCTCAGCCTGTCCAGACACCTCCGGGTCATTATTCCAATCCGATGGACAATCTTATTGCCGCCGCTTCACGGTTGGAGGCTATCCCGATTGAAGGTGATTCTCCACAAGAGGTGGAAACACGCCGGGTTAAGGAACTACTTCGAACAGCTTTGCTTCAGCAGGAAGCATATTCATATAGCCGTGACCGAATTCATTCCACCCCCCGTCCAAGCCGGAGTTACAACAGGCGGATGGATGAACCAGCCGTATCCAGTAATGCGCGGAACCGTGAAGCGCCCCATGGCCGTAACCCGGCAGGTGATGCTCAGGAAGTGGTGGACGGGCTGGCCTTGAGGGACGCCGAGTTAGCGGCCTGACATGAGGATCGTCAACTTACGCGGTTCGTCCAACCACCACAATTGAGCGGGGTTACTTCCAGTTCTTTGGGAGTGCCTTGTCTTGTCCCCGCTTGACGCAATGTGCTCCTGCCCAAGGATTTCAAGGGCCCGCGCAAAGTACCAAGTTACACGGCCGATTTGTCTCCGGAAGCATGGGTAGAGAGCTATGAGATGGCCATGGAGATGCTTGATGTAGATGAAGCGGCATGTGCAAAGTATTTTACCATGATGCTTGAAGGGACAACCCGTATTTGGTTAAAGAGCTTACCACCCAATTCTATCGGTTCATGGGCCCGATTGCGAGCCCGGTTTATCCGAAATTTCAAGGATACATGTAAGCAGCCCATGTTGATAGTGGACTTAGCGACTGTGTCCGGGGAGGAAGGAGAGTCAACAACCCGGGTAGATGCCAAGTTCGAAATTTTGCACTCATCAGACCGTATCAACGCCGACTCCGCGGTTATAACCTTGGAAAGCAACTGCCGGTTTAAACCTCTGAAGTTGAAATTGGGACGGATGAAGCGCCATTGTAACGATATGGGGACCCTCATGTCTGCGTTAGTGAAGTATGCTGATTCGGATAGTACCAAGGATCCCGAGTCTAATGATGACAAGACAGGGAAGGGAAAGAAGAACAACAACTCCAAGGGGCAGCAACACAACATGGCAGGTCATGGTAACGGAGACAAGCGTAAAGCGGATGGCAGCATGGACTTTGTGGCTAATACTAGCGCACAGGACAGGGGCCAGCGACGGAAGGGTAAACCGCCAAATCGCGGTGGAGCTCCGAACCCCAACCCGGACCGCCTGACTTATCTATTAAACCAACCCTGTCCTAAGCACGGGATGAAGGAGACGCCAGCCATCACCTTTGGAAGGATTGCTATATTATGCAGGAGTTCAAAAATTCTAATGCTTTACGGTATGATCAGGATCAGGTGGTGGCTCAGGATCCGGATTCCATGGGCCGGGTCACGGTGGAGGAAACGCCAGTTCAGGCTTCAATGGAGATCATGGTGGACATAACAATTAGAACAATCAGATTAGCCAGGGTGGTCACAACCAGCAGCAGCAGCAGTCGGGCTATCAAAGCCATCCAAAACAGTTGAATAGTGGGCAATATCATGTATTCACCACTAGCTTGGATAAGCGGGACCAGAAGCTTCACAAGCGAGCAGTGAATTCTGTCGAACCGGTCGTGCCTTGTTATTTATGCTGGTCCGAACAGCCAATCATATGGAGCAGAGAGGATCACCCGCCCCGGGTTGACAATGCAGGTCGACTAAGCGTTGGTGGTGGCACCTCAGGTGGGAGGTTATAAGTTCACCAAGGTGCTCATGGATGGAGGAAGCAACATTAATATCTTGTAAGATGAGACCTTCCGTCGTATGGGGCTAACAAACAAGAATCTTAAACCATCTAATACGGTGTTCCATGGTGTGGTACCGGGCAAGTCAGCATATCCTGTTGGCAAGATAGCTCTGGAGGTAGCCTTTGGAGATGATCATGATTCCAGGTCAGAAACATTGGTTTTTGAGGTGGTTAAGATCCGGAGCCCGTACCACACTTTGTTTGGGCGGCCGGCTTATGCCAAGTTTATGGCACGACCTTGTTATATCTATCTGCAGCTCAAGATGCTGGGTCACAAGGGGACCATAACCGTTCATGGAAGTCGCAAGATTGCCTTGGAGTGTGAAGAAGGTGATGCGGCCTATGCATAGTCGGTTTGTGCCACGGAAGAGTTGAAGTATTACAAGGATAATGTTGATCCGGCTGACATGACTCCGTTGAAAAAGCCAACCACGTAACATGATCCGGCTCTAAAGTTCAAATCGGCAACCGAGACCAAGCTTGTTGACTTCGTACTGGCGATTCGTCCAAGCAGTTTAGTATCGGTGCCAACTTGGATCCGAAATAGGAAAACGCTCATCGAAGTTCATCCGTGAGAACGGGACATTTTTGCATGGAAGCCTTCTGACATGCCAGGTGTACCGAGGGAACTCGCTGAGCACACTCTTAATGTTGATCCTAAGTACAAACCGGTGAAGCAATTTCTTCGCCGGTTCAACGAAGAAAGGTGCAAAGCTATTGGAGAGGAAGTGGCTAGGCTCTTAGCGGCTGGCTTTATTGTTGAAGTATTCCATCCTGAATGGCTAGCTAATCCGGTGCTGGTCCTTAAGAAGAACGGCACCCGGCGCATGTGTGTGGATTACACAGATCTTAACAAGGCTTGTCCAGCAGATCCTTTTTCCCTCCCCCGCATTGATCAGATTATTGATGCTACGGCGGGTTGTGAGCGTTGAGTTTTACGGATGCATATTCTGGTTATCATCAGATCAAGATGGCGATTAAGGACCAGGAGAAGACGGCGTTCATAACTCCTTTTGGAGCCTTACGCTATGTATCTATGCCCTTTGGGCTCAAGAGTGCCAGTGCAACTTATCGGCCGGTGTGTCTGAGCTGCCTTCATAAGCAGATCGGTCATAATGTGCATGCTTATGTGGATGATATTGTGGTTAAGTCAAGAGAGAAGGAGACTCTGGTTGATGATTTGAAGGAAACCTTTGATAACCTACGGGCATACAAGATGATGCTCAATCCGGCCAAGTGTGTTTTTGGTGTACCGACATGCAAGTTATTGGGTTTTCTAGTGTCCAACAGGGGAATTGAGGCTAATCCGGAGAAGATCGCAGCTATCACCTCTCTGGCTAAACCGAAATGTATCAATGATGTCCAGCGCTTGGCAGGCCGGATTGCTGCGTTGAGCCGGTTTATCAGCCGCCTCGGTGAGAAGGCAATACCTTTGTATCGAATCTTTGAAAAAGCGGATCCCTTTATGCGGAGTTGGCTGGCGATAAAGCATTGGAGGACTTAAGCGGCAGCTAGCTAATCCGCTTTGTTCTTGCTGCTCCGATTGACAAAGAACCGCTGCTACTATATGTGGCAGCTAATGCTCGTCTTGATCGGTGTAGCTATTGTGGTAGAGCGCAAGGAGGCAGGTAAGGAGTATCCGGTTCAGCGCCCGGTTTACTATATCAGCAAGGTGCTTATTGAGTCCAAGCAAAGATACCCACATTGGAAGAAGCTGGTGTATGGAGTTTTCATGGCAAGCCGGAAGCTTAAGCAATACTTCCAGGGACATCCCATTACAGTGGTCAGCTCTGCTCCTTTGGGAGATATAATTCAAAACAGGGAGGAAACTGGCCGGATTGCCAAGTGGGCTATAGAGCTTGGGCCGCATGGTTTGAAATACGTGCCTCGGACGGCGATCAAGTCTCAAGCACTTGTGGATTTCATCAATGATTGGACGGAGCTACAAGTGCCTGAAGAAAAACCGGATCACACCTATTGGACTATTCATTTTGATGGGTCCAAGCAATTGGAGGGCTCGGGGGCTGGAGTAATATTAACTTCCCCACGAGGTGATAAGTTCTGTTATGTTCTCGCTTAATGTTCCCTTGTACTAACAATGCAGCTGAGTATGAAGCTTTACTCCATGGTCTACGGATGGCTAAGGATATGAATCTCAGCCGAGTCAAGTGCTTCGGTGACTCGGACCTGGTGGCTCAACAAGTATCTGGTACTTGGGATTCTAAGGACCCGCTCATGGCAGCTTACCGCCGTGAGGTGGATATTATTGCAGGCCACTTCAAGGGATATCGGTGGATCATGTGGATGACGGAATAATGAAGCGGCGGGACGCTTTAAGCCGGCTAGGCTCTCGGCGTAAACCGGTCCCGCCTAATGTCTTCTTAGATGTCTGCATAACCCGTCGGTCAAGCTCCTGGCGAAGAGGATTTGGCTATTCCGATCCGGAGGCTCGGTTGGTGGCGGCCTTGCATGTCATTCGGACTGGGACGGTTACTTACCTTGCGTACATGAACCGGGCGAGTTACGGAAGGATGAGACGCTGGCCAGACAGATAATCCGGCGATCCAAGTCCATGACTATTGTCAATGGCGAGTTGCATCATTGCAGTGTATCAGGGGCGTTCCAACGTTGTGTGTCGCCAGAGGAAGGTTGTGAGATCTTGCACGAAATCCACAAAGGAGATCGTGGTCACCATGCCTGTCGTGGAATTGTCACGGCAGATGTCCTCATGAAAGGACTTAGTCGCGGGGCCATCGTACGGGTTAACTTAGAGGGGTTAAAGCGGACGCAAAGACACGAGAGTTTATACTAGTTCGGCCCCTTCGATGAAGGTAAAAGCCTACGTCTAGTTTGTGATGGGATTGATGTGATCTCGGCGACTAGGGAGCAATAGCTTCGCCTAAGCCTCAAATTGTTGTTATGCGTCCTCAAACCGCCACGGATCGTCCCCTTATATACACGGGTTGGCGTCTGGCGGTCTCTGAGTTCCGAGGCCGGCTCATACAAGTGTCCGCTCGGTCTCTTCTTTCTCTTAGCTTACAACACAAGTTACATGGTTATGGCGGTTTTACCATTATGGGCCCTAACTCGCCCACAGGCTCCGGGCCTCTAAGCTCTCTGACAATCGCCACCTTACGAGTCTTCGTGGGCCCCAATTATGGCGAGGGTAAACCGGCCCCTTGAGGCGGTTTATATTCAGTAGTTACATCCCCAACATTAGGCCCCAGATTGACTTGAACCTGTTCATGTTAATCTTCAACATCTTAGGAAACTTCTGAATATCTTCCTTCATATTTCGTAAACCGCCATCTTCTTAAACCGCCGTGACGTCATCCTCCGACCACAGCAACAGAGCATCTTGACGTCATCTTTATTAAAGAAGCCCAAACAGTAAGATTCCCTTCATTTAATGCTATCCCGGAAATCGAGGCGACTGCTGCGCTGTCTGCCGCTTTCAACTCCTCCATTCTCGCGCCTGTTAATTACTTCGTCTCATTATAAATAGACCGGAAGGCCCTTTCTCTTTTTCCTCCTTCCACGCTTCTTCTTCCTCGCGACGCTCCAGCTCTGAAGCTCCGCCGTCGCCTCCGACCTCCGACGCAGCGTCGGTTGCAAGGTCAGCTGCATCAACTTGGTTGTACCAGAGACTCTCGGCGCTCCTCCGCTGTTCTGTGCATCGGGTAAGGCTCCTCCTCATGCCCTAGATCTGCATCTTGAGGCTCCTGTTCATATCATCGTTCATAGGTGTTCATCCCTAATCTCTTCATACCTGCTCTGCCATGGATTTTTAATCCAACCGTGGCATATATCCTGTGTAGTAACTGCTCCGCCTTCAGTTTAGCATTTTGCACATCTTTCTTTTTGTTCAGACCCTCTTGTTAGAACGCACGAACTTCCCTGCCCTTTATAAGGCTTGCATGGAGTCATGAAATTTTTCCTTCTTGAATCTTGGTAGATCCAAATTAACTCCTTCATATGTGAAACACTGTTACATCCACACTTAGCAGATTTTCGATTCATCTCTTCCTCCTAAGGGCGGTTTAATTTTTGATAGCTAATCCGCCACACTCCATTAGTCCTCAGTTAAACCGGAAATTGGAACTGTACGCGAATTGCGGTTTAGCATTGTATAATATATACGAACCGTTAACGGTGAACCGTTTTTACTTTTACTTTCATGATTTCTTCTTCCGGAATGGCCAAACAATTCTCAGCTTGCAATTGGGTCCGGTCCAAGATCACTGAGACGCAACTCAATGGATATGTCACCACCGGCGCTTTAGCCTCCAAAAATGTCCTCCATTGGCGTGTTCCGGATGCCGAATGCCCTCCTGAACCTCAAGAAGGAGAAGTAATTGTGTTTATGCAGCACTTAGACCGGGGCTTCAGCCCGCCCGGATCAAAATTCTTCCGGGATGTCCTCGCAAGTTTCCAACTCCATCCACAAGATATTGGTCCGAACTCTGTGTCCAATATATGCAATTTCCAAGTTTTCTGTGAAGTCTATCTTCAACAAGAACCATCACTGGAGCTGTTCCGGGATTTCTTTCATTTGAACCGCCGTACGGAGTTTTTGGATGGTCCTAACACGGAACTGGGTGGCGTTTCAATCCAGAAAAGGAAGGAAGTAGACTTTCCGCATGCAAAACACCATAGCCATCCGAAAGATTGGAACCAAACCTGGTTCTATTGCCGGAATACCGCTCCTAACAGCGAGAACCCCTTGCCGGGCTACCGCCCTCACCGGCTTAGCAACCATCACCCATTGCCTTTACGTTTGACCGCTTGAGCGAAAAGAATTTTGCACCTCAAATTATCAAACTCCGGGCTCTAATGGCCAATGGCTTAACTGGTATTGACCTTGTTCGATGTTGGGTTTCTTGGGGCATCTTGCCATTAAGCCGCCGCCCCGGATTAATGCACGAATACACTGGTAGCGTCAAAGACCCTCAAAGACGTCACAAGCTACCAATAACTGAGCTTGAAGTCACTGAGACAGTGAAGAAGATGCTCGAATCGGAAAAATCTAGCCTCTTGTAACCTTGTTCTCCTCACGAATGAGAGTCCCACCTCTCCTCCCACCGGTGCCCTAGGCTCTCCGGCGATCTTTCTCCTCAGCCAGTAAATCTGGTCCTCTCTCCATCCATCTTCTTCGGCGTTCTCTGATCTACCACACTATACCCATCTCACATGGGTCCTCATGGTGGATCAACTTTGGATCTGGATTTCTCCAAAGGTGTGGCTTTTGCGGAGGAGGTTTTCAGATCTTGTGGGAAAACCATTCATCCCTCGGATGACACGAGCCATTTTATTATGGTTGTGTCTTTGTGAACACATATTCCGTCTTGATGAGGATTCGGTGGCTGCGGCTTTGGAATGTGCAAGCTGGAGGATCTGCAATTGATCTATCTCATGCAACTCATTGCGGACAAGGTATTCTCATTTATGGTATCATGCAAGCGTGTTGGCATTTTTATTCTTCATTTGCGATCTTTCGGCGTGTCCTTAATTCAAATGCTACTTTCATATGTGGGGTAATGGCGGCCCTAATTGGAAACGTGAGTTTGTTATTTGGAAGAAAGAGTGTGATGCTTTGAATGGATTATCATAAGCCCTTCAAAAAAGCGTGATGCAAAGGAATTACTAGCTATGCATAAGCCTCCATCCAAAACAGCCATACGTACCAGCTCAATGCCACACAAGAAGATTTCATTAGCCACTTTCCAACAGTATGATGTATGCAAGGGATACTCTTTTCCTGCTTCGCCAGTCTTGTAGATGCGGTTTGAGATGCTTTGGGTACGGTGCTGCCTCGTGAGAGAGACATCGTTCCTCCGCCGCCGGCCCGAACTCCGATGGGCGGTGGCGAGAACCACCCATTATTTTCGGAGCGATCAACGCGTCCACGCTATTTCCTTGGCGGTATTTCTGGGATTAATCCATCTACTTCGGACGTGAATACTGCATGTGTATGGGATGGAACGGGCTAGTCCGGCGGCGGCCCAGGAGACTTCTTCAGCCCAGTTTAATTCCCAGCCCCAGGATGTTTCTCCGGTCCGGTCTGTTTCGGCCCAAGCTGCTTCCGAATCTCAATCTGCACCTCCACCTGTTATTGGAAATGAGGAGTTTATTTGTCCTGGGACATCGGAATCACCTGTTGATTATGATGGATTTAATGATCTAGTGGATGACATGGTTTTCAAAGTTTGGAAATGTAAAAATTGTTTGTCAATGAAGCATTTATCCGGTAGCGTGCACCAAAGAGGGTTAGGTGCCGTAGATGCTTTCGGTTGGGGCACAGGGCAAAGGGCTGTTCCGATTCTAGCCTATCTCCCTCTTACAGGTGGGTCCCGCGGTCCAAATCCCCCGTATCTAACCGGTCAGCTGGTTTTTTGGAGCGGGACTCCTCGATTTCTCCCATAGCTAGCCCGGAGGGGTCTATGCCCGATCCTATCAAGCACGCCACCCGTCCATCCCACCATTGCCGGTTGAGCCACCGCCCACAACGCCTCTGCCGCCCTCCTCACCATCACCCTCAATCACCTCGCCTCCGGCTTTGGATCACCCCTCCCCAGCTCCGGCAATGGCCAACTTTCCACTGGACCCGATGGATTTCCTCCCGCATGGATTCGACATCATTGATGGAGGGGAGCTACGCTTGCCTCGCACTTTCTTTGCGCCGGCGGTGGCTCCGGATCGACAGCATGAGGAGTATGCCGTCGCCATTGTCGAGCCGGCTCCCCTACCTGAAGAAGTCGCCATCTGTGAGGAATGCAGTCGATGATTTTGTCATCAATACTGCAGAGAGCTGTGTTGGATGCCCAGCCGTGGATCCAAGGAGTTGGTTTGTTTCGACTATGCGGTGCTCGCCCGCCAAGCATTAGTTGATCATCCTCCTTTCAATTTGGGCAATGATAGATTTGTCGGGTTTATTCCGCATGACGAGGGTATTAACTCTGAGCTGCTCAAGGTTTTGAAGGGGATGGGTTATCTTGCTAGGAGTTCCTTTGGATTATAGGCGCTCTCAATATCTTGCAGATGTTATCAGTACGTTTGGCCGCTTCCACCATTGGCATCAGGATGATCCAATGATGGTCCGATCTTTGGTCTATGTGTCTTTTCCTGCACCATCTATGGTCCCTAGATCGATGACATCTGAGAATTTGCTGACTTTGGAGGGTTGATTTCTTGGACTGCTCCGGTTTATATTCTATCTGCAGACTTTCTTGATATCCTACCTGTGATGAGGATCCAATGCCCTTCAATGGCAATCCCCACCCTCTCCCTGGCAACATGCAGTTCAACAATCATAATTGGGTCTTACCTGAGTTCCCGGAGCTGGGTTGGAACGATGTGCCTGCACCCAATGAACAACCACAGAATGACCCTCCACAAGTTCAGGAAGTGGGGCAGCAGGATAATGTTGAGGAAGTTCAGTCTCAAGAGTCAATTGTGCTTCAGATGTCCGAGGATTGATTAACACCGGCATCGGTCTTTGCTGAAGTTGCAGTTCTCCAGCACCCAATGGGACCGTAGCAGCCTCCTTTAATGATCGGACAAGTGCTAACTGTTTTTGGGCCTGTCCTGCCCCCTGTAATGCAATGGAAGCGCTCGTTTGAGAAGGTATTGCCGCTTATTGGGATCTCTGATATCCCAAAGGTTGCCTTTCGGTCTCATCTCGGTGCCCTTTTGAACAATCAGTCCTGGGCGACTCTTTTTACCACTCCAGCTCCAAAATTGCAGCTTACTGCCGCACCTGTTTGTGACTCGGTTTAAGGAAATGGCACTGTTAAAAGGCACATGGCTCGAGCTCTTTGTTTTGACGATATTGATGAGCACATTCTTTGAAACATTTGAGTTTACGGCTGTTCCTAAAGTTACTCTGAAGCGTGGAAGAAAGCCCAAGGCCTCTAAAGTCATTGTGGAATCTGAGGTCAGGCGCAGTGCTCGCCTCAGTGCGATGCGTGATGGCTACCGTCAGGTAGTTATTGGGACACCTCCTAGGAAGCCACACCACGGTGAAGAAGCGCCAAAGCGCACCTTCCAAGCCCGACGATGATTCTGCAGTGCCTCCTCTGACAACCATAGTTGATCTTCAGCGAATTGGTGCTCGTCTTCGCATTGCACCGGAGAAAATCACGACGGATAAGCTTGCAGCTAATCCTTCCCGCTCCAACAACAGTGCAAGTTCCGATGATTAGTTTAGTCATCCAGGGTTTAGGTCCATGGCGTACCATAATCGCCATTTTTTTGTTCTTATCTGTTTGGAACTCTGCAGTTTACATCTGTCTAATGGGTTGTAGGCCATTGTGTGGCTTACTTTTACTATGTCCTCTTTTGGTATGTAATGAATCAAACCTCGTTTAGAGATTGGAAAGTGCTCTGTTGGAATGTTAGGGGTCTGAATTCTGAAGCGCGTCAGCTTCCGGTTAGGCAAAAGATCAATGAAAGTGGATGCTCTGTTGTTTGCCTCCAAGAAACCAAATGCATGCATATTGATCATCGCTTCATTAGAAAATTCTGTCCACGGCGTTTTGATAACTTTGTTTATGTACCATCGGTTGGGGCATCCGCTGGTATGGTGGTCATATGGAATTCATCTCTCTTCATAGGCAGATTAATTGAGGTTAAACCATATGGCATTATTGTGAAGTTTCAATCTAAACATACATCTGAGTCTTGGTTTCTTGCCTCAATTTATGGTCCGTGTCAAGGACCGGTAGCGTGATGATTTTGTGCGGTGGTTATATAATCTGGATATTCAGCTCGAGGACAATTGGCTGCTTTTAGGTGACTTCAACTTTATGCGTTCGATTGAGAATCGAAATCAGCCGTGGTGATGTGAATGATATCTTTTGTTTAATGAAATAATTGGTCATTTGGGTCTTGTTGAACTGCCAATCAAGGGTCGTCGGTACACATGGTCTAATATGCAAACCACACCGCTCGAACAAATTGATTGGTTTTTACATACGTGGCTTGGACACATGATCACCCCAACACAATGGTTATTCCGCTTGCATACTTGCCTCTGATCACGTCCCGTGTGTGGTTTCAATTGCCACTTGTATCCCCAAGGCAAAGGTTTTTCGCTTTGAAAACTATTGGGTTGATTTGCCTGGCTTTATGGATTGTGTATCTGAGGTTTGGAATAGTCCTGTGGATAAATCTTCAACTGCCTTAATCATTTACGCTAAATTCAAATCTCTTCGTTATGCTCTTAAGAAATGGCATCTTAACCTATCCACGGTCAAAGGCGCTCATTGCTGATTGCAACAAAGTAATTGTTTTTTTGGATAATATTGAGGAATTTAGGCCCTTGAGTTGGCCGGAGTTCAATTTTCGGAAGATTGTCAAATTACATCTCGAAGATATCCTGCACTGGCAGTTCATTTTTTGGAAGCAACGTTGCACGATCAGAAATATCAAAGTTGGTGAGGAGAATTCAAAATTCTTCCACGCAATGGCAACTGAAAGATATAGGAGAAACACTATTTCTTTGATCAAATCTGTGGATGGGGACATGGTTACTGATCATCAACAGTTAGCTGGGATGTTTTGGTCTGATTTCAATCGTAGAATGTGAAGGAAATATGCCCTAGAGGCAATAATAAAGTTATTATTTATTTCCTTATATCATGATAAATGTTTATTATTCATGCTAGAATTGTATTAATCGGAAACATAATACATGTGTGAATACATAGACAAAAAGATAGTCACTAGTAAGCCTCTACTAGACTAGCTCATTAATCAAAGATGGTTGTGTTTCCTAACCATAGACATGTGTTGTCATTTGATTAATGGGATCACCTCATTAGAAGAATGATGTGATTGACATGACCCATTCCGTTAGCTTAGCACTTGATTGTTTAGTATATTGCTATTGCTTTCTTCATGACTTATACATGTTCACGTAACTATGAGATTATGCAACTCCGTTTACCGGAGGAACACTTTAGGTACTACCAAGCGTCACAACGTAACTGGGTGATCATAAAGGAGTACTACAGGTGTCTCCAAAGGTACTTGTTGGGTTGGCGTATTGAGATTAGGTTTTGTCACTCCGATTGCCGGAGAGGTATCTCTGGGCCTTCTCGGTAATACACATCACATAAGCCTTGCAAGCATTACAACTAATGAGTTAGTTGTGAGATGATGTATTACTGGAACGAGTAAAGAGACTTACGATGCTTGAGATTGAACTAGGTATTGGATACCGACGATCGAATCTCGGGCAAGTAACATACCGATGACAAAGGGAACAACATTATATTGTTATGCGGTCCGACCGATAAAGATCTTCGTAGAAAATGTAGGAACCAATATGGGCATCCAGGTCCCGCTATTGGTTATTGACCGGAGATGTGTCTCGGTCATGTCTACATTGTTCTCGAACCGTAGGGTCCGCACGCTTAAGGTTTCGATGGCGGTTATATTATGAGTTTGTGTATTTTGATGTACCGAAGGAGTTGAGTCCGGATGTGATCACGGACATGACGAGGAGTCTCGAAATGATCGAGACATAAAGATTGATATATTGGACGGCTATATTCGGACAGGAAAGGTTCCGGAAGTTTCCGGAGAAAGAGGAGTCGGAGGGGTTACCGGAACCCCGGGAAGTAATGGGCCTTATTGGGCCAAGAGGGAGAGAGGGCTGCGCCAGAGGTGGCGCCCCCCCATGGGGAGTCCGAATTGGACAAGGAGGGGGGGGGGGCGCGGCCCCCCTTTCCCTCTCCCTCTCCCTCTCTTTCCTTTCCTCCTTCCTAGTTGGACTAGGAAAGGGGAGTCCTACTCCCACTAGGAGGAGGACTCCCCCCTCCCTTGGCGCACCTCCTAGGGCCGGCCGGCCCTCCCCCTTGCTCCTTTAGATACGGGGGCAGGGGGCACCCTAGAACACACAAGTTGATCCTTGAGATCGTTCCTTAGCCGTGTGCGGTGCCCCCCTCCATCATATTCCACCTCGGTCATATCGTAGCAGTGCTTAGGCGAAGCCTGCGTTGGTAGAACATCAAGATCGTCACCACGCCTGCCGCGTCGTCTTGGAACTCTCTCTCCGGAGCTTTCTGGATCGAGCTCGAGGAGCGTCACCGAGCTGTCACGTGTGCCAAGAACTCGGAGGTGCCGGAGTAACGGTGCTTGGATCGGTTGGATCGCGAGGAGAGCGTCGACTACTTCCTCTACGTTGTGATTGCTTCCGCTTCGGTCTCTGATGCGTAGACAACACTCTCCCCTCTCGTTGCTATGCCATCACCATGGTCTGTGTGCGTGGAAATTTTTTAAAATTACTCGTTCCCCAATGATGGCATCCGAGCCTGGTTTTATGCGTTGATGTCATATGCACGAGTAGAACACAAGTGAGTTGTGGGCGATACAAGTCATCTTGCCTACCAGCATGTCATACTTTGGTTCAGCGGTATTGTGAGATGAAGCGGACGGACCGACATTACGCGTGCGCTTCTGGCGAGACTGGTTTCACCGTTCTGAGCACTTTCGTGCTTAAAAGGTGGCTGGCGGGTGTCTGTCTCTCTCACTTTAGTTGAACCGAATGTGGCTACGCCGGTCCTTGAGAAGGTTAAAGCGGAGTCTATTTGTGAAATATCGTTGTGGTTTTGATGCGTAGGTAAGAACGGTTCTTGCTCAGCCCGTAGCAGCCACGTAAAACTTGCAACAACAAAGTAGAGGACGTCTAACTTGTTTTTGCAGGGCATGTTGTGATGTGATATGGTCAAGGCGTGATGCTATATTTTATTGTATGAGATGATCATGTTTTGTAACCGAGTTATCGACAGCTGGCGAAACCATATGGTTGTCGCTTTATTGTATGAAATGCAAGCGCCATGTAATTGCTTTTACTTTATCACTAAGCGGTAGCGATAGTCGAGAAGCAACGGTTGGCGAGGCGACAACGATGCTACGATGGAGATCAAGGTGTCGCGCCCGGTGGCGATGGTGATCACGACGGTGCTTGAGATGGAGATCACAAGCACAAGATGATGATGGCCATATCATATCACTTATATTGATTGCATGTGATGTTTATCCTTTATGCATCTTATCTTGCTTTGATTGGCGGTAGCATTATAAGATGATCTCTCACTAAAATTATCAAGAAGTGTTCTCCACAGTATGCACCGTTGCCAAAGTTAAGTAGTACCCGGACACCCGCGTGATGATCGGGTGTGATAAGTTCTCGTCCATCTACAACGGGTGCAAAACAGTTACTGCAGCGGAATACTCGAGTTAAACTTGACGAGCCTAGCATATAACAGATATGGCCTCGGAACACGGAGACCGAAAGGTCGGCGTGAATCATATAGTAGATATGATCAACATAGTGATGTTCACCATTGAAACTACTCCATCTCACGTGATGATCGGACATGGTTTAGTTGATTTGGATCACGTAATCACTTGGATGACTAGAGAGATGTACGTCTAAGTGGGAGGTTTTAATATGATTAATTAAACTTAAATTTATCATGAACTTAGTACTGATAGTATTTTTGCTTGTCTATGTTTCTTGTAGATAGATGGCTCGTGCTATTGTTCCGTTGAATTTTAATGCGTTCCTTGAGAAAGCAAAGTTGAAAGATGATGGTAGCAATTACACGGACTGGGTCCGTAACTTGAGGATTATCCTCATTGCTGCAGAAGAATTACGTCCTGGAAGCACCGGCCGGGTGCGAACTGCTGCGAGGCTGCGCGAAGTTGTGAGCGTCTGGCGAGCAAAGTGATGACTACTCGATAGTTCGGTGTGCCATGCTTTACGGCTTAGAACGGGTCTTCAACGGCGTTTTGAGCGTCATGGAGCATATGAGATGTTCCAGGAGTTGAAGTTAATATTTCAAGCAAATGCCGGATTGAGAGATATGAAGTCTCCAATAAGTTCTATAGCTGCAAGATGGAGGAGAATAGTTACGTCGGTGAACATATACTCAAAATGTCTGGGTATAATAATCACTTGATTCAAGCTGGGAGTTACTCTTCCGGATGATAGTGTCATTGATGAAATTCTCCAATCACTGCCACCAAGCTACAAGAGCTTCGTGATGAACTATAATATGCAAGGGATGACCAAAACAATTCCCGAGCTCTTCGCAATCTTTGAAAGCAGCGGAGGTAGAAATCAAGAAAGAGCATCAAGTGTTGGTGGTCAACAAGACCACTAGTTTCAAGAAAAAGGGCAAAGGAAAGAAGAAGGAAACTTCAAAAGAACAGCAAGAAAGTTGCTGCTCAAGAGAAGAAACCCAAGTCTGGACCTAAGCACGAAACCGAGTGTTTTTACTGCAAGCATGGACCTTTGGAAGCGGAACTGCCCCAAGTATTTGGCGGATAAGAAGGATGGCAAGGTGAACAAAGGTATATGTGATATACATGTTATTGATGTGTACCTTACTAGAGCTCGTAGTAGCACTGGGTATTTGATCTTGGTTACATTGCTAATATTTGCAACTCAAAGCAGGGACTTCTGAGAATAAGCGAGCAGCGGCAAAGGGCGAGGTGACGATCGGCGTGGGAAAGCGGTTCCAAGGTCAATGTGATCGCGGTCGGCACGCTACCTCTACATCTACCTTCGGGATTAGTTTTAGACCTAAATAATTGTTATTTGGTGCGGCGTTGAGCATGAACATTATATCTGGATCTTGTTTAATGCGAGACGGTTATTCATTTAAATCGAGAGAATAATGGTTGTTCTATTTATATGAGTAATATCTTTTATGGTCACGCACCCTTAAAGAATGGTCTATTTTATTGAATCTCGATAGTAGTAATACACATATTCATAATGTTGAAACCAAAAGATGCAGAGTTGATAATGATAATGCAACTTATTTGTGGTACTTTGCCGTTTAGGTCATATCGGTGTAAAAGCATGAAGAAACTCCATCTTGATGGGCTTCGGAATCACTTGATTATGAATCACTTGGTACTTGCGAACCGTGCCTCATGGGCAAGATGACCAAAACGCCGTTCTCGGAACTATGGAGCGAGCAACTGATTTGTTGGAAATCATACATCTTGATGTTTGTGGTCCAATGAATGTTGAGGCCTTGGCGGGTATCGTTATTTTCTCACCTTCACGAGATGATTTGAGCAGATATGGGTATATCTACTTAATGAAACACACATCTGAAACATTTGAAAAGTTCAAAGAATTTGAGTGAAGTGGAAAATCATCGTAACAAGAAAATAAAGTTTCTACGATCTGATCGTGGAGGAGAATATTTGAGTTCTGAGTTTGGTTTACATTTAAAACAATGTGGAATAGTTTGCAACTCACGCCACGGAACACCACGGAGAAATGGTGTGTCCGAACGTCAAATGTCGTACTTTACTTGATATGGTGCGATCTATGATGTCTCTTACTGATTTACCGCTATCGTTTTGGGGATATGCTTTAGAGACGGCCACATTCACGTTAAATAGGGCACCATCTAAATCCGTTGAGACGACACGGTGGTTTGGCAAGAAACCAAAGTTGTCGTTTCTTAAAATTTGGGGCTGCGATGCTTATGTGAAGAAACTTCAACCAGATAAGCTCGAACCCAAATCGGAAAAATGTGTCTTCATAGGATACCCAAAGGAGACTGTTGGGTACACCTTCTATCACAGATCTGAAGGCAAGATTTTCGTTGCTAAGTTCGGATCCTTTCTAGAGAAGGAGTTTCTCTCGAAAGAAGTGAGTGGGAGGAAAGTAGAACTTGATGAGATAAGCTGTATCTGCTCCCTTATTGGAAGGTAATTCATCACAAGAAATGGTTCTGTGACAACTACACCAATTAGTGAGGAAACTAATGATATTGATCATGAAACTTCAGATCAAGTTGCTCTTGAACTACGTGGGTCAACCAGAGTAAAATACGCACTGCAGTGGTACGGTAATCCTATTACGGAAGTCATGTTACTTGACCATGGCGAACCTACAAACTATGAAGAAGCGATGGTGAGCCCAGATTCATGAAATGGCTGGAAGCCATGAAATCTGAGATGGGATCCATGTATGAAAACAAAGTATGGACTTTGGTTGACTTGGATGATCGGCAAGCCATTGAGAATAAATGGATCTTTAAGAAGAAGGTAGCGCCGATGGTAATGTAACTGTCTATAAAGCTCGACTTGTTGCAAAAGGTTTTCGACAAGTTCAAGGGGTTGACTACGATGAGACTTTCTCACCCGTAGCGATGCTTAAGTCTGTCCGAATCATGTTAGCAATTGCCGCATTTTATGATTATGAAATTTGGCAAATGGATGTAAAAACTGCATTCTTGAATGGATTTCTAGAAGAAGAGTTGTATATGATGCAACGGAAGGTTTTGTTGATCCAAAGGGCGCTAACAAAGTGTGCAAGCTCCGGCGATCAATTTATGATGCAGTGCAAGCCTCTCGGAGTTGGAATAAGCGCTTTGATAGTGTGATCAAAGCATATGGTTTTATCTGAGACTTTTGGAGAAGCCTGTATTTACAAGAAAGTGAGTGGGAGCTCTGTAGCATTTACGATATTATATGTAGGCGACATATTATTGATTGGAAATGATATAGAATTTCTGGATAGCATAAAAGGATACTTGAACAAAAGTTTTTCAATGAAAGACCTCGGTGAAGCTGCTTACATGTTGGGCATCAAGATCTATAGAGATAGATCAAGACGCTTAATTGGACTTTCACAAATCACATACCTTGATAAAGTTTTGAAGAAGTTCAAAATGGATCAGGCAAAGAAAGGTTTTTTACCTGTGTTACAAGGTGTAAAATTGAGTCAGACTCAATGCCCGACCTCAGCAGAAGATAGAGAGAAAATGAAAGATGTTCCCTATGCTTCAGCCATAGGCTCTATCATGTATGCAATGCTGTGTACCGGACTGACGTATGCTTAGGCGTAAGCTTGGCAGGAAGGTACCAAAGTAATCCAGAGTGGATCCTTTGGACAGCGGTCAAGAACATCTGAAATACGAAAAGGACTAAGGATATGTTTCTCGTATATGGAGGTGACAAAGAGCTAGTCGTAAATGGTTACGTCGATGCAAGCTTTGACACCGATCCGGACGATTCTAAATCGCAAACCCGGATCGTGTTTTTGTTAAGCAATTGGAGCTGTCGGTTGGTGCAGTTCTAAACAAAGCGTCGTGGCGGGATCTACATGTGAAGCGGAGTACATAGCTGCTTGGAAGCGCAAATGAAGGAGTCTGGATGAAAGAGTTCATTTCCGATCTAGGTGTCATACCTAGTGCATCGGGACCAATGAAGATCTTACGTGACAATCTTTGGTGCAATTGCCTTGGCAAAGGAATCCAGATTTCACAAGAGGACCAAGCATATCAAGAGGCGCTTCAATTCCATTCGGGACCAAGTCCAAGTGGGAGACATAGAGATTTGCAAAATACATACGGATCTGAATGTTGCGGACCCGTTGACTAAGCCTCTTCCACGAGCAAAACATGATCAGCACCAAGACTCCATGGGTGTTAGAATCATTCTTGTGTAATCTAGATTATTGACTCTAGTGCAAGTGGGAGGCTGAAGGAAATATGCCCTAGAGGCAATAATAAAGTTATTATTTATTTCCTTATATCATGATAAATGTTTATTATTCATGCTAGAATTGTATTAATCGGAAACATAATACATGTGTGAATACATAGACAAAAGATAGTCACTAGTAAGCCTCTACTAGACTAGCTCATTAATCAAAGATGGTTGTGTTTCCTAACCATAGACATGTGTTGTCATTTGATTAATGGGATCACCTCATTAGAAGAATGATGTGATTGACATGACCCATTCCGTTAGCTTAGCACTTGATCGCGTTTAGTATATTGCTATTGCTTTCTTCATGACTTATACATGTTCCTGTAACTATGAGATTATGCAACTCCGTTTACGGAGGAACACTTTGGGTACTACCAAAGCGTCACAATGTAAGCGGGTGATCATAAAGGAGTACTACTGGTGTCTCCAAAAGGTACTTGTTGGGTTGGCGTATTTCGAGATTAGGTTTTGTCACTCCAATTGTCGGAGAGGTATCTACGGGCCTTCTCGGTAATACACATCACATAAGCCTTGCAAGCATTACAACTAATGAGTTAGTTGTGAGATGATGTATTACGGAACGAGTAAAGAGACTTACCAAAGAAAGAGATTGAACTAGGTATTGGATACCGACGATCGAATCTCGGGCAAGTAACATACCGATGACAAAGGGAACAACATTATATTGTTATGCGATGCGACCGATAAAGATCTTCGTGAAAATGTAGGAACCAATATGGGCATCCAGGTCCCGCTATTGGTTATTGACCGGAGATGTGTCTCGGTCATGTCTACATTGTTCTCGAACCGTAGGGTCCGCTTGCGCTTAAGGTTTCGATGGCGGTTATATTATGAGTTTGTGTATTTTGATGTACCGAAGGAGTTCGGAGTCCCGGATGTGATCACGGACATGACGAGGAGTCTCGAAATGATCGAGACATAAAGATTGATATATTGGGCGGCTATATTCGGACACGGAAAGGTTCGAAGTTTCCGGAGAAAGACGGAGTCTTGGGAGGGTTACCGGAACCCCGGGAAGTAATGGGCCTTATTGGGCCAAGAGGGAGAGAGAGGGCTGCGCCGGAGGTGGCGCGCCCCCATGGGGAGTCCGAATTGGACAGGAGGGGGGCGCCCCCTTCCTCTCCTCTCCCTCTCTTTCCTTTCCTCCTTCCTAGTTGGACTAGGAAGGGAGTCCTACTCCCACTAGGAGGAGGACTCCCCCCTCCTGGCGCACCTCCTAGGGCGGCCGGCCCTCCCCTTGCTCCTTTATATCACAGGCAGGGGGCACCCTAGAACACACAAGTTGATCCTTGAGATCGTTCCTTAGCCGTGTGCGGTGCCCCCTCCACCATATTCCACCTCGGTCAAATCGTAGTAGTGCTTAGGCGAAGCCCTGCGTTAGTAGAACATCAAGATCGTCCTGCCCACGTCGTCTTGTGGAACTCTCTCTCCCGGAGCTTTGCTGGATCGGAGCCGAGGAGCGTCACCGAGCTGACGTGTGCCAAGAACTCGGAGGTGCCGAGTAACGGTGCTTGGATCGGTTGGATCGCGAGGAGAACGTCGACTACTTCCTCTATGTTGTGATTGCTTCCGCTTCGGTCTACGAGGGTACGTAGACAACACTCTCCCCTCTCGTTGCTATGCCATCACCATGGTCCTGTGTGTGCGTAGGAAATTTTTTAAAATTACTACGTTCCCCAACAGAATGGGCCAAGCAAAAGGTATACAAATGGGTTTTGACCTTGACGCATTAATTGCTCGTATTGATGGGCTGGAGAACTTATCCTTGCCTTTCACGGATTCCGAGGTGGATACGGTGATTAAGAACATGCCTTCCGACCGGACTCCGGGCCTGATGGGTTCTGGGTCTTTTCCTCAAGAAATGTTGGAATATTTTGAAGCCAGATTTTATGAAGCTGGTCGGGGAGTTTTATGAAGGAAAGTGCAACACAGGTGTCTGAATACATCTCTCATTACACTCATTCCAAAAAGTTGAGCCGGAATATATTGGTGATTTTAGACCCATATCGTTGACAAACACTTGTCTCAAGTTTTAACTAAACTTTTGGCAAATCGCTTGCAGAGTGTGATTCTAAAATGTATTCATCGCCATAATCAATATGGGTTTCTTGATGTAGATCCATTCAAGATTGCCTTGCATGGTGTTTTGAATATATACATCGATGTAAGGCATCCAAAAGACCTATAATCCTTCTCAAATTGGATTTCACGAAGGCGTTTGATACCATCGAGCATGATCTGATTCTCGGGATTACGAAATGCAAGGGTTTTGATGATCGTTGGACAGGTTGGATCGATAGCATCTTGTCCTCTGGTTCCTCTTCGGTCCTCTTAAATGGTGTGCTGGTAATCACTTTGTCTGCCGTTCAGATTGTGCGACAAGGAGACCCATTATCCCTTTGTTATTTGTGCGGTGGATTTATTGCAGTCCGTGGTTAATGAGATGTGTGCAAGGAACATTCTCACACTGCCCATACCAACCTCTTCACGGGATTTTCCGATTGTTCAATCTGGCGATGACACATTAATTGTCCTTCCTGCGGTGGACGACCAGCTCATCGCTTTCAAGGAGATGCTTGAGACCTTTGCTAAGTCAACGGGTTTTGCGGGTTAAATTTAGTAAATCATCATTGATTCCAATGAATATGTCGATGAGGAGGGTCAACGTGTGGCGGCTTTGCTTGGATGTGATGTTGGCTCCATGCCATTTACTTACAGGTTTGCCAATGGGTACTACTTGGCCCACAATCTATGACTTGCTCCCCTTAGTGGACCGCATAGAGAGAAGATTGTCTGCCTCATCCTGTCTGTTGAATCAGGGTAGCCGGCTGCAGCTCTTGAAATCGGTTTTATGTTCCATGCCAATATACTTCTTGTGCACCATTTCATTACCTCAAGGAATTTTGAAGCAGATAGAACGTATCATGCGGCAATGTTTGTGGCGAGGCAACTCTGACACACCAAGACAATCATTGGAAGCTTGGGAGTTAGTATGTCGGCCCAAGAACCAGGGAGGACTTGGGGTTCTAGACCTTGGCAAACAAAATGATGCCTTGTTGATCAAGCATCTCTTCAAATTTTATAACAAGTTGGATGTGCCACAGGTTTCACTTATCTGGGACACATATTATGCTGCTGCTCCGCCCCAAGTAACGCAAAGTTGTGATTCTTTTTGGTGGCGTGATGTGATGAAGCTCTATGACAAATTTTGTAAGTTGGCCGTCCCTCATGTGCGCTTTGGAGACTCAGTGGTTTCCTGGCTGGATCGGTGGCAACTTAATAACGAGGTGGTTATCATGCAACAACGTTTCCCGAGGCTTCATTCTTTTGTCATTGATGACACGCTTAGCATTAAGAATGTGATGGAGCTGCCTGTCCCGACCGACAATTTTCACCTGCCTTTATCAGTTGAAGCTTTTGAGGAATTCAATCCGCTTCAGGCTTTAATGCCTCTGATAAACTTGCATGAGGGAGTTAGTGATGTCTGGAAATGGCCTTCAAAAACTAGGGATTATCAATCCAGGATCTACTATTTGTCTTGTTTTTCCGAAGTCGTGGCTGACCCTCTTTTTCGGTGGATCTGGAAATGTGCTTACACTCTCAAGCTCAAGGTGTTTGGCTGGCTTCTTTTGATGGACCGTCTGAACACTAGGGATATGATCAGAGAGCGACATTGGATTATCGAGGATGATACTTGTGCCATTTGCTTCTCGAGGTTTGCATGAAGATAGAGCTCATCTCTTCTTTGCAGCAACTTTAGCCAACGTGTTCCGGAATTATTTGGGCATTTCATGGAATGTTCAACCTAACCAGACTACTTTTGAAATGGCTTGTGCGGCCAAAGGGAATTTGGTCAACCGTTTTTCACCGATGTAGTCTTTACGGCTACACGGAATATTTGGACCCAAAGGAATGGAAGGATCTTCAAAATGAGTTGCCCACTTTCGAGCTTGGAGGAGGAATTTTATTCATGATATTTCTCTCTTAGCTCATAGAATCAAGTGTAAATATAGAGATAGACTAACTGATTGGATAGCTTCTTTACGCTAATCACTCCCTGTAAGTAGTCTTTCTTCCTTTTGTTTCCCTTTGTAATTTTGTACTGAACCCATATTGTTTTAATAAAGGACTGTGAGGCTGTTGCCTTGCAGTACATAGTCAAAAAAAGAAGAAGATGCTCGATGAGCCGATCTCCGTCTGCAGCCAAACCGGGTTGGCCCCATTCTGTGTTTCCAACAAACCGCCAGCGGTAAGGCTCCGCTCATCGCTTCTTACGATATTAATGCCTTATTGATATATATTAATCCTTGTTACTTCTCGAGGCTAACAGCTCCTCCTGGAAATGAACCAAACCGGCCCGGCTTCCTCGTGTAAAGTCCACGACCACCAAGAAAGCTGGTAAGAGGAGAACCGCCGAGTCTTCCGATCCGCGGAAGAAGAAGATTGAAGGCTGAGGTAAAGCTTGATTTACTATGTCCCTTTTATCCTTCATCCTATTGGCGGTTTCAATTCCCGGGATGATCTTTGAAGCCGATCATGCCGATCCTGTTGAGGTAATCCTTCTTTCTTCGAATCTGATCTTGTGCGGTTAAAAGAATTCGCCTGACAGTCCGGAAAGTGAAAAATCTCACTCCGTGCTCATTTGAATCTGAACCTTTCTTTGAAGACACAAGGCTGAAGAGCGCCAGACGACCGCACAGCGGTCAACAAATTACATCGTCCGGTTTACGACACGCCAACCCGAAAGCGCCGCCCGTGAGGTGATTTGTTCTCTGGCGTTATCCTTTGAAAGGTTTCTTCCGATGTCCTCTCAATCCGTCGATTGAATTATCAGGCCTCTTCCAACTCCTCTGGCGGTTCATCAACCACTCAACCGCCTCCTCACGAAAGTTCTTTGCGGGTAAGCATAATGCTCTTTTTGTTTTCTTTGCATTTGTCGGTTCATCACACTCTAACTCTGAATATTGCAGCACCAAGGCTCGCTTAAGTAAGAAGGCGAAAACCCTTGACCCTCATCAGGATGCCGATCCGGAGAAGACTCCAGAGCACCATGGCGAAAAGCCTGATGTTGCTAAGAACAGTTCTGCCGGGTTGAACCAAGACGACAATGCTAATCCGCCAGAGGTTGAACCGGATGCCCAAGTGGAAACCTCACATCTTGCTCCATCGAGTCCTGCAGCGGAATAGGTAGCAGTTGCTGAAACGCCGAGCCTGAGTATGAAAACACCAAGCCCAAGGAAGAATGCCAATCCGGCCAGCCCGGCCAAAGATGATGATGTCGTAGTGACGGGCACCGCCTATACCGCCCCTGGCAATCCGGTCGCTTTATCAAAACACAGCGCCAAGGAAGAGTCTACTGCCATGAGTAAAGAGAAGGGAAAAACTGATCTATCAGCTTACGATAACTTCTCTGCCCAAGAACTTCACTCCGGCTTCCTGAACCGACTCTACACAAGTCGTGACTTCGAAGCCGGTGCAGTAAACCGTATGAAGGAACGCTATGAGGTAAGGAGTTATGCCTCTCTTGTACTTTTTTTGTGTAGTAGCCCCCAAGGGCCGGTTCAACTGAGCATAGTTAAACTGAGACTTAATATAAAACTCATACGTCTCAAATTTCAGTGCTGTAGCCCCCAAGGGCCGGTTTAACTTAGCATAGTTAAACCGGGACTTAACATGTATCACCATAGCAAGACGAGATCAATTAGCCATTAGCCCCCAAGTGCCAAGTTGAATACCTGTATTGAGCTTGGGACTTCATAATGAAACAACTAACGTGATCCATTTTTTATCAGAGTGAGATATACCAGCAAACCGTACAACTCAAGGACCTTCGTGCCAATCTGAAGACTCAACAAGCAGAAGCCACCAAGGCCAAGGATGATTTGAAAACTGCTTGACCACTATGGAGCATCTCAAGGAGTGGTATAAATCCGAGCAGGCCAACTGGGACACCGAGAAGGCTGGTTTGCTAAAACGGGCGGAAGATGCTGAAGCGGCTCTTAAACCGGTGACAGAAGAGCTCACCGGACTAAAGCGCCAGATTAATGCCATGACCTCTGCGATCTTTGGTAAGAGATTTTTCACTTATTACTATTCCGTTTTGATATTTCCGCGATTTAACTTTGAGCTGTCTTAAACGGTATAGGGAAGCGTATTGCTCATCCGGGCTCGATATGCGGAAGAAGCTCAAGGCTGCATACACGCTGATTGAGCAGCTGTATACCGGGACCCAATGAGTCATATCGCTACATCGTATGATAACACAGCTCCGTCCTTGATCAAAGATATCTTTGGACCGGCTATCCATGATTCCGCACAACTTGGAGAGTTGAAACGATCCGCGACGGCTGGCACTTTATTGGCTCTAACTCGCGCCAAGGCGTGGATAGCGGACCTTGATCCGGCTGACATAGCCAAGGGCTTCCCCAGCGCTCAAGAAAACGGCGAAGCCTTTGATAATGACGCCCACAAACGTATAACAAAGGAGATGCATCCTCTGGCGAGTCAATCGGCAGCGAAGCCAACCCGGCGGTTTACCGCTCTTTCTATGATGCAAACAACAAGCGGGTGGAATTTGTCATTCGAAGTGCGTAACCGTGTTCCTCAATCCGTAAGCACACTTATGCCTCGACGTTGATCCGGCTGAGCTTCTAAGTGAAGAGGCTGTCTTTCGGGCTTTAAACGGATTGATCGGGTCTACCAATGACTTCCGGCCATTGGGTGATGAAGAGGAAGAAGCTGAACCGATGCAGACGACCCATCTTCTTCACGCCAACCCGGCGAGGAAGCTTAATCCGTCGAGCAGTTGATGCATCATAAGCTGCTAGTCATAACGCCATTCGAAATGTTGGGCCTCGGAAGGCCTTGTAATAGAATAGCCAACACTTTTGTTTTTGAATATGCCTTTATGCCTTGATACGCAACCTTCGTGCGAGGTGCCGATACTTTTAATTGAATAATCGAAACCTTCAATCTATTTTCCTGCAATCACAAATTCTTAAATCGCCACGGCGGCTTGTGTCGCCAAATGGCTTGTGACGCTCATATGTATATGTAAGGAAATATTGAGGTATATGATCAAAATTTTGTGATACAAAAATACCTGCCAGCGTCGGGCATGCAGTTGGCTTAGCCAACCTGGAAGCGGAGGTTGTATAAACCATTACCGTCAAAGGA
Organism: Aegilops bicornis; assembly: GCA_021605145.1. Lineage (NCBI taxonomy): Eukaryota > Viridiplantae > Streptophyta > Magnoliopsida > Poales > Poaceae > Aegilops > Aegilops bicornis. The sequence goes on from CM038672.1 coordinate 367,037,619, forward strand.
GAAAACAGCTCCTATATTTATAATGCCGGTTTACCATGTAAACCATGCCGGGTCATGTTAAGCCCCCTGTTACTCCATAATGGGATGTTAACAGAAAAAATCAAACCGGAAAAGTTATTTCTGGATTAACATAAACCAAAAGCCGTTAATTGACTGGTTGAACCGGTTTGAGAAAATGTTATCGGTTTAAAAACGCAACAAAAAATCAAATAGCAATTTGCAGAAAGAGGCTTTACTGAGCCAATCAGATGGTATTACCATGGTCGGACACGACCAAGCTCCCAATAAGGTGTAGCTATGGTTCAAGTCAGCGGGTCCCCAAGCTGAAACCGTGGCATTATGCCGATCAAGTGGCGTGGCAATGGTTCGGGTTCGACCAAGCCCCCAAGTGACTCTATGGCCTTAGGCCGATCAAGAGGCGTGACTGGTTCAGACTTGACCATGTCCCCAAGTGATCTGGTGGCTCTCGCCTATCAAGAGGTGTGGCATTGGTTCGGATATGACCAAGCCCCCAAGTGATATCTAAAAGCTTCTGAAGAGCAAGCTCACGGGATAAACCGGAGGCTGTTTTAAGACAACAACTCCATGTACCCAAGCCGGATTTTTACAGAACGGATACCCCGCTTTAGCCGAGGCTCCGGTTTATTGCTTTTATTCATAGTATATACATTGTCATAATATGTACATAAGGAGAGCCGATGGCTCGGTATAATAAGGCGAAGATGAGCTATATTCCACGGCTGTTGGTCTCCTCTTCGGCGTGCGTGAGTCTTTATGCTCTCGAATATCAATCGATAATATGACCCGTTGTGCGATTCTTGCTGACCACAAAAGGCCCTTCCCAAGGTGGGGATAGCTTGTGCATATCATGCGGTCTTGAATGAGCCGAAGCACCAAGTCTCCTTCTTGAAAGGTTCTGGTTCTGACCCATCGACTGTGATACCGACGAAGATCCTGCTGGTAAATCACCGAGCGAGCAGCCGCCATATCTCGTTCTTCATCCAGTCGATCCAAAGCGTCCTACCGTGCTGCCTCGTTATCTGCCTCAACATAGGCTGCCACACGAGGCGAGTCATGACGGATATCGCTGGGGAGGACCGCCTCCGCTCCATAGACCATAAAGAATGGTGTGTATCCAGTGGATCTGTTAGGGGTAGTATTTATACTCCATAACACAGATGGTAGCTCTTCTACCCAACAGCCCGGCGTCCTCGTAAAGGGACCATAAGCGGGGCTTGATACCTCTCGGGATCTCTGATGAGCTCGTTCGCTTGACCATTGGACTGTGGGTGAGCTCTTTGAAGAAAGCGTCAAGACGGATGTGCTCACGTTCACAAAACTCCTTCATGGCACCTTTGGACAAATTGGTACCATTATACGTGATGATCGTGTGGAAACCCAAACCGGAAAATCACCTTTTGATGAACTGAACCACCGTGGCGCATCACACTTGCTAACAGGTTACGCCTCTACCCACTTTGTAAATTTGTCGATCGCCACCAACAAGTGTGTCTTTTTGTCCTTGGACCTTTAAAAGGTCCAACCATGCCCAGCCCCAAATGCATAAGCGGCCAAGTGATTGGAATCATCCTCAATTCTTGGGCCGGTATATGAGCTCGTCTAGAAAACTTCTGGCAACCATCACATCGCCTGACCAGATCTTCCGCATCAGCATGGGCAGTCAACCAATAAAAACCATGGCGGAACGCCTTAGCCACCAAGGATTTTGAACCGGCGTGGTGACCACAGTCCCCTTCGTGGATCTCATGCAATATTTCACAGCCTTCCTCAGGGGACACACAACGCTGAAACACCCCTGACACACTGCAATGATGCAACTCGCCATTAACAATGGTCATAGACTTAGACCGCCGAACTATCTGTCGGGCCAACGTCTCATCTTACGGTAACTCACCCGGCTCATGTACGCCAAATAAGGGAGCGTCAATCCGGAATGACATGCAGGGCTGCCACCAATCGAGCCTCCGGATCAGGAATAGCCAAATCTACTTCATCGGAAGCTTGACCGACGGATTATGCGGTACATCAAGGAAGACATTAGGCGGGACCGGTTTGCGTTGAGAGCCCAACCGGCTTAAAGCGTCCGCCGGCCGTTCTTCCGACGATCCACATAGTCCACCTGATAGCCTTTAAAATGACCTGCAACAACATCCACCTCCCGACGATATGCAGCCATGAGTGGGTCTTTAGAATCCCAAGTGCCTGACACTTGTTGGGCCACCAAGTCCGAGTCACCGAAGCACTTAACCCGGCTTAGATTCATCTCCTTAGCCATCCGAAGACCATGGAGCAAGGCTTCATACTCAGCTGCATTGTTAGTACAAGGGAACATTAAGCGGAGGGCGTAACAAAACTTTTCACCTCGTGGGGAAGTTAACACAACTCCAGCCCCCGAGCCCTCCAACTGCCTGGACCCGTCCAAAGTGGATGGTCCAATAGGTATGATCCGGCTTTTCTTCAGCGCTTGTAACTCTGTCCAATCATTAATGAAATCCACAAGTGCTGGGATTTTCTTGCCGTCCGAGGCACATACCTTAAACCGTGCGGCCCAAGCTCTATGGCCCACTTAGCAATCCGACCAATCGCTTCCGGTTACGTATGATATCGCCCAAGGAGCTGAATCGACCTTTGTGATGGGATGCCCTTGAAAATACTGCTTCAGCTTCCGCTTGCCATAAAAACTCCATACACGGCTTACGCCAATGAGGATATCTCTGCTTGGACTCAATGAGCACCTCGCTGATGTAATAAACCGGACGTTGAACCGGATATTCCTTCCTGCCTCTTTCCGCTCTACCACAATGGCTACGCTTAATCGCCCGGCATTAGCGACAACATATAGCGTAAGCGGCTCCTTGTCAATGGGAGCGGCGAGAACAAAGCGGTTGGCCAATTGCCGCTTTAAATCCTACAATGCTTCATCGGTAATTTGAACTCCGGACAAACCGATCCGTCTTCTTCAAAGATCTCGATACAAAGGAATGGCCTTCTCTCCGAGGCGGCCGATAAAGCGGCTCGACGGCAATCCGACCCGCCAAACACCGGACATCATTAATGCACTTTGGCGTAGCCAAGGAGGTGATAGCCGTAATTTTCTCCGGATTAGCTTCAATCCTGTTGGACACAAGAAAACCCAATAACTTGCCTGCCGGAACACCGAAAACACATTTGGCCGGGTTAAGCATCATCTTGTACACCCGCAAGTTGTCAAAGATTTCTTTCAGATCCTCAATCAGTGTCTCCTTCTTCCTTGATTTGACCACAATATCATCCACATAAGCATGCACGTTACGGCCGATCTGTTCGTGCAAGCAATTCTGTATGCAACGCTGATAAGTTGCTTGGGCGCTCTTGAGCCCAAAAGGCATAGACACATAGCAGAAGGCTCCAAAGGGAGTGATAAACGCTGTCTTCTCCTGGTCCTTAACCGCCATTTTGATCTGATGATACCCAAAATACGCATCCAAAAAGCTCAAACGCTCACAACCCGCCGTAGCATCAATAATCTGGTCAATGCGGGGGAGGGCGAAAGGATCTCTTTGGACAAGCCTTGTTAAGATCCGTATAATCCACACATGCGCCAAGTGCCGTTTTCTTAAGGACCAACACCGGATTAGCAAGCCACTACTGGATGGAAAACTTCAACGATAAAACCTCCGCTAAGAGCACGGCAACCTCTTCTCCAATGGCCTTGCGCCTTTCCTCGTTAAACCGACGAAGAAACTGCTTTACCGGTTTGTACTTGGGATCAACATTAAGAGTGTTCTCAGCGAGTTCCCTCGGTACACCTGGCATGTTAGAAGGCTTCCGTGCAAAAATGTCCCGATTCTCACGGATGAACTCGATGAGCGCGCTTTCCTATTTAGGATCCAAGTTAGCACTGATGATGAACTGCTTGGACGAATCACCGGGCACAAAGTCAACAAGTTTAGTCTCACCGCCGATTTAAACTTCAGATCCGGATCGTGCTCTGTAGTTGGCTTCTTCAACGGGTCATATCCGCGGATCAACATTGTCTTTATAGTACTTTAGCTCTTCGGTGGCACAAACCGACTTCTGCGTAAGCCGCATCACCTTCCTCACACTCTAAAGCGATCTTGCGGCTCCCATGAACCGTTATCGTCCCTTTGTGACCCGACATTTTTAGCTGCAAATAGACATAACAAGGTCGCGCCATAAACTTGGCATAAGCTGGCCGTCCAAACAGGGCGTGGTAAGGGCTTCGGATTTTCACTACTTCAAATGTCAATGTTTCCGATCTGGAGTCATGTTCATCCCCAAAGGCCACCTCCAGAGCTATTTTACCAACCGGATATGCTGACTTGCCAGGCACCACACCATGAAACACTGTATTGGACGGTTTGAGATGTTTATCCGTTAACCCCATATGACGGAAGGTCTCATAATACATGATGTTGATGCTGCTCCCTCCGTCCATAAGCACCTTGGTGAACTTGTATCCTCCCACCTGAGGCGCCACCACTAGGGCTAGCTGACCCAGATTGTCAACCCGGGGAGGATGATCCTCTCTACTCCACACAATAGGCTGCTCTAACCAGCGTAGATAATGCGGCACGGCCGGTTCAACAACGTTGACTGCCCGCTTTTGAAGTTCCCGGTCTCGCTTGTCCAAGCTAGTGGTAAAGACGTGATACTATCCACCATTCAACTGCTTCGGATTGCTTTGATAACCCGACTGCTGCTGCTGCTGATTGTAACCACCTTGGTTGTTCTGATTGTTCTGATTGTTCTGCCCACCCGGATTACCATTAAAACCTGAGCCGGAATTTCCTCCACCGTAACCCGGGCCGGACCCTGAACCACCGCCGGGCCCTTGATCATACCGGAAAGCATTAGAACTTTTGAACTCATGCATAATGTAACAATCCTTCCAGAGGTGGTTTGCTGGCGCCTCCTTCGTCCCATGCTTCAGACAAGGTTGATTCAGCAGATAATTCAACCAGTCCGGATTGTGATTAGGCGCACCACCTCGGTTCGGATGTTTACCCTTGCGCCGTTGACCCTTGTCCTGCGCGTTGGTGTTGGCTACGAAGCCCATGTTACCATTCGCCTTACGCTTGTTTCCTCCATTACCCGCCGATCGATCTTCTTTGGCCTCTCGGAGTTCTGTTATTTTCCTTCCTGTTTCATCCTCCTCGGACTCGGGATCCTTGGTACTATCGGAATCAGCATACTTCACTAAAACGCCCATGAGAGTGCCCATGTCATTGCAAAACGCGCTTCATGCGACCCAGCTTTAATTTTAAAGGCTCGAACCGGCGGTTGCCCTCTAGGGTTAAGATTGCGAGAATCGGTGTTGATGCAGTGCGGAGAATGTAGAACTTCAAACGCGACGCACCCAATGGGTTGTGGATTCTCCCTCGGCTGGACACAAGCCGCCAAGTCCACCACGGACATGGGCTGCTTACAGTGTCTTTGAAATTCTGAATGAACCGGGTCCGAATCGGGTCCATGAACTGATCGAATTGGGTGGCAAGTTTTTTAACCAAGTACGGGCCGTGCCTTCAAGCATCATGGTAAAATACTTTGCACATGCAGCTTCATCCACATCCAGCATCTCCATGGCCATCTCATAGCTTTCTATCCATATACGGAGCAGATCGGCGGTATAATTGGGCACCTTGCGTGGCCCTTGAAATCTTTGGGCAAGCGTATATTGCGTAAAGCGGGACGAGGCAAGGCACCCCAAAGAGCTAGATGTAACTCCAGGCTCGGAGATAGTCGGTCGAACCGGGCGCAAGTCGATAATCGATCTCGTGTTGCTAACTCGCCCCCTCGTGCCTGGCCGGTCCACCACCTCTTGAGCATTTTGAAACCACCGCCGGGTTGTTGCCTTGAGGTGCACCAGCCATGCATTGCTTGACACGGCGGGCTCATCTGCATGCACTGCTATAGCTCCGGCTCGGGCGGGGGTGGAGTGGATCCGATCGCGGCTGTATGAATACGCTTCTGTTGGACGAGCCGCCCTAAGGAGCTCTTTGACCCGCGTGTTTCCACCGCTGTGGTGAATCGCCTTCGATTGGAATCGCCTCCAACCGCGCCGCAGCCAACAAGGTTATCAATCGGGTTGGAGTAGTGACTGGAGGTGTTTGCACAGCTTGAGGCGCGCCGGCATGATGGCGAGGTAGATCTATCACACGGGCTGAATCGGTAGCGCCCGTCCAGTGCTTCCGCCGGTTCACCACCGGCAAGTGGATTACTGGTCCCTACTCCTGGGGTGTTGAAGAGGTCTCTTCCCTCGAAAACCGAGGGAAAACGGGATCTGTACTTTCTTTTCATGACTTCGTGCGACACATTCTGATCCAGCATTAGCCTATACGCCTGCGCATCCAAAGCGGCCCGCTCTGCCACCATCCTAGCGTCTGTAGCTGCTAGATCCGCTTTAGCCTGAGTGATTTGCTCCTTCACCTTTGCAATCTCTGCATTATGCAGGTCTTGATCTGCCAGGTTAGCCTCTGCCATGAGCATAGTCAATGCATCAAATAGTTCTAACAAAACTTGAGCCGGCGGGCGCACAGGGCCTCCTGCCCCGGCTGCCATCGCCGTTGTTGAACCAGCGACCATTGGCGCGGCGGTCGAAGAGTGAAGCGTCGCTTGTGTACCGGCCATGAATATTCCAACCCGGTTGGGCAGATCAAAGGGGTCCGGAATACTCCCATCGTCGGAACAGCCCTCGATCTGGCCATTCAGTTTCCCCGGTCGACGACTCGTCATCAGAGTAGACAACGGTTTCGCCACCAGATGCTGATCCGCCCTCATAGTCTCCTCCGTGGATGACTCCCACGAAAGCACGCCTGACAACCGGTTTAGCCAGGGCAGGATTCTTCTTCGCCCGCTGAGCCGTCTCGACGAGGTCGGTGCAGATGTCCGGCCCAGGCCCTGGCTCACCGATCTTGCCGAAGAACACGTGTATGCCACCAAAGGGGACCCGGTACCTGTACTCAATCGAGCCGGCCTCGGGGCCCCAACATGCATCGTCGATGTAGAGCTTGCCGCGACGACTCTTGGTCATCCGGCCCACAACATAGCCTTCGAGTCCTTCGAACTTGCCCTCTAAGATCATCAAACCATCGTGCGATAGCCCCACGGTGGGCGCCAACCTGTCGTGGAATTGTCACGGCACATGTCCTCATGAAAGGACTTAGTCGGCGGGGCCATCGTACGGGTTAACTTAGAGGGGTTAAAGCGGATGCAAAGACACGAGAGTTTATACTAGTTCGGCCCCTTCGATGAAGGTAAAAGCCTACGTCTAGTTTGTGATGGGATTGATGTGATATCAGCGACTAGGGAGCAATAGCTTCGCCTAAGCCTCGAATTGTTGTTGTCTGTCCTCAAACCGCCGCCGGATCGTCCCCTTATATACACGGGTTGATGTCCGGCCGGTCTACAGAGTCCCGAGGCCGGCTCATACAAGTGTCTGGCTCGGTCTCTTCTTTCTCTTAGCTTACAACACAAGTTACATGGTTATGGCGGTTTTACCATTATGGGCCCTAACTCGCCCCTGGGCTCCGGGCCTCTAAGCTCTACAAAGAATCGCCACCTTACGAGTCTTCGTGGGCCCCAATTATGGCGAGGGTAAACCGCCCCTTGAGGCGGTTTATATTCAGTAGTTACATCCCCAACAATGCGGTTCAAAATCTCACGGTGGCTAAAGGCGTTTAAATCACGGTTTCTATTGGTTGTTGCTCATGCTGATGCGGAGGACCTGGTTAGGCGATGTGACGGCTGTCAGAAATTCTCAAGACGCACTCATGTGCCGGCTCAAGAATTGAGAATGATTCCAATTACTTGGCCGTTTGCGACTTGGGGGCTGGATAAGGTCGGGCCTTTCAAACGGTCCAAGGACAAGAAGACCCACCTTTTGGTGGCGGTTGACAAATTTACAAAGTGGGTAGAAGCAGAGCCCGTCAGCAAGTGTGATGCAGCCACAACGGTTCAATTCATTAAGAAGGTGATTTTTCGGTTCGACTTTCCACACAGTATCATTACTGATAATGGTACCAATCTGTCTAAGGGTGCTATGAAGGAGTTCTGTGAACGTGAGCACATCCGGCTTGACGTTTCATCAGTGGCTCACCCACAGTCCAATGGCCAAGCAGAGAGAGCTAACCAGGAGATCTTACGAGGCATCAAGCCTCGGCTTATGGTTCCTTTGCAGCGGACGCCGGGTTGTTGGGTCGAGGAGTTACCATCTGTGTTGTGGAGCATCAACACTACACCCAACAGATCGACAGGATATACGCCGTTCTTCATGGTCTACGGAGCGGAGGCAGTTCTCCCCAGTGATATCCGTCATGACTCACCTCGTGTAGCAGCTTATGTTGAAGCGGATAACGAGGTAGCTCGGCAAGACGCTTTAGACCTCTTGGATGAGGAGCGAGACATTGCAGCTGCCCGTTCGGCGATTTACCAGCAGGATCTTCGTCGCTATCTGTGACGACCGGATAATTAAGCTACAGTAATCCCACGCTAATGATACCACGTCACCATGATCACTGTTGTTAACCTCGCGATGATTCGAAACCGTTACAAAATTCAAATTCAAATTAAAGTCAACAATAAATGTTTTTGAAAGTTAAAACAAAAATGTTCGGGAGGTGCCATAATTTGCATATGTAAATATGGTGCAATAAACACATTTTTATAAAGTGCCTAGATATTTTATAATGGATGGGAGCCAGAAAATCAATTAGTTAAAAAGAGAAGCACAACCTAACTAAACAAAAAAAACAAAAGCCTGCCCCACCCCCCCCCCCCCCACACTAGGCCTCGGCCCAGCTGGCCATCGGGCCAACCAGGCCGGCCCACCCGACCCTCCTGCTTATACCCCCTCCCCCAACCCGAACCCTAGCGCCACTCCCACTCCCCCCCGCCGCTCCCACGATCTGGATCGGGCTCGACCCCGATCCCGTCGCTCCCCACTCCCTCGAACCCCATCTCTCCCCTCGATCCCCTCCACCTCATGAGGCCACACACACACACACATCATGCGGAGAGGAGCTCCTGCGCCCGATCCCGTGCCCCGACCACCGTCGCCCGCCCCAAGCGCCTCGGGCGCCCAGCCCATCCTGGAGCCACCGAGACCACCGCGCGCCACCTCGCCGGGACGCCATCGCCTCGTCCACCCGCCGCCGGAACCTCACCTACTGCTTCCCCGCTTTGTCTTCCCGTCCTCCTCCTCCTGGACCACCCCAAGCCGCCTCGAGCCTGCCCCCCTCCCTACAACCCGCGGTGAGCCGCCGCGCGGTTGCGCCTCCTCTCCTCCCTCTCCGCTCTCGTACTCGCCCGTGCTGCGACCAGCCACGCCCGATGGACACACCGCGCGGCCTCGTCCTGCCCGGACGGCGTCGCCCTCCGCTTCAGGCGTCGCCTTGCCTTGCCTCGCCCGTGTTCCCTGCGCTTTGTCCGTGTCGCCACGCCCTACCTCGAGGCTGCGCCTGCGCACGGCTCCCTCGCCTCACGCTTGTGCGGTGGCGTGGCCCGCCACCTCGCCAGCGCTCTGCGCCTCGCCGGCGCCTCGGGCGCCTGTTGGGGCAGTCCCCACGCCCGCACGCCGAGCCCGTTACCCACAACCGCGCCCAGCCATTGCGCCGAACCCGCTATGGCCATAGGCCACTGACACGGGAACCCCACCCCCAGAACGTTAAAAAAAGGATATAAAAAAAGGAATTTAAAAATTATAAATAAAAATAATTAATTAAAGAATTAATTAACTTAATTAATTCTTTATTAGTTTAACCTAATCATTTTAGTTAACTAATTAAGCCTAACTAATTAACCTAAACCCTAACTAACCTAGACAATGTATGACAGGTGGGTCCCACTGGACCCACACGTAAGGTTGACCAGTCAACACCTCTGTTGACTGCTGACGTCATGCTGACGTCATGATGATGTCAGCGTGCACTGTTCTGGATAATGTTGAATTTAAATATTTAAATAAATCCTAGAAATGATTTAAATCTTTTAAAATTAATATAAACTAAACCGTAGCTCGGATGGAAAAACTTTGTACATGAAAGTTGCTCAGAACGACGAGACGAATTCGGATACGCAGCCCGTTCGTCCGCCACGCGTCCCTAACATAGTGAACCTGCAACATTTCACCTCCGGTTCATCTGTCCGGAAACACGGAACACCGGGGATACTTTCCCGGATGTTTCCCCCTTCACCGGTATCACCTCATACCGCGTAGAACACGTCTAGCTCTGCTTGTTGTCCTGTTATGCACTTGGTTGCTATGTATTTACTGTTTCTTCCCCCTCTTCTTCCGCTAGACACCGAGACCGACGCCGTTGCTACCCAGTACGACTACGGTGTTGACGACCCCTCTCTCTTGCGAGCAACCAGCGGGCAAGCCCCGTTTGATCACCAGATATCGCCTACTCTTCTCTATACTGCTTGCATTAGAGTAGTGTAGCAAGTTATCGCTTTCGATTAATCCTATCTTTCTTTGCATAGCTTTGTCCTTGCTACTCTTGTTGTTACCTTTACCGCTATCCTCTTGCTTAGTATAGGATGCTAGTGGTCCATCGGTGGCCCTACATTCTTGTCAAATGCCATGCTATACTCTGGGCTGTGATCACTTCGGGAGGTGATCACGGGCATATACTATATACTTTACACCATTACATTACGTGATAATCTTGTTAGAGATGGGGTGAAAGGACGGTGGCTCCATCCGTAGAGGTGGGCCTGGGTTCCCGACGACCCCATTTGTTACTTTATGGCGGAGGCGGCAGAGGCAGGTTGAGACCACCTAGGAGAGAGGTGGGCCTGGCCTGGTCGGCGTTCATGGATACTTAACACGCTTAACGAGATCTTGGTATTTGATCCGAGTCCGGCCATTTGGTCTATACGCACTAACCATCTACGCGGGAGTAGTTATGGGTATCCGGCGTCGTGGTATCGAAACTTGCCGTGGCGTCAGCGGCCCGAGTGGCGCGCCGGATTGGACTGGAACGCTGTAGGCTGGAGTGCGCTTCCGGCGCGTCACATAACGTCTTGGTGTGCTAAGGCGATGGGCCCAGAACTGCGGCGCTTAGGTTTAGACCGGCGTCTTTGACCTCTGTTGAGCCTAGGTGGGGCTGCGGCGTGTTGATCTTCCGCGGCCGGGCATGACCCGAAAAAGTGTGTCCGGCCAAATGGGATCAAGCGTGTTGGGTTATGTGGTGCACCCTGCAGGGAAGTTAATCTATTGAATAGCCGTGATCTTCGATAACAGGACGACTTGGAGTTGTACCTTGACCTTATGACAACTAGAACCGGATACTTAATAAAACACACCCTTCCAAGTGCGGATACAACCCGGTGGTCGCTCTCTCGTGGTTACGAGGAGGGATCGCGGGTAAGATTATGCTATGCGATGCTACTTGGAGGACTTAGGTCTACTATATTCTACATGTTGCAAGGCGGAGGCTGCCAAAAGCGTAGTCTTGACGGATTAGCTATCCCCTCTTATTACGGCATTCTGCGATTCGGTCCGTGATATGGCCTTTTACACATATATCCATGCATATGTAGTGTAGCTCCTTGCTTGCAGTACTTTGGATGAGTACTCACGGTTGCCTTGTTCCCCTTTTCCCCTATCTCTACTCGATTGCTGCGACGGACGATGGAGCCCAGGGAGCTGTGACGCCACTGCCGATGACGACTACTACTACACTGGAGGCACCTACTACTACATGCAGCCCGGCGGCGACCCGAGAGTAGTTAGGAGGATCGAGGCGGGAGGCCTGCGCCTCTTTTGATATGTATCCCGATTTGTGCTAGCCATCTTATGGCAACTTGTTTAACTTATGCGTACTCAGATATTGTTGCTTCCGTGACTTGTCTATGATCGAGCACTTGTATTCGAGCCCTCGAGGCCCTGGCTTGTATTATGATGCTTGTATGACTTATTTTATTTTTAGAGTTGTGTTGTGATATCTTCCCGTGAGTCCCTGATCTTGATCGTACACGTTTGCGTGTATGATTAGTGTACGATTGAATCGGGGACGTCACAAGTTGGTATCAGAGCCGACTGCCTGTAGGAATCCCCCTTTCCAACTCCTTGGCCGAAGTCGAGTCTAGACGTTGCAAAAACTTTTACTAACATGGTTGTGCAGTCCATGGGCCCACGTCGCCATTGGGTGGTATTAGGATCTTTTACTCCTCGACCTTTACTCTGGGACTCTGATCTCTCCTCTATTCGGGTTAAATGAATTTTACTAAATCTAACATTAAGATCTCGTTATCACTTTCACCCGGAGAGCCCCTTATTACTGATGATCGTCTGCTGCACCAGAAGACCCTGAAGATGCTCTCCGCTGTTAACTCAAGAACTTGTGTTCATCGCGTTTGCAATTCCCCTTCCACCGTAAACCCTTATGGATAACTACTTGCAGTTGTTATTCTTACCTTCATCCCCAGTTGGTCTTGTTATTACAAGATACCCTGAAAAACTCGTCGTTGTTTTGATAATCCTTTGAGCTTACTTGCCTTCTTTGTTCTTTGTCCCCTGAATACCCCTACGGTTAATTCTCGCACTTATCGAGTATCCGCTCATCCCCCGTTGTTCATGTGTTTCACAATGGTCTTCGAAATACTATTCAATCCTCCAAAAATCCTTAGTAGCTTATTGCTCTGCAATACTTGTCTGCTTACATTATGGATGCTCCCATATCACTAGCAATATTCATTAGTATCTTTTGACACCGTCATTTTGATCCTATTGATCACATGTGTGCGAACGCACACAATCATCTATCAACCCTTCTAAATTATCTTTCCTGCTTAGACGTCATTTTGAACATGAGCTGGTTCTCGACCAAACTATTTGTCGTCAATTGTGCCTCTGGTCTATACAACTTATCCATCCTTGATCGGGCGTCGCTTACGATCCTTTGTTTTGGAAATCATAATTCCTTGGTTAATCTAAGCATCGAATTATTCTGATGTTCTATAATATGATGCTCGTGCATTCTTTCTTCCTCTGATGGAGTACCGATACTCACATCAGCTCTGTTGTGTATCACCCGATCCATTTTTGGATTGTTATCCGATAGTGTCCTTCATATTAAATCACCTTGTGAGTTCTTCCCCTCATACAAAGTGCCTCCGGTAAATTGTATCATCTGCTTGGCCAACCATGCTCTGCTTTCGAGCTGGTGGTATTTACTATTGAAGCTTGTGGTATATGTTTCCACGATACCCTGACGGGTTGAACCTATGCCTTCCTTTATATGTGTGAACTTGGAAGTTTCCACGAGTGATACTCATCTGGTATTTCACCAGGTAAAACTTTCAACACTAATGCCTTTATCAAAGCGAGAAGTGAATGGAAGGTTATAGATTGAAGAAGTGGGAGTCGACCTTGAACTTTATGTTCATGCCCATGGACCCGATGTACGTCTTCTCATCGAAGCTTCTTTTAAAATTAATTATTCCCTTGATATAAGTTCAACTTGATATAAGTTCAACTTATATCTGGGGTCTGGCCTTTTACAATCGTGGTTCCGACCATGTTCTCCTTTAAATACCATTTTCGATGCAAGTGTAAGCACTTGCCTTCTGTGGACCAATACCCCGGTACAACCTCTACTTTGATCTGTCATCGAGTATTACCCCTGGTATCTCGAGATTATCTTGGAACTGCATAACTTCTTATGAGTTCTTCATCAAGTGCTACATTCTCATTGATTCCAATTTTTCACGGGCTCTGAGTTATTTAACACTCAAAGACACCGATAACTGACTCGAGTCCTCATCGCGATTAAGCAACTCTTGGTAACCTTCATTACTTACGAGTTTGAACTCAATCACGTCATTCCTAGCCTGTTTGGCTATATCCTTGTCGTGCCGATTTTAACTGTGCTACCTGGTCCTTCTTCCCAGAGCACAAATTTCGACGGTGAGCTAATCTTACAATCAATCTTCCACATCATATCGTTTGTCCTTGAACAGCAAGCTTGCTTTCAATTTTGTGTCGTACCCATGGTTCCAATAACTTTTTGCTTCATCATTCCGTTGAATTGGTGTCATCGCCGATCAGTTACATCTTCTTGAAATCTCTCGACAATTGTGTCGTGATCATCATCAACATTCTGAGCTTTTCCAGAATATCAATTGATTCCATGATGAGAGATATCATCCTTTCCCCCTCGATGATGGTGCTAACATCAACGAATTCTTGCATTTCCGCAACACAAAACTTGTTCTAGTTTTGCGTTGTACCTTGAGATCCATGCAATCCAGCAATTGTTCTTCCTTACCTTGGAGTATTACCATCTTTTATGTCAAGAATGTTGTGAGGATTACTCCACCTCTTAAGAATTCTTGATATAGGTGATACTTCTCACCATCACCATTCATATCTTGGTCTCCTTGTTATTGCTAACCGGAATACCAACAAATGAAATGTGCGGTGTAATTCCAAACTTCTAGCAACCTTATTGCTTTGAAGTTAACGATCGACAGTTTGTTCTTAGACTGTTGGTTATTGGATCGTCACTCTAACATTGATCTTGCTGCATGAGGTCATACTTAGGGTGCACCTTTCAACCAGTGATTAATTGTGTATGTTTCCCTCGAGCATACATAATTATATCATTTGATTTGTTAAACATTATCTCCTTGTTCACATAATTGTGGAGATCCATCTTTTGGAAATCTCGATGAATTGTCGCTGAGACATCAGCCACCTCCTCATCCTCTCTTTGATTTAATGATGAGCTCTTATTTCGGAACTCGCTTCCGTAGTAAATTTCCCGAGAATCTTACAATGTCGTCTCATCAATTTGTTTTGCCCCTTTTCTTCTCAGGCATCCTGAGTTTGAGGTATCCTAATACCGATCAGATCTGAATCTCGGTCAGATATGATGGTTGAAACATATTTTCAAGAATTATAACATTGGTCCCTATATGCCCGGTAAGGTGATGTCATGCCTAGCACACCTGACCAGAGGACCTGGTGTTATAGTTTCCTTTTAAACAAGGTTAATCATTTTTCCATGAGTAAATTGAATGCCTTGTTTAAGAAGTTTATCCCGATGGATCCTTTGTGTATCCAAAGTCTGACCTTTGCTTAAAGACCATGTCAATGCTATCTCGAAGCATGTCTGTGGTGCTCCGATTTTCAACAAGAACATTTGAAGCCCAATGCTAAATGTTTCCTGCTAAATTATCCAAACACATTTGTATGGGTAATGTCATGAAATTTCTCTCCCCTACCTAAAGAGTTTTCTACATTATATCCTGTCATGGATATCATGCTCTGCTTGTCCTTGGGAAGGATATACCCTTGAAATATGTGTTTAAACACATTTTCCTTTCCATTGTTACATTTTAATCTGATAATCTTATTTTCCTTTCCATTGGTTGGTTTAACCTTTCTTGAGGTCTATATAATCTAAGAAGTATTATTCTCCGCTTATGTAAGCACCTCGTGGTACAACTTTCTGCCAAGAAGACCTGTCACTATTGTTGGTGACATTTCGGTAACCACCGATGGACGAGAACTTTGCCGATTGGTCCGCCTCGATGCAACGAGCAGGAAAATGGTTCTCTTCGTCCCTCTCCCTTGGTACCAATGTTGTTGCCGACATAACTGACATGGTACTCTCTGACATGCCTTGCTATCATGACCGTGCAAGATGTCACTGCTCCTATTAAAAAAACCACATGGTGGGCCCATAACCCACAGTTCCACAGGATCGAAACCTGACTCTCCTGTACACCTTATTGACAAGGTTATTCCTTGCTCTTGGTTTCGTAGGTACTTCGCGAGCCACCTTCCTAGTGTTCTATTCTGGTATCAGACACAATACTTATTCCCGTTGCTTGAACCCCTTTCACATTTTGTTTCAGGCATCGAACGATTGCCTACCCGTTTGAAACTTTGGTACCACCGTATATTGCACTCAACGAATTCCTTTGAAATACAACTCGTGGGGTACCTTGTGTATTTCCCATTGAGTTCACTGTCGGATGCCCAGCTTTGTGGAGATGCGTTCTTAGGAGTTTTTCCCTTGGTCGCGTTCAGAGGGCGAAGGAGATCCCGAAGAAAGGATGACGACTTGATCATGGTGACTTGAAGCGAGAGAAATGAAGGCATCAACGAAGGGGTCAACCTTTTGAAAGGGCAGCCAAGACCGAGAAGACTCGTTAGGTTTTTAGCTACCAGCACCTTTCCCCCTTACTCCACCGCTTAAATCTCGAGACGAGATTTCTTGTAGTGGAGGAGAATTGTGACGACCGGATAATTAAGCTACAGTAATCCCACGCTAATGATACCACGTCACCACGATCACTGTTGTTAACCTTGCGATGATTCGAAACCGTTTCAAAATTCAAATTCAAATTAAAGTCAACAATAAAAGTTTTCGAAAGTTAAAACAAAAATGTTCGGGAGGTGCCATAATTTGCATATGTAAATATGGTGCAATAAACACATTTTTATAAAGTGCCTAGATATTTTATAATGGATGGGAACCAGAAAATCAATTAGTTAAAAAGAGAAGCAGAACCTAACTAAACAAAACAAAACAAAAGCCCGCCCCCTCCACACTAGGCCTCGGCCCGGCTGGCCATCGGGCCAACCAGGCCGGCCCACCCGACCCTCCTGCTTATACCCCCTCCCCCAACCCGAACCCTAGCACCACTCCCACTCCCCCCCGTCGCTCCCACGATCTGGATCGGGCTCGACCCCGATCCCGTCGCTCCCCACTCCCACGCACCCCAGCTCTCCCTCGATCCCTCCACCTCGCGGTAGCCACACACACACACACACATCGCGCCGGAGAGGAGCTCCTGCGCCCGATCCCGTGCCCCGACCACCGTCGCCCGCCCAAGCGCCTCGGGCGCCCCAGCCCATCCTGGAGCCACCGAGCCACCGTGCCGCCACCTCGCCCGACGCCATCGCCTTACGTCCACCCGCCGCCGGAACCTCACCGCTGCCTGCTTCCCGCCGCTGTCGTCCCGTCCTCCTCCTCGCGGACCACCCCAAGCCGCCTCGAGCCCACCGCCCCTCCCTACAACTTCGCGGTGAGCCGCCGCGCCGGTTGCGCCTCCCCTCTCCTCCCCCCCTCTCTGCTCTCGTACTCCGCCGTGCGCACCGCGCGACCCGGCCACGCCCATGGACACACCCGCGCCGGCCTCGTCCTGCCCCGGACAACGTCGCCGTCCGCTCGGGGCATCGCCTTGCCTTGCCTTGCCGTGTTCCCTGCGCTTTGTCCGTGGTCGCCACGCCCTACCTCCCGAACCTGGCAGCGCTGCGCCGGGCTCCCTCGCCATCTTGCCGCTTGTGCGGTGGCCGTGATGCCCTTGACCTCGCCCGCTTCTGCGCATCGCTTGGCGCCCCTCGGGCGCCTGTTGGGGCCGATCCCCCACGCCCACTTGCCGGGAGCCCGTTGCCCACAACCGCGCCCGCGCCCGTTGCGCCCGAACCCGCTATGGCCATAGGCCACTGACACGGGAACCCCACCCCCAGAACGTTAAAAAAAAGGATATAAAAAAGGAATTTAAAAATTATAAATAAAAATAATTAATTAAAGAATTAATTAACTTAATTAATTCTTTATTAGTTTAACCTAATCATTTTAGACTAATTAAGCCTAACTAATAACCTAAACCCTAATTAACCTAGAGAGTGTATGACAGGTGGGTCCCACTGGACCCACACGTAAGCTTGACCAGTCAACACCTCTGTTGACTGCTGATGTCATGCTGATGTCATGATGATGTCAGCATGCACTGTTCTGGATAATGTTGAATTTAAATATTTAAATAAATCCTAAAAATGATTTCAATCTTTTAAAATTAATATAAACTAAACCGTAGCTCGGATGGAAAAACTTTGTACATGAAAGTTGCTCGGAACGACGAGACGAATTCAGATTCGCGGCCCGTTCGTCCGCCACGCGTCCCTAACATAGTGAACCTGCAACATTTCACCTCCGGTTCATCTCGTCTCGAAACCACGGAACACCGGGATACTTTCCCGGATGTTTCCCCCCTTCACCGGTATCACCTCATACCGCGTAGAACACGTCTAGCTCTGCTTGTTGTCCTGTTATGCACTTGCTTGCTATTTATTTACTGTTTCTTCCCCCTCTTCTTCCGCTAGACACCGAGACCGACGCCGTTGCTACCCAGTACGACTATGGTGTTGACGACCCCTCTCTCTTGCCAGAGCAACCAGGCAAGCCCCCCGTTTGATCACCAGATATCGCCTACTCTTCTCTATACTGCTTGCATTAGAGTAGTATAGCATGTTTCTGCTTTCAGTTAATCCTATCTTCTTTGCATAGCCTGTCCTTGCTACTCTTGTTGTTACCTTTACCTTTATCCTCTTGCTTAGTATAGGATGCTAGTGTTCCATCGGTGGCCCTACATTCTTGTCCGTCGCCATGCTATACTCTTTGGGCTGTGATCACTTCAGGAGGTGATCACGGGCATATACTATATACTTTACACCATTACATTACAGGTGATACTGTTGTTAGGAGATGGGGGCTGAAAGGACAGGTGGCTCCATCCCGTAGAGGTGGGCACGGGTTCTGACGGCCCCATCGTTACTTTATGGCGGAGCGACAGGGCAGGTTGAGACCACCTAGGAGAGAGGTGGGCCTGGCCCTGGTCGGCGTTCGCGGATACTTAACACGCTTAACGAGATCTTGGTATTTGATCTGAGTCTGGCCATTTGGTCTATACGCACTAACCATCTACGCGGGAGTAGTTATGGGTATCCCGACGTCGTGGTATCAGCCGAAGCACGTCGTGACGTCAGCGACTGAGTGGCGCGCTCCGGATTGGACTGGAACGCCTTTAGGCTAGGTTTGCTTCGGCAGCGTGCATAGCGTCTTGGTGTGCTAAGGCGATGGGGCCCAGACCCTGTGTGCTTAGGTTTAGACCGCGTCTTGACCTCTCTGTTGAGCCTAGGTGGGGTTGCTGACGTGTTGATCTTCAGCGGACGGGCATGACCCGAAAAGTGTGTCCGCCAAATGGGATCAAGCGTGTTGCGTTATGTGGTGCACCCTGCAGAAAGTTAATCTATTGAATAGCCGTGATCTTGATGGCGGAGGCGCCTACTACTACGTGCAGCCCGGCGGCGGCGACCAGGAGTAGTTAGGAGGATTCGTGCGGGAGGCCTGCGCCTCTTCGATATGTATCCCGGTTTGTGCTAGCCATCTTATGGCAACTTGTTTAACTTATGTACGTACTCAGATATTGTTGCTTCCGTTGACTCGTCTATGATCGAGCACTTGTATTCGAGCCCTCGAGGCCTGGCTTGTATTATGATGCTTGTATGACTTATTTTATTTTTAGAGTTGTGTTGTGATATCTTCCCGTGAGTCCCTGATCTTGATCGTACACGTTTGCGTGTATGATTAGTGTACGATTGAATCGGGGGCGTCACACTATCACAGCCGCCGAGTTAGAACCAGAACCTTTCAAGAAGGAGATTTGGTGCTCCGACTTATTCAAGACCAGACTGATATGTACAAGCTATCCCCACCTTGGGAAGGACCTTTCGTGGAAGCAAGAATGCACTGTGGGTTGTACTATCGATTGATATTCGAGAGCATAAATACTCACGTACATCGGAGGAGGAGACCAACGGGCCGTGGAACATAGCTCATCTTGGCCCTACTATACTTAATCCATAGGCTTTACTTATGTACATATTATGACAATGTATATATTATGATCAATACAATAAACCGGAGCCTTAGCTAAAGCGGGGTCTCTGTTATTTTACATCATGAGTGGTTACACCTGAGTTTTTATCTTAAAGCGGTCTCCGGTTTACCCCTTGAGTTAGTTTTTTAACAAAGCTTTATATTATGTCACTTGGGGGCTTGGTCGTGTCCGAACCAATGCAACACCTTTTGACAGGCGAAAGCCACGAGATCACTTGGGGACTTGGTCACGTCTGAACCAGTCACGCCTCTTGGCCGGCCTAAGGCCACGGGATCACTTGGTGGCTTGGTCGAACCCGAACCATTGCTACACCTCTTGATCGGCATAATGCCCTTTGCATCATTTGGGGCACGGCTTACATGAACCATAGCTACGCCTATTGGGGGCTTGGTCGTGTCCGACCATGGTAATGCCAATTGATCGGTTCAAGTAGCCTCTTTTCGCAAAAGATTTTGTCTTTGCTTTTGCTTGCAATTTCTTTATCTTTTTCTCTTGTTGTGTTCTTAAACCGACAATTATTAAACCGATTCGAATGTCAGTTGACAGGACACGTTTTGTTTTTATCCGGAGATACTTTTGCCCGGTTTGATTTCTAATAAACATCCTATTATGGAGTAACATCGGTGTTCATCTTAACCCGGAACGGTTTACCTGGTAGACCGACCTTATATATGCAGGAGCTGTTTTCTCCTTCAGCAGAGCGGGTTTTTTATAACTCCGCTTCAAGATTGGCACGACCAACTTCATGCCCTATGATGGCAGGTATCATATATTCCCATATTTTATCATATGTTTAATCTAAAGTATTATCTTTAGTTTCATATACATGGATATGATGACCCGCCTGGTGGTACAACCACAATGGCAGTTTAAGATTTTTTGGCTGCAGATAACAGTTTAAAATTGATAATTCAACAAAAGCATAAGTTGCAATAAATATGCACGAAGGCATATCAACACAAAGTGTGGCAGCTAGTCTATTACAAGGCAACACAGTGCCTAGATAAGATAATTGTTTTTTGGCATAACAGCATGAAGCAGTAATGTAAACCGGAGTCCGGTTTATGCTTGATCGCCAGCTTGGCCTGATGGTTGCGGGTCATCCTGCGCCGCTTCAACTTCTAATTCTCTATCCAGCGGCTGGAAATCAATAGTTGTCCAGTCGATTCCCATTAATGCTTGAAATACGGCTTCATCATTGATCAGCAAGGACGGTTCGATATCAGGAGCGTAAGTATGCTTACGGATTGGCGGTATAAGGTTCTCCGCTTCAGGAATCGGTGCAGACACTCGTTTGTTTTCTCCATCATACTGGGCCTGATAGTGAGACAAATTTGCTTCTTCAACCAGCTGATAGGCCAAAGGGCGCACCTCCTGGTTTATAGCTCGAAGATCTTCTTCGTTGAATTCCGTCCCGTCTTCTTTCAAGCTTGGAAAACCTTGGGCCGCTTCAACAGGATCAAAATCCGGCACCCACGCTTTGGCTCGGATTAAGGCATTTATCGCGCCGGTTCTAGCAGCAGATTTCTTTAATTCTTCAAACCGGGCAGGAAGCATTGACAACCTTTTAAGGGTATCCTGGATCAAGGTTGGGGCTGGGTTGTTGTGAGAAGCGGTGCTGATGATCCGTTGCACACCGTTATAGAGTTTCTCTATCAATGTATAAGAAGCTTTCAACTTTTTCCGCACGTCTGATCCCAAGTGGCCAATACGTGTCCCTGTATCATTCAAAGGATTATTAAACCGTCAATTTTATGAGAAGGCCTTATTACGGCAGAAATCAAAAAGGGCTTACCAAAGACAGCAGCAGTCATGGCATGTACTTGCCGCTTTACGCTGGTCAGTTCATCCACCACCGATTTAAGGGCAGCTTCAGCATTCTCTGCCCGTTGAGTTAAAGTGGCTTTTTCAGTAGCCCAATCCGCCCGCTCCTTGTTGAAGCCCTCCTTAAGCTTTTCCATGACGCTTAAAGCGCTGGTTAATTCATCCTTTGCTTTGGAGGTTTCAGCTTGCTGGGATTTCAGGTTTTCTTGAAGATCAGCAATTTGACTATCTTTCTTGTTCACATCAGCCTACATACAGATAATCATTTAAGGATTAAGATCACGAGTTGAAGTACCAACCCCACAACAAGTTATGCCCTTGGTACTTGGGGGCTAATGCATATTTGCTTTTCATCCTACAATTTATATATAAATCCCAAGCTCAATACAAGTATTCAACTTGGCACTTGGGGGCTAATGCCTATTTGCTCTATCATTAAGTAATGGTGGGATTCTTATGTTATTCAAGTCCCGGTTTAACTATATTAAGTTGAACCGGCCCTTGGGGGCTATCAGAGTTGACAGTTTGCAATATACAAGCAGAGAGTTATGGAGTTACCTCATATTTGTCCTTCATCATGTTCACCAAACCGGCTTCATAGTCACGGCTGGTGTATAACCGGTTCAAATAGCCGGAATGAAGCTCTTGTGGATTCAAAGCAGCGTAAGTTGCCAAATCGGCACTCCACTTGCCTTTACCAAAGGCAGTAAATTCATCCTTGGCAGTATGCTTGGACAAGGCGACAGGATTACCTGGCTCGGAATGGCCAAAGCCAGTAATCACAACATCATCATCCTTGGTTTCGCCGGTTCGCACTGGGGTCGCCGGTTTATCCGTCTGCTTTGGTGGACTCGCTATCTTGTCAGTATGAACATGACTTGTGGGTTGACTTGGAGGACCGGTAGTATCAACATACACCTCTTCAACAGTAGCATCATGACCTTGCAATGGTGGATCAGTCAGTACATCATCCTGGATGTGTTCTTCAGGGTTTGGTGTTTGGGCCGGTTCAGGAGCCTCGTCTTCTGCCGCTTTATCCAGGCGAGCTTTCTTGCTTGGCCTGGGCTTGGCTCTGAAAGGAAAAAGATGGATCAGTCCAATGAACATTGAAAGTGCTATACCAAACAACATTATCAGGAATATGGCTCACCCAAGCACTGTCTTGAGCGGTGGGAGTTGGGTGCCTGTCGACTCGCCAGAGGAAGAATGAGAAGTCACCTGATAATCGGAGTCAGATGGATTAAGAGGTTGACGAAAGCAGCCCGCTTTAGGATAAGCATTCACGAAACAGTTAGAGACCTCTGAACAGCGTTTCCGAACCGGACTGTTCGGTAGACCGGTAGAGGTGACTACACGGCATTTGTCTTGGGGTTCTTGTGACGAGCTTCATGCTGTTGTTTCTTCATTAGAAAGTTTCTATCCAAGTAAGCAAGAGGATGAGAAAATTTAACTTTCCGGTTTGCCCGACGGATTTGTACTGAAGGTAAAGGGTTTGAATCGGAAGAAAGAGCGATCACCTCTAAAACATCAGCATGACTAGCTTCAGCATCATCCTGGCGATAATCATTATCAATAAGGTGTGTAAAAAATAGACCAAGTGAGTCAAGTTCTACCACAAGGTCCGGATTACCCACATCATCGTCAGCTGGTGGATCGGAGGAGGCAGTGGTTTTCTTTCTATAAGCTGGTTTCTTCACAACTTTGGTCTTGGGCCGGGTTATTGCCACTGGTTTCTCTGGTGGAGTCTTCCTGCTCCAAAATGGATCATCACCCAGTTGGAAAGATACTTGAACATAATCAGATACTTGAACATCAACAAAGAGTACTTGAACATAATCAGATTTTATAAAGGAATAAGATATGAGTCTTACGGCTGGTGGTTTGTTAATGGCAGAAAAGGGAGCCATGCCAGTTTGTGCGCACGTAGCTTCCGGTTCGTTCAACATCCTCTTAACAGCTTGATAACTTCAAGAATGCATCGATTGGATCTCGATAAGCCGCAGAGGGTCTTTTACATCTTACGTGTATTTGCACATCAATTCGGAGGCAAGCTCGAGGCGATACTCCAAGATATCCAAAGATCGAGCAAGATCAACGCCTGTCAACCCGTTGACCATGAAGGCCCGGAGCTTGGATAGTTGGGGGGCATATTTGCTTCTTTCCCTAGAAGTCAGTCTGTGAGGGAGAGGGTGTGTATTGCTTAGCCGTTCCGGACGATAACCCGGTAAAGGATTTTCTCCTTCAGGAGAGGTATCTTTGTAGTAAAACCATGTTGAGTTCCACTCTTTGGGATGGCTATGCAGTTTGGCGTGAGGGTAAGTGACCTCTTTCCGCTTTTGAATCGCCACACCACCCAACTCGGTGTTGGGACCGTCAGAAAATTTAGTGCGGCGGTTTAGATGGAAACAATCTCTGAACAGTTCAACTGAGGGCTCCTACTGAAAGAACACCTCAGAGAGCACTTGAAAATGACAGATATTGGTTATGGAGTTGGGGCCAATGTCTTGTGGGCCTTGATTGGAAGTTGGCCAAGACATCTCGATAAAACTTTGAACCGGGCGGACTGAAACCACGGGCTAGGTGGTCAAAAAAGCGACAACTTCTCCATCCTTGGGTTCTGGAGAACTCTCCGGACCAGGGACCCTCCAGTGAATGACATCTTTCTGGCCTAAAGCGCTAGTGCAAACTAAGTTCTCCAGTTGGGTTTCAGTCACTCGAGAAGGGACCCAGTTACACTCATACACTTGCTTGGCCATGATGCAATCTGCAAGGTAGTAATACCGGTTCAAGAACATGTTGGAAGGCTATAGACTGATGCGTTCATTGTTAAACCGGAATTCTGCAAGGTGGCAATACATAAACCGGAAAACCTTGGCGGTTCAACAAGGGGACTAATGGTATATGCCGAGTTGTTAATTTCTCTACAAAGTTAAACCGCCTGGTCTGAAACATGGATGAATCAAGTGTGGATGTGCGAAAACAGGTTTCACGAAAACTTGTTGCAGCTTTGGATCTGGAGCATATTCAGAAAAGAAATAAATATTCAAGGTATAAAATGGAGCGGTACTGAATCAACGAGCAAAGACGCAGGGAGATCTAAGACCTTTAGATGCGCAGGTAACAGCGGATGCTAAAAAACTACCGCTACGCAGAACAAGGATCCACAGATTTAACTGACAGTTATCATATGAGCAAGAAATAAGCAATGAACACCGAAGAACATGGAAACCCTAAGAACAGATCTACGGTGAAAGGATAGAAGATTTACCAGAGCGGAGGAAGAAGCGGAAGGTCGTCGCGATGCTCTGGTACGTTCAGGGTGATGTAGCGGCCAAGGCTGGTGCTGAGGTTGACGGCGGCGGCGGAGCTCTGGTAGCGAGGAAGACGAAGCAGAGGGGCACGAAGGGGAAAAAGGAAATGACCCGTCGGTCTATTTATAAAGGCAAAGGACATGTGTCAGGCGCGAGAATCAAGGAGCCGCAAGTTTGGAAACGGAGTTGTCGCCTCGGTTGTCGCAGGTCTATTAAAAGATGTTAGATATAATCCTTTATGACAGATGATGTCAAGCCGGTTCACCACAATCTGAGAAGATGACGTCACGGCGGTTCAACCAAGAAGACGCTGAAGAATGAATCTTTTTACTAAGGATTGATATAAACCTGTTCAAATCAATCTGGGGCCTAATATTGGGGATATTACTACTAGGCGTGAACCGGCCTGGAGAGGCCGGGTTAACTTCATCAGTAGTCAAGTATGCTTGAAGCCCATGAGGATATTCTGTAAGGGCCCAATGCCCAGAACCGATCTAAGGCTTGTTGCCGTGAACCGGCGTTAGTATGTAACTTGTGTCGTAAGTTAGAAATACTAGAGACCGAACCGGACACGTCTATGAGCCGGTCTCGGGACTCTACAAACCGACGGGCGTCACCCATGTATATAAGGGGACGACACGACGGCGATTCAGGACAAGAGACAACAACTCGAGACTTAGGCGAAGCTTGTTTGCTCCCTAGTCATCGAAACCCCCATCAATTCCATCACAACTAGACGTAGGATTTTACCTTCATCGAAGGGGCCAAACTAGTATAATCTCTCTTGCGTCCTTGTGTCCGCTTTAACCCCTTTAAGCTAACCCGTAGCGATGGCTCCACAACTAAGTCCTTTCATGAGGACATCTGCCGTGACAAAACCACGACAAAAGGTTTGTGCCCGAACGTTCGCGCGGTGGTCCTCGTCAGCGTCCACCGGATCTCGACACCGCTTGCCCGTTGGCACTTCTTCAGTAGGGGGTGGTGGATGGGGTGTTTGGAGCAACTCCTAGTCCGCTGGTGCCATGGCCTCTCAATGCTCCTGCGCGTGTGCCGGTGCGACGACCTCCCGATGCTGTTACACATGTGGGGGCGCCATTGCCGCTTCCACCGCCGCCACAACGTGCAGTACCACCGGCCGGGGCAGCGGATCGGCGTGGTACGAACACGACAAGAGGCGATTCCACCAAGCTCAAGGCTCTTCGCGAATACAGGCGCGCCTGTGGACTATGTGTCAAATGCGGTGAGCGCTGGGGCCACGAGCACATTTGCCTGACTTCTGTACAGCTCCACGCCGTCGAGGAACTTTTGGAACTCTTTGTCATCGACTCCGTGCTCGACTACAACGACATCACGGCTGCACCGAGTTCTTCTAAAACTGTCATGGCGATTTCCCGGCCTGCACTGTCCGGTTGTGTCTCTGCGAAAGCATTTCAGTTGCGAGCATGGATTCAAGGCCATGAGGTTTTGATGCTCGTGGATTCGGGAAGCTATACTTCTTTCATCAACCAGAACCTGGACAAGCAGCTATCATGTGTTCATCTACTTCCGCGTACATGCAGAGTTAAGGTAGCTGATGGGGGAGAACTGGTGTGTTCTGCTGAAGTTCCAGATTGTGTGTGGACTACTCAGGGAGCTGAATTCGCTACAGACAAGAGGATTCTTGCTCTGGGAACATATGATGCAATTTTGGGCATGGACTGGCTGGAGGCTCACAGTCCTAGGACAGTGGATTGGCGAGAAAAAATCATTGAGATTGGTTCTCCAACGGGTTCAAAAACCTTGCGAGGCCATGAAGCTACTTCTTCCACATGTAAGATGATCAATTCTCTGCAATTGAAGTAGATGTGTAAGTCTGGGGCTGTTTCTCACTTAGTCTATATTTGTACAGCTCAGTTATCTGATGGCATGGACAGTAAGATGCCAGGGTGCATTCAGCAAGTGGTAGAGGAATTTGTAGATGTGTTGGAGGAACCAACAGGTTTACCACCGAGGCATGACTGCGATCATAGAATCCCACTGATCCTTGGGGCACAACCATTCAACATCAGACACTATCGTCACAAACCTGATCATAAGGATGGGATCGAGAAGCAAGTAGCTGAACTTTTGAAGTCTGGAGTTATTCAGCGCAGTAATAGTCCTTTCTCCTCCCCGGTGATCCTTGTGAAGAAGAAGGATGGGACTCGGCGTTTATGCATTGATTATCAACAGCTCAACGCTCTGACGTGCATTGGCAAATATCCTGTGCCGGTGATCGAGGAGCTTCCCGATGAGCTACACAGAGCTGTGTGATTTTCCAAGCTTGACCTTCACACAGGTTACTATCAGATCAGATTGGCGGAAGGAGAAGAATACAAGACGGCCTTCGAAACCCATTCAGGGCACTACGAGTACAAGGTTGTGTCTTTTGGTATGGCGGGAGGACCGGACACTTTCAATGGAGCTATGCATGAAGGAAATATGCCCTAGAGGCAATAATAAAGTTGTTATTTTATATTTCCTTATTCATGATAAAGGTTTATTATTCATGCTAGAATTGTATTGATCGGAAATTTAAATACATGTGTGAATACATAAACAAACACCGTGTCCCTAGTGAGCCTCTACTTAACTAGCTCGTTGGTCAAAGATGGTTAAGGTTTACTAACCATTGACATGAGTTGTCATTTAATAATGGGATCACATCATTAGGAGAATGATGTGATGGACAAGACCCATATGTTAGCTTAGCAGCATGATCGTTCGGTTTTATTGCTATTGCTTTCTTCATGTCAAATACATATTCCTTCGACTATGAGATTATGCAACACTCGGATACCAGAGGAATGCCTTGTGTGCTATCAAATGTCACAACGTAATTGAGTGATTATAAAGATGCTCTAAAGTTATCTCCGAAGGTGTTTGTTGAGTTGGCATAGATCGAGATTAGGATTTGTCATTCTGAGTATCGGAGAGGTATCTCTGGGCTCTCTCGATAATACACATCATAAGCTTGCAAGCAAACGACTAAGGAGTTAGTCATGAGGTGATGTATTACGAAACGAGTAAATAGACTTGCCGGTAACGAGATTGAACTAGGCATGAAGATACCATCGATTGAATCTCGGGCAAGTAATGTACTGATGGACAAAGGGAATTACGTATGTTGTCATAAGGTTTGTCCGATAAAGATCTTCATAGAATATGTAGGAGCCAATATGGACATCCAGGTTCCACTGTTGGTTATTGACCGGACAGGTGTCTCGGTCATGTCTACATAGTTCTGGAACCCGTAGGGTCCGCACGCTTAACGTTCGTTGACGATATAGTGTTATATGAGTTATATGATTTGGTGACCGAATGTTATTCGGAGTCCCGAATTAGATCACAGACATGACGAAGAGCTCTGGAATGGTCCAGAGGTAAATATTGATATATAGGACGATGGTATTCAAACACTGGAAGTGTTTCGGGGGGTACTGGGTACTTATCGGGTCACCGAAAGGGGTTCTGGGCACCCCTGGCAAAAGATATGGGCCTTATGGGCCAAGAGAGGGAATGCACCAGCACAAGGGGCTGGTGCGCCTCCCATAGCAGGACGGCCTAGGTGGAGAAGGAAAGGGGGGAGGGAAAGGAAAGTGTCGATTGGGATTCCCACTTCCTTCCCTCTCTCCCCTCTTTCCTCCCCCTCGGTTAAATATGGCAGGGGGGTGCGGCTTGGGAGGGACTCCAAGTATGATTCCTCCTACTTGGGCGCCTCCTATGGCTGCTCCTCCCTCCCTCCCAACTATATATATGTGGGAGGGGGCGCGTAGCTCATGCTAGATCAATTGTTAGCCGTGTGCGGTGCCCCCTCCACCGTTTACACCCCCGGTCATATTTTCGTAGTGCTTAGGCGAAGCCCTGCGGAGATCACTTCACCATCACTGTCACCACGCCGTCGTGCTGACGGAACTCATCTACTACCTCGACGTCTTGCTGGATCAAGAAGGCGAGGAACGTCACCGAGTTGAACGTGTGCAGAACGCGGAGGTGTCGTGCGTTCGATACTTGATCGGTTGAAGCACGAAGAAGTTCGACTACATCAACCGCGTTGTGAAACACTTCCGCTTACGGCTACGAGGGTATGTAGACACACTCTCCCCCTCGTTGCTATGCATCTCCATGGATAGATCAATGTGTGTGCGTAGAAATGTTTTTGTTTTCCATGCAACGATTCCCAACAGTGGAATCATGAGCCATGTCTATGCGTAGATCATATGCACGAGTAGAACACAAAATGTTGCAGGCCGTGATAGTCATACTGCTTACCACCAATGTCTTATTTTGATTTGGCAGTATTGTGGGATGAAGCGTCCCGGACCAACCTTACATGTCCACGCACATGAGACCGGTTCCACCCATTGACATGCAACTAGTTTTGCATAAAGGTGGCTGGCGGGTGTCTGTTTGTCCTACTTTAGTGGAATCGAATTTTACTGCGGCCGGTCCTTGAAGAAGGTTAATACAACAAACTTGTCGAAACACCGTTGTATTTTTTGCGTAGGTAAGAACGGTTCTTTCTAGAAGCCCGCAACAGCCACGTAAAACTTGCAACAACAAAGTAGAGGACGTCTAACTTGTTTTCGCAGGGCATGTTGTGATGTGATATGGTCAAGACATGATGTGATATACGTTATTGTATGAGATGTTCATGTTTTGTAAGATATCAGGCAACCGGCAGGAGCCTTATTGTTGTCTCTTTATTGTATGAAATGCAAACGACATGTAATTGCTTTACTTTATCGCTATGCGTTAGCAATAGTTGGCGAGACGACCACGACACAAAGATGGAGATCAATGTGTCGAGCCGGTGACGATGGAGACCATGACGATGCGTTGGAGATGGAGATCAAAAGCATAAGATGATGATGGCCATATCATGTCACATATTTTGATTGCATGTGATGGTTATCTTTTATGCATCTTATTTTGCTTAGCACGGCGGTAGCATTATAAGATGGCCCCTTCACTAAATTTCAAGGTAAAAATGTTCTCCCTGAGTATGCACCGTTGCCACAGTTTGTCGTTTTGAGACACCACATGATGACCGGGTGTGATAGACTCTACATTCACATACAACGGGTGTAAGACAGTTTTGCACATGCAGAATACTTGGGTTAAACTTGACGAGCCTAGCATGTACAGACATGGCCTCAGAACACTAGAGACCAAAAGGTCGAACGTGAATCATATGGTAGATATGATCAACATAGAGATGTTCACCATTAATGACTACCCCATCTCACGTGATGATTGGACATGGGTTAGTTCATTTGGATCACATATCACTTAGATGACTTGAGGGATGTCTATTTAAGTGGGAGTTCTTAAGTAATTTGATTAATTGAACTTAATTTATCATGAACTTAGTCCTGATAGTATTTGCATATCTATGTTGTACATCAATGGCCCGTGCTACCGTTCCCTTGAATTTTAATGCGTTCCTAGAGAAAGCTAAGTTGAAAGATGATGGTAGCAACTACTTGAGGATTATCCTCATTGCTGCACAAAAGAATTATGTCCTTGATGCACCGCTAGGTGAAAGGCCTACTGCAGGAGCAGAAGATGATGTTTTGAACGTCTGGCAAGCTCGATCTGATGACTACTCGATAGTTCAGTGTGCCATGCTTTACGACTTAGAACCGGGACTTCAAAGACGTTTTGAACGCCATGGAGCATATGGGATGTTCCAAGAGTTGAAGTTAATATTTAAAGCAAATACCCGGGTTGAGAGATGAAGTTCTGTTAGTGAACACATACTCAAAATGTCTGGGTATTATAATCACTTGACTCAGCTGGGAGTTGATCTTCCAGTTGATTGTGTTATTGACAGAGTTCTTCAGTCACTGCCACCAAGGTACAAAGGCTTTGTGATGAACTATAATATGCAAGGGATGAACAAGAAAATTCCCGAGCTCTTTGCAATGCTTAAGGCCGCAGAGGTAGAAATGAACAAGGAGAATCAAGTGTTGATGGTTAACAAAACCACTAGTTACAAGAAAAAGGGCAAGGGAAAGAAATGAAACTTCAAGAAGAATGGCAAGCAAGTTGCCACTCCCGGGAAGAATCCCAAAGCTGGACCCAAGCCTGAAATTGAGTGCTTCTACTGCAAAGGGACTGGTCACTAGAATCGGAACTGCCCCAAGTATTTGGCGGATAAGAAGGATGGCAAAGTGAAAAAAGGTATATTTGAATACATGTTATTGATGCGTACCTTACTAATGCTCGTAGTAGCTCCTGTGTATTTGATACTGGTTCGGTTGCTCATATTTGTAACTCGAAACATGAGCTACGGATTAAACGAAGATTGGCTAAGGACAAGGTGACGATGCGCGTCGGGAATGGTTCCAAGGTCGATGTGATCGCCGTCGGCACACTACCACCACTGCAGGATGCTGCTAACGCAACACTACGATCAGAGACCCTTCGACGAAACTGTGTGTGATGCAATAATCGCAAACGATGGTGTAAAAACACCTGTCAAAAAAGGTGCAAAACGTTTGCGATGGAGGATGCATCAAACACGGTTCAAATTTTAGTTGCGTGTGCGATGCAGGGCATACGGTTCAGTTCAATTAACTGTTTGCGATGAGGATGAACAAAAGAAACGGGCAGCCAGATGGAGGTGTGTGCATAGCATACGGTTCACTCGGATGAACTGTTTGTGATTAGGCAACACAAAAGAAACGGTCAGCCAGATCAAGGTGTATGCGATATACGACATGTGGTTCACTCGGATGAACTGTTTGTGTTGAGACAAAAGAATGGAAACTGTTTCTGTGTGTGATACGCGGCAAACAGGTCTGTCATCAGAAATGTGTGTGAAGACCGATAATGAAAAAGACGGTTGCTGCTAATAAGACGTGTTTGTTGTGCCACAGGGCTATTCTGTTACCGTCGGCCCTATAAGGTGCGGCCGGCCCCAAAAGAAGAAAACTACCCTGATCCTCCCCGCAGATCCTTCTTACCACCTCCTCCCCGTGCTCGCCGCCGACCGACCTCCTCCCCACCGTGCCACTGCCCGACCTCCTCCCAGCGCGCCTCTGGTCGGCCTCCTCCCCACCGCGCCGCCGGCCGGCCTCCTCCCCAGCGCCCGCCCGGCCTCCTCCCACCGTGCCTCTGGCCGGCCTCCTCCCCACCGCGCCGCCGCCCGGCCTTCTCCTCAAGCGCGCTGCCGCGTGGCCCTCTCCCCATCACCGACAGCGTCTCCATTCTGCCCTGGCCGCCTCTCTCCCTCTGACCCCTATAGGCGCGCACGCGACGCAGCTTCGCGAATCCAGCCCACTTCCCCTCAAACCACCCACTTCCCGTCCCATCTCTTCTACAGCGAGCCACCACCGCATGCCCTGCCACCGTCCAGCGCCACCCCTTGCCCCGCTGTCGCGTCCCGCCATCCCCCGCACCATGGGGAACCGCCGCCACGACCTCCGCGCGACGGTTTCCGGCGGAGAGTTCCTATGCATGCTGCTGTGGGGTACGAGGCGGAGGGCGGAGCGGCGACACACGCACTAGGGATGCAGAGGATAGGCACGACGGTGACACAAGGTGGTGGTCATGGCGGTGATGCGCCTATGCGTCGCCCAATCCCCTGCTGACCACCGTTCGAAGCTGCCCTCCATGCCGCCGACTCATCCCCGGCACGGCCCCCCTGCTTCCTCAGTCCGCTACTAACTCGTCGGCCATCCTTCTTCGCCAACACATGAAGGTCCTGTTTCTTCATATCATCCCTGCATCTCCATTTATTTTTGTTGCTTGCTTGGCAGTTCATAGACAAAAAAAATTGAACGGGGTCTCTAAATATTTTCTTGATATATGTCTAAACTGTAAGTGCATCTAGTGCCACCCCTAGTTGGTTTTGGAGTATTGACGACAAATGTGGTTGAGGGACTAATGCGTTTGCGAGAATTGCAGGATAACGCACGTAGTGTCCCTCACTGATTCGGTTTATCTTCCGGAGACGACCCCTAAAAATGTATGAAGACATTGACGACAATGGTGGTATGTGAAGATATTCACATTGAAGACTATGACATGAGAAGACATTGAGTGAAGACTATGGAGCTAAGACTGTCGTTGTTTCCTTTTCTTCTTTGTTGAGTCGTAGGAACCACCCGTCTTTGTTAAGTGGGGTCCAAGTGATCATAGTCGAGAATGATCAAGTGATGCTCAACCCAAATCCTATGTCTTCGAGCAAAGACAATGAGAGCAAAACTTATCCAGAGCTTGATGAGTCAGATTTGCTTGTAGCCCAAGTAAAGTTGCCGTGTGTGTTTGAAATCGACCGTTGGAACACGTGTCGGTTCCTTAGTGACCTGTGGTCATTTCGGACATAACAGGTCGGGTTGCCTAGTGGCTATAAATAGCCCACCCCTACACCATAAATTGGTGGCTGCTCAGAGTTAGTGCACGGCTTTTTGTCGTTTGAGAGCAACCCACCTCAAAGCCTTTGAGAGAGAGAAATCCTTGCGAGGACAAAGCCCAAACACCCAGAGCCAAAGAGTGTTAGGCATCATGAAGTCTTTACATGTGTGACTCAAGACTTATTACACTTGAGGACTGTGAATCCTCCAGCCGGTTAGGCGTCGCGTTCGGAGCATCCAAGAGTCATTGTGGATTGTCGGTGAACGAAGTCTGTGAAGGTTCGGAAGTCTACCTTGAAGACTTACCAGAGTGATTGGGCGAGGAGGACTGTGTGTCCTTAGCTCAAGGGGAATAAGGTGAAGACGCGGTCTTCTGAGTTGAATCTCAGCCTCCCTAACCAGATGTACAATTGTCACAAAGAATCGAACTGGGCGGTCCAACAAATCCTGTGTCTTCAACAAGTGACTGGTTCTATCCCTTCCCTCCTTTACTTTGAGTTTGTCTTCGTGAAGTCATTGCATATTTGTCTTATCTGTTTGACTTCATCGCTTGACTACTATCGTTGTTTGGCTTCATACTATCTTCCATCCTGATCCTTACTACCTAGCTGCCATTAGTCTTTGTACGTTCACATTATTGCCTACTTGACTATGGCTTGCTTGTTGTAGTTTATCTTCCGCTGCATATCAATTAGGTCATTTCTAGTGTTTGTCATCAAAACATCCGTGTTTTGAAGACTTTCCTAAAAATCGCCTATTCACCCCCCCTCTAGTCGATAACTAGCACTTTCAATTGGTATCAGAGCTAGGTACTCCCTTGTTCTGCGTGGTTCGGTTTAACCACCTGGAGTTTTAGCTATATCGACTGCAGGGATAATCAAAGTCTCCGCTGCTTGCCCCGTGTTTGATGGAACTGACTATCCCTACTAGAAGAATAAGATGCGCATGCATCTTGAAGCCATTGATGTCGACCTCTGGTATGTCGTCAAGAACGGCGTTCCTAAATCTGGTGAAGGTGTCACCCCTGCAGATGTCAAGAAGTTCATTCAACTGGACTCAACTGCAAAGAACAACATCTATGGTCATCTGACCAAAGGACAGTATGGCCGTGTGAGTGCTCTGGAAATGTCGAAGCTAGTCTGGGACTGGCTATCCATGGTCAACGAAGGCGTCTCAACCCAGAGAGATCAAAGGATCAGTGTTCTTCGCAACCTCTTCAACCGCTTCAAGAGAAACGACAATGAAAATGTCCAGCTCACGTTTGATCGCCTCAACCGACATCACAAATGAGCTTCATGCTCTCGGCGCCACTGAGGTCACCAAGCATGAAATCGTCAAGACACTACTGAGATCACTTGACAACTCTTTTGACACCCTTGCCCTCATGATACAAGAACGTCCTGACTTCAAGACACTCGATCCGTCTGATATACTTGAGAGGCTCAACACACATGAGTTCCAGCTTTCTGAGAAAAGAGATATCTATGGTCCCAACTATGGCCGAACTCGCGCTTTGAAGGCAAAATTTGTTTCCTCATCTAAAGAAGAATCTGACTGCGGTTCTGATGATCCTGAAGACATTGGAAAGGAACTTGCTATGCTTGTGAAGAAGTTCCAAGTTCACTAGGAAGAAAGGCTTGAAAGTCTTCACGATCCAGCTCAAGAAATGATGAAGCTTCCACTCATGACTACAAGAAGAGAACCTGTCACAAGTGCAAGAAAACTGGACACTATATCTCCGAGTGTCCACAGTGGGACAATGAGAAGAAGAAGAAGAAGAAGAGCAAAGAATATGATTCTGATGACAAGAAGAAGAAGAAATCTTGAAAGTCTTCTTCCAAGTCCTCATCAAAGTCTTCATCTCATAGGAAGAGCTCATCTGGCAAGGCTCGTGCTTTTGTTGGCAAGGAAATTGATTCAGAGGAGGAGTCTGCTTCTGAGGAGGTGGAGGTGGAGTCTGAAGAGGAGTCCGACCCGGGCATTGCAAGTTTGGCTTTAGCCACAGCCTATGTTGCCAAGTCCATCTTCAACACTGAAGACAATGACTTCTACACCAACGCTGAAGCTGATGACAAGGACGACCCTGCTCCCACCCTCTATCGCTTCATGGCACGCGGTGCCAAGGTAAAATCACGTGATGCTTACTTTCAAACATCAAGTGAAGATGACTCTGATTGTGAATCCAAACCCAGCTACAAAACACTTGCTAAAATTGCAACCGAACAACAAAGAGCTATGGAACATACTCAAAAACTGTTAGACAAAAGCGATGACTGTTGGACGCGGAAATGACACGTTCACAGTCCTTAGTTGAAGACATTAAAAATCTTCATGCTAAGTACCAAGAACTTGAAAGTCGTCATGAAACGCTCTCAACTACTCATGAAAAGCTCTCCTATGATTATCTTCAAAGGAAGCAAGAGCTTGAGAAATTGAGAGCGGCTCATGAAGATCTTCAAAAGAGAATGTGTCACTTCGCTCAATGCACCCGATTCCTTCGGGATGGATTTGAACCACCATGTCTAAAATGTCTTGAGCGTGATATCACTACCTCTTTTCTTTGAATGTTCAACTGCTGCCATCGTTGCATTGTCTTCAACTACTAATGTGGTAACTAACCCCTCTGCGGAGGATACCACTTGCTATTGTCGATGAAAATGCTAGGTTGAAGACATTGCTTGAAACAGGAATGTATAAAAGTCTGAAAGGGCATCGGACACTTTGCGATGTCCTCAAAAGAAGATTACGAACCGAAACCCTAGGAAAGAGGGTGTTGGGTTTGAGAGGAAAATTAATGTTGATGGTTCCCTCTTTGGAAGCTTTGGCGGTATCCCAAAACCACATGGGTTGCTGCAAAGGGACCTTCGATGGATCCATCCACCTTATCTGGCTTTACCTATGCTAACCCTATTATCATTGATGAATTCTTTGATGCAAACTATAAGCTGTTCAAGAATCGAATGGTGAAGTGTTTGCGAGATATATTGGTACTAAGCTGCAGGAATGGACCACCTATGAAGAAGATCTGTGTTCCCAAAAGCTTTCTTGAGAATCTTCCAGTTGAATGTCATCATGACACCACACAGGAAGAAGACAAACCCCGTAACTAAGGCGTCATATGGTCCAAAGGCTTCATACAGAGACGGAGGACTCACCGAGTCACCCTAACACCAATGTTTTGCGGTGGAAACCATACTCAAATTTATGAATATGAGCGTGTGTCTTCAAACCGCTATGTTCATAGAACTAAGAACTTTTCTGCTTATTCATATGAGTATCATTCATCTCCTGCAAGGCTATTTGCTAGGGATCCAAAGCCGAAATTCTCAGATGCTGCACTTAGACTCATTGCTTCTAAGCCACCCCTGAAGATGTGAATGGTTAAGAAGAATTAACTCTCTTTTGAAGGAAAGGGTCTCTAGCCGAAAATCAAAGGCGTCTGATGCTATTGCTGGGGACCTAAAACATCTTGTATGTCACAAGATCAAATGCCCAAATGGTCTCACTATGTATTTTGTTCCTGAATCGTTTGCCATTCATCCTATCAGTCCTAATCTTGATTTAAGCTTCAATAATCCACTAGCCTGTCAAATGTTTATGCTTCACAATGCTCTTGGTGAAGCCTATCCCCTAACTGTACTGTAGGGTATGACACCTCATGCTCCAGAATGGATTATGGACAGTGGATGCACTAATCATATGACTGGTGATCGAAGTCTTCTCATGGACTCAACCTTACGTCCATCAGACAAGAGTCACATCACATTTCTTGACACTTTGGTGAAAGCAAGGTATTGGGTCTAGGTAGAGTTGCAATCTCAAAGGATCAACACATGGATAAAGTGATGCTTGTTGAATCCCTTGGTTTCAACTTGATGTACATCTCAATGCTTTGTGACTTGAACATGATTGTGATATTCAGAAAATATCGTTGCCTTGTACTAATGGAATCGACAAGTCTCTAGTCTTTGAAGGGTATAGGAAAGATGATCTATATATGGTAGATTTCTCAAGAGGTCCACAAATTTTGTCAGATGTCTTCTTGCAAAAGCTTGAGAATCTTGGCTCGCATCGGAGGTGGGGCATCTTGGCATGAGGAACTTACACACACTCACCAAGAAGAAGCATGTCATAGGCATCGAAGGTGTCAAGTTCAAGAAGGATCATTTGTGTGGTGCTGCGAAATTTGGAAAGATGACTAGGCAAAGCACCCTCGAAGACAATCATGACGACATCTCAACCCTTCGAGCTGTTACACATGGATTTGTTTGGCCCTACTCATTACTCTACCCTCACAACAACTGCTTGTCTCTATGGCTTCGTCATTGTTGATGACTACTCAAGATACACATGGGTGCACATAATTCTCTACAAGACTGAAGTGCAAGATGTCTTCAGACGCTTCGCCAATCGAGCAATGAACAATTATGGCGTCAAGATCAAGCATATCAGAAGTGATAACGACGCTTTGAATTCAAGAACACCGGACTTGATCTTTATCTAGATACCATGGGAATCACTCATGAGTTCTCCGCTCCATACACACCTCAAAGAAAATGGCATCGTGGAGCGCAAGAACAGAACCCTCATTGAGGTGGCTCGAACAATGCTCGATTTAGTACAAGACACCAAGAAAGTTACGGCACGAAGCCATTGATACGACTTGTCACGTCATCAACCGTGTTTATATCCATAAGCTTACGAACAAAACATCCTATGAGCTCCTTCTTGGCAAGAAGCCAAATGTCGGCTACTTGAGTATTTGGGGCTAAGTCTGGATCAAGGATCCCCATCACAAGTCAAAATTTGAACCCAAAGCTCACGAAGGCTTCATGCTCGATTCTGGAAAGGACTCACACTCTTCAGAGTCTTCAATCTCTATCTCTACAAAATCGTCGAAACTGTATATGTGCGATTTGATGAAACCAATGGTTCACAAAGAGAGTTCTGCCAAGTACACTAGACGAAGCTCGCCCAAATAATCTATCAAGTCGATGGGAACCGGTGAAATCATGCCAAATGAAGCACATCTTGAAGAGGAACTTATCATTTCTGCACCTAACCAACCTTGAAGACAATGCTCACTCAAGACAATCCTCCCAATGATGACAATGATCAAGATGAGCAAAGTCTTCGTCGATTCATCCTCGAGTTGCAAGTGAAGTACAGATTGAGAAGATAATCGATAGCATCAATGCACCTGGTCCGCTTACTCGCTCAAGAGCAACACAGCTAGCAAATTTCTGTGGGCACTTTTCATTTGTGTCAATATCAGAACCCAAGAAAGTTGTTGAGGCCTTTATGGAACCAGAATGGATTCAAGCTATGCAAGAAGAACTTCAACAGTTCAAGCTGAATAATGTTTGGGAACTTGTAGAGCGTCCTGACCCTCGCAAGCATAACATTATTGGCACCAAATGGATATATCAAAACAAGCAAGATGAGCATGGTCAAGTCGTCAGAAACAAAGCACGGCTTGTGGCTCAAGGATATACTCAAGTTGAAGGAATTGACTTCGATGAAACATTTGCTCTTGTAGCTAGGCTTGAAGCTATTCGCATACTACTAGCCTATGCTAACCACCACAACATCTTGCTCTATCAAATGGATGTGAAGAGTGCATTTCTCAACGGCAAGATTGAAGAAGAAGTATATGTCGCTCAACCACCGGCTTTGAAGATCCAAAACATCTGATATGGTGTACAAGCTAAATAAAGCAATCATGTATGGCCTCAAACAAGCTCCTCGCGCTGGTATGATACAATCAAAGACTTCACGAAGAAAAGGCTTCAAACCTGGATCCCTTGATCCCACACTCTTCACGAAGACATATGATGGTGAACTGTTTGTATGCCAAATATATGTGGATGACATTATCTTCGGCTGCACCAACCGTAAGTATAGTGATGAGTTTGGATACATGATGCAAGGACAATATCGAGATGTCCATGATGGGAGAGCTCAAGTTCTTCCTTGGTCTTCAAATTAAATCGACAAAGGAATGGCATCTTTATATATCAAGAAAAATACCTCCAAGATTGTGCGAAGAAGTTTGGAATGCAAGAGTGCAAAGGATACGGCGCCAATGCCAGCCAAACACCATCTGGGTCCCGACGACAATGGTAAAGAGTTCGATCAAAAGGTATACCGCTCCATGATTGGTTCCTTACTTTACCTATGTGCATCTAGGCCATATATTATGCTTAGTGTTTGCGTGTGTGCTCGGTTCCAAGCGGCACCAAAGGAATCACATCACTTAGCTGTGAAGCGAATTCTTCGATATTTGGCTCACACCCCAACACTCGGATTATGGTATCCAAAGGGCTCAAAATTTGATTTGGTTGGATTTTCATATGCTGATTATGCTGGTGACAAGGTGGATCGCAAGTCTACATCAGGCACATGTCACTTTCTGGGACGATCACTCGTCTGTTGGTCTCCAAAGAAGCAGAATTGTGTGTCACTCTCAACTGCAGAATCTGAATACATTGCTGCTGGATCTTGCTGTGCTTAGCTTCTATGGATGAAGCAAACTCTCAAGGACTATGGCATCAAACTGACACAAGTACCTCTCTTCTGCGACAACGAAGCGCCATCAAGATTGCCAACAATCTAGTCCGGCACTCGAAGACAAAGCACATTGAAATTCGTCATCATTTTCTCCGGGATCATGTCATGAAGAAAGATATTGACATCATTCACGTCAACACTGAAGAGCAACTGGCAGATATCTTCACAAAGCCCTTGGATGAGAAAAGGTTTTGCAAGTTACGGTGTGAGCTAAATATCTTGGAACCCTCAAATGTCCTGTGATCAAGCACACATCCTAACACTTATGCATGTTGATGACTTAGATGTGCAACACACGGAGTAACGTATATCTTCAATCAATGAAGACTTACATTCTGAGTGTGAATACATTAACGTGGAATTTGACTTCGGAGCGCCATGATAATTATGCGCCATGTCTGGGTCTAATACTTCCTATACGGTGGGTAACGCCACCACCAAATTTCTTTGTTTGAAGTGTTTCACTCATGGCGTTATTTCTGCAATATCTTCGCATTTGATTTGTCTTCAACTTCAACTTATCTTCATGATTTTCTTCACTATGTTGATTTGGTTGTCATCGATATATATATATATATATATATATTGTTACATCCTCTACAACATTCACTTATAGCTATGTCTTCAAGTTGAATCTTTTGAACTAAGTGAATGTGATTGGACCCTAATCTCTCTATGCTTTCTATGTCAAACTCTATCTGTCCAAATCATATGCATTCTATTGAAACTGTCAAATGTCTTCTCTGCGTCCTTGTCAGCAGAAGACACAGAGACAAACTTTAAGTCTGTTTTAAATGATTCATCCTTACTGATTGAAATCCGGAGAAGCCGGAACGACCATCCGACAAACCTGGCGAGCGTGGGAACGTGGGAACGTGGGACAACTCAGAGTATGTTGCATGCTTGCCACGTGCCCCTCAGATGTGAACCGCCAGGGGCACCTGCGTAATTGCGCTATGCTGCACACCCCCTTATAAATACCTGTCCCTGCGGTAAAGAAAATCTTCTTCCACCTCTCCACCTCGTCAAAACCCTAGCGCCACCGCTAGCTCTCAACGACGCCGGCGACGAAGCGCTTCGCTGCCGCAACTTCTCCGACGCCGTCCTCACGCCGGCCGCAAACATCGTCATCTCCGCCGCCGCTGTAGGTGTCCTCCGTCGCCAAGTTAGGGCACGGTGGATTGAACTGCTCGGCCTCCTTTCTTCCCGTCTAGCAGTTCTTCGAAATGGTAAATATAACTCTATTTTTACCATCTTTTTTATCTTCAAGATTCATCCTACTTGCCAAAACTGGTTTCTGCCCATACTATGTTAGATCTATTCTGCGCATCTCAGATCGCCTAGTATATTCACTTAAGCTTCACAACTAGTTAGATTCCTCACTTGTACTTATTCACGGATTCGCATAATTCTCGAACCAACTCTCAACAGAGATAAGTGAATGTCTTCGCATCATGAGGTCAATGTCTTCAAACTGATTTATCTTCAAAATCTTCTGAGAATGCATATGACCTCTTCCCCTTCCCTCGCATCTCTAATGCTGTCACAGGTACATGTCCATGGGAGAATCCCTTGGTTCTCATAGTCTGCATTCGTTTGCAGAATTCTTACAGCATCAAACTAACTCTCCCGAAGCCAGTTCCTGTCTGTCTAGCAAACACAAGCCTTTGAACGAGAAGCCATTCAGTTTGAAGCTCATGGCTGCAGATAAATCTGTCAGGAAGGGCGGCAGACAGCATCGTGAGGGAACCTCAAAAGTTCTGCTTGATGACCTCGCAGAGCTGTACAAGATAGATCCCGAAGAGACTTATAATCAGCGCAAGACGCCAATCTAATGGATTCGACGATATTGGGCTGAACAGTGGTTCAAGTACAATTTCGTCACACAGGAATATGCCGAGAAGAATGCCATCAGAAGCCCTTGGGGTGATATTCTCTTTCGAGGCCTTCCACCCAAGAACATGGCTGAAGATATTGCACAAGGTTTCTATCCTTGTATGGTCCGTGGACCTCAGCCAAAGAATGCCGACCCAACGTCTTTGCTCTGGTGTCGTGACAATAATCTCTTCAAGCGCAACTTCCAGCATGCAAAGGCTTCTGCAAAGGAAAACAAGAAGTCATTGGGATTAGACTTCAACCCTGGTCCCTCTGCTCCCCATGCTGACGGCTCACGTGACGCTGAACCTAATGTCATCGGTCCCTTTTCAAACCTTGATGGCCTCATCACTTACATCTTGGTCCAAGGTGCCAAAGTGGATCACTCTGATGACAATGCTGAGTCTGATGAAGCCCCAGCTCCAGCTTCCCGCCTCCTGCTCCAAAGCCGCAGCTTAAGAAAGTCAAGGCTCCAAAGTCACCGCTCCTCCAAAAGCTTCACGTATGAAGCCATCGCCATCGCACCTCCTGAAGCCGATTACAGTCAAGATCAATCCCGTATCTCCAAGAAGACGGAGAAGAGAAAGAAAATTGTCAAGAACACTGAACTGACACTGACCCCTGCTACCATTCCGCGTGAAGAGCACATTGATCTGTCAAGTGATGATGATCTCGCAGATGATGCTCTTGAGCAACTTATCAAGAGCAAAGAAGAAGCTGAAATCTCCAGCAACTTGCCTCTCTTTGATGTGGCAATCATCCATCACTTCATTGATGAGTGGTTTGACACACCAAACATCAGCTTTGAAGATCTGCAACTTCCTATTGGCCTCAGCATCTCCTTCAATGGAGCCATTGCTTCTGAGCTAGCTCTTGCTCAGAGGATTGTTGAACTGAAGCATAAGATTGACTATGAGAAAGCTCAGTTCAAGAAGCATATGGCTGCACTCAGCATGCAAGACGTCAAAAACTTCAAGGTCA
This sequence comes from Aegilops bicornis, assembly GCA_021605145.1. NCBI lineage: Eukaryota > Viridiplantae > Streptophyta > Magnoliopsida > Poales > Poaceae > Aegilops > Aegilops bicornis. The sequence continues at coordinate 367,080,283 of CM038672.1, forward strand.
TGCTGCACGACCTCAAGGAAGCCTTTGTCAAGAAGCGTGAAGAAGCCAGAGGCTCTCGTGAGCGCATGAAGGCTCGGGCGACAAGTGCGTGCTTGCCTACAATGAGGCTGAGAAGCGCCAAGGCTCTTGGCCGCCCCGCATCGACCCTGTGGATGGCTGCAAAGAAAAAGAAGTCTTCAACTGACCAAGCTACACCTTCAAGACAGGAAGAGCCCCGCATAGTCTTCCCAAGCAGCATGACTGGCTCGAAGCCAAAGGTCCGGTCAACCGCTTCTGAACAAAAGAAGACGAGGGCTGCCGAGGCTGAAGCCAGAAAAAGGAAAAATCCTGACGCCTCTGATGTTGCTCCCTCCAAGAAGAAACTTAAGACCAAGAAGAATCGGGCTGCTCCCACAGAGCCCTTGGTTGTTGAACCCATTTCTGTGGTTCGTCCCGCGTCTGCAACCCAAGAACTTCGCATGACTGTTCATGAGCCTGCTTTCACAAAGGCTCCTGAAGCTGAAGAGATTCCAGCGGTGATCCCATCATCGCCAAGACATTGGTCACCATGACAATGTTGAAGATGATGAAGTTCTTCCTCAAATCGAGTACAATGTGGTATCATCGCTCGCTCGCATTTAACAACGAACTCATCAGCATTGGTCGCCCTTCCGACGCCAATTGCTCAGGATGCTTCATGGGCTGATCGCCCGCAACAACAAGACTCCCCCAGTACTCCCCAACAACAAGTCACTCCCCAACAACAAGTCACTCCCCAACAACAACAACAATAAGAAGAGGAAGACTTTGAGGCCCAGGCAACCCCGTATCCAAAGGCGTCGCCAGCATTTCGCAGGCTTCGCAAAGGTCAAAGGCCTCAAGTACCTCTCTCGAGCGTTCCATAAGGAGAAGTGCACCACCAACCTGTTGCACGTCAAGTGTTTTCAGAAGCCACTCCAACTGTGAATGTCTCTAAGTCTGAAGCCAAAGCTGCTGAAGACAATCCGGCTGCATCAGCTGCAGACACCCAAGAAGAAGAAGAACGTGTCCCTACACCCCCAGTAATTGAAGAAGTTATCCCGATATCAACGTGCAAGGTGCCCGACCCTCCAGCTCCTCAAGTGGAGGTTGAAAACATTGAGGCTGCCACCTCCAACGCCAATGAAGCCAATGACGTGGTCATGGCTGAAACAAATGTGGAGCCTGCACCAACAGCTCCTGAAGCCAATGAAGGAACTGTGCCTGAAGCCACTGAGTCAACTGCTCCCGAAGCATCTGCTGAGCAGCCTGAAGCCTCGATTCGCCCATCGCTCCATTCCGCCACCAAGGCCCTACACAATCGAGCAAGCATACAACTATGGCGAGCTAGTCACGATAAGATGGCCTGCTCGTCCCTCCGCCTCATGCCTCGGGTCCTCGCCTCGACTATCATATTGAGCATAGGCCTCGTGTCCGAAGCCGAAGCCAAGATCGCCAAGGTTTCGTGCACCGCCACCTCAACAGTTCTTTCAATGCAAATGGCTTCAAAGCCCACAACACTTTCTTTGACAAAGGCAAAGAACCCCTACACAAGGCCAAGGATCTCATCTCGACCGCTTCGGAGCTATCAAGAAGAAGCTATTATTCATGCGTTTCAAGATGATCAAGGGCGATTTTCCCTCATATGCGCCTTTGACATCAAGCCATTGCGGATCGCCGTGATTAGAAGAAGCACTTGATTGCTTTCATGATGCAGTCCGCTTGGTTTCACATGCATAAAGAACTCTGGAATGAAGAATTAGTGCTTCAATTCTATGCTACCCTCCACATCCGCGGCTACAACAGAGATACGAAGAGATGGGTTCTCGAGTGGATGACAGGAAATGTTCATCATGAAGCCAAAGCTCTTGACATCATTGAGCTCACAGGCCTACCCACTCCCGGAGAGCTGTTTGAACCTGGATGTCAACTCCACCGCGATACACTGGAGAGCATATTTCATAAGCCAGAACCCGACATGAGTCAGATGCAGAGCATGATGAAGCCACTCCCACATGACGCTGAATACCCTCAGCACTTCTTTGTTGATGACCTTGAGTATCTTCCTCGCACGATATATCACATCATCAGGCGAACTCTATGGCCTATCAAAGGGCATTCATTGTCTGCAAAGCTTGAAGGAGCAATGAAGACATTGGTCTTCTACATCCTCAATGGTATCAGCTTCAACACGCAAGAATTCTTCATCCGACAACCCGGCTGCGTCTGGATCTGATCTGTTGGTCCGAAGTTCTATGCTCCATGGGTCATGTGCCTCATCAAGATGCACTCTGCTATCAACTATCAACCCTCTGCTCACAATCATCTGATCTTCCTACCAGAGGTTGATATGTCTGTTGAAGCCATATACCCTGAGCCTGCCAAAATGCCACTACGTCTTCAGAACGCAGATCACCACAGCTTCTCTCAACCCATGGAAGGCGTCCAAGCGGTATCTCGTGTCTATCCCCTGGCTGGGAACACACGTCCGCCTCATCGCGGCGCCGGATGAAGCCATCGAGAGCATAATTGGCCAAAGGCCTCTAAGCGCTCTCGAGTCCTCAATGATCGAGAACTTCTTGTGGCGCTGCATCAAAAGCAAGATAAGCATCACTCCCGCTCAAGCGCCAAATGCAAAGCCTCTTGGTGGACGTCAATCGCATTCAAAACCTTGCCACCAAGAATGCTTTTGTCACTCACGAGACCTGTCGGCGATCATGGAAGAGTTTGACCCTGCTCAGTGCTGAAGCAGATCTTCAAGACAATGGCTTCACTGAACGCTTCAAGTTTGGCTCCACTCCTCCACGGAATGCAGTCCTATGACGAACTCCATCACTTGAAGACTCTGACTATTCTTCCTCCGCGGCAACTGTCAATGCCAGAGTGATCGATGATGAAGGCAATGCTACTTCACCGCTTCTACTGCAGACGAATCAACATCAAGGCCAAGCTCGCTCGCACCGCCAACCAACAACGACAACCTGCTACATCATCTTCTTGAAGAGGACGAGTAGATGCTCTATGTCTTCAAACCTTTTGGTCCTTACTGACAAAAGGGGGAGAAGCATATGAGTTTGATAGTCTTCAAGCGGGTTCATAAGGGCGGTTGCATAATATTTTGCCTAGTGTTTACAACTCTTGCTTTTGATACATTTGGTTCTTTATTTGCTTTACTCTGGTGCGATGATAAATTCCGCATGTGCGATGATAACTTCCGCACTTAGATCATTCTGCAGACATCCATTTTTCATTATGCATGTCATTCTCTTAGCTATATCATTTCATGCATGATGAATTATCTTCATAAGTTGAAGAGGATCTCCACAAGTACAACCTGCCATGTGCATTTGCATTCCAAAAGCAAACTACTTATATGCACATCTTCGTGGGGAGCCTTTGCCACTTATGAAGACAATTCCTATCCTTTACAATTTCACATATTTTATTCCGTTGAAAACTTCAACCAGCTTTGTCATCAATCACCAAAAAGGGGAGATTGTAAGTGCATCTAGTGCCACCCCTAGTTGGTTTTGGAGTATTGACGACAAATGTGGTTGAGGGACTAATGCGTTTGTGAGAATTGCAGGATAACGCAGGTAGTGTCCCTCATTGATTCGGTTTACCTACCGGAGACGACCCCTAAAATGTATGAAGACATTGACGACAATGGTGGTATGTGAAGATATTCACATTGAAGACTATGACATGAGAAGACATTGAGTGAAGACTATGGAGCCTTGAAGACTGTCGTTGTTTCCTTTTCTTCTTTGTTGAGTCGTAGGAACCACCGCATCGTTAAGTGGGGTCCAAGTGATCATAGTCGAATGATCAAGTGATGCTCAACCCAAATCCTATGTCTTCGAGCAAAGACAATGAGAGCAAAACTTATCCAGAGCTGGATGAGTCAGCTTTGCTTGTAGCCCAAGTAAAGTTGTCGTGTGTGTTTGAAATCTGACCGTTGGAACACGTGTCAGTTCCTTAGTGACCCAGGGTCATTTCGGACATAACAGGTCGGGTTTCCTAGTGGATATAAATAGCCAACCCCCTACACCATAAATTGGTGGCTGCTCAGAGTTAGTGCACGGCTTTTGTCGTTTGAGAGCAACCCACCTCAAAGCCTTTGAGAGAGAGAAATCCTTGCGAGGACAAAGCCCAAACACCCAGAGCCAAAGAGTGTTAGGCATCATCAAGTCTTTACGTCTCAGGTGACCAAGACTTATTACACTTGAGGAATGTGAATCCTCCGGCCCGGCTTAGGCGTCGCGCTCGAGCATCCAAGAGTCATTGTGGATTGCCGGTGAACGAAGTCTGTGAAGGTTCGGAAGTCTACCTTGAAGACTTACCAGAGTGATTGGGCGAGGACTGTGTCCTTAGCTCAAGGGGAATAAGGTGAAGACGCGGTCTTACGAGTTGAATCTCAGCCTCCCTAACGGATGTACAGTTGTCACAAAGAATCGAACTGGTCCAACAAATCCTGTGTCTTCAACAAGTGACTGGTTCTGTCCCTTCCCTCCTTTACTTTGAGTTTGTCTTCGTGAAGTCATTGCATATTTGTCTTATCTGTTTAACTTCATCGCTTGACTACTATGGTTGTTTGGCTTCATACTATCTTCCATCCTGATCCTTACTACCTAGCTGCCATTAGTCTTTGTACGTTCACATTATTGCCTACTTGACTATGGCTTGCTTGTTGTAGTTTATCTTCCGCTGCATATCAATTAGGTCATTTCTAGTGTTTGTCTTTGAAACATCCGTGTTTCGAAGACTTTCCTAAAAATCGCCTATTCACCCCCCTCTTGTCGATAACTAGCACTTTCATAAACAGGACCAATTTTGCCATGTTTTCTGCTTGTATGTGTGTGGTTGAACTATTTAGCTCTTGAGTGAAGTTCAAACTTCCTATGTGTGAAGGTCGAATTAATTTCAGTTTTGTACATATGAGGTTGAGCCAGTTTTTTAGGCTACCGAAACCAATCATTTGATAGGGAATTCAAAAGAACAGTATATATGAGCATACGTGAAGTTCAAGTTCTTGGTGCAGGAAAGTAGACATCCTATTTTACACTCTTCTATATTTTCGGTCACAAAAACATTAGGAAGAAAATGTTGAATCGAGAAGTTCACACACTACTGTCTCAAACGTTCAGACGTTCTTTTCCGTACGCAAAAATCGAATATAGGTTAATTCCCCATGAAATTCGCTTTGTTGCTTTTCTTCCTCGCCCACCTATGTTATGCAAAAAATAGTTCAATTTTGCTAATTCGTCCATTTTTTATTAGATAAATTTTGTAGTTCATTTTGCTGATTCCTACTGAATATATTTTCTTTTGGTTTGTTGTAGCAGATCAAGCTAAATTCGACAGAAAAAATTCAGTTCACCTTTGTGTGTTTTTTCAGATCATCTTACATGTCAAGCACCAAACCGACGCGACTTCTGCTACTGGTGCTAGTGTGGATGTTTAGCAAGTTCAACTACCAGTGTACGCCGAGTTCAGGTACATTGTCGTGGACGACCAAGTTCAGGGATGCCTCTGTGCCTAACGCAAGTTGACGCACTTTAACCAGTTCTTTGTAATAGTCCTATTTATTGCTTCGATCTTGTACAGCAAGCTGAGAACATATCTATTGATCTGACATGTTAATTAGGGAACTAGTTTTCTCTCGTTCTTCTAGGATTCGTCGCCACATGATTTAAGCTTGGGCGGTGGGTAGCACATAAAATGCATGCCCGCCATATGTTCGCTATATTGCTGCAGTAGGATTCTAGATTTTTCGTTCTACCTTGGATGCACTGAATACCTGACATGTTGTGAAACAATTAAGTATGGAATTCTGAGGCTGTATGATCTATTAACAACATGATTTGCATTTTTTCCATCCTTACTGGATGTTGAGCATGGATAGATTATATTTGGCATTAGCACCATCGGCGTGTATGCAAAATCCTCTTTTTCTCAATTATGGTTAATGCCATTGTATGATACATAGAAATTGAGATATGAGGGTGTAGCGACCCAACCTCAGATGGTCAAGTCTTTGTGCTTCAAAGGTCATCCTCGGATCAAGAATGTCGACACACAAGATCAAGGATTTATAACAGAGTAGCAATCACACACTCATTACATCGAATATCTCAAAAAGAGAATTTGTTACAATAATATGGCTTAAGGCCATCTAATGCGATAACAACGGAAGGCTTGGAAGATAAAGTGAGTCCATCAACTCCAACGACATAACTGAGCTGCACGGCAACGACCTAACGAACCTTACTCCTCGTTCAAAAGTCCGCAACATAATACGTTGTACTGAAAACGGTCAAGACATGGAATATGCTGACAATATAACACAATAGAGCAAGAAAAGGATAATACTATCACTACATGCATATTTGGCTGGTGGAAAGCTCTATGGTTATAGTTTTGCGAAAAGCCAATTTTTCCCTACAACAAAGGAATATATTTTAATTTAACTATCATGGTGGTTGAAACATCATTGAGAAGGTAACCCCAAATCAATCCCAATTAAAGTAGTTAACAACCCAACAATATTAATTAAGAGTGATGAGATACATGTGATAATCCAAACACTAGATACTCAAGATTTGTCCATAACCGGGGACACGACTAACCATGATTAGGTTGTACACTCTGCAGAGGTTTGCGCACTTTTCCCCACAAGACTCGATCTCCTCCGTTGGATTTCTTGCACTACATGGTGTTTGAGAAACGGACGACCGAGACATAGTCTTTCAGAAACATTGACTCCCTACTCCGGGTAGACCATACCAAACCTACAAAACCCACTACCTGCTGATCTACCTCTTCAAGAGCTTCACGTATCTTACTCAACTATGCTAGAGCCCATAATAGCTTGTGGCTGCACACGGAAGTTTCTAGCATGAATCATCTCAGTTCCCTTTAAGCCTGGGTGGCCACGGGTACCCCAGGATTTCCAAAAAAATCTGAGACAACCGGGTTCCCCGTGTGCCTCAATCCACCCAGATGTTAATTTAAGTTGCCACCTTAAGTTGAACCATTAATTAACAATCTCACATCTATCATGGATTCACTCAAACCCAAACCACGTCTACGAGCATAGCATAGCAATATAAGAACTCGTAGAAGTAACTCCCAAGGGTTTGATAGTAACATGGCAATAGGTTCTACCTCAACAACTACTTCCCAACCCACAAGTTAATGACATCATAATCATGCAATGTTTGAGGATTGAACTAATGCATAAAAACTGGGTATGAAAAGAGTATGATCAATGTGTTACTTGCCTTGTCGACGATCCGCGAATCCTAGAGACTCAGAGTAACACGCTCGCACCGGGAATTCTATCGCAAACAAACAATAACATACATAAGAAACAAGCAAAGATGCACAAGCAAAACTTCAGATAAAAGAGGTTGACCAGAAAGTTCAACTTAAGAACTCCGGTTCGCAAAAAGAATCAACTCAAACGGAGCAACGAAACTCGAATGGCGAAAGAAACAAGATTCATTTACTAATCTGAACTAAGGTCAAATTTTACAGTACCAAAATCTTGTTTAAGTTGATTAAATAGAAAGAGGGTCTCGAGATGAAACTCTAGGCGTTTGAATCACCTGATTCTGACTAACGAGCGAAAAGATAAACAGAAACTAAGATCGGATCAGAAATTGCGATCGAAAATAATCGCAGATAAATCCGATAAAAATCGATTTAATGCACTCAACGAATCTAGCTGCTCATTATCTGTAACTAACGGGAGAAAACCGTTCGTTAAAACAAATGTACGGACGAACGTCCGCTAATTAGAAGAACCGGGAAAAACCGGTGAACCGATCTAGAAAAACAAACAAACTAGGGTTTCTAAAAACTGGTGGCGATTCCCGGCCTCTGGGCGAGGGGCTCGAACGGCGGGGTTGGGCGGCGGGCGGGCGGCGCGACGCAGCGGGCGGCGGCTTGGGCGGCGGTGGTGGTGTGGTGGTGGGGGTCGGGAGGAGTATATAAGGAGGGGGGGCGGCGGCTTGGAGGAGGGGCCAAGGCGGTGGCGGTGGTGGAGTCTGGCTTGGACTCCGGTCCGAGCGGCGGCGGGGCAGCGCACGCGCGCGGGGGCGGTGGCGGCTTGGGCCGGCATTGCTCGGCTAGGCCTTAGGCCCAGTCGGGCGCGGGGATATATATATATAAATATAAATAAATAAATAAATAAATAAATATATATATATTAAATAATTTCACCGACTGAAATAAAATAAAAATCTAAAAATGCCAAAACAATTTTTCACCGTCTAAATGGAATATTTGGAACGAGATGAACATTTTCTTGGCCCTAAAATGCAATTTTGAAAACGTGCAATTTTTCTAATGCAAATAAAATCCAAATAAACTCAAATAAAATCAAATAAATGATTTTAACATTTTTCCTCCAATATTTCAATTGTTTTGGAGAAGTCATATTATCTCCTCTCATATATTTTCAATATGAAATATTTTACAGAGAGAAAAATAATTAAAATCAAAAATCCTTGTTTCACTATTTGATAGGAATCAAATATGAAAACCGGGAAATCCCCAACTCTCTCAGAGGGTCCTTGAGTTACTTAGGATTTTGAGGATTGCAATAAAATATGATGTGCAAGAATGACCTATGTATAACATTCCAAATTGAAAATTTGCGATGTTACAAACCTACCCCCCTTAAGATGAATTTCGCCCTCGAGATTCGGGTTGGCTAGAGAATAGGTGTGTGTGGTCCTTGCGAAGATCATGCTCTCATTCCCAGGTGGCTTCATTCTCGGTATGGTGGCTCCACTGAACTTTGCAAAACTTAATAACCTTGCTGCGGGTGACTCAGCTGGCAAACTCAAGAATCTTAACTGGCTTCTCCTCACAAGTCAAATCACTGTCCAACTGAATCTCCTCCAAGGGTACTATATCCCTTAACGGTATATCGGCCATCACAGCATGACACTTCTTCAACTGTGAAACGTGGAATACATTGTGAACTCCTGACAATCCCTCTGGTAATTCCAGCTTGTAGGCAACTTCTCCCATCCGTTCCAAAACACGATACAGTCCTACAAATCTCGGGGCTAATTTTCCCTTATCTCCAAAATGTTTCACTCCTCGCAAGGGTGATACTCGCAGATATGCTCAATCTCCAATTTCATAGGTTACCTCCTTGCGTTCCGAGTCTGCATAACTCTTCTGCCTGGACTGAGCAATCTTCATTCTATCACGAATCAGCTTAACCTTCTCCTCAGACTCCTTGATCAAGTCTGGTCCAAACAGCTGTCGGTCTCCTACCTCATCCCACGTCAACGACGTTCTGCACCTCCGCATACATGGCTTCGAACGGTGCCATCTTCAAACTGGCTTGGTAGCTATTGTTGTACGAGAACTCTGCGTAAGGCAAATTGTCATCCCAACTAGATCCATAATCTAGCGCACAGGCTCTCAACATATCTTCCAAAGATCTCGGTTGACTCTCTCGGTCCGTCCATCCGCTTCACGGGTGGAATGTTGTCTTGAACTCCAATCTGCACTCCAAGGTCCGTGTGTAATCGATGCCAAATCTTCAAGTAAACTGTGTTCCTCTTCTCGATACAATGGTCCTCGGAACTCCATGCAGACATACAATCCTGGACATATATATCTTGGCCAACTTCGCACTTGTACAGGTGGTTTTTACTGGGATAAAGTGAGCCACTTTGGTCAAGCGATCAACTACTACCCATATTGAATCCTATCCTGCTTTGGTCCTAAGTAGTCCGGTGATAAAGTCCATGCCAAGTTTATCCCACTTCCATTCGGGTATCGGCATAGGTCGTAATGATCCCGGCTTCACGATGCTCTGCCTTTCACTTTCGTGACATACATCACATACGGCTACATACTCGGCAATATCCTTCTTCATACCAGTCCACTAGAAACGTTCCTTCAAATCCAAATACATCTTGGTGTTTCCGGGGTGTATCGAGTACGGTGAGTCATGAGCCTCCTGAAGTATTAATTTCCTGATCTCTGGGTTATTGGGCACATAAAATCGGTCCTCAAACCATAAGCTATCGTGCTCATCCTCGCGAAAACATTTGGCCTTTCCTTTGCTCATCTTCTCCTTTATCTCGGCAATCTCTTTGTCATCCTTCTGAGCTTCTTGAATCTTGTCCAACAATGTCGACTGAACCTCCATTGTCGCAAACGAAACCTCTTGGAACAATCTCCAACCGAAGTTCCATGATATCCTCGGCTAACTCCTTCGGCAATCCCTTACTTTCAAGGATATTGGCATAACTCTTCCGGCTCAAAGCGTGTGCTACGACATTGGCCTTTCCGGGATGATAGTGTAGCTTAATATCGTAATCCTTTATAAGCTCCAACCATCTCCTCTGCCTAATGTTCAGTTCCTTGTGGGTGAAAATGTACTTCAAGCTCTTATGATCCGTGTACACATCACAACGGTTTCCAATAAGATAATGTCTCCAAGTCTTCAAAGCATGCACTATGGTTGCTAGCTCCAAATCATGCGTGGCATAGTTCAACTCATGGGGTTTTAGTTGCCGTGAGGCATACGAAACAACTCTTCCGTCCTGCATAAGCACACAACCAAGTCCTAAACGAGAGGCGTCGCAATATACTTGAAACTCCTTATGTATATCTGGCAGTGTTAGCACTGGAGCTGTAGTCAAACGTTTCTTCAACTCCTGAAAACTTGCCTCGCAATCTTCTGTCCATTTAAACTTAGTATCCTTCTTCAATAATTCAGTCATTGGCTTTGCAATCTTGGAAAAATTCTCAATGAATCTCCGATAGTACCCTACGAGTCCAAGGAAATCATGGATCTCGCTAATCAAGTGGGTGCCAACCATTCAAGGATCGATCGAACCTTGCCGGGTCTACTATTATACCTTCTCCCGATATAACATGCCCAAGGAATCCAACTTCCTTCAACCAAAACTCGCACTTGCTGAACTTGGCGATAATCGGTGTTCCCTGAGTCTCTCGAGAACTAAACGCAAATGCTCCTTGTGCTCCTCTTCATTCTTCGAGTATACCATAATATCATCGATAAACACCACAACAAACTTGTCCAAATAATCCATGAACACCTTGTTCATCATGCTCATGAAATAGGCAGGGGCATTAGTCAGTCCAAACGACATGACCGTATACTCGTATAATCCATACCGCATGGTGAACACTGTCTTCGGTATATCCTTCTCTCAGATCTTCAACTGGTGGTATCCTGATCATAAATCAATCTTCAAAAACACCTTAGCTCCTTGCAGCTGATCAAACAGATCATTGATCATCGGCAGTGGGTACTTGTTCTTAATCGTTACCTCATTCAAGGCTCGATAATCAACAACCATCCTTAGGGATTTATCCTTCTTCTCGACCAAAAGTACTGGAGCTCCCCAAGGTGATGAACTCCTTAGAATGTAACCTTTCTCCAATAACTCCTTGATCTGTTTCTTAGTTTCCTCCAGATCATTTGCGGGCATCCGATAGGGTCTCTTGGATATTAACCCTGTACCTGGTAATAGCTCTATCAAAAACTCGATGTCTCGATCCGGTGGCATGTCTGGTAACTCTTCTGGGAAAACATCCGGGAAATCCTTCACTACAGGCACTTCCTCCTGCACAACTCCTGTGAGGGTATTCACTTGGCTCCTCCTAGGCACATGCCTAGATACATACTTAATCCTTTTTCCTCCGGGGTGGTGAGATAAATCGACTTACTCACACAGTCAATGCTTCCTCCATACTTTGACATCCAGTCCATACCTAATATCACATCCAATCCTTGTGACTCCAAGATAATTAGGTTAGACGGAAAAACATGGGTACCAATGGTTAGGGGTATCTTGTTGCACCATTGGCTAGCCATATACTCTGCTCCAGGCGAGATCACTAGCAGAGGGGTCCGAAGGGTTTGGGTTGGTAGTTTAAACTTATCCACGAATCCCCTTGATATATATGAATGCGATGCACCAGTATCGGAAAGAACAAGAGCGGTAAATGACTTAACCAAAAACTTACCTATTACTGCGTCCATTTGCTCTTCAACCTACTCGACATTAACGTGGTTCACTTGTCCTTTGTTGAATGGATTAGGCTTCTTCCCAAAGACTCCCATTTCCATTTCCATTCCTTCCTTCGTGGCAATCATTGGCATAGAGCCCTGTCTTCCCGCACTTAAAGCAAGTAACTTGACTTAGGTCTCTTTTGGCGGGTGTGGCTGGATTGGAGCGGTTCTGATTGTTATTAGCTCCGTTCCCATTTCCATTCTGAGGACCATTGTCAATGCGTGAGGTCGAGCCCCCCTCTACGTTGCGCATGGGCCTCCTTTTATATGCTAAAGGGGTCTCCGACAGGTGGCAACGTAGACAAGGGTAAAAATGGAAAAGGAGTGGTTGGTACAGCTACTTGTACATGTATCATACCTAACTCGACGGCAGGGGGGACAAAGGCATTAAATGCCCGCTCACGCCGCCCTAACGGTGCAGAAAGGGACCGTCGGGGCGCCACCGCTTGCCACGATGGCAATCTTGTCGGCGCCGCTTGCCGTGCACCGGGTTCACCGCCTGACGGCCTCTTGCCATCTTGGCGCTCGAAATGTCCTGTATGCACGTTAGTGGATGTGCTGGAGCGCAGGTACAAAGTGGTGGTCTGCCGCGGCAAGCGCCTTGTCGCGGTTGTTGTCTTGTCGCGTCCTAAGCTTGTCGCTCACTGGCCTTCCCGCAAGCTCCTCTTGCCGGGGCCTTATCTCTTGGGTGGCCTTCCCGGCAAGCTTCTCTTGCCGGGGCCTTGTCTCCTAGGTTTGAATACTTTGTTCTTGAATGGCTCCAAAGGAACCACGGAGGACCTTGGCGGTCACCCGGTAAGCCCCGGCCATGAGGGCTACAACTGCCCTGCACAAGTTCGGGATACTAGGGTACCCTACTCTAGTACACCGACAGAGCCCCTGCCTGGGCCACGACGGTGCCGAAGCTGGGCCAGCCCAACAGGCATCGGGCATCGGCACGCGCAGCCCCCAGTAAGTATATGGTTTACTTCCTCGCTGTTAGGCGTGCATGGGTGCCCTTTCTTTGCCGATACACGACTACTGATTTGTGTAGGAGCAGCAGCCTTACCAGAGTGCCACAAGCCGCCTCCCGACACGCCTTCCGCTTCGACTACACCGCCAAGGGAGGATTCCCGGCAAGGGAGCGTTCTCCGGCAAGGGGACTTCTCCGCAAAGGGGCAGTTCTCCGGCAAGGGACACGCACCAGCGATCCCCCGGTGGTGGAGACCATGACTGCAGACCCTAGCACAGTAATCCTCTTGCTGAAAAACTTTCCTTGTGTTCTTCTTCTTCCGATCTTCTTTTTGAATATTTGCTTGACTTTTCTTCATTTTCCGGTTGCCGATCCATTCGCCATAGAGCCAATGGAGACCGAGGGCCGCGGGCGAGGAGGACGCGGAATCTTGATGACGCCACTGCCATCGGAGAAGAAGTCGGCACCGACGAGCCCGGCCGCGAAGAGGCCGCCAAAGCTGCCGCCACGAAGCCGGGCGAGGGGTCCGGCGATCGTGACCGACGGCCCCGAGGTCAGGAGCGCCAGCGCCACGCCGACCGCCGATCCTCGGTAGCTGCGCAAAGCATCCTTTGCTTCCTTCAGAGCCCCTGAGGTCGGGCGAGATTAGGCCGCCCGCTTTCACTTTTTCTTGCCGCTGCTGGTCATGTAACGAGAAAAAACAATTAGAGCTGCGACAAGCTGTCTAGTAATATAACACTATTACTGGTAGCAATTGCTATGTTATTTCCTATACTAGATTCCTTCCTTTGTATGTTTTTGCCCTCACGCTTTTAGGGAACTTGTCAAGATAGCACTGGGTCATGAGCGCTTGAGTGCGGGACGTCAGCAGCCTGTTGGCGGTGCCGCTACCGACAAGAAACCTTGTCGCAACTAGTCGCAGCTCACTTAAGTTGTTGAGCGGACTCGAAACAAAGTAAGGGCGCAACTAGCTACGAGTTGGTTCCTCCGCGCACAGGTTTTCCATACAAAGTACGGTCGTTCGAGGAAGATAACTTAAAATTTTTAAAACTGATTGCTCAAACTTTGGCAACTTAGCTTTTCTGTCGTTTGCTTCCCGGTAAGGCTAGGCTTCCTTGAGCGACGCTTGGCCCACACCATTATCTTCTCCTTTCCCCGGCAAACTTGTGGGCGAGGGAACCTTCCTTTCTTTGAGAAAGAGAAAGAAGAGAAAATAAAGATATGGAGCCTTATGGCTCGTTATTGCTTACCGGGGGTAGGTGCTGCACAAAGTGTCAGATAACGCATGCAAATAGAAGTAGAAAGCATGAAATCAACAAGATGTGCGAAGCACATGCGCTTCACTTATGCACGGGTCTCGCGCCGGCTTTGTACAAAGGATTACATGCAACATCGGCAAGACTTGTACAAAAGGTGGTTGCCGGAACAGGTTCCGGCAACCGCGCCCTACGGGTAAAACTTACGGAGATGCCCAATGTTCCAGGAGTTGCTCACCGGAAGGCCATCTTCGGTCTCAAGGCGGACAGCGCCAGGCCTAGTGACTCGTTTCACCCGGTAAGGGCCTTCCCACTTCAAGGCCAACTTGTTGGAATTCTTGGCGGACTGAATGCGCCAAGAACAAGGTCTCCTTCCTCGAGACTTGGCATTAACTTTGCGGGTTATGGTAGCGGCGCAAGAAAGCTTCTTTGGTATCGAGCAGATCAGACAGAGCTCAAGACGATCCTCCTCAAGGAGCAGCGTCATCTTGTCGCAACTGCTCTTGCTCAAGCTCATCATAAGCGAGCACTCGAGGTGATCTCAGATACGAAGTTCCGTGGGAGAACCGCCTCGCTCCATAGACTAGAGCGAAAGGTGTCTCGCCAATGGCTCGATTTGGCATCGTCTGATCGACCAAAGAACCACCGCACATCTGCCGCTGCGGAACATCCGCTTCCACGGCGAGAACTCGCGGCTCAGCCGAGCTTGACGTTCCCCGCAAGTCTTCCGGAGCAAAACTTGTCGGGAGCGCTCGCTTCAACGGAACAAACCCTAGGGCTTGCCGGAGCAGAATGTTCTCAGACTTGCCGGTGGAGCTCGATGAAAGGCCCTCGACGGTAGCGCAAAGACCAAGAGGTGCGCTTGCCGGAGTGGGCATCGAGCTCTTGCCGGACTTGGAGCGTCGCTTCAACGGAACAAACCCTAGGGCTTACCGGAGCAGATCGCTCCTCGGCATTTGCCGGTGGAGCTCGATGGTGCGTCCTCGATGGTAGCGCAGCACTCAAGAGGTGCGCTTGCCGGAGTGGGCATCGAGAGTTTTGCCGGACTTGGTCTTCTTCTTCGCCGCTTCAAAGATTCTCTCCGGAGTCTCCTCCTTCCTCAAAGACGCGTGCACACTTGTCGGCCAGGGCATATAGCTCACTGACGTCTCTGATCTTTCACATTGCCATCTCCTCCCGCATCCTGCGGTTTCGCACGTTCTGATGGAACACGCTGATTACCACGGCAGGGTGGACATCTGGGATGTTGTGTTGTACGCGGCTGAATCTCTGAATGTACTTGCGCAGGGCTCTCCTTCCTTCCGGGCGCAGCAGATGAAGGTCGCTTTCTTGGCCATGGGGCTGGTGGCGCTGTAAAGGCACCGCAAACTGATGGCATAGATCTGCCCAAGAGGATATGGAGTTGTCCGGCAAGTGCATGAGCCAGGATCTGACATTGGGCTTGAGCACCAGCGGGAAGTAGTTGGCCAGGATCTTGTCGTCTGGCCCCCCCGGCAGCTTACACCGCGATGGTGTAGATGCTGAGGAACTCCGACGGATGCGTCTTGCCGTCGTACTTCTCTGGTACGTCTAGCTCGAAATTCTTCTTGCTGGGCCACTGGACTTGCCGCAGCTCACGAGTGAACGCAGGGCAACCTACCGCGTACGGCAAGTTGCCTGGTTCCCCTAGCGCATGCATGTCGACAGAGGGCCCAGCGCGCTGGTCGGATTGACGCCGCGCTTCTCTTGGCGCTTCGATGCGAGTTCGAGCGTCTTCTTGCTTGTCGTTCGTGAAGAACTTGGCGCTGATCGCGACGAGCTCGTGGATCCGATGATGCGGTGGAGTCGCTGTCGAGGTGGATCCGGCGAGTCGGCGATCTTGGCCTTCGGGGCGGAGAGTGCATGGTGGTTGCACCCCCACCGGTTTCGTCGCCATCGGCTCGTGTTGGCAGTCCTGCCGCGGCAGCGATGCACTCGGCCGCCATGAGCGTCGCTGTTGGCAAAGCCGATGAGACTCTGAATGGTGGCCCTCCATTCATCGACCTTGTCGGCTGTTGGAGGGTAATCCAGGAGCAATTGAGCTCTCGCCAAAGCTTCTGCTGGAGTAGTGGGTGGCAATGGCGAACGGCGCGAGGAGCGGGATATGCTCGGACTTCTAACTATGTTAGAAGGAGCGATCCCGCCCAGCGATCGCGTTTCGCCGCGCCAAAGATGTTGGTGTGCATGCTGGTCTTGAGCATCCCGAGATCCACCAGTTTGATCTTGGTCCAACGAGCGTATGGCGTTGTGAATACCATGACGATGTCGGTCCCGCGCCTCCTGAGACGGGCGCGGTGCATGTACGGACGCCGAGGTCTGCGCAGCCTTGTCCTTGGACTTGGCAGCACAGTGGGCTCTGCCGACGTCCATTCTTCCGCCGGCGTCTACCCCACCACCCGTTTCCTCCGGTGGTGGTGAGTTCGACGCGGACGGAACATCTGCCGCCGAAGCCTTCTTCTTCCGTGGCATGTCGATGAAGATGATGAAGATCTAGCTCGTGTGGAGCCAGATCAGGTTCACACAATCTCGACGCCCCCTACCTGGCGCGCCAAAGATGTCGGGGCAGGCTGATCTGGCCCACGAACACCTATGGGACCGGCGGACCGAGCCCCTTTCGGTTCGGCGGGGGGCGGAGGTCGCACGAAGAGCAGATCGAGGCGAAGCACACGAAGTTGCTTACCCAGCTTCGAGCTCTCGGAGAGATAACACTCCTACCGCTGCATGTCTGGGTGTATTGAGTTCTTGCTCGGAGTGCCGAGTGCTACAAAGACACACAAGCTCGCTTCTTGAGACCGAAGCGTGAGGTCGAGCCCCCTCTACGCTATGCATGGGCCTCCTTTTATATGCTAAAGGGGTCTCCGACAGTGGCAACGTAGACAAGGGTAAAATGGAAAAGGAGTGGTTGGTACAGCTACTTGTACAGTTGTATCATACCTAACTCGACGGCAGAGGACAAAGGCATTAAATGCCCGCTCACGCCGCCTCTAACAAAGGCAGAAAGGGACCGCTGGGGGCGCCACCGCTTGCCACGATGGCAATCTTGTCGGCGCTGCTTGCCATCAGCGCTCGCCGTCAAGACGCCTGACCTCTTGCCTTGGCGCTACCGGAAAGGTCCTGTATGACACGTTAGTGGATGTGCCGGAGCGCAGTGCAGAGTGAGTGGTGGTCTGCCGCGGCAAGCACCTTGCCGCGGTTGTTGTCTTGTCGCGTCCGGAAGCTTGTCGCTCACCGGGACTTCCCGGCAAGCTCCTCTTGCCGGGGCCTTGTCTCTTGGGTGGCCTTCCCGGCAAGCTTCTCTTGCCGGGGCCTTGTCTCCTAGGTTTGAATACTTTGTTCTTGAATGGCTCCAAAGGAACCACGGAGGACCTTGGCGGTCACCCGGTAAGCCCTGCCGCAGAGGGTTGCAACTGCCCGTGCAGAAGTTCGGGATATTAGGGTACCCCTACTCTAGTACACCGACAAAGAGCCTTATCTACCAACTCCTGTTAGTTGTTGAAGGTTTCCACCATCAACTGCATGCTCATCTCATCATTCAACCCTTCCATAAACTTCTCCTGCTTCGCGGCATCTGTGGCCACATCATCAGGGGCATAGCGTGATAGCTTGCTAAAATCATCCACGCATCGAGCCACAAGACGGTTCCTCGGCGTAAGTTGCGGAACTCCCGCTTCTTCATCTGCATAGCTCCGGTTGAGACATGGCCAAAGGAAAGCTTGTCAAACTGGTCCCAAGTGACATTGGCTATAGGAAAAGTAGCCGTGTAATTCTCCCACCATGAGGTTGCTGGTCCATCCAATTGGTGTGCAGCAAAGCGCACCTTCTCAGCATCTGTCCAACCTGTGGTGGTCAACTCCCTTCCAATACGGCGTAGCCAATCATCAGCAACTATTGGCTCGGTGCTACTGGAAAACACCGGCGGCTGTAACCTTAGAAAACGGGCTAGGTTGTCCACTGGCGGCGGGTTATTGTTGTTGTTGTTGTTGTTGCCCTGGTTCTGAACTAGCAATTGCATCAAACCATTCTGCTGCTGGATCAACTGGGTGAGCTCCGGTTGAAAACAAAACTGGTGTCACGTCTCGGAGGCATCTGATGGGTTTAGATGGAAGAGATGTTGGAAATATGCCCTAGAGGCAATAATAAAATGGTTATTATTATATTTCTTAGTTCATTATAATTGTCTATTATTCATGCTATAATTGTGTTATCCGGAAATCGTAATACATGTGTGAATACATAGACCACAACATGTGAGCCTCTAGTTGACTAGCTCGTTGATCAACAGATAGTCATGGTTTCCTGACTATGGACATTGGATGTCATTGATAATGGGATCACATCATTAGGAGAATGATGTGATGGACAAGACCCAATCCTAAGCATAGCACAAAGATCATGTAGTTCGTTTGCTAGAGCTTTTCCAAATGTCAAGTATCATTTCATTAGACCATGAAATTGTGCAACTCCCGGATACCGTAGGAGTGCTTTGGGTGTGCCAAACGTCACAACGTAACTGGGTGGCTATAAAGGTGCACTACGGGTATCTCCGAAAGTGTCTGTTGGGTTGGCACGAATCGAGTCTAGGATTTGTCACTCCGTATGACGGAGAGGTATCTCTGGGCCCACTCAGTAATGCATCATCATAGTGAGCTCAATGTGACCAAGTGGTTGATCACGGGATCATGCATTACGATACGACTAAAGTGACTTGCCGATAACGAGATTGAACAAGGTATTGGGATACCGACGATCGAGTCTCGGGCAAGTAACGTACCGATTGACAAAGGGAATTGTATACGTGATTGATTGAATCCTCGACATCATGGTTCATCCGATGATATCATCGAGGAGCATGTGGGAGCCAACATGGGTATCCAGATCCCGCTGTTGGTTATTGACCGGAGAGTCGTCTCGGTCATGTCTGCGTGTCTCCCGAACCCGTAGGGTCTACACACTTAAGATTCGGTGATGCTAGGGTTGTAGAGATTTTAGTATGCGATAACCCGAAAGTTGTTCGGAGTCCCGGATGAGATCCCGGACGTCACGAGGAGTTCCAGAATGGTCCGGAGGTAAAGACTATATATAGGAAGTCGAGTTTCGGCCATCGGGAAAGTTTCGGGGTCACCGGTATTGTACCGGGACCACCGGAAGGGTCCCGTGGGTCCACCGGGTGGGGCCACCTATCCCGGAGGGCCCCCATGGGCTGAAGTGGGGAAGGGAACCAGCCCCTGGTGGGCTGGTGTGCCCCCCTTGGGCCTCCCCTGCGCCTAGGGTTGGAAACCCTAGGGGTGGGGCGCCCACTTGGCTTGGGGGCAAGCCACCCCTTGGTCACCGAGATTGAATCTCCTAGGGCCGCTTCTGTGGGGGCCTATATATAGTGGGGGAGGGAGGGCAGCCGCACCCTAGCCCCTGGCGCCTCCCTGTCCCCACGCACCACCTCTCCCTCTTGCAGAAGCTTGGCGAAGCCCTGCCGAGATCGCTGCTGCATCCACCACCACGCCGTCGTGCTGCTAGATCTCCATCAACCTCTCCTTCCCCCTTGCTAGATCAAGAAGGAGGAGACGTCTTCCCAACCGTACGTGTGTTGAACACGGAGGTGCCGTCTGCTCAACGCTTCGGTCATCGGTGATTTGGATCACGGCAGTACGACTCCATTAACCCCGTTCTCTTGAACGCTTCCGCTCATGATCTACAAGGGTATGTAGATGCACTCCTTTTCCCCTCGTTGCTAGATAACTCCATAGATTGATCTTGGTGATGCGTAGAAAATTTTAAAATTCTGCTACGATCGCCAACAGTGGCATCATGAGCTAGGTCTATGCGTAGTTACTATGCACGGATAGAACACAAAGCAGTTGTGGGTGTAGATGTTGTCAATTTTCCCAATTTGATTATATGAACTTAATTATCATGAACTTAGTCTAAAAATCTTTACAATATGTCTTGTAGATCAAATGGCCCACGCTAATGTTGCCCTCAACTTCAACGCGTTCCTAGAGAAAACCAAGCTGAAAGATGATGGCAGCAACTATACGGACTGGGTACGGAACCTGAGGATCATCATCATAGCTGCCAACAAAGATTATATCCTAGAAGCACCGCTAGGTGAAGCACCCATCCCAGAGAACGAAGACGTTATGAACGCTTGGCAGTCTTGTGCTGATGATTACTCCCTCGCTCTGGCAAAGATGCTTTACAACTTAGAACCGGGCTCCAAAAGCGTTTTGAGCAACATGGAGCATATGAGATGTTCAAGAGATGAAAATGGTTTTCCAAGCTCATGCCCGGTCGAGAGATATGAACTCTCCGACAAGTTCTTCAAATTGTAAGATGGAGGAAAATAGTTCTCACAAGAAGCACATACTCAAAATGTCCAGGTTGCACAACCGCTTGACTCACCGGGAGTTAATCTCCTGGATGACGCGGTCATCGACAGGATCCTTGGCCGCTTCCACCGAGCTACAAGAGCTTTGTGATGAACTTCAATATGCAGGGGATGGAAAAGACCATTCCCGAGGTATATTCAATGCTGAAATCGGCGGAGGTGGAGATTAAAAAGGAACATCAAGTGTTGATGGTGAATAAAACCACTAAGTTTAAGAAAGGCAAGGGTAAGAAGAACTTCAAGAAGGACGGCAAGGGAGTTGCCGCTACCGATAAGCCGATGTCGGGAAGAAGCCAAAGAATGGACCCAAGCACGAGACCTGAGTGCTTTTATTGCAAGGGAAGTGGTCACTCGAAGCGGAACTGCCCCAAATACTTAGCGGACAAGAAGGCCGGCAACACTAAAGGTATATGTGATATACATGTAATTGATGTGTACCTTACCAGTACTCGTAGTAGCTCCTGGGTATTTGATACCGGTGCCGTTGCTAATATTTGTGACTCAAAACAGGAGCTGCAGAATAAGCGGAGGCTGGCGAAGGACGAGGTGAAGATGCACGTTGGGAATGGTTCCAAGGTTGATGTGATCGCCGTCGGCACGCTGCCTCTACATTTACCTACGGGATTAGTTTTAAACCTCAATAATTGTTATTTAGTGCCAGCTTTGAGCATGAACATTGTATTAGGATCTCGTTTAATTCGAGATGGCTACTCATTTAAATCTGAGAATAATGGTTGTTCTATTTATATGAGAGATATGTTTTATGGTCATGCCCCGCTGGTGAATGGTTTATTCTTAATGAATCTCGAGCGTAATGTTGCACTTGTTCATAGTGTGAATACCAAAAGATGTAAAGTTGATAACGATAGTCCCACATACTTGTGGCAATCGCCGCCTTTGGTCACATTGGTGTCAAGCGCATGAAGAAGCTCCATGCTGATGGACTTTTAGAGTCTCTCGATTATGAATCATTTGACACATGCGAACCATGACTTATGGGCAAAATGACCAAGACTCCGTTCTCCGGAACAATGGAGCGAGCAACCAACTTGTTGGAAATCATACATACTGATGTGTGCGGTCCAATGAGTGTTGAGGCTCGCGGAGGATATCGTTATGTTCTCACTCTCACAGATGACTTGAGTAGATATGGATATGTCTACTTAATGAAACACAAGTCTGAGACCTTTGAAAAGTTCAAGGAATTTCAGAGTGAGGTTGAGAATCAACGTGACAGGAAAATAAAGTTCTTACGATCAGATCGTGGAGGGGAATATTTAAGTCACGAATTTGGTACGCACTTAAGGAAATGTGGAATAGTTTCACGACTCACGCTGCCTGGAACACCTCAGCGAAATGGTGTGTCCGAACGTCGTAATCGCACTCTATTAGATATGGTGCGATCTATGATGTCTCTTACCGATCTACCGCTCTCATTTTGGGGCTATGCTTTAGAGGCAGCCGCATTCACTTTAAAGAGGGCTCCGTCGAAATCCGTTGAGACGACACCATATGAATTATGGTTTGGGAAGAATCCTAAGTCATTGCTTTCTAAAAGTTGGGGATGTGATGCTTATGTCAAGAAACTTCAACCTAAAAAGCTCGAACCCAAGTCGGAAAAATGCGTCTTCATAGGATACCCTAAGGAAACCATTGGGTATAACTTCTACCTCAGATCCAAAGGAAAGATCTTTGTTGCCAAGAACGGGTCCTTTCTGGAGAAAGAGTTTCTCTCGAAAGAAGTAAGTGGGAGGAAAGTAGAGCTTGATGAAGTACTACCTCTTGAAACGGTAAGTAGCGTAGCTCAGGAAGATGTTCCTGTGGTGCCTGCACCGACTAGAGAGGAAGTTAATGATGATGATCAAGGTACTTCGGATCAAGCTCCTACTAAACTTCGTAGGTCCACAAGGAAACGTTCCGCACCAGAGTGGTACGACAACCCTGTCTTGGAAATCATGTTGTTAGACAACGGTGAACCTTCGAACTATGAAGAAGCGATGGTGGACCCAGATTCCGACAAATGGCTAGAAGCCATGAAATCCGAGATAGGATCCATGTATGAAAACGAAGTATGGACTTTGACTGACTTGCCCGATGATCAGCGAGCCATAGAAAATAAATGGATCTTTAAGAAGAAGAGAGACGCGGATTGTAATGTGACCATCTATAAGGCTCGACTTGTCGCTAAGGGTTATCGACAAGTTCAAGGGGTTGACTACGATGAGACTTTCTCACCCGTAGCGAAGTCAAGTCCGTCCGAATCATGTTAGCAATTGCCGCATACTATGATTATGAGATATGGCAAATGGACGTCAAAACGGCATTCCTTAACGGCCATCTTAAGGAAGAACTATATATGATGCAGCCGGAAGGTTTTGTCGATCCTAAGAATGCTAACAAGGTGTGCAAGCTCCAACGCTTAATCTATGGGATGGTACAAGCATCTCGGAGTTGGAACATTCGATTTGATGAGATGATCAAAGCGTTTGGGTTTACACAGACTTATGGAGAAGCCTGTGTTTACAAGAAAGTGAGTGGGAGCTCTGTAGCATTTCTCATATTATATGTGGATGACATACTGTTGATGGGAAATTATATAGAATTCTTGGAAAGCATAAAGGCCTACTTGAACAAGTGTTTTTCAATGAAGGACCTTGGAGAAGCTGCTTATATATTAGGCATCAAGATCTATAGAGATAGATCGAGATGCCTCATTGGTCTTTCACAAAGTACGTGCCTTGACAAGATATTGAAGAAGTTCAATATGGATCAGTCCAAGAAGGGGTTCTTGCTCAGTATTGCAAGGTGTGTGATTGAGCACGGCTCAATGCCCGATCACGGCTGTAAGATAGAGAAAAGATGAGCGCCGTCCCCTATGCCTCGCCATAGGGTCTATCATGCATGCCATGCCGTGCACCGCACTGATGTAAACCTTGCCGTAAGTTTGGTAGGAAGGTGCCAAAGTAACCCGGCATGGAACACCGGACAGCGGTCAAGAATATCCTGAAGTACCGAAAAGGACTAAGGACATGTTTCTCGTTTATGGAGGTGACGAAGAGCTAAATGCGTAAAAGGGTTACGCCGACGCTTAGCTTCGACACGCATCTGGATGACTCTAAGTCACAAACCGGATACGTGTTTATTTTGAATGGTGGGGCAAAGCTGGTGCAGTTGCAAGCAAAGCGCCGTGGACGGGATCTACATGTGAAGCGGAGTACATGGCAGCCTCGGAGGCAGCGCATGAAGCAATCTGGGTGAAGGAGTTCATCACCGACCTAGGAGTCATACCCAATGCGTCGGGGTCGATCACACTCTTCTGTGACAACACTGGAGCTATTGCACTAGCCAAGGAGCCTGTGTTTCACAAGAAGACCAGTGCACATCAAGTTGCCGCTCAACTCCATTCGTGAAAATGTTCAAGATGGAGACATAGATATTTGTAAAGTACATACGGACCTGAATGTAGCAGATCCATTGACTAAACCTCTCCCTAGAGCAAAACATGATCAACACCAGAACTCTATGGGTGTTCAATTCATCACAATGTAACTAGATTAGTGACTCTAGTGCAAGTGGGAGACTGTTGGAAATATGCCCTAGAGGCAATAATAAAATGGTTATTATTATATTTATTTATTCATGATAATTGTCTATTATTCATGCTATAATTGTGTTATCCGGAAATCGTAATACATGTGTGAAATCATAGACCACAACATGTCCCTAGGGAGCCTCTAGTTGACTAGCTCGTTGATCGACAGATAGTCATGGTTTCCTGACTATGGACATTGGATGTCATTGATAATGGGATCACATCATTAGGAGAATGATGTGATGGACAAGACCCAATCCTAAGCATAGGACAAAGATCGTGTAGTTCCTTTGCTAGAGCTTTTCCAAATGTCAAGTATCATTTCCTTAGACCATGAGATTGTGCAACTCCCCGATACCGTAGGAGTGCTTTGGGTGTGCCAAACGTCACAACGTAACTGGGTGGCTAAAAAGGTGCACTACGGGTATCTCCGAAAGTGTTTGTTGGGTTGGCACGAATCGAGACTGGGATTTGTCACTCCGTATGACGGAGAGGTATCTCTGGGCCCACTCGGTAATGCATCATCATAATGAGATCAATGTGACCAAGTGGTTGATCACGGGATCATGCATTATGGTACGAGTAAAGTGACTTGCCGGTAACGAGATTGAACGAGAGGTCACAAAATCTAATGTGTTTGCTGGTGACACAATCTTGTTTTGGAAGGACAATTGGAACACGGATACTCTTCAAGACAGATACCCGACAGCATTTTCTTTTGCTAGAGATCCAGATGTGTCTGTTAGACATTTCCTGTCTTTGGAGAGACTGGGAGAGGTTTTCCACTTGCCCCTATCTTTAGAGGCTAAGCAGCAGGTAATTCAAATACAGTCAGAAACCCTTGATATCTCATTGAATGATGTCAGGGATGTGTGGTCTTGTGTTTGGGGAGACGCAAACTTTCGATCTTCCAAATATTATGCCCACTGTTTTAGTCAGGTCCAAGCGGACGAGATCTTTGGCTGGATCTGGAAAACAAAATGCACAATGCAATCGGAAGGTGTTCCTCTGGTTGTTGTTGGTCGACAGATGAATACCGTGAATATGCTTCGGAGAAGACATTTCGTAATCCATAATGACAATTATGCTCGCCTTCTATGTAACCACCACGGAGGAAGACATTGTCCATCTATTCTTCACTTGCCCTTTCAAATGAGATGCTTTGGGCTGCCCTGGGAATACATTGGCCAAATGACACCGATCGATTAAAATGGTGCATGAAGGGAAGAACAGGTGGACAAGGCCAATGTTCTTGGAAGTTTTTGCAGTTGCTACTTGGGGGGTCTGGAAGGAGAGGAATGACAAACACTTCAGAGGGATTCAGCCTTCCTTTGATTCCTGGAGGAACATATTCAAGAAGGACTTTGCTATGCTGGTTCATAGATCAAAGCAGGAGCAGGGCCCCTACATTATTTCAATTGTCAACTTGCTTTGATTTTCTGTTTGTAGGATTGTATAGCTAATCCCCCCCCCCAACCCCCTCTCTCACACCACCATGTGAATTGTACAGTCCTGGACACTCTAACCCCCCCTAACCTTTATTTCTAATATAAAAGGCAGTGAGAGTTACTCACCGTCGTCAGTTCTCAAAAAACAAGATTGAACGAGGTATTGGGATACCGACGATCGAGTCTCGGGCAAGTAACATACTGTAGGACCTTGAAGTATGTCTAGAGGGGGGGTGATTAGACTACTTGACCAATTAAAAACTTAACCTTTTCCCAATTTTTGAGTTTGACAGATTTTAGCTATCTTAGGACAAGTCAAGCAATCATCACACAAATCAAGCAAGCATGCAAAGAGTATATAGGCAGCGGAAATTAAAGCATGCAACTTGCAAGAAAGTAAAGGGAAGGGTTTGGAGGATTCAAACACAAATGGAGACACGGATGTTTTTGGCGTGGTTCCGATAGGTGGTGCTATTGTACCTCCACATTGATGGAGACTTCAACCCACGAAGGGTAACGGTTGCGCGAGTCCACAGAGGGCTCCACCCACGAAGGGTCCACGAAGAAGCAACCTTGTCTATCCCACCATGGCCATCGCCCGCGGAGGACTTGCCTAACTAGCGATAGATCTTCACGAAGTAGGCGATCTCCTTGCCCTTACAAACTCCTTGGTTCAACTCCAGAATCTTGTCGGAGGCTCCCAAGTGACACCTAGCCAATCTAGGAGACACCACTCTCCAAGAAGTAACGAATGGTGTGTTGATGATGAACTCCTTGCTCTTGTGCTTCAAATGATAGTCTCCCCAACACTCAACTCTCTCTCATAGGATTTGGATCTGGTGGAAAGAGGGTTTGAGTGGAAAGCAACTTGGGAAGGCTAGAGATTAAGATTCATATGGTAGGAATGGAATATCTTGGCCTCAACACATGAGTAGGTAGTTCTTTCTCAGAAATGGTAAGTTGGAAGTGTAGGTTCAGTCTGATGGCTCTCTCCACGAATGAAGAGGAGGTGGAGGGGTATATATAGCCTCCACACAAAAATCTAACTGTTACACACAATTTACCAAACTCGGTGAGACCGATTCAACAGACTCGATCGGACCGATTTAGTAAACCTAGTGACCGTTAGTGATTTTCGGTGGGACTGCCATGCAACTCGGTGAGACTGATTCGGTTAGGGTTAGGGCATAATGTAATCTCGGTGAGACCGATTACACAAACTCGGTGAGACCGATTTTGGTAATAAGCTTTCCAGAGAGTTGGTCAGGTAAACTCGGTGGGACCGAGTCGCTCTTTTTGGTGAGACCGAAATGTTACAAAAGGGAAACAGAGAGTTTACATTGCAATCTCGGTGGGACCGATCGCTCACTTCGATTATACCGAAACTTAGGGAAGGGAAACAGAGAGATTACAATCCCATCTCGGTGAGACCGAGATCCCTATCGGTGAGACCGATTTTCCTAGGGTTTGTGGCAGTGGCTAAGACATCTGAACTCGGTGGCGCCGGATAGAAAGAATTGGTAGGGCCGAGTTTGACTTTAGGTTGAGGTCATTTGTGGATTGTGAGAAAGTAGCTGAGGGTTTTGGAGCATATCACTAAGCACATGAAGCAAGAGGCTCATTAAGCAACACCTCATCCCTCCTTGATAGTATTGGCTTTTCCTATAGACTCAATGTGATCTTGGACCACTAAAATGTAAAATGAAGAGTCTTGAGCTTTTGAGCTTGAGCCAATCCTTTGTCCTTAGTATTTTGAGGGATCCACTTTCATCATCCATGCCATGTCGTTCATTGAGCTTTCCTGAAATAATAGTCTTGGAATAGCATTAGCTCAATGAGCTATATGTTGTTATGAATTACCAAAACCACCTAGGGATAGTTGCACTTTCAATCTCCCCCTTTTTGGTAATTGATGACAACATATAGATCAAAGCTTCGACAAATGATAATAATATTGAAAAGCATCGTCACTTTGAGAAGTATGTAATAAGCAAGAGCTCCCCCTAAATTTGTGCATAGTTTAAGATTTGCTTTGGACTGCAAATGCACAAGGAATTAGTCTCATGGGTTACTCTTCCATGTCACATACATCTTGGTGGAGCGCTCAAAATGATAAAGATTGAATACATGCACTCATCACCAAGCAAAGTGAATGATCACATAGGATAGATAAGATAATATCATCAAACATGCATAAGTGTAGCTTATGATCAAACACATGATCATCAATGTCTCACAAGAATAGCATAGTATCTCAAGCAATCAAAAGCAAACAAGTTTGAACCACCAAATCAAGAGAGAACAAAAGCGACACTCTCTCTCTCGAAGCCTATGATCTATACATTTTTCTCCCCCTTTGGCAACAAGTTACCAAAAAGTTCATAGAAAATGCATAGTGCTAGATCGACTCTCAGGCTTGATCTTCAGGTGGTGGTGTAGAGATGGCTCCTTGGATGAAGACTTCAGTTGATGTAGAGGGAGCTGGAGGAGTTGGTGCTGGAGCTGGTTGCACTGGAGCTGTAGGAGCTGTAGCTGGTGTAGATGATGTTGCTCTAGTGTCTGGTACTGGCACTGCATCTGATCTCTGAGCTCTAGGCACTCTGGCAAATACATTGGTGGTAGTCTTGCCCTTCCTCTCCTGCATGTCATCCTGCAGCTGCTCCACAAATCGATCGAACCTCGCCATTTTGACATCTAGATCATAGAATTTTTGTTCCATGATTCTTTCCAAGCTCTCCTGATTTTGAGTGAGGGTGGCCAATCCCTTCTCAATCCTCGAGAGATGATGCTATCAAGTAACCAACCTGCTCCTGCTTGTTCTTCAAGAAATACTCAGATGCCTCCTCTTGAGTTGGCATCTTGGCAGCCTTCTCCTTCCTTGCCTTCTCCTTCTTCTCTTGAGCTTGAACTGATGATGGATCATTCTCATTCATGACAACCTCATTGTCCTCAAAGTCTGGATAAAGTGGAAAATGTTCCTTATCCAATAGATATTTTCCTGTGCCCATCTTTGAGTTAATCAACTCCTAACTGAGGGGCATATCCACAACTCCTCTTATGATCTGCTGCAGTCCTCTTTATGGTTTCGACTATAAGGCTCATGACCTTGAATTTCTCGAGGCACATCAAATAAATGCAACATATTGATTGCATGCCCTCCGATCATGTTGTGGTCACCGACTTAGGCAATAGAGTGTGCCTTAGGATCCAATTGATTGTAGGCAGCCCCGATGTAAGAAAGTGGACTGATCCAAAAGAGAAAGTCTCTAGGGCTTTGTCTGGGATCTCCTTGTACATATGTGCCATGGTATTGTGTCCCGTTTTCTTCTTGGCATATACATCCATGTCATCATCATTTTCCTTTGGGGCATTTATCAGTTTTTCCCACTCCTCAACAGTTGACTGGTACCTTGTACCTTTAGACATCCAAACTATCCTCCCATCTGGATAGAAGTGTGCTTTGGAGTAGAATTGCATGATAAGTTCATCATTCTAGTTGGTGATCTTTTGCCCAACAAAATGTGCAACTCCACAAGCAACAAAATTGTCTTGCACTCCAAGATAGTGCTCTTCATTTTCCTTCATGTAGGTCAAGTCGACCCACCTCATATCACACACAATGGGCTTCTTGTCCAACAAGATTGTCTCATAGAAGTCATGTTGTTCCTTTGTATGGAACCTGTAATCAACAGCAGTCCTTCTCCTTGTGGCATATGGATCTGCCAACCTCCATAGCCTCAACCCTGAATCTTTTCTGATGTTCATGTCCTCAGCCACATGATGGGCATCAGTGTGGTCTGGTATCTTGGACTTGAGCTTCCTCAGAACTTGCCCTTCTTCATCTTCCTCCTCGGCAACCTCAGGCACTGGGCCTTGTTCTTCTCAGCAGCTGGAATACTCCTGGTATTCCTCTTTTGTGCAGACTTGGCCTTGGGGGCAGCTTTGGGTGCTTCCTTAGGCTTAGATGTTGCAGCCCCTGATCTAATAGCATCACCCATAAGCTTTGGTGCCTTGGGTGCTGGTGCAGCAAGCTCTTCTTCCTCTTCCATCATGGAAGGTTGACCAAAAACTCTGGCCATGGTCCTCTTGACCCTTTCCTTCATTTTGTTTCCTTCAGCAGCTAGCTCTTTGGGATCAGGCTTCTCAGGTTGCTGAGTTGAGATTCTGGCTTTGGACATTGGTTGTCTTCCTGCTGGCCTTTTAATCTTCATGCCTGGCTTTGTATGCTTTGCTGAGCCATACTCCTTTTTGAGTACTACTTTCTTGGAGGTAGCCTCGTCTTCTTCTGCTCTATAATCCTCATCTTCACAGTTTGAGGTTCTCTTCTTCCTTTGCCTGGTAGCAGCCTTAAGCAGGTTGCTAGGAGTGCTCCTGCTACCTTCATATGAAGTGTTGGAGGGACTAGTGCCCTCACTCATGTCAATCTGCTCTGCTGACTGCTCGGCTATCACTCCGGGTCGACATGCTGCAAACACCGATCGCTGACCCTCGTGAAGAGTTATAGATGAGATAGAGTGGATGAGCATCACAAAATGCAGTAGATTTTTTTCAAACTCGGTGATACCAAGCAGTTTTGGAACCTAAACCGATGAACTCGTTGACCGAGTCACAGTTCAGTGGCACCGAGACTGCTAGGGTTTCACAAAGTCCTAAAATCGGTCGCACCGATTAGCAATTCTCGGTCAGACCGAGAGTTACTAGTGCAATGGCATAAGCCAAATCGGTGGGACCGAGTTTTTCAACTCGGTGGGTCCGAGATGGTTTCAGCGGAGACCTAACCCTAAATTTTCAAATCTCATCTAATCTACGGATTGCATTGACTGGATAGGAGTGTTTCAATCGTGGCAAGAATCAATAAGAACACAATGTGCTAGGAATCGGACAAGGATAGCACTGTGATCGAGTTCATACCCTAGCTCGGCGATGAACTCGCTACGGCGGCAACGGCGGGGTTGAATTCCGTTGACGGCTGCAGATACCAGCGACATGAGGCGGCTGGCAAAAAGGAGACGATCCGGAGACCTTGCAGGCAGAGCGAGCTATTGCGCGGGCGAAGGGGTTCAAAGAAATTTCCAAAATTTTGCCCGTGACTATATATATAGCCCGACCCTGTCGGTGTGACCGAGTGGAACAACTCGGTGGCACCGAGATGCATAATCGTGTTCACATAAAGCAACTCGGTGTGACCGAAAGGTTCAAATCGGTTGCACCGAGATTGAAAACCTAGATCGACTTAGTGATCTCGGTAGGACCGAAATGGAGGAATCGGTCAGACCGAGAATCACAAAGAAGTTTTGGAAGTTTAAGTCTATGACGAATCGGGGACTCCGAGTGCTCCTCACACAGAGTTGTTCGAATCTGACTTGATCAAATTTTGTGATGTAGCATGAATAGAGTTTGAGACGAGAAAAGCATAGATAGCTAGAGAAGGTTCTTAGGCATTCTTGTCCATCCACTTGGCCAAAAGAAGAAAGAACCAAACAATCAAAACAACAAGTGGATGTCCTTGAATGAGTAAAATATGCACCCACATGCTCACACAAAAGATGGCAAATGAAATATGTGTCAAAGCATGCACAACCAATTCTAGCATCTATCAAACAATTGGCGATGACTAGGTCATCTATATATGAGTATATTGACTTAGGAGTCAAATGATAAACATTTGATCATAGGTCATACTCATCGTTTAAACTCAAGTGGGGTTACCACTTTTACATAATGCATTGATGTGTTCACACCATTATAGTTGCTTTGACTCAATTCTTAGAGTTAAGCTCCACATAGATGTGAGATCCCACCTTAGAGGGATGAACTAATCTTGGGTTTTGTCGATGATGACTTCATGTAGGTGTTGAAGATGTGGATGCTCAATGTTGATGTAGATAAATTGGAGCTATCCTTTGGAGTGAGTTGCACTTTCAACTTGCCTACATGGGTTAGTCCCACAAGGAACAAACAAGAATATCCATAGACATAGAGTGATGCACACACAAGATGATGTCCATGAAATCATTAGGTTACCTTGTCCCTTGCCTTACCAACATGAGGGTTTGTGACTCCTTGAACTAGTGCAAGATGTGGAAGTTGATTGCACTTGTCCTTGCCATAATGATATGTGTGAAGAATGTTGGCAGTCACCCTCAAGAACTCTCTAGTTCTTCTTCTTCGGGATCCACATCATCTTGATGGGAATCCTTGGAGTTGTAGTTGTACTTGATGAAGTAGAACTTGACGTAATCTTGGGAATCCACTTGAACAAGGCCTTAGGTGCTTCTTCAAATGCATCAATCTCTTCTTGAAGCTTGTCCTTGCCTTTGTTCTTGTGGTCTTGTGGTGGAAGATCATCTTGTGCTTGTGTTCCCTTGAAGGAAGTAGGATCATACTTCTCTTGTTGATGAACAAACTTCGTCTTGGGGTATTGATCTTCTTCCCACTCAACTCCATTGGCATTGAACTTTCGCTCAAAACCAACACCTTGATTCTTCCGGTGTCTTCCTTGCTTCATGCATAATTTCCTCGAATTGCTTACTCCCTAAAGGCTCTTGTAACACCTTTCTCTATAATTCCCTTCAATAAGCTATTTTCTTGCTCAAGTGTAACTTGGCTAAGAGAATCATTAGTGGAATCAAAAGAACTACTAGAAGCAACAATATTGACATTATTATTGTTACTACTAGAGGAAGTATCTTTCTTGTACTTGTTACTAGACTTGACTTGAGGCATGTAAGTAGATAAGAGTAAACGCTTGGCAATGTAAGACGAACTTTTCTTACGGAGATCATCATTTATTGCTTTTAAGAATTCATGCTCTTGCTCAAGATTGAGCTTTTCAAAGCGTAACTTCTCATGAGCCCTTAAAAGTTCTCGATGATCTTCGAAGATAGTTTCATGAGCCAACTTAAGAGTGTTTAGTTCTTTAGTTAGAAGCTCAATCTTCTCCTTATCATTGTCATTCATTTTATCTCGATTAGCATGAT
The DNA here is from genome assembly GCA_021605145.1 of Aegilops bicornis. NCBI lineage: Eukaryota > Viridiplantae > Streptophyta > Magnoliopsida > Poales > Poaceae > Aegilops > Aegilops bicornis. The sequence continues at coordinate 367,112,984 of CM038672.1, forward strand.
TAATTGACGTTTCATCATAGTATTCATCACTAGAGTTTTCAACAAGTAAATCATCATCCACAAGCAAGTCATCTTCATCACTATTGAAATAAACATACTAGGGGTGTGTTACCTTAGGACCTTTGGCCATGAAGCATCTTCCAATTCCTTCATTTGGTGATTCAAATATGTCGTAGGAGTTGGTTGACACAAGTGCTAAACCGGCAACACCTTCATCTTGAGTATATTCGGAGTCGGAGTGATAACTTCTCTCGGAGTGTTTGTCCGAGTCGGAGTCGGATACCCATTCACCAACATGAGCTTGATGTCTTCGTTTTGTGTAGCTCCTTGATGACTTGTCCTTCCTTTCCGAATCCTTGCTTCTCCGTGAGGATCTTCGTTCATAACGATCATCTCTACTCCTCCTCTCTCTTGGTGGTGATTCTTCTCTTTTGCTTCTTCTTCTTGGAGAATCTTCTCTTCTTTTGTAGGGTGCCGTACACTCATTGGAATAGTGTCCAGGCCTCCCACGGTTGTAGCAATTGCACTCTCGACTAGAAGATCTTTTGTCATGGTAAGTCCTTGACTTGGAGCTTCTTTCTTTGCTTCTACTCTTATAGAATTTGTTGAAGTTCTTCACCATTAAGCTCAATTCTTCATTGAAGGTTAGTTTCTCACTTGATGATGTGGGGGCTTCACTTGAGGCTTTGTAAGCACCACTTGACTTGTTGTGAAGTTCCTCCTTATCCTTGAGTGACATCTCATGAGCAAAAATTCTTCCAATGACTTCTGTTGGCTTGAGATCTTTGTAGTTTGGCATCATTTGGATCAATGTGCACACGGTATCATACTTTCCATCAAATGCTCTTAGGATCTTCTTGATGATGAATCTGTCGGTCATCTCTTCACCCCCTAAGCCGACAATCTCATTTGTAATAAGAGCAAGCCTAGAGTACATTTCAAATGACACCTTCACCATCCTTCATTTTGAACTTGTCAAGCTGACTTTGGAGCACATCCAACTTGGATTCCTTGACGGCTTCGGTACCTTCATGCATATCAATCAAAGTATCCCAAATTTCTTTTGCATTCTCAAGACGGCTGATTTTGTTGAATTCTTCGAGGCACAATCCGTTGAAGATGATATCACAATCTTGAGCGTTGTATTGCAACATCTTCAATTCTTCCGCATTAGCTTCACAGTTCGGCTCTCTCCCATCAAAGAATTCACCTTGCAAGCCAACACAAATAATTGCCCAAACGGCGGGGTTATGTCCGAGAATATGCATTTTCATCTTATGCTTCCAACTAGCAAACTTAGTACCATCAAAGTAAGGACCTCTACAGTGATAATTTCCCTCGCTAGACGCCATACTCTCCTAGGTTGTGAAACCAAGGCTATGACCACCAAAAGCTATGGAAATCAAAGCAAATGGAGACCAAAGCTCGATACCACTTGTAGGACCTTGAAGTATGTCTAGAGGGGGTGATTAGACTACTTGACCAATTAAAAACTTAACCTTTTCCCAATTTTAGAGTTTGGATGATTTTAGCTATCTTAGGACAAGTCAAGCAATCATCACACAAATCAAGCAAGCATGCAAAGAGTATATAGGCAGCGGAAATTAAAGCATGCAACTTGCAAGAAAGTAAAGGGAAGGGTTTGGAGGATTCAAACGCAAATGGAGACACGGATGTTTTTGGCGTGGTTCCGATAGGGTGGTGCTATCGCACTCCACGTTGATGGAGACTTCAACCCACGAAGGGTAACGATTGCCATGAGTCCATGGAGGGCTCCACCCACGAAGGGTCCACGAAGAAGCAACCTTGTCTATCCCACCATGGCCGTCGCCCACGAAGGACTTGCCTCACTAGCGGTACATCTTCACAAAGTAGGCAATCTCCTTGCCCTTACAAACTCCTTGGTTCAACTCCACAATCTTGTCAGAGGCTCCCAAGTGACACCTAGCCAATCTAGGAGACACCACTCTCCAAGAAGTAACAAATGGTGTGTTGATGATGAACTCCTTGCTCTTGTGCTTCAAATGATAGTCTCCCCAACACTCAACTCTCTCTCATAGGATTTGGATCTGGTGGAAAGAGGGTTTGAGTGGAAAGCAACTTGGGAAGGCTAGAGATCAAGATTCATATGGTAGGAATGGAATATCTTGGCCTCAACACATGAGTAGGTAGTTCTTTCTCGTAAATGGTAAGTTGGAAGTGTAGGTTCGGTCGATGGCTCTCTCCACGAATGAAGAGGAGGTGGAGGGGTATATATAGCATCCACACAAAATCTAACTGTTACACAATAATTTACCAAACTCGGTGAGACCGATTCAACAGACTTCGGTCGGACCGATTTAGTAAACCTAGTGAGCGTGAGTGATTTTCGGGGACTGACATGCAACTCGGTGAGACCGATTCGGTTAGGGTTAGGGCATAACGTAATCTCGGTGAAACTGACATACAAACTCGGTGAGACCGATTTTGGTAATAAGCTTTCCAGAGAGTTGGTCAGGTAAACTCGATGGGACCGATTTGCTCTTTTCGGTGAGACCAAAATGTTACAAAAGGGAAACAGAGAGTTTACATTGCAATCTCGGTGGGACCGAGCGCTCACTTCAAGTTAGACCGAAATGTTACGAAGGGAAACAGAGAGATTATAATCCCAGCTCGGTGAGACCGAGATCCCTATCGGTAGGACCGATTTTCCTAGGGTTTGTGGCGATGGCTATGACTTTTGAAATCGGTGGCGCTGGTAGGAAGAATCGGTGTGACCGATTTTGGCTTAGGGTTTAGGTCATTTGTGGATTGTGAGAAAGTAGCCGAGGGTTTTGGAGCATATCACTAAGCACATGAAGCAAGAGGCTCATTAAGCAACACCTCATCCCTCCTTGATAGTATTGGCTTTCCCTATAGACTCAATGTGATCTTCGACCACTAAAATGTAAAATGAAGAGTCTTGAGCTTTTGAGCTTGAGCCAATCCTTTGTCCTTAGTATTTTGAGGGATCCACTTTCATCATCCATGCCATGTCGTTCATTGAGCATTCCTGAAATAATAGTCTTGGAATAGCATTAGCACAATGAGCTATATGTTGTTATGAATTACCAAAACCACCAAGGGATAGTTGCACTTTCACGTACCGATGGACAAAGGGAATTGTATACGAGATTGATTGAATCCTCGACATCGTGGTTCATCCGATGAGATCATCGAGGAGCATGTGGGAGCCAACATGAGTATCCAGATCCCGCTGTTGGTTATTGACCGGAGAGTCGTCTCGGTCATGTCGGTTGTCTCCGAAACCTGTAGGGTCTACACACTTAAGGTTCGTTGACGCTTATGGTTGTAGAGATATTAGTATGCGGTAACCTGAAAGTTGTTCGAGTCCGGATGAGATCCGGACGCCACGAGGAGTTCAAATGGTCTGGAGGTAAAGATTTATATATAGGAAGTCGAGTTTCGCCATCGGGAAAGTTTCGGGGTCATCGGTATTGTCTGGGACCACCGGAAGGGTCCTGGGTCCACCGGTGGGGCCACCTATCCGGAGGGCCCCATGGGCTGAATCGGGGAAGGGAACCAGCCTCGGTGAGCTGGTGCGCCTTGGCCTCCCTGCGCCTAGGGTTGGAAACCCTAGGGTGGGGGCCCACTTGGCTTGGGGGCAAGCCACCCCTTGGCCGCCCCGCCTTTGAGATTGCATGTCCTAGGCCGGGCGCTTCTGTGGGGCCTATATATAGTGGGGAGGGAGGGCAGCCGCACCTCAGCCTCGGCGCCTCGCCCCCACGCACCACCTCTCCCTCTTGCGTAAGCTTGGCGAAGCCTCGCCGAGATCATTCTTGCATCCACCACCACGCCGTCAGGTTGCTAGATCTCCATCAACCTCTCCTTCCCCTTGCTAGATCAAGAAGGAGGAGACGTCTTCCCAACCGTGACGTGTGTTGAACGCGCAGTGCCATTCTGCTCGGGCGCCGGTCATCGGTGATTTGGATCACGACGAGTACGACTCCATCAACCCCGTTCTCTTGAACGCTTCCGCTCACGATGTACAAGGGTATGTAGATGCACTCCTTTTCCCCTCGTTGCTAGATAACTCCATAGATTGATCATGGTGATGCGTAGAAAATTTTAAAATTCTGCTACGATCGCCAACAAGAGATTAGAATAGAAAAAGGTCTAATGAGAAAACACTACCCATATGCACATGAGACAAACACAATCATTTCACTCAGTCAATCAAGCAAGGGCGTACAAATGGTCTAGAACTATCGCAAAAGTGCTCAACTACTACTAAATACATGGGGGAATACTACTAATATATGGCGGTCATCTAGAAATTTTGATCGGTGGAAGACTCCATGATGTCTGCTCCAGCTTCATCTTCAAAGTCATCATCACTAGGATCGGAGTCGGTGTCGTTGATGATAATGTAGTTGTCCGGGCAAGTGGGGTCGTCGTCTTCTTCTCCCGGTGCTGGTCCTCCCATGTATACTCCGATATTCTTAACTAGGTCATCATTATTCTCCAGTAATGTCTTGATTTCCTCCTCATATCCATCGCGTGTAAACTTGAGTTCTTCCTCCAGCTTGATGATCCTAGTCTTTGCTTTCTTCAAGTCCATCATGTCTGCACACATCTGGTTCTCCTGACGTCGAATGTGCTGGTTTAGCTCCTGGATGAAAGCTGCAATGGATCTATCCTTCTTGGTGCTGATTACTTCCCATTGCTCGTCTCGGCGCCCACATATTTGGTAGATCGTGTCCTTGAGTTGCCTGTTGTAGACTTCTCCAATGCGTCCCATGGTAATGTGGGCTGCCATGCTCTTGTCTAGACTCCAGGTGGGTGCTTTGAAAGAAAATTCTATGGGTTTAGAAGTTGGCGAGAACGTCCTTCCTGTAACTTGTACTTGAATCATCCAGCGTTCCTCTTCTGGTAAGGTGGCGTTGTACGTCTCGTTGAAACTTGGTGTTCCAATATTCAAGTACCTAGTGACTTCCTTCAAGTGGCGTCCAAAGGGTGTGTCTTCATCCGGTTGCGCAAACTTGTTCTTCATCTCCATCATCCTAAAGAGTGGAAAATAGGAGAGGACTCAGAAATGAGTAGAGAAGAGTGGCCTATGGTTTATCTTAGTGGCCGTGTCCTACACTCAGCGTGTGCTCTGATACCATCTTGTAGCTTAATTCGACCTCAGATGGTCAAGTCTCGTGCTTCAGTTGTCATCCTGGATCAAGAATCTTTGACACACACGATTACTCGAAGGATTTATATCAGAGTAGCAATCACACACTCATTACCTCGAATGTCTCATCAGAGAACTTAGTAAAATAATATGGCTTAAGGCCATCTAATGCGATAACAGCGGAAGGCTTGGAAGATAAAGTGAGTCCATCAACTCCAGCGACATAACTGAGCTACACGGCAACGACCTAGCGAACCTTACTCCTCGTCTGAAAAGTCTGCAACATAATATGTTGCAGCCCGAAAATGGGTCAGCACATGGAATATGCTGGCAATATAACACAATAGAGAAAGAACAGGATAATACTATCACTACATGCATATTTGGCTGGTGGAAAGCTCTATGGTTATAGTTTTGCGAAAAGCCAATTTTTCCCTACAACAAAGAATAGATTTTAATTTAACTATCATGGTGGTTGAAACATCATTGAGAAGGTAACCCCAACTCAATCCCAATTAAAGTAGTTAACAACCCAACAATATTAATTAAGAGTGATGAGATACATGTGATAATCCAAACACTAGATACTCAAGATTTGTCCATAACCGGGGACACGGATAACAATGATTAGATTGTACACTCTGCAGAGATTTGCGCACTTTTCCCCACAAGACTCGATCTCCTCCGATGGGTTTCTCGCACTACATGGTGTTTGAGAAACGGATGACCGAGACATAGTCTTTCAAAAACATTGACTCCCTACTCCGGGTAGACCATACCAAACCAATAAAACCCACTACCTGCTGATCTACCTCTTCAAGAGCTTCACGTATCTTACTCAACTATGCTAGAGCCCATAATAACTTGTGGCTGCACACGGAAGTTTCTAGCATGAATCATCACAGTTCCCTTTAAGCCTGGGTGGCGGTCCATAGGAAGACCACACGGGTACCCCGGGATTTCCAAAAAAAATACAGACAACACTAGGTTCCCCAGGTGCCTCAGTCCACCCAGATGTTAATTTAAGTTGCCACCTTAAGTTGAACCATTAATTAACAATCTCACATCTATCATGGATTCACTCAAACCGAAACCACGTCTACGAGCATAACATAGCAATATAAGCACGCGTAGAAGTAACTCCCAAGGGTTTGATAGTAACATGGCAATAGGTACTACCTCAACAACTATTTCCCAACCCACAAGTTAATGACATCCTAATCATGCAATGTTTGGGGATTGAACTAATGCATAAAAACTGGGTATGAAAAGAGTATGATCAATGTGTTACTTGCCTTGTTGACGATCCGCGAATCCTAGAGACTCGTAGTAACACGCTTCTCACTCCGGGAATTCTATCGCAAACAAAAAATAACATACAAAAGCAACAAGCAAATATGCACAAGCAAAACTTCAGATAAAAGAGGTAGACCAGAAAGTTCAACTTAGGAACTCCGGTTCACAAAAAGAATCAAATCAAACGGAGCAACGAAACTCGAACGGCGAAAGAAACAAGGTCCATTTACTAATCTGAACTAAGGTCAAATTTTACAGTACCAAAATCTTTTTTAAGTTGATTAAACAGAGAGAGGGTCTTGAGACGAAACTCTAGGTGTTTGAATCACCTGATTCCGACTAACGAGCGAAAAGATAAACAAAAACTAAGATCGGATCAGAAACCGCGATAAAAAATAATCACAGATAAATCTGATAAAACAAAACTGACGAATAGACTAACGAACGAGCGTTCGTTATCTGTAACTAACGGGAGAAAACCGTTCGTTAAAACGAACGTACGGACGAACGTCCGCTAATTAGAAGAACCGGGAAAAACCGGCAAACTGATCTAGAAAAGAAACGAACTAGGGTTTCTAAAAACAGAACGGTTTAAAAAAAATGGCGGCGACGGATCCGGCGCGGTACCTCCGGCGAGGGGCTCCCATGAGGCGGGGTTGGGTGGTGGGCGGCAGCTCGTGGGCTGGGCTCGGCGGTGGCGCTGGCGCGGCGGCGGCGGCGGCAAGGCCGCCGGGCCACGATGGTGGTGTGTGGTGGTGGGGTCGGGAGGGAGTATATAAGGAGAGGGGGCTTGGAGGAGGGGCCAAGGCGGCGGCGGTGGCGGAGTCCGGCTCGGACTCGGTCCGAGCGGCGGGCGGGCAGACGCTGGTGTGGCGGCTTGGGCCGGCTCGGCTACCGGGCCTTAGGCCTAGTCGGCTGGGATATATATATATATATATATATATATATATATATATATATATATATATATATATATATATATATATATATATATAATTTCTCTGATGGAAATAAAATCCTAGAAAATAAAATAAAAATCTAAAAATGCCAAAACAAATTTTCACCGTCTAAATGAAATATTTAGAACGAAATGAACATTTTCTTGGCCCTAAAATGCAATTTTGAAAACGTGCAATTTTTCTAATGCAAATAAAATCCAAATAAACTCAAATAAAATCAAATAAATGATTTTAACATTTTCCTCCAATATTCCAATTGTTTTGGAGAAGTCATATTTTCTCCTCTCATATATTTTCAATATGAAATATTTTTCAGAGAGAAAAATAATTAATATCAAAAATCCTCATTTCACTATTTGATAGGAATCAAATATGAAAACCGGGAAATCCCCAACTCTCTCCGGGGGTCCTTGAGTTGCTTAGGATTTCGAGGATTGCGGAACTAAAATGCAATAAATTATGATGTGCAAGAATGACCTATGTATAACATTCCAAATTGAAAATTTGGGATGTTACAAACCTACCCCCCTTAAGATGAATGTCGCCCTCGAGATTCGGGTTGGCTAGAGAATAGGTGTGGGTGGTCCTTGCGAAGATCATCCTCTCGTTCCCAGGTGGCTTCATTCTCGGTATGGTGGCTCCACTGAACTTTGCAAAACTTAATAACTTTCTTTGCGGGTGACTCATTTGGCAAACTCAAGAATCTTAATCGCTTCTCCTCACAAGTCAAATCACCATCCAACCGAATCGCCTCCAAGGGTATCAGATCCCTTAACGGTATGTCGGCCATCTCAGCATGACACTTCTTCCACTGTGAAACGTGGAATACATCGTGAACTCCTGACAATCCCTCTGGTAATTCCAGCTTGTAGGCAACTTCTCCCATCCATTCCAAAACACGATACGGTCCTACAAATCTCGGGGCTAATTTTCCCTTAACTCCAAAACGTTTCACTCCTCGCAAGGGTGATACTCGCAGATATGCTCTGTCTCCAATTTCATAGGTTACCTCCTTGCGTTTCGAGTCTGCACAACTCTTCCGCTCGGATCGAGCAATCTTCGCCTATCACGAATCAGCTTAACCTTCTCCTCAGACTCCTTGATCAAGTCTGGTCCAAACAGCTGTCGGTCTCCTACCTCATCCCACGTCAACGGCGTTCTACACCTCCGTCCATACAGGGCTTCGAACGGTACCATCTTCAAACTGGCTTGGTAGCTATTGTTGTACGAGAACTCTGCGTAAGGAAAATTGTCATCCCAACTAGATCCATAATCTAGCACACAGGCTCTCAATATATCTTCCAGTATCTGGTTGACTCTCTCGGTCTGTCCATCTGTCTGCGGGTGGAATGTCAGATCAAGTCCAATCTGCACTCCAAGGTCTTGTGTAACTGATGCCAAAACTTTGAAGTAAACTGTGTTCCTTTATCTGATACAATGGTCCTCGGAACTCCATGTAGACATACGATCCTGGACATATATATCTTGGCCAACTTCGCACTTGTATAGGTGGTTTTCACTGGGATAAAGTGAGCCACTTTGGTCAAGCGATCAACTACTACCCATATTGAATCATATCCTGCTTTGGTCCTAGGTAGTCCGGTGATAAAGTCCATGCCAAGTTTATCCCACTTCCATTTGGGTATCGTCATAGGTCAATATGATCCTGGCGGCTTCGATGCTCTGCCTTCACTACCGACATACATCACATACGACTACATACTCGGCAATATCCTTCTTCATACCACCACCAAAACGTTCCTTCAAATCCAAATACATCTTGGTGTTTCCGGTGTATCGAGTATGGTGAGTCATGAGCCTCCTGAAGTATTAATTTCCTGATCTCTGGGTTATTGGGCACATAAACTCGGTCCTCAAACCATAAGGTATCGTGCTCATCCTCGCGAAAACCTTTGGACTTTCCTTTGCTCATCTTCTCCTTTATCTCGGCAATCTCTTTGTCATCCTTCTGAGCTTCTCGAATCTTGTCCAACAATGTCGACTGAACCTCCATTGTCGCAACGAAACCTCTTGGAACAATCTCCAACCGAAGTTCCATGATATCCTCGGCTAACTCCTTCGGCAATCCTTTATTTTCAAGGATATTGGCATAACTCTTCCGGCTCAAAGCATCTCCTACGACATTGGCCTTTCCGGGATGATAGTGTAGCTTCATATCGTAATCCTTTATAAGCTCCAACCATCTCCTCTGCCTAAGGTTCAGCTCCTTTTGGGTGAAAATGTACTTCAAACTCTTATGATCCGTGTACACATCACAACGGTTTCCAATAAGATAATGTCTCCAAGTCTTCAAAGCATGCATGGCTGCTAGCTCCAAATCATGCGTGGCATAGTTCAACTCATGGGGTTTTAGTTGTCGTGAGGCATACGAAACAACTCTTCCGTCCTGCATAAGCACACAACCAAGTCCTAAACGAGAGGCGTCGCAATATACTTGAAACTCCTTATATATATATCTGGCAGTGTTAGCACTGGGGCTGTAGTCAAACGTTTCTTCAACTCCTGAAAACTTGCCTCGCAATCTTCTGTCCATTTAAACTTAGTATCCTTCTTCAATAATTCAGTCATTGGCTTTGCAATCTTGGAAAAATTCTCAATGAATCTCTCGATAATATCCTGCAAGTCCAAGGAAACTGCGGATCTCGCTAATTGAAGTGGGTGCCAACCATTCAGTGACTGAATGAACCTTGCTGGGGTCTACTGCTATACCTTTTCCTGATATAACATGCCCAAGGAATCCAACTTACTTCAACCAAAACTCGCACTTGCTAAACTTGGCGTATAACTGGTGTTCCCCGAGTCTCTCGAGAACTAAACGCAAATGCTCCTTGTGCTCCTCTTCATTCTTTGAGTATACCATAATATCATCGATAAACACCACAACCAACTTGTCCAAATACTCCATGAACACCTTGTTCATCATGCTCATGAAATAGGCAGGGGCGTTAGTCAGTCCAAACGACATGACCATATACTCGTATAATCCATACCGCGTGGTGAACGTTGTCTTCGGTATATCCTTCTCTCGGATCTTCAACTGGTGGTATCTTGATCGTAAATCAATCTTCGAAAACACCTTAGCTCCTTGCAGCTGATCAAACAGATCATTGATCATCGGCAGTGGGTACTTGTTCTTAATCGTTACCTCATTCAAGGCTCGATAATCAACAACCATCCTTAGGGATTTATCCTTCTTCTCGACCAAAAGTACTGGAGCTCCCCAAGGTGATGAACTCCTTAGAATGTAACCTTTCTCCAATAACTCCTTGATCTGTTTCTTAGTTTCCTCCAGATCATTTGCGGGCATCCGATAGGGTCTCTTGGATATTGACCCTGTACCTGGCAATAGCTCTATCAAAAACTCGATGTCTCGATCCGGTGGCATGTCTGGTAACTCTTCTGGGAAAACATCCGGGAAATCCTTCACTACAGGCACTTCCTCCCGCACAACTCCGTGAGGGTATTCACTTGGCTCCTCCTAGGCACATGCCTAGATACATACTTAATCCTTTTTCCCTCCGGGGTGGTGAGATAAATCGACTTACTCGCACAGTCAATGCTTCCTCCATACTTTGACATCCAGTCCATACCTAATATCACATCCAATCCTTTTGACTTCAAGATAATTAGGTCAGACGGAAAAACATGGGTACCAATGGTTAGGGGTATCTAGTTGCACCATCGGCTAGCCATATACTCTGCTCCAGGCGAGCTCACTAGAAGAGGGGTCCTAAGGGTTTGGGTTGGTAGTTTAAACTTATCCACGAATCCCGTTGATATATATGAATGCGATGCACTAGTATCGAAAAGAATAAGAGTGGTAAATGACTTAACCAAAAACTTACCTATTACCGCGTCCGGCTGCTCTTCAACCTCCTCCACGTTAACGTGGTTCACTTGTCCTTTGTTGAATGGATTAGGCTTCTTCCCAGCACTCCCATTTCCATTTCCATTCCTTCCTTCAGGGCAATCATTGGCATAGTGCCCTGTCTTCCCGCACTTAAAGCAAGTAACTTGACTTAGGTCTCTTTTGGCGGGTGTGGTTGGATTGGAGCAGTTCTGATTGTTATTAGCTCCGTTCCCATTTCCATTCTTAGCACCATTGTGGTTATGCGATCCTCCTCCAGTGTGGGTGTGACCTCCATGGTTATGAACAAGTCCTCCCGAATTCGGGGTTAATAAGCGAGGCTTCTGCTGAGCTCCTGAGTTATACTTCCCTTGTCCATACTTCCTCTTACGGCTCTCAATCTGCTGCTGCTTCCCTTCAATCATAAGAGCCTTATCTACCAACTCCTGGTAGTTGTTGAAGGTTGCCACCATCAACTGCATGCTCATCTCCTCATTCAGCCCTTCCATAAACTTCTCCTACTTCGCGGCATCTGTGGCCACATCATCAGGGGCATAGCGTGATAGCTTGCTAAAATCATCCACGTACTAAGCCACAATACGGTTCCCCTGGCGTAAGTTGCGGAACTCCCGCTTCTTCATCTGCATAGCTCCAGTTGAGACATGGGATGTGCGGAAAGCTTGCTGAAACTGGTCCCAAGTGACATTGGCTATAGGAAAAGTAGCCGTGTAATTCTCCCACCATGAGGCTGCTGGTCAATCCAATTGGTGTGCGGCAAAGCGCACCTTCTCAAGATCTCATGCAACCTGCGGTGGTCAACTCCCTTCCAATACGGGCGTAGCAAATCATCGACAACTATTGGCTCGGTGCTCTTTGGAAAACACCGCGGTGTAACCTTAGAAAACGGGCTAGGTTGTCTACTGGCGGCGGGTTATTGTTGTTGTTGTTGTTTTTGCCCTGGTTCTGAACTAGCAATTGCATCAAAGCATTCTGCTGCTGGATCAACTGGGTGAGCTCTGGTGGGAAAACAAAACCAAAGGTCACGCCTCGGAGGCATCGATGGGTTTAGATGGAAGAGATTAGAATAGAAAAAGGTCTAATGAGAAAACACTACCCATATGCACATGAGACAAACACAATCATTTCACTCAATCAATCAAGCAAGGGCGTACAAACGGTCTAGAACTATCGCAAAATTGCTCAACTACTACTAAATACATGGGGGAATACTACTAATATATGGCGGTCATCTAGAAATTTTGATCGGTGGAAGACTCCATGATGTCTGCTCCAGCTTCGTCTTCAAAGTCATCATCACTAGGATCGGAATCGGTGTCGTCGATGATGATGTAGTTGTCCGGGCAAGTGGGGTCGTCGTCTTCTTCTCCCGGTGCTGGTCCTCCCATGAATACTCCGATCTTCTTAACCAGGTCGTCATTCTTCTCCAATAATGTCTTGATTTCCTCCTCATATCCATCGCGTGTAAACTTGAGTTCTTCCTCCAGCCGATGATCCTAGTCTTCGCTTTCTTCAAGTCCATCATGTCTCACAAGACATCTGGTTCTCCTGACGTCGAATGTGCTGGTTTAGCTCCTGGGTGAAAGCTGCAATGGATCTATCCTTCTTGGTGCTGATTACTTCCCATTGCTCATCTCGGCGCCCACATATTTGGTAGATCGTGTCCTTGAGTTCCCTGTTGTAGACTTCTCCAATGCGTCCATGGTAATGTGGGCTGCCATGCTCTTGCCTAGACTCCAGGTGGGTGCTTCGAAAGAAAATTGTATGGGTTTAGAAGTTGGCGAACGTCCTTCTGGAACTTGTACTTGAATCATCCAGCGCTCCTCTTACGGTAAGGTGGCGTTGTACGTCTCGGTGAAACTTGGTATTCCAATATTCAAGTACCTAGTGACTTCCTTCAAGTGGCGTCCAAAAGGTGTGTCTTCATCCGGTTGCGCAAACTTGTTCTTCATCTCCGTCATCCTAAAGAGTGGAAAATTGGAGAGGAGTCAGAAATGAGTAGAGAAGAGTGACCTATGGTTTATCTTAGTGATCGTGTCCTACACTCAGCGTGTGCTCTGATACCATCTTGTAGTGACCCGACCTCAGATGGTCAAGTCTCTGTGCTTCAGTGTCATCCTCGGATCAAGAATGCCGACACACAAGACTCGAAGGATTTATAACAGAGTAGCAATCACACACTCATTACATCGAATGTCTCAAAAAGAGAACTTATTACAATAATATGGCTTAAGGCCATCTAATGCGATAACAGCGGAAGGCTTGTAATATAAAGTGAGTCCATCAACTCCAACGACATAACTAGGCTGCACGGCAACGACCTAACGAACCTTACTCCTCGTCTGAAAAGTCTGCAACATAATACGTTGCAGCCCGAAAAAGGGTCAGCACATGGATTATGCTGGCAATATAACACAATACAGCAAGAACATGATAATACTATCACTACATGCATATTTGACTGGTGGAAAACTCTATGGTTATAGTTTTGCGCAAAGCCAATTTTTTCCAACAACAAAGGAATAGGTTTTAATTTAACTATCATGGTGGTTGAAACATCATTGAGAAGGTAACCCCAACTTGGTCCCAATTAAAGTAGTTAACAACCCAACAATATTAATTAAGAGTGATGAGATACATGTGATAATCCAAACACTAGATACTCAAGATTTGTCCATAACCGGAGACACGGATAACCATGATTAGATTGTACACTCTGTAGAGGTTTGCGCACTTTTCCCCACAAGACTCGATCTCCTCCGTTGGATCTCTCACACTACATGGTGTTTGAGAAATGGATGACCGAGACATAGTCTTTCAGAAACATTAACTCCCTACTCCGGGTAGACCATACCAAACCTACAAAACCCACTACCTGCTGATCTACCTCTTCAAGAGCTTCACGTATCTTACTCAACTATGCTAGAGCCCATAATAGCTTATGGCTGCACACGGAAGTTTCTAGCATGAATCATCTCAGTTCCCTTTAAGCTTTGGTGACGGTCCATAGGAAGATCACACGGGTACCCCGGGATTTCCAAAAAAAATACAGACAACACTGGGTTCCCCAGGTGCCTCAATCTACCCAGATGTTAATTTAAGTTGCCACCTTATAAGCATTAATTAACAATCTCACATCTATCATGGATTCACTCAAACCCAAACCACGTCTACGAGCATAGCATAGCAATATAAGCACGCGTAGAAGTAACTCCCAACGGTTTGGTAGTAACTCCAATAGGTTCTACCTCAACAACTACTTCCCAATCCACAAGTTAATGACATCCTAATCATGCAATGTTTGAGGATTGAACTAATGCATACAAACTGGGTATGAAAAGAGTATGATCAATGTGTTACTTGCCTTGCTGACGATCCGCGAATCCTAGAGACTCGTAGTAACACGCTTCGCACTCCGGGAATTCTATCACAAACAAACAATAACATACATAAGCAACAAGCAAAGATGCACAAGCAAAACTTCAGATAAAAGAGGTTGACCAGAAATTTCAACTTAAGAACTCCGGTTCGCAAAAAGAATCAAATCAAACGGAGCAACAAAACTCGAACGGCGAAAGAAACAAGATCCGTTTACTAATCTGAACTAAGGTCAAATTTTACAGTACCAAAATCTTGTTTAAGTTGATTAAACAGAAAGAGGGTCTCGAGACGAAACTCTAGGCGTTTGAATCACCTGATTCCGACTAACGAGCGAAAAAGATAAACAGAATCTAAGATCAGATCAGAAATCGCGATAAAAAATAATCGCAGATATATCCAATAAAAGAAAATCGATTTAATGCATTTCAACGAACGAGCTGCTCATTATCTGTAACTAACGGGAGAAAACCGTTCGTTAAAACGAACGTACGGACGAACGTCCGCTAATTAGAAGAACCGGGAAAAACCGGCGAGCCGATCTAGAAAAAAACGAACTAGGGTTTCTAAAAAAACGAACGGTTTAAAAAAAACCGGCGGCGGCGGATCCGGCGTGGTACCTCCGGCGAAGGGCTCCGACGGGGTGGGGTTGGGCGGCCATGCGGCGTGGGCGTGGCGGCGTGGCGTGGCGGCGTGTGGCAGCGGCTGCGGCTTGTGGCGGCGGCGCGGCTCGGCGTGATGGTGGTGTGGTGGTGGGGGTCGGGAGAGGGAGTATAAAAGGAGGGGGAGGGGCGGCGGCTTGGAGGAGGGGCCAAGGCGGCGGTGGTGGCGGAGTCCGCTCGGTCTCCGGTCCGTCGGGCGGCGGGCGCACGCGCTGGGCGGTGTCTGCTTGGGCCGGCCTGGCTGGCCGGGCCTTAGGCCAAGTCGGGCACGGGGATATATATATATATATATATATATATATATATATATATTTGTGTGTGTGTGTGTGTGTGTGTGTGTGTGTGTGTGTGTGTGTGTGTGTGTGTGTGTGTGTGTGTGTGTATGTATGTATGTGTGTATATATATATATAATTTCGCCGATAGAAATAAAATCCTAGAAAATAAAATAAAATTGTAAAAATGGCAAAACAAATTTTCACCGTCTAAATGAAATATTTAGAACGAGATGAACATTTTCTTGGCCCTAAAATGCAATTTTGAAAACGTGCAATTTTTCTAATGCAAATAAAATCCAAATAAACTCAAATAAAATAAAATAAATGATTTTGACATTTTTCCTCCAATATTTCAATTGTTTTGGAGAAGTCATATTATCTCCTCTCATATATTTTCAATATGAAATATTTTTCAGAGAGAAAAATAATTAAAATAAAAAATCCTCGTTTCACTATTTGATAGGAATCAAATATGAAAACCGGGAAATCCCCAACTCTCTCCGAGGGTCCTTGAGTTGCTTAGGATTTCGAGTATTGCGGAACTAAAATGCAATAAAATATGATGTGCAAGAATGACCTATGTATAACATTCCAAATTGAAAATTTGGGATGTTACAGAGGGCACTCTTGCTGTATACACATGGTATGACTAATCTGAAAAAGTTAAAATTACAAAAGCAGATAAGTTCACGGGCTCACCGGTGGAAGTTCGAGGAATAAAAAGATCAAAGAAAAGGAGAGTTCAAAAATGGTAGTCTTGTCTGCTTTGTTGGTGATGTCTCCTATTGGTCAAGCCCCTGCTTGCTAGCTACTTGTTGTGCGTCTTGGCGTTTGTGTCTTCTTCTTTGTTTCTTGTGAGGTGATGTGAGAGAGAGAGAGAGATAGAAATGGAATGATCTCCACATTGACTAACTCGTGACACACTTGGTTCAGTTTCTCAATTTAATCTAGTTCAATTAGAATTTTAATTCAGTTCAGAGACTGTTGCTATTTATCTCCTTGATGTTCAGTTTTGTGTTCTGTTGTTTTCCCAAATTGATCCTTGTGTTAATGTTTGTATATGTTGTGCACTTCTGATCCCATAGTGAAGTGAAAAATGACAAGCGAGCTAATACTAGTTCGGAAAGTTTGCAAGTTTGAACACATAAACCTAAAAAAGTTCATTGAAAAAACTTGGTTTGCCTGTTCCGTGAAAATGTCTTGCTAAAGAAATATCTCTTGTGCACTTATTTATTCGCTTGAATATTTGGTTTGATTCTCAGGTGCGAGATGGCAGCCACCGACATCGCTAGATCCCTCTACAAACCGATGGTTGGCTGCTCCCAGCAGTAAAAAGTAGTGGTTAATCTTGCTAATTACTTTGATGTGATACCTAGGTGTTCAGTCCCAAATTTCCTCAAGCAAAGATGTGTCGCTTCTTTTGCCACAACGGCAAGAAAGACAAACACGAGCGTGGTCGTCCTCAACCAGTTCCTCACGCAGCCTCTGCGCAAGCCCTGCTCATGTATGCTTACACCAAAAGTACAACTCTTGCTACTCTCCTCATACTTGCACTTGCTTATTTTCTAAGCAATAATCCTATTGCTTCCTCTCGGGGAAAGGGATCCCATGTTGAAGCTGTCTTGGTGCTCACCCGCTGTTTATATTCATCACCATAGTGTACGAAACATATGAAAACCATTCTGGCTTTGGAGAAAATATAACCAGTACATGTGCAATTGCACGAGAAGTTCCCTTATGAAAGTTCCTTGTAAACAAACCACATGAAAGTTCATCAAGAGAAACTTTGTAAGTTCAAAATGGCTATAGGGAAAATTTGTAGGTTCAGATGGGTATAGAAAACTTTGTAAGTTCAAAATGGGCACGCCTAACAGTGCATGAATAAAAAAACTAAACCCAACAAAGTCCATGTTGGTCGGCCTATAGTGTGTTGTCAAGAAGGTTGTTGGCCTTGGAGGCTGACACTAGCTTATCATCTACCTTCCAATTATTATTAGGCATATACCACTGAAACTGCAGGCGCGCCTCCTCCTTGTGAGGTCGCGCCTCCTCCCGCATAGCCTATTGGTTGGCGAGTGACCCCTCCTCATATTTTTGGTATGAATTTGATGAATCTTCTTGATGCTCTGTTCTTATTCATCTAGACGTTCCTCCTCATATTGATTGTTTGTATTGCTTGTACCGGTTTCATTCTTGCATGTATGTATCAGTTCAATGTTTTTAGATAGCTCAGATTACTTCCAACTGTGAAGATTGACATGCATATTTGGGGATGAGATTTTCAGGTACTAGTTTGGCACTGTATCTAACCCGTACTAAAATATTTCAGCAGTTCAACAGGCACTGGTGGAAAAAAGGCCTTTGGTCGCGGTTCGCAACTGCCATTAGTCGCGGTTGGGCAACCGCGACCAAATAAGCGCGACTAATGCCCCCCACCTTTAGTCGCGGCTGCTTAAGAACCGCGACTAACGGCCCGTCCACGTGGGCGCCAAAGTGACCGTCAGGCGGAGGACCTTTAGTCGCGGTTCTTCCGCCAACCGCGATTAAAGGCCGCCATGCATTTAGGGTTTTAGCCCCCTAAACCTGTTTTCTGTTTAATTTGTATTGTTTTATTTCTTTTGTGCTTTATTTTAATTTTGAAGGAGTTTCATATATTCTACGGTACTACATACATGCATATGAATGTACAATTTCAAATAAATTTGAAATTAGAACCAAAAGAATTCAAGAAGAATATACAATATATATTCAATATCATCGGATGACCATATACAATTTTGAACAAGTTTCCATACATGATTTAATGCATATAAAGTTCTACGTCCTCGTAATAGTGTTCTCCTTTAGGATGGAGGACTTCCTGCTGAACCATCCAGCTAGTTCCTCTTGAAGTGGTCGGAAGCGAGCTGGACTAAGCATCATCCGGAGGTTATTCCTCCGAGCATTGGTATCACTCGGAACCCGCCAGAGGTGTATCTCCGGATCATCTCACGAACATAGTATCCACGTAGATTGGTCTCCGGTGGCTGAATATCCTGACATTCTTAGGCTTTGACCTTTTGAATTCTAGCTCTTTTTGAATTCACCGACCTTTGTATCTACGAACCGTCTCCAAACCCTACGAGGCAAAGAAAATTAAATGAACAAGAGAGTTATTAGTTACTTGATATTAGGAAATGAACGAAATAGGCCGATCGATATAGAGCGCAAATGAATGAAAATAATTACTTCTGCAGCATTCTTCTCATGCCGCCCCAAAGCTTTGGATCCATATTCAGAGAGTCGTGGACGAGACATTATGAGGTGTTAACTTTAATTACTAGCAGAATCCGGTGGAACCTGCGGACACGATACATGCACGACGTCATGCATAACTCATCGATTAGCCGCCACATACCATGCATGGAGTAAACAAAAGAGAATGTGCTCAAGATGTAAACACTCACCCAAAATGGTAAGGAAATAGAATATCACTTTTGAGTTCCTCGCTTTGTAAGAAATCGCCACAGTGTCGCCTCCACGTCGGCGGGGTGACGCTCCAACACATGTCCATTAACGATGTGTGGGTCAATGAACCCAACATCATGGATGTTCCTTACTCGCATTCCTTAATCTTCATTCTCGCATGTATAATAGCGGACACAACAATATAGTTAGGGCATATATATAGTGCAGGCAATATGAACGAGATGGGGTAGAAATTAATAAATCACTTACGTAACGTAGCAACCGATGATAGATTTGTCGAGCTCAAGGCAGATTGAAAAGCTGGAACAATTCACTCGATTCAATTTGTACATAGTAATGTTTGAAGTGATGCTCATGTCTAACTTCCGCATAAATATATTCTTTGGCGTTTTTATTTTTTATGTAACCCTTGTACCATTTCAGCAGACCTTTCATTTGTGGAGGTAGATCCTTTTCTCGCCAAGAGCTCGACGAGAGGCCCATTCTTGACATATGTAATTACTACCTCCTTCACCGGGCGCCTCATCAAGGCCTAACAGTTCACGAAGAGTAATACCTAAGTTGGCCGCTTGTTCTCTGGCACTCGTTCTGATAATCCTGTCTTTGCCGCAGCTTGTATGATCTCGGGGCATCCGGACGAAGGCTTCCACTATAAGCGGGGCAATCGATTGTTTACTTTGTTCCCGAGCTGGGCAACTTGTTTCCGCTTATTTTACTTTCGGCCTTCTCCCGCTCTTTGTTCTCCTTGAACATGAGTGCTTGCCTGTGAAGTTCACGTGCATAGTCGTTAGGCAGATTCTTGGCGGCTTGGGACGGTGTGCTCAAAAATGACTTAGCCCACTTCTTTTGCTCATCGAAAATACTGGCTTGGGCTCGGGCTCTCTTTTCTTCTTGCAGTCCGCCTTCCATTTCTCCAAATCTGCAGTGCCGTCAAGGCCGACTTCCTCGGCACTACGCTCCCAAGGCCTTGTGGGGAGAGGCTTGATGATGGCTCCGTACCTTTGTGGTCTTAGGTACATAAGGGTCCGGGTTAATAATCCAGGACTGCTTCGCTTCTTTGCCGGGAGGTGGATTGGGGGCGGCGTCGATCACCCGTCTGGACGAGGATCGGGGCGGGCGGCTGATCACCCGCCGGACGTTGTGGATCGGGGCGGCGTCGGTCGACGTGACGGAGGTGTAGGTGAACCGCCACCACCACCACCACCACCACCACCGCCACCGCCACCACCACCACCACCGTGGGGGTGGACTTGTTGTCCTTGGCGCCTCGCTGAAACTTGATAAACTTCTTTTGCCATAGAATGAAATGGCGCTTGACATTCCAAGTCTTTTCTCCCCTTGTGTGTAGCAATGTCAATCTCTGTGTCCTCAAACCCTTGGACTATGTCCTCCACCGTGACACGAGCATAGCCATCTTGAATGGGGTTGTTGTGGTGGAGTGCTCTGTAAACATGGTAAAGCACTACCGATGGCTACCTTCATGGACATGTTCCCGATAGGATAATACAGATGACATTCTTTCATCTCCTTTATATCGTCCCACGGGTAGCGAGGAGGCTCCGGTGCAGTAATTTCGACCACCAGAGGCTCCGTGCAGTAATTTCGACCACCAGAGGCTCCGGTGCAGTAATTTCGATCGTCGGTGCATCTGCACCAGCCGGTGGGGCCTCCGTGGAAGCCACGCCGCTTCTCCGCTCTTTGGCTTCCGAGATCCATTGGATGATCTTCATGATGCACCCGAGCTGCATCTCTTTCGACTACTAGTACACTCATGGTTTTCTTCATCACATCCATTTCCGATGCCAACCGCGCCACAACATCCGATTCCCGATCCATCTTTCTCTTACGGCTTCAGAATCGTCACGGGTCATCGCCTGGGGAACCCTATTTTCCACGGAATGTGCCCCATGCCTCGTGACACGCCCTCCGTGTTCGTGGATTCCCGAGGGCTTTTGTCGCCGCGTCGTTCTCTCTGTTGAACTTGATCTTCCCTGTTGAGCATCCTTCATTGCGCCAATAAGGGCTTGGGTGGGTTTAATTAATTTGCCCCGGTAAACACACTCCCCTGTCTCCGGGTTCTGGCATTCCCCATGCCCGTACCACCAGCTTTTGGCCCTTGGGTCCCATCCTCCGCACTGGACGGATTCCTCGCGCCTCAGCTCGTTCTCCATCTTCTCCAACCTAGGCACCCAAATGCGATACCCTCCTGGCCCCATAACATGATTGTACTCCTTCTTAGCTGCATTTTCCTTATTTTTTCGATATTTGAATGAACTGCTCCGATTTCTTTTGCTTCACAAATTCTGGCCAATCATGTTTCAGTTTCTCATATTGTCCTTTGAAATCCGGAGTCTTGTTCTCGCTTGACAAAGTCATGGGCTAGATTTTGCTTGAATTTCCGGAATGCGTCGGCCATCTTATGAAGAGCGAACTGTTTGACTAGCCTCCTCCTCTCCTTGTTTTCCTCAATCTTGTTACCCTCCTCATCGAATTTGTTGTATTCCGCAGGTAGAACGAAATGTTCCATAAGCTTCTTGAAGCAATCTTTTTGTTCTCTTATCGACAAAAGTGAAACCATCAATTCGTGCCTTCTTTGGCTCATTCCACTCCTGGACGGTGATTGAGACGTTGTCTCTAACAATGGCTCCGCATTGGCCGACAAACTTGGTGGCGTTCTTGCGGGGCTCCGGCTCGCCGGTTGCTAATCGTCGACAACCTCGATGGTGCATGTTTCTCCTTGTTTCATCGTCTTGGTTGCGCCACGCTTTGACGACGTACTCGATTGTTTCGACGATCCGCCGAGGGCTAAAATAAGAAAGAGAGTCGCTGCGTTAGTACACACATATTTATTCAAATCAGTTAGTTTGTATCACCAGAGGCTCAATGTATATATATACCTCGCCACGGAGGTGGTTGCTACTTCCATTTGAAGATAAATGCGTTTATCGACGTTTGTTCGGCATCATCTTGCTGACGGCGCCCTTCATCTTCTTCTTCTCCGGTCGGCACATATAGAATATCGCCGTTTATGATGCCGAACATATGTGCTTCACCGTCCGGATCATAGTTGTCCATAATCGGGTCAGCTCTATCGTCCGCCATTATGTCAGTCCTGAAAACATGTAGTAAAAACAAATTAATTAAGTGAAGAAGGCGGTGGCGGTGGCGGTGGCGAAAGGGCGGTGGCAAAAGGAGGGGCGAGGAAGGGTGGGAGAGGGTGTCGCGGTAGAGCGCGAGGCGGGCGGCGAGCAGCAGCGCCACGGAGAGGGAGGCGAGGACAACACACACGGAGAGGAGGCGAGGACAACAGACAACCACGTCTTCACGAATGTCATTTTGTGAAGAAACTTTGCAAGCAATTAAACATTTGTCAATGTTTGGTAAAAAATACAATTTGTTTTTGGTTTTCAATTTGGAATGTTATACATTAGATCATCATGCATATCATATTTTCTCGCATTTTCCGATCCTAGGAAATTTCACGCAACTCAAGGACCCTCGGAGAGAGTTGGAAGTTTCATTATTTTCATATTTGGGATTTCTCAAATTTTGGAAATAGGATCATTGGATTTATTTAAAATTATCTTCATAAAGTTTTCCTATAAAAATCTCAAGAGAGGGAATAATATGACTTTCCCAACATTTAGGAAAAGCGAAGATATTATAAATAAATCAAATTTGGTTTTCGAAAGATTTATTTTGCTTAGGCAAAAATGAGCATTTAAGATTTTTATGCATGTTGCAGTTTTAAAAGTTCATTTTGTTCGACTCATTTTTAGGAGTCGGGAAAATTTGTTATCGGAGTTCGTTTGATATTTTATTTATTTCGTTTTGTTTTAATTTAAAAACGAAGGCCGCCTCGACCGAGGCCCACTGCCCAGCCAGCCAGGCCCAGTTCAAAGACTTCTCCCTCTCCTCACAAGACGCCGCCTCGAGTCCCGCTGGGACGACTCGCCGGCCGCTGAGTCCGGCCTCATGGGCGGGAAGCGAGGCGGCGCAAGGCTGTGGGCGAGGGAGGGCGGGCGAAGCGAAGGCGCGCTGTGGGCGAGGGAGGGCGGGCGAAGCGAGGCGGCGCGCGCTGTGGGCGAGGGAGGCCGGTCGGCGTTGAGGGCGGGCGAGCGAGGCGGCAAGACGAGGCCGGCCGGGCGGGCGCTGGCTGTAGGCGAGGGCGACGGGCGGGCGGCGCCGAGGGCGTAGGGCGACGGGCGGGCGGCGTCGAGGGTGCGGCAGAGACGAACAGCGAGAATCGAATCGGAGAAGACGAGAATCGAGCCTTGTATTTATAGCCCCCTTTAGTCGCGGTTGGCGGCGAGACCCATGACTAAAGGTACCCTTTAGTCGCTGGGTCGCCCGCCTAACCGCGACTAAAGGGTTTTTATGGTTTTTTATGCTTCTCGCCCCTCTTTTAGTCGCTGTTGATGACGAGACCATGATTAAAGGTACCTTTTTAGTCGGGGTCGCCTGCCCAACCGCGACTAAAGGGTTTTTTATGGTTTTTTGCATTCTCAAGGCTTTCACCTTTTTAGTCGCTGTTGGTCTGGCCAACCGCGACTAAAGGCCGCCGAGTTTAGAGTTTTAGCCCCCCAAACCTGTTTTCTGTTTAATTTGTATTGTTTTCTTTTAATTTGTATTGTTTTCTGTTTAATTTGTATTGTTTTATTTCTTTTGTGCTTTATTTTAATTTTGAAGGAGTTTCACATATTCTACGGTACTACATACATGCATATGAATGTACAATTTCAAACAAATTTGAAATTAGAACCAAAAGAATTCAAGAGGAATATACAATATATATTCAATATCATCGGATGACCATATACAATTTTGAAGAAGTTTCCATACATAATTTAATGCATATAAAGTTCTACGTCCTTTGTATCTACGAACCGTCTCCAAACCCTACGAGGCAAATACAAATAATATGTCAAAAATAAAACTAATTCAATTCAATATGTTAAAAATACAAATAATATATCAAAAATTCAGAAAAATAGAACTAATTCATTTCAAAATTCTAAAAATACAAATAATATATCAAAAAATTCAGAGAAGTTCTTCCGGCCACCTCTGTCTTCCCACAAGTTCTTCGGCCGATCTTCCCGCCATTCTTTCCCGCCTATGTCTTCCTGCCATTTCTTCACGCCTCTATCTTGGCACAGATCGATGCTCCTTTTATAGGCACGGCGGCGCTTCGCTTTGTCTTGTTCCTCCGACAGGCGTGCCGTGCGCTACCCACGCGTCTGTCTAACCTTTAGTCCGGTTGCACCAACCAGCCGGGACTAAAGGTTAGATGACCAGCTCGATTCCTCTTCTTCCCGCCATTTCTTCCCTGTCTTCCCGCCTCTTTCTTCCCGCCACTTTCTTCCCGCCTCTGTCTTCCCGCTCCCATTTTTCCCGCCATTTCTCACTACATATATGTAGCCCGGCTTGGCCAGCATTATCACATCTCTACAATCTCTCATCACTCTCTCATGGCTTCCACCGCACCCACTCTAACCTACCAACAGTGGAGGAGCTTTGCGCCTCGAACTACCCTTGTCCACCGGGCTACAAGGCGTCCCCACCGGCTGGAGCCTAAGCCGACGGCGCAGCCGTCCCTCCGTCCCTCAGTGGTACTGCGCAGGGCGGCCATCACGAACCACTACTACCTCGACCTCGCCGGAGCAGCGGATGAATCCCGGCGGCATCCCGATAACCAGCATACTTGGGACGCCTTCTTCATCAATCGGCGTGAGAGGGCGCCGCCAGGTATGAGGAGGACGGTTCCGCCTCTGGGAACTTCCACGAGGCGGCCGTCGGCTATGGTGGTATGGCCGGACTCTGCAGGCGTCATGGACTACATCACGGCGGCGATATCCCCGCTGCGCTACCCTCGATTCGAGCCACGGCGCCGCCGAGCGGCAATGACGACAATGACAGCGGCGACAACGGCGATTTATTTACGGCGGCAACTTAGAAGGCGCATTTACTACCAAAGACAACGACGACGGCGGCTATGAAGACTACAGTATGCATATTATACGCCTAGGCAGAGTATGACTAAATCACTCCAAATTTCATGTATCATCAGTGGTATCTCGAATCATTCGAAAATGGACACCAAACACATCACGGGTAATATAATTCACAGGATCCATTCAACAAAGTTTGGTACAATAAATTATTACACATCATTTTTCTTCCCTTGTGTCCTCGCTTGCTTACGATTGTGCCGTATCCATGGAGCATCCTCATCATTTAACTTAATGCTTGGGTCGGTGTTCACTTTGAAGGGCGGAATTTCAGCAAACATATTATAATCTTCGACATATGCATCTTGTCCTCCACTCCCACGATGTTTCTTTTCCCTGAAAGAACAATGTGGCGCTTTGAATCATCGCATGATGTCTTGATCGTTTTCTTATCTTTCCGTTTCCTCGGTTTGCTACTCATGTCCTTCACATAGAAAACCTGAGCGACATCTTTCGCTAGGACGAATGGTTCGTCAAGGTAACCAAGATTGTTGAAATCCACCATTGTCATTCCGTATTGCTGGTCCACCTTTACCCCACCTCCTGTTAGCTTGAACCATTTGCACCGGAACAAAGGGACCTTAAAGGAGGGTCCATAGTCAAGTTCCCATATCTCCTCTATGTAACCATAATATGTGACCTCTTGCCCATTCTCGGTTCTTGCATCAAAGCGGACACCACTGTTTTGGTTGGTGCTCTTTTTATCTTGGGCGATCGTGTAAAATGTATTCCCATTTATCTCGTACCCTTGGAAAGTCGTTATAGTCGAAGATGGTGTCTTGGCCAACATGTACAGCTGATCTACAACATCATTGTCATTCATTAAATGTTTTCTCAACCAACTGCGAAAGTCTCCATGTGGGCCTTCCTAATCCAGGATTCAGGCTTCCCGGGTTGTCGAACGTAAAATATTCTTGTGTTTCTCAAAGTACGGAGCCACCAAGCTGGAATTGGTCAAGATCAAAGTGTGGTGTGCTTCAGTCGAGAGAATGGTCGTCCATACATATCGTTGATTTCATTCCGATCGTGCCTTTTCCACTTAGTCTCCCCTCGTGCCGCGATCGAGGAAGACCAATCGGCTTAAGGTCAGGAACAAAGTCAACACAAAACTCAATTACCTCCTCATTTCCATAGCCCTTGGAGATGATTCCTTATCGCCTAGCACTGTTTCGAACATATTTATTTAATACTCCCATGAACCTCTCGAAGGGGAACATATTGTGTAGAAATACAGGACCGAGAACGAAAATCTCTTCGACTAGGTGAACCAGGAGGTGCGTCATAATATTGAAGAAGGATGGCGGGAACACCAACTCAGCCCGACAAGACATTGGATCACATCGTTACGTAACCGTGGTAGAACTTGGATTGATTACCTTACGAGAGATTGCATTGAGGAATGCACATAGCTTCACAATGGCTACTCGAACATTTTCCGGCAGGAGCCCCTCAAAGCAATCGGAAGCAATTGCGTCATAATCACGTGGCGATCGTGAGACTTCGTGTTTTGGAACTTTTTCTCCGCCATGTTTATTATTCCCTTTATATTGGACGAGAATCCAGACGGGACCTTCATACTGCTCGGGCATTCAAAAAGATGACCTTCTCTTCTTTGGTCGAGCGTAGGTGGCACGACCTTGAAACCATTCCGGATGCCGGTCATCGTGGTCTTTCAAACGTTGCTGGTCCCGGGCCGTGATTCCTTTGTATCATTTGTCTTCCCATACACGCCCAAGAAGCTTAGGAGGTTCACGCAAATATTCTTCGTAACGTGCATCACGCCGATTGCAAGAGCGGACATCTAGGACTTTCCAATATTCTAGCTCCCGAATATAGATTTCTTCTTCCACATGGCTGCGTGCCGTCGGCTCCCTTCGAACTGATTGTCCGCGGGACCCTTTCCAAAGATGACTTTCAAATCCTTGACCATATCAAATACCTCAAAGCACCGGTCGTTCCGCAGCTTCGCCGGTGATCTGCCTTGCCGTTGTAATGCTTGCCTTTCTTTCTTCTTGGATGAATTTTCGGAAGAAATCGACGATGCCCAAGGTACACGTTCTTCTTACAATTTGGCAAATGTACACTTTCAGTCTCATGTAAGCGGTGCGTGCATGCATTGTATCCCTTATTTGACAAATTCCGAAAGGTTACTAAGAGCAGGCCAATCGTTGATGGTTACGTAAAAGCAACGTCAGAGGGTCAAATTCCTCTTGTTTGTGCTCATCCCACACACGGACACCACCCCACAGCTGTAAAAGTTCATCAACTAATGGCCTTAGGTACACATCGATGTCGTTGCCGGGTTGCTTCGGACCTTGGATGAGCACCGGCATCATAATGAACTTCCGCTTCATGCACAACCAAGGAGGAAGGTTGTAGATGCATAGAGTCACGGGCGGTGTGCTATGGCTGGAGCTCGCCGCCAAAAAGGATTCATGCCATCCGTACTTAGAGCAAATCTTATGTTCCTTGCGTCACCTGCAAAATCTTTGAACCATCTGTCGATCTTTCTCCATTGCGTTCCATCTGCGGTGTGTCTCAACTCCCCGTCCGACTTACGGTCCTCTTTGTGCCATCGCAACAACTTGGCATGCTCTTTGTTCTGAGCAGACGCTTTCAACCGTGGTATTATAGGAGCATACCACATCACCTTGGCGGGAACCCTCTTCCCAGGTTTCGGCCCTCAACATCGTCACCGGGGTCATCGCCTCGATCTTATAACGCAATGCAAAGGTGCATACCGGGCATTCATTCAAATTCTCGTATTCACCGCGGTAGAGGATGCAGTCGTTGATGCATGCATGTATCTTCGTAACCTCTAAACCTAGAGGGCGGACAACCTTCTTTGCTTCAGACGTCTTGGCGGGCAACTTGTTATCCTTTGGAAACATATTCTTCAACATTTTCAGCAAGTTTTCAAATGCCGAGTCAGCTACACCGCCTCGCCTTCCATTTCAGCAAATCCGATGTGCAGCCCAGCTTTTTGAGACCATCATCATCGCATCCGGGTACGCCTTTACGTGATCCTCTAACATGCGATCCAAATTCTCCTCTCCTTTTCGGTTTAGCTGGCGTCTCCGTGCATCAAGAATGGTCCGACCAAGATCATCAACGGATCATCACGTGCCTCTTCTTCACCTTCCCTTCACCTTCAAAGATCCTCCATGAAAGTATCACCGAAATGAGCAAGATAGCTTTCATCGATGAAATCATCCCTTCTTCATCTTCTTCCATTATAACCCCTCTTTCTCCATGCTTGGTCCAACAATTATAGCTTGGCATGAAACCGTGCGAAGCAGATGCATGTGAACATCTCTTGAGGAAGAGTAACCCTTCTCGATTCTTACAGATAACACATGGACAGATAACAAACCCCCGCTTGTTCGCATTAGCCACTACGAGGAAATCTTTGAAACCCGTAGTGAACTTCACGGAGAGTCGGTTACCGTACATCCATTGCCGATTCATCTGCATTATTATAATATAAAATATATAATTAACCATCATGCATTTGTTAAACTAACTAGCTACAAACAATATAAATTAAACAATGAACTACACACATGCATATTTTATCAATGACACATCAAAGGTTCATCAAGTTGCTAACCGCGATCGAGGAGTGTGGCTCCAACACTTCATGTCATGTTTGTTTCATGCTCTTGGGGCATTTCATCAAACACCTTATGTGCATAAGAGGAACCAAAAGCAAACCTACACCCACTTGTGAAGAGAATGGCTCCAAATGGCTAAGTGTTGGCTGCTTTGGATGGGTATATATAGGGGAGGGCTTTAGTTGCGGTTGGCCCGGCAAACCGTGACTAAAGGTGCCCGAAGGCCTTTAGTCGCGGTTGTCCCGGCAAACCGCGACTAAAGACCTCACGCGGCGCCATGGCCACCGAGCGCCACAGGCAGGCCTTTGGTCGCGGTTCACCTCGTAATCAGCGACTAAAGGTCCCATTAGTCGCGGTTCCTACAGCTTCGCGACTTATGGGGCTGGATGGAAGCCTGTTTTTCCACCAGTGAGGGGCACGGGGTTCAGTTCGACGGTGACGAGCCAGGCAGCCGGCCTTCGCATAACGAACTGGTGCAGTTCGATCTTGTGCGAATTGGAAATCCCCTGATGCTGAGTGTGTCAGTACAACCCTACACTTTAAGGCACACGTGCATCCACTTCATGTGTTAGTCAATAGTATTGTGCATTTGCTTGGTACCTTCGCTACTCTAGTTACATATCACTTGCGAAATCAAATAAAATTTGTTTTTCACTTTTTTGTGTTTTGTTGAATAATTCTCATGCTGTCTTCTAGGGCATTATGCTTTTAATGTTCAAAATCCTGACGAAAATGATACATTTTAGTTTGCTTTGCCGCAAGGGCATTGCTGAAACTTAAATTCTGTCTCAACTATAGCCATCCATTTTGAAATAGATGTTACTTTACTTCGGGTGGTTTCTGAATCACATTTCACTAAAAAAATGTAATAGTGAAATTATACTGAATAACTAAATTAAATTGCAGTGAAAAAAACACCAACAGTCCAAGCAGGGTCAGTGATGTAGGTTCATAGAAAAAATTTATTATGTAAACTTCCCTCTCCTGATGCGTATAAACAAAATAAAAGATTCCAAGAGGTCATAATCACTGCTTACATGACGTTGGAAGGCAGGAAAGAAAAGCTGCTCTTAAATGTGACATGTAGTTTACTGTGCAAAATAAATATTTGTGTTCACAGTGGTCTCAATTCAGTTTCTTAGTTCAGTTCAATTTCTAATTTTTGTTCAGCTCAATTTTCCTATTTTAGTTCATTTTAATTCTTATTTTTTGTTCAGTCCAGTTTCTTGTTTTAGTTCCGTTCAATTTCTAATTCTAGTCCAGTTCAATTTCTAAATTTAGCTTAGTCCAAATCTTATTCTAGATTAATTTCATTTCAATTCTTATTTTAGTCTATATATCTTCTTGTGCTTCCATACAATCTATTTTCTCGATGTACCTATGATGTCCAGTTTCTTTTTTCAGTTCAGTACAATTTTTAAATTTCATTCAGTTCAATTCTCATTTTTTCTAGTTTCCTGAGTTCAAGGAATTTGACAGTCTTTAGTGTGTATATGCAAGTTCCAGTTTTCCCGTAGATGAAAATTACCCTTGAATGCAATGTTTCATATTTGTGCACTTTACTTTCTGGAGCGCGGTGCCTGGTGAGGTTGCCTTCCTTGCCTGGTATTCAACAGTGTACCAAATGATTACAGAAAACACTCGTTGGTGGGTTTTACTGCGTTCATTGGAATGCAAAACTAATCCTAATTTCCTATCGAAAATGACAGTTGGGCAGGAGCAAAATCACACTAACAAGCGCAAAGGTGAATGGTCAGTAGTGGTGTCTGAGTTGAGAAATTCACTGCATCTTTTCATAGTATTGCTGACTCAAGGATAGCATTGCTGGTTGACATATACCAGCTCACCTTTTTTACTAATGGCAAGTATCAGGTTCTTTTGGAAGTTTTCTTTATGTTAGGAAGTGAGACGACTAGTCCACATACATAAAAGGAGTTTCTCCAGTCTCAGTGCTTCCGTATTTTCTCCACTTTCTTGGCATCTTATGTAATTTTGGCCGGTGCACCAGAAAAGGTAAGGGGCTGAATCAGGACATATATTTTACTTTCACGTTTGCACTACCAATTTGATTCCTACTGTCTACTGATATGCCATTTTATAGATTATTATTAAAAATCTTCAGTAGTACGAGTAAGTTGTCACAAGAGTAGCAAAGGAAATAATTTATTATGTTGATAGCATATTAGCATTTACTTTTTTGCCCCCCTTGCATGAATGACGGCCGTCACTTTTGGTCAGTGAGTAGCATTGCAGGGCTATATATATAATCAGACAGTTAATGAGCGTATCAGTTATCTTGTAGCGGCAATCTTACAATGTGGGTGCAGGAGTGGAAGCCGATGATGGAAATGCTGGCCTTCGACCTCATCTCTGCTGTGATGACGGCGCTGGTGAAGAAGGCTCTGGAGCAAGGGTTGAACCGCCTGGTCCTCGTCACCCTCCGGCAGCTGGTCGCCACCATCTTCCCTGCTCCAACAGCCTTTTTCAAAGAACGGTATGCAAACACATGCATCCTTGTACATACAATCTGCATTCAATCCCTGGGTGACTAAAACTGCATAACGCCATGGCATTCCTGCAGGAGCACGAGGCCCAAGCTCACATGGGAGGTCCTGGCGTACCTCTTCTTCAGCACCGTGTTTGGCGCGGCGCTCTCGCAGTACACCTTCTATGGCCGGCAGTACACCACCGCCACCTTCATCATAACCTTCATCAACCTCTCTCCTGTGCTCACCTTCCTCATCGCTGTGGTGATGAGGATGGAACCGCTGAAGTTGAACAGCATGGCGGGAGCCGCAAAGATCACCGGAACGCTCACGTCGCTGGCCGGCTTGCTGCCGCTGAGTCTCTACAAGGGTGTGCCACTGACGCACCAGGCCGCTACTGCACCTAGCCCAGGCTGCCCAGCTGCTCACCATGCATCACCCTCCGACAGCAGTGGCAACAGGAGCTGGATGCTGGGCACCATGGCTTTGCTGTTCATCTGCCTGTGCTTCTCCTTCTGGCTGCTGTTGCAGACAAAGCTGACCAAGAAGTACCCGACCATCTACTCCAGTACTGCCATCATGTTCTTCAGTATATGGCATCGACATTCCACAGAACAAATGTCAACTAGGATGCGTGGGTATGTATCAAATATGGCAGGATTTGTTCCTCGCGCCGGAGTACACCAATGCAATGGTGTGGAGGCCGTACACATTTTTTATTTCTATTGCTACAAGTTCGAGTGATAAATTACTGTAAGCTCACATGTTATTGTCCAATTAGTTCAAATGATCACTATTTTCTTCATTGAACAAAACAAAAAGAAGTACACATATTTATTATAAAAATCATGAAAATTGTTCAAGTTGCAAACAAAAGGAAGTACATACCTTCACTGCAAAAAATGTTTGAGTTTGAAATAAACAAGAAGAAAACATCCATCAGTTCAACTAGTTAAACCATGCAAATTCGGAGCTGATGGTGTCGTTAGTTTGGACGAGAAAACAAATCTAAAATTGTAATCCCAAAAAAGGATCAGTTCTATTAGTCCATGTCTTGACCGGAGGCCGTTCAAAACATCCGGACATATAAGTCCACTATTTTATTATACAGAGTTAAAAAAATGGCATCCCATCTGTGAAAACATGTTCATAACAAACACATACAAAGATCATTTCAACTACTCTGTTTTCGAAATGGAAAAAACAAAATGCTCAGTACAAACATAAAACTTCACTCAGTACTAGTAATCTGTTTTTCAGACGGGAAAACAACACGATGATTCTCACCATATTCAAAATTACTCTTAAACAATTACAAATTTGCGAAACCGTCCAACATGATTAAGTTTCACATATTTGATAGCTTTCGAACGGTATATTATTTGCCCCATTTCGACAAACTCAAAAAAAACACGCGTTCAAAATCAAATTTGACCGTATTCGAATTCGAGTTTAAACTGTGAGGAATTAGAAAAACATTTCAATACGAAAAGTTGTGCATTTTACATAGCTTTCCAACACCGTATCATTTGCGTCAATCCGACAAACCGTTTGCAAAAAAAACGAAAATACGTTTGGCCAGAATTTCACCATTTTTCAAACTACTTTTAAACCTTATAGAATTTTAAAAAACAGTAGATATATGGAAGATGCAGATTTTACCAGCTTTCCAACGCCATCTTATTTGTTCAATTCCGACAAACCGTTTGAAAATTAAGTCCAAAATACGATTCACATTTTCGGTTTTGAAAAAAAACGGTTTTTTCAAAACTGCCCTTAAACCATGATGATTTTGCAAAAAATTCCTATATGAGTGTAATGTAGCTGTCAAGAGCTTTCCAACAATATATTACACGCGTCATTCCGACGAAAAAATTCACAATTTTTTTTGAACTAGACAGGACGATCAGTTCGACAAGATGAAAATCATCAGTACAACCGCCTGAAACCGTTAGTTCAACTAGAGTAACAGAATAACTTTCCTATCTACACTAGCACCAGAGTGTACTATCCGAACCTTTGGTTTGCATCAAGATCCGAACTTCTGTATGGATAAGGTTTCTATTTCTTGCATTATTGGAGATCACATTTACAGAAGAGGAAAAACATGTGGGGCTCTTTCTGGGGCTGTGGATGGAAATGGCAAGCTAGGTCCTGAAAAGGCAAGAGTTATTCGTGGAATGGGGGCAGCTCGTTTACAGCACCTGTAAGCTAGCATGTTCTATTTCGAGAAGGCTATTGTGTGGTTTTGTTTCGTTGCTAGCTTTAAAAGGTTCCATACATCTATACTTTTTTAGTAGGTTTTACTCTCAAAGGTTTCATTCTATCTCATGCTAGGTTCGGGACCTTTTGCTTCTCCTACTGTAGAGTACTCCATTTGTTCCTACATGCACGCATAGGTTGTGCATGACTCTGAGCGGACACAAAGTAGTACTAACACACGTACTCAGCTAGCACATGCAAACTAATCTGAGATTAATCAAGATTATGCTATAACAGGCTAGGCAAACGGCGATGCCTCGGAGAGACCCGGTTGTGGACGCCGATGAGCGCTCAGTATCAATGCGGAACGACACCAACATGCTGTTTGATGATGTGCTGGAAGTGTTCTATCATCCACGGATAATGTGAGTGTCGGTTTTTTGTGCTTTCGTTTCCGAGTCGTTTTCCATTTTTTGTGATGATTTTGATGACTGTCCAACCCCTAAACACTGAGTTAGAGAACGGCCCTTCATCATGTCTGATACAAACTCAAACTGGGGCGATTGCGGGCCAACTCAGGTTTAATCATTTCGCGTGCACTAGCAATTAATTCGTCATTTCGCATGCTTATTACTCACACCCGCCAAACACAAAAATGTTTCATGTCCATCGTTGGAGCTCTCAGTTTTTCGCTAATGCCATTGAACAAGCTAGTACACTGTCTATCATCGCTTTTGTTTACTTCTTCCCTTTCTTAGTTCGTTTTCATTTTTGCAAGTGTCCTTTCTCTACTCGTTGACTCTGACTCTCTGAGCTTGTATGGACTGACGACTACCGAGTCCCCGTTCTTTGCCACTTCTGTGCGACAGTACATGGACTGATGGACCTGAACATTACCAACGTACTAAGTTCAACTACTGCCCATAGGTTGTACATCAACGCTAGCATCTACTGACATGTTAGGTTCTAGCTGTTCTATTCCATAAAATCAGGGCACGCCTGAAGACTTTCTTGTTACAAGTGTTCTCCAATCTGTGTCGCACTAAACATTGTTCGGTTCTAGCTAGGCAAATCTCGCCGCAAACGTGGCTGATGGACTTAACAAGGAGGCACATGAAACACTAATGTACTGCATGTCAGATCCGGCCGACGCAAGAAACTAGAGGGTAGCACCGCTTCCTTTAGAGAGGGAACAAAACGAGCATGCGAAAATGAGTTGGAAAGTGTATGTTGATTGCCTTGTTTGTCTCTGTTACAACAGGAGTATACATAAAGAGGGAGAGAGAGGCCCGATATGTTAGGCACGCAGGCCATGCGGGAGAGATCAGATCCTACATTCTAGGATCGTTACAAGGCGTGACAATACAACGTTACAAGTGTACAAAATATACAACTCAACACCCCCCCTCAGCCGGAACTCCGTTCGGTAGGATGTTCAGGCTGGATCGAAACTCGGTGAAGACTGGCGACGGCAAACCCTTGGTGAAGACGTCGGCATATTGCGAGCTGGATGGAACATGCAAGACACGTACTTCGCCAAGAGCCACGCGATCCCGAACAAAGTGCAAGTCAATCTCAATATGCTTAGTCCGTTGATGCTGAACCGGATTACTCGCAAGGTAGGATGCACTAATGTTGTCACAATACACCATGGTGGCACGAGTGGGTGGTACCTTGAGCTCATGCAGAAGTTGCCGCAACCAACAAGTTTCAGCCACACAATTTGCAACCCCGCGATACTCAGCCTCGGCACTGGAACGGGAGATAGTGGGCTGCCTCTTGGAGGACCACGAGATGAGGTTGGCTCCAAGGAACACACAAAAACCGGAGGTGGACTTGCGCGTGTCCGGACACCCAGCCCAATCAGCATCAGTGTATGCAATGAGGTCTTTGGAGGGAGACCGGAAGAGCTGGAGTCCATAATGAGATGTACCCTGTAAGTAGCGAAGAATGCGCTTCACAAGCTGCCAATGGATGTCGCGCGGAGCATGCATGAAGAGGCAAGCCTGTTGTACGGCATAAGTGAAGTCCGGACGCGTGAGGGTGAGGTATTGGAGGGCTCCGGTGATGCTACGATAGTGGTAGGGTTAGAGAGCCAGGCACCATCATGCGAGGACAATTTAGAGCTGGTGTCAACCGGGGTGGATACCGGTTTGCAGGAGAGCATATTGGCACGCGCGAGAAGCTCAAGGGTGTATTGTTGTTGGCAAAGGAAGAGACCGATCGGGTTGGTGGTGACATTTATGCCTAGGAAATGATGCAAGGTACCGAGATCAGTCATGGCAAACTCTCGTTTGAGAGAGGATATGATGTGGGTGAGTGTGTGTGGTGAGCTTGCGGTGAGAATGATGTCATTCACATAAACTAGAAGATATGCAAGAGAGTTACCATGATGGAGGATGAATAGTGAGGTGTCACTCTTGGAAGCCCGAAAGCCAAGAGAGACGAGGAAGGCCTGAAAGCGCAAGAACCACGTCCGAGGAGCCTGTTTGAGGCCATAGAGTGACTTGTTGAGAAGACACACATGATCCGGCTTGGAGGAGTCCACAAAACCGGCCATTGAGCTCACCATGGAGAAATGCATTCTTGACGTCAAGTTGATGAATGGGCCAAGAATGAGAGGTGGCAAGACTCAATACCAAACGAATGGTTGCTGGCTTGACCACCGGACTGAACGTCTCGCCATAGTCCACACCCTCTTGTTGTGTAAAGCCATGTACGACCCACCGAGCTTTGTACCGTGCCAAGGACCCGTCGGTGTTGAACTTGTGCCGAAAGATCCACTTGCCCGTAACCACATTCGCACCTGCAGGCTTAGGCACCAAAGACCAAGTGAAGTTGTTCATTAATGCATTATACTCATCTAACATTGCTTGACGCCAATGGGGATCCTTAAGGGCGGATTTATACGTGGGAGGAATAGGTGAGATGGATGAAGAGGCATCAACAAAGAAGAGACGCTTGGGCATTAAGTAGCCAGTTTTGGCACGGGTGGTCATTTTGTGGGAATTTTCGGGTGGCTCTATCGGAACTGCATGGGGTGGTAGGTGGAGCGTGGGCGTACGAGGTGGCAATGGATCCGAGGCAGATGCTGTTGGACGGGGCGAGCCAGTGGGCTGCGTATTGGGCGCGTGGGCGGGCGAAAAGAC
The DNA here is from genome assembly GCA_021605145.1 of Aegilops bicornis. Lineage (NCBI taxonomy): Eukaryota > Viridiplantae > Streptophyta > Magnoliopsida > Poales > Poaceae > Aegilops > Aegilops bicornis. The sequence goes on from CM038672.1 coordinate 367,149,529, forward strand.
CGAGACAGAGTCGTCGGGGGCAGGCGAGGGGGGCGCACGGGTGGGCGCGCGATCCGATAGCGACGCGGTGGAGCCAGGCGAATCTTGCGCTGGATTGGACGCGCGGGACGAGGGTGATGCGGCGAGCCCGGGCGAGGCAGGTGTGCTGGTGGGCGCATGATCCGAGATGGATCCGCGCGGGGTGGACGCAGCAGCGGGTGCGGGGCGGGCGTTGCGGGGGGCAGGGGGCGACGTGGAAGGAGGTGGTGGACGGGGGGAGGGGTGTCACGCCCAAGATGCGACCCTATCCTAAAGGAACTCGAAGGTCCCAACAAGGATAGAAGCGCATCTTGAAGACGCTTTTGCAAGGTGGATATCATTACATCAACATTACATAATAGATGGGGATACATACATAAGGCATACAATGCCACACGAATACAACATCATCTTACAAGAGATCAACATCCGACTACGGATGGAACACAAACAAACTCAAACGACATCCACCACCGCTAGCCCAGTGCCGACTGGAACCTATCCCCGATCGGAGAAGCGTAAGAAGAACTCAAACAGTAACACCGCTCTCACGTCAAGATCATCGCATAACCTGTACACTGCAACTGTTGGTGTAGTAACTGTGAGCCACGAGGACTCAGCAATCCCATTACCATGGGTATCAAGACTAGCAAAGCTTAATGGGAAAGGAAGGGGTAAAGGTGGTGAGGTTGCAGCAGCGACTAAGCATAGATGGTGGCTAACATACGCAAATGAGAGCGAGAAGAGAAGCAATGGAACGGTCGTCAACTAGTAATGATCAAGAGGTGATCCTGAACTCCTACTTACGTCAAACATAACCCAAAAACCGTGTTCTCCTCTCGATCAACCCCGAAAAGAGACACTCACGGTTACGCACACGGTTGGTGTATTTTAGAAGAGTTTACTTCAAGTTTACTACAACCGGATATTAACAAATTCCCATCTGCCACATAACCGCGGGCACGGCTCTCGAAAGTTTATACCTGCAGGGTGTCCCAACTTAGCCCATGATAAGCTCTCGCGATCAACGAAGGATATTCCTTCTCCCGGGAAGACCCGATCGGTCTCGGAATCCGGCTACAAGACATTTCGACGGTAATAAAACAAGACCAGCAAAGCCGCCCGACAGCCGACAAATCCCGATAGGAGCTGCACATATCTCGTTCTCGTGGCACACCGGATAGGTCGACCTACGAGTAAAACCAGCCCTCGAGTTGCCCCGTGGTGGCCCCGCAGTCTGCCCGTTTCGGACCAACACTCGAAAGAGCACTAGTCGGGGGGGGGGGGGGCTAAAATAAAGATGACCCTTGGGCTCCGGAAACCCAAGGGAAAAAGGGCTAGGTGAGGCAAATGGTAAAACCAATGTTGGGCCTTGCTGGAGGAGTCTTATTCAAAGCGAACTGTCAAGGGGGTCCCATAAATCACCCAACCGCGTTAGGGATGCAAAATCCGGGAACATGATACCGATATGACGGAAACTAGGGCGGCAAGAGTGGAACAAAACACCAGGCATAAGGCCGAGCCTTCCACCCTTTACCAAGTATATAGATGCATTAATAATATAAGAGATATTGTGATATCCCAACATAATCCTGTTCACCATGGAGCAATCTTCAACTTCACGCAACTAGCAACGCTATAAGAGGGCTGAGCAAAGCGGTAACATAGCCAAACAATGGTTTGCTAGGAAGGGTTTCAAAGGTTAGAGGCTCATGGCAATTTAGGAGGCTTGAGGAGCAAAAGGTAGGTAGCGCAGCATAGCGATAGAACGAAGCAACTAGCATAGCAATGATAGTAGTGAGATCCAAGTTAACGGTCATCTTGCCTGAAATCCCGCAAGGAAGAAGAACGAGTCCATGAAGAAGATGAAGCCACGAAGACGAACCAAGCGTCGACGAACGAATCCTCACGATCGCAACGAAACAGGAACTATCGAGAAGAAGCACACAACATAGTAAACACACCACACATGAACAAGGCATGATGCACAACAAGCATGATGCATGACAAGGCTACATGGAGCTACTCATGGCAAAATATGATGCAAACAGGAACAACACCTCAAAGCAAGTTTAAATAAGGCCGGAAACAATATATAACAATTCCGGTAAGTCCTCATATGCAAATTTCGAAATTGGTCCAGAACTGAATAACTTTATGTTCAAGTTGTTAAACAGCAAGTTAAGATGCACCACGATGATCTACACGAAATTCTAGACAAGTTACATATAAAGTTCATTAGATTCGGAGCTACGGCCTAGAAGATATGAGCAAAACAAGTTAAACATGGCATTGATGCAAAATGCATACGAACCTCAAGCAAACACTCTCAAAACAAGGATGCAACATGATAATATGAAACTACATGCAAAATCAAGCAAGTTTCATATAGAGCACACTCAAAACGGAGCAACGGTTCAACACATACACATGAAACAAGTTATAGCAACAATATGTCCAAAACAGCAACTAGGCATATTGCAAGCATCAAAACTACATGCTACAGAATCCCAACGTGAAAACAAAATGCATGGGCATGATGTACAGGTAATGCATGACAAAACATGAACACTGAGCTATCTCCATAAACCACTAGAACATGCTCAAAAGGACATGGCAAGATTGAAAATAATAACAGTTTCAGACTTTGCAGAAATAACATCAGGTTGCAATGTTTAGAGCTATCAAACAACATGTTACAGCAAGCTATCATGTCAAATTAGAGCATGTCATGATCCTACTAATAGCACATAACAAAAGTCCTTTACTGACCATGAGCCAAAAATGATCAGAAGATATGATGGAACCCATGTAAACATGGCAAGTTATATGACAGATTCATACATGGCAGGAACAACAATAAGTAGGCATATTGGTGAGCTTGAACCACTCACCACAGAGCAATACATGGCATGGCAAGGCAACCAACAGTAAGAAGACATGTTTATGAAGCTAAGCATGGCAAGAGCAAGTTCATAGAGTGCATGGATCACTAACAACAATCATGGCAACATTGAACTTAATGTTAACAGGCTGACAGCAACATTATTTAGCAAGACATGTATAACAAAACATCCTTAGTGAACATCTTCAGATCGTGCATAGAATGACTTGTAGAAGCAGGTGAACATAGCATCATGATATAGCAGATTCAGACATGCAAAATAGCAACAGCAAGTACCCTACTTAACAAGCTTGATGCACTCACTAAAGGAATCAAATAAATACATGGATAGCACCTCTGTAAATATGGCATGACATAGATCAAAACTCATGTAGGCATCAACCTCATAGGATGCACACATCAAATGCAACAAAAATGACAAATCACCAAGTTATAACAGTTTCAGCAGATTAACATTATATAGCACGCTTGCAACGATGATTCAGGCACCAATATGGACTCAAATGAACATGGTACAATGAAACAAAATGCAGAGAATCTCACGGCGAACATTTTGACATATTACACGCACAAAACGGAGCAGTATGCAACAAGTTATGGCATGATGAACAGTGCAACAGAATGTTGAAAACTTCGGGACAGAGAAAATCTGGACCTCGACGGGGTGGTCCAGGTCGGGGGTTGAAGAAGAGGAATGGCAGCGGGCGGCGAGCAGGGACTCCGGCGGGGCTCGGGACGGTCGGGAATGGGTAGATCGGGCGCGGGGCAACCGGATCCGGCAGTCGGGTCGAGGATCCGACGGCGGACGGCGACAAACGACGAGCTTGGGGCTGCGGGCTCCATGGCCAATGGGAGAAGCTCCTGTCCACGGGCAGAGAGAGATGGTGCATGAGAGAGAGGAAAGAGAAGGGGAGAAGGAAGAGGGAGGAGCAAGGCGCGAGGCATGGGCCGGGACGGAGGTGGTCGCTGGCGGCAGGGCTCCGGCGAGAGGCAGCGGCGGCGGACGGGGGAAGCGCTCAGGACCTGCTGGTCCAGATCGAGCGGGGGCTCGGGGAGGAGCAGCAGGGCGGCGCCGCACGGGAGCGAGGCGGGCGGCGGCAGATCCGAGCCCGCTGGTCCGGATGGGCTCCATGGCCGGGCGGCAGTGGGAGGCGAGGGAGGACAGGTGGCGGCTTGCGGTTGGCTGCGAAGGCGGAGGTGGACATGTCCGGGCGGGCGGACGAAACCGGGCGGCGCTTGAGGATGAAGATGGCTAGGGTTCATCCATGAATTTGAGGAGGCACATATTTATAGGTAGAAGGAGCTAGGAGGCTCCAAATGGGGTGCGGTTTTCGGCCACGCGATCGTGATCGAACGACCGAGAGCATGGAGGGGAGTTTGCTGGGTTTTGGGCCACTTTGGAAGGGGTGTTGGGCTGCAAAGAGAAAGGGGGTTTTTCGGTCCCTCGGTTAACCGTTGGAGTATCAAACGACCTCCAAATGGCACGAAACTTGACAGGCGGTCTACCGGTGCTATATCAAGGCCGCTTGGCAAACCTCGGGCCATTCCGAGAAGGTTTAACACCCGCTCACGAAAAGAGGCAAAAGGGAGCGCCGGGAGACATAGGAGTGCCGGATTACAAAACGGACAACGGGGAAAATGCTCGGATGCATGAGACGAACATGTATGCAAAATGAAATGCACATGATGACATGGAAAAATGCAACATGCAAGCAAATGACATGGGAATGACGGAGAATAACGGGCAGACACCTGGTGCATCGAATCCGGAGCGTTACAAGGGGGAATCTGGTGGGGGTCCAGGTGGGGTAGGTGGCGGCAGTCCCGGTGGGAATATGGGGCTGGATGGCTGTGTTGCATGGGGATTAATTGTGGACGTGGGAGAGGTGTGGTCTGGTGTGTGGCTGGCGTAGGGGAAGATGGTTTCGTCGAAAACAACATGGTGTGAGACGATCACACGATGTGTGGCGAGGTCAAAGCACCGGTACCCCTTGTGTTCGAGGGCATAACCAAGGAAGACGCAGCGGGAAGAGCGGGGGGTGAGCTTGTTGGGCATGGTTGCATATTGGTTTGGAAAACATAGGCAACCGAATACTCGTAGGTGATCGTATGTGGGTGGTACGCCGTAGAGGAGAAAATGAGGTGTACGCGGCGCAATGACGCGGGAGGGACGCCGGTTCAGGAGGTAGGTAGCCGTGTGAAGAGCTTCGACCCAAAAAGGGGGCGTGAGGTTGGCTTGAAGGAGAAGAGTGCGCATGACGTCGTTGGTGGTATGAATCATTCGTTCGGCTTTACCATTTTGAGGAGAGGTATGGGGGCACGAGAAGCGATAGGTAATGTCGTTGGAGGAGAAGAAGGTGCGAAGGGAGGAGTTGATGAATTCACCACCATTGTCACACTGCATGCTCTTGATGATCACGTTAAATTGGGTATGCACAAACGTAAAGAAGCGTTGGAGGACGGTGGATGTGTCAGATTTGTTGCGAAGAGGAAATGTCCACGAGAAATGCGTAAAATCATCAAGCACCACAAGATAGTATTGAAAACCAGAGAAACTAGCAACCGGTGATATCCACAAGTCACAATGTATTAAATCAAAGGGAGCATATGTTCTACTAAAAGAAGATGAGAAAGGTAAACGTGGTTGGCGTCCAAGTTGACACGCATTACAAGGAGAGTGAGGCGCCTTATTACAATCGTGAAGGAACTGATTGGCGAGTGAAGAAAAAGTGTGTGCGTCGGGATGCCCAAGGCGACGATGCCACAAGTCCGAGGAGGTGGTGGCGAGAAGAGCAGACGCCGGCGCCGGGTTATTGCCAACGAAGGGGTAGAGATCGCCGTGGCTAACGGAGATCATGAGAACTCGTCGAGTGCGAAGATCCTTCACAAGAAAACCACACGGGTAAAATTCAATAGAGCAGGAATTGTCTTTAGTAAATTTACGAACGGATATGAGACTAGTGACTACGTTGGGAGAAACTAGAATGTCAGTAAGCCGAAAGTCGTGAGGGGAGAGGGTAGTAGAGCCGGTGGCAGTGACAGGAAGCGAATGCCCATTACCGACAACAATGTGAGAAGGTAAATGCGAAAATGAAGAACTTAACGAGGTCAAGTTACCTTGGGTGCCCGTCACGTGCGAAGACGCGCCGGTGTCGAGGTACCACTCGAAGCGGCGTAGCCATTTATTCTTGGCGGCGTTGAGCATGGCGAAGTGATCCCATGACGGCTGCGGTGGCTGATAGTACGGAGTGGACGGCGCGGGAGGGGGCGTGAAGGCCTGGTACGCCTGAGCATGAGCACCGGAGCGGGGTCCAAGAACACCGGCGGCGTTCGGCGGGATCCAGCCAAAGCGGGGCATCGGGAGAGCCATCCCGTACGGGGCGAAATACCCCGTGAAGGGGGAGAACGGAGGTGCCTGGTGACCGCGCCCAGACTGGTCGCCGCGCCCACGGCCACGGCCGCCCGCGCTACGCCACCACTGCCGCCAGAAGCGGTCGCCACGCCCACGAGCAGATGAGGTGGGCGGGGGGTGGTGGGCGTCGGGGGCGCGATCATGAGAGCGGTCGGCCGCGCGATCGCCCTGGCCGCGACCACCTGAGGAGCCGGCCGAGGAACCGCCGCCCGAAGAGCTGCCGCCCGTCATGGCGAACGCGGAGGCGCCTTCCTCCGCCGCACGCTGTGCCTGCGACTCCTCCGCAAGGACAACACGAGAGAGAACGGTGTCGAAGGGAAGGCCCTGGTCGCCGAGGACGACGCGAATGGTGTCGAGCCGCTTGTCGAGGCCGTGGAGAAACTGCGTGGTGAGATCCACCTCGGTGACGGCGTGGTCGATGTCAGCGAGGGCGTCGGTGAGGAGTTTGAGACGGCGGGCGTACTCCGACAACGAGAGATCACCCTGCTTGAGATTGCGATATTGGCGATTGAGGATCATGAAGCGGGCGTCGCGATTGGCGAGGAAGAAGTCTTTGATCTTATGCCAGAGCGCGTAGGTGGTGGTGGCGCCGACAACGTGGTCGCACATGGTGTCCGAGAGAGTGGCATAGATCCACAGAACGATGTGGGCATCAAGCTCTAGGTATTGGGACGGAGCATTGGGGGGTGGGGGTGGTCGAGAAGGTAGGAGACGCCATAGCGAACCAGGACCATCAGGAAGAAAGTCTTCCACTTATGATAATTGTGGTCGGCAGGGTGGAGGAGGAACTTAATGTGGTTCGTGATGTGATCACGGAAAATGGAATGAGGAGCGGCGGGGGCCGGCGAGGGCGCAGGGGAGGTGCCGGCGGTGGTGAAGAGGGGGGCAAACTGCGAGGCCGTGGCGGGGGAGGAGCCGCTGAAGAGAGTGGGGGACGTGCCGAAGACGAAGGGAGGGCAGGAGGCGGAGGGCAGCGCCGAGGAGGAGGAGGAAAGGGTGCCCGGCGACGTGGCCGAGCTCGTGGCGGCGGAGGAGGAGGAGGAGGTGTCGTCCGCGGCCATAGGGAGAATCCTGGCGTCTGATACCAAGTTGGAAAGTGTATGTTGATTGCCTTGATTGTCTCTATTACAACAGGAGTATACATAGAGAGGGAGAGAGAGGTCCGATATGTTAGGCACGCAGGCCATGCGGGAGAGATCAGATCCTACATTCTAGGATCGTTACAAGGCGTGACAATACAACGTTACAAGTGTACAAAATATACAACTCAACATAATGGAGAGGTGGTTTTGTGTTGCAAGCAAGATGCAAATTTTCTACTCTTTCTTTCTCGTTTTATTCATTGTAATTCTAGAATTTACATCTAAATTATTCAACTGTCTCCATGAATAGATTACCCTTACAAGATACACATGCAAGCCAGTGATAGTGCTATGGTCCACTATTCATGCACAACCGTGTGTGCTAAAAAGAAAACAAGAGAACCAGTGCACTGCTTTTGCCACATATGCTTTTTTTTATCAAAGGGGCCACATGGCCCCATTTTCAGCTGTTTACAGGGCAACAAATCAACCATTACGTCACTGATTTAGAACCACACCAGGATGCTCCAGCCTAGCAAGCCTAATCATCACACCATTGATATATATCACCACATTAGGATGCTTCAATCTATCCAAAACTAGCCTGGAAATGGAGTTGTTTACAGGGCCACGGATGTACTAGAAAGGTGTCATGTGCTATGCAGCACTGCCAAGACCATATACGAACAAGACGCTGCAGGACCATTATTTCATGTTGGCTGCAGGTGCACTGTCATCTTTAGAGTTCCAGTCTGCTACTTGTAAGATTACCATTTTGGTACTCTGGCACTACTTTCTACTACTACTTTTACTCGTCCTAACCTGCAATTGAAGGACCGCGTCACACTGTCCATTGAGCAAACACATGTGTGTCTTAATGTTTAACTAGCCAATTCTATTAAACTCTCATCCAATAAAAAGGTATTGCATGTTCATGGCGCTTCTACATGAGAGACAAGCATGTAAAATATAGTTAAAGCAACTCTGACTCGCTGACCCATGTCGTCCGCGTGTGTCCCTTTGGGTCAAAACGGACACAAAAGTCGGTTCAACGCATCGACCCAAACGGGAGCGCGTCCGCTTCTTGTTCGCCTGCCGACAGATTCCCGGCCCAAATTTGGATATCATTTGCGTTGGCGCGGACAGGAAGAGGGTTGCCCGATTAATTAACGGAAAAACAGGTTAAATCTGCCACAACAGCCCACACAGGGCAACACCGGCCGACCTGGCCACCCACACGAGGATACAACTATGTTGAATAGAAGAAACACCAAGTCAAGGTCATCACCAAGTGTCATCATCGTCACTCCTCCACGAGCCAGCGACTCCGACTTCACCACCGACTTCCACCAACGAAGTCCTTGTCACCGCAAACGCCGGAACCCATGCCAGCCCATGCCAATAGTTGGCCACCGACGCAGGCGCCAGACAACTCCGACTAAGAAGACCACCAAAACACAAGAGAGATGGGCAGAGTAGGCGCCAACTAACACCTCCTCGAAGACCACCAGCCACTTGTCATCGTCACCGCCTAGGCACCTCTCGGATAGCTCCGACTCCACGACGGCTCGGCGAGACCCAGAAGAGACTCGGAAGAACCGACAACCGAAGCACTGCCGCGACCCTACACTGCTAGCCATCATCATCGTTGCCAAACTGGACACCGCATTGCCACACTGCCAGCCGGGCACCTACCTACCGCAGTGTTGTGAACGTCTCGCACATGGAGAGCGCGATCAGGAACCAATGCTCTTCAAGGTGTGCCCCAAAGAGGGAAGCGACAATGCCGATGCCGACGCCGTCGCCCGACCTGATCGGGCCTTAGGCTTTCACCTGAAGAGCTGGATCTGAGGGTGTGCACTCCACGGCGATGCCTCCAAGGAGGTAACATGACGCCCACGGATGCCGACGCCATCGGCCGGCCAAAGCCGCTCGGAGCACCGCCCAACATCACAACTCCACGCATCGCAACTCCATTAGCTCGCACACCACCCCCCACCCCACCATGCCAGCAGCACCAGAGGACCACCACAAACCACCTCATCGCTAACCAAAAGCCAGCAGGATAGATCCGGCGAGCCCGACCGGATCCGGCGGTCGCTCGCACCTGCCCCGCAGTGGACCAACCACTGGCGCACCGACGCGCCGCTAGGCGTGCAGCACCCACCAGGCAACTAGGTGGCCCACCCCATGCCACAACCGAGCGCAGCCGGAGAGGCCGGATAAGCACCGGGCGCGCGTCCCAGCCGGGCGAAGTCGCACGCCATCGGGGAAGCAGACGAGGCTGGAGCCTCCCTCACCAGATGCGCGCACGGGGACGCGAGGAACTGCCTGCCGCCGTCCTCCGCCGCGCGGGCTTTGCCCGCCGGCCTCCTCCGGCGGTGGCGCGGGGGGGGGGGGGAGATGGATGGAGCAGCGGCGGAGTGGCGGGCTAGGGTTTCGCTCGAGCCACCGCGGGAGCGACGACATGAGCGTGGATTATGTTTGCTGTTTTTTTCATATCAAGTTTGTAGGTGTGAGTTATGGCTTCAGATTGTTTGATATATGTTTTTATCAGACCGTTATAAAATAATAATTAATAAATATGGTTGTGTGCATCTACCGATGCAGAGGCCACGGCTTTAACCTCCTTTCTCAAAAAAAAGGAAAAAGAATAAAAATGACACACTGGGGGTACTGGCAAAATGGAAACGTATCTTGCCGTCTTTCATTGCTCTATCAAAGGACTGTAGATTCTCAAACTTCCTCGTGCCGTTCACCTCTCCCTGTTCAGCTGCAGGACCTTCTCGGTCATAGTGGTTTTGACTAGGTGACAAATAGGCGCCGGCGCACCGGCCGAATCATTCGGCCGGTCCACTTTCAGCCGTCTGATTAAGTCGTCTGCAGTCGTACGATTGATGCAGTTGTCTGCCGCACGAGCGCGTACGAAAAAAGACCCCATGCCTCTCATTGCTCCCTTTGTCTTCCCGGGTCATCGCTCCCTTTGTCCTCGTCGCCCTCGCCGGATGTCCTCGTCGCCGGTCACCGCACCTCATCGGCCGTCCTCGCCGCCCTCGCCGGATGTCTTCGTAGCCGGTCGCCGCCTGCACTTGTCTCTGACTCCACGCATGCAACAGTTGTGGCCTGCAATTGCAGCTCCGATAGCGACGGTTGCAGCTCCGGTGGCGATGGCCCATCGCTTGCTGTCGACGCTCATCGTCCGCACGCTCGCCATCATGAAAATCACAAACAAAAAAGGTGGATTGGTTCCAGTAAAATTGAAGAACAGTTGTAGCACAAAAATACAACGGTTCCAGCAAAAAAAATCCAAGACGATGGTAACAAAAATAATGGATGTTTGTTCTAGCAAAAATCAAAACGGTCATAACAAAAAGAAATTATGCTTGCAACAAAAAAGAAAATGGTTCCAGCAAAAGTACTTGTCGTTCCAACAAACTATGAATCATCGTCGCTGGGGTCGTAGCAAAAAAATCGCTGTTTCCAGCAAAAAAAATTGCTGGTTCCAGCAACGATGAATCGCAGCCATGGCCATCGCAACACGGCTATCGCCGGTTCCAGCATTTTTTTTGCTGGTTGCAACTCCACCGGCCTACGGTTGTAGCTCCGGCGCACCGGGGTAGCAGCATCTCCACTGCGAATCGCATCGGTGGTCGGTGGTGGCCGCCCCGCTTGTAGTCCCGTCCTCCGCTCCTTGCATCACCCCCCCGCTCGCCGTCCCCTACCCAGAAAAGGAGGGCATCAGCAGGAGGTGCGGTCGCAGCAGTCAAGAACGACGGTGTGCAGGACATGGCGACGAGCTCACCTGGGCGACCCATAGTGACGAGTGTATCTTGGCTGTGCAACTCCTCCCTTTGCAGCAGACTGCTTCACCTCGTCCTCCTCGTACTCCTTCGGATCCGCCGCCTCCATCGGCTCCGACAGCTGCGCTCCCTCCTCCTCCTCCTCCTTCAGCTCTGGCGATTTCGGAGGTAGCTCGGCAGCAATGCGGGCAGCGTGACTAGCCCGGATCTCCTGCCCAATCTGCCTCCGGCGCTTCGGGTGAGCATAGCGTATGTCGTGATCTTCCGCCGGACCATGGCAATACAGGAGAGTGTGGGAGAGGAGGTGGATGGGTTCGGGTTGCGGCACAGAGAGGGAGGAGGTGGATGGCTAGGGTTCGGGGTCACTGACCGACTTAAATAGCTGTGTTTGTCCTCGGGCAGCGAGCCGAAGCGGCGCCACGTGGCGTTCACACCGCGCCTCCGGAGGAGGCGTCCGTCAGACCGCCGGGTTTCTGAACGATTTCGCGTGGGACCCTGATGTAGTTGGACGTGGCGGACACGCTGGGGCGCCCCCATATCCGCCTCATATTTGGGCTGGATATGAGGGGTGCCGGTCAGCCCGGCCGTTCGAGGTGCTCGTCTAGATTAAAATTTCATGACTAGTCAGTGGCCGGGTGAGCCATCCGGGCATTTGAGATCGGTTTAGGGCGTCCGGCTATAGATGCACTAAACCTACCTGGACTAATACTTCCCCGTTTAACCTGGAGACGGATATAATTACTGGATGGATACTTCCCAATCCGTGTGCCAGAAGGAAAACACATCTACCTTTTTTTGGGGCGGGGGGGGGGGGGGGGGGTGGGATTTAAACACAGGTACCTAAACCTCGTAGGCCTCAAAGCAACTCCAATGGGGCGACCCATTTTGTCCGTTTGGGTCATCCGGACAGAAAACTTGGCACAATGGGGCGACCCAAATGGACGCGCGTGTCCACCTGCTGTCCGTTTGTCCTCCACCCCGACCCAAACTGAACCCAAAAATGGGCCACAAATGGGTCCGCGGCGGACAAAAGCGGGCGCTCTCTCGTCCGCTCGCGTCCGTTGCTGCCTTCTCGTGTCCGCCCCTGGACCCACGCATAAGCGAGGATACGCGCCTGAAGCACCCAGAAATATCACCAGGCCCCACCCCGCCTCCGCCTCCTCCTCTGCCTCCTCCTCCAGCTGTGTCATCCAGATCGCCACCGCCGCCTTCTTCCTCCTCGTCTTCCTCCGCATAGGCTTCCCATCCTCCTGGTCCGCCCGGATCCAGTTCGACGATGTGGACGGCGCCCCATTGAAGCGAGGGTGGAGCTCGCCTACCAGCTAACGGGCTCCTTGCCGCGCCGCACCGGCGTCGCGGCCATGGCTTAGCCATGGCGGCGGTGCTCGAGGATACCTCGGCTGGTGCCTCGCTGCTCCGTCGCGCTGCCTGCCACGACCGCGCCACGCCACGATCGCTCCCCGGAGCTCATGCCGCCGCCCCGGCGGAGGGCGCTGCCCCTTCCGCGCGGCTCCTGCCCTATATGCGGCGCCGAGCTGGCCGGCGGACCCTCGGTCTCCTACGATTCCAGTGCAACGCTCCCAGTGCAGGGTGTGGCGACGGAGGAACGCGGCAACGCCAGTAGGAAAACTGCATCTCGCTTGTCCGCTTTGGGTCATCCACGAGCGGCGCGTTGGGTATATCTGCGGACCGTGCGTGTCCGCTCCATATCTGCTAGGCGGACGGGCGACCCAAACGGACAGAAAACAAACAAAATCCGTATCCGTTTGGGTCACTGTGACGCCCCCGATTCAATCGTACACTAACCATGCACGCAAATGTGTACGATCAAGATCAGGGACTCACGGGAAGATATCACAACACAACTCTAAAACATAAATAAGTCATACAAGCATCATAATACAAGCCAGGGGCCTCGAGGGCTCGAATACAAGTGCTCGATCATAGACGAAGTCGTGGAAGCAACAATATCTGAGTACTGGACATAAGTTAAACAAGTTTGCCTTAAGAAGGCTAGCACAAACTGGGATACTGATCGAAGAGGCGCATGCCTCCTGCCCGGGATCCTCCTAACTACTCACAGTGGGTAAATCGCCGGGCTGCACATAGTAGTAGGCACCTCAAGTGTAGTAGTCGTCATCGACGGTGGCGTCGCTCTGGGCTCCATCGTCTCGTCGCAGCAATGTGGTAAAGAAAGGGGAAAAGGGGGAACAAGGCAACCGTGAGTACTCATCCAAAGTACTACTTAAGCAAGGAGCTACGCTACATATGCATGGATATATGTGTAAAGGGCCATATCGATGGACTGAACTGCGAGAATGCCGTAATAAGAGGGGATAGCTAATCCGTCAAGACTACGCTTCGGCAGCCTACGTCTTGCAACAAGAGAAGAGAGTAGACTGAAGTCCTCAAGTAGCATCACATAGCAATAATCCTACCGGCGATCCCTCCTCGTAACCTGCGAGAGAGCGACCACCGTGTTATATCTGGCACTTGGAAGGGTGTGTTTTATTAAGTCTCCGGTTCTAGTTGTCAGAAGGTCAAGGTACAACTCCAAGTCGTCCTGTTAACGAATCTCACGGCGATTCGAATAGATTAACTTCCTGTGAGGGTGCACCACATAACCCAACACGCTTGATCCCATTTGGCGGACACACACTTTTTACGGGTCATGCCCGGCCGCGAAAGATCAACACATCGCAGCCCCACCTAGGCACTGTGACAGAGAGGCCAGCACGACGGTCTAAACCTAAGCGCCTGTGGGTCCGGGCCCATCGCCCTTAGCACACACACACGCGTTTGCGTCTGTGGCCGGAAGCGTAACTAGCCCCTTAATACAAGAGCAGGCCTACGTTCCAATCCGGCGCCCGCTTCGATCGGCCGACATCACGAAGTGCTTGGCTGATACCACGGCGTCAAGTGCCCATAAGCTGTTCCAGCCAGAGTTGGTTAGTGCGTATAGACCAAATGGCGGACTTCGGATCAAATTCCAAGATCTCGTTAAGCGTGTTAAGTATCCATGGCGCCGACCAGGGCAGGCCCACCTCTCTCCTAGATGGTCTCAACCTGCCCTGTCGCCTCCGCCACAGAGTAACAAATGGGGGTCGCTGGGAACCCAGTGCCCACCTCTACCGGGATGGAGCCACTGTCCTTTCGACCCCATCTCCGAATAGTAACACAGGTAATGTAACAGTGTAAGGTATATAGTATATGCCCGTGATCACCTCCCAAAGTGATCACAGCCCAGTAGTATAGCCTGGCGGAGCGGACAAGAGTGTAGGGCCAGCGATGGAACACTAGCATCCTATACTAAGCGGTAGGATAGCAGGTAAAGGTAACAATGAGTAGTAGCAAGGGCGGCTATGCAGTGAAAAGATAGGATTAATCGAAAGCGATAACATGCTACACTACTCTAATGCAAGCGATATAGAGAAGAGTAGGCGATATCCCCGGTGATCAAGGGGGGGGCTTGCCTGCTTGCTCTGGCAAGAGAGAGGGATCTTCAACTCCGTAGTCGAATCTGGGCAAAGCAGCGTGCCGGTCTCGTAGTCTAGCGAGAGAAGAGGGGAAGAAACAATGAATACCATGCAAACAGATGCATATCGATGCATGACATGACAAGTAACAGTGCTAGGGGTGCCCTAACAGCGGTATGAGGTGAATCTGCGTGAAGGGGAAACATCCGGGAAAGTATCCCCGGGGTTCCGCGTTTTCGGGCAGAGGAGCCGGAGGGGGAAAGTTGCAAGTTCGATAGGTTAGGGGGTGTGGCGGACGAACGGGTTGCGTATCCGGAATCGTCTCGTCGTTCTGAGCAACTTTCATGTTGAAAATATTTTAATCCGAGTTACGGATTAAAAGATATGATTTTCTAAAGATTTTTTTAATTTCTGGAATTTAATTAATTATTTAATTAATTCGAAAATGATTTAATGGCATCAGCATGATGTCATGCTGACATCGTGATCAATAGAGTTGATAGTCAACCTGACCGATGGGTCCCTCTTGATCGATGGCACATTTTAATTAATGATTAATTAAACTAATCATAATTAATTAGGGGTGGGCCCCTTTATATTGTTTGATTAATTGACTAACAGTTAATTAGGTTAATCTAATTGTGATTAATTAACTTAATTAATTTGTTAATTAATTAATTAATTTAATTATTATTATCTATCTATTTATTTATTTATTTTTTTCAATTTCGTTCTCAGGGGCGTGGGCCCCGCGTGTCATTGGCCCATGGCCAAAGTGGGTTCGGGCGCTACGGGCGAAGCCCCAACCCGATTGGGCGCTGGCTCAGGCGAACGGTGGGGGGGGCGCCCGCGAGGCACGGAGCGGGGCGGGCCGCGTGATGCAGGGGCGGCCGCCGGAGGCCGAAGCAACAGCGGGAGCGGCGACGGGGCTCGCCAGGGAGAAGCGTGAAGCGCGGCCGTCATGGCAGCAGCACGGCAGACAATGCACGAGGTGGCGGCAGTGGTGGCGTGGACGGCCCAGGCAGACGGGCGGAAGGCGGTGGCGGACGCCACGGCCACGGAGGCTGCTGCGGGCAAGTAGTAGGGTCGTGGGGAGCGGGACCACGAAAGCGAGGAAACAGGTAGCGTGAGAGGAGGGAAGGAGGAGGGCGGAGGCCGTGGCCTCACCGGGAGTTGTAGGGACGGGCAAGCGGGCTCGAGGCCGGACGAGGAGCGAAGGGCAGCCGACGGCGGTCCGGCGCGGTTGGTGAGGTGGAGTAGCTTCGGACGGCATCGGGCGATGAGGCGCGACGTCGAGGTGGTTCCAGGGACGGCGAGCGGCGGCTTTGTCGATGGCGCCGGCGCCGGCGACGGGGGCAACCCCTCCCGATCCAACCCAGAGGGGGGGCCAGGAGAGGGAGGCGGGCGAGAGGAGGTCGAGGACGGCTCACTGGCGGGGAGGCGGCGTTCCTCGAACACGAAGCCTGAGGTAGAAGCGGGGCGACGGCGGGCGACGGGGTCGCCTGCCCCCGATCCAGATTGGAGGAAGCGAGGGAGGCGTCGGGGGCGACTCGGGGGTGAGGTGAGGGGGAGGTGGTGACAGGGCGGGGCGGCGCCGGGGATGGGTGCCGCGAGGTGGCTTCAGGCGGCGGTGATGGGTAGCGCCGGGCGGGATCGATCCCGGTCCCGAGTGGATCGGGAGTCGAGAGAGAACGATGGGGAACGAGGGAGGGATGTGCGGAGTGGCGGCTAGGGTTTGGGGAGTGGGGAGGGATTATCTTTGAGGCGGGGCGGCACAGGGGGCCCGATGGTCACTGGGCGATCGGCTAGTCCTTTGCCCGATTAGGTGGCAGCTGGGCCACAGATGGCCTAGTGGGGGTGCCTCTTTTTATTTTTAGTTAGATTTGTCTTTTCCTTTTATTTATTTCACTTTTCTGTTTTATTTCATTTTAATATATTTAGACATTTTCAAAAAGGGTGTTTGTTGCGCTATAATCACCTAGGCAATTAACTGCACACTCTGAACATTTTAGTTTAATATTTTGAAAACTTTGTCGTTTGACATTAATTTGAATTTGAATTTGAAAAGGTTTCGAATCATTGCGAGGTTGGCAACAGTAAGAGTGGTGACGTGGCATCGATGTGAGAGGTTCTTGTAGCTTGATTATCCGGGCGTCACAATTCTCCTCCACTACAAGAAATCTCGTCCCGAGATTTAATAGGTAGAGTAAGGGGAAATGTCTGGTTACGAAATTCTAACGGATCTTCTCAATCTTGGCTGCTCTTCTCGAAGAGATCGATCCATTACATTGATGTCTTCATTTCTGCCTTGAGTCATCATGATGAAGTCGACATCCTTTCTTCGGGATCTTCATCGTACTTACGAATAGGTAACGGGGCAGATCGGCAACGACAGAATGCTATAAGGGTAATAATCTGGGATTAACCCATGAATGAGCATATGAGTACCTCTCGAGTTGAACAAATAAAACACATTGAGAGTAAAGTTCGAAGGTACAATAAGAAGTTTCAAGCAACCAGGCAATCGTTCAATGCTTAGTCAGAAGGTGAAAGGGGTTTCAAGCGACGGAATAATTATTGTGTTCGATCCAGATTTGATGATCTCATCGGAAGGTGGCTCATGAATTATGTACGAGTCCACGCGGGAGGAATAGCTTTGGGAACAGGGGTGTACAGGAGAGTCAGGTTTTGATCTTGTGGAGCTGTGGGTTATGGGCCCACCATGTGGGTTAAAGTAGAAAGGGGGCTGACATCTTGCAGTCACGATAGCAAAGGCATGTCGAGGGTAGCCTGTCGGTTATGTCGGCAACAACATCGATACCAAGGGTGAGGGACGAAGAGAACCATTTTCCTGCTCGTTGAACGAGGCGGACCAATAGGCAAAGTTCTCATCCATCAGTGGTTACCGGAATGTCATCAACAATAGAAACAGGGTCTTATTGACAGAGTTGTACAACTGAGGTGTTTATATAAGCAGCGAATCAGTACCGCTTAGATCATATAAACCACGAGAAATGTTAAACAAGACAATGGAAAGGAAAATGTGATCATCAGATTAAACAGAACAATGGAAAGAAAAATGTGTTTAAACACATATGTCAGGGGTATATCCTTCCCAAGGACAAACAGAACATGATAACCATGACATGATATTAAGTTGAAAAGCCTCTTGGTGAGGGGAGAGAAATTTTCATGACATTATCCATACAGCGGTGTTTTGATAATTGAGCAAGAAACGTTTAGCATTGGGATTCAAATGTTCTTGTTGAAACATCGGAGTACCATAGACATGCTTCGAGATAGCATTGACATGGTCAGCGGTGAAGATCGGACTTTGGAAACAAAAAGGATCCATCGGGAACAACTTATAGAATAAGTCTTACAATTTCCTCATGGAAGAATGGATAACCTTGCTAAAAAGGAAACTATAACGATGGGTCCTCCGCCGGTGTCTTGGGCATGACATCACCTTCTTGGGTCATACTCTGAGACCAATGTTGTGACTCTTGGAAAGTGTTCCAACCATCATATCGACCGAGATTCAGATCTCGATCGGTGTTAGGATACCCCAGACTCGGGGACGCTTTGAGAAGAAAAGGTGCGACACAATTTGGCCGGGATGACAACGTAAGATTCTCGAGAAATGAACTATGAAGTGATTTCCGTTAACAAGAGTTCATCATTAACCCAAGGAGAGGACAAGGAGGTGGGCGATGAACTCGGCGACAATTCATCAAGATTTCCAAAGGATGGATTTCCACAATTATGTGAACAAGGAGATATCATTTGTCAGGTCAAAATGATATATTGATGTATGCTCGAGGAAAACATACACAATTTAACAATGGTTGAAAGGTGCACCCGAAATATGGGCTGGGTTGCACGGCCAACATTGGAATGGTGATTCAATAATCAATAGTCTAAGAATGAGCAGTCGACCATTAACTTCAAAGCAATAGGGTTGCTAGAAGGGCGGAATCCAAACAGCACGCTCACTTGTTGGTACCACAGTTTGGAATCAACACGAGGACCCAAGAAAGAATGGTGATGGTGAGAAGTATCGCCATACCAAGAATTCTTAAGAGGTGGTGAAATTCCCACGACATTCTTGACATAAAAGGTGGTAATATTCCAAGGTAAAGAAGAACAATGCTGGGTAGCAAGGAACTCAAGGTATAACACAAAACACGAAAAAGTTTGTGTCGGAGGGAAGGCAATCGAGTGGTTGATGATAACACAAATCATCGAGAGCAAGGATGGTATTTTTCATCATGAATTCAATTGATATCCTTGAGGAGCTCGGAATGTTGATGATGATCATGACACATTTGTCGAGAGGTTTCATGAAGATATAATCTCTCATCGACGACATCAAGCAAAAGGAAGGATGGAGCGAAAAGTTATTGAAACCACAGATACGACACAAACTCGTAATCAAGCTTGTTGTTCAAGGCGAAATGATATGACGAGGGAAGTCGATGTAAGCTTAGCTCATCGTCGAAAATTGTGCTTCGGAAAGAAGGACCAGATAGCACAGTTAAAAAGTTGCACGATAATGATATAGCCATACAGGCTAGGAATGACATGATGGAGTATTAAACTACTCAACAACAAAGTACTGGGAGTACTGAATCTCAGTGTTGATTCGATTCACAATTCGGTGTTCTTGATTGATAACAACCCAGAACCCGTAGAGTGACTACGACAAGGAAAGACGTTACTTCAACAAAATTAGTAAGATGTGATGCAATGGCAAGACATCTTCGAGATACCAGGGGGTAATACTCAAAGGTAGAACATGATAGAAGTATAACCGGGTCATTGACCTGTGACAGTAGATACTTTAACCTCACCAAAAATAGACGAGGCACTTGAATGAATTCCCATCAGATATATCAGATTCGGACAGCATGGTTGGAACCATAACTGTAAGGAATCAATTCAAGAATACTGAAAGAATCATACAGCTGGATAATCATTTTGCAAGAAGCTTCTGAGATGGTCTATATCATTTTCATGGGCATGAACACAAAGTTCAAGGTCGACTCCCACTTCTCCAATGCATAACCTTTCATTCACTTCTCATTTTCGAAGAGGTTGTAATGTTGAAATTTTATCTAGCAAAATACTAGAAGAGTATGACTCGTGAAAACTTCCGAGTTCACACATATAAAGGAAGGCATAGGTTCAACCCGTCAGGGCATCTTACGAACATATACCACAAACTTCGGGGTAAATAATACAAGCTCGAAAGTAGAGCATTGTTCAAAAGCAGATGATACAATTTACCAAAGGCATTATATACCCATGGAAAGGCTCTCAAGGTTATTCAATATGAAGGACACTGTCAGATAAAATCCAACAAAGGAACCGATGGTCCACAAGGGATCTTATGTGAGCATCGGTACTCAACCAGAGGAAGAAGAATACATGGGCATCATTTTATAGAACATCTGAATAATTCGATGCTTAGACAACAAAGGAATTTCGATTTCCAAAACAAAGGATCAGAAGCAGTCGCTCTGATCAAGGATGGATAAGTTGGATAGACCAGAGGCACAATTGACGACAAATAGTTTGGTGGAGAACCAGCTCATGTTCAAAAATGATTTCTGAGCCGGAAAGATAATTTAGAAGGGTTAATAGATGATTGTGTGCATTCGCACACATGTTGAATCAATAGGATCAAAATGACGGTGTCAAAAGATACTAGTGAATATTGCCAGATATATGGGAAGCATCCATAATGCAAGTAGACAAGTATTTGCGAGCAATAAAGCTGCTAAGGATTTTGGAGGATTGAATAATATTTCAAAGACTTTTGTGAAACATCTGAACAAGCGGGGATGAGCGGATACTCGGAAAGTGCGAGAAATTATTCTTAGGGGTATTCGGTGGCAAAGAAGCGCAAGGCGGTAGGCACAAAATATTCTCGGGGTATCTTGTAATAACAAGATCGGGAATAAAAGTAAGCACGACAGGTGTAAATATTTATCCATAGGGGTATTTCGGTGGAAGGGAATTGCAAGAGCAACGGACACAAGGTCTCGAGAGAAAATCGGAGAGTATCTTCGAAATCTTCTGGTGCAGCCGGCGATCATCTGGACTGAAGGGGCTCTCCAGGAGAATGTATTATCAAGAACCTAGAGTCCAAGTTAGTAAAATCGTTTAACCCGAATAGAAGAGATGTCAGAGTCCCAGAGTATAGGTCGAGGAATAAAAGATCCTACTACCACCCAATGGCGACGTGTGCCCGTAAGACACACAGCCATGTTAGTAAAAGTTTTTGCCACGTCTAGACTCGACTTCGGCCAAGGAGTGTGGGAGGGGGATTCCTACAGGCAGTCGGCTCTGATACCAACTTGTGACGCCCCCGATTCAATCGTCCACTAACCATGCACGCAAATGTGTACGATCAAGATCAGAGACTCACGGGAAGATATCACAACACAACTCTAAAACATAAATAAGTCATACAAGCATCATAATACAAGCCAGGGGCCTCGAGGGCTCGAATACAAGTGCTCGATCATAGACGAGTCGTGGAAGCAACAATATCTGAGTACGGACATAAGTTAAACAAGTTTGCCTTAAGAAGGCTAGCACAAACCGGGATACAGATCGAGAAAGAGGCGCAGGCCTCTGCACAGGATCCTCCTAACTACTCCTGGTCGTCCGCGGGCTGCACGTAGTAGTAGGCACCTCAAGTGTAGTAGTCGTCATCGACGGTGGCGTCTGCTCACAGGCTCCATCGTGCAGTCGCAAAGAACCGGGTAAAGAAAGGGGAAAAGGGGGAACAAGGCAACCGTGAGTACTCATCCAAAGTACTCGCAAGCAAGGAGCTACACTACATATGCATGGATATATGTGTAAAGGGCCATATCGGTGGACCGAATGCGTAATGCCGTAATAAGAGGGGATAGCTAATACCGTCAAGACTACGCTTCCGCAGCCTCCGTCTTGCAACATGAGAAGAGAGTGGTGAAGTCCTCCAAGTAGCATCACATAGCAATAATCCTACCCGGCGATCCCTCCTCGTAACCCTGCGAGAGAACGACCACCGGTTATATCCGCACTTGGAAGGGTGTGTTTTATTAAGTATCCGGTTCTAGTTGTCATAAGGTCAAGGTACAACTCCAAGTCGTCTCACATTACCGGAGATCACGGCTATTCGAATAGATTAACTTCCTATTTGGGGTGCACCACATAACCCAACACGCTTGATCCCATTTGGTGGACACACTTTTCCGGGTCATGCCCGGCCACGGAAGATCAACACTACGCAGCCCCACCTAGGAACACCAGAGAGTACAGCACGCCGGTCTAAACCTAAGCGCCAGGGTCCGGGCCCATCGCCTTAGCACACACACCTGCGTTACGTCTGTGGCCGGAAGTAAAACTAGCCCCCTTAATACAAGAGCAGGTCTACGTTCCAATCCGGCGCGCGCCGCTCAGTCGCTGACGTCACGAAGTGCTTCGGCTGATACCACGACGTCAAGTGCCCATAACTGTTCCCGCATAGTTGGTTAGTGCGTATGACCAAATGGCCAGACTCAGATCAAATACCAAGATCTCGTTAAGCGTGTTAAGTATCCGCGAACACCGACCAGGGCCGGGCCCACCTCTCTCCTAGGTGGTCTCAACCTGCCCTGCGCTCCGCCACAGGGTAACAGTCGGGGGCCGTCGGGAACCCAGGCCCACCTCTACCTGGACGGAGCCACCGTCCTTTCACCCTATCTCTAACGATATCACGTAATGTAACGGTGTAAGGTATATAGTATATGCCCGTGATCACCTCCCAAGTGATCACAGCCCAAAAGAGTATAGCATGGCAGACGGACAAGAGTGTAGGGCCATCGATGGAACACTAGCATCCTATACTAAGAAGTAGGATAGCAGTTAAAGGTAACAATGAGTAGCAAGGACAAAGCTAGGCAAAGCAGATAGGATTAATCGAAAGCGATAACATGCTACACTACTCTAATGCAAGCAGATAGAGAAGAGTAGGCGATATCCGGTGATCAAGGGGGGCTTGCTGGTTGCTCGGCAAGAGAGAGGGTCGTCCAACTCCGTAGTCGAACTGGGCGGCAGCGTCGGTCTCGTAGTCTACTAGAGAGAAGAGGGGGAAGAAACAATGAATACCATGCAAACAGATGCATATCGATGCATGACATGACAAGTAACGGTGCTAGGGGTGCCCTAACGCGGTATGAGGTGATACCGGCGAAGGGGGGGAAGCATCCGGGAAAGTATCCCCGGGGTTCCGCGTTTTCGGGGAGAGGAGCCGGAGGGGGAAAGTTGCGAGTTAGATAGGTTAGGGGGGTGTGGCGGACGAACGGGTTGCGTATCCGGATTCGTCTCGTCGTTCTGAGCAACTTTCATGTTGAAAATATTTTAATCCGAGTTATGGATTAAAAGATATGATTTTCTAAAGATTTTATTAATTTCTGGAATTTAATTAATTATTTAATTAATTCGAAAATGATTTAATGGCATCAGCATGATATCATGCTGACATCAAGTCAACAGAGTTGACTGGTCAACTCGACCAGTGGGTCCCATGGTCGAGGCACATTTTAATTAATGATTAATTAAACTAATCATAATTAATTAGGGGTGGGCCCCTTGTCATCATTGTTTGATTAATTAACTAACAGTTAATTAGGTTAATCTAATTGTGATTAATTAACTTAATTAATTCGCTAATAATTAATTAATTTAATTATTATTATCTATTTATTTATTTATTTATTTTAATTTCGTTCTCAGGGGCGTGGGCCCCGCATGTCATTGGCCCATGGCCAAAGTGGGTTCGGGCGCTTCTGAATGAAGCCCAACCCGATTGGGCTGGCTCATAGCGGTGGGGCGCCATGAGGCACTGAGCGGGCGGGCAGCGTGATCACGAGGCGGCCGGGAGGTCAAGCGATGTCAAACAATGAGCGGAGGCGAGGCTCGCCAGGAGGGCGCGGCTGTCATGGCGAGCAAGACGGCAAGAGTGCGAGGTGGCGAGCAGTGGTGGCGGGGGAGGGGCCGAGGCGGAGGGCGTGGCCGAGGCTGGCCAAGGCACAGCCAGCCAGTAGGGGCCGTGGGGAGGCGGAGGCCACGGCGAGGAACCAGGCGAGGTGCGTGAGGGAGAGGGAAAGGAGGAGGGCGGAGGCCGTGGCCTCACCGGGAGTTGTAGGACGGGCAGCGGGCTCGAGCTCGACGAGGAGGACGAGGACGACGGCGGTCCGCGAGGTTGGTGAGGTGGAAGTAGCTGGACGGCATCAGGCGATGAGGCGCAAGGCCGAGGTGGTTCCAGGGCGAGCGGGCGGCGTTGTCGATGGCGCCGGCGACGTCAGGGCGGCCCCTCCCGATCCAAATCGGGCAGAGGGGGGGCCAGGAGAGGAGGGCCGGGCGAGGAGGAGGTCGAGGGCGGCTGCCCGGGAGGCGGCGGTTCCTAACGGGCGCCGGCCAGGTAGAAGCGGGCGACGGCGGGCGACGGGTCGCGGCCCCGATCAGATTGGAGGAAGCGAGGGAGGCGTCGGGCGACTTCGGGGTGAGGTGAGGAGGAGGCGGTGGCAGGGCGGGCGGCGCCGGGATGGTGCCGCGAGGTGGCCGGGCGGTGATGGGTAGCGCTGGCCGGGATCGATCCGGTCCCGATTGGATCGGGAGTCTGAGAGAGAGAACGTGGGGAACGAGGGAGGGATGTGCGGGTAGCGGCTAGGGTTTGAGGAGTGGGGAGGGATTATCTTTGAGGCGTTGGGCGGCACTGGGGCCCGATGGCCGGTGGGCCGGTCTTTGAGCCTTTGCCAGTTAGGTGGCCATTGAACCTGAATATTGATGGGGGTGCCTCTTTTTATTTTTAGTTAGATTTGTCTTTTCCTTTTATTTATTTCACTTTTCTTTTTTATTTTATTTTAATATATTTAGACATTTTCAAAAAGGGTGTTTGTTGCGCTATAATCACCTAGGCAATTAACTGCACACTCTGAACATTTTAGTTTAATATTTTGAAAACTTTGTCGTTTGACATTAATTTGAATTTGAATTTAAAAAGGTTTCGAATCATTGCGAGGTTGGCAACAATAAGAGTGGTGATGTGGCATCAGTAACAGAGGTTACTGTAGCTTGATTATCCGGGCGTCACAGTCACCCCGTTGGAGTTGCTCTCATGTTGCATGTACAAACAGTACATGCCAACATGCAAGGACGTAGACAAACTAAAGCTGATGCACTTAGACAAGATTATTGCTAATAGGGCTTGTGCGTGAAATGGGGAAGACGACCAGCGCGAGAGCTGGTTTGTGAGCAGCCTTTGACTTGTGCGTGTGCAATGAGGGACATTCTGCAAGATCCTTTCTTCCACATCTCCCAAAAAATACACATGAAACGATGACATGGATAGCTTCCTGTGTTTGAGAACAATATATACATATAGCACCATCGACTAATTACTTTTAGTCTCAAACCAGACAGAAAATAACCAACCATTCAGTGAGGCATTTGCAGTGCATTAACTGTTGATGGAATGATGGCATTGAAGTGCACAGATGAAAGGTGAAGGGGCCTTCAATACATGTCCGTTTGTATTCAAATCGGGGTGTAAAAAATTGTACAGTTAGTACAATGCCCTGTCATGGGTGATGCGCCAAAAGCACGTGAAACTCATTGGAGACTGAACAGGTCGCGTGGCTCTGTGCACAACCGAGCTACAGACAAGAAGCCCCAAAAAATGGAGGTTGGGGAGGCCACCAGCAGCAGCTTGTTTTAAACTAATTAGTGACATGTTGTTTAGTTTCTTTTTCAACCATTCGTTTTGAATGCAAAAGCATTTGATTCTGCCTGGTCCTGGGTTTACTAAATTTGATAGGAAACTCTTATTCCGTGATCCATCTCAAATCAGAAATTCAAATGTACATTCGTGGTCCTGGATGGAGATCAGGCCAGAAATATCACAACTCAAAGTGGCAGTTCATAGTTGATTAAAGCAGCAACAACAACCTAAAACATAATAGTAATACTCCTTGGATGATCACTGATGTGCAAATGCTAACCCTCTTGGATGATCTACTCGTATCACAGAGCCTCAGTCCAGTACACGTCCCGGGTGGCGTCGGCATTGCTGTGGTCAATGACGCCGACGCCATGGGGCCATGGTCCTGCAGGTAATGAGATGCCGACGCAGCGCCGTGGTAGACTACGCGCCGTGGCCGCCTAATTCCAAACTCACGGCCCATCTGTTGGACAACAAAATTACGTGAAAGATTGGAAAAGAGAAAGCAAACTAAATGATAGAAACAAAATTAAGTCGAAGATTGGAAAATTGAACACCATGATAATTTGTTGTGTAGTTGACGTGCATTCTCTATCTCAATAATAGTGCATTTGTTCTCTCAAAAAAATAGTGCATTTGCAACCAAAAAGCCAAGAGACAAAAAATTGTTTCCTTTTGATAAGTTTTGACATGTCCTTTTCAGTTTTAATTGACACAATGACTGAGCTTGTTAAACAATGCATGACGGAATCTCCAGGGGCCATTGCTTGCAATAAAATCCATGTCAGACTCCAGGAAAAAGTGCATCTCTAGCTTTTCAAATCGCAGCACTTGAACCAGGTGAGGACCACAAGAGGTAGGCCAAAAGGCACCTTAGGGGCTAACTCTCCCTGGAAAGCACGCGGGTCTCCCCGCACCACTTACACCACAGCAGAGGAGAGAGGATTGTGGCTTGGCACAGTATCAAGCTAGAGAAAATGATGAAGATACAATATATCTAAGACATCTGAAATTTGAATCCAAATTACAGATGATACCTGACAGATTATACGTCCAGGAATCTTTTCAATTCAGTTTCTCTCAAACCACCAGCAACAGCAACGTAGTCACCATCTACGCGGCTCGATCGAGAACACCAAGTAAGGTGATCATGATCACTAACGAATAATATAGTACAGTGCAAATGGACACTAACTCTGTAGGAAGAGCAGATGGCTCGCCACAACCCGTAATGATCCTGAAAATTACAGTATATGTACTGTATTAGTCTAGGCCGAATAAACCATGCTTCTACCATGTCAAGTACTAGTTTGAGCCGCGTCGATAAAAGTTCCTTGCGGAGAGGGCTGCTAACAAAATTTAGTTGTCAGCAAAACATTGGATATGAACTCAAAACCAATTTAATCGCAGCGTGTACCTCCATAGTGCAGATTGCAACTTCGGCCAGGTTTATTCTGATTCAAATTCAGAACCTACTGTGAAGAATAGAGGCAGAGCTTGCAATCACCGCCCAATCCAATGGACCGTTCCCGCTCCGCGGCCAGATCCGAAGTAGATGCCCCTCAGCACGCACGAGGCACCAGGGCCGGCGGTTGATGACGATATCGCCTGTGTCCTGTCGACCCAGATCTCGCTGGTATTTGTGCAACATAAGACGGAGGGAGCACCGCCATGGAGGTCGGAGAGGGTTTGGGCGGCGCAACTAGCTGGGAAGAGAGGCGGCTCACCATGGAGGGGAAGGGGAGAGCGTTGGGGCGATGGGATTAGATCGGGATGTGGAAGGAGGAAGAGGGAGCGGTGGTGATGGAGAACAGGTAGACAAAGGAGAGACGGGGTGGAAAAAGGCCAGCCTACACCATATAGCACGACCGAAAACTGGAACCATTCAATCAAAAAGAAAATCTCTGAACGGTTCGTCACGTACTCACGCTTTAGGAACCGTTCATGGGCCAGGAACCTTCGCGCATGGGCCGAGAACTGCATGGCGTCAACATTGCCAGCCTACTACTGAGCCTACTAGGCTAACCAGGGGGGACCGTGGACCACTTTGCTCTATATGAGGAAATAAGAGAGTTGCCTAAAATACAAGAAATGTATAGAGGGAAACTAGTTGGACCATATCCCAACGCCAACATGTGGCCTTGATTGCATCCTCCACAAAGAAGCTTCATAGGTTTGCTTTTCCCTCCCCTCTATTTTACCATCAATGCACTGTAATTTTACGTTCCGTAAGTTTTGTCTTATTTGTGACGTAAAAAGAGACCGTCAGAAAATATATAATTGCCGTAAAAAATATTTTATGTTATGTAAAATTACAAACTAAAACCATAGTGTAAAATATACATAAACTTCAAATTTTCTTGTCTTATAACCTATATTTTTATTTTCTTATACCAAATTTTACGTAGTGAATCAATAGGAATGTAACTATTTGAATTTCAAATGTAATTTAATTATGAAATGACCGTAATTTAATATATAGGTAAATTGTTTGGGGCACCTAGGTGCCTAGGCACCTAACCACCATGCAACTAATGCCCCATGTGATTGATCCCTTTCCAAATATTGGTGCATGATATACCTGCCATAAAATTGCACGTCATTATAATACCATACGATTTGTTTCCTTATACGATATGACATCCTAGTTTCCTTTTAAATATTTA
Organism: Aegilops bicornis; assembly: GCA_021605145.1. NCBI lineage: Eukaryota > Viridiplantae > Streptophyta > Magnoliopsida > Poales > Poaceae > Aegilops > Aegilops bicornis. The sequence continues at coordinate 367,177,644 of CM038672.1, forward strand.
TTTATAATATACGCACTATAATATATTGCGTACACTTTCTTGATTTTGCATTGTATTCTTAGCCGGAATACAATATGCATAAACCTATGCTGCACCCATCCTTTGTTTGCTATTAAAAATAAAAAATACTTTCATGCATGTAGTAAGAATTTGTCCTATGTATCATATACCTAACACAAAGAATTTGTAAACATATAATAATACATCTATAACAGAAACCTAGAAATGATAAACCCATGTACGATAAAACGAAATGATATACCTAAGAAATATATGGCCCAAGATGATAATTAATGTATGATAATAACCAATATATTTTTAAGTGCGTACTCAAGCCCCGCAAAAAAATGTATATACAAAAAAATGCATACAGTGACATGTGTACATATCCACACATGTACATATCCCGACATGAAATTTATATGTACATACCCTGACTTGAATTTTATGCGTACATACCCATAACTATATATACCCTGAATTAAAATTTATGTGTATATATCCGTAAATATGTGTACGTGCTCATAAATATACTCACCCAAAATTTATATGTGCATACACATAAATATACATAACCCAACATAAAATTTATGCGTACATACCCCGACGTTATCTTTTTCTATACATACCCATAAAAATGTACATACCCAGCATTAAAATTTGTGTATACATGCACCGATATACATTTACGTGTACGTACTTTGATGTGAAATATATGTGTATATACCCGATAGTAAAATTTGACAGATTTAATCCATTTATGACTATCCATTAATTTAAACATAAATAGTTGTCATGCATGCATGCACGCTTACCATACTTATTAATTACTACCATATATAATCACAATAATGATTTACCATATCAACACAAACGTCATGCATCAACACATCATCTAATGTGGTGCTCAGGCACCTAGGTGTCCCAAACTATATATATATATATATATATATATATATATATATATATATATATATATATATATATATATATATATATATATATATATATATATATGACAAATTTTTTCTACTACCGGTGTAGTTACTCCCACTTTTGTTTCATACGTTCTAGGTAGTATCTATCATATCGAGAGAGTATGTACGCGTAGTATGTAGTATGTAAGAATGTTTAGGTAGTATATATACTATTTTTTATATAGTATGTAGTATATTTTGAGCATACTCATTTTTACGTACAAATATGTACGTATTTCAGAAATATTATAAAAACATGGGCTCACATGCAATTTTTTCACATAATTTGCTTTGGAGTATCTTAGATATAGTATATGAGCATACTAAAAGTAATAAAGTAGAGTATATACTACCACATGGTAGTATATGAGAAATGGGTGTAACTACATCCGGTAGTAGGATGCATTATATATATATAGGGTGGGTCTATTATGATAACACCCCTTAAGACCTTATTCTGCACACCGGAACCTTATTCTGCTAACACCTTCTTCCCTCGGCCAAACACCTCCCCCACCGCCAGGAACCAGGCGCCTCCCCCGCCACCCATCCCCCTGAAACCACCTTCTCTCCTTTGCCCCTTCCCACCCTAGCGCCGCCGCACCCCCGCCCCTAGTGCCGCCGCCCCCTAACCTACCTCCACAGGCTCCCTCCCCGCACCTTGCCGGCAAACTGCCCATCCTCCCTGAGCCTTGGTGGTGCCCCGACCTTGCTCCCCTGCTCGCCGCACCACGGAACGAATCCCGTCGTCTGTGGTCCTGGATCGTGCAAGGGCGCAAGGAGGAGGTGGAGCGACGGCGAAGAATCTTGCCCATCCTATCCCCCACCTACAAGCTCGCTGACAGGCCCGCCGCCTGTGGCGCCACATTCCCCGTCCGGATCTGCGCGGCCACCCCCGGCCAGCCCGACCTCCCTCCCCAGCTATTTCCTTCAACAAGGACGCATATGGTCGCGGCCGCAGTGCACCTCGAGGGCCGCTGCACTGCACTGCCAAACGCCGGGAGGTCAGGGTCGCCACCGCCACCGACTGTGCTGTGCAGCTCCTCGGTCGTCGGGCATACCACGTGTGACTGCAGTCCATTGAAGGGGCGCCTGCAGCTCTCTCTCCACCTTGAGGAAGTACATCGCCAAAAAAGGCAGCTGGAGGTGAGCTCGCCATCGACCCAGTGCAAGGACTGCTCTCCTCGCCATCGACCCAGTGAAGGGGTGCCCGTGTGCAGTTCTGATAACCTCTTTTTGCTCCCCTTTTTGTAGATTTTGGATTGTGCACTTCACATCATGCGGATTCAGTGTTGCAAAGGCGGTGGTGCACGACTTGCGGCTCTTCTTTGTTTTATACACCTTTTTCTAACATCATATACGAGCTTGCGATGCCCTAACGGAGTGCAGCTCGACCAAACGGGGCGCAATTCGGCGACCTTCTCTTTTCCATGGTTTTACGCTCCCGGTTTCTCCTCTCTGTATCCCTTGGTAGCCAAAAAATCTTCCGAATGTGATTAGGCAGCGGAGACAACAACACATTACCACCGGATCTCGAAAGTGAAGCCCTCCTTGTGCCATTCGACAGAGCACGGGTGAATCCCCCTTGCGATTACTGGCTAACTGCGTTGCAGCCCACCTCCCATGTGCTTGGGTCTCCCGGCGAGGGCCTCCATCGGAAGTGGTCGTAGTAGCTACGGGAGCACAGTTGTAGCTGCGGTGTGGCATCATTGCTTACGCTACTAACTACAGCTTTGCCTCCGCCCGTGACCAAGTGTTAGTTTTTTCCTCTGAACCGAATCCTCTCTGCTGAGACCACTTCGTTGCAGCTTGCAGCCCACATCGAGGAGTGAGCAGCTCCCATGGGGGAGTTCAGGTCGGCGGTGCACTCTGGTCATGGTGCAGTGCACCCTGCTTCAAGATGCCATATCAACACATATTTGGCGTTGGGATTTCTATCAGCTAGTGAAAATAGCTTGCTTGTGGCCAGCTGGTGTGTGCTTGAAGCAGTCGTGTGTGTGTGTGTGGATGTGCAGTGCAGTCAAGCGATGTGTGCAGGTTGGGCGGGGGGGGGGGTGTTGCAGTTTGGCAACCTGAAACGATGTAGTTTCAGAACCTGCATGCATGTCCATGTGGTCTCTGTTGTTCACCGAGTCCAACCTTTCTTTTTTTTGTACCGTAACAAAATAACTATTGCAGTGCACTTCTCTCTTAATTTTTGTGAACCATAAATCCTCTGAAATTCTCAATGTATATGCAAGTACAAGTAGTATACAACAAGTCAAGATATATAGTGTTATTGGTGTTTGATGCAACAAAGTAACATGTGTTTCTTCTCCTCTATGTGTTGGCATCAATTTGGTCAAGATGTTCTTTAATGTGAAGAAATCAATCACTTGGTGCACTTCAGCACTTCTCTTTCCTTCATACACTACTTACTACATATATCAAGTACATGGTCAAAAATATCCAATACACTGTATGCGTGTCTCACCCACGATGAATTTGTCCAAGGAAGCACCATCTATTTTTCCATGCAGTGCATTGCCATGTTTTTGCAGCTCTCTCCTCCACTCCTTGTCGTTCGCTCGTGAGAAGCAGGGGACAAGCGCACTGCACTAGGGGTGGCCGGTGTCATACTTTTTTAAGTAGTTCATCTTGTTATGTCTTTTTTTAGTAGTCATCTTTCTGTATGTTTCAGTTTGACCATGTTAATGCATGCAGCTCTTTTGCTGGTTTGGATGGAGCTAGCAGGCATTTGTGTATGCAGTAAGCACTGAAACTTGTTCACTCATTAGCTATGGGGAGGTTCACTACACCACTCACCACAGGATCTTGCTCGGTTTTGTTGTTTGCGGGAGGTTTTCTTGTCTAGAGGGAATCGGCGATCCGGATTTTGCGTGTGACTGCAGTCCACGATCTGAGGGACCTGCAGCTCTCTCTCCCTCGTGGAAGTACATCACGAGCAAAAGGTGCCTGGAGGTGGGCGAGGTCCTGCCTCCGAACTCCTGCGCCTCCTCCCTTACGCTAAAGTCGTTGGTTGCCGGTGTGTGGACTGGACCAGCGACGAGGGCGCTGGATGGGTCGTGGCAAAGGTGCGGGGCACGATCGTGCTCTTCTGGCAGCTTGAGGGCATGTTGGGGGCATATGGATGGCGATTGGGGGCATGGTGTTTGGCCAAGATGGTCACGACGGTGGTCGAGGTAGTCCATGGCGAAGTCTATGTCCAAACAGACCGAATTATATTCGTTTTCATTTTAGGTCCTTTTTTGCAATTCATCCTGGTATATAGAAGTTCATTTCAGTGGTCTTTGCTGTACACACTCGTGAGAAAAAAAAAAGCAATGAAGTTTGTTAGGTGGGCCTTAGAGGTTCAACCCATAAAAAATGCGGCTCAATCTGTCCTAATACATAGTTTTTTGGTTTGTTTGAGAGGTTCGCTCCTCTGTCCTATGCAGTTTTTTTGTTTTGAACAAAATAAACAAGCGAAAAAATGCAGCTCCAGAAAAAAAAATTAACATTGCAAGAAGTTCACTTCCTTTTATTTCTGCCTTGTGGTTCACTTTCTCCAACCGAAAAATGCAGTTCCTTAACATCGATCATGTAGTCCTCATGCAATTTTAAAAAGTTAGAAAAAGGTAAAAAATCATGTCGTTCACTTAGACTCGTGCTGCGCGTCACTTATCCCCTGATGTGGTTCACTTGCCTCGTCTTTGAGGTCCACTCTCGTTCGTAAAAAAGACGACAAAACTCACAAAAACACGTTTGAGAAAATGTACGTTCGACAACAGAAATTGTGAAGTTCACTTGACTCTCTGATGCAGTGCGATTTTCGATTGAAGCAGTGCGGTTTTCTGTCGGATGAAGTTCACTCGTCAATTTGGATGCCGCGAAAAATAGAGTGTCCGCATTTCGGTAAATTTAAAACTGCTCTTAAACTGTAAAGAATTAGAGAGAGTGTTTTACATGAAAAAGTTGCACCTCGTCGAAACCTTTCCAACGGCGTATCGTTTGAATCATTCCGAGCAGCGGTCTGTAAAAATTTCGAGAAAAACAGCAGCTGCCACTCGTCGTCCGCCACACGATTTTCAAAATTAACTTAAAACCGTAAGGAATCTAAAAAACATTGCAACATTTGAAAGTTGCGCCTCATCCATAGCTTTTCGACAATATATTACACGCCTCGTTTCGACAAACGATTAAAAAATTAGAGCGAAAACAGTACCGAAAATTTGAAAAAAAAATTGAAAAACAGAATTCTGCGATTTAGTAAATTTGAAACCGCTCTTAAACCGTAATGAATTAGAGAAAGATTTATATATGAAAAAGATGCGCCTCGACGATATCTATCCAACGGCGTATCGTTTCCTTCATTCCGACAAGCAGTTTAGAAAAAAAATGCGAAAAACGCTCGCTGCCACTCGTCATCCGCCGCACTATTTTCAAAACTGCTCTTAAACCGTGTGGAATCTCGAAAAGTGTTCAACATGTCGAAGTTGCGCCTAATCCATAGCTTTTCAATGGTATATTACACGCTTCATTCCGGTAAACGGTTAAAAAATTAGAGCGAAAACAGTACCAAAAAAAAAACACCGCGTGCAGTTTTTTTCGACACGAAGTTAATATATATATATATATACATACAAACTTATAAGGACATGGTTGCATAACCAAATTAAGCATCCACTTACATAGGTGGCTACTACAACCATGGCATTTGCACACACCAAAGTAAACTATTACATGCATAATTACATAAATGGCTACTACACATATGACATTTCCACACACCAATAAAGTAAACTATATATTACATGCATGATTAACTAGAATAAACGATCATCTGATCATCATCTACTTCTTGTGACGCTTCCTCTGCTTGTGGCTCGATCCGAGCTCGTCGATTTTGGTAATGAGGCACCTCCTCATGTCAATGATCCGCTTGTGCATCTCGTAGCATGTGTACACGCTCTTGGCCACGAACCTGAGGTGAGGTTCATCCAGTTGCCGCATCTAGGGCCTGTGCGAGGATACGGGACTTGTTCTTTCGGCATCCTACTTCATCTTTACATAGTAGGGGTCGATGATGGCCGAGGCGAGTTCGACCAGGGAGTCCTTCGTGCTCCCCCAGACCCTGTAGTGGTCACGGATTTCAACAAGGTTCTTGCAGGCCAAGCCCGTAACACTAAGCGCTTTTACATCGTCGGTGGTTTCCGCCATGGCGAACTTGTAGTCAGTGTTGTTGACAAACATGTTGAAATGGTCGCAAGGCTCTGTGGCCATGCAGTAGTGGTAGATGAGGACATGATGGCGCAAGCACAACTGTGCAACGACAACCTTCTGATCTATGCCGGGATAACCGGCGGTGTACTGGAGGTCAATGCCGACCACCTTGTATTTGTCTCGAGCAAGCAACTGTGTAGTCGTGGCCAGGTCGATGGTGTACACCACCGAGAGATCCGTCTCCCTCACGTGGGTGTGCTTGTTGTGTTGTGGGGCGCGATCGAAAGGTTGAAGAGACTAAGGTTATAATGGCCGCGGGAATTAAAGGGGGAGCCGGACGGCCAGGAATATCGGAAGGCCCTGATGGCAGTTCTAATTTGCAGCGCGTAAATCCATCATGCCGCACATAACTGCATCGCGTGGCAACGCGCGCGGTGCAACCGCATACATATGGGCCCCCCGACGTGATCGTGCGCACGCCCAACCACTAGAGCGCGCGCGGAGGGACGCGAGCAGAGCGCTCCGCGGTCACCTCACCCTATATATATATATATATATATATATATATATATATATATATATATAGGGTGGGTCTATTCTAATAACACCCCTTAAGACCTTATTCTGCACACCGAATCGCTTATTCTGATAACAAAAAAGAACCGCGCGAGTGCCCCGAACCGAACTGCACGATGACAAAACCTACCACCTACCCCCACTAGTGCCCAACACGACCGACCCCCACGCTCACACACAACCCACCTCCTCTCCCACCTTCTTCCTCCTGCGGTCGCCACAACCCCAAGACCGCCTTTTCCTCTCAAGCGCCACTGCCGACCACCAGCCAGCCTCGATCTGCCGAGCCACCGCAGCCACCTCCGCCTTGCCCTGAAGGTTCCGCTGCCGCCGCCAGGGCCCCGCCCCACCCCGGAGGCCCTTGAATTTCTGCAGCAACCGCCGTCATCCCCGGCATCCCTCGCCACCGGATCGGCCGCCCCCAGCCTCCCTCGCTGCCAGATCGGGCCGCCCTCGCCCTCCCTTGCCGCCGGATCGGGCATCCTCGGCCTCCCTCTGCCCCGGATCGGGCTGCCCCCGGCCTCTGTTTGCCGTCCTCCTCGGCAGCCAGATCCATCTTCCCCGCTGCCTACCGAGGTCACCGTGTCCCTCTCCTCCCCAGATCCGGCAAGCTCTCCATGGCTCTGTACTCCTCGCGCCCAGCTGTGACCGGCCAGCGACCACCCTTCCCTCGTTGGCGCGCCGCAGTGGTCGTCGCGCCCCCAGGGGCACCTCCCAGCACGAGGAGGCACCAGATGCAGGCCGCGGTGGCCCCCCACAAACGGATCCAAAGCCACGGCGGCCCCCACACAACGCTGCGCCGCCCGATCCGGTGCCCCACGCTGCCACTCTGCCTACCAGGAGCGGTCTCCCCCTCCACGCGACGGCTACCACGGGGTGGCTGGCGGTCACCCATGTGCCTTCTCCCTCGCCGGCGGCCGCGACCAGCGGTGCACTCTGGTGGTCGCTGCAGTACGCGGGCATGCCAGCTGCTGTTCTCTGTGTTCCTCTTTTGAAATTTCCGTGTCACTGTAATCAGGGAGTTCACTCCTAGGTAGAGCACTTTAGCCCATAGACCAGTGCAGTTCGCTCCTTTCCATTACCCCTCCCCATGGACGGGAGCAGCACACATCGACGCCCCGTGCTCACCATTCTCCCTTTGCAGCTCACTTCGGCGCTCTCTGAAGTTTGTGGCGTGCTCGGATGCCGTGCAGTAGGCAATCGAATGGTTTGTAGCTCACTTCAGCGCTCTCTGCAGTTTGTGGCGTGCTCGGATGCAGTGCAGCAGGCACATGCGTGTAGTCCGCCAGCGTGGCCGGAGTGTTCCTTCTGTTCTTTCAATTTTTGTTTTCCGCTGTTCGGAGGCAAAGACGTTGCAGTGCAGCCCCGGGACGACAGACGCAAAATTTTTGCATTCCGTTGCCGGCGTCTGCTACCACGATTCACTTCTTTATACTGTATAGAGAAAACTTGTTGAAAATCATTGCAGTTCGTTGTGGGGTCCCGGTGGTTCTCTTTGTACAAAAAACAACAATGTTTGTATATTTGAAGTGGCTTGGTAGTTTGCTAGTTAAAAAGCGATGTGACGCAGCTCACTGTGAATTGCTAAGTGGTCCACTTAGTAAGAATATAAATTTTGATGCAACTCATTACCATTGACCATGTAGTCGAGGTAAATTTCAAAGAACTTTTAAAAGACAAAACCACACTGCCTTAGAAGTTTCACTTTTCCCCTTAGACTCTGTCACAAATCACTTTTCCACTTCATGTGGTTCACTTGCCCTCATCTCCCGCGGTCCACTCAGATTCATAAAAAAAGTTAGAAGAAAAAGGCAACAAAAACTCGCCTAAGAAAACAGCAACAAAAACTCGCCTATAGTGAAACTTCGCGGTCCACCATTGAATGGTTGTGTGTGTGGCTGTTTAAATATAATGAAAAGATATAGACTATATGTTTTGAAGCTCACTTTGTTCTCCCACGTGGTTCACTATAATAAAACTCCTCCATTGTTCACTATATCAAATGCAACGCTGCAGTGTGTTTGGCCCCCCTGATGTGGTTCACTTTTGAGAGTGATAGTGTTCACTTGTGCCCAACATGAAAATGCGAAAAAATTAGCGAAACAACAATAGTAAAGTGGTTCACTTCGATATATGTCATGGTTCACTTGCCCCATCTCTGCGGTCCACTCTCGTTCATAAAAAAGCTGGAAAAAAGACAACAAAAACTCGTCTGAGAAAAATTTACGTTTGACAAAAGAAATCATGAAGTTCACTTGCCTGTCTGATGCAGTGTGGTTTTTGTCCGATGCAGTGCGGTTTTCTGTCGGATGACGTACACTCGCTGATTTGGGTGTCACAAAAAAACAGAGTGTCCGCACTTCCGTAATTTTAAAATTGCTCTTAAACCGTAAGGAATTAGAGGGAGCGTTCTACATGAAAAGGTTGTGTCTCGACGATATCCTTCCAACAGCGTACAATTTGAATCATTTCGACCAGCGGTTTTTAAAAATTTCTCAAAAAACGGTCGCTGCCTCTCGTAGTCAGCCGCACGATTTTCAAAATTAACTAAAAACCGTAAGGAATCTCAAAACCATTTCTACATTTGAAAGTTGCGCCTTGTCCATAGCTTTCCAACGACGTATTACACGCCTCGTTTCGACAAACGGTTCAAAAACTAGAGCAAAAAAAGTACCGAAAATTGCAAAAATTTCAAAAAAACGTAATTCCGCGATTTAGTAAATTTGAAACTGCTCTTAAACCGTAACGAATTAGAAAATATAATAGATATGAAAAAGATGCGCCTTGACGATATCTTTCCAACGGTGTATCATTTGCTTTATTCCGATGAGCGGTTTAGAAAAAATCACGAAAATACGTTCGCTGCCACTCGTCATCCGCCGCGCCGTTTTTGAAACTGCTCTTAAACCGCGAGGAATCTCGAAAAGTGTTCAACATAGAGAAGTTGCGCCTAATCCATAGCTTTTCAACGGTATATTATATGCCTCGTTCCGATAAACAATCAAAAAATTAGAGCGAAAACAGTACCGTAAAACACTGCGTGCAGTTTTTTCCGACGCGAAGTTCACTAGTCTATATTGCGATTGCTAAATCGTCAAGAAGATGCACGATTGCACTTGCGTTCAGCGTGCATCGGAAGTGGTGTGCAGAATAGTTATTCTGTTAAAAATAGCAGAATAGACCGTCTTTATATATATATATATATATATATATATATATATATATATATATATATATATATATATATATGCATATAGCAGTTGAACACTCTAGGGAAAGCTGTCCACAAGGCCAACGCGTCGACAGACGCGAGCAGAGTGTGCCGCGGCGCCTATCGGCGAGCAGAGTGCGCTGCGACGCCTAACGGCGAGCAGAGCTTGCCGAGGGACGCGAACAGAGGCCAGCATAGTGATAGGTGGCAAATAAGACGAACTGTACGAGCGATGTTGGAGACATCAAGCACGAATCAGATTAGAGTTACGTGTGCGATACGTGGCATACAGTTGATCCATTTGAGCTATTTGTGATGGAATAAGCCGTGTGTGTTGCGGGCAAACGCTTGCTGGTATATAACCTTAAATTTAACAAAAAAAGTGTTAATGCATGTTACAAAAATTGTATAGCTGGAAACTATGTTTAAATACGACTCCAATGATATAATCTTTGCGACATGCATTCATATTTTATTAGTTAAATCCTACTTACAAACCAGGACGAGGGTATAGTAGGTAATTAAATCGCAAACGTTTTTTCATTAACCGTATGTGTACGTGGCCTTTCGTCCTCCTCTCGCACGTCTTGTCACCCTGCTGCCGCAGACAGCTTACATCGCAAGCTAGCGCAGCGCGCGTGGGAGTTCTTTTGGCTAAACGGTGGCTCGAAGTGGCGCCAATGAATCGTCGGTGAGACCGTTCCAACGCAACCTCGCATGTTCCCGCGCAAGCTTCCCGCCTGACTCGGTGAAATTCCCCAAAATCCCAATGCTTACCGGCCTGCTATATAAACCCTCACGGCCGGCGAGTCCTCCGTTGCATTTCCCCCTCCCTCCCTATAGCTTATATCGTCTGCTTCTCCCACAATTGCCTATGGCACCGGTCCATCATCGTCGCTCAGCCACTCCGCCGTCATCAGAGGACTGCTCCAGCTAGGAGGCTACACCACGGCGGCGGCGCAGTCGCCGGCGTCGTGTAGTGCGTGTGGTGTCCCTGTTGGGTATGCACGGAACACCCACCACACGCTCCATCGCCGCTGTCCGTCGGCAGCTGTTGCCGGCCGCAGTTGCCACCACACCACTGTCGAAATCCAGGGCCATCTCCCGCTCTGCCGCCGCGGCCCGAAGGAGGGAGGTGGCCGTCATGGCTGCCACCTCACTCCCGGCCACCGTGGCCATCACCCGCTCCGCCACCGCGGCCCGAAGGCGGGAGGTGGTGCTCGTGGCCGCCACCCCATCGTCGGCCGCCGTGGCCGCTGAGGGAGTCCTGGATTAAGGGGTCCTCGGGTGTCCGGCGTTTGTGACGTGGGCCGGACTGATGGGCCATGAAGATACAAGACAAAAGACTCTCTCCCGTGTCCGGATAGGACTCTCCTTTGCGTGGATGGCAAGCTTGGCGTTCGGATATGTAGATTCCTTACTCTGTAACCGACTTTGTACAACCCTAGTCCCCTCAAGTGTCTATATAAACCGGAGGGTTTAGTCCGCAGAGGCAATCACAATCATACGGGCTAGACTTCTAGGGTTTAGCCATTACGATCTCGTAGTAGATCAACTCTTGTAACCCTCATATTCATCAAGATCAATCAAGCAGGAAGTAGGGCATTACCTCTGTCGAGAGGGCCCGAACCTGGGTAAACATCGTGTCCCCCGTCTCCTGTTACCATCGACCCTAGACACACAGTTCAGGACGCCCTACCCGAGATCCGCCGGTTTTGACACCGACATTGGTGCTTTCATTGAGAGTTCTGCTGTGACGTCGAAGACAGGATCAATGGCTCGCCTTGCCATCAAGGACAACGTCACCTCCGGAGGAGCCCTGGCCTCGGGCCAAACCCTCTGGTTAGGCGACATTATGATGATCGACCATTCGGCCGTTAAGCCGGCGATGACCTCTCAGGTCATTGAAAATCACCTCCGTGTTGACTCCAAATACTCCAAACAGATGGATCCGGCGGAGTTGTCATCTTTAAACGAACTCCTGGATCGCATCGCCGCCATGGGAGTCGCTACAGACTATGATCGGATTGGGATCAAACCCGATCAGAGAGAAATTAAATCTCCGCCGATCACCCATCAGATAGCTGTCGTAGAGGAGCAAAACAACAACTCTTCCTCTATGTTGAAGACGAACTATGTTCGGATATCCGAGCTCGAACAGCTGGATACCTGTCTGCGGAACGACACTCCCAGCTCTCCGAACCTAGAGTTGGACGTTGGGCCTGAAAAATCAGTTGACATCCCGGAGCCCGAACTATTAAGCTCGGAAATTTTTCAAACTCCGGACTCCAAACTTGGTCAGGGTTCGGATTTAAAGCCACCCACCCACCACAAGCAATATTCGCCAAGAAATTCCGGTCATCCGGATATATGCAACCTCACGTGCATACGACAGCAGTCTCAGGAAACAGTCCATCACTTTTGGGCCAGGTTCCTCCCTGTCAAAGACAAGATTAAAGATTGCCGCGACGAGGATGCGATTGCAGTATTCTACAATAATTGCATGGATGAAGAAATCCTCAACGCCATCAACCGCCGTCGCGCATTACACTTCGCTGACTTGGCAACTATAGTACAGAAGTACCGCGCAGTGGAAAGCATCTGGAAAACTCAGACAACTCGCTGGGAACCCTCGGTTTCCACTCAACCCCTCGGGCGGGCGAAAAGGGTGCACCCTCGCACGACACCCGGCCCCATTGTCGGTGTCAAAATCGGCAGATCTCGGGTAGGGCGTCCCAAGCTGTGCATCATGGATCAATGGGTAATAGGAGACAGGGGACACGATATTTTCCCGGGTTCGGGCCCTCTCTATCGAGGTAATACCCTACTTCCTGTTTGATTGATCTTGATGAATATAGGGTTACAAGAGTTGATCTACCTCGAGATCATATGTTGTGGTCTAAGACCTAAAGGTATGATGAGTAATGTCATAATAATCTAGCGACTAGCCTGGCCTTGGCTTATATAATGCACCAGAGGCCTAGGATTACAAGAGTCCTACCGAATACGTTGATGGAGAGGAGTCCTTGTCTTGATCACCAAGTCTTGTGGAATACTCCTTGTATGCGGCATGGGCTGCCCGAAGTGGCCCATGAGTGAACCGCCATGGGGGTCCTCGGCCCGATCCACCTAGTCGGAGACGATGTGTTGAGTACCCCCTAGTCCAGGACACCGTCGGTAGCCCCCTGAACCGGTCTTCAAGTTGGGGACGCTCCTCGATCCTTCCGAAATGTTCTTCATCTTCGGTCGTTGATACGTCTCCGTCGTATCTACTTTTCCAAACACTTTTGCCCTTGTTTTGGACTCTAACTTGCATGATTTGAATGGAACTAACCCGGACTGACGCTGTTTTCAGCAGACTTTCCATGGTGTTATTTATGTGCGTAAATGAAGTTCTCGGAATGACCTGAAACTCCACAGAACATCTTTTTGGAAAATATTAAAAATACTGGAAGAAAAATCCACGTCAGGGGGCCCACACCCTGTCCACGAGGGTGGGTGGCGCACCTGCCCCCTGGGCGCGCCCCCTACCTCGTGGGCCCCCTGACGCTCCACCGACCTCAACTCCAACTCCATGTATTCACTTTCGGGGAGAAAAAAATCAGAGAGAAGGATTCATCGCGTTTTACAATATGGAGCCGCCGCCAAGCCCTAAAACCTCTCGGGAGGGCTGATCTGGAGTCCGTTCGGGGCTCCGGAGAGAGGGATTCGTCGCCTCGTCATCATCAACCATCCTCCATCACCAATTTCATGATGTTCACCGCCGTGCGTGAGTAATTCCATCGTAGGCTTGCTGGACGGTGATGGGTTGGATGAGATCTATCATGTAATCGAGTTAGTTTTGTTAGGGTTTGATCCCTAGTATCCACTATGTTCTGAGATTGATGTTGCTATGACTTTGCTATGCTTAATGCTTGTCACTAGGGCCCGAGTGCCATGATTTCAGATCTGAACCTATTATGTTTTCATGAATATATGCGAGTTCTTGATCCTATCTTGCAAGTCTATAGTCACCTACTATGTGTTATGATCCGCAACCTCAAGTGACAATAATCGAGACCACTCTCGGTGATGACCGTAGTTTGAGGTGTTCATGTATTCACTATGTGCTAATGCTTTGTTCCGTACTCTATTAAAAGGAGGCCTTAATATCCCTTAGTTTCCAATAGGACCCGCTGCCACAGGAGGGTAGGACAAAAGATGTCATGCAAGTTCCTTTCCATAAGCACGTATGACTATATTCGGAATACATGCCTACATTACATTGATGAATTGGAGATAGTTCTGTGTCACCCTAGGTTATGATATTGTTACATGATGAACCGCACCCGGCATAATTCTCCATTACCGATCCAATGCCTACGAGCTTTCCATATATTGTTCTTTGCTTATTTACTTTTCCGTTGCTACTGTTACAATCACTACAAAAACACCAAAAATATTACTTTTGCTACCGTTACTTTTGTTACCGTTACCACTACTATCATATTACTTTGCTACTAAATACTTTGCTGCAGATACTAAGTTATCCAGGTGTGGTTGAATTGACAACTCAATTGCTAATACTTGAGAATATTCTTTGGCTCCCCTTGTGTGGAATCAATAAATTTGGGTTGAATACTCTACCCTCGAAAACTGTTGCGATCCCCTATACTTGTGGGTTATCAAGATTATTTTCTGGCGCCGTTTCAGGGGAGCATAGCTCTATTCTTTGAGTCACTTGGGATTTATATCTGCTGGTCACTATGAAGAACTTGAAAGATGAGAAAAAAAATTATCCCTCAACTACGAGGGGAGGTAAGGAACTGCCATGTAGCTCTGCACTTGATTTACCTTCTGTTTTGTGTAAGCTTGCGACACCTAAACCTACTTCTTCTATTCGTTCCGATATGTCGCATGTTATTGATGATGCCACTTCTGCTATGCATGATACTTATGATGAAACTACTTCTATGCTTGATACTCACTGCCCACTTGGTGAATTTCTTGATGAACAACTTGCTAGGGTTAGAGAGAATGAAATTATTGAAACTGATAATATTGATGAAAGTGATGATGAAGACTCTCCCCCTAATAACTATGAATCGCCTATTATTCCCGAGGGTTATGTTTTGGAATAAGAAGCTGCTTTAGCTATTTTAGCTTGCAAAGATAGATACGAGCTCAAGAGGTTATTAGCTAAATGGAAGCAGCAATCTCTTAATGCTAGAATGAAACCCGACCGCTTTTGCTACTTCACCTATACGTATTCTTGATAAGGATTATGAATTCTCTGTTGATCTTGCTGTAATTACTTTGGTTGAATCTGATCCTTTTCATGGCTATGAATCAAACTGTTGTGGCACATCTTACTAAATTAAATGATATAGCCACCCTGTTCACTAATGATGAGAAATCTCGCTACCTTTATATCCTTCAAATATTTCCGTTCTCATTAAAGGGTGATGCTAAGATATGGTTTAATTCTCTTGATCCTGGTTGTGTCCGTAGTCCCTGTGGATATGATTTGTTACTTCTCGCTAAATATTTCCCTACTCATAAGAAACAAGCTGCTTTAAGGAAATATATAATTTTGTGCAAATTGAAGAAGAGAGTCTCCCACAATCTTGGGGGAGGCTTCTCCAATTACTTAATGCTTTGCCTGATCATCCTCTAAAGAAAAATGAAATACTTGATATCTATTATAATGGACTAACCGATGCTTCCAGAGATTACGGATAGTTGTGCTGGATTACATTTTGTGGAAAGAACACCGGATGAAGCTGAAATTCTATTGAATAATATGTTGACAAATGAAAATAATTGGACACTTCCTGAGCCAGCTCCTGAGCCAATTCCTGAGCCTATTCCTAAACCAACTCCGAAGAAAATAGGTGTTCTATTTCTCAGTCCTGAAGATATGCAAGAGGGAAAGAAATCTATGAAAGAAAAAGGTATTAAAGCTGAAGATGTTAAGAATTTACCTCCTATTGAAGAAATACATGGTCTTAATTTACCACCTGTTGAAGAAACATATGATCTTAATCCATTACCTATTGAAGAAACTCATGGTCTTGATAACCCGACACAGGTAGTAAAGGTAAATTTTCTCTATAGATATGACAAAGCTGAAATCCCTCCTACTAAAATTTCTAGCCAATGCTTGGATGAGTTTGATAACTTTACAGTCAAACAAGAAAACTTCAATGCTTATTTTGGTAGACAATTGAAATATAATTCCGATACGCTTGAGCACTTGGGTGATTATATGTCTAGAGTTAAGGGTGAACTTAAACTTATTAGTAAACATGCTGCTATGGTTACCACTCAAGTAGAACAAGTACTTAAAGCTCAAAATGATTTTCTCAATGAATTGAATATTAAGAAAAATGATTATGCTGTTAGAGTGGCTACTAGAACTGGTAAAATGACTCAGGAACCTTTGTATCCTGAAGGCCATCCTAAGAGAATCAATAAAGATTCTCAGAGAAATAATATTGATGCACCTAGTCCTTCTAAAAAGAAGAAAAATAAAAATGTTAGGAATTTGCATGCTTCTAGTGAACCTATTGCTGAACCACCTGAGAATCCAAATGATATATCTATTTACGATCTTTGAAACACAATCTGGTAATGAACATGAACCTAATCAAAATGCTAATGACGATGTTCATGATGATGCTCAACCTAGTAATGATAATGATGTAGAAGTTGAACCTGCTATTGATCTTGATAACCCACAATCAAAGAATCAACGTCATGATAAGAGAGATTTTGTTGCTAGGAAACACAATAAAGAAAGAGAACCATGGGTTCAGAAACCCATGCCTTTTACTCCCAAACCCTCCAAGAAAAAGGATGATGAGGATTTTGAGCGCTTTGCTGAAATGATTAGACCTATCTTTTTGCGTATGTGATTAACTGATATGCTCAAAATGAATCCTTATGCTAAGTATATGAAAGATATTATTACTAATAAAAGAAAGATACCGGAAGCTGAGATTTCCACCATGCTTGCTAATTACACTTTTAAGGGTGGAATACCAAAGAAACTTGGAGATCCAGGAGTACCCACTATACCATGCTCCATTAAAAGAAACTATGTTAAAACTGCTTTATGTGATCTTGGAGCCGGTGTTAGTGTTATGCCTCTCTCTTTATATCGTAGACTTGATTTGAATAAGTTGACACCTACCGAAATATCTTTGCAAATGGCTGATAAATCAACTGCTATACATTGCCGGTATTTGTGAGGATTCGCCTGTTGTAGTTGCAAAGCGTTACTATTTTAACGGACTTTGTTATTCTTGATATTCCCGAGGACGATAGTATGTCTATTATACTTGGAAGACCCTTTTTGAATACTGCAAGGGCTGTTATTGATTGCAACAAAGGCAATGTCACTTTTCATGTTAATGGTAATGAGCATACGGTACACTTTCCGAGGAAACAACCTCAAGTTCATAGTATCAACTCTATTGGAAAAATCCCATCGATTATTTTTGGAGGTTTTGAATTTCCTTTTCCTACTGTCAAGAAGAAATATGATATTCTTACTATTGGGGATGTGCATATCCCCGTTGAGGTAACATAGTGTCATTCGAAATTTCTCCGGTTCCATGTTATTCGGAATGAGTTTGTTAACAAGACCTGATCAACCTTGTTAGTGGATTCCCTTTTGATGAGCATGAGATGGATGAAGCTAGAAGGCACAACCTTCTGTACCCTCTTTCTACTTTCTGTTAATAGTTGAAATAAAGTAAAAATAGTATTTTTCTGTCTGTTTTCTGATTTATCCATGCAATATAAAAATACCCTGAAAATAAAAGTTCTCCAAATGCCCTAAAATTGAAATATGTTTTTTTTCTGGAATATTTGAGAACATCTGGCACCAAGAACACAATAGGAGGGGCAAGAACCTGGCCACGAGGGTGGAGGGCGCGCCCCCTGCCTCGTGGGCCCATGGTGGCCCTCCTCCACTTATTCCTGCACCCACACACTCCTTCTTCCTCCCAAAAAAATCACCATCCAGCTCAAGCACGAGTTCTAGCTCATTTTGCTGCGATTTTTGATCTCCTTGCTCAAAGCACCTCTCACAAAACTTCTTGAGGGATTGTTCCTTGGTATGTGACTCCTCCATTGGTCCAATTAGTTTTTGTTCTAGTGCTTTATTCATTGCAAATTTGTGCTACCTAGGTGACCATGTTCTTGAGCTTGCATGTCAAATTTATATTGTTCCAAGTAGTTCTAATGCATGATATAGGCTCTAGGCACTTGTAGGAGTAGTTGCTATCAATTTTGTTGAGTTTGGTTCACTTTTGTTTGAAGTTACTAAAAATTTCAGAAAAATTTCAGAGGAAGAAATATGCTTAGGAAAATGTACCAAGGTGGTTCTTCAAGGAAGCAAGGACCCAGGCTTGCAATGCGTGATGCTGATGATGTGCCACCAAGGGACGCTCCCGTGCGGCCTTGTGAATGGCCTTCAGCAAACTTTATGGATCGAGCGGGAATCAAGGAAGAATTTAACACATATTTGCGTAACGCCGATCTTGTGAGCTTTGAGGCAGAAAAATGCCGCCAGTACCACTATCTCACTAGTTCCTTTGTGAGGAGGTTTGAATTTTCATCTTCACGTAATTCTCCAATTGTCTTGTTTGATCTTTATGAGAAATCTTATATGATGGACTTAGAGGATTTTACCACTGCTTGCAAACTTCCACAATGGGGTAGTGCTAGTGAACCCCGCAAATCTGAAGTTAGAAATTTTCTTGCTAGTATAACTTTGGGGGAATCTAGAGATATAGCACAAGCTACCATAGGGAGCATTCATTTTCCTGCTATACATTATTTTGCTCTCTTCATAGGTAGGTGCATAAATGGTAAAGATGAAGCATGTCATATGTGTGTCCCCGACCTCAGTATTCTTAGGAGTGCTGTGTTACGAGACAAATCTTATAATTTGGGAGCCATTGTTGCACGTAGGTTGCATAATAATAGATTTAATGGAGATTTCTTTGGTGGAATTTATGCAACCCGCTTAGCTGATTTTCTTGGTGTAACCATACGTGATGATGATATTGAATTGCCTCCTGCTTACCTAGACTTTAATGCTATGGTTCACCACCAGTTTGTTGAGAGGAAGGAATCACCTCTCCAGTATCGCTTAGTCTTTGACAGACGCCGTGCTGTCCGTATTACTCTCCCTGCTCCTGCCTTCTTTGATTATCAGGCAAAAGGAAGATATGTTATTACCAGAGAGGAGGCAGATGAGTACGAGAGGAGGGCGGAGGCCGCTCGTCGCCACGCTGCAGCTCAGGAGGCGATAGCCGCTGCATCTCAGTACGACCCCGGCTACAACTATGGATATCCGCCAGGCCACCCGTGGCAATAAACCAACTTAGGCCAAAAGCCTAAGCTTGGGGGAGTACGTATTTCCCACCGACATTACATTTATGTTCACACACACTCATTGCTAGATGTTGGTGCTCATACTCTTTCATTGTATTATCCATGCTAGTTTATTTTATTTTTCTTGCTTTCTTCTTGTGTGTTTGTTAAACTTTAAGAAAAACCAAAAAAAAAATCTAGTGTAGCTTCTAGCTAGTTTACTTTTCTTGCTGTAGTAGTAATAATTAAAAAGAAAACCCAAAAAGATTTCCCGTTCTTCTTTTGCTTGTTGGGAGCTTTCCCGTGTAAATAGTTTTATTTCTTTTCTTTTCTTTGGGGGTCGATAGGAGAAGACCATAGTTAAATTGTTGAAGTAGCTCTTATATGCATTATTGTTGATTTAACCAAGAGCCCATGCCTTGTCTTCTCTTGTTTATTGAATGCTCGCAGATTCTAGCTTAGTCCAATGCACGTGCACTCTTATTAGTTTCACATCGTTCGGTCGTGGAAATGAAAGGCAATTATGATGATATATGATGGACTGACTGAGATGAGAAAAGCTGGTATGAACTCGACCTCTCTTGTTTTTGTAAATATGATTAGTTCATCATTCCTGATTCAGCCTATTATGAATAAACATGTTTGCAATGACAATTAGAGATTATAATTGCTCGTGCCATGCTTGATTAGCTATGAGTTATAATGGTTTACCTTATGTGCCAACATGCTATTAAAATGGTTGTGATGTGGTATGATAGGGTGGTATCCTCCTTTGAATGATTTAAGTGACTCGACTTGGCACATGCTCACACATGTAGTTGAAACAAATCAACATAGCCTTCACGATATTTATGTTCATGGTGGATTATATCCTACTTATACTTGTACTCAATGTTTATTAATTTTAATGCATGTTCATGACTGTTGTCGCTCTCTAGTTGGTCGCTTCCCTGTCTTTTGCTAGCCTTCACTTGTACTAAGAGGGAATACTGCTTGTGCATCCAATCCCTTAAACCCAAAAGTTATTCCATATGAGTGCACTATACCTTCCTATATGCGGTATCTACCTGCCGTTCCATGTAAATTTGTATGTGCCAAACTCCAAACCTTCAAATGAAATTCTGTTTTGTATGCTCGAATAACTCATGTATCAACTAGTGTTGTCCGTATCTTCCATGCTAGGCGGGTTATTCTCAAGAGGAGTGGACTCCGCTCCTCACTCACGAGAAAATGGCTGGTCATCGGGATGCCCAGTCCCATGCTTTATGCAAACTAAATCAAAATAATTGCAAACAAAACTCCCCCTGGGACTGTTGCTTGTTGGAGGCACTCGTTGTTTGGAGCAAGCCATGGATTGATGCTTGTTGGTGGAGGGGGAGTATAAACTACCATTCTGTTTGGGAACCGCCTATAATGTGTGTAGCATGGAAGACATCGCCATCTCTTGGTTGTTATGTTGACAATGAAAGTATGCCGCTCAAAATATTATTTATCTCTATTTCAAAATCGAGCTCTAGCACCTCTACAAATCCCTGCTTCCCTCTGCGAAGGGCCTATCTATTTACTTTTATATTGAGTCATCACCCTCTTATTAAAGAGCACCAGCTGGAGAGCACCGCTGTCATTTGCATCCATTACTATTAATTTATATTGAGTATGACTATGAGTGGATCTCTTTTACCATGAATTACAATGTTTAGCCAGTCCTTGATCTTTAAAGGTGCTCTGCATTTATGTTTTGCGGTCTCAGAAAGGGCTAGCGAGATACCATCTTGTTATATCATATCATGATTGTTTTGAGAAAGTGTTGTCATCCGAGATTTATTATTATTGCTCGCTAGTTGATTATGCCATTGATATGAGTAAACATGAGACCTAAGAGTTACTGTGAATGTGGTTAGTCATAATCTTTGCTGAAAACTTGAATGCTGACTTTACATATTTACAAGAACAAGATCAAACAGAGTTTGTAAAAGTTTTTCTTTATCACTTTCAGTTTATCAACTGAATTGCTTGAGGACAAGCAAAGGTTTAAGCTTGGGGGAGTTGATACGTCTCCGTCGTATCTACTTTACCAAACACTTTTGCCCTTGTTTTGGACTCTAACTTGCATGATTTGAATGGAACTAACCCAGATCGACGCTGTTTTCAGCAGACTTTCCATGGTGTTATTTATGTGCAGAAACAAAAGTTCTCGGAATGACCTGAAACTCCACGGAACATCTTTTTGGAAAATATTAAAAATACTGGAAGAAAAATGCACGTTAGGGGGCCCACACCTTGTCCACGAGGGTGGGGGACGCGCCTGCCCCCCTGGGCGCGCCCCCTACCCCATGGGCCCCCTGACGCTCCACCGACCTCAACTCCAACTCCATATATTCAGTTTCGGGGAGAAAAAAAATCAGAGAGAAGGATTCATCGCGTTTTACGATATGGAGCCGCCGCCAAGCCCTAAAACCTCTCGGGAGGGCTGATCTGGAGTCCGTTCGGGGCTCCGGAGAGGGGGATTCGTCGCCATCGTCATCATCAACCATCCTCCATCACCAATTTCATGATGCTCACCGCAGTGCGTGAGTAATTCCATCGTAGGCTTGCTGGACAGTGATGGATTGGATGAGATCTATCATGTAATCGAGTTAGTTTTGTTAGGGTTTGATCCCTAGTATCCACTATGTTCTGAGATTGATGTTGCTATGACTTTGCTATGCTTAATGCTTGTCACTAGGGCCCGAGTGCCATGATTTCAGATCTGAACCTATTATGTTTTCATGAATATATGTGAGTTCTTGATCCTATCTTGCAAGTCTATAGTCACCTACTATGTGTTATGATCCGCAACCCCAAGTGACAATAATCGGGACCACTCCGGTGATGACCGTAGTTTGAGGAGTTCATGTATTCACTATGTGCTAATGCTTTGTTCGGTACTCTATTAAAAGGAGGCCTTAATATCCCTTAGTTTCCATTAGGACCCCGCTGCCACGGGAGGGTAGGACAAAAGATGTCATGCAAGTTCTTTTCCATAAGCACGTATGACTATATTCGGAATACGTGCCTACATTACATTGATGAATTGGAGCTAGTTCTGTGTCACCCTAGGTTATAATTGTTACATGATGAACCGCATCCGGCAAAATTCTCCATCACCGATCCAATGCCTACGAGCTTTTCATATATTGTTCTTCGCTTATTTACTTGTCCGTTGCTGTTGTTACAATAACTACAAAAACACCAAAAATATTACTTTTTCTACCATTACTTTTGTTACCGTTACCACTACTATCATATTACTTTGCTAGTAAATACTTTGCTGCAGATACTAAGTTATCCAGGTGTGGTTGAATCGACAACTTAACTGCTAATACTTGAGAATATTCTTTGGCTCCCCTTGTGTCGAATCAATAAATTTGGGTTGAATACTCTACCCTCGAAAACTGCTGCGATCCCCTATACTTGTGGGTTATCAGTCGTTGGTCTTGAAAACTAGTTCAACAAATCTTCTCATCTTCTTGAGGATCGCCGAAGTAAATCCAAAGAGTTCACACGTTGGGTATCCAAGGAGCCCCTTTAATTTATCGGCCTTTATCAATGCCTTGTTATTTTTATGCCACACGTCGGGTTTGAAGTTGTTCCCGGGCGGCAGTGTCCTCCTGTGCCCGGGCTCCAACACCGGACTATATTCGAGGTATCTTTTGCAGCCGAGCGCCAAAGGTGAACCGCTTCCGAGCTCCAACGCCGGAATGTATCCGAGCTCCAACGCCGGACTGTGTCCGAGCTCCAATGCCGGACCGTGTCCGAGCTCCAACACCGGACTATGTCCAAGCTCCAACACCAGACTATATCCGAGGTGTCATAGATCACCTTGGTTCAAAAAAAGTCGAAGGAGTTTAGCCGAGCTTAATGCCGGAAATGCCCTCTATGGAGCCAGCCACTGGCGCCCGAGCTTTATGCCGGACTGCTTCTGAGGTGGTGCACCACCCCGACTGCGGGCCGATTATTCGTCAATATTTTTGATTAGTACAATTTATTCTCTGCTAAGATATATAGCCAGTAGCCCTCAAGGTGTGTATCAGTCAAAAACCCGAGATGCACCTGAAGGATGACATAAGACCGTTGATCCCAGTAGCCCCTGAGATTCAGGTTGATTCACAAAATCGGCCTGAGGATCAACTAATAGCTCGGTAGAATACTTCGGGACACAAAATGCGATGTGCAAAGTCCTCGAGACTCAGGTTGGGTGCGGCCGACCAACCTGAGGATCATAATCTCCTCGAAAACTATATTGCACTTAAATTTTCTGCATTGGATTGCCAATGCAGTAGCCCCCGAGACACCGGTCGGGTGGCAACACCAGATCAGGGGATCGATGTGCCCCTTTAATATTTATAAATAATGAGCGTGAAGCCCAATAGCCCCCGAGCCTTAATGTGGGCACGGGTGGCCGAATTAAGGATCTATATCTGGAGTAAAATCACAAATTATGTGTAATGATTCTATGTATCCAAGTACTTGACATCATTAATGCTCGGATCCGCATTGTCCAAAACTTTGTTGACCGACCATCGGCTTAGACCTCCTCAGCCAGTAGCTGGGGAGTGCTTGTCCTGCTTTATTAAGCCTTTATAAGGGCAAAGGTTTACAACAAACAAGGCAATCGGGTCATATGGTTTTATAAACAAAGGTACGCGGAGAGATATGTTGTATTGCTTTTTAATATAAGAAACATCTTCCAAAGAAAATAGTCCCGCTATCGGTTCCTTTCTTTGGGTCGTCATGCTTATCATGATCATGAAACCTCACCTCGATCAATGTGGGAGGAAAATATTGAGGATTTCGGTCGGGGAAAGTTCCCGAACTCTATGGTATTAATGAACCAAAATTTTCACTTCCGTCATTGCCGATCAATGTGATCCTTTATTGCTAGCTTTCGGCTTCACCCAGTCTGAGGTACTAACTCCGATGACCCGGTAGTAACAATCACAGAGGTGCTCCCTTTACCTCCTAGCCGAACAATCAGGAACGTAGGGGTAAGCACAGGAGCCAGGTAACCCAGCTTGACCAAAATCTTAAGTCAAATTGATGCATATTTATGGCTTTATAATGATGATTACGGAAGGCGACCTTCGTATATTAAATACACACACCGATGATATGTTTATTTTGACTCCGTTGTGACCATTTATCAGTTGAAAGTGGCCCATCGTCGGCTTCCACCCCCTTGTAGATGCTACACAGGGTGTTTCCATAATAACAAAAAAAACCTTAACAGGTGCCCGAAGGCGGTTGAGTTAGAGGAAATGAGGCGATTCGATATGCGAGCTTTATAACTTTCACTTAGTCATAGGAGCTTTAAACTGGGCAAGCTAGCTATGAGCCCCCGGTTAGTGTTCGGCGACAGCCGAGGTTGATGACCCACAAGTATAGGGGATCTATCATAGTCCTTTCGATAAGTAAGAGTGTCGAACCCAACGAGGAGCAGAAGGAAATGATAAGCGGTTTTCAAAGAAGGTATTCTCTGCAAATCTTGAAATAAGTGGTAACAGATAGTTTTGTGATAGGATAATTTGTAACAAGCAACAAGTAATAAAAGTAAATAAAGTGCAACAAGGTGGCCCAATCCTTTTTGTAGCAAAGGACAAGCCTAGACAAACTCTTATATAAGGAAAAGTGCTCCTGAGGACACATGGGAATATCGTCAAGCTAGTTTTCATCACGTTCATATGATTCACGTTCGGTACTTTGATAATTTGATATGTGGGTGGACCGGTGCCTGGGTGCTGTTCTTACTTGAACAAGCATCCCACTTATGATTAACCTCTATTGCAAGCATCCGCAACTACAACAAAAGTGTTAAGGTAAACCTAACCATAGCATGAAACATATGGATCCAAATCAGCCCTTACGAAGCAACGCATAAACTAGGGTTTAAGCTTACATCACTCTAGGAACCCATCCTCTACTTACTAATTCCCAATGCCTTCCTCTAGGCCCAAATCATGGTGAAGTGTTATGTAGTCGACGTTCACATAACACCACTAGAGGCTAGACAACATACATCTCATCAAAATATCGAACGAATACCAAATTCACATGACTACTAATAGCAAGACTTCTCCCATGTCCTCAGGAACAAACGTAACTACTCACAAAGCATATTCATGTTCATAATCAAAGGGGTATTAATATGCATAAAGGATCTGAACATATGATCTTCCACCAAATAAACCAACTAGCATCAACTACAAGGAGTAATCAACACTAATAGCAACCTACTAGTACCAATCCCGGACTTGGAGACAAGAATTGAATACAAGAGATGAACTAGGGTTTTGAGAGGAGATGGTGCTAGTGAAGATGTTAATGGAGATTGCCCTCTCCCGATGAGAGGAGCGTTGGTGATGACGTTGGCGATGATTTACCCCTCCCGGAGGGAAGTGTCCCCGGCAGAACAGCTCTGTCGGAGCCCTAGATTGGTTCCACCAAGGCTCCGCCTCGTGGCGGCGAAGTTTCGTCCTGAAAGGTTGCTTTTGATTTTTTCCTCGACGAAAGACCTCATATAGCAGAAGATGGCCATCGGAGAGCCAACAGGGGGCCCACGAGGTAGGGGGCGCGCCCTGGGGGGTTGGGCGCGCCCCCACCCTCATGGACAGGTGGGCCCCCCTCTGGTGAACTTCTTCTGCTGGATATTTTTTATTATTTCCCAAAATGACTTTCGTGGAGTTTCATGACTTTTGGAGTTGTGCATAATAGGTCTCTAATATTTGCTCTTTTTCCAAATTCTGTAATTCCAAATTACCAAGATTCTCCTCCTTATGTAAACCTTATAAAATAAGAGAGAATAAGCATAAGTATTGTAACATAACGTGTAATAACAGCCCATAATGCAATAAATATCGATATAAAAGCATGATGCAAAATGGACGTATCAACTCCCCCAAGCTTAGACCTCGCTTGTCCTCAAGCGAAAGCCGATAACTATAAATATGTCCCCATGTTTAGAGGTAGAGGCGTCGATAAAAAATAAAGTACGGACATGAAGGCATCATGATTATTCTCATAACAGCAACATAAATAGATATTGTCATATGTTTTCTTATGTTCAAGTAATAATCCATTCACAATGTAGGATACGAATCATAAACTTTATTAAGAACCAACAAACTATAATCTCAGTCATTGAAGCAATTGCAATTTATCATAACATCAGAAAGAGTCTATGTCAGAGCTTAATAGCAAGTCCACATACTCAACTATCATTTAGTCTTTCATAATTGCTAACACTCACGCGATACTTGTGGTTACGGAGTTTTAATCGTACACAGAGAAAGATAGGGGCTTATAGTTTCGCCTCCCAACCTTTTACCTCAAGGGTAATGTCAACAATAATAACTCATGCCCCCTACATCCAATTAGATATATCAATCAGGATCTTTCCAACATACTGTGCTTGCCAAAGGATAAAATGTAAAAAGGAAAGGTGAAGGTCACCATGACTCTTGCATAAGATAGAGGATAATAATAGAACATAGGCCCTTCGCAGAGGGAAGCAGAGGTTGTCATGCGCTTAAGGGTTGGATGCACATAGTCTTAATGCGAAAGAACGTCACTTTATATTGCCACTTGTGATATAGACCTTTATTATGTAGTCCGTCGCTTTTATTACTTCAACATCACAAGATCGTATAAAGCTTATTTTCTCCCTCACTAATAAATCATACATATTTAGAGAGCAATTTTTATTGCTTGCACAGATGACAACTTACTTGAAGGATCTTACTCAATCCATGGGTAGATATGCTAGACTCTCATGGCAAAACTGGTTTAAGGGTTTTGGATGCACAAGTAGTATCTCTATTTGGTGCTGAGAATTTGGCTAGCATGAGGGGGAAAGGCAAGCTCAACATGTTGGACGATCCATGACAATATACTTTATCTCAGATATAAGAGAACATAACCCATTATGTTGTCTTCCTTGTCCAACATCAACTCTTTAGCATGTCATATTTTAATGAGTGCTCCCAATCATAAAAGATGTCAATAATAATATATTTATATGTAAAACCTCTCTTTCCTTATTACTTCCTATTAATTGCAATGATGACCAAAGCTATGTCTGCCAACTCCCAAAAACTTTTAATCATCATACTCTTTCTATGTGAAGTCATTACTCTCAGTAAGATCAATATGAACTCTTGTTTCTTTTTATTCTTTTTCTTCTTTTCTTTTATTCACTCAAGATCATGGCAAAACAATCAAGCCCTTGACTCAACACTAATCTTTATTATATAGCTCACAGACTCGATTACATAGAGATATCATAAAGCAAAACTCAAAACTAGATCATGCCATAAACTTTATTCTACTAGATCAAGATACTACTAATAGGATCAAACTAAGAAAAATGGTAAAGATAGGAGATGTGGTTGTGATACGATACCGGGGCACCTCCCCCAAGCTTGGCAGTTGCCAAGGGGAGTGCCCATACCCATGTGATTATGTCTCCTTTGCTGGTGAAGAAGGTGGAGGTGTCGTTGATGATGCGGGCTTGTCGTCCATCTTCCAAGGCATAGGCTCACCATCATAGAAGGATGATCGAGTCTCCGAAATCCTCAAATCTGCAGCCAAACTCATCCTTTTGAATCTATATTCATACTCACATTTTTGGTTTTGCAGGTCATAGATTTGGGCTTGAAGGTGTTCGATCTTCTCGTGAAGCTTGAAGATGGTCTCCCCGATGTTGTCGGCATCCAGCTTGTGTTTGTTGGTAAATTCCGCGATCATCATGTGGTTGGAGTTGAGTCCACGTTCCACCATCCCCTGGCACCTGAAAACTTGTTGCTCCATTGCTTCGAGCCTCGTCTCCATGCTTTCGGTCCCCTTGGGTCCCTCAACATCGCGGATGTGCAGCAACCCTTCACGCATCTCAATGGTTTGAGGGTGTCGCAGCACCTCCGCGAGGTAAGGGTTGATGACCTTCTCAAAGAACTTGTCCTTGGAGGCGCTTGGGGGCGTCATTGATAATCTAGATCTGTCAGAAAAACAGCTCGAAACAAGAACAAAGGATAATTGCGTGATACAGGGGTCAAAACCTTCGGGAGAATATATAATGAATTTTTACCGACCAAGATACGTATCGTGCAAGAAAACGGAGTCCGGAAGGCACACGAGGTGCCCACAAGGTAGGGGGGCGCGCCCTCCACCCTCGTGGGGCCCTCGTGTCCTTCCCGGACTGCTACTTATTTTTCTATTTTTCTAAATATTCCAAAACGGAGAAATATTGCCTTAAAAATTGTTTTGGAGTCGGTTTACTTACCGTACCACATGCCTATTCTTTTTCGGAGTCTGAAACGTTCCGGAAGGTGTCCCTTATGTATTCCTTCGAGGTTACGGTTTCAATGACATTGGTTTCAACATTTATAGGATTACCTGAGATATAATGTTTGATTCTTTGACTGTTTACCACCTTCGGATGTGTGCCTTCGAAATTGTTGATTTTTATGGCACCAGAATGATAGACCTCCTCGATAACGTAAGGGCCTTCCCATTTGGAGAGAAGTTTTCCTGCAAAAAATCTTAAACGAGAGTTGTATAGCAATACATAATCACCTACATTAAACTCACGCTTTTGTATCCTTTTGTCATGCCATCTTTTAACTTTTTCTTTAAACAACTTGGCATTTTCATAAGCTTGGGTTCTCCATTCATCAAGTGAGCTAATATCAAATAACCTCTTCTCTCTTGGAAATCATAATTGAGCTCTTCAATATCCCAATAAGCCTTATGTTCTAGTTCGAGAGGTAAGTGACATGCTTTTCCATAAACAATTTTATACGGAGACATACCCATAGGATTTTTATATGCAGTTCTATAGGCCCATAATGCATCATCAAGTTTCTTGGACCAATTCTTTCTAGACCTATTGACAGTCTTTTGCAAAATTAATTTGAGTTCTCTATTACTCAATTCTACTTGACCACTAGACTGAGGGTGATATGGAGATGCAATTCTATGATTAACATCATACTTATCAAGCATTTTTCGGAAAGCACCATGAATAAAATGTGAACCACTATCAGTCATTAAATATCTAGGGACTCCAAACCTCGGAAAAATGACTTCTTTAAGCATTTTAATAGAAGTGTTATGATCAGCACTACTAGTTGGAATAGCTTCTACCCACTTAGTAACGTAATCAACATCAACTAAAATATGTGTATATCCATTAGAGGCAGGAAAAGGTCCCATATAATCAAAGTCCCAAACATCAAATGGTTCATAACAAGCGAATAATTCATAGGCATTTCTTGGCGTCTACTAATATTACCAATTCTTTGACATTCATCACAAGATAAGACAAACTTACGGGCATCTTTGAAGAGAGTAGGCCAATAAAAACCAGATTGCAATACCTTATGTGCGGTTCTATCTCCGGTGGTGCCCTCCATAAGCTTCGGAGTGACACTTGCGTAGGATCTGTTCCTGTTCATGCTTAGGTACACAACGTCTAATAACACCATCTACTCCTTCTTTATAAAGATGTGGGTCATCCCAAAAGTAATGCCTCAAATCATAGATTTTTTTTCTTTTGTTGGTATGTGAAACTAGGTGGTATAAATTTAGCAACAATGTAATTGGCATAATCAGCATACCACGAAGTACTACGAGAAGCATTTATGACATTTAATTGCTCATCAGGAAAGCTATCATCAATAGGTAGTGGGTCATCAAGAACATTTTCTAACCTAGACAACTTATGCAACGGGTTCTCAGCTCCCTTTCTATCAACAATATGCAAATAAAATTCTTGTAGCAAGAGAACCCATCTAATGAGTCTAGGTTTAGCATATTTCTTTTCCATAAGATATTTAATAGCAGCATGATCAGTGTGAATAGTTATTTTAGAATCAACAATATAAGGTCTGAACTTATCACAAGCAAATACAACTGCTAAGAATTCTTTTTCAGTAGTAGCATAGTTTCTTTGAGCATTGTCTAGAGTCTTACTAGCATAATGGATAACATTTAATTTCTTATCAACTCTTTGCCCTAGAACAGCACCTACAGCATAATCACTAGCATCACACATAATTTCAAAGGGTAAATTCCAATCAGGTGGCTGAACAATAGGTGCGGAAACCAATGCTTTCTTAAGTATTTCAAATGCTTCTTCACAATCATCATCAAAGACAAATGGTATATCTTTTTGTAATAAATTAGTCAGGAGGCCGAGAAATTTTTGAGAAGTCCTTAATGAACCTCCTATAAAATCCGGCATGACCAAGGAAACTTCTTATACCTTTAATGTCCTTGGGACATGGCATCTTTTCAATAGCATCAACCTTGGCTTTATCAACTTCAATACCTCTTTCAGAAACTTTATGCCCCAAGACAATACCTTCATTAACCATAAAGTGGCACTTTTCCCAATTAAAGACAAGATTAGTTTCTTCACATCTCTGCAAAACTCGATCAAGATTGCTCAAGCAATCATCAAAAGAGGATCCATAGACAGAAAAGTCATCCATGAAAACCTCACAAATCTTTTCACAAAAGTCAGAGAATATAGCCATCATGCATCTTTGAAAGGTAGCAGGTGCATTACATAAACCAAAAGGCATACGTCTATAAGCAAAAGTGCCAAAAGGGCAAGTAAAAGTGGTCTTTGATTGATCTTTAGCTGACACAGGTATTTGAGAGAAACCAGAATAACCATCTAGAAAGCAATAATGTGTATGTTTGCATAGTCTTTCTAGCATTTGATCAATAAAAGGTAAGGGGTAATGATCTTTCTTAGTGGCCTTATTTAATTTACGGAAATCAATTACCATCCTATAACCTGTAATAATTCTTTGCAGAATAAATTCATCTTTATCATTAGGAACAACAGTAATACCTCCCTTCTTAGGGACACAATGGACATGACTTACCCACTGACTATCAGCAACGGGATAAATTATACCTGCCTCCAGAAGCTTTAGTATTTCTTTTCTTACCACTTCTTTCATCTTAGGATTCAGCCGTCGTTGATGATCACGAACCGGTTTGGCATTTTCTTCCAAATTGATTTTATGTTGACATATAGTGGGACTAATGCCCTTAAGATCATCAAGAGTATATCCAATAGCAGCTCGGTGCTTCTTCAGAGTTTTCAATAATCTCTCTTCTTCATGCTCTGAAAGGTTAGCACTAATAATAACAAGATATATCTTCTTTTCATCAAGATAAGCATATTTAAGATTATCAGGCAACGGTTTAAGCTCAAACACGGGATCACCCTTGGGTGGAGGAGGATCCCCTAGGATTTCAACAGGTAAATTGTGTTTCAGAATAGGTTCCTCCTTAAAGAATACTTCTATTTCCCTTCTTTCATTCATAAACATATCATTTTCATGGTGTAGCAAATATTGTTCTAAAGGATCGCTAGGAGGTACGGCAATAGAAGCAAGACCAATAATTTCATCCTTACTAGGAAATTCTTCTTCATGGTGTTGTCTACTAAATTTAGAGAAATTAAACTCATTAGTCGTATCATCCAAGCCAATAATAACAACATTCTTTTCGCAGTCTATCTTAGCATTAACAGTGTTCAAGAAGGGTCTACCAAAAATAATGGGACAAAAGCTATCTTGTGGGGAACTAAGAACAAGAAAATCAGCAGGATATTTAGTTTTCCCACACAAGACTTCAACATCTCTAACAATTCCCATTGCTGATATAGTATCTCTATTGGCAAGTTTAATTGTAACATCAATACCTTCTAACTCAAGGTGCAATTTCATGCATAATTTCTTTATACAAGTCATAAGGTATAACACTAGCACTAGCACCCATATCACATAAGCCATGATAACAATGATCTCCTATTTTAGCAGAAATAATGTGCACGCCTACCACAGTGTCTATGTTTATCTTTAGCATAGGGTTTGGCAATTCTAGCAGTTTCACCGCAGAATTGAATAACATGCCCATCAATATTATCAGCTAAGAGATCTTTAACAATAGAAACATTAGGTTCAACTTTAATTTGCTCAGGAGGTGTATAAGTTCTAATATTACTTTTACGAACAACTGTTGAAGCTTTAGCATGATCCTTTATTCTAACAGGGAAGGGTGGTTTCTCAATATAAGAAGTAGGAACAATAGGATCCTTATAAGTGACAATCTTTTCTTCAACTTTAGAAGGTGCAGCTACTTTTACTTGTATGGGAGGATGATATTTAAACCACTTCTCCTTGGGGAGATCAACATAAGTAGCAAAAGATTCAAAGAAAGAAGCTACTATCTCATAGTCAAATCCGTATTTAGTGCTAAATTTACGGAAAACATCGGTATCCATAAAAGATTTAACATAGTCAAACTTAGGTGTCATACCTGACTCCTTACTTTCGTCGAGATCCCAATCTTTAGAGTTGCGTTTATGGAAAATTGCATTTTTGGAATTTGCAATAATGCGATGGGCGAACGACGGCCAAAAAAACTTGTGCCAAAATAACGGATGCGAAAATTCCATTTTTGGGGGTACTTTAGTTGATTTTACTCTGTTTATCCAATCTCATAATAATATGTATTAGGGACAGCATTTAGGATAGCAAAAGCATTGATAAGTCGATACTAGTTTCTGGTCTGCTTTGGAGAGTCGAAGTCGATATTTAACAAGGAAGAATTATCTACTCCATCCGACTAGTTCCGGGTTCGAGTCCCGGGCCAATTTGGTTATATTATATCATGGACTCGCAAAAACGGATCTGAATTTGACTTCGGTTTCGATCAAGACACCCCTGCCTACTTACCTTAAAAAAACGACTAATGATCAGTTGCGTTTAATTCTATCCAATAAATTCCATTTGAATTCAATAGTCTTCATCATAAAAGAGCCAACACAAGAAGTATCGAGCATGGTGCAATTGTTTTCAGAAAGCCGAGCATAAAAACTTTGAAGAATTATTTCTCTTGGGAGCTCGTGATTGGGGCATGAATATAACATTGATTTAAGCCTCCCCCAAGCTTGAGCGATGCTTTCTTCTTCGCGAGGCCAGAAATTATATATATAATTGCGATCACGATGAACAAGATGCATAGGATAATACTTCTGATGAAATTCCAATTTCATTAGTTTATAGTTCCATGACCTCGTATCATCACATAGCCTATACCATGTTGATGCATCTCCCTTCAAAGATAAAGGGAAGACCTTCTTCTTAACAAAATCATCGGGTATACCTGCAAGCTTAAATAATCCACAAACTTCATCCGCATATATTAAGTGCTCATCAGGATGCTTTGTTCCATCTCCTGTAAACGTATTAGCTAGCAGTTTGTCTAACATACCCAAAGGAAATTCAAAGGGAATATTTTCATTTTCAGTAGGTTCAGTAGGTTGAGGAGCAACTCTTTGCTCTACTGGTCGGGGTGAAGATACCCCGAACAAGCCCCTCAAAGGATTAGTTTCCATAATAACAAGTGACAGTAAATTCAGCACACTATATAAATTTTTCCTTACCAAATTCCAACTACCAAAGGCGCTTCACTCCCCGGCAACGGCGCCAGAAAAGAGTCTTGATGACCCACAAGTATAGGGGATCTATCGTAGTCCTTTTGATAAGTAAGAGTGTCGAACCCAACGAGGAGCAGAAGGAAATGATAAGCGGTTTTCAGCAAGGTATTCTCTGCAAGTACTGAAATAAGTGGTAACAGATAGTTTTGTGATAAGATAATTCATAACAAGCAACAAGTAATAAAAGTAAATAAAGTGCAGCAAGTTGGCCCAATCCTTTTTGTAGCAGAGGACAAGCCTGGACAAACTCTTATATAAGGAAAAGGGCTCCCGAGGACACATGGGAATATCGTCAAGCTAGTTTTCACCACGTTCATATGATTCGCGTTCGGTACTTTGATAATTTGATATGTGGGTGGACCGGTGCCTGGGTGCTGTTCTTACTTGAACAAGCATCCCACTTATGATTAACATCTATTGCAAGCATCCGCAACTACAACAAAAGTATTAAGGTAAACCTAACCATAGCATGAAACATATGGATCCAAATCAGCCCCTTACGAAGCAACACATAAACTAGGATTTAAGATTTTGTCACTCTAGCAACCCATCATCTACTTATTACTTCCCAATGCCTTCCTCTAGGCCCAAATAATGGTGAAGTGTTATGTAGTCAACGTTCACATAACACCAGTAGAGGCTACACAACATACATCTCATCAAAATATCGAACGAATACCAAATTCACATGACTACTAATAGCAAGACTTCTCCCATGTCCTCAGGAACAAACGTAACTACTCACAAAGCATATTCATGTTCATAATCAAAGGGGTATTAATATGCATAAAGGATCTGAACATATGATCTTCCACCAAATAAACCAACTAGCATCAACTACAAGGAGTAATCAACACTACTAGCAACCTACTAGTACCAATCCCGTACTTGGAGACAAGAATTGAATACAAGAGATGAACTAGGGTTTTGAGAGGAGATGGTGGTGGTGAAGATGTTGATGGAGATTGCCCTCTCCCGATGAGAGGAGCGTTGGTGATGACGTTGGCAATGATTTCCCCCTCCCGGAGGGAAGTGTCCCTGGCAGAACAGCTCTGCTGGAGCCCTAGATTGGTTCGGCCAAGGTTCCGCCTCGTGGCGGCGGAGTTTCATCCCGAAAGGTTGCTTCTGATTTTTTCCTCGACGAAAGACCTCTTATAGCAGAAGATGGCCATTGGAGAGCCAACAGGGGGCCCACGAGGTAGGCGCACCACAGGGGTAGGCACGCCCCACCCTCGTGGACAGGTGGGCCCCCTCCGTGAACTTCTTCTCTGGATATTTTTATTATTTCCCAAAATGACTTTCGTGGAGTTTCGGGACTTTTGGAGTTGTGCGAATAGGTCTCTAATATTTGCTCCTTTTCCAAATTTCGTAATTCCAAATGCCAAAGATTCTCCTCCTTATGTAAACCTTGTATAATAAGAGATAATAGGCATAAGTATTGTAACATAACGTGTAATAACAGCCCATAATGCAATAAATATCGATATAAAAGCATGATGCAAAATGGACGTATCAGAGGTCAAGCCGTAAACACTTCGGCCAATGATATGAACGACCCGTCATTTAACATGGGGTGACCTCCATCGATCTTATAGTTTAATACAATCATCGGATTGCTGACCAGTTTGCGCTTATTGTGACAGTCAGTTTTCAGCTTTCTCCACTGAGGTGCTTTAACTCTGATAGCTGGAAGAAAAATTACAGCGGTTCTCCCATTGCACACGTAGCCGAATAAAGCGGAACGTAGGAGGAAAGCACAGGAGCCGGGCAACCCAACTATTGGCGAAGTCACAATTCGTAACCGATGAATATATAGCAATATCCAAGAATATTTTTGCCGAATCTCTAAAGGTGTCCGGCGTTGCACAGCGAGACTTATGCTGGAAACACACAAATAGTTTAAAAGTGCCATAGGCTTGGAAGACCAAAAAAACTTCAGTAAATACTTGACGTTCGAACTAGATCAAGTGTTCGAAAATTGGCCATAGAAAAAAATTGTGCTTCTGTCGTGCTTTAACATGACACATCCCATCTCAAGACTTAAAGCGGGTCAGCCTACGGCTTCAACCTCCTATCCCGAAGGCGGAGAACTTCTCATTAGGCTAGTTTAGCAAACTAAACTCTAGCGGCTTTGAGAGAGAAATTAGGCTCCCCGGCTATTGAGCACACACTCGCGTCGAAAAAAGGAGTGATAGAAAAAGACTTTGCAACGAATAAGAAGAAGAACACTTACTATAAAACAACTCATGCTAATTTAAGAGCCCCCAAGTGACTTGGGAAAAGAATTTTATGTATAATGATTGTATGTACCGAAGTACTAATATCATATCTGTGTTCATCCGAACTTTAAACACATCTTAACCGACCGTTGGGTCCTCCCTCTCGGTCAAGGGCCGAAAAGTGTTATGTACTCCACCTGTCGAGAATATCGACGGTGTTTCCGATAACCAGGCAATCAGGCCATAAGGCTGTAATGCATAAAGCGCACTCGTGGAACTTATGCTATATTATCGATGAAGTGTAAGAAGCATCTTCGAAGAAAATAGTACCCCCACCGATACCTTTCTTCGGTGCTCATTGTTACTATGAGACTTGTGCAATAGATTCTTTGTACTCATGAGTTCCGTTGTGTGCCGACCATGATTAAAAACAATAAGAGCGCTAGCTTTCGGCTTCACCCAGTCTGAGGTCCGAGCTCAGATGACCCGATCGTGACAATCGCAGAGGTGCTCCCTTTACTCCCTAGCCGAACAATCGGGAATGTAGGGGTAAACACAGGAGCAAGGCAACCCAGCTTGCGGAATACTTAAGTCAACATGGTGCATATTGTGGCGTAATACACGAACAAAGAACGAAGCCATACAAGTATAATCATACGCAAGAGGAAAGGCTTCATAAAGGAAGCCCCCAAGTAAACGGGGTATTTGAATTTGTGTGTCACAAACAAAGTTTTGACAAGGAAGTTTTTCACAAACAACTATTTGCCAAAACAGTATAATGCTTGGTCGAACCGAACAAAATTTAGAACTGAAAGTTTTTGAGCATGGAAGCAACTTAGCTGGTTAATGTGCTCGGTGTTGATGACGCGGTCCGAGCTTGATGCGGGACAAGGTCCCAGCCCCTGAGCTGGTCCCAAGGTGGCGGAGCGAAGAGCTCGGCACTCTGAAGTGGGGACGTAGCACGGCTAATGTGGCGAGGTGGAACCCCAAGTCCGACCGAGGCGACGAAGCAAGCAGGTTGTGTGACGCTGAAGTCCCCGGCGTGGGTTAATGAAGACGAAGCCCTCCGTCCATCCGAGGTGACATGGTATGTCAGTATGCCGAGGTGACAACACTGCCCGTCCTGGATCATTTACTTGTGTGCAAAAAATAATGCAAACTGGAGATAATAGTAATAATAATAAATTAAAAAAATTAGTTGCATAATTGATAATTTATGCAAAGTGAGTAATAAAAGAAATATGGCCCGCGTGTCGAACACTCGATAAGGTAGAGCTTTCTCAACGATGCCGAAGTCCCCAAGGCAACCGAACACGTCGGTATGGCAACACGACCAACAAGGTGATCACGCGAGCCGATTTATGCCGATTGGGACGACGGTGTCGGCTTGCCGAAGAGACCACGTGACGTAGTCGAAGTCCATTACCTGCACATGTAAAATAGTGCAGGCAAACAACAATAATATAAATATATAAAAATCCTCGCGTAATTAATTTACGCAAGATAATTCATTTAAAGATATGTGGCCTGGCGCCAAAGTCAATGTCGATGCAAGGCGTCAGCGTGATGTGGTAAAGGTGTGGTAAAGCCTGACTTCACAGGTAGGTCCGAGTTCCGGATGCGGCGTTCGCCGGACTATGTACGGAAACTGAACGAACCAGCATGTGACCGCCGTTAATGCGGCCACCATTTCATAGACCTGTGTACAGATGATGGAACAAACTAGAGTAATAATTCCTTGGGAAAAATAAATCCAAACAAGCAAAGATTACTAGGATAAATAGCACCTGGTTTATTTGTTGTAGCAATCCGAAGAAAGGTGACTCCCAAAATTGGGACTCGATCTGCACACCCATTGCCTGATGGGCGATAAAGCGACGGCATGGCGATGCTGGCAAAGGTTGGCTTGCCGAGACAAAGCCCTCGGTCCAGCTATCATGACGAAGCTGGTCGGTCGGTGTCGGCGAGGTCACCAGAGTATGTTGATGAAGAAATAGCCAAGTCCCCGGTCCAGCCGGGGTGACGGAGTAGGTCGGTGAGGAGAACATTGCAGCTGCCATGTCAGCGGAGGTATTGAAGCAGTGCGGCGTGATGGACATCAGCTTGAAGAAGCAACAGTGCGGTCATGCCGACGCAGGTCGTGACTTGTGACGCGGTCAATGCCGGCTTGATGAAGTGACCATGCGGCGATGCCGGTGCGCCCGCTCCGTGTAATCGTGGGGCAGCGATGTCGGTGATGATTTATCCTTCGCGATGACGAACTCTTGTTCGTCTTGCCGAGATGATGATCCGAAGAAGTTGAGCTCCGCTCAACAAAGCAGCGACGTGTCTAGCGTAGGTCGGTAGCCGTGGAGCAATATTGCCGGACAGGTTTGACACCAGCGTGATGGTGACGATTACCTCGGAGGAGGCTTAAAATTTTATGGCTACGTGTTTAAAACCAACGCACAATACCCTAGAAAAAAAATTCCTTCAAAAGGGTTGTCCAATATCCCGTTCATGAAGAAACATGAACTCGGGCCGGATTCATATTCATGCAAAAAACAGATCCGAAAATTGGTCCACTCATCGGAAGGTTCCCGGAGTTTGAACCGTCGGATCGAGCTGAAATTTGGAGCGGTGGTAGATATGGGAATTCCGCAACATATGAACGGTTGGATCTTCCAAAGGACCTCCGAGCCGGGCTTTGGAGACCACACCCTAAATTCGTCCAGATTCTCGTCCAGATTTGATAGGGCTCCGGTATATCGTAGATTGCCAGAGATTCCTCCATCGGAACTCGACAAAATTTTGTATGGTTGTTGTAGACTTAATTCTGCACAATTCCACCTAAGGAATCGTCAAAGCGATGCTCGAGGAGGTGGTGGCAGCGGATACAAGTTTGCTGTTCGGAAAAACAGCATGGTCGCCCAAGGGCAA
Source organism: Aegilops bicornis (assembly GCA_021605145.1). NCBI lineage: Eukaryota > Viridiplantae > Streptophyta > Magnoliopsida > Poales > Poaceae > Aegilops > Aegilops bicornis. The sequence continues at coordinate 367,216,668 of CM038672.1, forward strand.
TGTTGACGTCGAGCCCCCGAGCTCCATGGATGATTCCTCCATGATCTTGATAGAGATCGGAGTTGATGTTTATGAAGGCCCTCGTCCGAGCATGATGATTGGAGGTAGGGCACAGTCCTCGATCAAGCCAAGGTGATCCGTCGAGGTGGCGACGAAGACGTCGACGTGGCAGTTGATCTGCACGCGAGCCATTGATCCTTTTGCCAATCACACAGCGGAACTCTCAATGAAAGCACCATTGTCGGTGTCAAAACCGACAGATCTAGGGTAGGGGGTCCCAAGATGTGCGTCATGGATCAATGGGTAACTAGAGACAGGGGGCACGATGTTTTACCCAGTTTCGGGCCCTCTCTATCGAGGTAATACCCTACTTCCTGCTTGATTGATCTTGATGAATATAGGGTTACAAGAGTTGATCTACCTCAAGATCATATGTTGTGGTCTAAGACCTAAAGGTACGATGAGTAATGTCATAATAATCTATCGACTAGCCTCGCCTTGGCTTATATAATGCACTAGAGGCCTAGGATAGCAAGAGTCCTAGCCAAATACGTTGGTGGAGAGGAGTCCTTGTCTTGATCACCAAGTCTTGTGGAATACTCCTTGTATGCGGCTTGGGCTGCCCGAAGTGGCCCATGAGTGAACGTCCATGGGGGTCCTCGGCCCGATCCACCTAGTCGGAGACGATGTGTTGAGTACCCCCTAGTCCAGGACACCGTCACCCATATTGAAGAAAACTAAGCCCGTTATGGGACATGGAACCGTTCTGGAGGCATTGGTCGATAAGCCATGCAAAATACACACGACGCCGAACACCGAATCAAGTCACAGGCTCAGAGCATGTTGGATACTCCGGCAAGTGGCCAAGAGCAGCGAGGATATCCTCACCAAAGACACCACCGAGCACGGAGAACTCGGAGTACTGACGGTTTTCGAGACTTCCGCTTCAAACAATCGGCGCAAGAGGGAACTCCGTGACCTCGCCGACGTCTACCAAGTCGCAGCAATAAACCCCTGGAATGACACGGCTATAACTTTCAATGCCAGTGACGAACCAAGAATCCGGTCAGTCTGGGCACCAGCTACCTTGGTCCTCAATCCAATTGTGGATGGCTTTCGGCTCACTAAGGTGCTCATGGACGGCGGCAGCGGGCTAAACCTCATCTACGAGGACACACTCAATAAAATGGAAATAGACAGGAGCCGCATCGAGCAGAGTAATACGACCTTCCGAGGAATCATTCCCAGCCGGGAGGCGCGGTGCGCGGGGAAAATCACACTTGACGTGGTATTCGGCACGCCGGAGAACTACCGGTCTGAACAAATAACCTTCCAAGTGGCCCCTTTCAACAGTGGATATAATGCCCTGTTGGGGCGAGACGCGTTCACACGCTTTCAAGCCATACCTCACTACAGGTATATGAAGCTCAAGATGCCCGCGCCCAACGGTATTATCACCCTCGCCAGTGATCCAGACATAGCCCTCCGCGTCGAAAATAAAACCGCATCCCTGGCCCTCTAGGCACTGTCCGAGGCCCTTGCGGCCGAAGAATTAACCGCACTACGCTCCAGGGTGGACAGGGACGACGTAATCCTTGATAGGCGGCCCAAATCCACATCTTTCAAACCAGCAGATGAAATCGTCAAATTTTAGGTCCATCCAACGAACCCCAAGAAGACAGCCTCTATCGGGGCACAACTAGACCCAACGATTGACGCCGCATTACGAGCGTTCCTACATGAAAACTGGGACATATTCGCCTGGCACCCTTCTGATATGCCAGGGATCCCACGCAAATTGGCCGAGCACAGCCTCAATATATTGAGGGGATATAAGCCAGTCAAACAAACACTGCGGCGCTTTTCCAAACCCAAACGACAAGCTATGGGGGAGGAGCTAGCCAAGTTAATAGAGGCTGGATTCGTCAAAGAAATAAAACATCCGGACAGGCTAGCAAACCTGGTGATGGTACCAAAGAAGGATAAATCCTGGCGCCTATACGTCGATTTCAAAGACCTCAGCAAGGCCTGCCCCAAGGATCCCTTCCCCCTCCCCCACATCGTTCAGATTATCGATGCTACCGCAGGACACGACTCACTGTGTTTCCTCGACACATACTCCGGATACCATCAAATCAAAATGAAGGAGTCTGATCAAGCCGCAACGGCATTCACTACCCCATACGGGCCTTTCTGCTTCAACACTATGCCCTTCGGGCTCAAAAATGCCGGCGCCACCTACCAACACATGATTCAAACATGACTGGAGAAACAAATCGGCAAGACAACTGAAGCATATGTGGATGACGTAGTCATCAAGACTAGGCACGTCGAGTCACTAATAGACGACCTGCGTCTCACATTTGACAACCTCAGTACATATGACATCAAGCCTAATCCGGAAAAGTGTGTTTTCGGCATTCCCGCTGGAAAACTGCTGGGCTTCATCGTTTCCAATAGAGGAATTGAGGCAAATCCAGCCAAAATCTGGGCTTTGTCGCAATTGGCTATACCAACAGACCTTAAACAGGTCCAAAAACAAGCTGGATGCATGGCAGCTTTAAGCTGTTTTATCTCCAGATTAGGAGGAAAAGCATTGCCACTGTATCTCCTTCTCCGACGCAGCGACCACTTCGAGGGACGGATGCGGCAACGGCTGGACTGGAAGAAATAAAACTCTTTTAGCAAGGAACCCAATCCTGGCCACGCCAGGTGCCGGTGAACCAATGTTATTATACATATCTGCAACTCACCAGGTGGTGAGTGCGGTGCTCGTCGTTGAGCGAGAGGAGGACGGACACAAATTCCCAGTCCAGAAACCAGTATACTACATATCCACTGTCCTCACACCATGCAAATCCCGGTACCCTCATTACCAAAAGATAGCATATGCGGTCTTCATGGCATCCCGGAAGCTACGACACTACTTACAAGAGTGCTCTATCACGGTGGCTTCCGAAGTTCCACTCAATGATATAATAAACAACTGCGACGCTACGGGTCGGATTGCTAAGTGGGCCATTGAGCTCCTGCCATTTGATATAACATACAAACCACGCCAGGCCATTAAATCCCAAGTATTGGCCGACTTCGTCGCCGAATGGACAGAGGCCGAACTCCCTAAAGATACGGCACATATTCCAACTGGGTCATGTACTTCGATGGCTCTAAAATGCTGGCCGGTCTAGGAGCAGGCGTCGTTTTAACGTCCCCCACTGGAGACATAGTCCAGTACGTACTCCAAATATTATACACAGACTTCAACAATGCAGCCGAATACGAGGCCTTATTGCACGGTCTTCGGATGGCTACCTCCATGGGCATACAACGCCTGGAGGTGCGCGGGGACTCAAATCTCGCCATATCTCAAAGAAATTGAGATTTCGACGCCAAAGATCCGAAGATGGCGGCCTATCGTAATTCCGTACTCAAAATATCAGCTCGGTTCAAGGGACTCGAGTTTCATCATGTGGCTCGAGAAAGCAATCAAGCGGAGGATGTCCTTGCTCGCATGGGCGCCAAGCGTGACCCCGTCTCGCCTAACATATTTTTGGAAAGGCTCTTCAAGCCATACGTGGTGTGGCAGGATGAGAGCGGCAACACTAGTCCGGATCCGATTATACCCCCAGATTCCGAACACAATACTGATATCATCGGGGGCTCAGCCATCGAAATAACACCATCGGCCCATCTGATAATGGCAGTAATTGCCCCATGGACCGAAGCCTTCTTGGCCTACCTTAATGGGTGACAGCTCCCTGAGGACCAAAATGAGGCTCATTGCATTGTTTGGCGTTCGAAAGCCTACAAGGTCCATGACAGAGAGCTCTACAAGAAAAGTGCTACCGGAGTCCTTCAAAGATGTATCTCCGAAGAAGAGGGGCGGTAGCTCCTGGCTGAAATCCATGCTGGCCTCGGCGGTCACCACGCCACAGCTCGGGCCCTTGTAAGTAAGGCTTTTCATACAGGTTTCTTTTGGCCTACGGCCCGAGCAGATGCACAGGACCTGGTCCAACATTGTGTCGGCTGCCAGCTCTTTGCCAATCAAAGCCATATGCCGCCTACTGCTCGACAAACAATCCCCATTACCTGGCCTTTTGCGGTCTGGGGGTTTGATATGGTCGGACCCCTTAAAGGAGTTGTGGTAGATAAATTCACCAAGTGGATAGATGCCAAACCAGTGAAAACGGCTGAAGCCGAACCGGTGATCGACTTTATATCCGGTGTCGTGCACCGTTATGGTGTCCCACACAACATCATCACCGGTAACGGCTCCAATTTCATGGCCGACGAAGTGAAAACCTGGTGTGCTAAATTGGTCATTAAACTCGATTACGCCATGCTGTATCATCCACAAGCAAACGGTCAGGTCGAACAAGCTAATGGTCTTATTATGAGCGACATTAAGCCTAGACTGGTGCGGTCATTGAAAGAATCAGACAAGCACTGGGTTGAGGAGCTCAACTCCGTACTCTTGGGGCTACAGACCACGCCCAATCACACTACCTGATACACACCATTCTTTGTGGTGTACGGTGCAGAGGCCGTTTTGCCCCGCGACATTATTCATGACTCACCTCGAATGCGCATATACGTAGAGAGAGAAGCCGAGTTGGATCGGCAGGACAGTTTAGATGCCTTGGAGGAGGAGCGCGACGTTGCAAAAGCCCGTTCCGCATTCTATCAACAACATGCTCGCAGATATCAAAGTAGAGAGGTGCGGGCCAAGACTTATAATGTTGGTGAACTCGTTCTACGCTTGCCAGAAAAGAAAAAGGAAAAACTCAAGCCCAAGTGGGAGGGTCCCTTCATTATAGATGAAGTTCTCACTGGAGGAGTGTACCGCCTGCGTGATGCATCAGACAATTGCTTAAAGCCGAACCCGTGGAACGCTGCTAGACTCCGAAGATTCTACGCCTAGAGCCGGACTCTCTGTTTGTTTCCTTCTCCCTTTGTCTCCATTTTATTTCCTCTCTTTAACTTTTTCTCTAGCTTTAAGCTCTGGTGCAGCTCAACCGCGCACCTATGACGTACACATCCTTAAATGTACACGCTCATAATACCTGGGGGCTTCTCTTACATAAGCTTATTATTATTATTATTATTATTATTATTATTATTATTATTATTATTATTATTATTATTATTATTATTATTTTACGAGCATCAAGCTCCCTACATATGTGTCTTTTTTCTCATATGTACCTTTTCTCCGCCATTATATGCACCGTTATGACTTAAGTTTTGGCCAAGCTGGGTTGCCTGGCTCCTGTGCTTATGCCCTACGTTCCCGTTTGTTTGGCTAGGGCATAAAGGGAGCACCTCTGGGATTGTTACAGCCGGGTCATCCCGATGTGTACCTCAGACTAGGTGAAGCCGAAAGCTAGCGTTCTTAAGGGAATATTCGGTCGGCGGACTAAAGATGTTTCACACTCACTACATTATGAACCCCCAGATGTTACGAATACTGCGATTTTTTTATCATAGTTCGGACATGCATACTAACGCATGTTCACCCAGGGAAAGGAACCCTTAACGGAACTATTCTCCCTGGAAGATGTTTCTTACAATTAAATGTAATATAACATAGCTAGCCGGATACAACTTGTCTGTTCAAGCAACTATGACCCCTACGCCTGGTTTCCACGCATACCCCGGTCTATATTACCGTTACAGTATTCGGAAACACTCCGAGCCTTCGGGTCCAGAGGTCGAAGCGAAAAGGTCTACCATGACAATCGTTTTACAATCCGGCTAGGGACAAATTTGTCAATCGAAGTACATAGTCACTTGGACTCAAAAACTTCTTCCTCTATGCCATCTAAAAGGCTATCTAGCTTACAATCATGTTGGGAATACTTGGCGGCTATCTTTACCTGGTCATATACCAGACTAACCAGAATTTCTTTTCCATCTGACCCCAACGGTCCGACCCGAGCCATATGATTCGGACAAGCTTGGTGTACCGTGTTTTTACCATGGCCCAGGCCTCTCGCGCACCTTCTCGGCAGGCCGATATCTTCCATAGTCAGAAGCGCCACCGAGCTCCTTGGAATAGCTTTACAAGCTCCTCCATGCTTCCCGGAGCAGAGGTGGATGGCCACAAAGCTTTAGCAACGCTCCGCATTGCTTGCCGAGCTCGTTCGTGCAGTTGGGACAGCTCTTGCAGCTGGTCGCCTTGAGAGCCGGACATTTCCTCTTCGGGACGACCAGTCAGCATGCCTGCAGATATAAATCTGTTAGATCATTGATTCGCTGAAATATATGAAGGGGAGTTCAAAAGCATACTGAATATGCCGCCTCGTAGCCTCCTATTCTCCTTTACAGCGTCAGCCAGCTGAGCTCGTACGTCTTTTAGCTCTTCACCTAGCAGGGTGTTGGAATCCTGCAGCTTGTTTTTATCATCTCTGACTCGTGTCAGCACACGTTCGCACGCGGCCAGTTGCCTTTTGGCCTCTTGTTCGCCCGCCTGCGCGACTTTCAATTCCCCTTCCAGTTGATCTGCTGATCCTGTCATCGGAAACACAACAGTATTAACATTACTGGTATATGATTACCATTTTCTCGATGGAAAGGGAATATTACCAGGCGTTGCCTTCTTGGATTTCTCCAGTTCGGGGGTAATCGCAGCCAGCCGGGTCTGACACTTTTCCAGCTCTTGAGACAGCAGGCTATTCTTCTCCGTGAGTGCCTGATTATACAATGATCCTTAAATTAGTTGTATCAACTGCTTCAAGTCTCGGGGGCTACTGGTATATGATTATCAAATCTATACTTACCCGCGTATCTTTTAAATGCGGGTCCGTGGCTCTGGCAAGCCCATCTCGAGCACCTCAGATGTATGCATCGGCCGAGCTGAAGGCATTGAATGCCTCTTTTGAAAAGCCGGGGCCGCGGAGAGCGGCCTTCCGGCGCCGATGATTCATGGCACTCTCCACTTCAGAATTCATGACAGACACGTCATCTGAATCCTCTGTGGAATGACAATTCGGCATCACTCCCGTGTTAGCCTCCGTCCTTAAGGCAGGGTCTGGAACCTGGCTAGTGGAGGCGCGACCGGCAGGATCCCCGGACATATTCCGGCGAACGCTCTTCCTGAGAAGACGCAGTGGACAATGTCACAGTTCGATGTGACTGCCAAGGGGCGTATTTAAAAAGCTATACCTCTTTGATGAAGGCTCGACCGTGTTTTCATTTTCCTTCCTCTTCGAATGTTTGCCCGTTTTGGGTGTCGCTCTCTTACGAGTCGCCTCTGGTGCAGCATGGCAAGCCGAGCACCTCCCCTTTGGAGCACGAGAGAGTGCGGTGGGTGAGGCAGAATAAGGAAGCTCTTTCGAAGGAGATGTCTCCTGATTACTTACATGTGAAGCAGGAAGGAGGCCGGGATAGTCGGCTATGATGGCCACTTCTGTGCCGTCGTAGCTCGCCTGGTGAAATACTCCCTCTTCAAGCTCTACAAATATGTCCAGATCCTCTTCGAATTTGGCGTCAAGATCCCGGTTATGGTCCTCCAGCTGTGGAGCGGGACTATAGATCTCCTCGAGACCTTTCGCCATTCCTGTTACAAATGGATGGGTTAGTGTCAATTAAAAGTGAATCAGGGAGAGGATTGAGTAAAGTGGTGGGATTAAAACTCACCCAACTAGGAGGATTGTACATGGAAAATCCCTCTCGGTGCTTAAGCCAAGAAAACTCCTCTTTTTCCCCTTTATACAAATCGGCCAGTATTGTGGCCACGGCGGTGAGGGAATCCGGGCCCTTTCGTCCGCAGCGTGAGGCGCCATATTCCCCATTGTACTACCACATTGGGAGCCCCCTAAATTGGAGCGGCTGAACCCCTCGCGCTATGTAAGTGGCCATTACCTCGACAATTGTTAGTCTGGACTGGGCGAATGTCCTTATCTTGCCCAATAGTTGCCAGACTTCCGCATTATCCTCTTCCTCGAGACTCCGAGGGCGCCAGCTGTGGCATTTCTTCAATGGAGCACTAGAAAATTCGGGAAGACTCATGCGGATTGGGTCAGGGAGAGCAACGTCCTCGATATAGAACCACCCTGAGGACCTGCTACCTCTTGAGCACTGTGTTGGTTTTCCCTTGAAGAGGAAAGGGTGATGCAGCAAAGTAGCGTAAGTATTTCCCTTAGTTTTTGAGAACCAAAGTATCAATCCAGTAGGAGGCTACACGCGAGTCCCTCGCACCTACACAAACAAATAAATCCTCGCAACCAACGTGATAAGGGGTTGTCAATGCCTACACGGTCACTTACGAGAGTGAGATCTGATAGATTGATAAGATAACATTTTTGGTATTTTTGTGATAAAGATGCAAAGTAAAGAAAACAAAATAAGAACGGCGCCAGAAATAGCTTGTTGTTGGAAGATTAAATATGATGGAAAATAGACCCGGGGGCCATAGGTTTCACTAGTGGCTTCTCTCGAGAGCATAATTATTTTATGGTGGGTGAACAAATTACTGTTGAGCAATTGACAGAATTGAGCATAGTTATGAGAATATCTAGGTATGATCATGTATATAGGCATCACGTCCGAGACAAGTAGACCGACTCACCGCATCTACTACTATTACTCCACGCATCGACCGCTATCCAGCATGCATCTAGAGTATTAAGTTCATAAGTACAGAGTAACGCTTTAAGCAAGATGACATGATGTAGAGGGATAAATTCATGCAATATGATATAAACCCCATCTTGTTATCCTCGATGGAAACAATAAAATACGTGCCTTGCTGCCCCTCATCACATCGGGAAAGGACACCGCAAGATTGAACCCAAAGCTAAGCACTTCTCCCATTGCAAGAAAGATCAATCTAGTAGGCCAAACCAAACTGATAATTCAAGAGACTTGCAAAGATAACCAATCATACATAAAAGAATTCAGAAGATTCAAATATTGTTCATAGATAAACTTGATCATAAAACCACAATTCATCGGGCCTCAACAAACACCCGTAAAAAGAAGATTACATCAAATAGATCTCCACAAGAGAGGGGAGAACATTGTATTGAGATCCAAAAAGAGAGGAAGCCATCTAGCTAATAACTATGGACCCGAAGGTCGAGGTAAACTACTCACACTTCATCGGAGAGGCTATGGTGTGGATGTAGAAGCCCTCCATGATCGATGCCCTCCCGTGGAGCTCCTAACAGGCCCCAAGATGGGATCTCACGCATGTACAGAAGGTTGCGGCGGTGGAATTAGGTTTTGGCTCCGTATCTGATCGTTTGGTGGTACGTAGGTATATATAGGAGGAAGGAGTACATCGGTGGAGCAACATGGGGCCCACGAGGGTGGAGGGCGCGCCTAGGGGGTAGGCGCGCCCCCCTACCTCGTGGCTTCCTGGTAGCTTTCTTGACGTAGGGTCAAGTCCTCTGGATCATTTTCGTTCCGAAAATCACGTTCCCGAAGGTTTCATTCCATTTGGACTCCGCTTGATATTCTTTTTCTGCGGAACTCTGAAATAGGCAAAAAAACAGCAATTCTGGGCTGGGCTGGGCCTCCGGTTAATAGGTTAGTCCCAAAAATATTATAAAAGTGTATAATAAAGCCCAATAATGTCCAAAACAGAATATAATATAGCATGGAACAATAAAAAATTATAGATACGTTGGAGACATATCAAGCATCCCCAAGCTTAATTACTGCTCATCCTCGACTAGGTAAATGATAAAAACAAATTTTTTGATGTGGAATGCTACTTGGCATAATTTCAATGTAATTCTTCTTAATTGTGGTATGAATATTCAGATCTGAAAGATTCAAGATAAAAGTTCAATATTGACACAAAAATAATAACACTTCAAGCATACTAACTAAGCAATTATGTCCTCTCAAAAGAACATGGCCAAAGAAAGTTCATCCCTACAAAATCATATAGTTTAGTCATGCTCCATTTTCGTCACATAAGAATGCTCTCATCATGCACAACCCCGATGACAAGCCAAGCAATTGTTTCATACTTCAGTAATCTCAATCTTTTTCAACCTTCACGCAATACATGAGTGTGAGCCATGGATATAGCACTATGGGTGGAATAGAATATGATGATGGGGTTATGTGGAGAAGACAAAAAAGGAGAAAGTCTCACATAAACAAGGCTAATAAATGAGCTATGGAGATGCCCATCGATTGATGTTAATGCAAGGAGTAGGGATTGCCATGCAACGGATGCACTAGAGCTATAAATATATGAAATCTCAACAAAAGAAACTAAGTGGGTGTGCATCCAACTTGCTTGCTCACGAAGACCTAGGGCACTTGAGGAGGACCATTGTTGGAATATACAAGCCAAGTTCTATAATGAAAAATTCCCACTAGTATATGAAAGTGACAAAACAAGAGACTCTCTATCATGAAGATTATGGTGCTACTTTGAAGCACAAGTGTGGTAAAGGATAGTAACATTGTCCCTTCTCTATTTTTCTCTCATTTTTTGGGCCTTCTATTTTTTATGGCCTTTCTCTTTTTTTGTTCCTCACTTGGGACAATGCTCTAGAAAATGATGATCATCACACTTCTATTTATTTACAACTCAAAGATTACAACTCGATACTAGAACAAAGTATGACTCTATATGAATGCCTCCGTGATGTCTTTGGGATAGGCAATGAACCAAGAGTGGCATGTATGAAAAAATTATGAACGGTGGCTTTGCCACATATACTATGTCAACTACATGATCATGCAAAGCAATATGACAATGATGAACGTGTCATGATAAACGGAATGGTGGAAAGTTGCATGGCAATATATCTCGGAATGGCTATGGAAATGCCATAATAGGTAGGTATGGTGGATGTTTTGAGGAAGATATAAGGAGGTTTTTGTGTGAAAGAGCGTATCATATCACGGGGTTTGGATGCACCGGCGAAGTTTGCACCAACTCTCACCGTGAGAAAGGGCAATGCAAGGTACCGAAGAGGCTAGCAATGATGGAAAGGTGAGAGTGCGTATAATCGATGGACTCAACATTAGTCATAAAGAACTCACATACTTATTGAAAAAATATACAAGTCATCAAAAACCAAGCACTACGCGCATGCTCCTAGGGGGATAGATTGGTAGGAAAAGACCGTCGCTCGTCCCCGACCGCCACTCATAAGGAGGACAATCAAAGAACACCTCATGTTTCAAATTTGTTACATAACATTTACCATACGTGCATGCTATGGGATTTGCAAACTTCACCACAAGTATTTCTCAAATTCACCAACTACTCAACTAGCACAACTTTAATATTACTACCTCCATGTCTCAAAACAATCATCAAGCATCAAACTTCTCTTAGTATTCAGCACACTCATAAGAAAGTTTTTACTAGTGTTGAATACCTAGCATATTAGGATTGTTTAAGCAAATTACCATGCTATTTAAGACTCTCAAAATAATCTAAGTGAAGAATGAGAGATCAATAGTTTCTATAAAACAAATCCACCACCGTGCTCTAAAAGATATAAGTGAAGTACTAGAGCAAAAACTATATAACTCAAAAGATGTAAGTGAAGCACATAGAGTATTCTAATAATTTCCAAATCATGTGTGTCTCTCTCAAAAGGTGTGTGAAGAAAAGATGATTGTGGTAAACTAAAAAGCAAAGACTCAAAGCATACAAGACGCTCCAAGCAAAACACATATCATGTGGTGAATAAAAATATAGCTCCAAGTAAAGTTACCGATGGAAGTAGACGAAAGAGGGGATGCCTTCCGGGGCATCCCCAAGTTTTGGCTTTTATGTGTCCTTAGATTATCTTGGGGGTGCCATGGGCATCCCCAAGATTAGGCTCTTTCCACTCCTTGTTCCATTAATCCATCAAATCTTCCACCCAAAACTTGAAAACTTCACAACACAAAACTCAGCAGAAAATCTCGTGAGCTCCGTTAGCGAAAGAAAACAAAAGACCACTTCAAGGTACTGTAATGAACTCATTATTTATTTATATTGGTGTTAAACCTACTGTATTCCAACTTCTCTATGGTTTGTAAACTCTTTTACTAGCCATAGATTCAGCAAAATAAGCAAACAACACACGAAAAACAGAATCTATCAAAAACAGAACAGTCTGTAGTAGTCTGTAACTAACGCAAACTTCTGGAACTCCAAAAAATCAGCCAAAATAGGACGACCTAGGAAATTTTTTATTGATCAGAATAAATTTGAATCAATATTTTATCACGTTCTGGTGATTTTTAACAATTATTTTCGTGAACAGAAAGTTTCTGGAATTTTCTGCAAGATCAAATAACTATCATCCAAGAAGATCCTATAGGTTTAACTTGGCACAAACACTAATTAAAACATAAAAACACATCTAACCAGAGGCTAGAACAAATATTTATTCCTAAACATAAGAAAAAAGCAAAAAAAACTAAAGATAAAATTGGGTTGCCTCCCAACAAGCGCTATCGTTTAACGCCCCTAGCTAGGCATAAAAGCAAGGATAGATCTAGGTAGTTCCATCTTTGGCTTTCAAATTTTTAGCGGAATCAAGTTCGAATCCGGGAGGTTCTTTACGTTTCCCTTCATATTATGAAATTTTTAGATCTAAAGAATCCAACCACTTATTGCAAAGAGTAATCAACATATTCATGCGGTGAATATTTCCGCTAACGTTCTTAAGAGGTTCAAGAGACTTCTGTAAAATCTTAGTTACTTCGAATTTTTTTTCAAAAACTTGTGTCTCTTCCTGGGTATGATGAGGCCCCTTTTGTTAAGGTAGTGTTCCCACTATACCTTCTATAATTTCATGCGCGATATGGGGATAAATTTCAATAAAATTGACTTTGGCAACATAATCCAAGAGTTGTCTATGAGACATATTTAATGCAACATAAAAATTGCGAAGCAAAATTCTCAGGTTCACTTCAAAGGTACAATTACGGTAAGACTCCATTATTCTCAACCAGGCATCTTTTAAGTTTTCTCCTTGTCTTTGTTTGAAGTGAAAGACTTCAAACTCAGGGGACAACAGAGTTGATAAGGGACTAGCCATGACGAAAAGCAAACGAAAAAGAGGCAAACGAAAAAGAGAGGGTGAATAAAACGGCAAGGGTGAAGTGGGGGAGAGGAAAATGAGAGGCAAATGGCAAATAATGTAATGCGGGAGATAAGGGTTTGTGATGGGTACTTGGTATGTTGACTTTTGCGTAGACCTCCCCGGCAACAGTGCCAGAAATCCTTCTTGCTACCTCTTGACCACTGCGTTGGTTTTCCCTTGAAGAGGAAAGAGTGATGCAGCAAAGTAGCGTAAGTATTTCCCTCAGTTTTTGAGAACCAAAGTATCAATCTAGTAGGAGGCTACACGCGAGTCCCTCACACCTACACAAACAAATAAATCCTCGCAACCAACGCGATAAGGGGTTGTTAATCCCTACACGGTCACTTACGAGAGTGAGATCTGTTAGATATGATAAGATAACATTTTTGGTATTTTTGTGATAAAGATGCAAAGTAAAGAAAACAAAATAAGAACGGCGCCAGAAATAGCTTGTTGTCGGGAGATTAAATATGATGTAAAATAGACCCGGGGGCCATAGGTTTCACTAGTGGCTTCTCTCGAGAGCATAATTATTTTACGGTGGGTGAACAAATTACTACTGTTGAGCAATTGACAGAATTGAGCATAGTTCTGAGAATATCTAGGTATGATCATGTATATAGGCATCACGTCCGAGAGAAGTAGACCGACTCCTGCCTGGATCTACTACTATTACTCCGCACATCGACAGTTATCCAGCATGCATCTAGAGTATTAAGTTCATAAGTACAGAGTAACGCTTTAAGCAAGATGACATGATGTAGAGGGATAAATTCATGCCATATGATATAAACCCCATCTTGTTATCCTCGATGGCAACAATACAATACGTGCCTTGCTGCCCCTACTGTCACTGGGAAAGGACACGGCAAGATTGAACCCAAAGCTAAGCACTTCTCCCATTGCAAGAAATATCAACTGATAATTCGAAGAGACTTGCAAAGATAATCAATCATACATAAAAGAATTCAGAAGATTCAAATATTGCTCATAGATAAACTTGATCATAAAGCCACAATTCATCAATCTCAACGAACACACCGCAAAAGAAGATTACATCGAATAGATCTCCACAAGAGAGGGGGAGAACATTGTATTGAGATACAAAAAGAGAGAGGAAGCCATCTAACTAATAACTATGGACCTGAAGGTCTGAGGTAAACTACTCACACTTCATCGGAGAGGCTATGGTGTTGATGTAGAAGCCCTCCGTGATCGATGCCCCCTCCGGCGGAGCTCCGGAACAGGCCCCAAGATAGGATCTCACTGCATGTAAGGTTGCGGCGGTGGAATTAGGTTTTTGGCTCCGTATCTGATCGTTTGGGGGTACATAGGTATATATAGGAGGAAGGAGTACATCGGTGGAGCAACGTGGGGCCCACGAGGGTGGAGGGCTCGCCCAGGGGGTAGGCGTGCCCCTACCTCGTGGCTTCCCGGTAGCTTTCTTGACGTAGGGTCCAAGTCCTCTGGATCATGTTCGTTCCGAAAATCACGTTCTCGAAGGTTTCATTCCGTTTGGACCCCGCTTGATATTCTTTTTCTGCGAAACTCTGAAATAGGCAAAAAAACAGCAATTCTGGGCTGGGCTTCCGGTTAATATGTTAGTCCCAAAAATAATATAAAAGTGTATAATAAAGCCCAATAATGTCCAAAACAGAATATAATATAGCATGGAACAATAAAAAATTATAGATATATTGGAGACGTATCAGGGCCACTCTTCGGATGCCTTCTTCGGTGTGCCGGATCACTACTAGGGAAAACTCTAGCAGCAGCGCGGGTTTTGAGTGTAGCAGCAGCGCGGGTGGCCGCGCTACTAATAAGGCGCTACAGCTAACTTGTAGTAGTAGCGGTCCGCATTGCCAGCTACTATTGATGACGATATCAGCAGCGCCTTTTTCCGAGCAGCGCTACTATTAGTTAGTTGTAGCGATTTCATGATCCTCGCCATCTGCTATATCTTTCATCATTTTCCCTTTTAGTTTCCCTTTCAGACACTAGATACTAGGTACTGCTACTAGATATCAAATTCATAAACCATTACTGGGTAGTACTCCCTTCGTTCCAAATCCACGACGAGTAATTTGGAACGAAGGGAGTACTAGATAACAATTTCATGCATAGTCAATATGCATCCTCAAGCAGTACAAGGTCATATCAACGACGATCATCATATGTAGTTCTAGATGATATCAACGACAATCATCATATGTAGTTCTAGATGATATAGCCACACACACATATGTAGTTCTAGATGATATAGCCACACACACATATGTAGTTCTAGATGATATAGCCACACACACATATTTAGTTCTAGATGATATCGAAGACAATCATCATCCTCAAGCCCGGGCGGTTGGTGTTCTGATAGTAATTAGGATGGCCTGTCCAACACGAAGATTCTTACCATCGAGGAATTTCTTCCACCCAACCGAAGTTTAAGTGTGTGCAAATCTGTGTCCACGCTTGATGAAGTACAGGTTGTGACGGAGCCCCTTGCAGTATGGCGTAGTCCAGTGAGCCTTCTTCATCGTGCTCGATACCATAACTCACAGATATGCTCTTTGCCAATTTTGAATAAGAAAAACATATCAATTAATAAATAGCCTCGCAAATAAGTACATATGGATTATCTACACTATTAATAGTTTTCTTAGATTCTACACTAATAAGCATGTGATCGAACTCTACACTAAAACATATCATCGACTAGGTTCCACACAACATACCATATCATTGGATTGTACACTAAGTATTTCATCGGATAATTTGCATTTGTAAGTATAACATACCATATCACGTCGATCAACCATGGTATTTGTCAGGCGGGTCACGAATGGCACTCCGACAAAGTCAGCACGTGGCGGAATTATGTCCCACAGGTTGGACACCTCCTCCTCGCTCAGCCTTGTTCTTTGAGCTACGATGGCTTCATGAAGTGGGTCTTCATCATCTTCATCGAGTGGGTCCTCATTATCTTCATCATCTTCATCATCTTCGTCATCTTCATCATCTTCCACCAGGTTGAGATAAATGATAGCCAGCTTGGGTCTTTCTGCTCTGAAGGAGAAGCTGATCAACTCACCACCAGTAAGACGCATGTGAGCGACGAAACGGGCCCATCCATCTCCTCCAATCTGCGACATATTGCGTCCTTTCTTGACCTCCATAGTGTACGGCCCCCCCAGGAGCCTAAAATGTCACAGTGTGTCCTGTCAGCTTGTTGAATTTCAACCTCACATTGCATGGGATGATATGTGTAAAATAAGCAAAATGACACAATGCAGTAATGCCATCACTAAAATACAATAGTTATTACATTTCATCTAATTTCTTACCGCCGCATGACGAAAACTTCATTGGAAGTAGATGCCGAACAGCTTGCTGGTTGCAAGGCTCTTTGGCGCACCTTGACTTGCATAGTCGACATAGTGGTGGTGGTGGTGGCGACATTTTTCCTAAAGCAATATGAGCAAAGGATTAACGATCCACTTCACATGAAAGAAAAACAGTAGCATGTGATATTTTTGGTTCTTCCGCAAGAAGCAATTTGATGGACAATTATAATCCTAAGATCTACGTATTTGCATGTGATATTTTTGGTTCTTCTGCGAGTAACATATTAGATGACAAGGTACCACCTACATTTTGCCAAAAAGTAACTTATAAAAAAACAAAAGCAACTACGTACCTATCCATGTATAGAAAAAAATAACAATAAAATGGTGCATACTAAATCAACTAAATGAACTAGTCTACTAAATCAACTAAATCAAAATGTTCTAAATCAACTAGCATACTAAATCAACTAAATCAAAATGTTCTAAATCAACTAAATCAACTAGCCTACTAAATCAACTAAATCATATCAACTAAATGAAAATGTTGCATATGAACTAGCCTACTAAATCAAAATGTAGCAGGCAGGAGGGAGAAGGAGGGGCGACTCGAGGAGGGAGAAGAGAGTAGGACGGAGGAGGAAGGCGGAGTGAGGAGGGGCCGGCCGGCCAGTGGAGGGAGGACGGAGGAGGAAGGCGGAGCGAGGAGGGGCTGGCCGGGGCCATGGAGGGAGGACGGAGGAGGAAGGCGGAGTGAGGTGGGGCCGGCCAGTGGCGCAGTGGAGGGAGGACGGAGGAGGAGGCCGGTGCACCGAGTCCAACAAGGAGGAGGAGGTGACGGCGGCGCAGAGGGCGGAGGGCGATGGGGAGGACCGCGCTGGGGATTCAGAGGGGATCCAACAAGGTGTGACTGTGAGTGGATCGGATTTTTGTAGTAAACTTAGCGATGGCGCTTATTGGAGAGATGCGCTGCTACTACGCACCGTAAAGATGGCGCTCGTCGTTATAACGCTGCTGCTATAACTAGCCTCAGCGTGGGAATTATAGCGATGGCGCTTCTTTGGGCGGGCGCTCTGCTATATTTATTTCAGCAGCGAGTTAAGCTTGACCTCGCTACTGCTAATTAGCAGCAGCGCCTTATTTTAAAGCGCGCTGCTACTAACATTCTGTGTATAGGCTTTTCCCTAGTAGTGGATAGGTATCCGGTCCCGGCTATGCGCCATACTTCGGCGCCGCCCACCTCGTATACCGATCCCTCTTGGGTGCGAGGGACGAGGAAGAATAGCTTTCTCCATAAATCAAAGTGGGCCTCACAACCCAGGAATAGCTCACAAAGAGCAACGAAACCCGTGATATGCAGGATTGAGGCCGGTGTGAGGTTGTGTAGCTGGAGGCCATTATACTCCAGGAGTCCTCGGAGGAAGGGGTGGATTGGAAATCCGACGCCCCTCAACAAGTAGGAAATGAAGCACACCCGTCCCCCCTGGTTGGATTGGGGAAAATTTCCGCCAGGGCTTCGCTAGAGAAGGAGGTCAATCCTACCCGAACATGGACTAGATCCGTCGGGGGGAAGGAAGCCCTGCGTTTGAAGCTTAACCAGCTGATCGTGGGATACTGCGCATCTCTCCCAGTCGCCTTTTTTGGAGCCGTGGGGGCGGGAGGAAGAGCTGGGAACGCTAGCCATGTTGGAATGGTTTCTCCTGGCAAGTTTTAAGGATTTTCCGCTTGATATGGAATGGGATCTGAGATCCAATCTCTTTAAATAGATGCCTTTCTTGCAGGGCCGGGGTGTTATGTGCAAAAAATACCCTGACCTCTCGTATTCGCTCGACATGTGGAAGCAGTAGTAATAAAGGCGCAGAAGCCAAGGAATGTGACATTAAATCACGACGCCGAATACAGCTTTTCAGGTCAGGTGCTTTGAAGATATCGGAGAAGGAACCCGCCTTGCAATGCCGAAGACAATCTGCGCGCCGGACACCTCGTCATTGAAGCCGGGTTCGGGGGCTATTGAGGGAGTCTTGGATTAAGGAGTCCTCGGGCGTCCGTCCTATGTGACGTGGGCCAGACTGATGGGCCATGAAGATACAAGACAGAAGACTCTCCCCCGTGTCCGGATAGGACTCTCCTTTGCGTGGATGGCAAGCTGGGCGTTTGGATATGTAGATTCCTTTCTCTATAACCGACTTTGTACAACCCTAGTCCCCTCCAGCGTCTATATAAACCGGAGGGTTTAGTCCATAGAGGCAACCACAATCATATAGGCTAGACTTCTAGGGTTTAGCCATTACGATCTCGTGGTAGATCAACTCTGGTAACCCTCATATTCATCAAGATCAATCAAGCAGGAAGTAGGGTATTACCTCCGCCGAGAGGGCCCGAACCTAGGTGAACATCGTGTCCCCCGTCTCCCGGTACCATCGACCCTAGACGCACAGTTCGAGACCCGCTACCCGAGATCCGTCGGTTTTGACACCGACAGCCGCCAGCCCACTGTCGACCACTGGGATCATCACCCGCTCCACCACCTCCGCCCGAAGGAGGGAGGCGGAGGTGGAGGCCCGCACGTGCATCAGCGACCTTGTGCGCTACATCGAGTTCCTGCGGGAGGAGGAGGAGCGTCTCTTCGAGCATGCAAAGAGACTTACCACAGCCGTGGCCGCAGCACATGTCGACGCAGTGGCGAGGAATCAGGAGATCTACAAGCAATCCGGTCACTTCGAGAGGGATCGCCTGGAGTGGCAGTGGGCGTTCAAGCTGGCGAGCGCCGCTAAACGTGCAACAGCAGCAGGCACCATATTGCATTTATCCAACACGTCAGTAGGCTCCTCCTCCTCCTCTGCCCCTTACTGAGCGCTCGGCAGAGGAGAGGCTACTGGAAGTAGCACAAAGCCCCTCTGCAGTAGTAGTAGTATTTAGGGCCTTTTTTGTTCAGTTCATCTGACTATAGATATGTGGTGGAACTGTACAACGTACTTAAAATTAGCTAGTATATATAGTTGAAATAGCTATTTTAGTACGTGGTTGTCGGCGTTCTGGGAACGGCGGTCCCCAGACTTGCCTGCCTGCAGCCCACCGCGTGGCTCCACTAGCGGCCTGGTTTGGCCCATCTTCACCAGCAAACACTCAAGACCCTCGCGAGGGGCCAAGCCTTGTGAGGCAGGCGACACAAGACCTCCTTAGGGGCAGCCTCACTAGGCTGGCTCGCGAGGAGCGGAGAGATCAAGGCGAGGGGCACCTCGTGAGGTTCCCGTGACGTGAGCCATGACGACCAAGGCCAGGCGGGCGCCAACGAGTGCAGAGTACTGGTTTCCTCTTTGGTGCTAAAGGAGCAGACGTAGGTGAGGAGTGCCGAGGCATCAGGCAAAGGTTTCCATATCGGTGCAACGAGACCAATACCAGCAGGACGGCAGGACGGAGGTCCCCGCGGGGCCCATGACAGCGTCACCACTAGAGCCTTTGTCAGGCGAAGACCACCTTTTGTCAGGATACCTTGTACTAGTTGTCCCCCTTCAAATTGGCCGTTGTGGGATCCCTTCCCTCCTAATATTTGGGAAGAGGACCCGGTCCTCTATAAATAGGACTTGCCACCACCCTAGCAAGGGGACGGATCATTCAGATCATCCTCAACCACACAAGCTCACCGAGCTCAAGGACACCTCCCCTCAGGAGGTAGTTCTTCCCTTGTACTTGTTTATCCCAGCCTATGAGGCAATCCACCACACCACACTGGAGTAGGGTATTACACCACATTGGTGGCCCGAACTAGTATAAACTCTTGTGTCCCTTGTTCTTCAGGTTCGGCGAGCTAAGCTTTGAGATCGTGGTGAGAGCGTAAGCTAGGGGGAGAGAGATCTTCGTGCGCACCCCAGAGTTCGAACCTCAAGGGTTTAGTCGGAACCCGCAATCCGACATTTGGTGCGCCAGGTAGGGGTGCGCCGAAGCTTCGCTCCTCCGCTGCATCACCTCTCTGCTCGACCCCCATGGCCAGCACCGCCCCTCCAGCTGGATCGACGGACGCCTGCAGCGACACCATGGGGCTCAGGGTCCTCGCCCCCGCCTTGTGGCTGGTGCTGTGGCCGCACAAGTTTAGGCCGGAGATGCCACCCTGCTATGACAGCATGGCGGACCCGTCGGTCTTCCTGCTGGCGTACCAAGACATCGTTCTGAAGGCTGGAGGCGACGACAAGGTCATGGCCAACTGGTTCCCCATGGCCCTTGCTGGTGCGCTGCCTGCCTGGCTGTTCAGCTTGCCGGGATCTTCTGCAGCCTCTTGGGAGGAGCTGCGCAACCTTTTCGTTGCGCGCTTCGCGCCTGCGCCTGTCGCCGTCACGGCCATCCTCGGCAGTTCGCAGGCGCCACCCTCCGGCCGCGATGTCAAGCAGTTCTTCCGCCAGATCGACGCTGCCTCCGTTCATCCTGGGGCACCTCTAGAATGGGCGTCGCCCAAGGCCGACATCACCATCGACTCAAGCGACCACCCCGCGACCACCACAAGCTCGGGCGCGCTCCTGTTGCTATGCACGTCCACCATCTACAATGTAGCCGTCACCAAGACCCTCATCACCGGTGGAGCCGGCCTTAATGTGCTCTCCGTGGAGGCTTTCGGCTTGCTTCACGTACCACACGAACGGCACCGTCCAACCAAGCCCTTCTCTAGAGTCGGCGGTGGCTCCAACAGCCCCCTAGGGCAGATCCGCCTTCCCGTGACCTTCGGCACCCGCGATAACTACCGCACCGAGCTTATCGACTTTGACATCGCCCACATTTGCCTCCCGTACAACACCATCCTCGGGTACCCAACCTTGGCCCAGTTCATGGCGGCCACCCATCCTGCTGATAATCTCAGGAAGATGCCAGGGAGCAAAGGCGTCCTCACCGTGGTTGGAGACACCAAGGAAGCCCTGACGGCCCTAAAGCTCGCCTTCAGGGCTGCAACTGCAGCCAGCCCGGCTGATAAGGCCACTCCCGGTGCTAAGGAGGCTGCGTCGGCCAAGAAGAAGCAGTTGTTCACTCAAGATCGGGCCAAGACAAAGCAAGTGCCCGTCGATGAGGATGGGGCCTCAGGGGCGACTTTCACCATAGGTGAAAACCTCGCTCCGGAGCAAGAAAGGGAATTGGTGGACTTCTTGCGGGCGAACAAGGAGGTATTTTCCTGGGAACCCAAGCAGCTGGCAGGAGTCCCTAGGGGGTTATAAAGCATCACCTGAAGGTTTGCCCCAACGTACGCCCGGTGAAACAGAAGGCACGACGACAATCTACAGAGAAGCAGACATTCATCGTCCAAGAGACCCGCAAGCTGCAAGAAGCGGGTGTCATTCGCGAGGTACGATATTCAGAGTGGTTGGCCAACCAGTTGTCGTGCCCAAGAAAGGCGGTAAGGAGCGCATGTGCGTCGACTTCACCAACCTTAACAAGGCCTACCCCCAAGACCCGTTCCCGCTTCAGCGCATCGACCAGATCGTCGAATCCACCGCAGAGTGCGACCTGCTGTGTTTCGTGGACGCGTTCTCAGGCTACCACCAGATCAAGATGGCAGTGGAGGATGTGGAGAAGACCGCCTTCTTGACCCCGTGCGGGGTGTACTACTACACCTGCATGTTGTTCGGATTGCACAATGTTGGGGCGACCTTCCAACGGCTGATGCACACGCCCTGGGTCGGCAGCTCAGGAGGAATGCGGAGGCCTACATCGATGATATCGTGGTAAAGTCCCGGGAGGCGAGAACTCTGATTCAGGACCTGGAGGAGACCTTCGCAAGCCTGCGCAGGTGGACCTGCGGCTTAACCCAGAGAAGTGCGTGTTCGGTTTTCCCTCCGGCAAGCTGCTAGGCTTCCTCGTGTCCCACAGGGGGATCGAGGCTAACCCGGAGAAGGTCAAGGCGATAGAAGACATGAGCCCACCACAAACCCTCAAGGAAATGCAGAAGCTTGCGGGCTGTGTGACCTTGCTAGGGCGCTTCATCTCCAAGCTGGGGGAGCGTGCCCTGCCATTCTTGAAGATGATGAAGAAGAAGAGCCCGTTCGAGCGGACCCTAGAGGCTGACTTGGCGTTTCAAGACCTGAAGAGATACGTGACCAGCCCTCCGGTGATGGTGGCGCCTCGTCCCCTCGAGCCCCTGGTGCTTTACCTTGCCGCCACTCCCTACTCCGCCAGCGCGGCGCTAGTGGCGGTTCGGGAAGAGCGCCAGGCCAAGAGTCCGCCGCGCCGTGCCGCACCTCCAGCCGGGGCGATACGACACCAAGAGGGTGCCGCAAAGGCTGCAACAACACCAACGAATGATCAGGCTTGGCAAGACAACATTCTCGAGCCTACAGAGGCCCCAATGGATGACCAGGCTCCTGAGGTCCCATCACCTTAGAAGATGCCCCAACCTCTTGCGAACGCAAGCTCCATCGACGCTCCCGCCCTCATCAAGCACCCAGTGTACTTCGTCAGCATGGTACTGCGTCATGCGAGGGCACGGTACCCCATACCACAGAAGCTTCTGCTGACGCTCCTGGTGGACTCACTCAAGCTCACCACTACTTCCAAGGCCACCCGATCAAAGTCGTCTCAGCTTACCCACTCGAGATGGTGCTCCGGAGCCCTAATGCCGTGGGAAGGGTCGCCGAGTGGAACATCGAACTTCAGGCATTTCAGCTCGAGTTCAGCACAACCAGGGTCATCAAGGGGACCGCCCTAGCCGACTTCATGGCCTAATGGACCGACGTCCCGGAACCCGAGGTTGGCAAGAGCCTATCTCTCTCGCCAGGAAGTGAAGCACCAGACGGTTGGGTCATGTACTTCGACGATGCCTTCGCACGCCAAGGCGCGGGGGCTAGAGCCGTGCTCATCTCGCCCACCCAAGACAAGCTCTACTATGCCATGCATCTCTGCTTCCAGCGAGGCGAGAAGGTATCCAACAACATTGCAGAGTACAAGGGGTTGATCGCCTGCCTCAAGGCCGCCATGGCCTTGGGGGTAAAACATCTGACCATCAAGGGCGATTCGTAGCTCCTCGTCAACTTCTCCAACAAGGTGTACGAGCCGAAGGACGAGCACATGGAGGCGTACCTCGCGGAGGTGTGCAAGATGGAGAAGCAGTTCTTGGGCCTGGAGCTACAGCACGTGCCTCGCGGCACGAACAAGGAAGCCGACGACATCGCCAGAAGGGCATCCAAGCGCCTGCCCCAGGAGCCCGGCGTCTTCGAAGAGCGGCTTTTCAAGCCATCAGCAGCACCCCCATCTGCGGGGCTGGCGTCACCTCGGGAGGAGCTCCCCCAACCACCAGCCTCGGGAGCCCCATCCTGTGGTCCGACCACATGAGCATGCTTGCTTCTGACGCTCGAGCCTCGGGAGGGGTGTTGGACCGAGGACTTCAAGGTGTACCTGACACGAGGGACGCTGCCGGAGAAAGAGGAGGACGCGGAGCGCATGGTACATTAGGCCACGACATACTGTATCCAGGATGGTGAGCTATACAAAAAGCGACCAAATGATGTTTCCCCGCGATGCATCTCTAGGGAGCAGGGGAACGAGTTACTAGCTGACATACACGGCGGAGACTGCAGGCACCACTCGTCGGCAAGGCGTTCTGCAGCAGGTTCTACTGGCCCACGACACTCAACGATGCGACCGAGCTGGTGAGGTCCTGCGAGGCCTGCCAATTCCATGCCAAGCAGATCCACCAGCCAGCCCAGAGCCTCCAGACAATCCCACTGTCGTGGCCATTTACGGTCTGGGGGCTGGACATCCTGGGTCCGTTCCCGCGAGCGCCTAGGGGCTACCGCTACCTCTACGTCGCCATCGGCAAGTTCACCAAATGGGCAGAGGTGGAAGCCGTCCGCACCATCCCAGCCGGGTCAGCAGTTAAGTTCATCAAGGGCCTCGTGAGCCGGTTCGGGGTCCCTAACCGCATCATCACCGACAACGGCTCACAGTTCACTAGCAATCTCTTCAGGATATATTGTGCTAACCTTGAAACGTAGATCTACTACGCTTTGGTGGCACACCCCAGGAGCAATGGCCAAGCCGAACGCGCCAACGCGGAGGTCCTGAGGGGCCTCAAGACCAGGACCTTCAAGAAGAAGCTCGAGGCCTGCGGCAGGGGCTGGCACGACGAGCTCCAGCCCATGCTGTGGTCCATCTGCACCACCATCACCAAGCCAACAGGCGAGACCCTGTTCTTCCTCGTCTACGGAGCAGAAGCGGTTCTCCCTCACGAGGTCAGGCATCGCTCCGCGCGGGTCCTGGCATTTGATGATACGCAGCAGGACGCCGTGCGGGGGATGGACCTTGTGCTGGGGGAGGAACGCTGCCGTGCAGCCTCGCTCCGTGCGGCAAGATACCAGCAGGCGCTATGACGGTACCACTATCACAGCGTACGCTCCAGGAGGGTGATCTCGTCCTAAGGCGGGTGCTCTCCAGGGAAGGGCTGCACAAGCTCTCGCCCATGTGGGGGGGGGGGGGCGTTTAGGATCGCCCGCGTCTCCAGGCCTGGCACCGCGCGCCTGGAGATGCAGGACGGGATCCCCATCCAGAACGCTTGTAACATCCAGCACCTCCGGAATTTCTACCCATGAAGCAAGGCCCAGTGCATGTGAAGGTCTCCGCTCGTGACACTCTCACGTAATAATGAGTGGGGCTGTACACGCCCTGGAGTCTCCGGAGTGCCGCCCTCGGGCCTCAGGGGCTCCTTCTCACGTCCTAGTGGCAGCACTTAGCTCCGAGATGGTGAGAAGACTAGACTAGGAGCCGGACGCGGCTGTTCATTTGCTTTCTGTAGTTGGCTTGCCTCTCTTTAATGGAAAATTTGAATTCTGGTGTTTCTCGCTGGCTTGGTTCGATTCCCTTTTCTCTCTGTTTCTTCCCTCGGTTTCCTGTTTTGCCCGACACTCTCCCTCGCACGCCTCGCGAGGGGGCTGGACAGGTGCGCGCATAAGCGCTTCCCGTGGTTGCTACCTCTTGAGCACTGCGTTGGTTTTCCCTTGAAGAGGAAAGGGTGATGCAGCAAAGTAGCGTAAGTATTTCCCTCAGTTTTTGAGAACCAAGGTATCAATACAGTAGGAGACTACACGCAAGTCGCCTCGTACCTACACAAACAAATCAGAACCTTGCAACCAACGTGATAAAGGGGTTGTCAATCCCTTCACGGCCACTTGCAAAAGTGAGATCTGATAGAGATAATAAGATAAATATTCTTGGTATTTTTTATGATATAGATTGAAAGTAAAGATTGCAAAGTAAAATAGATTGGAAACTTATATGATGGAAAATAGACCCGGGGGCCGTAGGTTTCACTAGTGGCTTCTCTCAAGATAGCATAACTATTATTGTGGGTGAACAAATTACTGTCGAGCAATTGATAGAAAAGTGCATAGTTATGAGAATATCTAGGCATGATCATGTATATAGGCATCATGTCCGCGACAAGTAGACCGAACGACTCTGCATCTACTACTATTACTCCACACATCGACCGCTATCCAGCATGCATCTAGAGTATTAAGTTCATAAGAATAGAGTAACACATTAGGAAAGATGACATGATGTAGAGGGATAAACTCAAGCAATATGATATAAACCCCATCTTTTTATCCTCGATGGCAACAATACAATGCGTGCCTTGCTGCCCTAACATCCTTTGGGAAAGGACACCGTAAGATTGAACCCAAAGCTAAGCACTTCTCCCATTGCAAGAAAGATCAATATAGTAGGCCAAACCAAACTGATAATTCGAAGAGACTTGCAAAGATAACCAATCATACATAAAGGAATCAGAGTAGATTCAAACATTGTTCATAGATAATCTTGATCATAAATCCACAATTCATCAGATCTCTACAAACACACCGCAAAAAGAATTACATCGAATAGATCTCCAAGAAGATCGAGGAGAACTTTGTATTGAGATCCAAAGAGAGAGAGAAAGCCATCTAGCTAATAACTATGGACCCGAAGGTCTGTGGTAAACTAGTCACACATCATCGGAGAGGCTATGGTGTTGATGTAGAAGCCCTCCGTGATCGATTCCCCCTCCGGCGGAGCGCCGGAAAAGGCCCCAAGATGGGATCTCACGGGTACAGAAGGTTGCGGCGGTGGAAATAGAGGTTCGTGGTGCTCTTGGATGTTTTGGGGGTAGATGGAAAACACAGTTAATGTATAAAAATGTCCAAACGAACCCCGAAAAATTCCAAAATTAAACACAACACTCCTTTTTTTCAATGTTGACACTGGAAATTATTTGAAAGCAATAAGAGGCTACGCATATCGTTTCATCTCCATAGGTGGAAGGTTCCCTACCGAAACCATCACGCTTGTTGTGAGAAGCTCTGGTTTGTGAGAAGCTTATACCCAAACCTGCCCCAAATGGGACCAAATTTTTACCACGGCATGTTGATGCCGCTCCAAGATATCATGCCTAGTTTCATGAACTTCAGACGAGTTTTGGATTTACTACAATTGAAAAAGCAGGTATCTCAATGTTTGCGGCCAAGTTACGGTGGCAGGGTGTTTGAAATTCATTCCCATATCTTGCATGGGATCTAAGCATGCAACCAAGGACGCAGATTTGATTTTTCAACAAGTTTATATGCACTGTAGCATGTGCATGTAGTTTAAATTTGAATTATGCACATAAAATGCCTGGAAAACCCAGTCAATGTATAAAAATGTCGAAACGAACCCCAAAAAATTCCAAAATTAAACACAACACTCCTGTTGTTCTATGTTGACACTAATTTTTTTTAAAAGCAATAAGAGGCAACGGATATTGTTTCATCCCCAAAGGTGGCACGTTCCCTACCGAAACCATCACGCTTGTCGTGAGAAGCTCTGGTTTGTGAGAAGCTTATACCCAAACCTACCCCAAACGGGACAAATTTTTTACACGGCATGTTGATGCCGCCTCATGATAGGATGCCAAGTTTCATGAATTTCACACGAGTTTTGGATTTACTACAATTTAAAAAGCAGGTATCTCAATGTTTGCGCCCGAGCGACGGTGGCAGTGTGTTTGAAATTCATTCCCATTTCTTGCATGGGACCTAAGCATGCAAACAAGGATACATATTTGATTTTTCAACCAGTTTATATGCACTGGAGTCAGTGCATGTAGTTCAAATTTGAATTATGCACATAAAATTCCTGGAAAACCAAGTTAACGTATAAAAATGTCCAAACGAACCGCGAAAAATTCCAAAATTAAACACAACACTCTTGTTGTTCTATGTTGATACTAGAAAATTTTTGAAAGCAATAAGCGTCAACGGATATCGTTTCGTCCCCACAGGTGGCACGTTCCCTACCGAAACCATCACACTTGTTGTGAGAAGCTCTGGTTTGTGAGAAGCTTATACCC
The DNA here is from genome assembly GCA_021605145.1 of Aegilops bicornis. Classification (NCBI taxonomy): domain Eukaryota; kingdom Viridiplantae; phylum Streptophyta; class Magnoliopsida; order Poales; family Poaceae; genus Aegilops; species Aegilops bicornis. Next base: position 367,244,405 of record CM038672.1, read on the forward strand.
AAACCTGCCCCAAAGGTGACAGATTGATTTTTCAACTAGTTTATATGCACTGGAGCATGTGCATGTAGTTCAAATTTGAATTATGCACATAAAATGCCTGAAAACCCCAGTTAATGTATAAAAATGTCCAAACGAACCCCGAAAAATTCTAAAAATAAACACAACACTCCTGTTGTTCTATGTTGACACTAGAAAAATTTGAAAGCAATAAGAGGCAACGAATATCGTTTCGTCCCCAAAGGTGGCACGTTCCTACCAAAACCATCACGCTTGTTGTGAGAAGCTCTAGTTTGTGAGAAGCTTATACCCAAACCTGCCCCAAATGAGACAAAATATTTACCACGACATGTTGATGCCGCTCCATGATAGGATGCCAAGTTTCATGAGTTTCAGACAAGTTTTGGATTTAGTAGAATTTAAAAAGAAGGTATCTCAATGTTTGCACCCGAGTGACGGTGGTAGGGTGTTTGAAATTCATTCCCATTTCTTGCATGGGACTTATAACCCACAAGTATAGGGGGTCACAACATTTTTCGAGGGTAGAGTATTCAACCCAAATTTATTGATTCGACACAAGGGGAGCCAAAGAATATTCTCAAGTATTAGCAGTTGAGTTGTCAATTCAACCACACGTGGATAACTTAATATCTGCAGCAAAGTATTTAGTAGCCAAGTAATATGATAGTAGCGGTAACAGTGGCAAAAGAAATAGCAGCAGCTTTGTAGTAGTTGTAACAGTGGCAACGGAAAAGTAACTAAGCGGAGAACAATATATGAAAATCTCGTAGGCATTGGATCGGTGATGGATAATTATGTCAGATGCGAGTCCTCATGCAATAGTTATAACATAGGGTGACACGGAACTAGCTCCAATTCATCAATGTAATGTAGGCATGTATTCCGAATATAGTCATATGTGCTTATGGAAAAGAACTTGCATGGCATCTTTTGTCCTACCCTCCCGCGGCAGCGGGGTCCTATTGTAAACTAAGGGATATTAAGGCCTCCTTTTAATAGAGTATAGGACCAAAGCATTAACACTTAATGAATACATAAACTCCTCAAACTACGGTCATCACCGGTAAGTATCCCGATTGTTGTCACTTCGGGGTTAACGGATCATAACACATACTAGGTGACTATAGACTTGCAAGATAGGATCAAGAACTCACATATATTCACGGAAAAATAATAGGTTCAGATCTGAAATCATGGCACTCGGGCCCTAGTGACAAGCATTAAGCATAGCAAAGTCATAGCAACATCAATCTCAGAACATAATGGATACTAGGGATCAAACCCTAACAAAACTAACTCAATTACATGATAAATCTCATCCAACCCATCACCGTCCAACAAGCCTATGATGAAATTACTCACGCACGGCGGTGAGCATCATGAAATTGGTGATGGAGGAAGGTTCATGATGACGACGGCGATGGATTCCCCTCTCCGGAGCCCCGAACAGACTCCAGATCAGCCCTCCCGAGAGAGTTTAGGGCTTGGCGGCGGCTCCGTATCGTAAAACGCGATGAATCCTTCTCCCTGATTTTTTCTCCCCGAACGTGCATATATAGAGTGATAGTTGAGGTCGGTGGAGTTACAGGGGGACCATGAGGCAGGGGGCGCGCCCAGGTGGGTAGGCGCGCCCCCACCCTCGTGGATAGGGTGTGGGCCCCCTGGCATTGATTATTTCGCCAGTATTTTTTATTAAATCCAAAAATAATCTCCGTGAAGTTTCGGGTCATTCCGAGAACTTTTATTTCTGCACAAAAATAACACCATGGCAATTTTGTTGAAAACAGCGTTAGCCCGGGTTAGTTCCATTCAAATCATGCAAGTTAGAGTCCAAAACAAGGGCAAAAGTGTTTGGAAAAGTAGATACGATGGAGACGTATCAACTCCCCCAAGCTTAAACCTTTGCTTGTCCTCAAGCAATTCAGTTGGCAAACTGAAAGTGATAAAGAAAAACTTTTACAAATTCTGTTTGCTCTTGTTGTTGTAAATATGTTAAGCCAGCATTCAAGTTTTCAGCAAAGATTATGAACTAACCACATTCACAATAACATTTAGGTATCATGTTTACTCATATCAATGTCATAATCAACTAGCGAGCAATAATAATAAATCTCGGATGGCAACACTTTCTCAAAACAATCATAATATGATATAACAAGATGGTATCTCGCTAGCCCTTTCTGAGACCGCAAAACATAAATGCAGAGCACCTCTGAAGATCAAGGACTAACTAAACATTGTAATTCTTGGTAAAAGAGATCCAGTCATAGTCATACCCAATATAAATTAATAGTAATGGATGCAAATGACAACGGTGCTCTCCAGCTGGTGCTTTTTAATAAGAAGGTGATGACTCAACATAAAAATAAATATATAGGCCCTTCACAGAGGGAAGCAGGGATTTGTAGAGGTGCCAGAGCTCGGTTTTGAAATAGAGATAAATAATATTTTGAGCGGCATACTTTCATTGTCAACATAACAACTGAGAGATCTCGATATCTTCCATGCTACACACATTATAGGCGGTTCTCAAATAGAATGGTAAAGTTTATACTCCCCCTCCACTAACAAACATCAATCCATGGCTTGTCCAAAACAACGGGTGCCTCCAACTAACAACAGTCCTGGGGGAGTTTTGTGTGCAATTATTTTGATTTGATTTGCTTAGAGCATGGGACTGGGCATCCCGGTGACCAGCCATTTTCTCGTGAGTGAGGAGCGGAGTCCACTCCTCTTGAGAATAACCCGCCTAGCATGGAAGATACAGACAACCCTAGTTGACACATGAGCTATTCGAGCATACAAAACAGAATTTCATTTGAAGGTTTAGAGTTTGGCACATACAAATTTACTTGGAATGGCAGGTAAATACCGCATATAGGAAGGTATGGTGGAATCATATGGAATAACTTTGGGGTTTATGGAAGTGGATGCACAAGCAGTATTCCCGTTTAGTACAATTGAAGGCTAGAAAAAGACTGGGAAGCGAGCAACTAGAGAGCGACAACAGTCTTGAACATGCATTAAAATTAATGAACATTGAGTGCAAGCATGAGTAGGATATAATCCACCATGAACATAAATATCGTGAAGGCTATGTTGATTTGTTTCAACCACATGCGTGAACATGTGCCAAGTCGAGTCACTCGAATCATTCAAAGGAGGATACCACCCTATCATACCACATCACAACCATTTTAATAGCATGTTGGCACACAAGCTAAACCATTATAAACTCCTAGCAAATTAAGCATGGCATAAGCAACTATAATCTCTAATTGTCATTGCAAACATGTTTATTCATAATAGGCTGAATCAGGAACGATGAACTAATCATATTTACAAAAACAAGAGATGTCGAGTTCATACCAGCTTTTCTCATCTCAATCAGTCAATCATATATCGTCATTATTGCCTTTCGCTTGCACGACTGAACGATGTGAATAATAAAAATAGTGCACATGCATTGGACTAAGCTGGAATCTGCAAGCATCTGATACAAAGGAGAAGACATAATATGGGCTCTTGGTTATATCAACAATAATATATACAAGAGCCACTTCAGCAATTTCATTAAGGTCTTCTCCTCTCGACCCCCAAAGAACAAGAAAAGAAATAAAACTATTTACACGGGAAAGCTCCCAACAAGCAAAAGAAGAACAAAAAATCTTTTGGGGTTTTCTTTTAATTACTGCTACTACAAGCATTGAAAGTAAACTAGCTAAAAGCTACAACTAATTTTTTTGGCTTTTCTTAAGGTTTTTTCAAACACACAAGAAGAAAGCGAGAAAAGGAAATAAACTAGCATGGATATTACAATGAAAAAGTATGAGCACCGACAACTAGCATGAGTGTGTGAACATGAACGTAATGTCGGCGAGAAATACGTACTCCCCCAAGCGTAGGCTTTTGGCCTAAGTTGGTCTATGGCCATGGCTGGCCTAGCGGATATCCAAAGTTATAGCTGGGGTCGTACTTTGATGCAGCAGCTATTTCCTCATGAGCTTTCGCTTGGAGGCGAGCTGCCTCCGTCCTCCTCTTATACTCGTTTGCCTCCTCCCTGGTTATACTATATCCCCCTTTTGTATGAAAATCAAAGAAATTAGGAGCAGGGAGAGCAACATGGAAAATGCGGCGCCAGTCAAACATTAGTCGGTACTGGAGAGGTTGTTCATTCATCTCAATACACTGATGGCGAACCATTGCATTATAATCTAGATAAGTAGGAGGCAATTCCATATCATTTTCATGTATGGGTATCTCAAGAAAATTAGCCACACAGCTTGCATAAATCCCACCAAACAGGTCTCCATTTAAACCATTATTATGCAGCCTTCGTGCAACAATGGCCCCCCAAGTTATATTGTTTATCTCCTAAAACGGCACTCTTGAGAACACTAAGATCTAGAACACACATGTGGCATCACTACAAAAAAAAAGACACATCCTTGACATTTTGGGCCGAACGAAAATCTTTTCTGTCATACTTATGACACTTCTATGACGATAATTGTGACAAAACCCGATATCATCATAGATGTGGTGGGGTCCAACTTCTATGACAAAAAATCATGGCAGAAAATGGGCTTTTCTCCCTGGGCGGGCTAGAGACACAGCTGCATGACATTCTTTGGGCCACCCATGACGGAAAAAACCGTGGTAGAAGCGAGGGCGTGGAAAATATCGGGGAGTCCCCGGTTACGGTGGGTGGTTGGGGGCCGAGCGATGCGCGTTTCTCTCGTACGTATGCGCATGTGTGCGAGGCGTTGGGCTCTAACTGAACCCGAGCGAGGCGTTGGGCTCTAACTGAACCCGAGCGATTGCACTGTAGGCTACACGTTACTGAACCCGAGCGATCGATCGATGGCTGTTAACTGAACCCGATCGAGCGATTCCTTCGCTACTGCTGCTAACTGAAGCCGATCGTTGCTGCCTCTGGATGAACAGTGAGCATTGCTGGGGGGTTTGGATGAACAGTTCCCGGTGGGGGTGGATGAACAGGACCCCGATCGTTCGAGCCGATTGGGGCTGGATGAACAGGACCCCGTGGAGGGCAGGATGAACAGTAGACGGTGGAGGGCAGGATGAACAGTAGACGGTGGAGGGCAGCATGAATAGTAGCCCGTGGAGGGGTGGATGAACAGTAGCCTATGGAGAGGGCTGGTTGAACAGTAGCCGGTGGAGTAGCGCACGGTGGAGGCTGTATGAACAGGAGCCCGTGGATGAACAGTCGCAGGTGGAGGCTGGAGGAGGTCGATAGTGGATGAGCGATGGCAAGTGGAGGTGGAGGGGTCGACGGTGGAGATGAATAGTATCCGTGGAGTCCCATTTTGCGATCGCCACACCCCTCCCGATGAACAGGACCCCGTTTGACCGTGGCGCTCCAACACAAGTCCGTTTCCTCCGTTTTGCGGTATGCCACACCCCTCCCGATCAACAGGACCCCCGTTTCGACTGTAGGAGGTCCGTTTCCTCTGTTTGGCAGTACGCCAGACCCCTCCCGATGAACAGGATCCTGTTTCGAACGTGGCCGGTCGAACACAAGGCCATTTCCTTCGTTCTGCGGTACGCTAGGCCTCGTTTCCATCGGTTGTTCCGTCCAAGCCCTCTCGATGAACACGACGACGCATTCCGTTCCAACCCAGCCGGTTGGCTCCCCATGAACACGACGACAATGTTGTTTCTCCGTTCCGACCCAGCCATGTACACGAGTCCTGGCCGTACGTATGCGCAAGTAGGCGTTCGAGACCCTGCCCGTCTATACGTACGTGGCCGTATTTTCTTTCTTGCACACTGGCCGCTGTACGTACGTGTACATGCTATGTGCGCGCCTCTACTATGACACGTGCGCGCCTCTACATCGACCAGTATGTACGTACACGTTCGCGACCAGAATGACAATGCTACGTACGCTTCGACCAGGTGGGTCTCGACTGTCAGGCACTTCCTTGCCTGCGAAGATGTAGCTGGTGGGTCCCAACAGTCAGGGGGGCGAATCATTTTTTTTGCTCGGACGCACTTCTTTGCGTGTGAAGATGTAGCTGGTGGGTCCCCGCAGTCAGGGGGAAATGTTTTTTTCACGAAATACGGTGGCCCGTCCGATGGGTCCCTGCTGTCAGGTGGAGGAATAATTATTTTGCGCGTAATAAGGAGGAACTTCCTTGCTGCGGCCGTGGACCCAGCTGTCAGCCTCTCCACGTACAGTCACGTCCGATGGAAACCGTTCCTTGACCACGTTGACCACGCCGTGCCGAGAGCACCAGGGCGGTGGATGACGGTGAGGCCTACGAAGGGGACGACGCGGAGCCGGGGAAGATGCGATAGTGGAAGCCCGCGCAGAGAGGAGTACGAGGGTTCACTGGTTCGGCTGCGATGTGAGGCTGCCGTCGCCGCAGGGCCTGGCCAGCGGTGGGAATAGTAGGGGGCGGTGAGGCCTCCACGGCAGCACAGCCGGCCACGGGAGGCAGGAGCATGCGGCACGACCGGGCGCTGCTTTGGGCGGCTGGAGCAACAAGACCAGAGGTTGAAGCAGCACTACTGACCGTTGGATGGACATCGTCTGATTCTCGGAGCTAGAATCGTTCATATTGACTAAGTTGACAAAGCACTCCATCCCCGTCAACTTAGTAGGCCCACAAGTCAGCCTCCCACCAAGGTGGATCCCAACCAGCAGGGGGAGTATTCATTTTTTTGTGTGTAATAAGGAGGAACTTCCGGTGGGTTCGAGATGACAGCGGGGGGAACGTTTTAATTCTAATGGAATTTACTACAGCCCATTTACAGTTTGTTAAAAGTACAGCCCATTTTCTAGCTATGACAACGATTAATAATTTCAACCAACTGCTCAAAACCGAATTCAAAAAAAATTCCCACATTTTTATGGGATCCCAAATATTTTTATCCGAGATTTCTAGTCAGATTAAATATAATTTCAAAAAAAGGTTGTATTACGTTAAAATCCAATGAAATATTGCGCGCGCAACAAGTAATGAAATTAAAATTTTCAATTCCAAAAATAATATATTTTTAAACTAATTACGCGTTTGGTGCATCTTTTTATAGTTACTGACCAGTTATTATAATTACATCCCATTTATTATTTCTTAAAGTCCATTTTCTTGTTAAGCCTAATGCATACCTCCTAGGAAATTTTGCAGCCCAGCGGGGCGGAGAATAACAAGTTGACCCGGATATTGTGTACAACTGTCGGCCTAGTTGCATTTCTGATGTTGAAAAAAAGGCCTGTGTAGTACAGTACAACCTAACATGGCTACTCAGCGCACATTCAGCGATGCCGAAAAGGCCCAAACAAGGCTTCTGTACAACTTTTTGAAGTCACTGAGCTCAATTAATAACTTAAGAAAAAAGTTAGATTAGTGGAACATAATTAAAAGTTGTCATGAGCAAAGAAATAATTCAACGGGTCCCACTTGTGCGTGTGTGCGCGTGTGTGTGTGAGAGAGATACCCATCGGTCGATGCTCGTAAATACATCTTTCAGCCATATGCATTGCTGATGCTTAGTAAAAACTTATATAGTTGACACAATCATATAGAACATCATAGCACACTTAACTTGCATACAAAAATTTCACGCAGGCGGCACAATTAGGATGGAAGCAGTGGATCGCTACGGGTAGGGCTATGTTGAAACCAACGAACTCGTACATAATGGTTCGTCTTCTTTATCAATGACAGGGAAATATCTTGAATGTTGTGCAAAGAAAACAGACAAACAACACAATAATTCTGCTAGCACATTAAGTTGACGTACAACCCTTTCTAAAAAAAGTTCAGGTACAATATTAGAACAGGCCACAATCAAATGTACTGGCACATCAGTGCTTCACACCCATAGCTCGGATTTAAATAGTACTCCCTCAGTCCCAAAATTCTTGTCTTAGATTTATCGAGATACGGATGTATCTAACACTAAAATGTGAATAGATACATACGTATGTAGACAAATCGAAGACAAGAATTTTGGGACGGAGGGAGTATCTGACAAGATTCAGTTGTTACCTCAAATCAGAGCACATCTAGGCAGCCAACCCTGCCCCTTCTCCCAAAGAAGCAGTGGCCTCCGCCGCGCGATGGAGTAGGCCCTGTGCCATCCATCGTTTCGAGCAACACGAGGAAAGTCTGACGTTGACTCCTGTAATGGACGTCGTCGACGGACCCTGGCACCAGCGGTGGCGGCAGGACTTCGATTGATGGATTGACCACTTCTTCGACATGCACGGACACTCGTGTGGTACATACCTAACGTGGTCCGCGGCGGCCTTGGTGGCGATGAATAGTACAACCCCGGTTCCTCCACCGGTATCTCAACACCAATCACCTTCGGTATGGTGGACGGCTTCTTCATCCATGCCATAACCACTAGAGCCCGGTATGCGGAGGAACAAACATACTTACGAGCTCACCTCCAAGGTCGTTGATAAGCTCATTCATGGAGTCGCTGTTCCAAGCACATCGAGGCATGCCGTGGAAGGTAAGCTTTGTTAAAAACTCAAGCTCAGAGGGCACCGAGCCCCATTCTGGGTGCCACCGATCAAAGCTCACCAGCGCGCCATCGCAGAACAAACGCCGGGAAGATTCGAACACACGACTGCAGTCGAAAGTTGTCCGAAACCTGACGAAGAAATCAGCCGGTGGCGGACAGACTTCGACGAGCAAGTCACTTATTTGGATGTCGTGCGCAATTCCAAGAGCTTTGACAAGGTCGTCTGGCGAGACGGGAGGCCGGTCGCCGTTGATGGTTACCATAAGCACTTTGCTGGCAAACTGGTCGTCAAGCGCCGCCATGCCACTGTTGAGCTGACAAAGACGCAGCGATCAAGGCAGGACGGACCTCAGGATCTCCGGCTCGGAGATCCGTGTTGACCAGCGAAATGATAGTGAGCTTGAGTACAGGGAGTACAGGAGGGGGATTTGGGGGAACTGGAGTAGGAGTCGAGATTCCAGAGGTGGGGAAGGGGCGGGAGACTGGGGATGAAAAGGTAGCTTGAAATTCGACCGGTGGTGCCCACATGTCGGCCTAAGAGTCCTTATTCTTTCTTTTTTGGAGAGCCCGGCCTTTTTTTAGGATCTTTTGAGAGCCCGGCCTGAGAGTCATAATTGACCTGTTTGGCTTGCGTTACTACTCGACCCATATTAAATGACACCTCACTGGCCCAAACAAGTGTACATCATCAAAAAGACACTGAGCTCAAATTATATAACTTGAAAAAAGGAGATACACTCTGAACACTGGAGAATGGTGATGCCCTCATTTAGCCCACCAGTAGTTCGAGACAATAAACAGTTCGAAACAACGATATATCCAACATTCAAACACTGATTAGTGACTACTACTGACATAAACAGCAAGACATGATAGTTCATAAGAAGTCTTTCTACACCACCAAAATGCACGCATCTGCAGCGCTCAGACTCTCGTGATCCAGATGAGAATGACATTCTAAACAGAGCCAACTATTACATAGTAAGAGTGACATAGACGAGGATGACCAAATGACAAGGAGTATGCATAACAAAAGAAAGAACTACCCATCCAGAACAAGCAGCAAAGACAACAAAGTCATTCAAGAGATGATCCAACACCATCATAATTTGCAGCCCCGCTTGACGACCAATGATCCGGAGACACCAGTACTCCACCCTTTCGACGCAACAACACAATTGCCTATCAACCTGAAGGCTTGAACCACATCACTGCCTGTCGTAATTGAGACATCCAAGGATCAAAGTTAATCCGGATGCCTTTTTCATTCTCACCTTATTTTGGCTGCAGGCTGTATCATTGACAATCAGGGGAGGTTTGCTCCCTAACTCCTAGGGCTCGCCGTGTAGACACAGTTTTCCATATCAAACAGAGCCTCTCTGCCATCAAGGTCCTTGCCAACGGTGATCTCCTGGTTAATCGGATAATTTAGTCCGAGAAACAGAGAGTGTGAACCAAAACAGAGAGTCCAACTAAAAAATCCTGAAGGCCCCAACAAGCTGGTATCCTGCTCATAGACGTAACAGCCACTGTCCGGATACTCACGTATTTCATTGCTTGTATACGATGGGGTTTTTGCAATATAACTTTTCCGGCTCATGTGTCCGAATGATCATCGCCTTTTGCCATCGCTCGATCGAGCGAGGAACCAGTTGTGCTTCCCTGTTTTTGGCAAAGGTGGTGTGATTACAAAGGGCAGTAACTATAGGGACACTGCATCATATCAAAAAAGGACACGCATTGTTCATGTAAGATCAACATTGTTCAGAGTATGAGTAGGATAATGCAAGAAACTATTGGAACTGGGAGGAAAATACAGGGAAATGTATACTGGGTTCAAAAATATAGAAGTGCCATGCATGGTTATACTCATTTTATCTCGCAATCGATTGTTCACAGGAAACTACCATGTCATGCATGTTATGGAATCATGTTCTGTCCTCACAAACAAATTCTTCAAGGTAACTAACAGACCATGCATTGTTATATACTCGTGTTCTGTGGGCAAATTTTTTGTGAGGATATTATTCTAGCCATTGATCGCTGAAGGGCGAATATAGGTATGTACACATGGTAAGCATTACATGATTTCACTACTTCAAAATATAGAGTTCTCCATATGCACATTTTCTTCCCTAATATATGGTTAGATGAAACCAACAGTGTGGTGCATGTTTCTACATCATGAAAATGAGGAAACTAACATGGCCATTGATACACACTCATATTTAGTAGTAGTATATAGATTACTGTAAAATAAGGAGAATATCCATAAATTCCTAACCGTTTGATTATTCAGGGGTACAAATTGGCTGTAATGACATGATCACAATCGCATGAATTAATCCATTCCAAATATAGTTGATTTACGGCGTCTCTAATACATTGCCATAGTTCTACTCAAATTATGCTCAAACAGGGATATGCCAATCATCACAAAAAGTTCAAACAGTGTCATGGCGTCATCATTAACATGAGACGGAAACAACTTACACGCGCCGTCCCAGCAATACGTGGTGCCATCTGCTTTGTCGATCCTGTAGATGATGCCATTGTGTTCAATAGCATCACAGAAGTGTGTATCAGCTTTAACGACAATCCACTGCGAGGTGAGTTGTCTCCATCTAAAGAAGGCACCGACATAAAGATAGGCGAGTCCCTTGTCGAACAGGACAATTAGCTTGAAGTCTGCGTAATCCGCATGTCGTGTGGGCACTTGGCAGATTACAATCTTCTGCAAAACAAGGTCCGTCCAACTGACCAGGTAATCTAGATAACTAGGACCGCGATGATAATACTCTATATAATCCAACGGAGGAAGGATAATCTCATGGGAGGTCTGGAAGTTCACGAGCACCAACTTTTTACTGTCTTCTCTGACGGCAGCTGAGGGAGTCCTGGACTAGGGGTGTCCGGATAGCCGAACTATCATCTTTGGCCGGACTCCTAGACTATGAAGATACAAGATTGAAGACTTCGTCCCTTGTCTGGATAGGACTTCCCTTGGCGTGGAAGGCAAGCTTGGCGATACGGATATGTAGATTTCCTACCATTGTAACCGACTCTGTGTAACCCTAACCCTATTCGGTGTTTATATAAACCGAAGGGTTTTAGTCCGTAGGACGAACAACAATCATACCATAGGCTAGCTTCTAGGGTTTAGCCTCTCTGATCTCGTGGTAGATCTACTCTTGTACTACCCATATCATCAATATTAATCAAGCAGAGTAGGGTATTACCTCCATCGAGAGGGCCCGAACCTGGGTAAAAACATCGTGTCCCTTGTCTCCTGTTACCATCCGCCTAGACGCACAGTTCGGGACCCCCTACCCGAGATCGGCCGGTTTTGACACCGACATTGGTGCTTTCAATGAGAGTTCCTCTGTGTCGTCAAGCTCCGGCAGGGCCGCAGGTCCTTGCCGTGGAAGCTAATGTTCCCGCAGCAGCAGATGTGCCTTTGGTCCTTGTTGTCGAGCCGCAAGCTCCAGCATGGGCACAGCAGATTGTCCATTTCCTTGCATGTGAGAGAACTTCCCAAGAGCAAGAAGAAGCGGAAAGAGTAGCCCGGCGGTCAAGTATGTACCAGTTTGTCGTCAAAGATATCTGCATGTAAGAAGACTCAACGGTGTGAAATTGAAGTGTATTCCCGGGGAAGATGGACAGAAGCTGTTGGCAGAGATACATGGAGGCATATGTGGTCACCACATTGGCGCAAGAGCACTTGCCGGCAAAGCTTTCCGGCAAGGTTTCTTCTGGCCGACAGCCCTCCAGGATGCATCTGCACAAGTAACCTAGTTCGATGCTTGCCAGTTCCATTCCAAACAGATACTCCAGCCAGCTCAAGCTCTCCAGACGATCCCTTTATCCTGGCCTTTTTCGGGTGCAGGGGCTCGACATCCTCGGCCCCTTCCCGAGTTGTCGAGGGCTTTGAGTACTTATACGTCGCCATCGACAAGTTCACAAAGTGGCCGGAAGTGGAAGCAGTGAGGAAGGTGACGGCACAGTCAGCAGTCAAGTTCTTCAGGTCGATTGTTTGCCGTTTCGGAATCCCTAACAGGATCATCACCGACAACGGCACACAATTCACGAGTCGCACCTTCATGCAGTACGTCCAAGACCTTGGCGCCAAGGTCTGCTTTGGCTTCATTGCTCACCCAAGAAGCAACGGTCAGCAGAGAGGGCAAATCTTTGAAGTGCTGCGGGCTCAAGACCAGAACTTTCGGCTGTGCTGCACAAGTGCGGAAGAAACTGGATCGAGGAGTTACCGGTGGTTCTTTGGTCGATCAGGACGACGCCAAATCGAGCCACCGGCCAGACACCCTTTGCTCTAGTCTATGGAGCAGAGGCAGTTCCCCCCACGGAACTCGTATACGGATCACCCTGAGTGCTCGCTTATGATGAGCTCGAGCAAGAGTAGCTGCGACAAGATGACGCGCTGCTCCTTTAGGAGGATCGTCTTCAGGCCGCTGTGCGAGCCGCTCGCTACCAGCAAGCTTTGCGTCGCTACCATAGCCGCAGAGTTAGTGCGAGAAGTCTCGAGGAAGGCGGCCTTGTTCTTCGGCGCGTTCAGTCTGCCAAGAATTCCAACAAGTTGACGCCGAAGTGGGAAGGCCCTTATCGGGTGAAACGAGTCACTAGGCCTGGCGATGTCCGCCTTGAGACCGAAGATGGCATTCCGGTGAGCAACTCCTGGAACATTGAGCATCTTCGTAAGTTTTACCCATAGGGCGCGGTTGTTGGAACCCGTTCCGGCAACCACCTTTTGTACAAGTCTTGCCGCAGTCGCATGTAATCCTTTGTACAAAGCCGGGCGCAGACCCCATGCATCAGTAAAGCTCATGTGTTGCGCACAACTTGTCAAATTCATGCTTTCATCATTTCATTGCATGTTTTGGCTAACACTTTGTGCAGCAACCACACCCGGTAAGCAGAATCGAGCCCCTAGGCTCCATAACGATATTTCCACTTCTTTTTCTTTTCTCAAAGAAAGGAAGGCTCCCTCGCGCACAAGTTAACCAAGGGGGGAGGAGGAGATGATACTATGGACCAGGCACCGCTCGAGGAAGTTTCACCTCACCGGGAAGCAAGACAGTATCATCTCATCGGGAAGCAAGAGATAGAAAAGCTAAGTTGCCAAAGTTTGAGCAATCAATTTTTAAAATTTTCAAGTTATCTTCCTCGAACAATAGTACTTTGTATGGAAAACACATGTAGCAGAGGAACCAACTCGTGGCTAGTCGCGCCTTACTTTGTTTCTAGTCCGCTCAACAACTTAAGTGAGCTGCAGCTAGTAGCGACAATGTTGCTTGTCGGAGGCGGCATCGCGATGAGCTGGCCGACGTTCGCACTCGGCCTTGACAAAAGTGCCCGCACCGACAAGTCCCCCAAATGCGTAAGGAAGAAAGCATTACAAAGGAAGGAATCAAGTAGAGGAAATAACATTGCATTGATCGCCTAAGATAGAGTATATTACAAAATAACTTGTCGCTGATCTAACAAAGTGTTCTGAAAATGATCAGCAGCGACAAGGGAAAGATAAAGTTGGCGGCCTAGTCTACGCGGGTCGCCTCGATCCGCTTGATCTTGTTCACCTTGTCCACAATGGGTGCGACAAGGGCTTTGAGCTCCTCCACGTTGGCATCGGGCGGCAGGGTTCTGAGGACGCCGTTAAGGTTGAGGCCCGGATTGTGGAAGGCCACCTTGATCAACACCTTCTCGAGGGCTCCTGCACGCACTCGGGCGTGATTCCTCGGCTAGCTGCTTTGGGACCTCTTCCCGGAGTCGCTGGAGGCCCGTCGCCACGCCTTTGAAGAATAAGCTGAGCTTGGCGCTGGGTTGGAGATGCTCATCGGAGGAGTACGCAAGTTCCGCCATCCCCAGCTCCATCAGCTCGTTGTGGATGTCGGCGGCAGTGTCCACAAGACCACTTCTTCCTCGACGGCGGCCTCGTCGGTGTTGCCGCGCGCTTCCTCCTCGCCGGCGGCCTCGACCTCCATTGGCTCTGCGTCAGACGAAGAAAGGGCAGTCAAGCAGATGTTCAAAAAGAGAAACAAAAGAAAGCAAGCCCAAGGGATATTTTCACAGAAGGGAGTTACACCTGCACGGGATCCGCAGGCATGGCCTCGACCATCGGAGGGTCAGCTGGCGCCGCCCCTTGCCGGGTAGCCTCCCTGCCGGAGTGGCCTCCCTTGCCGGGTGGCCTCCCTTGTCGGAGGGAGCTCCCTTGCCGGGAGTTCTCCCTTGGCGGCGTGAGTGGCAGCGGGCAGGATCTCGAGGCGGCTTCCGAGCCTCCCCGATGAGGCTGCTCTGCTCCTACACAAGCACACAGTCGATATCAACAAAGAAGGAGCACCCTGCACACCTAATAGTAAGAAGAAAACTGCACACTTACTCTGGGGTCAGGCTGGGCTGCTCTGGGAAGGGTTGCCGGTCCGGCAAGGCGGTCTCAGACGCGTCCCGTCCGCCACGGGAGAATCGTCCTCAACGACGACCGTCAGATCTTGGCCCTCTTCGCCGCTCTTCGGGCCAGCGTCCTGAAAAGGAAAGAGTCCAGAACGCAAGCAAATCAGATTCAAGATGAAGCAATAAAATTGAAGAAATACAAGCACAATCTCGAAGCTTACTTCGCCTTCCTCCTCGTGAGCCGAGCGGAGAAGTCAAACTCCGGCTCGCCTCCGGTGCGACGAGGCGGAGGCGTGGGCTCTCTTGGCCGCTTGGCGAAGACGTCGGCGGTGGCCTGAGAAGATTCCGCCCCAGTTGTCGCTGCAGTGTGTGGCGCTCCCGCGGCAACCTCGCTTGCCGCGGTGGAGCAAGCGCGCCAGGCGCTGCTGTGGGCGGTCTGCCGCCCGACTCGTCTCCAACCTTGCGGAGACGCCTCCTCGGCGGAGCCGGGAGCTCGGCTGGCGGCAAGTCGCTTGGCGGTGGGAAGAAGCGCCGGGCGGGTCCACTCGACCCGGCCTCGGGCTCGACAAGCTCGTCCTCGCCCGGCGACCTCCCTCGCCGGCAAGGCTTGCCGCCTTCGCCGCGTCCGCCTCCTCCACGGTGAACCCGAAGGCTCCAGTGGCAGCGGCTGCCGCCTCCTCCACCCTGGTGGCAATCCGCGCCATCTCCTGGTCAGTGGTGTCGCGGGTGAGCCTCTTCTGCTCGTCGGCGCGGATCGGCACTTATTCTAAGTCATTGAAGAATTGCTGCACGATCTCGTCGGGGGGCTCCTGCCAGGTTGGGACGATCCCGTGGGAGTCGCACAGTGGCATCATGGCGCGGATGCGGTCGAGCGCCGAGTTGTTGCACAAAGGGACGACCCCAAGGCAACCTAAACCACTCGGGATGGTCGGGTCGTTCTTGAACAGCTCGAGCAGCACTGAATCCAACTCCATGACGGTGAAGTTCCAATTCAGGCCCGGCGCAGCCTCATGATGTCCGCCGCATTTTGGAACTCCCAAGCAGGCCTCCTCCTTTCCCCGCAAGGGAGCGATGTTGCTGGCGAATGAAGTCTGCGCCAAGCTAGCCTCTGATTAACTTCGGCAAGCCCGAGGCGCAGAATTTGGGTCACAGCTATCTTCAGCCCGCGTCCTCGGCGTAAGTTACTCCAATCCTCGCCACAAGCACTATTGGGGTTTGGCGACGGCGGTGAAGGGCTGCGAATTCTCCTCCTCACGACCCAAAGACCAGTTGGCTCTCCACTCCTCCCACTTGTTGCGGAACTCCCCTCTAGGTAGGCCTCTTTCTTGCCGATCCTAGAGACCCGTGCTATCCCTCCGGCAAGTGGCTCTCCCCTCTCGACGCTGGGAACAAAGAAATGGCGGAAGAGTGCCACGCTCGGGTGGACTCCGACAAAGTTTTCGCACAAATGCGCGAAAACTGCCATGGTCAAGATGGCGTTGGGGGTGAAATCAAGGAGGCGGAGGCTAAAGGTGTTCATGATGTCGCAAAAGAACTCGGAAAAGGGCGGGCAAAGAAGGGGTACCCTGTTGGGGCCAAATCAGCGGCGGAGGCGGGGAGCACCCTCGTGCGCGGATGCGCACGAGTCTCCGTCGACCAGAAAAGGTATTAGACGTCCCGCAGCTCCCGTGCGCCGAGCTGCGGGGGGAAGATGGCTCGCTCCTTGCGGCGCCCTTGAGCCGCTGCGCCTCGGCCGACTTGACGCCCTTCTCCTTATCGGCTTTCGGAGCCATGGCGAGGGGGGGCGGAGGAGGCCGACGGCGGTGAGTGTGCTTGCGGCGAAAGGGGGCGGGGCGCTGCTCTCTTCGCACCGGAGAAGAAGAGGGGAGCGGCGGTGTTTTTTTTGACAAGACAGCAACGGCAGGGGTGGTCGGCCTGCCTCTGTTTCCTCCGCTTATAAAGGGGAGGAGGGGGCGGACGTTCCGCTTATACTAATAAAGAACCCCCACGACCGCGCCCACGATCTCTCGCACGACGCCACGTCCGGTGCGTGCCGTTAGTGGGGATCGTGGTGGGTCCGGGGCGAGTTGCGTCGTGGTCGAGGTCGCGTGTGTCCGTGCATAGTTTTGGGCCTGGCCCGACAAGCGCTCAGCACCGTGTACGGCCCAGGCCCGGGGGCTCCTGTCGGTGTACTAGAGTAGGGGTACCCTAGTACCCCGTACTCGTGCACGGACGATTCTTGACACCAGCGGCGAGGTTTGCCTCGTCACCGCCAAGATCCTCCGTGGCTTCCTTGGAGCCATTCAAGAACAAAGTATTTGATTAAGAAGACAAGGCCCCGACAAGAGGAGCTTGTCGGGAAGGCCGCTCAAGGCACGCAGAAGACAAGACCCCGGCAAGAGGAGCTCGCCGGGAAGGCTCGGAGCGCGACAAGTCTCCGTGCGCGACAAGGATTCGCCGCTGCAAGGCGCTTGCCGCGGCATGCAACCTTCTCTCCTTTCCGCTCCGGCTCATCCAGCGACGTGTCGCCATGGGACCGCTCCATGGGCGCGTGTCGACGGTGTGCAGCCAACGGAGAGCAGCGCGATAAGCAGCGCCGACAGGCTCACCATCGTGGCGGCGGAGGTGCACTGACGGTCTCTGTTGCCTTTGTTTGGGCGACAATGACGGGCATTTATTGCTTTTGTCCCTTGCCGTCAGATTTAGGTATTTTGCACTGTACACTGTTCGAGTAGGTGTACCAACTCCTGTTTTTACATTTGTACCCCCGCCTATGTTGCCACCTGTCGGAGACCCCTTGAGCATATAAAAGGAGGCCCATGCGCAACGTAGAAGAGGTTCGGCTGGTTCGGTTCATTCGACCCACCAGAGACTAGATACACTCACGCTAGGTTTTGTAGCCCGCATTGCTCCCTAGCAAGAACACAATACATCAGACAAGCAGCAGTAGGAGTTTTATCTCTCCGGAGAGCTCCGAAGCTGGGTAAACCGCTCGTGTGCCTCGCCTCGATCCGCTCTTTGTGCGATCTCCGCTCCCCTCCGAACCACAAGGGGCCTGGTCCGCCGGCCCCATAGGTGTCCGTGGGTACGATCAGCCTCCCCGACACTCAAGTTCAAAGGGCCAGCCCGGCATTGGCTTAAAAGCCTCCACGAAAACACCATTGGTAGTTGGGAAGAGCTTGAGGATGCTTTTCGTGCCAATTTCCAGGGAACCTATGTCCAACCTCTGGACGCAGCATTTATCTAAGTCACATAACCCAACAGCCCGGAGAGTCAGCTCGAAAATTCTGGAACAGGTTCCTCACCAAAAAGAACCAAATAGTCGACTGTCCGGATGCCAATGCCTTAGCAGCTTTTAAACACAACGTCCGAGACGAATGGCTCGCCAGATACCTTGGCCAGGAAAAGCCAAGAACAATGGCCGCACTAACAAGCCTCATGACCCGCTTTTGCGCGGGAGAGGATAGCTGGCTAGCAAGATGCAGTACAAGCGACCCAAGTACATCCGAAGTCAGGGATGGGAATGGGAAACCACGACGCAGCAAGGACCAACGCCGGATTGAGGGGAACGATCCAAAGAGCGCGGCAGTCAACGCCGGATTCAAAAGCTCACGGCAGAACCATAAAAAACTACCCCTTAAGGACAATAGCGATGGGCTATCCAACTTAAACAAAATCTTGGACAAGATATGCCAAATCCACAGTACTCCCGGGAAGCCTGCAAACCATACCCATAGAGATTGTTGGGTCTTCAAGTAGTCTGGCGGACTCAACGCCGAACACAAGGGGCTCTACACACCAAGTGAGGATGATGACGAGCACCACAAGCAGAGCCTCGGAAACAAAAGAATTTCCCACAAGAGGTCAATAAAGTAAACTTACTTCAAGTAACAAAAGGGAAAACAGAGCGGCACCCATTGAATTACGCGCCGCACAATCTACCCCAGCGGAATCCCAACACTGGTTGTCAAAACCAATTACCTTCGCCATCAGGACTACTCCGAAAGTATCCGGAACGCAGGATGGACTGCCTTGATACTAGAACCTATAATCGACGGTCTTCAATTTACGCAAGTCCTAATGGACAGCGGCAGTGATTTAAACCTGCTATGTCAGGACACAATCCGCAACATGGGGATAAACCCAAACAGGATTAGCCATAGCAACATTTCCTTCCAAGGAATAATGCCAGGCACATATGCCCATTGTACGGGCTCCCTACTATTGGAAGTTATGTTCGGCTCACCCGACAACTTCCGTCGGGAAAAGTTGGTCTTCCACATCGCCCCATTTAAAAGTAGCCATCAAGCACTACTGGGACGCGAAGCTTTCGCCCGCTTTAACGCAATACCGCATTATGCATCTCTTAAACTTAAAATGCCCGGTCCACGAGGCATCATTTCATTAAAGGGAAGCTGCGCGTGTCCCTCAAGGAAAGAATGTGAGACTGCCTTAACAGCTTCACGCTAATACAGCCTTGCTGGCCAAAAGCGTCTAAAGCAGGTCGTTCAGACTCCGGACACGGTTAGGCGAGTCCGGCATAAATAAACATGATGTTTACTAGCCGCGTACCCCCCTTACAAGGGGCTCCACGCATGTACAGCAAGAGACAGTAAAGCTCAATTTTACTCATTTTTGAATCATACTCTATTTTATTTCCAATTACATTTTAGCGCGATCTTTTTCAGACTAAGTTCCTCTCCTTTACAGATGAACGCCGTGCTATACCCGTCCAGGATACGGCACAACGGAGACACATGCGCAGACGTGCAACAGGGACCCGTTGCAAGGATTCTTTTGAGATTAAGACCCTGCGTAAACCTTTTTCATTGTCTCTTGTTGTTACTCATCCCCCGGTCTCTTATTATAACCGAGGAGGAGGCTGGCGTTTTGGCATCGGCCGCCGAAGTTTGCACGTACCTGGACACCAGTGGCTTGTTACCAAGGGCATTGTTCGGCCCGCTTTATAAAAGACCGAATACCTTAGGGAGTGTTCGGCGTCTCAAGTTAGGCCTTATATGCATCAGCTCCGAATCATGACTTTGGTCAAATGTTGGGTTTGCCCGGCTCCTGTGTTTTGCTGCCTTACGTTCCATTCTATCGGCTAATGCGGCACCAGGAGAACTACTGCGATTGTGCCCCGGTTCGGTCGGGCGAGCACCTCAGTAGAGAAAGCCGAAAACTGACTGTCATGATATAGCGAGAGACTGGTCAACCACTCGATGACTCACTGGAATGTTTAGATCCTCCGTATTAACGAAGGACCGGTTCTCGGTCAGGCACATACGCACCCCGAATTCGGGAGAGTGCGGTTCTGTGGGCTATATAGTAGCCCCACCATCGAACTCCTATGGCTAAGTGAAAGTGATAAAGCATTATAGTCCGGTTGCCTAGTTTGCTACGCTACCACCTCCTTTATAGGACCAAGACGTTGGATTAAGTGTGAAAGCGCCGACTTCTTTGCAAACACCACCGCACTATGTGCGTAGAAGTCAAGACTGCCATCTTTCAGGTTATATACATATATACATCAACGGCTGCACAAGAGGTAGTTTGCTACTTGAAGGCACAAGTATAAAAAGCTCTTACATTAAATTGAAACGTTGTTTCATAAAATTATACATGTCATTCAAACATAACATCCTTCGAGCACTGCGTCTCTATTAAACGAGCGCCCGAAAGAACTTCCTCAAAATAGCACTCGACTGGTACTCGGCTGCCGTCCGAATCTGGGGACGCAATATCAGTGACCTTCATCTCAGCCCAGTATGCCTTGACACGGGCAAGAGCCATCCGCGCCCCCTCAATACACGCCGACCGCTTCATTGCGGCCGATACGTACCGCACCAAGGAACTGCTGCACTAAGCCAAAATAACTCTTCGGTGGGGTCCGCTTCGCCACAAATGAGTCATGACATGCTTCATGGCAAGTCCGGATAATCGATTCAGCTCGGCCCATTCGGCCAACCGATCGATCAACGGAAGAGGATGCTCCGGACTATGGAATTGCGACCAAAATAGCTCTTCCTTACGTGCCCCTTCCGCCTCGGAAGTGCTCAATCGCATCCATGGCGCTTCGCCGCTAAGTCCAGATAAGCATCCTCCTAACTCCACAGCTTGTCCAACTGAGCATACCGGATCCATATATTTCCTCCGCAGCGTAAACGGTTTTCGGCCGCAATATCCCCGGCCCGACTCAGCTCCTCCTTGGCAGCTCTCATAGCGAAACGGGCATCCTTGGATTCGGGCGGTGGCCTTTTCAGGTCCTCTTGTTCCGCTTGATGTTCTTTTTTCAAGAACCTCGCAGCGGTCGGTAGTATTCTTCGGGCCAGGCCAAATCGGCCATTTCCTCTTTGCTTCGTAGTGAGCAGCCCGTTCGCTTTCAGCTAGTCGGCCGCCTTTTAGAGCGGCCGATTACTCTTTTGGGCTTGTTTCTTTAGCTCGGGCAAGTTCCGCAGCCTCTCCACAGCAGCGTTAATTGGCCCGCATCAAAGCATACAAGTAGTAAGGCATGGGCGTCAAGCTCCCTTACCAGGTGTCCACGGAGAAGTTGCATACCTTGTGACTCGTCAAACTGTTTACTGACCAGCGTGATGTCCGCATCCGCCTCGTCAAGTTGCCGCTTTAGTTCGGCAAATTCATCAGACCGGCTAGCCACCGGACGCCCTGCCACCTACATAGGAACGACGACATGTTAGTACTGAGATTATGATCCTCGGCACGCCGTCGGGCCAGACAAGATACCGAGTCTCGAGGGCTACTATCTATACAGGCGCATTCTATATGCATAACTGCCGGAAGGTACATCATTTTTTCGTACCTCAAACCCCGCCAAGAACTTCTAGCGGCTTCATGCAATCCGCTCTCAGCGGATGCAACTCTTTCAATTACCGTAGCCATTAGCGCATGGTGATCTTCTGAGATATACGCTCGCCCGAGCAGGTCCTTCAGCTCCTCCGACCGCACACCAGTTGGCGCCGGACCGTCCGGCCCCGCCGGACTCAGGAAAACTCTCCGTGACGACATTTTAGGGTCGCCCGCCTCGCACGAAGGCGCGATAGGTGGAGGCGTTTCGCTCTCTATCATCTGCGGACGAAGATCCCCCGAAGACGAGCTCTACTGAGAAGGGCTGAGATCGGAACTACAAGGTACAATTTCGGTTATCTTTAGAAATAAATACAGGGATGTTCTTTATTCACAGGACCCCTTCTTTTTTACTTACGGATCGTTGGAGGGCTAATCCCCTTGGGGAAATAGTGCGGCAGGGGTACTTCCCGGCGCCGGACTTTCTGACTTAGACTTCTTTCCCCGTTTTGAGGCCTTGGCTTCCGGGTCTTTGGAAGCGGTCCTCTTCTCCCCTTGGAGGGGAGGATCCCTGATCCCCTCTTCCTTGAAAGCCTCCTTCGCGGAGGCAGTTGCTTCCCTGCTCCCCCTTCGCCTTCTTTAAAAGGCGGCCTTCAACATCTTCACAAGCATGGGATCTGGCATGGTCTCCGGGAGGGAGCGGACACCTTATCAACTTTGCCTTGTCTATCCACTCCTGTTCAAGAAACGGCTCCCTTTAAAGGGCATATATATGATAAATGAATGAACAGCCTGTCCGTTGCTGAGGTTACTTACTTGAGTATCTGGGTGATTGCAGCTTAGACGTGCGTCCTCGGTCAAGTCCGGACACTTCTCTAGTGATCCGAAGAACAGTTTGTACATCTCCTTGGGAGTCGCACCCATAAAATGTTGGAGAGCTCATGGTCCCTCCGGCTTAAACTCCCACAGACGGAGGGGGCGACGTTTGCAGGCGTAAGGCGCTAATCAGCATAACCTCGCGCCGCCACGACCAGATTGATCTCTCTTTCTTGGAGGTCTCGACACGACCCTGCAACAGAGGAACGTCCTTGGACGGGCCCAGTCGAGCCCGGTTGACCCATGATGCCAGCCATTGTGGTGGACCTGAGCGAAGGCGGGTGGTGCCACCCATTTGGTGCCCACAGGAGCGGTGATATAAAACCACTCCGTTGCCACAAACCAAGCTCCTCTTGAAAAGAGCCCTCGCCACGGAGCATCAACACACTTGCTTATGACCGCCCCTCAAGATTTTCTGCTTGTTGCCCCTCGATCATCTTCGGCACCACCTTGATGGTCTTGAGCCACAATCCAAAGTGAGGGGTAATATGGAGGAAGGCTTCACATACGAATGACGAGATATGGAGGATGGACTCCGGATTCAAGTCATGGAAATCCAGCCCATAATAAAACATGAGCCCCCTGACAAAGGGATCCGTCGGGAAGCCTAAACCCCGAAGGAAGTGAGACACGAACACCACGCTCTCGCCGGGCTCGGGAGTGGGAATGACCTGCCCTGGAGCAGGCAGCCTATGCGAAATCTCGCCGGTTAGATACCTAGCGTCTCGCAACTTTAGCACATCTTCTTCTATGACGGAAGAATACATCCATCGGCCGAGCTGGTCGGAGCCGGACATCGTCGAAGGTCCGAAGCGCCTAAATCTGAAGCTTTGGGTGTTAGAACTCGAAGCGCGAGGCGAATTCGATGGAGGGTGGAAAAAGAAGAGGGCCTTGGTCTCATTATAAAGAGGTTGAATACCAAGAGCCCTCCCCATGGTCGATTGGGACTCGCCTTCGATAGAGGAGGCGTGCCAGCGGGCAGTTGGGTTACCCACGTCTGTGTTGATGAGAATCCCGGAATAAGGGGGCATGATCTACGCTTTGATAAGACGTGCCAAGGAAACCGCCTCGCTAAACACGCTGAGGTGGGCCAGTAAAAAAACGGTTCGAATAAAGGCTTGGCCGTGGTGTGATGTCACACCGCGGAATACGTCAGTAGATCTGTGCAAAAAATATTCTCTCTAGGGTGGTATGTGGAACTTGTTTTGCAGAGCCGGACACTATCCTTGTGTTCAAAACCTTCTAAGTATTTGGAGGAGGAACCCGCCTTGCAATGCCGAAGACAATATGCGCGCGCACTAAATCGTCATTGAAGCCTGGTTCGAGGGGGCTCTTGAGGAGTCCCGGACTAGGGGGTGTCCGGATAGCCGAACTATCATCTTTGGCCGGACTCCTAGACTATGAAGATACAAGATTGAAGACTTCGTCCCTTGTCCGAATAGGACTTTCCTTGGCGTGGAAGGCAAGCTTGGCGATACGGATATGTAGATTTCCTACCATTGTAACCGACTCTGTGTAACCCTAACCCTATTCGGTGTCTATATAAACCGAAGTGTTTTAGTCCGTAGAACGAACAACAATCATACCATAGGCTAGCTTCTAGGGTTTAGCCTCTCTGATCTCGTGGTAGATCTACTCTTGTACTACCCATATCATCAATATTAATCAAGCAGTGAGTAGGGTATTACCTCCATCGAGAGGGCCCGAACCTGGGTAAAAACATCGTGTCCCTTGTCTCCTGTTACCATCCGCCTAGACGCACAGTTCGGGACCCCTACCCGAGATCCGCCGGTTTTGACACCGACAGCAGCCATCCAGTGGGAGTTCATGCCGACCCAATACATACCTGCCAAGAAGTTTCGGGCGATAGTGATCGGATCAAAGTCAAGGGAAATGATGTACGTCAACCCACTACATACTTGCAAAGAAGTTTTGGCTAATGGAGATTGGATTGAAGTCGAGGTGCATCATGTACGCCTCCGTATCATGGTGAGCCAATCTAGCAAGACCAGATAGCAGCAAGCATGGTGTCTTGAAAAGCTTAGGCCTCGCTTCAACGATGGCCGTGTGCATGCCCCTCGAGCATGCAGCCAGCCGTAGGGCGCTCAACAAATCCATACACGAACAACAAAGGTCGAGGACGTCACCGGGGAGATAGCTCAAATCGTGGCTCATATGGATCCTGCGCGGTTCGCGTTCGGCATGGTGGAGTTTGGAAGGTGGGGTTTTGGGGGGCTTGATTTACTGGGGAGAAGGCTGTCGGTGTTGGAGCGGCTAGCGAGGGAATAGTGGTACTGGGGAGGCGAGTGAGGCGAGGGTATGCGGGGGCACAGTGAGATAATGAAGAGTGACCTCAGAATCTCCGGCGAGACGGAGATGGAGATGGAGTGGTGCTAGGGGAGAGGGAGACGAGGCGAGGCATGCTATACAGCAGTGGTGACAAAGGATCGACAAAGGCACAAGGTGAGGCTGACTTTGGTAACCCGGACATGCTGCCTGGACTGGTGTCACCTCTGGCGCAGGGTCTTGTCACTTCACTATGAGGACCGGATGAATAATAGTATTTTGACCATCAAGTGTACCACAGTTGTACTACTACTACTAGTAGGAGTAGTAGGAACATGAGTACACTACCGTTCTAGCATGCCTCTGGGTTCACTTCATCCTCCATTATCATCCATATTATGAAGCGTAACCAAATTCTCGTGCATGCGGAAGCGCGAAGAAGGACTTTTCTTTTTTTGAGGATAACCGCATATTCCTTAACCGTAGTAGGAACATGAGTAGTACTCCCT
Organism: Aegilops bicornis; assembly: GCA_021605145.1. Lineage (NCBI taxonomy): Eukaryota > Viridiplantae > Streptophyta > Magnoliopsida > Poales > Poaceae > Aegilops > Aegilops bicornis. The sequence continues at coordinate 367,269,784 of CM038672.1, forward strand.
CCAGTCCTATTTTGTCTGCGCATAACTTTTTTCAGTATTTCTCTAATTAGTCTACGTATATACCCTTTTGCATGCGCCCATTTCCCTCCATACCCCGCATTCACAACATTAATTAGCGTACGCATGAGCAGCTGCAACCCGACACCAGCCAATAAACTGCAGCATGCAAGTGGGCCACTCTGTGCGCGTGGGAGAGAGAAAAGGCAACCGAAGAGCCCGTCCAGTCCATTGCATGCAGCAGTCAAACCACCGCACCTCTCCTCATGCATGCGCATAACTTCTCCCATGTACTTTTCCATCGGGAACCGATTTTCCTCGGCTTTTTCACTACTCCTTGATCTTGATTTGCATCCAAACCACACTGCATTCACATTGTTTTAACCTCTTCACATCCTCCTGGAGTAATTCCAAAGCCCATATAAATAATCATCTTCTTCAGTTAGATTAGCCATCTAATCCTAATTCTCCAAACCATAGCCCTCCGGTCCAGCGGTTCCAAATGGCGAAAGAGATCGAGATGCAGGTTTTTAGCGTCCAACATGTCCTCGTCGAAGGCTCGTTGAGCATAGTTGCCATAGTCACTAACCACCCAAGGGTTGTTCGGAAGTGGATCAACAATATATCCAACTCCCTCCAAAAGGTGGAGATGAATGCCATCGGTCTCGACGCAGAGTACACGGAGCGTGCCACTGGGAAGATCCAACGCGCCGTTGTCCTTCAGCTGTGGCTCGAAGATGATGTTCTGGTGTACCACATAATACACGCGCCCTCCATACCAGGTGAGCTTCACGATTTCTTGTCTCGGGAGGACATATACTTCTGTGGGGCAGCCATCGCAGGGGACAAACAGAAGTTGGGGCCGTACAAACTTGATTTGAAAAGCATCACTGACCTACAAACCAGAATAAAAATTCCTGTAGAAGATTGTGATAAACCGACATCATCCTTATTCGACGTAGAAAATTTTGTGCTAGGAACAAATCTTTAGAAGGTTGATGAGACGCTGACATTAAGGTTATCTGGATGGGAGAATTATCCCTTGACGTACGAGCGGATAAAATATGCTGCCCTCGATGCCCGTGTGAGTTTCGAGATATCTGCAAGGTTCAAAGAGCTTGTTGCGAAGCCGTCGCCCACAGAAAATGAGAACAAGAACAAGAAGAAGAAGAAGAAGAAGAAGAAGAAGAAGAAGAAGATGCTGCACTAGCAGCAGGGCATTATGGATGGATGAACTATTTCCTCTCTTATAAAAAAATATTCCCTCTCTATGTATATTAATATAGATGAACTATTTCGATGGTGTGCATGTCTTTGGAACAAGTAGTAGCATGGGTCCGCTTGACTATAAGGAACTATTTATCCGCCTAGATTTCTCTACTACTCCTTCTAGTGATCGGTATGCAATGCATGTGTCCGTAGACATGACAGCTTGTCCATGGAAGTTCAACTACGGCGACCATCACGTTTCATCCACTGCCACTCACGATTCCCACGACACCGCTCCAACCCACGGCACCACGTCCCCCGACGTGCGCCTCACCCCTCTCGACCGCACCGCCCCTCTGCCTTTGTGTGCATGACATGTGGGCCACCTTAAATGCGGCAAGCATCAAGTTTCTACCACAGCCACACGCGATTCCCATGACGCCGCACGAACCCATGACACCACAGGTCCCGCACCATCAAATTTTCATCCAGCGGCTGTGACACATTTCGTCCCAGGCATCAATCCTCAGCTGGAGTACTTCTATACTACAGGTAGTACCCGCCGGAGTGGCCATCTATGCTTCGCAACGCCCCGACGCCCAGCTGTGGCACCCTCGCCACGGCCATGCCACCACCGGCCGGTTCATCTCGAACGAGTGAGTCGTGAACCACACTACCACCATGAGAATGACATGTGGGCCAGCCGCATTTAACGTCCGCATGTCATTGACTCAGAGAATGGTTAATAATATAGCCGGCTGCTGGCTATATGATGTTGCCACGTCACATATAGCCAAGCTTGTAGCCAGCATGTACAATAGTTGAATATTAATATGTACTACTTTGTTGTTACATGACCCACCTCGCTCTCTCATAAAATGCCTAGGAGCACATGCTGCAGCTGGCTGTTAACTAGTAGCCCGCTTCTCTTCTCTTTCATCTTCTCTCTCGTCCAACTAAGCAAAAATATAATATTTAATGTCTTACAGCCCGCCTACATCACCTTATTGTACTTGCTCTCATAGGTCGGGCACTAAGCCACTGAAGTTCGGTCCCGTGGGCCCCGAGAGGAAATGTAACTCTATGGCAGGCCTTGTGGTGCTCCAGCAGTACGAGCTCGTGCCAAACCCGGATTTTTTTCTTACTACTACTAACTACTAGTAAGGTACACGTGCATTGCACGCATGAGATTCTGGTGGTTTGTGCATTATGCTTCTACATGTGGAGTCTTCTAGATTCTACATGTGGCAAAATCTGGTGGAATGTAGATGATATCCAACGGCCAGTAGTGCTCGGATTTGCCATCTTTGTACCGTCAGATTGGCTTCATGCAACGACCAACTCTCAAAGTTATGGTTTGGTTTGCAGCCCAAGGTTGCCACGCCTAAGCTTAGGCGTGCCGGCATGTGTTTGGTTCATTGCTACACTTGTGGCTTGCCTCACTTTTCTAGCTACATGGTCCACATGTCATAGACTCAACTTCTTGCCAAATCTTGCCACACTTGTTGTGGCCATTTTGTTAGCCACATTTTTTGTGGCAGACACACTTTGCCTAAGCTTAGTTGTGGCAAAGTTACTCATGAATGAAGTTCAACCATGGAGTCTTCTAGATTCTACATGTGGTGGAATCTGGTGGAATGTAGATGATATCCAACGACCAGTAGTGCTCGGATTTCCCATCTTTGTACCGTCGGATTGGCTTCATTGAACGACCAACTTTCAAAGTTATTGTTTGGTTTGCAACCTAAGGTTGCCAGGCCTAAGCTTAGGCATACCACAAGTGTGTTTGGTTACGTTCTCATCGCAGCATAGTTGTTCCCTCTTCATGCATGCTCAACTCAACACCCCTCTTCATGTATGCTCTCTTCATGCATGCTTCTAGTGTATTTGTGCTAATCTAGAGTGGACTCATGCACCCTCCATACACTCTACCAAACACCCAACAATGGGTCGAGAAGGGAACTCTTGGGATCATGCACCCTTCATACACCCTACCAAACACACCTGCATGTGTTTGGTTCATTGCTACACTTGTGGCTTGCCACACTTTTCTAGCTACATGGTCCATATGTCATAGACTCAACTTCTTGCCAAATCTTGCCACACTTGTGGTGGCCATTTTGTTAGCCACATTTTTTGTTGGTACACACTTTGCCTAAGCTTAGTTGTGGCAAAGTTAGTCATGAATGAAGTTCAACCATGGAGTCTTCTAGATTCTACATGTGGCAGAATCTGGTGGAATGTAGATGATATCCAACGGCCAGTAGTGCTCGGATTTCCCATCTTTGTACGGTCGGATTGGCTTTCATCCAACGACCAACTTTCAAAGTTATTCACACACTATATAGGGGTATAGATATAGATGTGTCGGCCCGTTGCAATGGATCCAAAGTATATATGTTTAGTGGAGTGCACTCTAAACACATTATCTATTTATTTTTCTCTAACCTTCGTAGCCATGCAACCAAGCCACATAAGCTTCATGGGTGCCCCCACATCATATTATTCATACTACGTTGATGTAAAAAAGATAAATCACCCAAAACAAGATCTTCCTTTTTTGTTCCTACGATCTTGTGCCGTGCACGTACCTACTAGTTGTATAGTGGTAGTACTAGTTGTATAGTACAAACTTGGTACTAGTAGGAGCAGAGTAGTCTGAATGTCGCTACTCTATCAACGAGCCCAATCGACACCAAATTTCTTGGCTTTCGGTACTTTCTGACTAGATCTTCCCCTCGTTTGCTTTTCCAACCCGGGCGGGCGGGTGCGGTTTGCCAATAGTCGGTTTGCTCAACGACGGTCCCACATGAAAGTGAAAATGCTAGGCAACACACCTTCCCTAAGCTATGTGTAATGCCGGACGGGCCGTGTAGTACTCCCGATTCACGTGCGTGTGGGGGGGGGAGTGCGACGCGAACACGGAAGGCCTTTTCCTTTTACTAGCAATGTGCCCGTGCGTTGCGACGGATTCAAAGTAGTAGAATAGTAGTACTTGTTCACAAACTTGAAAGAAATCACTCTTGTTTTGGTATACTCCTAATATATTACTCCCTTCGTTCCTAAATATTTGACTTTTTAGAGATTTCAAATGGACTATCACATACAGATTATATAGACATATTTTGAAGTGTAGATTCACTCATTTTGTTCTGTATGTAGTCACTTATTAAAAAAATCTCTAGAAAGACAAATATTTAGGAATGGAGGGAGTTCTTTTCACTCAAAATATATTTCTCTGGTTGTTTTGACGAGGTGAGGGAGGGATGTGGTTGCTTTCAAGTTAATAAGGGGTTTTCTGCAAATTGGAGCACAGAAGTGGGCTATTGTTGCAAAAATGCCACAACTTACCTCACAACCGTTAGATGCAGATCTAATGGTCAGAAACGATGTATGGCAGACACACCACCATCACCAACTGAGTCTTTTATAGGAGTATATATTTCTCAGGCTGTTTTGATGAGGTGAGGGAGGGATGTGGTTGCTTTCAAGATAATAAGGGGTTTTCTGCAAATTGGAGTAGAGAAGTGGGCTATTGTTTCAAAAATGCCACAACTTACCTCACAGCTGTTAGATGCAGATCTAATGGTCAGAAACGACGGATGGCAGACACACCACCATCACCAACTGAGTCTTGTATAAGAGTAGGAGTAGAGAAACATGTATAAATTGTAATATTTTGGTTCTGCTCCTTGGCACGATCGATAGATAGAAATAACGATTGGAAACGCTAGGGCGGGGCTATTTCCGCCAGATAAGCAGGGTACATAGTAGCTAGGTTGGCGCATCATCGGTTTGGTCACACACGGTCTGACATGTTCTAGTGTTTCTAGCAAGATGCCCGCGTGTTGCACGAAGTTGATGGAAAAGGTAAGCGTAACTTATAAATTGATGGATGGAGTACTAGTTACAGTGATGCATATAATTAAGTAAAGGGATCGCACATGTCGGTATTGACTGGAATGAGAATGCAACACCACAATAAGAATTAAGGCCACGATGATGATGCAATCACAATGGTGGTTACGGAAGGCAAGAAGAAAGATGCATCCATCAACGTACGACCTCCTACTCCTCCTCAACTTAGTGCACCGGGCCACCGATCGACGGCTAAGGAGCGGCGGCTTTTGTGGCGAGGTCGAGGTGCTTCTCATCAAAGGCATCCAAGGCTTGAAGCCGGTTGAGTAAGGCCAACGTCGTAGCGTCCTTTCTGGCCTTGTAGATACCTATGTACACGATTTGCTCGTACACGTGGATGTGTAGGTCGACAAATTCTTGCAGGGCGAGGCGCCTCGCGGCGAGCGTGACCTCAAGGTGGACATTCTTCGTGGCGTCGTGGCGGGCGCGAGGCCACCAGTGCTTGAAAGAGGTTCCGCCATGGAGGCCGATTAGGGTGGTAGGCAATGAAGATCCGGGCGCGGGCTGGAGAATCTGGCGATGTCGTCCGCGAGCTTCTTGACAACGGTGAACTTGTTGGTGGTGGCAACGATCATCTGGTCCAACTGAGAGTCGCAGTTGGCGTCGACGGCGGCCATCCACCAGCCGGTCTCCAACACCGTCTAGAGACAATGCTCGGCGCCATGCCGCAGGCCGACGTCGTGGACCATCTGGCACAGCAGCTGGCCGCTCGCGCGCATCGCCGCCATGGGCCTGGAGTGAGCTTTTTTGCCCCTAGTGTAGGTGCTTGGGCAAATGCTTAGGTGCGTACGATGTGGAGATGCATTGGAATGGAGGGGCGCCTTTATATGAGGGTAAAGTGCGTTGCATTCACATCGTGCAGCCTCTTTTCCCGGTCCTCCTCCCATTACTTCCCTCATGCATTAATTGAAGGAGGATGCATTAGTCGTTAAACATTTCGGGAACCGCTACTCCCTCGCTCGTCTGCATTAAAGCCGTATCGGGAACTGCGCCCATTGTCCAAATCGAATAGTAGCATGGTTGCTGCGCCGCCAGCTACTGCCCGGCTGAACATGCCTCCTCGCCTCCATCAAACCCCTCCGTTAAACCCGCATGCAAACCGATAAACCTACTCCGCCACACGTCCGTTCATGAGCGGGCCGAATTAAACGCAACACCGCCGAGCTCCTCCCGTCCGCCCTCGGTTTAAACGAGGCCAGACGCCGACCAAGCTCCTACCGTCCGCCCTCTATTTACACGAGGCCAGAGAGACAGCGGGCAAGAATCGCACCCCTCCGCCGCTCCCCTATCTCCGCCTACACCAATTTCTCCACTCTTCCGATGGCTTCCGAGGAGCCGTTCTCCGGCATAATACCCGGCTGGGTGGCCCGCCGAGCCCTCCGGATATGGGCAAGGCTGCTCGGTTCTTCACCAACCTCGCTTGGACCAACGGAGCCAGTTGCCGCCCAAAGCAGGCGCGTGGTTCAGCAACTCGCCGCTCCATTTCAGCTCGATGAGGAGTGGCGAGTTGCTCCACGCCGTCACGGCGGCGAGCACACCGGTACGGGCATCGTCGCTGCCGTGTCATACCGCGCCTCCCGTGTCTATGGGCGCGCCTCCCGTGCCTGCGGCAGCGCCATGCAGGCAGAGACAGAAGCCGGGTGCGTGGACAGCGACGAGTCGGTGGCCAGCTTCTCCGTGTCCGCCGCCATCATCTAGGAGAAGTAGAACACGGGAGGCCGCGGCCTTTTGGTTCCCATGAAGGCCACCGCCGAGGCAACGACTGCGCATTCAGGTGGTTTCTTTGCTTCTTCGTCTCTTCCGAGGACCTTCGTCGACCTGCAAAGTGTCTGCCGGACATGAGGAAGACAAAGGGACCCGCTGGCGGCAATTTAGATTATGTACTCCCTCTCCAGCTAGCGGGAAATTTTTGTTCTAAGAATGGATAAATTGTATGTATCTATAACTAAAATAAGTCTAGATACATCCATTTCTAGGACAAGTATTTCCGGACGGAGGGAGTATTCATTATACCAAGATAGCCGGATTGGCACTGCTTAGTTCATGTAAATGTAATGAAATCCATCATGTTTATATGAAGATCCGCCTTTTTTATACGAAATCCTTCATGCTTATATGAAATCAGTCCGTGTTTGCACGAATTTCATCTGGTTGGTTAGAGTTATGAAAATGTATGCATTTGGCGTTTGATGTAAATCCTCATGAGAAGGAAGCGGAGGAAATTTGCCGTCTGCCGTTGGAGATGCTCTTATGCTGGAAATAATAGAGTGACATCCAATCCATTTGAGTTAATTGCCTGTATGATTGTCCCTCTATAAAAATTTAATTGCATGTACAGTGTACACGTGACTTGCAGGGTCGCTATAGCTTCGTACAGAAAGTTAAAAAGAAACAAGTCCATCCTTAATGTTGTATTCTAAGTACTCTATGGGTTTCACTGACAGTAGAGTAGCGAAAGAAGTATATATTAAATAAGTAATATATAATATAAAAAAAATCTAAAGTTAAAGACAGAATTCGAACTCATGTCATCGTGTTGCGAGCATCCGGCACTAACCAGTCCAGCACATTTTTGTTGTAGACCATGTTGCTGATATATCTCCATGTCTACTCTTATACTCCATCCATTCCAAAATATTTGTCTTTTTCAGATTTCAAATGGACTACCACATACGGATGTGTATGTAGACATATTTTAGAGTGTAGATTCACTCATTTTGCTCCATATGTAGTCACTTGTTGAAATGTCTAAAAAGACAAATATTTAGGAACAGAGGGAGTAGAAAACAGAGTTGGTGATGATGGTGTGCGTGCCATCCTGCAATATAGGCCGTCGGATTTATATCTAACGGATAGGAAGAAAACTATGGCAATTTTGTAAAAATTTACCCACACCCCTCTCCATGTTCGCAAATACGGCCTTCCCTTGTTCATCCTTTTCTCTCACAAGATAAACTACTCATACAAATGCAACTTGATTTTCCGTGCAACTCACGGGCATCTAGCTAGTTTCTTTTAAAATAGTTACTGTGTTAATTGGGTTGAAGTGATATATTTTATGTCTGCCCCGAATGATTTCAGATTCACTAGTAGTAACAAAGAAAAGGTTGCCTTGTTAATTAACAAAAAACAGGGTGAAAACTATCACATGAGGCCACTAAAAACGAGGCACACTGGGTTCAGTGTCATCGTCACTACAGATGTGCGCGAGTGAGAAGTCTACATATCGAGGGGCTACTGAGCGAGTCACAGAGACACAATGCTCCAGGGAGAAACCAATTGACAGATTACGATCAGATTGAGTTGTCACCCTTCTACTGTCATTGTTGGGGTGGGGGGGAGGGGGAGGGAGAGAAAGACATATCGAGAGTGTGCGCGGTAGGCACAGAGGCACAACTAGCGAGTGTGTGTGTGTTTGAAAGAGGAGTAGGTAGATTACTATCAAGATCGAGGTGCCGCCCTACTCCTTCGGTGTCGGGTAGTGTGTGTGCGTGTGTGTGTTTGAGAGAGAAGCCAGTCGATAGATTAGTATCAAGATCGAGGTGTCACCCTACTCCTTCGGTGTTGGGAAGTGTGTGTGTGTGTGGTTTTGTGGGTGTGGGTGTGTGTGTCGGGGGGCGGGGGGCAGTGACACTTACATATCCCTCCTCTTGTAAAAAATAGAGTTGGTGATGATGGTGTTCCTACCATCCTGCAATATAGGCCATCCGATTTATACCCGACGGATAGGAAGGAAATTGTGGCAATTTTGCAAAAAGATACCCACACCCCTCTCCGCATTTTCAAATAAGGCATTCCCTCGTTTATCCTTTTCTCCCACAAGATAAACTACTCATACAAATGCATCTTGATGTTCGGTGCAACGCATGGGCAGCTTGCTAGTAGGGAGAAGTAGTTTGTGTGACACATATCTAGCTATATGAAGGGATAGGTAGATAGCATTTGTGCGAGGCATACTTAAAGCATCACGAAGATAAACAAAATTGTGTGCATGCAAGTGCCGGAAAAATGAAGCGAGAAACAATATGTTGGAGAGAGAGAGAGCGAAATCTCAAAACAAAAGGTGCTTTGTTGGAATCCCATTGTATGTATTCATATGGTTCCGGAACTCGAGGTAACCTTAGGCATATGTGTGAGAGACATTATTATACTTTGAGACATTAGTGGCTGTGGGTGGGCGGAATTAAAGGGGTGGGCGTGTTCGATAGAGAGAGTGTGTGTGTTTCTGTGTGAGAGACTTGTAGGACGGGGTAGAAAGACGAATTCTAACCTTGCGGAGGGAGAGAAATACACGAAGTGCGCGTGTGTGATTCCGTTGACCACAGGGAAATGAGATATGTATGTGTGTGAGAGAGATTGCACAATTCATTCACGTAACACTATCTAGCGATCATGGACGTGCATCGCTTGAACATAAATCAATATCTACTTCGTAGCGTGGCCAAAGGTACAATAACGATTCAACGCTATAAAGATTGGACACTCACATATCACATTTTTCTCTATTTAAATAAACCTTTTCAGTTGTGCATGCCAAAGTTACAGTGGTGTTTCTTCAAACAACCAATGTAGCTATCATGTACATGCACCATTGTTACTCTTGCATTCAAAATCGTTAGTCTTGGATGATTTAAGGTTCTATTATGAAGTAATATATGTAATATTCATATATGAATTCAACGGGTACGCAATTTATGAAATGGAGGCTATGTAATCATATGAGGTAACACTTTTAAGTAGCGGACTTCTTTTTGTGCGCCTCTACACTAACACGTCAATGCATTATGTTTAAAGTAAATAACCAATTGCACTAAATTATCTATTTACACGAGAAATACATAGGCTGAGCATTTGATCCCTTTTTTGTGAACGCGCCACTACACCTGTACGATTGGCCGCGCCCTTGTGAACGTCCAAGTTATCGGCGCATCATCCCACATTATTCTTTTTTCTGGGGTGGACACACCAGTTATTAACTGCTGACGCGTGCCCCGTGTACACAGTCTCGCATGACCTTCCCGCTAGCACTGTCCAAAATTAGTTGAAACTGGATACGAATGACCCCGCGGGCGGCAAAATCTCCCGCCTCCATCTAAAATTTCCGCCACCTTAGTCTTTAGCATGCGAAATTCCCCTTTTGTCCATGGTGGACGGAGACCAACAGTTACAATACCGCCCTCATCTACATAATAGGTCGGGGCTGCTTTGGTAACTTCCGGTTCCCCCCACTACACGGCACCCCCATTTCCTCTCCTCCTCCATAAAAATGACTAACTCCACGACCAGAGCATCTCACATCACACCGTGCGCATTTCATCGGCCTTTCTCCCTCCCCTCTCGAAACCCTAGACTACTCATCCACCGGCGTGCAGAGCCCATTCATCGCCAAATAAGGCGTCCACCTTGCCGGATCTGCCTGCGGCATCTACCCCTCCCACCTCCCCTAGAAACAAGTAGACTGCTCATCCACCATCGTACCATAGCCCATTCGGTGCCAGCCTTGTCCACGGCGCCGGATCTTCTTCATGGTACTCTCGTCAAATCAATAAGATCTGCAGCTGACTCATTCGTACTCCCCACCGGAGACAATTCGTCCACACCCCCCGGAGCCGCCCCACCGACGCCCCCGTCGACGACCTCTGATCCTCTTCGCCGACACCTTCCTCAACCCTACCGAAGCCGCTTCGCCGACAACATCGTCAACTCCACCGGAGTAGCTTCTCCTATACCATTTTCAACCCTACCGGGGCCGCTTTGCCAACTCACAAGTCCACGGCCTCAGATCCGCTTCCTCGCACCCTCATCCAACCTACCAGAGCAACTTCTGAAGCCCCGTCTACGGCCGCAGATCCCATCGTCGACACCTTAACCCAACCACCGGAGCATCTTCACCTACACCCTCGTCCACGACCACCGATCCGCTTCGCCCACACCGTAGTCCACCCTACTGGAGCCGCTACACAAACACCCAACTCGACGGTTCTAGATCTCCTTACTGGACCCCAACAGCCAGCGTAGCATCATCAACCTTGACGTTTCTAACCTGATTCCCACCGTTTGGCAAGATGCCAAGCACCCGCCACGGCCTAGGTACTTGTCACCTTTAAACCCGTCCAGCATCACCTGCTCAATGTACTTCAAATATACTAACAAGTCCCTTTTACCTATTATGCAGCTGGCAAAAACTACACGGACGATGTTTCTTCTGGATCTAACAGCTTGGCCAACCAAGATACTGGACCGAGGCATTGCTATGATCTTGTAAGCGTGTCTCTCTCTCTTGTATTTTTCTGTGCCTGCCAGCGTGCTTTGCTAGGATTTTCGACTAGTAATCCCTTTGTGCAGACAATGATTTCTACTACTGGCTGCTAAATTAGATATGTAGATGTCATACATGATACTACCTCGTACCTCTGTTCCTAAATATACGTGTTTCTAGAGATTCCAATATAGGCTACATACAGAGCAAAATGAGTGAATCTACACTCGAAAATGCATCTATATACATCTGTATGTGGTCCATACTGGAATCTTTAAATAGACATATATTTAGGAACAGAGGCAGTACATTACACAAAATCGTAGGTGGCATGTAGAATTCCAGTACACTACATTAGGTTCCCTTAGAGTGCCTACTAGTCCAGCACACAGAGTCATGGCTAGTTTATGCTACACACACAATCATTAATTGGTGGTTTAAATATGCACAAGGGATATGCAATGTATTATCATGTAGAGATGTCTGAAATTAGCCGTGCCAACTTGCAGACTGGGTTACACAATGAAAAAGTACAAGATGTATGTGGCAATTTCATGGAACATCGCAAAAAAAGGAGAGCCAACGGTGAGCCTATACAGTGTGCTATGGTACGTCACTCGTCCATTGCAATCATCGTGACATGTTATTTGTATGTCAGTTCTATTGGCCAAGTTTCTTATTGACAGTTATTACGAGTTATCCTAAGATAATAAACACCTATGAATATAAGCTCAATGTAATAAGCCAACCAGTTCTTTTCATTGCGTTTTCAGCTTATCTTTGGTATGATAAATGAAAAGTCTAGATTGCATTATATTTTTTCATTTTGCTGCCCATATGAAAATTAACTTGACTTGCAAACATCACAAATTGAACCCAATGCAGTAATTAATATGATACAAAAACAGACCATCACTATTAGCTCAAAATGCAAATACAAAGATATCATCTACTTGGCACAATCTACTTTGGTCAATGTTTTCTATAGGGATCCCATTGCCTAATTTAAATGAAAAACGCATGACCCACATTTAAATGAAGAACAATTATTTATTGAAATTCGAGGGTCCAAGTGGCTGGTTATTATCATATAGCAGCACCACCTAAAAGCATCATATAGCAAAGAACAGCTCATAGCAACTCATCATACAAAGAAAGAAGAAAGATCGCAGGAGTGTGCAATTCATCATATACCAGTAGCAGCTCATAGCAATTCATCATATAGCAGCAGCAGGAACAACTCATAGCAATTCATCATATAGCAGCAGCAGGAGGAGCTCATAGCAATTCATCATATAGCAGAAGTAGGAGCAGCTCATAGCAATTCATCATATAGCATCAACAGGAGCAACTCATAGCAATTCATCATATAGCAGCAGCAGGAGAAGCTTATAGCAACTCATCATATAGCAGCAGCAGCTCATAGCAATTCATGATATAGCAGCAGCAACAACTCATAGCAATTCATCATATAGCAGCAGCAGGAGCAGCTCATAGCAATGCATCATATAGTAGCAGCAGAAGCAGCTCATAGCAATTCATCGTATAGTGGATCAGAATGAAAATTTGGCAAAAATTCAGAGGAGATCCTCACCTTGTTGGATGAGCTCATCCTTCAATAGCACCACAAGGCCACGGTCTGGGAGGTGGGGAGGGGGAATAAGGTGCCTTCTGCGCAGTGTGGCATCAGCCGTAGTTGTGCAGTGCCTGCCAGAGTAGTGCTTTGGCCGAACCACAGTGGAGCAGCTGCTGGAGACCATGAGAATGAGGGGCAGCACTAGAGGGAGGAGCAGCCAGGGAGATTTGCCCCTACCCGCCAGCCATGTGGCCTAGCCGGACAGAGCATCGTCGAGGACCAGGCCAGATGGGACCAGTGGCGACGGCTTGCTGGAGGAACCCTAGTGCTGCAGGCAGGGGATCAAGGTAGAGGGAAAGGGGAGAGGAGATGCAAGCGGGAAGGGCAATGAATGCTTGCATGCTTGTTTTTACTTGAGGGTGAGGTGTGACTCGAGCGTCACCAGTTGCATTTTGAGTGTAATATAGGCAGACAACAGAGTCATTTCACTATTCCCCTTCCCTTCAATTTTTAGTGAGGTTCTACCCGAAACACCCCCCTCCAAAGCGAAATTAGTTAAGCCCAAGCCCATAACTCAAAAATGACTTCTTTAAGTCTTTTATGGCTTATTTTGACAATAATCCCTGAAAAGGCGGAATAGAACTGGCCCTTAACCTGCAATTCAATTGTGCGTGCAATGATGAATCACTCCTGCCTGCTATAGTGTACATTTAGGCATCATCATACATGGCATAACCTAATACATGTGCATTCCATTGTAGAATCTGGAATATGCAATGTTTATGTTAGTTCATACGTTGCACATGATGTTTAAATGCCCCTTAAATCTGGTCTGTCAAGTGATGGTATCTAAGCCTCCTTCTTTGCTTCTTTTCTTGATATGTAAGATTTGCTCACACATCTGTTCAATTGCTTGTTTGCATCAGCCAGCCATACTAGGACTGTTTGCTTTTATTACTTGTTGTTCTTGACCTAACACTCTAACAGAGCTTGTCAACGATTTAAACACTAAGGGCTGCTATAGTGGGGCCTTTTCTAACTCATAGGTAACAGAAAGGTTTGGCTGTACACTAAAGTAGGCTCTCACAGAGTACCTGGAGATGCAGTTCGAAGGTATGCCTAGTTTTTACATAGTTCACACATAGTAAATGCTAATCTCATTGTGTGCAAGTGCAAGAGATGATGCATGTTTCATTATGTGGTGTTGTTTTGTTATAATCTCATCCTTTTGTGTTCACAGACTGGAAAGTATGCATATTTATCTTCCAAGGAGACGAGTAACTAGTTTGTGTCACCTTGTAGAGGGGGTGCAATGAAGATAAGATTGAGGATTTCCAAGTACAAGATGTTAGGAAGGAGCCTTGCAAGAGAAGTAGGAGCTGCGCTGAGCCTCTTCAACCTATTAAGGTAAGTCAATGTATCCAACTCAACAGTTCAATTCCTTGTTTGTTTCAAGCATAGTTAATTTGCTCTTTTCAATTGCTTTATTTGTCCTTAGTTAATGAGATGCCCAAAGAATGATTCCTGATGTTGGGAACTTGTATAACTATTAGTTGACATAATTAAAGGGCTTACCATTTAATTACTCTGCCGAAGTGTGCCTGAAGCTTTGAAGTCTATTAACCAACTATTATTGAATGAGGCTCACAATCTAGTTTATACTAGGCTAATGATTGCATAGTTTTGCTTGCTGTAGTATGTTTGTATGAAATCTTCTGTTGTTCATTATGCTCCCTAAGACTTTAATTGAGCAGTGCGGCATGGCCGTTACCGAATGATTATGGATTGGAATTGGAATGTGCTGATGTTCTCGAGCATAAACTAGAGGTAGCAAGACAATGTGTACATGATTCTGAACGTAGAATCAACAAGTTGAGACTGGACATGTAGGTATTAGATGTAGGAGTCAAAAAAATGAAACAAGACACTGAGGTAACAGCGAAGGAATTGGAGATTTTGCGGACTGAAATTTCTGCTATCTAAATCTGGCCAATCCTATTTTCTGAAGAGATTATAGTTCAAATGGTAAGTTATGTTGATGCGTGTCCATGATGTATGAGATGTATTTGTCCAATGTATGTAATTTGCTGTTTGTGTATGCTTTATTATCACTGGTGCCGAACCATAATGCCCAGTCGGTATAATCAGCTGTAATTTCTTTATTCTACAGTGTAGGATTATTCTACATTTCTATGCCTTAGTCTCTTTATTATATAGTGTATGTTTTTTAGAGGTGATAGTATAGAGTAGGATAATTCTTTGAATATGCTATATCGTTCAAACGGGGGCCAACTCGCCCAAACATTGTAGTGACCATGGCCCTCCACAGGCCGTACGTTCGATGGCCATCTACGATACAGACGATCCCTGGCCTTCTATGGCCGTCGGATTCATGGGCCTTCTATGGGCTGTCGGATACGTGGGCCTTCTATCGGCTATCGGATCCATGGGCCTTCCATGGGCCAGCGGATCCATGGGCCTTCTATGGGCCGTCGGGTCAATGGGCCTTCTGTGGGCCGTCGGGTCAATGGGCCTTCTATGGGCCGTCTCATTTATGGGCCTTGTACGGGCCGTATAAGGGGCCATAAACGGGCTAGAGTGGAAATCGTACGTTTTATGGGCTGACCATAACGGGCCGTTAAACGGCCGTATTTTTTGATGCTATGAAAATGGCCCAACAGATTAACGAGCCACAAACGGGCCAACTGTATCCACGGGCTGAATTTGGCCCACAAGCAGAAAAGGCCTGTAACGGGCGGTAAGTAAACGAATGCTGGAAATGAGCCCAAGAATAAATGGGCCTGAGAAGGCCGAAAGATAACATGGGCTGGAAACGGCCCAACGGTATAATGGGTTGTTAATGGGTATAAATTGATACAGTGTTCATCACGGGCCAGTTTTACCACGGGCCGTTAATGGGCCGAGGGTTACTAAGGGCCTTAGATGGGCCAAAAGACATCATGGGCCATACATGGGCCGAAAGTTAAAACGGGCTGGAATTATATCGGACGGCCCAGATGACGCTACTGGGCCTAATTTGGATAGGCCGTAAACGGGCCCTGGGTTAGCGGGCTGTAAATGGGCTATATTCGAATAGGCCGTTAACAGGCTTGCCATGGGCTGGCCCGCCACCTTTTGACCAAGTCAAATGGGCCGGCCTTTTCACAAGAATGGGCCTCTATTGGGCCGTGCCACGTGTCGACGTATCATAGGCGCTTTGGGTCCAATGAGTGGATGCCATCTGTCCCAACGGTGAGCCGACACGTGTTTCCTCCAGCCAATGATGATTTTACACATGGAAAATCCCCATTGGTCGGGGCTGTTAACGGGTTATCGGATCCAAAACCGGACTCGATAGCTTAACGGCGTTCCGTCACGGTGGATGCCACGTGACGGTCACCCTTGACGGAAGCACTTCTGTGACGCGCAATTTATCGTCATGGAAGTGGACACTTCCGTGATGATAATTTTGGTAATGTCATGGAACACTTCTATGATAGCACAAGTATGACTATCTTGATTCTGTCATAAAATTGTCATGGATGTACATGCATGACAAAAAACACAACCTACTGTGACAAACACGTATCATCACGGAAGTGTATTTTTTTGTAGTGCATGCCTCATCCTTACCATTTATGCATCTACCTATAAAGAGAGCAAAATAATGTATAGTAGGAAAATGAATGCTCCCTATCGTAGCTTGTGTTATCTCTCTAGATTCTCCCACAGTGATACTAGCAAGAAAATCCTTAAACTCAGATTTGCGAGGTTCACTCGCACTACTCCACTGCGGAAGTTTTCAAGCAGTATTAAAATCCTGTAAGTCCATAGTGTAAGATTTACCATAGATATCAAATAGGGCAGTGTGAGAATTTCGTGAAGATGAAAATTTGAACCTTCTCACAAAGGAATTAGTTAGGTGATAATACTGAGGGCACTTATTGTCGGTGTACAAAAGTAGGGGCACTCCTTTGTACCCCTTTACTTGTGCACGGGCTGTCGGAGCCACACGCCATGGCCACTCTTAGCAGGACAAGGGAGGGAAACCGGAGAGAAGCAAAGGCACAAGACAATCAGAGGCAATGCCAAGACTAGAAGCACAAGACATCAAAGGGGCAAGGTGGACTCCCCCGGCAAGGCCCTTGCCGGGGCGGCCTCCGCGGCCCCCGCAACTTGCCCAAACACCAACAGAGCGAGCCACCCTTGAGCCCACGGGTTCCGACCCAACCAACTATGTTGGTACCAAGGCTTGAGAGGCACCTCCATGGTGGCATGCAGATCGTTGTCAAGACCATAGTCATGTGAGATTAGATGAGGACCAGAAGACGGCGACCCTCGGTGGGATCCCAGCCGAGGGAACCCACAAGACCCCCGACAAGCGCCTTGCCGGGGATGACTGCAACGCCATGACAAGACCCTGGGCAAGGCCCTTGCCGAGGACATCAGTAGGGCCACAGCCAGGCCCGCGTCGACCAAGACGCCGCCGCCGTTCGCATGCCCAACCAGCTGGACAGGCACCTGTGTGGCAACATGCAGCTTCCAGTCCAAATCAGCAAGCTCCTACATGGTGGCATGCAGATTTTCGTGAAGACCCTACCACCGCGCCACCTCAGCTGCCTGCCTGCCTACATGGCACCGCACACATCGCTGGCCAGGGCGCGTGTTGGAGCGAGGAGGAGCGGCGATGGACAGGACGGGCCTCACTCCCATCCCCGATAAAGCTAAGGGACACCTAAGCGATGCATTAAATGCGCCTTGTCCTGTAACACGGGCGATAAGCTCGCAGTACTGTAGGCCTTTCCACCTCCTGTGTGCCACTGTGGTAGCCCCTTTCGACTATAAAAGGAGGCCCATGGCGTACTAGAGAGGGATTCAGCTCTTTTGAACTACTCAGCCACCGTAGCTAGTTCGAGAGCTCAAGAACACTCAATACATCCACCAAAGGGGGACTAGGGTATTACACAACCTCGCGGCCCGAACCAGGGTAAATGATCAGTGTGCTTCCTGTTAGACCTGCTCTTCTCACAACCCCGCGCCCCGCCAACCGTAGTAGGGATTCTTGTGATCCCATAGGTTTTATTTCCCACCGACATCTTTGGCGCACCAGGTAGGGGGGCAATTGGGAGAATCTGGTCTAGTAGTTAGCCTAACAGTTCTTCATCGCCATGGCTCCCAAGAAGAAGATGATCACGGCGATTGGCTCGTCGGGAGCCGAGCGACCCGTGCCGGTGCGGACGAGCAGCGGGCCGGTCGCGGACAGAACCCAAGCCGCGGCCTGCGAGCACCAGCACCGCTCTGGCAGTCAGAGCCTAGCGAGCGGCGTTGTTCGTGCACCAGACGACGGGCCGCGCATTGCCAAATCCAAAGACGGGGCTGGGCCCCCCGTAGGCGGCGCGGGGCCCTCCAGGAGTGTCGCTGTACCACCCACGGGCGGCGCAGCGACCTCCAAGACGCCTACACCGGCGCCCACAACGCGCTCTTCCCAGGGTGCACGCGACGAGCAGCACCACCACACTGGAGACCCCCGACCGCCACCATGGAAAGAGTCATGTACATCATCTGCGAGACAAAGGAGCCCAGCATGCCCGCCGAAGTGCTGGCAAAAATGGCACGCAGCCGCTGGGAAGTGATAGAGCTCCTTTTAACGTGATTAGAAGTCGAAGCGCGCCACGGTCCACGCAGCTGTCGCCGCCACCCACGCCAGCAGAAGCTTTGGCATGCGCACAGCTGCACCTCGACTTCCCTCCTGCTGCGGGGAAGCTAGACGATTGGAGAGCCACCATCCGAAGCCTCGTCGCTGTCGCCAATAAAGATGATCCGCGACCAGCGGGGCCCTCAGGCCGGCGCCCCGTTGAACCACCACATGCCAGCGGTGGAGGGGCCGGGGGTGAAGCGGCCACGGTGCACTCTCCTCCTCCACGCCAGCCACCGCGGGTGTCGGTCCGTCGTGATGAGGCTTGTGATAATATTTCCATAGCGTCGTCCGACCCACGGACCCACTGCGACCAACACCAAGTTCTTCGAGCGAGCCCATGCAGATGCTCGAACCACTATCAAGTGCCGGCGCGATACATGCCACCAGTCGGACAAACGGACGGGACTCGCTATGGACCACCCAGCACCGGGGGTCTCCAGCGACCTACCTTACGAGGTGAGTTTCCCGGCCTTTACCCGTGAGCTGCGGTAGTTCCAGTGGCCGTCCCACCGCACGTTCAAGCCCGACGTCGGCGAGAAGTACAACGGCAAGACCCATCCGTCAGAGTTCCTCAGGATCTACACCATCGCGATGCAGGCTGCCGGAGCTCGCGACGACAAGGTGCTTGCCAATTACTTCCCGTTGGCACTAAAGCCCAACGTCATGTCTTGGTTGATGCACTTGCCGGTGGATTCCACTTCTTCTTGGTCGGATCTGTGCCATGAGTTCGTTGGTGCCTTCACCGGGGGCAACCAAGCTCATGGCTGTGCGATGATTTGCATATCATTCCCCAGAAGGAAGGGGAAACCCTGCGCAAGTACATCCAGAGGTTCAGCCGGTTGCAGTAAAACATCCCCGATGTTCATCCCGCCGCCGTGATCAGCGCGTTCCATTAGAACGTGCGCAACCGCAAGATGCGCGAAGAGCTGGCGATGAACAAGGTCAAGGATGTGGCCGAACTTTATGTCTTGGCCGACAGATGCGCCCGGGCCGAAGAGGGAAGGAAGTACCCCGGCGAAGATGCCGGTGCGGAAACCGACTCTACTGATGAAGACACCGCCGTCCCGACGAAGAAGTGTCAGCGTCGCAACAGGAAACGCAAGGGCAAGACCGTGCTTGTCGTCGAGGGATCCGACAGCATCGGCGCCGCCAAGAAGGCCAAGGCAGACGACCCCGACAAGGAGATTGCCAGGTGCACCGTCTGCCGGGCCTTGGCGGCTGCCGACAAGCCAGGAGGCTCCGACAAGCAGTATTGCAAGATCCATCGCACCAAGGGCCACGACCTCCAGAACTGCCAACAAGTCGAGCTGCTTGCTGAGAAGCAAAAGGCCGAGTATGAAAGGCGGGACAAGGAGAAGGGCCAGGATGGTGCCAAGGGACCCGGCAACAAGCATGGTGGCCAAGGAGGTCGCCGCGGCAAGGATAACCAACAAGAGAGGCCCACTCGGGGCCGTGACAAGAAGCAAGAAGATGATGATCATGTCGAGGACAACGAGTCCGGCGAGCAAGAGTTCCAGAAGGCTACAGAGGCCATGTGCGTAAACGATGGCGCCTTGCTGCATACTTCTCACCGCCAGCTCAAACAGTGGGTGCGTGAGATTACAGCAGCGGAGCCCTCGTTCAACGCTCAGAAACCGCTAAAGTGGTCCAGCATGCCCCTCATCTTTGACATCAAGGACCACCCTGACCGCACAACTGTGGTCGGGTGCTTGCCGTTGTTGGTCTCACCAATGATACGCAACCTCAAGGTGAACAAGATGCTGGTTGATGGCGGGGCCGGTCTGAACTTGATCTTGCCCGTTGTGATCAAGGGGCTGCAAATTCCTGATGAAGACCTCAAGGAAACGGGCACGTTTCAAGGGGTCAACCCGGGAAGGAGCCAGCCGAAGGGAAAGCTCACATTGCCTGTGATGTTTGGAGGCGAGTTGAACTACAGGATGGAGAGGATTGTCTTTGATGTAGCCGAGATCCCCTTGCGCTACAACGGGATCCTCGGCCGCCCGACACTAGCCAAGTTCATGGCGGCGTCGCATTACGCCTACAACACGCTGAAGATGCCTGGGCCGATGAACATCATCACCGTCCCCTCCGACAAGAAGGACGTGCTGATCTGCGCCAACCTACTCTACCGGGAAGCGGTTGCAGCAGCTGCCGCCAAGGCACTTGCTCCTGCCGTTGAAGCCCAGGGAGGGAAGAGGAAGACCGGCAAGACCTCTTGCACCCACTCCGTAAAGCGCACCTCTTCGGAGTGTTGTGCTACCGTCGAGGACATGCCAGAGAGCTCCACCGGCAAGAAATCCAGAGCTGCGCCACCAGAGACCAAGAGGGTGTCCGTCAGGGAGGATGGCACGGGAGGGGCTTTCACCATAAGCTCCACCCTCGACAGCAAATAGGAAGGCGCGCCCATCACTTTCCTGTGGGCGAATATCGATGTGTTTGTGTGGCAAGCATCTGACATCCCCGACGTTCCCAGGCAAGTGATTGAGCACCATCTTGCTGTCTGTCCCCATGCACGACCTGTCAAGAAGAATGTCAGGAAGCAAGTTCTGGAATGGCAGGAGTTCATCACAGAGGAGATCAGGAAGTTGGAAGCAGCAGGCTTGGTGAGGGGAGTGCTCTATCCAACATGGTTGGCCAATCCGGTGGTGGTACGCAAGGCAAACGGGAAGTGGAGGCCATGTATTGATTACACAGATATCAATAAGGCTTGCCCTAAGGACCCCTTCCCATTGCCGCGCATCGACCAGATTATTGACTCCATGGCTGGGTGTGATCTGTTATCATTCCTCGACGCCTACTCAGGCTACCACCAGATCTTCATGGCAAGAGAAGATGAAGAGAATACATCATTCATCACCCCATGTGGTACGTACTGCTTTTTACGGATGCCTTTCGGGTTGAAGAGCGCTGGCTCAACATTTGCAAGGGCAGTCCAAATTGGTTTTGAACCCCAGCTACATAGAAATATGGAAGCCTATATGGATGACATAGTGGTCAAAACCAAGGACAGGGCAACTCTTGTACAAGACTTAGAAGAGACGTTTGCCAACCTGCGCAAGATCAACCTCAAGCTGAACCCTGAGAAGTGTGTCTTCGGCATTCCGTCCGGCAAGCTTCTCGGGTTCTTTGTGTCGCAGTGTGGGATCGAGGAAAACCTAGACAAGATCAAGGCTATCAAGCAGACTGAGGCACCCAAGCGGATCAAGGATGTGCGTCGGCTCACTGGCTGCATTGCCGCCATGAGCCGATTCAACTCCAAGTCTGCCGAGCACGCCCTTCCCTTTTTCAAGATCCTGAAGAAGGCGGGCCCAATGGAGTGGACCCCAGAGACCGAAGCGGCGTTGCAAGACCTAAATAGATACATTTCCTCTACACCGATACTAGTTGCGCCTAAACCACAAGAGCCGTTGCTGCTGTATCTGGCGGTGACGAATCAAGTGGTCAGTGCCCCGCTAGTGGTGCAGAGGGAGGTTGAGGAAGAGGCAGAGGCAGCGGCAAGACTGGCAGACGACAAGTCATAGACTCCCCCGGCAGTGCCTGGTGCCGGCAAGGCAAGGCTCCCTACAGAGTCCGACACCATCGGGACAAAGCCCACACAGTCAAGTGAGGTGGTGCAGAAGAAGAAGATGATGCAGCACCCGGTTTAGTTTGTCAGCTCCCTCTTGAAGGGGGCTAGGTCAAGGTACTCAGGTGTGCAGAAATTGCTCTTCGGCGTCCTTATGGCCTCGAGGAAGTTGCGTCATCACTGTCGTCACCCGCCTCCCGTTGCAACGGATACTGCACAACCCAGACGCAACCGGAAGGATTGTGGAGGGGCTTTGGAATTGTCAAGCTTTGGGTTGAAGTTTGAAAGTACTTCAACAATCCAGAGCAGAGTCCTGGCGGAGTTCACTGCAGAATGGACCTCAACGCCTGATGAAGAGATCCAGGAGACCACTCTCCCCGGCAAGGAAACAACTCGTGACTGGATTATGTACATTGACGGGGCTTTCTTGCTGCAAGGCGCCGGTGCTGGTGTGCTGCTCGTTGCTACCTCTTGAGCACTGCATTGGATTTCCTTGAAGAGGAAAGGATGATCCAGCAAAGTAGCGCAAGTATTTCCCTCATTTTTGAGAACCAAGGTATCAATCCAGTAGGAGGCTACGCACGAGTCCCTCGTACCTGCACAAAACAAATAACTCATCGCAACCAACGCGATAAGGGGTTGTGAATCCCTTCACGGTCACTTACGAGAGTGAGATCTGATAGATATGATAGGATAATATTTTTGGTATTTTTGTGATAAAGATGCAAAGTAAAATAAAAGCAAAGTAAAAGCAAAGGAAATAAATAAAGTGTTAGAAGATTAATATGATGAAGATAGACCCGGGGGCCATAGGTTTCACTAGTGGCTTCTCTCAAGAGCATAAGTATTTTACGGTGGGTGAACGAATTACTATTGAGCAATTGACAGAATTGAGCATAGTTATGAGAATATCTAGGTATGATCATGTATATAGGCATCACGTCCAAGACAAGTAGACCGACTCCTGCTTGCATCTACTACTATTACTCCATTCATCGACCGCTATCCAGCATGCATCTAGAGTATTAAGTTCAAGAAAACAGAGTAACGCCTTAAGCAAAATGACATGATGTAGAGGGATAAATTCATGCGATATGATAAAACCCCATCTTGTTATCCTTGATGGCAACAATACAATATGTGCCTTGCTACCCGTACTGTCACTGGGAAAGGACACCGCAAGATTGAACCCAAAGCTAAGCACTTCTCCCAATGCAAGAAAAACCAATCTAGTAGGCCAAACCAAATTGATAATTTTAAGCGACTTGGAAAGATAACCAATCATACATAAAAGAATTCAGAGAAGATTCAAATATTGTTCATAGATAATCTTTATCATAAACCCACAATTCATCGATCTCAACAAACACACCGCAAAAACAATATTACGTCGAATACATCTCCACAAGAGAGGGGGTGAACTTTGTATTGAGATCCAAAAAGAGAGAAGAAGCCATCTAGCTAATAACTATGGGCCCGAAGGGTCTGAGGTAAACTACTCACACTTCATCAAAGGGGCTATGGTGTTGATGTAGAAGCCCTCCATGGTGGATGCCCCCTCTGGCAGAGCTCCGGAATAGGCCCCAAGATGGGATCTCGTGGGTACAGAAGGTTGCGGCGGTGGAATTAGGTTTTTGGCTCCTGTTCTGATTGTTTGGGGGTACGTAGGTATATATAGGAGCAAGAAGTACGTCCGTGGAGCAACAAATGGCCCACGAGGGTGGAGGGCGCGCCCTGGAGGGGTGGGGGCGCCCCCTACCTCGTGGCTTCCCTGTTGGTTGCTTGACATAGGGTCCAAGTCTCCTGGATCATGTTCGGTGAGAAAATCACATTCCCGAAGGTTTCATTCCGTTTGGACCCCGTTTGATATTCCTTTTCTTCAAAACTCTGGAATAGGCAAAAAAACAACAATTCTGGGCTAGGCCTCCGGTTAATAGGTTAGTCCCAAAAATAATATAAAAGTGGATAATAAAGGCCAATAATGTCCAAAACAGTAGATAATATAGCATGGAGCAATAAAAAATTATAGATACGTTGGAGATGTATCAGGCATCCCCAAGCTTAATTCCTGCTCGTCCTCGAGTAGGTAAATGATAAAAACAGAATTTTTGATGCGGAGTGCTACTTGGCATAATTTCAATGTAAATCTTCTTAACTGTGGTATGAATATTCAGATCCGAAAGATTCAAGATAAAAATTCATATTGACATAAAAATAATAATACTTCAAGCATACTAACTAAGCAATTATGTCCTCTCAAAATAACATGGCCAAAGAAAGTTCATCCCTACAAAATCATATAGTTTGGTCATGCTCCATTTTCGTCACACAAGAATGCTCTCATCATGCACAACCCCGATGACAAGCCAAGCAATTGTTTCATAATTTAGTAATCTCAAACTTATAAACGTTCACGCAATATATGAGCGCGAGCCATGGACATGGCACTATGGGTGGAATAGAATATGATGATGGGGGTTATGTGGAGAAGACAAAAAGGGGAAAGTCTCACATCAACGAGGCTAATCAATGGGCTATGGAGATGCCCATCGATTATTGTTAATGCAATGAATAGGGATTGCCATGCAACGGATGCATTAGAGATATAAATTTATGAAAACTCAACAAAAGAAACTAAGTTGGTGTGCATCCAACTTGCTTGCTCACCAAGACCTAGGGCACTTGAGGAGGCCCATTGTTGGAATATACAAGCCAAGTTCTATAATGAAAAATTCCCACTAGTATATGAAAGTGACAAAACAAGAGACTCTCTATCATGAAGATTACAGTGCTACTCTGAAGCACAAGTGTGGCAAAGGATAGTAGCATTGTCCCTTCTCTCTTTTTCTCTCATTTTTTTGGGCCTTCTCTTTTTTTTATGGCCTTTCCTTCTCTTTTTTTATTCCTCACTTGGGACAATTGTCGGTGTACTAGAGTAGGGGTACCCTAGTATCCCGAACTTGTGCACGGGCAGTTGCAGCCCTCCGCGGCAAGGCTTACCGGGTGACCGCCAAGGTCCTCCGTGGTTCCTTTGGAGCCATTTAAGAACAAAGTATTCAAGCCAGGGAGACAAGACCCCGGCAAGAGGAGCTTGCCGGGAAGGCCACCCAAGGCACATACAAAACAAGGCCCCGACAAGAGGAGCTTTCCGGGAAGACCCGGTGAGCGACAAGCTTCCGGGCGCGACAAGATAACAACCGCGGCAAGGCGCTTGCCGCGGCAGACCACCTCTCTGTACCTACGCTCCAGCGCATCCACTAACGTGTCGCCCTGGGGCCTTTCCAGGCGCGCGTGGAAGAGGCTGTGCAGCCAGCGGTGCGAGGTGGCAAGCGGCGCTGACAAGTTTGCCATCGTGGCGGACGGTGGCGCCCCTGACGGTCCCTGTTTGCACTGTTAGGGCGACTAGACGGGCTATTAATGCCTTTGTCCCCTGCCGTCAGGGTTAGGTATGTTACTTGTACCTTTGTACAAGTAGGTGTACCAACCACTAGTTTTACATTTGTACCCCGCTCACGTTGCCACCGTCGGAGCCCTTTGAGCATATAAAAGGAGGCCCATGCGCAACGTAGAAAGGGTTGGTTGGTCGATCGATTCCCTCGAGGCTCAGTCTCGTTAGCAGCTAAATGCATCTTGTAGCTCTCGGCGCTCTGAGCAAGAACGCAATACACCTAGACATGCAGCAGTAGGAGTATTATCTCTCGGAGAGCTCGAAGCTGGGTAAAACCTCTCGCGTTAACCGCCTCGATCTGCTTTTCGTGCGACCTCCGCTCCCCGCCGAATCGAAAGGGGCTCGGTCCGCCGGCCCCATAGGTGTTTGTGGGCCAGATCAGCCTGCCCCGACATCTTTGGCACGCCAGGTAGGGGGCATCGAGGTTGTGTGAACCTGATCCGGCGTCCACGCGAGCTAGATCTTCATCATCTTCGTCAACATGCCACCGAAGAAGAAGGCTTCGGCGGCAGAAGCCCCGTCCGCGTCGAACCCACCACCACCGGAGCAAATAGGTGGTGGGGTAGACGCCGGCGGAAGAATGGACGGCGACGGGGGAGCTCACGGTGCTGCCAAGTCCAAGGACAAGGCTGCGCAGACCTCGGCGTCCGTACATGCACCGCGCCCGTCTCAGGAGGCGCGGGACCGACAGCGTCATGGCATTCACAATGCCATACGCTCGTTGGACCGGGATCGAGCTGGAGGATCTCGGGATGCTCAAGACCAGCATGCACGCCAACATGCCGGGTAGCGAAGGCATTTGCCGCCGGACGGGATACTTCTCCTTCTAACATAGTTAGAAGTCCGAGCATATCCCGCTCCTCGCGCCGTTCGCCACGATGAGTGGAGGGCCACCATACAAAGTCTCATCGGCTTCGCCAACGGCGACGCTCCGCGGCAACCGAGTGCATCGCTGCCGCGGCAGGACTGCCAAACACGAGCCGGTGGCGACGAGACCGGTGGGGGTGCAACCACCATGCACTCTCCGCCCTGAAGGCCAAGATCGCCGACTCGCCGGATCCACCTCGACAGCGACTCCACTGCGTCATCAGATCCGCGAGCTCATCGCGATCAGCGCCAAGTTCTTCACGAACGACAGCAAGAGGACGCCGAACTGCGCATCGAGCGCCGAAGAGAAGCGGCGTCAATCCGACAAGCGCTGCTGGGCCCTCTGTCGACATGCACGCGCCAGAGGAACCAGCGACTTATGTCGTGACGCTGTAGGTTGCCCTGCGTTCACTCGTGAGCTGCGGCAAGTCGATGTGGCAAGCAAGAAAAACTTCAAGCCAGACGTCTCGGAGAAGTACGACGGCAAGACGCATCCGTCGAAGTTCCTCGGCATCTACACCATCGCGGTGCAAGCTGCTGGGGGCGAGACGACAAGATCCTGCCAACTACTTCCGCTGGTGCTCAAGCCCAATGTCGATCTGGCTCATGCACTTGCCGGACAACTCCATATCTTCTTGGGCAGATTTATGCCATCAGTTTGTCGGCGCCTTTACAGCGACCACAAGCCCCATGGCCAAGAAAGCGACCTTCATCTGCTCGCCCAGAAGGAAGGAGAGCCCCTGCGCAAATATATTCAAAGATTCAGCCGTGTACAGCACAACATCCCAGACGTCCACCCTGCCGCGGTGATCAGCGCGTTCCATCAGAACGTGCGAAACCGCAGAATGCGGGAGGAGATGGCAATGTGCAAGATCAGAGATGTCAGTGAGCTATATGCCCTGGCCGACAAGTGTGCACGTGCTGAGGAAGGGAGGAGACTCCCCGGAGAGAATACCGAAGCAGGAGGATCTGACAGTGAAGAGACCGCCCTTGCAAAGAAGAGCCGGCGGCGGGGCAACAGGAAAAAGAAAGGCAGAGATGTGCTAGTTGTTGAGCAGTCCGGCAACGGAGGTGGCGACAAAAAAGCCAAGGCAGGTAGCTCCGGCAAGGAGGTTGCCGCTGGCACCAACTGCCAGTCTGTGGCGGCCGCCGACAAGCAGGACGGCTCCGGCAAGCAGTACTGCAAGATCCACCGCACCAAGGGCCATAACCTCCAGAGCCGCAAGAAGGTGGAGTAGCTTGTCGAGCAGCAGAAGGCTGAATACGAACGACGCGACAAGGAGAAGGCCCAGGAGGGTGCAGGAGGACCCAGCAAGAAACGTCCCGGCCGGGAAGGGCGCCGCAGCAAGGCCAAGCAGCGGCAAGGAGACAGACCTCCCCGTGGCCGCGACAAGGATGAAGACGAAGACGACGATGAAGACATGGATGATGACGAGACCGATGAGCGGGAGTTCCGTAAAGCCACAGAGGTCCTGCGGCGTTGACGGCGGTGCTTCTCGCATACCTCCCACCGCCAGCTCAAACAGTGGATGCGGGAGGTCAATGCAATGAACCATCCATCGAGTCACGCAAACCTCTGAAATGGTCCAAAGACGCCTATCATCTTTGACATTGAGGACCACCACGATCGCAGAAGCTGCGGTCGGGTGCTTGCCGATGTTGGTTTCACCAACTATCCGCAACCTCAAGGTCACCAAGATGCTAGTTGACGGCGGGGCCGGCTTGAATCTGATCTCCTCCGCGGTACTCCAAAAACTCCAGATCCCTGATGGCGAGCTCGAAGAGACCGGCACTTTTCAGGGAATTAATCCGGGAAGGAGCAAGCCGAAGGGAAAGATCATGTTGCCGGTAACATTTGGCAGCGAGTTGAACTTCAGGACTGAGAAGGTCACCTTTGATGTTGCTGACTTTCCATTGCCTTACAATGGAATACTTGGCAAATCAAAGACTCGCCAAATTCATGGCGTCCTCTCACTATGCCTACAACCTCCACGAAGATGCCGGGCCCGATAAGTGTCATCTTCCCCCTGGCGACAATAAGGATGCCCTTATCTGCGCCAACAAGATCTACCGGGAAGCAGCAGCCGCGACAGATTGCAAGCCACTTGCCGCTGAAGCTCCCGGAGGGAAGAAGAAGACCAAGTCCGGCAAGAGCTCTGATGCCCACTCCGGCAAGTGCACCTCTTCGGAGTGTTGCGCTACCGTCGAGGACGCACCATCGAGCTCCACCGGCAAGTATAAGAAGACGATGGCAGCTCCACCAGAGACCAAGAAGGTGTCCGCCAAGGAGGACGGCACTGGTGGTACCTTCACCATCAGTGCCTCTCTCGACCCTAAATAGGAAGAAGCGCTCGTTGCTTTCTTGCGGGCGAACGTCGACGTGTTTGCATGGCAGCCGTCTGACATCCCCGGTGTTCCCAGGAAAGTAATTGACAACCACGTAGGATGGAGCACCATCTTGCCGTTTGTCCTCATGCGCGGCCCGTCAAGCAGAAAGTCAGGAAGCAAGCAGTGGAGCGTCAAGAGTTCATCGCGGAAGAAATCAAGAAACTGGAAGCAGCAGGCCTTGTCGAGGAGTGCTCCATCCTACGTGGTTGGCCAATCCTGTAGTTATCGCATAAGGCTAACGAGAAATGGAGGCTTTGTATCAACTTCACCGATGTCAATAAAGCTTGTCCCAAAGATCCATTTCCTTGCCGCGCATCGACGATTGTTGACTCCACGGCGGATGTGATTTGCTTTCATTTCTGGATGCATATTCAGGATATAATCAGATCTTCATGGCAGAAGAGGATGAGGAGAAGACCGCATTCATCACCCCATGTGGCACCTACTGTTTTGTACGGATGCCCTTCGGGTTAAAGAATGCTGGTTCAACGTTTGCAAGAGTAGTTCATGATGCTTTTGAGCCGCAAATGCACAGAAATGTGGAAGCCTACATGGATGACATAGTGGTCAAAAGCAAGGACAAGGCGACCCTAGTTCAAGATTTAGATGAAACTTTTACAAATCTGCGCAAGATCAACCTCAAGCTCAACCCCGAGAAGTGCGCGTTTGGAGTCCCTTCCGGCAAGCTTCTCGGGTTCTTCGTGTCTCAGCGGGGAATTGAAGCCAATCCCGACAAGATCAAGGCCATTGAGCAGATTGAAGCACCAAAGCGCCAAGGATGTACGAAGACTTGCGGTTGCATAGCTGCTCTCGGCAGGTTTATCTCTAGATCTGCTGGCGAGCGCTACTGCCATTTTTCAAAATTTTGAAAAAGGCAGGTCCGATGCAATGGACTCCGGAAGCGGAGGCTGCGCTGCAGGACCTGAAGAGATATCTGTCCTCCACTCCAACACTTGTCGCACCTAGGCCACAAGAGAAGTTGCTGCTATATATAGCGGCAACCAATCAAGTGGTTAGTGCTGCGTTAGTAGCGGAGAGGGAGGCGGATGATGAGCTAGCAACCACGGCGAGACACATCCAGCGACAAGCGGGGGCTTCACGGCAAGCTCTGGTCCCGACAAGGACGAATCTGGCAGACGCATGACAAGATGCGAGAAAAGGATGGTGCAGCACCCAGTTTACTTTGCCGCCCCTTCTGCAGGGGGCTAGGTCAAGGTACTCACGGTGTCTGAGAAATTGCTTCGGCCTCCTCATGGCCTCGAGAAAGCTGCGCCATTACTTTCGTGCACATGAGATCACAGATTGTCACTCGCTTTCGGCTGAAGAGGATACTGCAAAATCCAGAGGCAACAGGCAGGATTGTCGAGTGGGCGCTGGAACTGTCAAGCTTTGGCCTCAAGTTTGAGAGCACTTCAACTATCCAAAGCAGGGCATTGGCGGAGTTCATAGCAGAATGGACACCAACGCCAGATGAAGAAATTCCAGAAACGAGCATCCCCGTCAAGGAAACAAGCAAAGAGTGGCCGATGTACTTTGATGGTGCCTTCTCGCTGCAAGGCGCCGGTGCCAGCGTGCTACTTGTCGCACCCACCGGAGAGCACCTCAAGTACGTAGTCCAGATGCACTTTCCCAAGGAGCAAGCAACAAACGATACTGCAGAGTATGAAGGTTTGCTTGCCGGTCTCAGGATCGCAGTGGACCTTGGGATCAAGAAGCTCATTGTCAGGGGTGACTCACAACTTGTTATCCGCCAAGTGAACAAGAATTATCAGAGTCCGTTGATGGAAGCTTATGTTGACGAAGTGAGGAAGCTGGAAGAGCACTTTGATGGCTGCAAATGGAATATATTCCGAGAGCTCAGAATGACATTGCTGATGGCCTGTCAAAGTGCGCCGCACTTAAGTTACCTGTGGAACCAGGGAATTTTGTGCTCAAGCTGACTCAACCGTCTGTAACACCACCAACTGGACAGAGCAAGAAGAGAAGGTTGATCTCTGGTGACTAGTTTCCAGCAGAGCTTCCCGAAGCCGCCGCCAAAAAGGTCCCCAAGATCGACACCAACAGTGCTGAGGGGCAGTCTGCTCCGACAAGCCCCAGGGTTTGTTCGTTGAAGCAGACGCCCGACAAGTTTTGCTCCAGCAAGCTTGCCGGGAACGTCAAGCTCCGGTGAGCCGCAGGTTCTTGCCGTGGAAGCTGATGTTCCGCAGCAGCAGATGTGCCTTTAGTCCTTGTTGTCGAGCCGCAAGCTCCAAGATGGGCGCAGCAGATTGTCCATTTCCTTGAAGACGGAGAACTTCCCAAGAGCAAGAAGAAGCGGAAAGAGTAGCCAGCGGTCAAGTATGTACCAGGTTTGTCGACAGACACTGCATGTAAGAAGACTCAACGGTGTGAAATTGAAGTGTATTCACCGGGAGGCCGGACAAAAGCTGTTGGCGAGATACATGGAGGCATATGTGGTCACCACATTGGCGCCAGAGCACTTGCCGCAAAGCGATCCGGCAAAAGGCTTCTTTGGCCGACAGCCCTCCGTGATGCAATCGCACAAGTAACCAAGTGTGAAGCGTGCAGTTCCATTCCAAACAGACACACCAGCTAGCTCAAGCTCTCCAGACGATCCCTTTATCCTGGCCATTTTGATGCAGGGGGCTCGACATCCTCGGCCCCTTCCCCCAAGCTGTCGGGGGCTTTGAGTACTTGTACGTTGCAATCGACAAGTTCACAAAGTGGCCGAAAGTGGAAGCAGTGAGGAAGGTGACAGCACAGTCAGCAGTCAAGTTCTTCAGGTCGATTGTTTGCCGTTTCGAAATCCCTAAGAGGATCATCACCGACAACGGCACACAGTTCACAAGCCGCACCTTCATGCAGTACGTCCAAGATCTTGGCGCCAAGGTCTGCTTCGCTTCTATTGCTCATCCGAAAAGCAACGGTCAAGCGGAGAGGGCAAATGCTGAAGTTCTGCGCGGGCTCAAGACCAGAACTTTCAACAGGCTGCACAAGTGCGGAAGAAACTGGATTGAGGAGCTGCCGGTGGTTCTTTGGTCGATCAGGACGATGCCAAATCGAGCCACCGGATGTACACCTTCGCTCTAGTCTATGGAGCAGAGGCAGTTCTCCCCACGGAACTCAGATACGGATCGCCTCGAGTGCTCGCTTATGATGAGCTTGAGCAAGAGCAGGCTGCGACAAGATGACGCGCTGCTCCTTGAGGAAGATCGTCTTCAGGCTCTTGTCACGAGCTGCTCGGTACCAGCAAGCTTTGCGCCGTACCATAGCCGCAAAGTCAATGCCGAAGTCTCGAGGAAGGCGACCTTGTTCTTGGCGCGTTCAGTCCGCCAAGAATTCCAACAAGTTGGCCTTGAAGTGGGAAGGCCCTTATCGGGTGAAACGAGTCACTAGGCCTGGCGCTGTCCGCTTTGAGACCGAAGATGGCATTCGGTGAGCAACTCCTGGAATATTGAGCATCTTCGTAAGTTTTACTCAGAAGCGCGGTTGCCGGAACCTGTTCCGGCAACCACCTTTTGTACAAGTCTTGTCGCTGATGCATGTAATCCTTTGTACAAAGCCGGGCGCAGACCCCATGCAGCAGTAAAACTAGCGTGCTTCGCACACCTTGTCAATTTCATGCTTTTTACTTCTATTTTTGCATGCGCTGTCTGACACTTTGTGCAGCACCTACCCCTGGTAAGTGATAATGAGCCACAAGGCTCCATATCTTTATTTTCTCTTCTTTCTCTTTCTCAAAGAAAGGAAGGTTCCCTCGCACACAAGTTTGCCGGGGGGGGGAGGAGAAGTTAATGGTGTGGACCAAGCGTCGCTCAAGGAAGTCTAACCTTACCGGGAAGCAAATGACAGAAAAGCTAAGTTGCCAAAGTTTGAGCAATCAGTTTTAAAAATTTTTAAGTTATTTTCCTTGAACGACCGAACTTCGTATGGAAAACCTGTGCGCAGAGGAACCAATTCGTAGCTAGTTGCGCCCTTACTTTGTTTCGAGTCCGCTCAACAACTTAAGTGAGCTGCGACTAGTTGCGACAAGGTTGCTTGTCGGAGCGGCACCGCCTTGACGAGGCTGTGACGTTCACTTTTCGGCTCGTGGCTCAGGTGCCCGCGCTGACAAGTCCCCTAAAAGCGTAAGGCAAAAACATACAAAGGAAGGAATCAAGTAAAGGTAATAGCATAGCAATTGATATCCAAAATAAAGTTGTATTACAATATAGCCTGTCGCAGCTCTAATGGATTGTTCCTATGACATGACTAGCAGCGGCAAGAGCGAGAGAAAACGGGCGGCCTAATCTACGTGACCACCCTCAACCCTCTTGATTCCGCTCACCCTGTCCACAATGGGTGCGACAAGGGTCTTGAGCGCCTCCACATCAGCATCCGTGGCCGAGGGACTTGAGGGCGTTGGTGAGGTTGAGGCCTGGGTTGCGGAAGGCCACCTTCATCAGCACCTTTTGAGGGCTCCTGCAGATCTGGGCGCGACTCCTCGGCCAGCTGTTTTGGGACCTCTTCCCGAGTCGGCTGGAGGCCCGTCACCACGCCCTTGAAGAATAAGCTAAGCTTGGCGCTGGGTTGGAGGTGCTCGTCGGAGGAGTATCCAAGATCCACCATCCCAGCTCCATCATTTCGGCTTGTGGATGGCGGCAGCAGTATCCACGAGACCTTGGTCCATGCTCCACACTCTCCCTCAAGGCACCACTGGCTGCAACAGATTCGCCAGCAGCTCCTCGTCGGCCCCGATCTTCTCCTTCAAGGCCACCTCCGCTCCTTGGCGCCTGGCCCAGTCTGAGTCTAAGTAGTTAGCTTCAACTCAAGTTATGCATTGGAGTCCCTGGCGGCGCTGAGCTCCTTGCTCCTCTCGGCGAGACGGCCCTGCAGCTCGCCAAGAGTGTAGGCGTCCTTCTCGCGCTCGTGCTTGAGTGCAGCCAGCTCCTCGCCGCTCTTCTTGAGGCTGGCCTCCAATTGCGCCACCTTCGTCTCCAGCTCCTTCTTGGCGGCCTCGGCGGCCGCGGTAGCGTCCTTTGCCTCCTTGAGAGCCCCGCCAAATGTTTCCTCGCGCATGGCGAGCTCCTCCTCGTGGTTGTCCAGGTTGACCTTCCGCTGCGCCCGGCTCGCCTTCTGTCTTGAGGCAGCGGCTTCTCGGCGGCAAGCTGTTCCTCCTCAGCTGCAGCCTTCTCGAGGATGAAGGCCTTGCGCTCCTCGGCGAGTTGCTCCCGCTCCTCCGCCAAGGACCGGAGAGATTCCTGGTTGCGGCCCCGGAGCTCCTCCGCGCGCTTCTCTATGTCTGCTCCCGCCTTCGCGACAAGCGCCTCCCGGGATGCCAGTTTGGCTTGTCGGGCGCGGTAGAAGCGGCGGCTTCGCCATAGCTGCTCCTCCTCGGGCTTCGCCGCTGCTTTGCTTGGCGCGTCAACTAGCGTCGGCCAATGGAGGCGCAGCAGCTCTTCATCGAAGGTTTCTCCTTTGGCGGCACCACGGAACTCGACTCCCATGGGAGCTTGATGAAAACGCCGTCGCCCGGCCTTCAAGTAAGCGCCGGCTGGGGCTCTTGAACTGGCAGCTGCGGCAGCAGCGGAGGGATCGGCGGTCGGTGTAAGCGCTGGCGCTCCTGCTGACCTCGGGGTCGTCGGTCACGATCGCGGACCCCTCGCCCGGCTTCTGCGGCGGCTTCCAGTGGCCTCTTCGCCGGCAGGCTCGTCAGCGTCGGCTTCTTCCTCCACGGTGGCGGCTTCGTCAGTATTGCCGCGCACGTCCTCCTCGCCGGCGACCTCGGTCTCCATTGGCTCTGTGGCAGACGGACGAAGAAAGTCAAGCAAATATTCAAAGACAAAATCAGAAAAAAAAACACAAGGGAAGTACTCAGGCAAGAAGGTTACCTGCGCCGGGGGCTGCGGTCATGGTCTCCGCCGCCAAGGGATCGCTGGTGCCGTCCCATGCCGGAGAGCTGCCCCTTGCCGGAGAACGCTCCCTTGCCGGAGAAGGCTCCCTTGCCGGGGAGCGCTCCCTTGCCGGGGAATCCACCCTTGGCGGCGTAGTCGAAGCGGAAGGAGGCTGCTCTGCTCCTACACAAGTCAACAATCAGATATCAGCAAAGGAAAAAGCACCCATGCACGCCGAACAGCAAGAAATAAACCATATACTTACGCTGGGGGCTGCGTTGGGGGCTGCTTTGAAGGAGAGTTGCCTCATCCGGCAAGGTTGTCTCGGACGCGCCTCCTGCCGTCGTGATAGGTTCGTCCTCGGCGACAATCACCGGGTCTTGGCTCTCTTCGACATCCTCTCGGCCAGCGTCACGAAAAGGAATGGATTGAGTAAAGCAGATCGAGATACAAGACAAGGCAACAAATCGAAGAATTACAAGTACAACAAGGAATCTTACTCTTCCTCTTCCTCGTCGGAGCTGAGCGCAGAGAGGTCGAATTCTGGCCGGCCTCCGGTACGACGAGGCGGAGGAGTGGGCTCCCTTGGACGCTTGGCGGGAGTGGGACCGGTGGCCTGCGAGGGCCCCGCCCCAGCTGCCGCAGCGGTGTGAGGTGCTCCCGCGGCAGTGCTTGCAGCGGTGGAAGCGCTGCCACAGCGCTGGCTGTTAGCCCGTCTGCCGCCCGCTGCCTCCGCCCCGAGAAGACGCCTTCTTGGTGGAGCCGGTGGCTCCGCTCATGACAAGCTGCTTGGAGGTGGAGAGGATGCGCCCTCGGCGGGCTCGCTCGACTTCGGCTTGAGGCTCGGCAAGCTCTTCCTCGCCGACGAACTCCTTTCGCTCGACAATGCTTGCCGCCTCGGCTGCCTCTGCCTCCTCCACAGTGAAGCCAAACTTCGCCATGGCGATGGCTACTGCCGCCTCTTCTAACACAGTGGCGTCGCGCTGCATCTCGTCAGTGGTGTCATGGTGAGGCCCCTCTGCTCATTGGGGCGGACCGGCATCTCCACTAGATTGTCAAAGAACTGCCGCACGACGTCATCTGCCGGCTCTTGCCAAGTGGGGACAATTCCATGGGAGTCACACAATGGCATCATTGCACGGATGCGGTCGAGCGACGAGTTGTTGCACAGCGGAACGACGCCCCTCGGCAGCCTAAACATCTCCGGATGATCAGGATCAGGCTTGAACAGCTCTAAGAGCATTGCGTCAAGCTCCAAGACTGTAAAGTTGAAGTTGAGGCCTGGGCGCAGCCTCATGATGTCTGCGGCGTTCTGAAATTCCCAGGCAGGTCTCCTTCTCTCCTGCAAGGGGGCGATGCGGCGGCGAAGAAAGTCCGCGCCAACAAGGTTCTGCCAGCGAAGTCCGCAAGTCTGAGGCGGAGGATTCGTAATAGCTGCGATCTTCAACCTAGCATCCTCCGGGGCCAGATTGCTCCAATCATTGCCGCGTACTACTGGGGTTTGGCGCTGGGCGGTAAAAGGCTGCGGGTTCTCCTCAACAATCCAGCACCAATCTGCCCTCCACTCCTCCCATTTGCTACGGAGCTCCTCCTCCAGATAGGCCTCCTTCTTGCCGACCCTGGAGACCCAAGCAATTCCTCCGGCAAGGGGCTCTCCTCTCTCGGCTCGGGGCAAAAAGAAGTGACGGAAAAGAGCAACATTTGGGTGGACTCCGACAAAGTTTTCGCAGAGATGTGCGAAAACTGCCATGGTCAGAACGTCGTTGGGGGTGAAATCAAGGAGGCGGAACCCGTAGGTGTTCATAATGTCGCAAAAGAACTCGGAGAAGGGCGGGCAGAGCCCGCAGTAGAAGAAGAGCGCGAAGAAGGGATACCCTGTCGGGGCCAGTTCTGCAGCAGCGGCGGGGAGTACCTTCATGCGCGGATGCGCCCGCGTCTCCGTCGACCAAAAGAGGTAGTAGTTCTCCCTCAGCTCCCTCGCGGCGAGCTGAGGGGGGAAGACGGCCCGCTCCTTCCCTTGATGCCGCAAAGCCGCAGCGCCTCGGCCAACTTCACGGTCTTCCCTTGTCGGCTTTCGGGCCCATGGCGGAGGCGGTGGAGGAGATCGACGGCGTTGAGTGTCTTTGGCGGCGATGAAGCGGAGCGCTGCTCTCTTTTCAGCCTTGAGAAGAAGGGGGCAGCAGCGGTGGTTTTTCGATGGGACAGCAACTGGCAAGGTAGGCGACGTACCCGTGTTTCCGCTGCTTATAAAGAGGGAGGGGGCGGACGTTCCGATTTCCCGAATAAAGAAACCCCCACGACCTCGCCCACGGTCTCTCACACGACGCCACGTTCGGTGCGTGCTGCCTGTGGGGGCGTGGGTCCGGGGTGAGTTATGGTGTGACCCGGGCCGCGTGTGCCTGTGCCCTGTTTTGGGCCTGGCCCAACAGCGCTCGGCACCGTGTGTGGCCCAGGCCCGGGGGCTCCTGTCGGTGTACTAGAGTTGGGGTACCCTAGTATCCCGAACTTGTGCACGGGCAGTTGCAGCCCTCCGCGGCAAGGCTTACCGGGTGACCGCCAAGGTCCTCCGTGGTTCCTTTGGAGCCATTCAAGAACAAAGTATTCAAGCCAGGGAGACAAGACCCCGGCAAGAGGAGCTTGCCGGGAAGGCCACCCAAGGCACATACAAAACAAGGCCCGGCAAGAGGAGCTTGCCGGGAAGACCTGGTGAGCGACAAGCTTCCGGGCGCGACAAGATAACAACCGCGGCAAGGCGCTTGCCGCGGCAGACCACCTCTCCGTACCTACGCTCCAGCGCATCCACTAATGTGTCGCCCTGGGGCCTTTCCAGGCGCGCGTGGCAAGAGGCTGTGCAGCCAGCGGTGCGAGGTGGCAAGCGGCGCTGACAAGTTTGCCATCGTGGCGGACGGTGGCGCCCCCTGACGGTCCCTGTTTGCACTGTTAGGGCGACAAGATGGGCATTTAATGCCTTTGTCCCCTGCCGTCAGGGTTAGGTATGTTACACTGTACACTATACAAGTAGGTGTACCAACCACTAGTTTTACATTTGTACCCCCGCCTACGTTGCCACCTGTCGGAGCCCCTTTGAGCATATAAAAGGAGGCCCATGCGCAACGTAGAAAAGGGTTGGTTGGTCGATCAGTTCCCTCCAGGCTCAGTCTCGTTAGCAGCTCGTCTGTACTGTAGCTCTCGAGCGCTCCTGAGCAAGAACGCAATACACCTAGACATGCAGCAGTAGGAGTATTATCTCTCCGGAGAGCTCCGAAGCTGGGTAAAACCTCTCGCATGCTTCGCCTCGATCTGCTCTTCGTGCGACCTCCGCTCCCCGCCGAACCGAAAGGGGCTCGGTCCGCCGGCCCCATAGGTGTTCGTGGGCCAGATCAGCCTGCCCCGACAACAATGCTCTAGAAAATGATGATCATCACACTTCTATTTATTTACAACTCAATGATTACAACTCGATACTAGAACAAGGTATGACTCTATATGAATGCCTCCGGCGGTGTACAGGGATATGCAATGAACCAAGAGTGACATGTATGAAAGAATTATGAACGGTGGCTTTGCCACAAATACTATGTCAACTACATGATCATGCTAAGCAATATGACAACGAATGATGTGTCATGATAAACGGAATGGTGGAAAGTTGCATGGCAATATATCTCGGAATGGTTATGGAAATGCCATAATAGGTATGTATGGTGGCATTTTTTAGGAAGATATAAGGAGGTTTATGTGTGAAAGAGCGTATCATATCACGGGGTTTGGATGCACCGGCGAAGTTCGCACCAACTCTCGAGGTGAGAAAGGGCAATGCACGGTACCGAAGAGGCTATCAATGATGGAAGGGTGAGAGTGCATATAATCCATGGACTCAATGTTAGTCATAAAGAACTCACATACTTATTGCAAAAAATCCACAAGTCATCAAACACCAAAGCACTATGTGCATGCTCCTAGGGGGATAGATTGGTAGGAAAAGACCATCGCTCGTCCCCGACCGCCACTCATAAGGAGGACAATCAAAGAACACCTCATGTTTCAAATTTGTTACATAAAGTTTACCATACGTGCATGCTACGAGACTTGCAAACTTCAACACAAGCATTTCTCAAATTCACAACTACTCAACTAGCACGTCTTTAATATTATTACCTCCATGTCTCAAAACAATCATCAAGCATCAAACTTATCTTAGTATTCAACACACTCATAAGAAAGTTTTTACTATTTTTGAATACCTGGCATATTAGGATTATTTAAAAAAATTACCATGCTATTTAAGACTCTCAAAATAATCTAAGTGAAGCATGAGAGATCAATAGTTTCTATAAAACAAATCCACCACCGTGCTCTAAAAGATATAAGTGAAGCACTAGAGATAAACTATATAACTCAAAGGATATAAGTGAAGCACAAAGAGTATTATAATAATTTCCAAATCATGTATGGCTCTCTCAAAAGGTGTGTACAGCAAGGATGATTGTGGCAAACTAAAAAGCAAAGACTCAAATCATACAAGACGCTCCAAGCAAAACACATATCATGTGGTGAATAAAAATATAGCTCCAAGTAAAGTTACTGATGGAAGTAGACGAAAGAGGGGATGCCTTCCGGGGCATCCCCAATTGACCTTTTGGTGTCCTCAGATTATCTTGGGGGTGCCATGGGCATCCCCAAGCTTAGGCTCTTGCCAATCCTTGTTCCATAATCCATCAAAATATTTCACCCAAAACATGAAAACTTCACAACACAAAACTCAACAGAAATCTCGTGAGCTCCGTTAGCGAAAGAAAAGAAAAGACCACTTCAAGGTACTGTAATGAACTCATTATTTATTTATATTGGTGTAAACCTACTTTATTCCAACTTCTCTATGGTTTATAAACTATTTTACTAGCCATAAATTCATCAAAATAAGAAAACAACACACGAAAAACAGAATCTGTCAAAAACAGAGCAGTCTGTAGTAATCTGTAACTAACGCAAACTTCTGGAACTCCAAAAAATCAGCCAAAATAGGAAGACCTAGGAAATTTGTTGATTGATCAGCATCAATTGGAATCACTATTTTATTACGTACTGGTGATTTTTAACAATTGTTTTCGTGAACAGAAAGTTTCTGGAAATTACAGCAAGATCAAATAACTATCATCCAAGAAGATCCTATAGGTTTAACTTGGCACAAACACTAATTAAAACATAAAAACACATCTAAACAGAGTCTAGATCAAAGATTTATTCCTAGACAGAAGCAAAAGCAAAAAAAAACTGAAAATAAAATTGGGTTGCCTCCCAACAAGTGCTATCGTTTAACGCCCCTAGCTAGGCATAAAAGCAAGGATATATCTAGGTATTGCCATCTTTGGTAGGCAATCCATAAGTGGCTCTCATAATAGATTCATATGGTAATTTTATTTTCTTCCTATGGAAGTGTTCCATGCCTTTCTTTAATGGAAATTGGAATCTAATATTCTCTTCCTTCATATCAATAATTCCACCAATCGTTCTAAGGAAAGGTCTACCAAGAATAATAGGACATGAAGGATTGCAATCTATATCAAGAACGATAAAATCTACGGGCACATAGTTCCTCTTTGCAACAATAAGAACATCATTAATTCTTCCCATAGGTTTCTTTATAGTGGAATCCGCAAGGTGCAAGTTTAGAGAGCAATCATCAAAATCACGGAAATCTTCAAGCAAAGCATCATCAACTTTAAGCAATTTCTCTTCAAGCAAAGCATTGAAATTCTTTTGCGAATTCATGAACTCTTTAACACTATTCTCAAATTCAGAAGGTATCTTATTAAAATTTCCATAAGGATTGTTGTAGGAATTTCCATAATTGTTAGAGGAATTACTAGGATAAGGCCTAGGATTAAAGTTCCCTCTATATGCGTTGTTACCAAAATTATTCCTACCAAAAAAATTCACATCCATAGATTCATTATTATTCTCAATCAAAGTAGACAAAGGCATATCATTAGGATCAGAAGAAACACTCTTAGTAGCAAATAATTTCATAAGTTCATCCATCTTTCCACTCGAAACAATAATTTCTTCTATCGCATGCACTTTTTTATTAGTAGATCTTTCAGTGTGCCATTGAGAATAATTAACCATAATATTATCTAGTAGTTTAGTAGCTTCTAAAGTGATTTCCATAAAAGTGCCTCCCGCGGCCGAATCTAAAAGATTTCTAGAAGCAAAATTCAATCCGGCATAATTTTTTTGTATAATCATCCACAAATTCAAACCATGAGTAGGGCAATTATGTATCATTAATTTCATCCTCTCCCAAGCTTGTGCAACATGTTCATGATCAAGTTGCTTAAAATTCATAATATCATTTCTAAGAGAGATGATCTTAGCGGGAGGAAAATACTTAGAGATAAAAGCATCTTTGCACTTGTTCCAAGAATCAATACTATTTTTAGGCAAAGACGAAAACCAAGCTTTAGCACGATCCCTAAGCGAAAAAGGAAATAGCTTCAATTTAACAATATCATTATCAACATCTTTCTTCTTTTGCATATCACACAAATCAACGAAGCTATTTAGATGAGTAGCGCCATCTTCACTAGGAAGGCCGACGAATTGATCTTTCATGACAAGATTCAACAAAGCAGTATTGATTTCACAAGATTCAGTATTGGTAAGAGGACAAATCGTAGTGCTAAGGAAATCATTATTGTTGGTATTCGTAAAGTCACATAATTTGGTATTATCTTGAGGCATCGTGACAAACAAGCAATTCAACACACGAGCAAACAAAAAGCAAGCGAAAAAGAGGCGAACAGAAAAGAGAGGGCGAAAAAACAGCAATGGTGAAGTGGGGGAGAGGAAAACGAGAGGCAAATGGCAAATAATGTAATGCGGGAGATAAGGGATTGTGATGGGTACTTGGTATGTTGACTTTTGCGTAGACCTCCCCGGCAACGGCGCCAGAAATCCTTCTTGCTACCTCTCGAGAACTGCGTTGGATTTCCTTGAAGAGGAAAGGATGATGCAACAAAGTAGCGTAAGTATTTCCCTCAGTTTTTGAGAACCAAGGTATCAATCCAGTAGGAAGCTATGCGCGAGTCCCTCGTACCTGCACAAAACAAATAACTCCTCGCAACCAACACGATAAGGGGTTGTCAATCCCTTCACGGTCACTTACGAGAGTGAGATCTAATAGATATGATAGAATAATATTTTTGGTATTTTTGTGATAAAGATGCAAAGTAAAATAAAAGC
Source organism: Aegilops bicornis (assembly GCA_021605145.1). NCBI lineage: Eukaryota > Viridiplantae > Streptophyta > Magnoliopsida > Poales > Poaceae > Aegilops > Aegilops bicornis. The sequence goes on from CM038672.1 coordinate 367,311,827, forward strand.
AAAGTAAAAGCAAAGGAAATAAATAAAGTGTTGGAAGATTAATATGATGAAGATAGACCCGGGGGCCATAGGTTTCACTAGTGGCTTCTCTCAAGAGCATAAGTATTTTACGGTGGGTGAACGAATTACTGTTGAGCAATTGACAGAATTGAGCATAGTTATGAGAGTATCTAGGTATTATCATGTATATAGGCATCACGTCTGAGACAAGTAGACCGACTCCTGCCTGCATCTACTTCTATTACTCCACTCATCGACTGCTATCCAGCATGCATCTAGAGTATTAAGTTCAGGAAAACAGAGTAACGCCTTAAGAAAGATGACATGATGTAGAGGGATAAATTCATGCAATATGATAAAAAAACCCATCTTGTTATCCTCCATGGAAACAATACAATACGTGCCTTGCTGCCCCTACTGTCACTGGGAAAGGACACCGCAAGATTGAACCCAAAGCTAAGCACTTCTCCCATTGCAAGAAAAACAAATCTAGTAGGCCAAACCAAACTGATAATTCGAAGAGACTTGCAAAGATAACCAATCATACATAAAAGAATTCAGAGAAGATTCAAATATTGTTCATAGATAATCTTGATCATAAACCCACAATTCATCAGTCACAACAAACACACCGCAAAAAGAAGATTACATCGAATAGATCTCCACAAGAGAGGGGGAGAACTTTGTATTGAGATCCAAAAAGAAAGAAGAAGCCATCTAGCTAATAACTATGGACCCTAAGGTCTGAGGTGAACTACTCACACTTCATCGGAGGGGCTATGGTGTTGATGTAGAAGCCCTCCATGGTGGATGCCCCCTCCGACGGAGCTCCGGAACAGGCCCCAAGATGGGATCTCATGGGTACAGAAGGTTGCGGCGGTGGAATTAGGTTTTTGGCTCCTGTTCTGATCGTTTGGGGGTACGTATGCATATATAGGAGGAAGAAGTACGTCGGTGGAGCAATAGGGGGCCCACGAGGGTGAAGGGAGTGCTCTGTGGGGGTGGGCACGCCCCCCTACCTCGTGGCTTCCCTGTTGGTTGCTTGACATAGGGTCCAAGTCTCCTGGATCATGTTCGGTGAGAAAATCACGTTCCCGAAGGTTTCATTCCGTTTGGACTCCGTTTGATATTCCTTTTCTTCGAAACTCTGAAATAGGCAAAAAACAACAATCCTGGGCTGGGCCTCCGATTAATAGGTTAGTCCCAAAAATAATATAAAAGTGGATAATAAAGCCCAATAATGTCCAAAACAGTAGATAATATAGCATGGAGCAATCAAAAATTATAGATACGTTGGAGACGTATCACTCGTCGCACCCACCGGAGAGCACCTCAAGTATGTAATCCAGATGCACTTTCCCAGGGAGATGTCCACCAACAACACTGCTGAATATGACGGGTTGCTTGCCGGTCTCAGGATCACGAAAGACCTCGGAGTTCGAAAGCTCATCGTCCGGGGTGATTCACAGCTTGTCGTCAGACAAGTCAACAAGGATTATCAGAGCCTGTTGATGGAGGCCTACGTAGATGAAGTGAGGAAGCTGGAAGAGCGCTTTCACGGTATACAAGCGGAGCACGTTCCCCGAGTGGAGAACGACATCACTGACTACCTGTCAAAGCGCGCTACATTCAAGCTACCTATGGAACCAGGTACCCTTTTTTCCATCGGTCGACTCAACCCTCCGTCGAACCATCAAGGGAGCAGAACAAGCAGAGTAAATCAGGCCCCGGCAAGTACTTTCCCGCTGAGCCCCAGGGGCCGCCGGCAAAGGTGTTGCTGTGGACCCTGAGCCTGCCGAGGAGCGATCGACTCCGGTAGGCCGTCAAGCCCTGGTCGTAGAGATGGCCGCTCCCATGGCAGAAGAGATGCCTTTGGTCCTCGCCGTCGAGCCCCAGGCTCCGGCATGGGCACAACATACCATCCGATTCCTCCAAACAGGGGTGCTTCCCGAGGAGCAGGTAGAAGTGGAGAAAGTAGCTCGTCGGTCTGCTATGTATCAGTTCGTCGATGACGTCCTGTACAGGAAGAGATCGAACTATGTGAAATTGAAGTGCATCCCCCGGGAGGAAGGACTAGAGCTGTTGGCGGAGATACATGGAGGCATATGTGGCTCCCACATAGGGTCGAGGGCCCTTGCCGGCAAGGCGTTCCGGCAAGGTTTCTTCTGGCCCACTGCCCTCCAGGATGCAGCGGCAATAGCAAACAAGTGTGAAGCATGTCAGTTCCATTCAAAGAAGCTTCATCAACCAGCTCAAGCCCTTCAAACAATCCCTCTCTCCTGGCCATTTTTGGTCTGGGGTCTCGACATACTGGGCCCCTTTCCCCGTGCTGTCGGGGGCTTTGAGTACTTGTATGTTGCAATTGACAAGTTCACAAAGAGGCCGGAGGTGGAGGCGGTGAGGAAGGTGAGAGCATAGTCAGCCGTCAAGTTCTTCAAAGGACTAGTCTGCTGTTTTGGTGTACCAAACAGGGTCATCACCGACAACGGCACGCAGTTCACAAGCCACACCTTCATGCAGTACATCCAGGACCTCTGCAGCAAGGTCTGTTTTGATTTCGTGGCTCACCCCCGGAGCAACGGCCAAGCAGAGAGGGCAAATGCTGAAGTGTTGCGAGGCCTGAGAACGAGGACTTTTGACAGGCTGTACAAAAGCGGAAGGCGCTGGATTGATGAGTTGCCGGCGGTTCTTTGGTCGATCAGGACGACGCCAAATCGAGCCACCGGCCAGTCACCCTTTGCCCTAGTATATGGGGCAGAAGCAGTTCTCCCCACGGAACTCATACACGGGTCTCCTCGAGTGCTCGCTTATGACGAGTTTGAGCAAGAGCAGTTGCGGCAAGATGACGCAACACTCCTTGAGGAAGATCGTCCTCGGGCGGCTGTGAGAGCAGCATGCTACCAGCAAGCCTTGCGCCGCTACCTTAGCCGCAAGGTTCATGCCCGAAGCTTTGAGGAAGGAGACCTTGTTCTTCGGCGCGTTCAGTCGGCATGGAATTCCAACAAGTTGACGCCAAAGTGGGAAGGCCCTTATCGGGTAATACGAGTCACCAGGCCCGGTGCACTCCGCGTGGAGACCGAAGATGTTGTCCCAGTGAGTAACTCCTGGAACATCGAGCATGTTCGCAAGTTTTACCCATAAGGCATGGCTTGCCGGGCCACCTTTTGTACAAGCTTTGCCGACACGGCATGTAACCCTCTGTACAAAGCCAGGCGCAGACCCTGAGCATAAATAAACGAAGCGCTGGTGCCCTAAGTTATAGCATGCATTCTAGGTTGAGTCTCTCCCTCGGTTAGGGTTGATAGTGCTTAGTGGCGACTAATCCCTAGCCTAGAGGTTGAGTGTGCGTCTTTCTATCCTCTTTGGTTCGCAGGGCACGTGGACATTTCTCCTGAGCTGCTTGGGAGAAAGAGGACGGATTGGTGCTCCGGCCTCGGCAAGCCAGGGTTGCCGGGGGCTGAAGACACAAGGATCCAACCACGGCAAGCCAAGGTTGCCGGGGGCTGCGAATTCAGATAAGTCTTTCATTCCCCTGTTATGCATTTCCGTATGGAACTGGGACATGGGAAACCTCGTTTATATTCTTAAAACCACTGTGCTCCCCTTTTCCCGTACCCAGGAGCTATCCCCTGGGTCGGAACTTGGTCGTAGTCGTGGTGGCAAGAGAAATGGACGAGGGGCCTAACTCTGCATCGCCCTGCCTCCGCCGAGAGCGTGAGAATGGTTGGCTGAAGTGGGGGAACGACAAGGCCTGTTGTTGAGCGACAATGTTTATCTTAAAAATAACAAGGATTCGTCCTTGGCATGGTCCTCGCTTACGCACAAAGAATCCGACAAACACCCTTTTTCATTAAAAACGTCCCATACAGGTACAGTTCGTACGAAATAAAAAACATGAGCAAGGGGATTACAAGTTTCAAATCTAACAAGTGCCTGCAGGCTTACAAACTAAAAATATATAAGGTGCCCGTAATCCCTTTCTTGTCCCTCTCCTCAGAAGGTGAAGCAGGACAGCGGGAGGGCGAAAGGACCGCCTAGGTGAGGCACGAGCAGCAGAAGGCACCAGGAGAACATCCCGGTGGCTATCCCGGAGAGAGGCTGGTGATGATGATGATGGGAGAAGAGCTGGAAGACGAGGCGGCAGGACCGGCAATACGCGACGAAGGAGTCGGTGCCCGCGTACTCCGACTTGACGGCCCGCCACCCGCCTTCTTCGCCTTCTCCGGGCCTCCTACACGAGTCGCCCAAGGAGGTGACCCCGAGAAGTTCAAGGGGCCCAGTGCAGATGCTGCTGCTACCGACACCGCCACGGGACGGCGGGTCCGACACCTAGTCGGACCCGTCATCCTCCCGCCTACTACCCTTGCCGTCGCTGTCCTCCCCGTCGCTCTCGCTCGAGGAGGAATCTTCATCGTCGGAGGAGCTCTCCACGAAGCACTTCAGGTGAGTTCCAAGATCTGCGAAGACCTTGATGGAGAGCAGGCCGCCCTCCATTAACTTGAAGTAGAGGACGAGCCCCACCGTCAGGCTATGGATGCGGGCGAACGTCTTCCATCCGCGACGGAGATACATAACATGCGGGGTGGGAAGTCGACGTCGACCCACATACCGCCGGCCCCGTAGCCCCTCATGTGCAATCTGAGGGTCTGGGGTGGATCGAGCTCCATCTCGTGAGCAAAGGGGGTGGGGAGACAGAGACGAAGACGCGGTGGCCGGTGCAGCCTGATGAAGAACTCGCGGGGCCGGTCCCCGACGTGACCCTCCATCGCAGGAGGCATCGCTGTCGGAGGCACGGCCGCCACGCCACGTCGTTCCCCTCTCACCCGACAGCCACGCCGACCTCGACCACGCCCCTCCCCCTTCCTCTCGTGGCTAGCTCCGCCACCGCGGGCTCGTGGGAAGGAGGGACGCGCTGACGAGCAGTGACCCTCGCCGCCACCGTCGAAGGCCCAGCACCTCCTCTCGCCATGGCAGGTGGAAGAAAGAAGCAAAGGTGAAGGAGGATGGATACTGATGGAATGTGGGATGACGCCCTCCCTCCCCCTCCTTATAAAGGGGCGAGGTCGAGGCTCGGCCACCCCACTCAGCTAATCCAGCCGTCGAAGGCGCAGGGAATCAGGACCAACCCACTGCCCCAATCAGCGACGGCCCGGTTTCTTGCCTCCACCGCCTGCCACTTGCATGAAGGATGCGTGGCGAGCGAGCAGGGTCGAAGGGACAGGTGAGGCGACCGTTTCCCGCCCCGTGATCGGGGGGCGTGGGAGCCTTGAAGACTGCAACCCAGGTCCATCGGGTAAGTGAGCCGCGCCACCACGCCTCCCTCCTCTTATGGGGAAGGCGCGAGCCGCCTCTTTACCACGATGTGATGCATGCATGCGGAAATCGCCCCACGCATGACCCCCACGTCACGCACGACCCTCCACGTTGCGCGCGGGTCGTGGGGAAAAGCGCAGCGGACGAATAGCTACTACGGTAAAATCTGCCCCACTTGCCCGCGCACCGTTCTGGGCCTGGCCCAACAACGTGTCACGCTTATGTGTGGCCCAGGCCCGGGGGCTCCTGTCGGTATACAAAAGTAGGGGCACTCCTTTGTACCCCTTTACTTGTGCATGGGCAGTCCGAGCCACGTGCCACGGCCACTCTTAGCAGGACAAGGGAGGGAAGCCGGAGAGAAGCAAAGGCACAAGACGATCAAAGGCAATGCCAAGACCAGAAGCACAAGAAAGCAAAGGGGCAAGGTGGACTCCCCCGGCAAGGCCCTTTCCGGGGCGGCCTCCGCGGCCCCGGCAAGAGCCTTGCCGGGGCAACTTGCCCGAACACCAACAGAGCGAGCCACCCTTGACCCCACAGGTTCCGACCCAACCAACTATGTTGGGACCAAGGCTTGGGAGGCACCTCCGTGGTGGCATGCAGATCTTTGTCAAGACCATAGACATGTGAGATTAGATGAGGACCAGAAGACGGCGACCCTCGGCGGGATCCCAGCCGAGGGAACCCACGAGACCCGCGGCAAGCGCCTTGCCGGGGACGACTGCAACGCCACAGCAAGACCCTTGACGGGCCCCCGGCAAGGCCCTTGCCGAGGACATCAGCAGGGTCACAGCCAGGCCCGCGTCGACCCAGACTCCGCCGCCATTCGCATGCAGCTGCCAGCCCAATCAGCTGGGCAGGCACATGCGCGGCAACATGCAGCTTCCAAGCCGAATCAGCAAGCTCATAAGGGGCGGCATGCAGATCTTCGTGAAGACCCTACCACCGCGCCACCTCAGCTGCCTGGCTGCCTACATGGCACCGCACGCATCGCTGGCCAGGGCGCGTGTCGGAGCGAGGAGGAGCGGCGACGGACGGGACGTGCCTCACTCCCGTCCCCGATAAAGCTAAGGGACACCTAAGTGATGCATTAAATGCGCCTTGTCCTGTAACACATGCGATAAGCTCGCAGTACTGTAGGCCTTTCCACCTCCTGTGTGCCACTGTGGCAGCCCCTTTCGACTATAAAAGGAGGCCCATGGTGTATTGAAGAGGGATTCGGCTCTTTTGAACTACTCAGCCATCGTAGCTAGTTAGAGAACTCAAGAACACTCAATACATCCACCAAAGCAGGACTAGGGTATTACGCATCCTCGCAGACCGAACCTGGGGAAACGATCCGTGTGCTTCCTATTAGACCTACTCTTCTCACAACCCCACGCCCCGCCAACCGTAGTAGGGATTCTTGTGATCCCATAGGTGTCATTTCCCACCGACACTTATCTAGCATGAAGCCCTCGAGTTCACAATTACGCACATATGCGTCAAATTCCTCCTTAATTCCCGCTCTAACCATGAAATTTTCTGACGCCATTCACAAGGCCGCACTTGAGCTTCTCTTGTTGGTTCATGGTCCAGCTCACGTATTGCAGGCCTGGGTCCTTGCTTCCTTGAAGAACCACCTTGGTATATTTTCCTAAACATATTTCTTCCTCTGATTTTTTTTAAAAATTGAAGTAACTTAAAATAAAAGTGAACCAAACTCAACAAAATTGATAGCAACTACTCCCACAAGTGCCTAGAGACTATATCATGCTTTAGAACTACTTGGGACCATATAAATTTGACATGCAAGCTCAGGAACAGGGTCACCTAGGCAGCAAAAATTTGCAATGAATAAAGCACTAGAACAAAAACTAATTGGACCATTGGAGGAGTCATATTCCGAAGAACAATCCCCAAGGAGTTTCGTGAGTGGAGCTTTGAGTAAGGAGATCGAAAATCACAGCAAGATGAGCTAGAACTCGTGCTTGAGATGGTTGGTGATTTTTTTGGGAGGAAGAAGGAGTGTGTGGTGGCTCGAATAAGTGGAGGGGAGCCACCAGGGGCCCACGAGGCAGGGGCGCGCCTGTGGGTGGGCGGCCCCGACCCTCGTGGTCAGTGCTTGCTCTCGATGTCTTCTCGGTGCGATATTCTCAAATATTCTAGAAAAAATCATATTTCATTTTCAGGGCATTTGGAGAACTTTTATTTTCGGGGTATTTTTTTATTGCGCGGATAATTCAGAAAACAGACAGAAAATACTATTTTGATTTATTTAATCTAAATAACAGAAAGTAAAAGGAGGGTACAGAAGTTTGTGCTTTCTAACTTCGTCCATCTCATGCTTATCAAAAGGAATCCACTAACAAGGTTGATCAAGTCGTGTTAACAAACTCATTCCGAATCGCATGAAACCGGAGAAATTTCTAATAACAATAGGTTACCTCAACGGGGATATGCACATCCCCAACAATAAGAATATCATATTTCTTCTGGACAGTAGGAAGAGGAAATTCAAAACTTCCAATAATAACTGATGGAATTTTTGCAATAGAATTGATATTGTGGACTTGAGGTTGTTTCATCGGAAAGTGTACCATATGCTCATTTCCATTAACATGAAAAGTGGCATTGCCTTTGTTGCAATCAATAACAGCCCCTCCAGTATTCAAAAAGGGTCTACCAAGGATAATCGACATACTATCGTCCTCGGGAATATCAAGAATAACAAAGTCCGTTAAAATAGTAACGTTTGCAACCACAACAGGCACATCCTCAAAAATACCGACAGGTATAGCAGTTGATTTATCGGCCATTTGCAAAGATATTTCAGTAGGTGTCAACTTATCCAAATCAAGTCTATGATATAAAGAGAGAGGCATAACACTAACACCGGCTCCATGATCACGTAAAGCAATTCTGACATAATTTCTTTTAATGGAGCATGGTAATAGTTGGCACTCCTGGATCTCCAAGTTTCTTAGGTATTCCACCTTTAAAAGTATAATTAGCAAGCATGGTGGAAATTTCAGCTTCCGGTATCTTTCTTTTATTGGTAACAATATCCTTCATATACTTAGCATAAGGATTCATTTTAAGCATATCAGTCAAACGCATACGCAAAAAGATAGGTCTAATCATTTCAGCAAAGCGCTCAAAATCCTCATCATCCTTTTTCTTGGATGGTTTGGGAGGAAAGGGCATGGGTTTCTGAACCCATGGTTCTCTTTCTTTACCGTGCTTCCCAACAACAAATTCTCTCTTATCATAATGTTGATTCTTTGATTGTGGGTTATCAAGATCAACAACAGATTCAATCTCTACATCATTGTCATTACTAGGTTGAGCATCAAAATGAACATCATCATTAACATTATCACTTGATTCATGTTCATCACCAGAGTGTTTCAGCATCAAAAATAGAAATATCATTGGGATTCTTAGGTGTGTCAACAACTAGTTCACTAGAAGCATGCAAAGTCCTATCATTTTTATTTTTCTTCCTTTTAGAAGGACTAGGTGTATCAACATTAGTTCTCTTAGAGTGGCCCTCAGGATATGAAGGTTCCTGAGTCATTTTACCTCCTCTAGTCATAACTCTAACAACATTATCATTTTTCTTATTATTAAATTCACTGAGCAAATCATTCTGAGCTTTAAGAACTTGTTCTACTTGGGTGGTCACCATAGAAGCATGTTTACTAATGAGTTTAAGTTCACCTTTAACTCTAGACATATAATCACCCAAGTGTTCAATCATATAAGCATTTCGTTTCAATTTTCTACCAACATAAGCATTGAAGTTTTCTTGTTTGACAATAAAATTGTCAAACTCATCTATGCATTGGCTAGCAGACTTATAACGCAGAATATCACCTTCATCAAATCTATAGAGAGAATTTACCTTTACTACCTGTGTCGGGTTATCAAGACCGTCTATTTTTTCAAAAGGCGGCAAATTAAGAGCATGTATTTCTTGAATAGGAGGTAAATTCTTAACATCTTCAGCTTTAATACCTTTTTCTTTCATAGATTTCTTTGCCTCTTGCATATCTTCTGGACTGAGAAATAGAATACCCCTTTTCTTCGGAGTTGGCTTAGGAGTTGGTTCAGGAAGTGTCCAATTATTTTCATTAGTCAACATATTATTCAATAGCAATTCAGCTTGATCAACTGTTCTTTCCCTGAAAACACAACTAGCACAACTATCCAGGTGGTCTCTGGAAGCATCGGTTAGTCCATTATAAAAGATATCAAGTATTTCATTTTGTTGAGAGGATGATCAGCAAAGCATTAAGTAATTGGAGAAGCCTCCCCCAAGCTTGTGGGAGACTCTCTTCTTCAATTTGCATAAAATTATATATTTCCCTTAAAGCAGCTTGTTTCTTATGAGCGGGAAAATATTTAGCAGAGAAGTAATAAATCATATCCTGGGACTACGCACACAACCAAGATCAAGAGAATTAAACCATGTTTTAGCATCACCTTTAATGAGAACGGAAATAACTTGGGGATATAGTAGTAGCGAGTTTTCTCATCATTAGTGAACAGGGTGGCTATATCATTTAATTTAGTAAGATGTGCCACAATAGTTTCAGATTCATATCCATAAAAAGGATCAGATTCAACCAAAGTAATTATCTCAGGATCAACAGAGAAATCATAATCCTTATCAGTAACACAGATAGGTGAAGTAGCAAAGCATGGTCATATTTCATTTTAGCATTCAGAGATTTTTCTTTCAGCTTAGCTAATAATTTCTTAAGATCGCTCATTTCATTGCAAGAAAGAAAGTCTCTAGCAGTTTCTTCATCCATAATATAACCCTCAGGCACAATAGGCAATTCGCAATTCGTATATAGGGGGAGAATCTTCATCATCACTTTCATCAATGTTATCAGTTTCAATAATTTCATTCTCTCTAGCCCTAGCAAGTTGTTCATCAAGAAATTCACCTAGTGGCACAGTATTATGAAGCATAGAAGTAGTTTCATCATAAGTATCATGCATAGCAGAAGTGGCATCATCAATAACATGCGACATATCAGAATTAATAGCAGAAGCAGGTTTAGGTGTCGCAAGCTTACTCAAAACAGAAGGTGAATCAAGTGCAGAGCTAGATGGCAGTTCCTTACCTCCCCTCGTAGTTGAGGGAAAAATCTTAGTTCTTTCGTCTTTCAAGTTCCTCATAGTGACCAGCAGATATAAATACCAAGTAACTCAAAGAATAGAGCTATGCTCCCCGGCCACGGCGCCAGAAAATAGTCTTGATAACCCACAAGTATAGGGGATCAAAATAGTTTTCAAGGGTAGAGTATTCAACCCAAATTTATTGATTCGACGCAAGGGGAGCCAAAGAATATTCTCAAGTATTAGTAGTTGAGTTGTTAATTCAACCACACCTGGATAACTTAATATCTGCAGCAAAGTATTTAGTAGCAAAGTAATATGATAGTAGCGGTAACAGTGGTAAAAGTAATAGTAGCAGCTTTGTAGTAATTGTAACAGTGGCAACGGAAAAGTAAGTAAGCGGAGAACAATATATGAAAAGCTCGTAGACATTGGATCGGTGATGGAGAATTATGCCGGATGCGATTCCTCATGCAATAGTTATAACGTAGGGTGACACAGAACTAGCTCCAATTCATCAATGTAATGTAGGCATGTATTCCGAATATAGTCATACGTGCTTATGGAAAAGAACTTGCATGACATCTTTTGTCCTACGCTCCCGTGGCAGCGGCCTCCTTTTAATAGAGTACCGGACCAAAGCATTAACACTTAGTGAATACATGAACTCCTCAAACTACGGTCATCACCGGTAAGTATCCCGATTATTATCACTTCAGGGTTAACGGATCATAACACATAGTAGGTGACTATAGACTTGCAAGATAAGATCAATAACTCACATATATTCATGGAAACATAATAGGTTCAGATCTGAAATCATGGCACTCGGGCCCTAGTGACAAGCATTGCCGTAGCAAAGTCATAGCAACATCAATCTCAGAACATAATGGATACTAGGGATCAAACCCTAACAAAACTAACTCGATTACATGATAAATCTCATCCAACCCATCACCGTCCAGAAAGCCTATGATGAAATTACGCACGCACGGCGGTGAGCATCATGAAATTGGTGATGGAGGAAGGTTGATGATGACAACGACGACGGATTCCCCTCTCCGGAGCCCCGAACGGATTCCAGACCAGCCCTCCCAAGAGAGTTTAGGGCTTGGCGGCGGATCCGTATCGTAAAACGTGATGAATCCTTCTACCTGATTTTTTCTCCCCGAACGTGAATATATAGAGTTGGAGTTGAGGTCGGTGGAGTTCCAGGGGGCCCACAAGGCAGGGGCCGCGCCCGGGGGGGGGGGGGAGTAGGCGCGCCCCCACCCTCGAGGACAGGGTGTGGCCCCTGTCGGTGTCAAAACCGGCGGATCTCGGGTAGGGGGTCCCGAACTGTGCGTCTAGGCGGATAGTAACAGGAGACAGGGGACACGATGTTTTACCTGTGTTCGGGCCCCTCGATGGAGGTAATACCCTACTCCTGCCTGATTAATATTGATGATATGGGTAGTACAAGAGTAGATCTACCACGAGATCAAGGAGGCTAGACCCTAGAAGCCAGCCTATGGTATGACTGTTGTTCGTCCTACGGACTAAAACCCTCCGGTTTATATAGACACCAGATAGTTTAGGGTTACACAGAGTCGGTTACAATGGTAGGAGATCTACATATCCGTATCGCTAAGCTTCCCTTCCACGCCAAGGAAAGTCCCATTCGGACACGGGACGAAGTCTTCAATCTTGTATCTTCATAGTCTTGGAGTCCGGCCGTGATGATAGTTCAGCTATCCGGACACCCCCTAGTCCAGGACTCCCTCAGCCCCCCTGGCCTTGATTCTTTCGCCAACATTTTTTATTAATTCCAAAAATAATCTCCGTCAAGTTTCAGGTCATTCCGAGAACTTCTATTTCCGCACAAAAATAACACAATGGTAATTCTGCTTAAAACAACATCAGTTCGGGTTAGTTCCATTCAAATCATACAAGTTAGAGTCCAAAACATGGGCAAGAGTGTTTGGAAAAGTAGATACGATGGAGACGTATCAGGGACCTAAGCATGCATCCAAGGACACAGATTTATTTTTTCAACCAGTTTATATGGACTGGAGCATGTGCATGTAGTTCAAATTTGAATTATGCACATAAAATGCCAGGAAACCCCAGTTAATGTATAAAAATGTCCAAACGAACCCCGAAAAATTCCAAAATTAAAAACAACGCTCATGTTGTTTTATGTTGACATTAGAAATTTTTTTAAAGCAATAAGAGGCAACGGATATCGTTTCGTCCCAAAAGGTGGCACGTTCCATACAGAAACTATGACGCTTGTTGTGGGAGGCTCTGGTTGTTAGAAGCTTATACCCAAACCTGCCCCAAATGGGACAAATATTTTACCACGGCATGTTGATGATTTTACCACGGCATGTTGATGCCGCTCCATGATAGCATGCCAAGTTTCAAGAATTTTAGATAAGTTTTGGATTTACTAGAATTTAAAAACAAGGTATCTCAATGTTTGCGGCCGAGTGACAGCCGCAGGGTGTTTGAAATTCATTGCCATTTCTTGCATGGGATCTAAGCATGCAACCAAGGACACAAATTTAATTTTTCAACCAGTTTATATGCACTGGAGCATGTGCATGTAGTTCAAATTTGAATTATGCACATAAAATGCCTGGAAAACCCAGTTAATGTATAAAAATGTCAACGGACCCCGAAAAATTCCAAAATTAAACACAACACTCCTGTTGTTGTATGTTGACAGTGAAATTTGTTTAAAAGCAATAAGAGGCAACAAATATCGTTTCGTTCGCAAAGGTTGCACGTTCCCTACCGAGACCGTCACGCTAGTTGTGAGAAGCTCTGGTTTGTGAGAAGCTTATACCCAAACCTGCCCCAAATGGGAAAAAATATTTACCATGGCATGTTGATGCCGCTCCATGTTAGCATGCCTAGTTAAATGAATTTCAGACGAGTTTTGAATTTACTAGAATTGAAAAAGCATGTATCTCAATGTTTGCGGCCGAGTGACGGTGGCAGGGTGTTTGAAATTCATTCCCATTTCTTGCATGGAACCTAACATGCAACCAAGGATACATATTTGATTTTTCAACCAGTTTATATACACTGGAGCATGTGCATGTAGTTCAAATTTGAATTATGCACATAAAATGCCTGGAAACCCCAGTTAATGTATAAAAATGTCCAAACTAACCCCGAAAAATTCCAAAATTAAACACAATACTCGTTTTGTTCTATGTTGACACTAGAAAAAATTTCAAAGCAATAAGAGGCAATGGATATTGTTTTGTCCCCAAAGGTGGCACGTTGCCTACCGAAACCATCACGCTTGTTGTGAGAAGCTCTGGTTTGTGAGAAGCTTATCCAAACCTGCCCCAAATGGGATAAAAAATTTACCACGGCATGATGATGCCGCTCCATGATATAATGCCTAGTTTTATGAATTTTAGACGAATTTTGGATCTACTAGAATTGAAAAGGCAGGTACTCAATGTTTGCGGCCGAGTGACGGTGGCAGGGTGTTTGAAATTCATTCCCATTTCTTGCATGGGACCTAAGCATGCAACCAAGGACGTAGATTTGATTTTTCAACCAGTTTATTTGCACTGGAGCATGTGCATGTAGTTGAAATTTTAATTATGCACATAAAATGCCTGGAAAACCCAGTTAATGTATAAAAAAGTCCAAACGAACCTTGAAAAATTCCAAAATTAAACACAACACTCATGTTGTTCTATGTTGACACTAATTTTTTTAAAAGCAATAAGAGGCAATGGATATCGTTTCTTCCCCAAAGGTGGCACGTTCCCTACCGAAACCATCACGCTTGTTGTGAGAAGCTCTGGTTTGTGAGAAGCTAATAGCCAAACCCGCCCCAAATGGGATAAATTTTTTACCATGACATGTTGATGCCGCTCCATGATAGGATGCCATGTTTCGTGAATTTCAGACGAGTTTCGGATTTACTAGAATTTAAAAAGCAGGTATCTCAATGTTTGCGGCCGAGTGACGGTGGCAGGGTGTTTGAAATTCATTCCCATTTCTTGCATGGGACCTAAGCAGGCAACCAAGGACAAAGATTTGATTTTTCAACAAGTTTATATGGACTGGAGCATGTGCAAGTAGTTCAAATTTGAATTATGCACATAAAATGGTTGGAAAACCTAGTTAATGTATAAAAATGTCCAAACAAACCCCAAAAATTCCAAATTAAACACAACACTCCTGTTGTTCTATGTTGACACTGGAATTTATTTAAAAGCAATAAGAGGCAACGAATATCGTTTCATCCCCAAAGGTGGCACGTTCCATACCGAAACCATCACACCTGTTGTGAGAAGCTCTGGTTTGTGAGAAGCTTATACCCAAACCTGCCCCAAATGGGAATTTTTTTTACCACAACATGTTGGTGCCGCTCCATGAGAGCATGCCAAGTTTCATGAATTTCAGACAAGTTTTGGGTTTACTAGAATTTAGAAACCAGGTATCTCAATGTTTGCGGCCGAGTGGCGGTGGCGGGGTGTTTGACATTCATTCTCATTTCTTGCATGGGACCTAAGCATGCAACCAAGGACATAAATTCGATTTTTCAACCCGTTGATATGCACTGGAGCATGTGCATGTAGTTCAAATTTGAGCTATGCACTTGAAATGCCTACAAAACCAAGTTAATGTATAAAAACGTCCAAATGAACCCTGAATAATTCCAATTTTTTTGACGACACACCTATAGTTGCATGTTCATTGTAGATAAAAGTTCTAGCAATTCAAACACCATCCTTTACAGCTGTGACCCCATTACGTAATTCAAATCAACAAGAAATATCAACTAGATCGCACACAGTTTATTATCACCAACCGTGTGAGATGCATCACAAAATATGTTGGAGCATCGTTGGTGTATAGTACGCATATTGCTTACGCGAGAAGATGCGTCGGCTACAGTCCACAGCCGGCATGTCAAGCACACTAGCTCACTCCCCAGATATCATTTCACTGTTCAATCGTTGCCGGTGAAAGATGGGGACATGGACCCGCGTCGTGAGGGCAACTTCGGCGGCCCACTCCGGCGAGAGCGCGGGCCACAACCGCCGGGCGCGTGCTAACATGCTACGTGAGGGCAACTTCGGTGGCCCACTCCCGCGAGAGCGCGGGCCACAACCGCCAGGCGCGTGCTAACATGCTACGTGAGGGCGACCGCAATCTGCGTCCGGGCGGCCAAGGCATCCCGAACGGCCGCTGTTGCTTCTCAGGCGGCCGCAACAACATCTGCCTCGGGGATAGCAACTGGCGAGAGTGGCACAATAGTTGTCTGTTCCACAGCGGCGGCCTTAGCCCTGATGGAGGCCGCCCACTACCATGTCAAAGCCGTCCATGCCCAGCTCATGGCAGTAACCGCACAAATCGAACAAAGCTTCTTCGACAACGGTCGACAATCCACGACCGAAGAGTTGGCAATCATCGAGAGAGTTCGAGCAGTCGTCCGTTCCTGCGTAGCATACCTTGCGACGACGGAGCCCGCCAGAGCCCAGATCGCGGCCGCCCACGCCCAGCTTGTGGCGGCCTATTTCAAAGATATGGCAGACGCGGATGGCGAGATGCTTGCCGAGTATGGTGCAATTGATGCCATGGATCCCCTTACCCAGGAGAACATCAGGCGCGAGCTAGACATGGAGGCGGCGGCGGAGAAACGCTGCCTCGGACGCCCGGAGCGGCACCGGACCCCGAAGAGATCCGTCCTCGACCACGGGGAGCCACAGTGGGGGTCGCGGCGTGCTTGCGAGGGCGACCACGCCACCTCTTGGGCAGAGGAGAGCCGGGCCCCTCTTGGTGAGCCTTCCCCTTCTCCGCGGCCGAGAACCTCTTTGTTGGCGACATGGGTGTCGCTACAAGATGGTGGAGCAAGGAAGAAGAAGCAAGCGGAACGAAGGAAGAGATGGGTGACGGGTGCTTCACCCCCTCCCCATTTATAGCAGGAGGAGGCCAACCGCCGGCCTCCACGATCGCAGGTAATGTTGTCATTTCTGCATGCACCTGGGAGTCGTCAAGTCGGACAGTTGCCGAGGCATCATTGGGAAGAGGAGACGCCCACGTCCCATCGGTCACCACGCGTCAATCAAGGCCGCAGGTGGTTGGGGCACGCGGCGCTCCGCACTTGCCCCTTGGCTTCACCTCAAAGCCAAATCTGAGCGCGCCTTGGGCCCGGGGGCTACTGTCTGCGTTCTGAGAACGGGGTTCCCCAGACTTGCCTGCTTGTAGCCCACGGCGTGGCTCCACTAGCGGCCTGGTACGGCCCATCTTCACCAGCAAACACTCAAGACCCTCGCGAGGGCCCAAGCCTCACGAGGCGGGCGACACAAGACCTCCTCAGGGGCAGCCTCACTAGGCTGGCTCGCGAGGAGCGGAGAGATCAAGGCGAGGGGCACCTCGTGAGGTTCCCATGACGTGAGCCATGACGACCAAGGCCAGGCGAGCGCCAGGCGGGCGCAAAGTACTGGTTTCCTCTTTGGTGCTAAAGGAGCAGGCGTAGGCGAGGAGTCCTGAGGCATCAGGCAAAGGTTTCCATATCGGTGCAACGAGACCAAGACCAGCAGGACGGCAGGACGGAGGTCACCGCGGAGCCCACGGCAGCGTCACTACCAGAGCCTTTGGCAGGCGAGGACCACCTTTTGTCAGGATAGCTTGTACTAGATGTCCCCCTTCAAATTGGCCGTTGTGGGATCCCTTTCCGCCTAATATTTGGGAAGAGGACCCGAGCCTCTATAAATAGGACTAGCCACCACCCTAGAATGGGGACGGATCATTCAGATCATCCTCGACCATAAAAGCTCACCGAGCTCAAGGACACCTATCCTCAGGAGGTAGTTCTTCCCTACTTGTTCATCCTAGCCTACGAGGCAATCCACCACATTACACTTGAGTAGGGTATTACACCACATTGGTGGCCCGAACCAGTATAAACTCTTGTGTCCCTTGTTCTTTGGGTTCGACGAGCTAATATTTGAGATCATGGTGAGAGCGTGAGCTAGGGGGGAGAGATCTTCGGGCGCACCCCAGAATTCGAACCTCAAGGGTTTAGCCGGAACCCGCAATCCGACAGTGGTTGGCAACAATTGGGGAAAAGGTTTGTCGGTTCAGCTGTCGAGTTGAACTGTTTGTATAAATTAAGAACGACTGCTTAATCTATGAATGCAATCTATGCTTAATTACTGAATTTTAGTTGCAAGAATTAGATAGTGCTAGTGATTTTTAGCTGCATATTTTGACAAATCGTAGTGTTACAAGGATTGACAAAAGGCAATGTTACTAGATCAACAAATGTCAATCTTTCCAGTTTGACAAATGGCAACATACCCAATATGACAGATGCAAATCTTACCAAATTGTTTGTACGTGGTTGCACACGGGTCATCCCAAACAATCGTTTGCGTTGAAGGGATGCACAAGTCCTGCACTGTGAATTTTCCCTCGACTTAAGGGGGAAGACCATAGTTCTCACTTTGCATACGGTGCTCTATCTAAAATGTTTGCGATCAAGAGCTGTAGAAATCCTGCTCGACACATTTTCTCTTCGCTTACTGGGGAAGCTGTCGATTTGCATACGGGTGTTCTAACTAAAACGTTTGCGATCAAGAGCTGCACAAATCCTGCTAGGCCATGGGAGTCAAAGGGCTCGCTTCCCGGTGAGCCTGTGCGGCGTACAGCTCGCATGCTTCCCGGTGAGCCTCCACATTGGAGTACAGCTTGAAGCCTCCCGTTTAGTCAAGCACTCAAGCACCTATCCGCACGGCACCTCCTAGCCACTAAAAGAGTGAGGCGTGGCGTAACGTGAATGTCTAACAAAACATTGATACGTCTCCAACGTATCTATAATTTTTTATTGCTCTATGCTATATTATCTACTGTTTTGGACAATATTGGGCTTTATTATCCACTTTTATATTATTTTTGGGACTAACCTATTAACCGCAGGCCCAGCCCAGAATTGCTGCTTTTTTGCCTATTTCAGAGTTTCGCAGAAAAAGAATATCAAACGGAGTCCAAACGGAATGAAACCTTCGGGAACGTGACTTTTAGGAAGTTAATGATTCGGGAGACTTGGACCCTACGTTAAGAAACTAGAGAGGAGGCCACGAGGTAGGGGGTGCGCCCCCCACAGGGCGCGCCCTCCACCCTCATGGGCCCCCTGTTGCTCCATCGACGTACTCCTTCCTCCTATATATACCTAGGTACCCCCAAACGATCAGATACGGAGCCAAAAACCTAATTCCACTGCCGCAACCTTCTGTACCCATGAGATCCCATCTTGGGGCCTATTCCGGAGCTCCGCCGGAGGGGGCATCCATCACAGAGGGCTTCTACATCATCACCATAGCCTCTCCGATGAAGTGTGAGTAGTTTACCTCAGACCTTCGGGTCCATAGGTAGTAGCTAGATGGCTTCTTCTCTCTTTTTGTATCTCAATACAATGTTCTCCCCCTCTCTTGTGGAGATCTATTTGATGTAATCTTCTTTTTGCGGTGTGTTTGTTGAGACTGATGAATTGTGGATTCATGATCAAGATTATATATGAACAATATTTGAATCTTCTCTGAATTCTTTTATGTATGATTGGTTATCTTTGCAAGTCTCTTCGAATTATCAGTTTGGTTCGGCCTACTAGATTGGTTTTTCTTGCAATGGGAGAAGTGCTTAGCTTTGGGTTCAATCTAGCGGTGTTGAGGGAGTCCTGGACTAGGGGGTGTCCGGATAGCGGAACTATCATCACGGATGGGACTTTCCTTGGCGTGGAAGGGAAGCTTAGCGATACGGATATGTAGATCTCCTACCATTGTAACCGACTCTGTGTAACCCTAACCTATCTGGTGTCTATATAAACCGGAGGGTTTTAGTCCCAGAGGATCTAACAACGATCATACCATAGGCTAGCTTCTAGGGTTTAGCCTCCTTGATCTCGTGGGTAGATCTACTCTTGTACTACCCATATCATCAATATTAATCAAGCAGTGAGTAGGGTATTACCTCCATCGAGAGGGCCCGAACCTGGGTAAAAACATCGTGTCCCTTGTCTCCTGTTACCATCCGCCTAGACGCACATTTCGGGACCCCCTACCCGAGATCCGCCGGTTTTGACACGGACATTGGTGCTTTCATTGAGAGTTCCTCTGTGTCGTCACTGATAGGCCCGATGGCTCCTTCGATCATCATCAACGACGCGGTCCAGGGTGAGACTTTTCTCCCCGGACAGATCTTCGTATTCGGCGGCTTTGCACTGCTGGCCAATTCGCTTGGCCATCTGGAGCAGATCGAAAGCTATGCCCCTGGCCATCAGGTTAGATTTGGAAGTTTGAACTATACGGCCGATATCCGCGGAGACTTGATCTTCGATGGATTCGAGCTGCGGCCAAGCATGCCGCACTGTCTTGATGGGCATGATCTAGCTCTGTAACAAAGGCCCTCGAGGCCACACCAAAGATCCGCTCGACCCTTAATCCGGAGCCGGATTCCCGATCGAGGACAAGTGGTTGGACACCGCCGGGGCTACAATCTCTACGGCGATTGAGCCAACTTCATCCCTGTCCCTGCGGAGACCTCGACTGTGGTGCCGGACTCCTCTCCGGACTCAACCCTCCGCCATACCGCCAATCGGATCCGATTGGGCGCCGGTCATGGAGTTCACTGCCGCGGACATCTTTCAACACTCACCCTTTGGTGATATCCTGAATTCACTAAAGTCTCTCTCTTTATCCGGAGAGCCCTGCCCGGACTACGGACAGGAAGGTTGGGATACAGACGACGAAGAAATTCAACGCCCCACCACCCACTTTGTAGCCACTGTCGAAAGCTTACACGACGTGCTCGATTTCGACTCCGAAGACATCGACGGTACGAACGACGATGTAGGAGACAAGCATGAACCAGCGCCTATAGGATGTTGGACAACCAC
Organism: Aegilops bicornis; assembly: GCA_021605145.1. Taxonomy (NCBI): domain Eukaryota; kingdom Viridiplantae; phylum Streptophyta; class Magnoliopsida; order Poales; family Poaceae; genus Aegilops; species Aegilops bicornis. Next base: position 367,332,162 of record CM038672.1, read on the forward strand.
TTCATCCCATGATGTATACATGGTGGATACACCTAAAGGAAATGAAGACGAGGAACAACGGGACGCTATGAAGGATAAATCCCTCGAAAAGCAGTCAAAACGGCAACGTAAACGCCGAACCAAATTCCACCTCAACAGAGACCCAGCCATAGAGCAGGGCAAACCGGTGGACGACGAACATGTTATCGAGCAATCGTCCGAACAAGACAACTTGGATAAACAACCCGTCCCCGGTGAAGACAACAGTCCAGACGATCTCACGCTGGACAAATTGTTGGAACAAAATAACATCCTGAAAAGGCTCGTCGCCACCACGCGTAGCCTGAAAAAGCAGAAGCGGAAGCTCAAAACAACGGAAGATGCACTCAGGATCAGATGGAGCAAAGTATTCAACACCGCAGACAAATACGGCGACAGTCGCCGAACAAAGAGCTACCCAAAAAGAAAGCTACTGCCCGAATTTGACGAGGAGGCCTTAGAGCCACCACAATCAAAAAGTAAGACGGCCACCCGGTCGGATGGACGACCCCACGCCAAAAAGAGAGCGGCAAAAGGCGCCGCACACAAGCCGGTACACGATCCGCATAAGGATTCGCATCAAAAGGATGGCCCAGTTAGGTCCATCTATGGGCCGAGAAAGCAAGCTCTTCAAAGAGATGCAACACGCCAAATATCCGAACATCACGGCACACCCAAATACAGGGGCGCCGCACACCCCCTATGTTTCACCGATGACGTACTGGATCATGAATTTCCAGCGGGATTCAAGCCCGTAAACATAGAGGCATACGACAGAACAACAGACCCTGGAGTCTGGATTGAGGATTACATCCTCCACGCCATAAAATACTTACCCCTTAAACTCAAAGGGCCAGCTCGGCATTGGCTTAAAAGCCTCCCTGAAAATACCATTGGAAGCTGGGAAGAGCTCGAGGATGCGTTTCGGGCAAATTTTCAGGGGACCTACTTCCGCCCTCCGGATGCAGACGATCTAAGTCACATAACTCAACAGCCCGGAGAGTCAGCCCGAAAATTCTGGAACAGGTTCCTTACTAAAAAGAACCAAATAGTCGATCGTCCTGGACGCCAAGCCTTAGCAAACTTCAAACACAACGTCCGAGACGAATGGCTCACTGACACCTCGGCCAAGAAAAGCCAAGAACAATGGCCGCATTAACAAGCCTCATGACCCGCTTATGCTAGGAGAGGATAGCCGGCTAGCAAGATGCAGCACCAGCGACCCAAGTACATCCGAAATCAGGGATGGAAATGGGAAACCACGGCGCAACAAGGACCAGCGCCGGATTAAGAGGAACGGTCCAAAGAGCACGGCAGTCAACGCCGGATTCAAAAGCTCACAACAGAACAATAAAAAATTGCCCCTTGAGGACAATAGCAATGAGCTATCCAATTTAAACAAAATCTTGGACAAGATATGTCAAATCCACAGTACTCCCGGGATTGTTGGGTCTTCAAACAGTCCGGCAGACTCAACGCCGAACACAAGGGGCTCAACACACCAAGTGAAGATGACGACGAGCACCACAAGCAGAGCCCCGGAAAACAAAAGAATTTCCCACAAGAGGTTAAAACAGTAAACTCACTTCACGTGATCAAAGGGAAAAACAGAGCGGCGCCCACTAAAATGCACGCCGCACACTGGTTGTCAAAACCAATCACCTTCGACCATCAGGACTATTCCGAAAGTATCCGGAACGCGGGATGGACTGCCTTGATATTGGATCCTATAATCGACAGATTCCAATTTACACAAGTCCTCATGGATGGCGGCAGTGACATAAACCTGATATATCAGGACACAATCCGCAAAATGGGGATAGACCCAACCAAAATTCACCGTAGCAACACCTCCTTTAAAGGAGTCATGCCAGGCCCATATGCCCATTGTATGTGCTCCATCTTGCTAGAAGTTGTGTTCGGTTCATCCGACAACTTCCGTCGCGAAGGTTAATCTTCCATGTCGCCTGCTCAAAAGTAGCCATCAAGCACTATTGGGACGCGAAGCTTTTGCCCGCTTTAACGCAATACCGCATTATGCATCTCTAACACTTAAAATGCCCGGTCCACGCGGCATCATCTCATTAAAAGGAAGTATTAAGTGTTACTTGAGCACGGAGGAACGTGAGACTGCATTGACAGCCCCACACCCATCCGGCTCCGCTAGTCAAAGAACCTGAATTGGTCATTCAAACCCCGGACACGGCTAGACGAGTCCGGTGCCTACTAGCGGCATACCCCCACAAGGGGCTGCATGCATGTATCACAAGAGACAATAAAGCTCAGTTTTATTCACTTCTTCGAATCGTACTCTGTTTATTTAATATAAAGTACATCTTTCGCATGATATTTTTTCTTTTAAACTAAGTTCCTCTCTTTTACAGATGAACAACATGCTACACCCGTCCATGATACGGCACAACGGAGACACAGGCGCAGACGTGCAGTAGGGACGCGTTGCAAGGATTCTTTTCAGATTAGGACCCTGCGTAAACCTTTTTTACTATCTCCTGTTGATATACATCCCCCGGTTTCTTACTATAACCGAGGAGGAGGCTGGCGTTTTGGCATTGGCCGCACCAGAATTTTTATGCTGCACCTAGACATCAGGGCTTAGGGCATTATTCTGCCTGCTTTTATAAAGACCGAATACCTAGGGAGTATTCGCGCCTCGAGTTAGGCCTTATATGCATCAGCTCGAATCATGTCTTTGGTCAAATTTTGGGTTTGCCTGCCTCGTGTTTTGCTGCCTTACGCCCGCTTTTATCGGCTAACGCGGCACTGTGGAGAACTATCGCGATTGTGCCCGGTTCGCCGGGCGAGCACCTCAAGAGAGAAAGCCGAAAACTGATCGTAATGATATAGCGAGACCGGTCAACCACTCGATGACTCATCGGAATGTTTAGAATTCCTCCGCATTAACGAAGGACCAGTTTTCGGTCAGGCACATACGGACCCCGAATTCGGGAGAGTGCGGTGCCCCCAGGGGCTATATAGTAGCCCCACCCTCGAACTCCTATGGCTAAGTGAAAGTGATAAAGCATTATAGTCCGGTTGCCTAGTTTGCTACTCTACCACCTCCTTAACAGGACCAAGACGTTGGATTAAGTGTGCAAGAGTGCCTTCTTTGCAAACACCCCCTCACTATGTGCGTGGGGGCTGAAGCCAAGGACTGCCATCTTTCAGGTTATATATACATATGCATATACGGCCGCACATGGAGTAGTCTACTACTTGAACGCACAAGTACAAAAAGCTCTTATATTATATTGAAACATTGTTTTCACAAATCATACATGTCATTTAAACATAATATCCTTCGAAAGCATCGCTGCCTCTATTAAACGAGCGCCCTGCAGGACTTCCTCGGAGTAGTGCTCGGTAGGTACTCGGCTTTTGTCCGAATCTTGGGATGCAACATCGGTGGCCTTCATATCTGCCCAGTATGTATTGACACGGGCCAGAGCCATCCGCGCTCCCTCAATACACGCCGACCGCCTCATTTCATGCCGACACGCGGTACCGCACCAAGGAACTGCTGCACTAAACCAAAATAACTCTTCGACTGGGGTCCGCCCGGCCACAAATGAGTCATGACATGCTGCATGGCAAGTCCGGATAGTCGATTCAGCTAGGCCCATTCGGCCAACCGATCGGTCAACGGAAGAAGACGCCCGGACTATGGAATTGCGACCAATATTGCTCTTCCCTTATGTGCCCCTTCTGGCCTCGGAAGTGCTCAATCGCGTCCGCAGCGCTCGCCGCTAAGTCCAGATAAGCATCCTCCTAACTCCACAACTTGTCCAATGGAGCATACTTCGGATCCGTATATTTCCTCCGAATGTAAACGGTTTTCCAGCCGCAATTGCCCCGGCCTGACTCAGCTCCTCCTTGGCAGCTCTCATAGCCGAATGGGCATTCTTGGATTCGGCGGCGGCCTTTTTCAGGCCGTCTTGCTCCACTTGACGTTCTTTTTCGAGAACCTCGCAGCGATCGGCAGCATTCTTCAACTTTCTGGCCATATTGGCCATTTCCTCCTTGCTTCGGCAGTGAGCAACCCGTTCGGCTTTTAGCTCTTCGGCCGCCCTTAAAGCGGCCGCATTACTATATTTGGCTTGCTCTTTCGCTCGGGCGAGCTCCGCCCGCAGCTCCTCCATAGCAGTGGTACCATCTGCATTAAGCATACAAATAGTAAGACATGGGCGTCAAGCTCCCTTACCAGGTGTCCGCGCAGGAGTCGCATACCTTGCGACTCGTCAAACCGTTTATTGACCAGCGCGATGTCCGCATCCGCCTCGTCAAGTTGCCGCTTTAGTTCGGCATATTCATTAGTCCGGCTGGCCACCGGACGCCCCGCCTCCTGTTTAGGAGCGGCGATATGTTATAACTGAGATTTTGATCCTCGGCACGCTGTCAATTTTGACAACATACCGAGTCTCAGGGGCTACTATCTATACAGGGCGCATTCTATATGCATAACTGTCAGAAGGTACATCATTTTTGCGTACCTCGAACCCCATCAGTAAGCTTCTGACGGCTTCATGCAATCCGCTCACCGCGGATGCAATCCTTTCAATCACCGTACCCATTAGAGCACGGTGATCTTCTGAGATAGCCGCTCGCCCGAGCAGATCCTTCAGCTCATCCGACTGCACACCACTTGGCACCGGACCTTCCGGCCTCGCCGGACTTGGGGGAACCCTCCGCGACGACACCTCAGGGTCATCTGCCTCGCATGATGGTGCGACAGGTGGAGGCGCCGCTCTCCATCATCTCCGGAAGAAGATCCTCAAGACGAAGCTCACGAGAAGGGCCAAGTCCGAACTACAAGGTACAATTTCGGTTATCTTCATAAATAAATGCAGGGATGTTCCTTATTTACAAGACCCTTCTTTTTACTTACGGCTCATTGGAGGGCTGATCCCCTTGGGGAAATAGTGCGGCTGGGTTACTTCCTCAGCGGGACTCTCCGACGAAGGTTCCTTTCCCTCTTTGAGGCCTTGACCTCGGATCTTCAAGCGGTCCTCTTTTCTCCTTGAAAGATGGGACTTTAATCCCTTCTTCCTGGATAGCCTCCTTCAGAGAGGCAGTTGCTTCCCCGCCCCTCTTCGCCTTCTTCAAAGGGCGCGGCCTTCAACATCCTGGTCAACATGGGATCCGGCGTGGTCTCTGGGAGGGGAGCCGGACACCTTATTAACTTTGCCTTGGCTATCCACAACTGTTCAAGAAACGGCTCCTTTAAAGGGCATATATATATATATATATATATATATATATATATGATAAATGAATGAACAATTTGTCCGGTTACAAGACTACTTACTTGAGTATCTCGGCGATTGCAGCTTAGTCCTGCGTCCTCAGTCAGGTCTGGACACTTCTCTTGTGATCCGAAGAACAGTTTATACATCTCCACGGGCGTCGTGCCCATAAAATTATGGAGAGCTCTTGGTCCCTCCGGATTAAATTCCCACAGGCGGAGGGGGCGACGTTTGCAGGGCAGAAGGTGTCGGATCAACATAACCTGCGCCACCGCAACCAGATTGATCTCTCTCTCTTGGAGGTCTTGAATACGGCCCTGCAGCAAAGGAACGTCCTTGGACGGCCCCCAGTCGAGCCCCTTGTTGACCCATGACGCCAGCCGCTGTAGTGGACTCGAGCGAAGGCGGCGAAGCGCCGCCCATTTGGTGCCCCGGGAGCGGTGATATAAAACCACTTCCGTTGCCACAAACTAAGCTCCTCTTGAAAAGAGCCTCGGGCCATGGAGCATCAGCATATTTGCTTATGACCGCCCCTCCAAGACTCTGCTTGTTGCCCTCGATCATCTTTGGCTCCACCTTGAAGGTCTTGAGCCACAATCCAAAGTGGGGGTAATATGGAGGAAGGCCTCACATACGACAATGAATGATTTAGATATGGAGGATGGACTCGGATTCAAGTCATGGAAATCCAGCCCATAATAAAACATGAGCCCCAAGACAAAGGGATCCGTCGGGAAGCCTAAACCCCGAAGGAAGTGTGACACGAACACCACGCTCTCGCCGGGCTCGGGAGTGGGAATGACCTGCCCTGGAGCAGGCAGCCTATGCGAAATCTCGCCGGTTAGATACCTGGCGTCTCGCAGCTTTAGCACGTCTTCTTCTGTGATGGAAGAAGACATCCATCGGCCGTGCTGGTCGGAGCTGGACATCATCGAAGGTCTGAAGCGCCTAAATCTGAAGCTTTGGGTGTTAGAACTCGACGCGCGAGGCGAACTCGATGGAGGGTGTAAAAAGAAGAGGGCCTTGGTCTCATTATAAAGAGGTTGAATACCAAGAGCCCTCCCCGTGGTCGATTAGGACTCGCCTTTGATAGAGGAGGCGTCGACGGGCACGCAGTTGGGTTACCCACGTCCGTATTGATGAGAATCCCAGAATAAGGGGCATGATCTATGCTTTGATAAGACGTGCCAAGGAAACCGCCTCGCTAAACGCGCTTAAGGTGGAACGGTAAAAACGATTCATATAAAGGCCTGGCCGGGTGTGATGTCACGTCATGCGAATACGCCGCCAGAGATCTGTGCAAAAATTATTCTCTACGTGTTATGTGGAACTTGTTTTGCAGAGCCGGACACTATCCTGGTGTTCAAAACCTTCTATGAAGTATTCGGAGGAGGAACCCGCCTTGCAATGCCGAAGACAATATGCGCGCCAGACTCGTCCTCAATGAAGCCTGGTTCAGGGGCTACTGAGGGAGTCCTCGTCTAGGGGGTGACTGAGGGAGTCCTGGACTAGGGCGTGTCCGGATAGCCGAACTATCATCACGGCCGCACTCCAAGACTATGAAGATACAAGATTGAAGACTTCGTCCCGTGTCCGGATGGGACTTTCCTTGGCGTGGAAGGCAAGCTTGGCGACACGGATATGTAGATCTCCTACCATTGTAACCGACTCGTGTAACCCTAACCTATCCGGTGTCTATATAAACCGGAGGGTTTTAGTCCCAGAGACTAACAACAATCATACCATAGGCTAGCTTCTAGGGTTTAGCCTCCTTGATCTCGTGGTAGATCTACTCTTGTACTACCCATATCATCAATATTAATCAAGCAGGAGTAGCATATTACCTCCATCGAGAGGGCCCAAACCTGGGTAAAGACATTGTGTCCCTTGTCTCCTGTTACCATCCGCCTAGATGCACAGTTCAGGACCCCCTACCCGAGATCCGCCGGTTTTGACACCGACATTGGTGCTTTCATTGAGAGTTCCTCTGTGTCGTCACCGATAGGCCCGATGGCTCCTTCGATCATCAACAACGACGCGGTCCAGGGTGAGACTTTCCTCCCCGGACAGATCCTCGTATTCGGCGGCTTTGCACTGCAGGCCAATTCGCCAGCCATCCGGAGCAGATCGAAGCTACGCTGGCCATCAGTCAGATTTGAAGTTTGCCGATATCCGCGGAGACTTGATCTTCGACGGATTCGAGCCGCTGCGCTGCGCCGCGACCGTCTCGATGGTCATGATCTAGCTCTGCAGCCGAATGACGCCCTGGAGGCCGCACCAGCATCCGCTCCGACCCTTAATCAGGAGCCGGATTCCCTAATCGAGGACGAGTGGTTGGACACCGCCTCGGGGGCTACAATCTCTACGACGATTGAGCCGAACTCCATCCTCGCCCTTTATGCGAAGACCTCGACCTGTGGTGCCGGACTCCTCCCGGACTCCAAACCCTCCGCTACCGCTAATCGAATCTGATTGGCGCCCGGTCATGGGAGTTCATCTGCCATGACATCTTTCAAAGACTCGCCCTTTGGCGACATCCTGAATTCACTGAAGTCTCTCTCTTTATCCGGAGAGCCCTGCCCGGACTACGGACAGGAAGGTTGGGATACGGACGACGAAGAAATTCAACTCCCACCCACCACCCACTTTGTAGCCACTGTCGATGATTTAACCGACATGCTCGACTTCGACTCCGAAGACATCGACGGTATGGACGACGATGTCGGAGACGACCAAGACCCAGCGCCTACAGAGGCCTTTGGAAGGCCACCTCGCCATAGGACATATACATGGTGGATATCCCAAAAGATGGGAAAGGCGATGGAACAACGGAGGATGACCCTCCAAAAGCAAATCAAGCGCCCGATGTCGGCGGCGCCGCTCTAAATCCCGCCACAAAGAAAAACGGTGATTCCGGCATGGGAGATAATAACACCCCGGACAGTACCGAAGACAACCCCCTCCAGCAGGACTTAGCGCAGGAGGAGGGAGAAGCAAGTCCACACGACAGTGCGGCAGAAAGAGAGGTCGAGGACGATAATTATGCGCCTACCTCCGAAGATGAGGCAAGCCTCAACGATTTACAATTTGTCGTGCTCGAGGATCCCGCCGAACAGAGCGCTTTCAAACGCAGGCTTATAGCCACGACAAGCAGCCTCAAGAAAAAGTAGCAACAACTTAGAGCTGACTAAGACCTGCTTAATGACAGATGGATCAAGTCCTTGCAGCCAAGAGTATATGAACTTGAACGCCCTCCAAAAGCTACCCCAAACGCAGGCTGTTGCCTCGATCAGAGGAGGAAGCACCCAAGTCACCAACAAGACGACATGGCAGACCCGGCCACCCTGCGGTCATGACAGAGAAGCCTCTCGCCCTCCGCTCAAGACACACCCCGACGCCCGCTCAAAAAGTACCAAGGCATGGGAAAACACGCCGGACTTGCGTAGATATATTGGAGGATAAGGCAAAACATACAAGATCGATCTACGGATCGCGTGGCGCCCACCGACGCTGGATGATTACCGCCACGCCGGATACAAAGAAACCCGGCCGGGCCAAACACGATGACAAAGCTCATATGAGCTACGCCGTGATATAGCCCAATCTGAGGCGCCAAGACGCCCACTATGCTTCACAGATGAAGTAATGGATCATCAAATCCCCGAGGGCTTCAAACCCGTAAACATCAAATCATACGATGGTACCACAGATCCTGCGGTCTGGATCAAGGACTATCTCCTCCATCTCCACATGGCCCGCGGTGATGATCTACATGCAATAAAATACCTCCCACTCAAGCTTAAAGGACCAGCTCGGCATTGGCTCAACAGCTTGCCAGCAGAATCAATTGGTTGTTGGGAGGACCTGGAAGCCGCATTCCTTGATAACTTCCAGGGCACATATGTGCGACCACCAGACCATGACCTTAGCCACATAATCCAGCAGCGGAAGAATCGCCGGACAATTCTGGACACGGTTCCTAACAAAGAAAAATCAAATCGTTGACTGTCCGGATGCAGAGGCCCTTGCAGCCTTCAAACACTATATCCGCGACGAGTGGCTTGCCCGGCACCTAGGACAAGAAAAGCCAAAATCCATGGCAGCCCTCACAACACTCATGACCCGCTTTTGTGCGGGAGAGGACAGCTGGCTAGCTCGAAGCAACAACTTGGCCAAACATCCTGATAGTTCAGATACCAAGGATAGCAATGGCAGGTCGCGTCGCAACAAGAACAAGCGCCGCATTAACGGCGACAATATCAAGATACGGCCGTCAATGCGGATTCAGAGGCTCTAAACCCGTTAGCGGAAGAAGCCATTCAAAAGAAATACCCAGGGCCCGGCCCAACTTGGACCGAATACCGATCGCTTGTGCGGATACATGGCACTACCGAAAAACTAGCCAATCACACCAACAGAGATTGTTGGGTGTTCAAGCAAGCGAGCAAGTTAAGTGCCGAACTCAATGACAAGGGCTGCATAGAGATGACGAGGAAGAGCCCCCGCCGAACAATAGAGGATGAAGGGTTTTCCCACACAAGTGCGGACGGTGAACATGATATACGCAACCCATATACCCAAAAGGGAGCGGAAGCGTGCACTAAGGGACGATATGCGATGGAGCCACGCCTGAAGTTCAACCCATGGTCTTCCTTCCCGATCACCTTTGATCAAGGGACCACCCACTAGCATCTGTCCACGGCGGTTTCGCCGCATTGGTTCTTGACCCAATTATTGACGGATTTCACCTCACCAGAGTCCTGATGGACGGCGGTAGCAGCCTGAACCTGCTTTATCAGGATACAGTGTGCAAAACGGGCGTAGACCCCTCAAGGATTAAACCCACAAAGACGACCTTTAAAGTCCGGACATTGTCAAGCGCGCCCGGAGTAACCTACAACAAGACCGCCCGGCACGATTCAAGCACGCGTAGCAATCCGGCCCCAACCCCAGCCCTCGCGAAATTGGCGAAGCCAGATCGCTGCACATAACTACGCTCTAGAGATACCATGGGCATAAGGGGAGGGGCACGACCACGGCATGCCCGGAATGCGGCTCAACCGCACCAGGGGCTCCCGATTGTGTCATTCTTTTTTTTCTCCTTTTTCTTACTTTCAGGACTCCGTCTTTCAGAAGTCCTGTCCGGCACTAGAATCGCGAACTCACGATGCAACAGCCAGAGAAGTAGAACGCTAAGTCGAATGTTCAGGTGGTCTTTATTACGAGCATTATACATGTTTTACATACCATCCCGCAGCTTACCCCTGGAGGGGGACATGTTAGACAGTCCCATCCCTTGCTTATCGCACTATTTGTATCGTTCTGCTTTCATTGCAGTACATTTTTGAATAAACAATACATGGCCTTCGCCTATTATTGCACTCTTTTCTTTATCTATATATATGTTCATTTCATGACATGTGGCACCCAGACACTTTGGTACGGCCAATACACCAGGGGGCTTAAGTATCTCAAGATTATGGTGTGATAAGTCCGAACACTTTCACAAGTGCGGCACCCCGAACTTATAGCATTATATGAATCGGCTCCGAATCATGTCTTGGGTCAATAGTTGGGTTTGCCCGGCTCCCGTGTTTTGGTACCTTACGTTCCATTATATCAGCTAAGGTAGCACCGGGAGAACCACTGCGATTGTGCCCCAGTTGAGCTGGGTCGAGCACCTCACACTACGGGAAACAACTAGTTTGCCGTTAGTAGGCATCTTTGCTGTCAACTTTTCGTCGGGCCAGACGGCAAAGAGCACATTTGCCGTCAGCTGCTGACGGCAAAGAATGACTAACGGCAAAAATGTATTTTGCCGTCTGCGTTTTTTATTGTAAACGGCAAAGAGTCTTTGTCGTTTGTCTTTTTGTTTTACAGACGGCAAAATATATACTTTGCCGTCTGTAATAAAAAATACAGACGACAAAGACTTTGCCGTCTGTATTTTTATTACTGACGGCAAAAGTATGTCGCTTGCCGTCAGAAACAATACGCAGACGGCAAATCAGAAACACACCACGCGGATCAATCACCTGGATCGATGACGTGGCAGCCCCTAGTACTTTGCCGTCTGTAAATAAAAACACAGACGGCAAAGAAGAAACACAGCCCACGGAGCCATCACTCGGATCGGTGACATGGCAGAATCTGGTCCACACATCCATCTTATCCCCACCCAACGCCCACGCCCCAGGCCCCACGGCCCACATGCCCTGCGCCATGCCCCAGACCCACGACGACCTTATCCTCCACCCCACCCCACCACGACTCTCTCTCTCTCGTACCTCTCTCTCCCCCTCGATCCAGACTACAAAAATAGTACACCAGCGACCCCACTTCGCCTTCCGGCTACGGACTCGCTCGCCTTCCCCGGCCCCCGTCGCCGGCTGCCACGGTTGACCTGAGCGACCCTATCCCGTCGCTTTGGCTGCCGGCGCCCCGTCTCGCCGGGCCCCTTCCTTCTCTGCCTCGGCGCTTAAGCCCGCCCGTTCGCCCGCTGCCTGCCCCAGCCCCATCCCTCGATGCTGCACTGCCGCACCAGTGGCAAGCTCCGGCGCAGCGACGGACGCATTGAGCCCCATCCCTATTGCATTCTTTTGTTTTTTGAGAGATATCCCTGTTGTAATCTATGTAACTAATTCATTTGTGTCTACTCTGTGTAATCCATCCGTGTGTAATCTGTTTATCTTGTGAAATGAAACAGCCTTGTATTGTGAAATTCATTCATGATGTTTTAGAACAACAAGTGTTGATGGATATTGTGATGTTGTTTTAGAACAACAATGGTCAATGGAATTGTATTTCACCATCAAAAAATTATATATGTTGTGTTATGAGAACCAACTATGATAGTTTTGTTGTGTAAAATGACCTATAAAGAATGCCAGGGAAAATCTATTGATGTTTAGCGGTCCTATGAATTTTATTATATTTAAAAAAATTGCCGTATGTAAACTAGATTGTCTGATGGCAAAGATTGTGTTTTGGCTGACGGCAAAGAAGTTTCTTTGCCGGCTGTGACTGGTATTTGGGTGACGGCAAAGTCTTTGCCGTCTTCCCGATGAAAAGCTGACGGCAAACTATTCTTTGCCGACTTATCTTTGCCGTCTGCTTCCTTGCGGCAAAATCTTTGCCGTCTGGATTTAGGTCTTTGCCGTCTGTGATTCACAGACGGCAAATTATCTGTTTCCTGTAGTGTCAGTGGAGAAAGATAAAACTGACCGTCATGATAGGGCGAGAGCCGGTCGCTGTTCGAGAGGTTTTTTCGGGTCCCTAAAGACTTATGCCGCTTAGAGCGAGGAACCGGAGTTGTCCGGCCAAGGCATGGATAGCGCCCCGAACTCGGTCTTCCGAATACTAGGGGCTTCGCTGAAATTTAAAATTATAGAATTCTATGGCTAAGTGAGAGTGTTCAAGCATTATAAGTCCGGTTGCCTTGTTCGTCGTGTTGAGCGCCTCCCTAGATGGGCCCAAGAATGGGAACAAGAGTGCTCAAGTTTATCCCGAACACCCCAAAGACTCGTGGCATGGGGGTTGAAGCCAACGACTTGCCATCTCTCAAATTTGATAAACGGCCGCATAAGGTAATATTTTAAATTAACAAGCATTGCTTAGCGCATATGAACAAGTTTTCAGCGTATAGGATAACAAATGCGAGCCTATTCAAAAATTACATCTTTGGAGCACTCATCCGCTATTCGGCGGGCAGCCTTCAGGAGGCCCTCATAGTACATTTCGGGCGTGCGATGCTCCTTGCCCATTGGTGGCCCGTCCATCACAAGCTTCTCTGCATCCAGCTTGCTCCAGTGCACTTTAGCACGGGCAAGGGCCCGACGGACACCTTAAATGCAGACGGAGCGCTTGATGACTTCAATCCGTGGACAGGCGTCCACCAGCCTCTGCACTAAGCCGAAGTAGCTCCCAGGCATGGCTTCCAATGGCCACACCGCGCTTATAAGGCCCTTCATGGCCTGTTCGGCGACCTTGTGGAGCTCGACCAGCTGCTTCAGCTGGTCGCTCAGGGCACGGATGTCCGGCCTCGATATCGAGACCGTAACACCTTTTCCATCGAAGCTCCCCTCCTTGGCGCGGTAGAATGCGGCAGCATCGCATACACCACGGGCAAATCTACGAATGCTCCTGGAGAGCTCCGAATCCGGGTAAGTAATAGGTAATTCACTTTAACATGCTTGCTTTGCATAAAGAATGCCTTACCCGCCGCTATCTTCTTTAACGACTGAGGGCTTTTTGGGCCTCGGCCTTAGCAGCTTTCGCACTCTCAAGAGCCGAGGTGAGCTCGGACTCTCGAGTCTTCGAGTCATGCTCCAAACTCTCGTGTTTTTCCACGGGAGCTTGGAGCTCTTGCCACTCTTGGCCAGCTGCGCCTCCCCTTCTCTCGCTCGGTGCGTTCAGAGACGCTTTGTTTCGGCCACGGACACTGCTTCCTTCGTGGTCGCCACCTCGCTCGTGGGCCCCTGCAGTACCCATGTTATTCCTGTTATTTTTTGCAACCGAAACCTTTCTATAAGGTATTTCTTTAATAAGGTACTACTTACCTTCCTTGTCCTCGAGCCGCTTCTTGGCTTGGCCGAGCTCGTTCTCGGACCGCTCTAGGCTCTGCTTCAATGCATTGACCTCCGCAGTAAGTGCGACAGAGGTCAGCAGCGCAGCCTGCATTCCCATATTGACATACTTATGTTAGACTCATGCGTATATCTTCTTAGATCCTTAGTCCGGCTTTTCTTTCCGAACACCAAACTAAGCATCAGGGGCTACTGTCTATGCGGCAATATTTTTACATATTCTAAACTTACCTCAAAGCCTGTTAGAAAGCTGGTACAGGCTTCGGTCAGCCCGCTCTTGGCAGATCGAACTGTCCGGATCACCGCACTCATAACAAAGGCGGTGCTCCTCCTGATGGAGGCGTTGTTAAGCGCCTCCAAGAGCTATCCGGTGCCTCGGTTGGACGGAGGACACGGCGTCTTACCCTTCTTCTGAAGAGACCGTTTGACGGACTCGGAATGAAGGTTCCGGCATGGAGTCCGGACAAGGGTCGGGCTTAAAGCCCCTAGCGGTCTTGCCCCCACGCTACCGAGTCCGGAGGTTGCCTTGTGGCGCCTCTGCGCCACTTCCTCTTGACGAAGCCCTCTTGGGGCCCCACCGGCGTCTTCCGCGGCGTGAGGTGAGGAGGCGGTCGGAAGTGAAGTACTCTCCATTTCCGATTTAACTCGGGGACCCGCTTGTCGGCGGCGCGAACTTCGCCTTGGGCGGGCTGCATGATGGTTCGGTATTAGAGAACACTATGCAATGATAAAAAAGCCATGGGTATCCGGACACCTACGATCTCGCCAGGGGCTTGGCCCTTGTTGGCCAATCCTCCTCGTCGTCGTCGACGTTGGTGGAGAAGTCTGGAGGAAGGGTTCTTCCCTTCTTGGACCCTCCGGCCTCCCCAGTTGGGGCGGCCTTCCTTTTCCTCTACTCCCCCGCTGGGGGAGAAGCTTCTTTTTCCTCCTCCTCGTCCTCAGGAGAAGATTCTGCTTCAGAATCTGACAGCACCTGGCGTCGGGAGCTCCTTCGAGTTCCCGTGGCCTCCTTCTTGGCCTTCTTCTCCGGCACCACATGGGGTACCGGTGCAGCAACCCGTGAATCGAGGCGTCCACTGGTCTTCGGCAAAGGAGCTGACGGTTAATCTGTCTCGGGCGTCTTCACGATCTGTCAAAGATTAGGGAGTTTTTAGATCCCACATAGAGTCAATCTATGGAAAAAGAGTCCCATAAAGGGTAAAATAACTTACCTCGCCGACTTGACACCGCGAGCTGTATCCGCGATCTTTGTTAGCGGATGTGGGGGCTTCGGCGCCCTTGAACAGCACCTTCCAGGCATCTTCATACGTAGTGTCAAAGAGCCGGCTCAAGGTTCGGTGCTGTGCCGGATCGAACTCCCACAAATTGAAGGCCCGTTGTTGGCATGGGAGAATCCGGCGGATGAGCATCACCTGGATTACGTCGACAAGCCTGAGATTCTTGTCCACCAGGTTTCGGACGCATGTTTGGAGTCCGAATAGCTCGTCCGAAACCCCCCACTTCAGGACCGTCTCTTTCCATGACGAGAGCCGTGTGGGGAAGCCAGATCTGAATTCGGGGGCCGCCACCCATTCAGGGTCGCGGGGCTCGGTGATGTAGAACCACCCCGCACTACTAGAAATACCACTACTAATGGCGCACCTAATATGGCCATTAATGGCGCATCAGAGGTGCGCCATTGACAGCACGCCATTAGTAATTTTTACTAATGGCGCACTGTGGTGCGCCATTAGTATCAGATACTAATGGCGCACCACCGGTGCGCCATTAGTATTCGGTATATAATGGCGCACCACTGGTGCGCCATTATATCTGTATACTAATGGCGCACCACCTGGTGCGCCATTAGTATATGCAAGGGTGCGCCATTAGTATGCCTCCTGTAAGCATGTATACCAGTGCTTTGGCATACTAATGGCGCACCACCTCCGGATGCGCCATTAGTAATCAAGAAGCATACTAATGGCGCACTTCGGTGATGCGCCATTAGTATGCATCGTCATACTAATGGCGCATCGTCATGTGATGCGCCATTAGTATGAATATTAGGTTTTTTATTTTTTATTTTCTGTTTTTGCACATGTTACAAAATGTATAATTTGACAAAATATAGACAGCACACATCAACAATAGATTCATCAAATACAATAGAAGATTAGTCCTTGAATACAATTCATCATATTAGTCTCCTAATACAATTCATCATATTAGTCTCCGAATTGAAAAGACCGAACAAAGATAGAAAATTATATTACAAGTCTCGAGACCGCGAGTAGCGAGTTTATCTTCGCATTACAAGTCGATATCGATCATCTAAACTACCATCACATAGAAGAGAGCTGCGGTCATCTCCGGTTCCTCCAACGCTCCCTCCCCTCTCCCGCTAGATAGCGGGCGTATCTAGATTCGGCCTCGGCCCTAGTGGTGTACCCTTTGTAACTGTTACCGCTGAATCGGTGAACCTGTCTCCGACACTCCTCCCAGTCATCGTAGACTCCGGGAACCTTACCTTTGTACACGACATACGTCGGCATCGCTATGCACTAGCCAAACGAAACGTTAGTACCAATTCACAGACAATACATAAGCAATCTATAAGTATGCAATGTAACGATCGGAAGAGAAAAGCAAGACATTAATAGCATCGATTACATCTAAGTTGAACGACTCTCAAACCAAAGAGACATACTACAAGTTCATTAAAGTTTAATTACAACATGACCCAATCGATGTTTCAGAACTAGACAACTCGACTCAAGGGACGGAGCGTGGATGAAGCCGCCGCTCATCGTGGGAGTCATGAAAGAACGGGCGTTGTCATCCTGCATTTGTAGCATTGTGTCGATGTCACTGTTGGACGGTTGATTTCGGAGGTAGAACTGCCCGAGGTACGAAGGACATCTTGATGGATGATTTCCGCAAACTCCGATTTGGATGCGAAAGAATTCTTGTCGGAGGTCTGCGCCTGGATTGCCGACACGCTCGCGGCCCAATCTTGGAGTTTACTCGGTAGCGAAGTTGATGATGGTCCCGTCGCTCGCATGTGATGGATGGCGTAGTAGGCACCCTTCGACCGCCAGCGGCTGCTTGACGCAGCGTAACGTCAGATTGTGGGAGAACACGTGCTTGCCGTACTTTACGAATAGGCCTGGTGAAGGTGCCTCCAGATTTGGCGTAGCCGGGAGAACATCATCAAGAACCTTCTTGACATTTGTGTAGTCTACGTTCAATCGACGGTCCGGGTCGAAATACGTGGCCATGGAATATTTAGGGCTTAGGAGGATGAGCGTGCAACGTGTGTCACCGCAGAAAACACGGAATGTTAGAAGAAAACGATCGAAATGTAAGAATTCATATGTTACGGGCGGTTGAGGGAGGACTTACTCGGGAAAGTAAGGCACGAGGAAGTTATCCTTATCTTGGTTTGCCAGAATGACGCCTTCGAGGTACGAACTCGCGACTTGCCAGTCCCCAGCGCTGCCCAAGATCTTGGCACGCATGTACAAGGGGTCGACTATCACGATGTCCGCGGTCTTGTCGCGAATGATCCGCATCTCCATACTCAGCGAAAATAGCCGAACGAAGGTGTAGTGCAGCGGATGAAGGTTCAACATAGCATGGATGTCATCAAACGCAGGACGATCGTGACGCCCGATGGAGTTATCCACAAAGCCCTTGCCCTCCGGCACCTTGGCCGCGAAAACCGGGTATGCCACATCCTTCTCCCCGACACGCCGCTTCTCCAAAGAAAGAACACTGTCATGCAGACTCCGTGATAGCACCGGTTGCAGCATTGAGCATATTTGTCGGTAGCATCGCCCTACCCGCCACATGCACCCTCCTCGAGATATCCTGCGGTGAAGGTGGCCCGTCCCCGAGCACGGATCGCACTCGGTGCCGGCTGGCTCGCACCCTTCTTAGTCTTTCTTTATGCGTGCCTTCTTCTTCTCCTGTAATGGTACCGAGTTTTGCTCACAGACCGCCTTCTTGAGTGTGTTGGGGCTGATAATATTTTGCACCTCTCCTATCTGAGGCTCTGTGAAGTCTGCAGCTGGAGGCGTCTCATGAGAGCTGAACGACAGACGGCGCTGTTGCAACTTGGCTTCTCCGCTGCACGAGCTAGATCGCACAAGTCTTTTGTTGGGTTTGGTTCTTGAGAAGGAGGCCCCATGAAGTCGCCATCGTACCCATGCTCGGCAATCTTGATCGACGTTGCCAAATGTATCATAGTCGCCGTCGTCGTCATTCTCGATCCCGTGCCATATGCATGTTTGGATCGATGGCATAGGGATGTCCGGCACCGTTACGGCGGTCTTGCCATGGGGCCGACTTGGCGCCGCACGACCGTTGGCGGTGTTGTCTTTGGGGTGGTGTCCCCGCCCCCAAACGAATCGCTCTTCGCCAAAGCAGGGCCAGCTCAGCAGCGCCGAGGGTCATCACGTCATCATCGTCGGCACCGACGGGTCGATTCGGAGGTAACAAGTCGTCGCAGCTGGCAGCACCGAACCAGTTGAACCCTAAACAAGTTGGGTGGCATCCGGGTACCGTGGAACAAGGGGTTGCCGGTTGAACGATTTTGCCCTTGGCGACATCGACCAACTCGTTGTTCACGAAGTGGAGGAGAGTGCACGGAACGTCGGCGGCGCCTGCGAAACATGTAGGGCATTAGGGATGCCTACCAAAGGCAAGGAGATGAAGTCCTCGGCGAGAGAGGCTTAATTAGTTACCATGATGATGGCGCCGAGCTCGGCTAATGTAGAGGCACCGCCAACGGCGGGCGCAGCAAAGGGACGGAGGGGCCGCTTGCTGCAGAGGTGCCGCCGGGCGACACCCGGTGCATTAAGCTCCCGTGCGGCGCCGGAGACACCAATGCCGCCTCGCAGGAGGCACCAATGGCCCCGCCATCGCATTATGCGAAGTTGCTGGCCGTGCAGCTAGGAATCGGGGCGGCCTCGTTGGTCACGCTCGCAATCCACGACTCAACCCCGAGATCAAGGTAGGCACAAGGGCGGTGATCGCCGCTCGAAGTCGTTGTTCCACTTGCTCTTGGACAATCTCCGGAATCCGCGCCACCGTGCCTTTGAGTTCTTGAACCTCTCGCTACCGGGCTTTCCGAGCTGGTCTTTTTCTCCTTCCGCACACCAGCCGTATAGTATGACCCCCATTTTGTCGACAAGCCTTTGCCGCCACCACGACCACCGACGTCGGCCATCGAGCTTATCCTTGTTCTTCATTACATTCAACCCCCTATTTAGAGTGGTGTCCCAAGGGTTGCTCGAGTCGACCCAGCCATCGCTTTCGATGCGCTGCGGAAGGAATGTGAACCATTTAGAAATTCGCTTCATTAATTAGAATGCAACCATATGGAGCTAATTACGCTGGGTGTATTCCTTACCGTAACAAGCTCAAGCTGCCCGGTCTTCGGATCCGTGGTAAGCTCCTTTGTTTTCGGTCCTTCTTGTACCGGGCCCCGACAAAGTTCCCGGTCCGCTTGTCACCGCCAGATGTATCGAAGAGGGCGGTAGGCCTTGCTCGGCACGGTCCGCCTCCTCCTTGTCCCATATAGGCTCCGCCACTCAGAAACCGCCGGACCGAGTGTGTGTTCCCTCATGTTCAGCTCCGCAGATTTGTTTCCCCACTCACTTGATTGGGAGCTTGCGGTGCTCGAGCAATTGATCTTGAAGTCGTTGTAGTCATCTTCGGTGATCGAAGGATTTTTCTCCTTGATCTTCTCATAACTCTCACCTTTCTCGATCATTCTCTTCACATTGCTTTTCCAAGTAGACAGGGCCTTGCTCATCTTCGTGAGGGCAGCATTGTTCACTTTATTCCCTTTGAGGCTAGTGTTTTCAAATTCAGCGGGAACTTGTATCGCTCGTGCAACCGTGAAGAGGAGGTTGCAAATTCCCTCGGTCAGGATGCCTCGTGTTCTCGGTGTTGATCGAGACGGTGCTCGGACAATGCACCCGAGCTGAAGCGAGTCCCCTTGACTATTCGCTCGGGCGCCGTTGGATTCCCGTTGGAGTCCACTTCAAGAACTTCCTCCTTGAGGGTGCGGAGCACGATCGGGCGTCGGTCCTTCCATTGCCTCTTCGGCTGGCTGCTGCCATTCGTGCGCCGCCATCATCAGCCGTGGCATCCTCGGCGGCACCATCGGTGGTGGCATCGGTAGGTCATCCTCGGCGGCACCATCCGTGGTCTCGGGGATCGGTGGGGAAGGCGGCGGCCTCATACAAGTGAGGTTGTTCCTCCATCTCCGGGACAGCTCTGTAATGCCTTGCCGCCCGAACCCCGGCCTCATCGTTAGGGGCCATGTTTCTCTCTAAATAGAAACAAAGTTTGGTCAAAAGTTGGTTATTGTCAAGGAACAAGATCATGGTCTCATCATTTAGGGTTTGTCGACACCGAGGCATCCTAAAATCTAAGCTTTTATCATTGAGGGTTTTTCGACGCCAAGGCACCCTAAAAGCCTAACTTTTCATCATTTCGGTTTTTATCGACACCGAGGCACCCTAAAAGCCATGCATTAGTCACAAGTACGCCGGGGCACTTGATCCTACTTAATTAACTACTAAGATACCTTGGCCCATGCATTAGTCACAAGTACCCCATATGTCCTATTTTTAGCAAAGTCATGCTAAAATTCACGGAAAATTTCAGCATGACCTTTGCTGAAAATAGGACATATGGAGTACCCGAATTTGCCGAACGGAAGTTAATCGACATTCCGGCAAACTCAAGGGCCTCTCGGGTACCGCAATATCATCACGACACGATGGTCGGAGACAAAACCCAGCAAACTAGCAAAATCATCACAAATTGTTTTACGTTAAAGATGATCATCATCTTTACAAGTCTTTCTCAATGTGATCACAAGTAATTCAGAGGCATCACAAGTAATTCAGAGCATCACAAGGCATTAGTAGTTCAAGACATGAACAAGTTTTAAAAGCACATCAATATGTATTGTATTTCATTGTGGAGTTATATACAAGATGTTACAACAAAGAAACAGCTTAATCCATGCCTCAGCTTATCAACAGTCATTACTTGTCAAATATGTAAGAAGGAACAATTTACTTGTGACATAGTTACAAATGATGATGAATAAAGCAACACCCTACACTAGCCTAAAAACAAGTGAAGTTTCACCCATATAAGAACAAGTGAATTCTAGTCCCATTGACACTCCTGGTTTTCTACAAACACCAAGTACTAGGGCACACAAAAGTTCTGAAATTTGTGTGCCTAACTGAATTTACTGAATTTTCAAGAACCGAATAAACTGAATTTTCAAAACTGCAAGAAGCCAATTAAAAAATCCTCTCATCTCATATGAGGATTGTTAATCGCTGCCAAACAGGCCTCGGGACAGACCCATGTTCATGTAGGTGTGTACTGTAGCTGTTTGGTACTTGTGGAAAGAACGAAACAAAATGTTTGGCTCTCTAGATTTAATCATGATTTTGCCATTGTTGAGATATAGGGAGGAAGTCTGAGCTTGAGGATTTCATAAGCTCCCTAGTGCAACAAATTACCTAAAAACCTTGTACTAGTATCTTATCTTTTGGTTAGGGTCAAAGACCCTATACCTTATACATACCATGTATCTTTAATTTTGTTTTATTAATACAAGACTGTAGGAGCCTCTCCTACTGTCCTTCACAGATTCAAAAATGAATAGACAATGCAGCTTTCCGTAAACTGAGTAACCAAGAAAAAAGATGTACAAAAAGATAAATTTACCTAAGTTTTTCGACCAAGATAGCACGTTAGCAGATCTTGTGTGATCGCAGTTCCCGATCCACTCCTTTCCACCCAACTCCCCTGACTAGAAGCAAAAGAAGCACCTAACCAAATGAAAATAAAGAGAAGTTGAGTCAACGAAGAAGGCATATGTGCAAACCACAATGTAATCATGTAGAGTATGGGAAACCGGCTTTTGTGGCAAGGATAGTAAATGAAGCCACGTCTATTGCCGTGTCCGTAAAAATAAATCTTTGGGACTTGTACAGTGTGAGCTTGTACGAGTTATTGTACAAGTATATCTGATCTGCTGGCTGCAATGTATCGTGAACGAAAAAGATAGTGGTAGCTGGCTGCAATAATAAAAATAAAATATTTATTGATAACTTATTCTCTCTTAGGGCTAGTATTTGTTTTATCGTTAGTAGTGATCGACGTGGATATGATGTTTGTTGCTTATGATCTCAATTGCATGACTAGTTTCAACAATCATTTGCATGTGTCTTATTCTCTCTATCATGTTGATCAAACATAATTCATATGCAGCTTCTTGGGTACAAGAAAAGAACATAAACAAAATCAAGGTGCAATCAAACACATCGAAGGAGGGAAATGCTTGTCCAAACAACCTATCAAGGGCCTACATTTTGTGCGCAAGAAAAATCGAAATAATATGTTGGGCCATGCAATGCACGACTAGTATTAGTTCTCTCGACCATTCGTAAGTCGTGGAACAAGAACTTAATTATATATCAGCATCCGAGGAACGAAAGAATTCCCGCATCTAACTAGCTTTATGCGAGAAAGAAAGAGAGGACATGACTAGGCTAGATGCTTTGGAAAACCTATGCTCAAATTCTTGGTGGACTCCACACTTTGCAAAAACATTTAAACTAAACCATATCCGGGTTTTGGACGGTGGTTTTGCAGTTCAGATTTACAAAATTCATGGAAAATCAGGGTTTTGGAACATTGTGAAATTTAACCTACAAAGAAATTCCTCAAAAATATGACTATTAATTTGTGATCTACTACTCGAATATTGGTGTCACATTGGCAAGCAATAAATCAGATATGTTCTTGACACGGCACAATCTATTTAATATTGTTTTTAGAAAAAATCTTTTAAATATTAATTTGTGGTTTTGTGCTCCTGCTAAAGAAAAATAAAGCACAATATCACATCGAGTACTACTGAGAACAAATGAAAACAAAGAGATAGGCAGAGCTAGATGTGTTCCGATGGTGAAGTTGTATTTCCTAAGACAATGGAGTGATCATCGGTGTAGAGGTAGTCGGTCGAGGGAGGCGGGTCGACGGTGGTGAAGTAAGTACCTTTGGGCGGGTCGAGGGAGGCGGGTCGACGGTGGTGTGGACGGTGGGGTCGAGGTGGGCAGCAAGGCTGGGCGGGTCGAGGCGGCGCGGGGCGGGCGGGGTCCGGGCGGGGGTTGGGCGGCGTCTCGGGCGGCGCCCGGGCGGCGGGTCGGGCGGCGTCTGGGCGGCGGGCCGGGCGGCGTCTGGGCGGCAAGGCTCCGGGCGGCGGGCGGGCGGGTCGAGGCGGAGGCTGGCGCGGGCAAGGCCCGGGCGGCGGGTCGGGCGGCGCCCGGGCGGCGCCCGGCGGCGGGTGGGGCGGCGCCCGGGCGGCGGGCCGGGCGGCGGGTCGGGCGGGTCGAGGCGAAGCTGCGCGGCCCGGGCAAGGCGTCCGGGCGGCGAGGAGAGGGCGATGGAGGGAGAGGGCGAGGGCGAGGGCGAGGGCGAGGGCAGCGGCGGGCGGGCGGTGGGGGCGAGAGGGAGAGAACTGGCGAGGGGATCGGGCGAGGGGGATCGGTCGCCGCCCAACCGCGACTAAAGGGTTTTTGGCGGGTTTTTATGCCTCGCGCTTCTTTAGTCGCGGTTGGCGACGAGACCATGACTAAAGGTACCTTTTTAGTCGCTGGTCGCCCGCCCAACCGCGACTAAAGGGTTTTTATGGCGGGTTTTTTGCTCCTGCCCCCCTCTTTAGTCGCGGTTGGCGGCGAGACCCGCGATTAAAGGTACCCTTTAGTCGTGGTCGCCGCCCAACCGCGACTAAAGGGTTTTTGGCGGGTTTATGCTCATGCTTTCCCACCTTTAGTCGCGGTTGTTCGCCAACCATGACTAAAGGCCGCCATGGGTTTAGGGTTTTAGCCCCCCAAACCTGTTTTCTGCTTAATTTGTATTTTTTCTTTTTAATTTGTATTGTTTTCGCTTTAATTTGTATGGTTTTATTTCTTTTGTGCTTTATTTTAATTTTGAAGGAGTTTCACATATTCTACGGTACTACATACATGCATATGAATGTACAATTTCAAACAAATTTGAAATTAGAAACAAAAAGAATTCAAGAGGAATATACAAGACTAAGAGGGAGAGAACTGGCGAGGGGGTGCGGGCGAAGGGGATCGGGCGAAGGGGATCGAGGCGAAGGGGCCACAATACTAATGGCGCACCTCATCATGCTGCGCCATTAGCATGTCCACACTAATGGCGCACCTCACCGTGGTGCGCCATTAGTATTTTTTTTATTTCCACAAAAGCCAAAAGGTTATCTACTACCGTAACCTATCCATGTCAAGCCCACTCTACTAGCTCGACCGTCAGCCTCCAGCCTCACACCAGGAGGTCCCGGGTTCGACTCCTGTGCTCCACAAACTTTTTTTAGCATTTAAAAAGCTATTTGATACTTATTTATGTTTAAATATGTTCAAACTTGTTTAAATAATAACAGTAATATTTTTTATAAGACAGTAGCATTTAAAAAGCTGTTTGATACTTATTTTTTATAAGACGGTGCTGGGTGCGGGGTCGGCGGCGGCGGTTGAGTAGGGGAATCGAGGGTGCGGGGGTCATGGCGGCCGGTGGACTGGGGGTGCTCGGGCGAGGGGACCGGATCTGGCGAGGTGGGTCAGCGATCGAGATGGAGGGGATCGAGGTGGGCTCCACAAATTTTTTTAGCATTTAAAAAAGCTGTTTGATACTTATTTGTGTTTAAAAATGTTCAAACTTGTTTAAATAATAACAGTAATATTTTTTATAAGACAAGAGCATTTAAAAAGCTGTTTGATACTTATTTTTATAAGACAAGAGCATTTTTTATAAGACGGTAGCATTTTTTATAAGACAAGAGCATTTAAAAAGCCATTTTAAAAGATGGAGGGGAATCGAGGGTGCGGGGGTCGGTGGCGGCCTGTGGACTGGGGGTGCTCGGCGGCGAGGGGGGCCGGATCTCGGCGAGGTGGGATAGCGATCGAGATGGAGGGGATCGAGATCGAGTGTCCATGAAATTTAAAAATATTCATGATAGTTCAAAAAGTACCCATGAAATACAATCGAGAAATGAAGGCTACGATTTAAATACAATCGATCTTAGCTAGCTATCTGTTCACAATCTTCTTGCCCTTCTTTTTCGCAAATGGAGTTCTTACGTGGAACGGACGTCCTTTAGGTAGGGTGGTCCCGCTTCTTCTTGTGGTGTATGCTGCTACTTCATCATCGCTGCCATGTTCGATCCTCGGTCGCCGCATTTGTCAAGTCTTCCTCATTGGCTACTCCATCCATTCCGATGATCTTCCTTTTGCCTCTCCTCACGACAACACGACTGGGCTTTGGCGGTCGGTAATGAAGAAGCATTGGTCCACTTGGGAAGCCAGTACCATGGCTCATTTTTCATGCGGTGACGCTTATGCCTTGGTCTTGGATTTGGCCGGGTATAACCATGGTGGTGAAATACCGGTCTTCTTTTATGACGTTCTTGGCCCATCTCGACACGGAACATCGGACCTTCTCTCCAGAGCTCAGCTCCCAGATCTCCTCGATCCTTCCGGAGTATCTGTCCTTGTCGTTACCGTGTAGGATTCCATCGTTACTCGGAGTTACGATAACCATCGCTCTTCATGTCCTTGGCCTCGTGTAGAATGTGTAGCCGTTGATATAAATGACGCCTCATAGGTCATCGAGGTTGTGCTCGGCGCCTATGACAAGGCGAATATGAGTTGTTCTTCCGCGGAAGAATCCTCATGTAAAGGGTAAGATGAAGCTTCGCTTGAACCAACGCGTGAAACATGAGTTGTGCTCTTTGAGTGTATCTCCGTCCGTCCTCTGTTGGCCTCGGTCATTGTAATGCCTTTTAATAAAGGTTTTGTGCTCTACCACCCAAGGATCGACCACGTCTATGTGTTGTAGCGCGACTAGGTTTGCTCTTTCAAAGTCGGGCGAGTCGACCGGAAGTCGACATGCATTTCGCGGGCGACCCTCACGGTGACCCCATCCAGCGAGCCCGCCGAGGTGCTCGCTGACGGGCAGACCAACGGGTTCTCGATGCCTAGATAATTCATGCAGTAGGAGATGCACTCTTGATTGAAAAGCCCCGGCTATGCTTCCTTCTCGACGTGACATGTTGCGAACGTATCCTTTGATGACACCATTCATCCTTTCGAGCGGCATCATGCCGTGCAGGAACGTCGCCCGAGTTGGATGATATCCTCCACTATATGGACCAGCGGATGCACCATAACGTCGAAGAATGCGGGCGGAAGTACATCTCAAGCTCGCTAGTATCACCACGATCTCTTCCTCGTAGCCTTCGAGTTGCCTCACGCCAATCGACTTCCGAGATGACGTCGAAGAAGTTGCATAGGCCAAATAGCGCTTTCACGGACGTGGCGCTGGCCCATGATCCCACGGATTGCAACTGGAAGTATCTGCGTCATCAAGACGCGATGGCGGTCGTGAGACTTCATCCCGCGAACTTCGCTTCACTGGGTCTAGGTATCTCGCTTATCTTCCCCAGAATCAGAAGGGAAGTTTTACTCCTAGGAGGCAGGTGAAAACTGCTCGATCTCCTCGACTTAGAGTGAAGCACGCGGGAGGGTAGTCATTTCCGGTCTTCTTGGCCTTTTTGCCTTTGGCGACGATTTCTTCGTGTCTGCTTCGCCTCATCATCATCATCATCATCATCATCATCATCATCATATATAGCGTGAAGCTCTGCTCGATGCCCATTGATTTCAAGTCCGCCCTTGCTTTCGCCCATCTTTGGTCCTCTCCGGCATGTTGAGCAGGGTACCAAGCAGACTCGCACACGCTTCTTCGTGATATGCATGACATCAAGGCTGTGAGGCACACGGTGGATCTTCCAAGACGGCAAGTCCCGTAAAACAGACCTCGCTTTTCCATACCTTCAGCAGCTGCTCTGGCGCCTTTCGCTTCTTTCCGGCTCTGGCGCCTTTTGCTTCTTTCGGCAAGGGGCAGTCTTTCCAATTTTCCAACAGCTTGTCTATTTCTCGCCGCTCCTCGTGACAGGCGTTGGGTTCGGTTTCACCATCGAACAGATCCTTGCGCTTCCTCCACGGGTCATCGTCGCGAAGCCACCTTTGATGTCCCATGAACACGGTTTTCAAGACCCGGATCTCTATCTAGCTGGCGATACGTTGTGTCATCCATGCACCTTACGCATCCGTAAAATCCGTGGACTACCTGCCCGCGACATATCCAGAATCGAGATAGTCGCGGCACCGTCGTGAGCAAAGGCGGCTCTCATAGGGAAATATTCTTTCTCTGCGGCGTCCCACGTATTGGCCGGGCGTTTTCCACAGCGTCAAGCTCCTCTTTCAGCAGCCCTAGATACAGATTGATGTCGTTCCTGGTTGTTTCGGCCCTTCAATTAGCATACTCATGTGAATGTACTTCCTCTTCATGCACAACCTGTGGGGAAGGTTGTACATCCACACAAACACAGGCCAGGTGCTATGTGTGCTTCTTCCGCTGCCAAACGGATTGACTCCATCGGTGCTCGCGCCAAAGACGATGTTCCTTGGATCGTTCCCAAATTCCGAGTCTTCGAAGTTCAACGCTTGCCACCGCTCGCATCCTTAGGGTGACTCAGCATCTTGTCTTTTTTATCTATCTCCGGATCATTTGCGTCATCTTCCCGCTTCTTCTCCTCCCTATCCGCGTGCCAACGCAGGAGCTTTGCTACCTTAGGGTCTGCGAAATAGCGCTGCAGACGAGGAGTGATCGGAAAGTACCACACCACTTTTCGAGGAGCTTTCTTCCTCTTCTTGTATCGAGTGACGCCAAGACACCGGACATATGGTAGACTCCGCGTGCTCGTCCCGATAAATGATGCAATTGTTCATGCACACATGGTATTTCACGCGGCGGTAAATCCAGAGGACACACGATTTTCTTCGCCTCCTCCAAACTGGTCGGGCACTTGTTCCCCTTTGGGAAGACGTTCGTGCTGTAATGACATGTTCTCGCCGGCTACGCGCCGGTCATTTTGTGTTTTACCTTCATCTCCGAGGCCATGAGCGTTACTTTCAGCGGGTATCCTCGGCCTGCATCCTTCATACAATGGAGTAACCGCGTCTAACTCAAGTTGATCCATCTTGGCTTTCTCTCGGGCGGCAGCTCTTGCGTTATCCGTCTGCTTGAGAAGCAGCTCTCTTGAATATGAGGGTCCTGTACCCAGCCCATCGATGGTCCAGCGTCGTCTGCACCGGGCCGCATCATCATCTTCATGATCATGCCCGTCGCCTGCTCCGCATCTTCCTCATCATCATGTCCTGCATATTCTACATGATGACTGTGCAAAGATCACAGCCGTGATCATCGCCGGGATTCTTCGCCTTCTCGCCCGCCTCGAGCCGCGGTGGTTGTCTTGCTGCCCTTCCTCATTTCTAGCCCGCCCGCATGGACGACTTCGTAGTCATCTTCATCACCTTGCCACCGATAGCCATCCATGAAACCACACAACAGCAGGTGGTCCCGCACCTGCCGAATCCGGGTCCGCAATAAGGCTCTTCACTTGCATCTTCGACACGGACATCTTATCTCCGTCTCGTTCTTTTGAAGCATCTCGCCTTCAAGGACCTCAAATCCTATTCACGATGCCTTCGGTCATCGTGCGGACTATGGTCGTCAAGGGGTAGAGCAAAACGATATTTTAGAACCAAGAAAAAATTTGGCATGACTTTCCTAAAAATAGGACCAAAAGGATGCTTAATGCCAAAATTCTCGCCAAACGGAAATGAATCAACATTCCGCAAAATATTGGCAACTATCGCATTTCAAATACCGGTACACCTCCAAACACAAACACATATGCAAACACCACAAACATATGCAACACCACGAACATACATAGATCTAGCTAGGTCAGTAAAAAGTGCATGTGCACATTGTTGTAAGGAGAACAACCTAAATATAGCTTCCCCTTACTTACCTATTAAAACAAGGTAATTTAACCACTTAATTTGAATGAATCTATGGTGGAAATGAGGTGAAAAGAGGAGGCACCGAGACAAGGAGGAGGTGGAGAGAATGAAGTGGGGAGAAAGTGAGTGTGTGGGTAGGAGAGGCTGTCCCAAATATCTTGTTGCTGCCCACTTACTAATGGCGCACCTCTTGCATGGTGCGCCATTAGTTGTTACCACTACTAATGGCGCACCTAAGCAGGATGCGCCATTAGTATGTTTGGACAGTTCAAAAAAGTTTCTATACTAATGGCGCACACAAAAGTGCGCCATTAGTAGTTACAACTACTAATGGCGCGCAGAGTGTGGGTGCGCCATTAGTATGTTTGGACAGGCGCACTAGTTTAAAAAATTGGTACTACTAATGGCGCACCCACACCTCGGTGCGCCATTAGTAGTTACAACTACTAATGGCGCACTCGGAAGGATGCGCCATTAGTATGTTTGGACAGGCGCACTAGTTCAAAAAAGTTTCTATACTAATGGCGCACCCACACCGGGTGCGCCATTAGTAGTTACAACTACTAATGGCGCACCGGGTGTGGGTGCGCCATTAGTATGTTTGGACAAAGCGCAATAGTTTAAAAAATTGGTACTAATGGCGCACTCAAGACATCGGTGCGACATTAGTAGTTACAACTACTAATGGCGACTTTTCGGGCAGGATGCGCCATTAGTATGTTTGGACAAAGCACTAGTTAAAAAAAATTTTTTGGTACTAATGGCGCACCCAAGGCATGGTGCGCCATTAGTAGTTTAGACACTAATGGCGCATCGTATGGCGGTGCGCCATTAGTATATACTAATGGCGCACCATCTTTCCGGTGCGCCATTAGTGTCATTTCCATCTATAGCCCTTTTCCTAGTAGTGCCGATTGCCACCCCTTTATTGTCTCCACAAAGGAGCCCTCGAGCCATAGGACTTTGGCCATCTTGCCGACCATGGCGCCTCAAGACTCGCTTGATTTGCCGCCCACAACCTTCGGCCCGACATTAAAGGTCTTCACCATAGGCTGAAGTGGGCTGGATGCAGAGGAAGGTTTCGCACACGATATAAACGCCGAGATGTTGAGGACGAAATTCGAGGCCAGTCGTGGAAGTCCAGTGCCGTAGTAGAACATGAGCCCCGGACAAATGGGTGAAGTGGAAAACCTAGTCCGCAGAGGAAGTGGGGAGAAACACCACCCTCTCATGGGGCCTGGGGTTGGGATGAGCTGCCCGTCGGGCAGACAGGCGCGATATCGCCGGACAAGTATCCGGCCTCCCGCAGTCTTGTGATGTGCCCCTCCGTGACGGAGGAGGCCATCCATCTGCCTCCCGCTCCTGACATGGTTGTAGAAGGTTGAGGAGGAATGTGCGTACTTGGGCGCTAGAGCTCGAATGCGCGGAAATGGAGGAGCAAAGGAGGAAGAAGGCGTAGGTGAAAAGGTGGATCCTTATCCCCTTATATGGACGGACGAACTTATGCGTCCCCCACCAGCCTGGTAAAACTCGCTTATCTCCCAAGCGCCATAATCGATGGCGCGGATGGGTTACCCACGTCCGTATTGATGAGAATCCCGGAATAAGGGGGCACGATCCATGCTTTGATAAGACATGCCAAGGAAACCGCCTCGCTAAACGCGCTAAGGTGGAACGGTAAAAACGATTCATATAAAGGCCTGGCCGGGTGTGATGTCACACCGCTGAATACGCCAGCAGATCTGTGCAAAAATTATTCTCTCACGGTGTTATGTGGAACTTGTTTTGCAGAGCGGACACTATCCCGGTGTTCAAACCTTCTATGAAGTATTCGGAGGAGGAACCCGCCTTGCAATGTCAAGACAATATGCACGCCGGACTCGTCGTCATTGAAGCCTGGTTCAGGCTACCGAGGAGTCTCGACTAGGGGTGTCCGGATAGCCGGAATATCATCACGGCCGGACTCCAAGACTATGAAGATACAAGATTGAATACTTCGTCCCGTGTCCGGATGGGACTTTCCTTGGCGTGTAAGGCAAGCTTGGCGATACGGATATGTAGATCTCCTACCATTGTAACCGACTCTGTAACCCTAACCTATCCAAAGGTGTCTATATAAACAGGAGGGTTTTAGTCCGTAGGGACTAACAACAATCATACCATAGGCTAGCTTCTAGGGTTTAGCCTCCTTGATCTCGTGGTAGATCTACTCTTGTACTACCCATATCATCAATATTAATCAAGCAGGAGTAGGGTATTACCTCCATCGAGAGGGCCCGAAGCTGGGTAAAAACATCGTGTCCCTTGTCTCCTGTTAGCATCCGCCTAGATGCACAGTTCGGGACCCCCTACCCAAGATCCGCCGGTTTTGACACCGACAGGTGTCCTTTCCCAGTGACAGTAGGGGCAGCAAGGCACGTATTGTATTGTTGCCATCGAGGATAACAAGATGGGGTTTTTTATCATATTGCATGAATTTATTCCTCTACATCATGTCATCTTGCTTAAGGCGTTACTCTGTTTTCTTGAACTTAATACTCTAGATGCATGCTGGATAGCGGTCGATGAGTGGAGTAATAGTAGTAGATGTAGGCAGGAGTCGGTCTACTTGTCTCGGACGTGATGCCTATATACATGATCATACCTAGATATTCTCATAACTATGCTCAATTGTGTCAATTGCTCAACAGTAATTCGTTCACCCATCGTAAAATACTTATGCTCTTGAGAGAAGCCACTAGTGAAACCTATGGCCCCGGGTCTATCTTCATCATATTAATCTTCCTACACTTGTTTATTTCTTTGCTTTTTTACTTTGCTTTTATTTTACTTTGCATCTTTATCACAAAAATACCAAAAATATTATCCTATCATATCTATCAGATCTCACTCGTAAGTGACCGTGAAGGGATTGACAACCCCTTATCGCGTTGGTTGCGAGGAGTTATTTGCTTTGTGTGCAGTGCACGAGGGACTTCGCGTAGCCTCCTACTGGATTGATACCTTGGTTCTCAAAAACTGAGGGAAATACTTATGCTACTTTGCTGCGTCATCCTTTCCTCTTCAAGGAAATCCAACGCAGTGCTCAAGAGGTAGCAAGAAGAATTTCTAGCTACCGCATCGGGAGTCTCATTAAAGTCAACATACCAAGTACCCATCGTAATCCCTTATCTCCCGTGACTACATTATTTGCCATTTGCCTCTTGTTTTCCTCTCCCCCACTTCACCCTTGCCGTTTTATTCGCCCTCTCTTTTCCGTTCGCCTCTTTTTCGCTTCCCTTTAGTTTGCTCATGTGTTGGATTGCTTGTTTGTCACGATGGCTCAAGATAATACCAAATTATGTGACTTTACCAATACCAACAATAATGATTCCCTCAGCACTCCGATTGCTCCTCTTACCAATACTGAATCTTGTGAAATCAATACTGCTTTGTTGAATCTTGTCATGAAAGATCAATTCGCCGGCCTTCCTAGTGAAGATGCCTCTACTCATCTAAATAGCTTCATTGATTTTTGTGATATGCAAAATAAGAAAGATGTTGATAATGATATTGTTAAATTGAAGCTATTTCCTTTTTGGCGTAGAGATCGTGCTAAAGCTTGGTTTTTGTCTTTGCCTAAAAATAGTATTGATTCTTGGAATAAGTGCAAAGATGCTTTTATCTCTAAGTATTTTCCTCCCGCTAAAATCATCTCTCTTAGAAACGATATTATGAATTTTAAGCAACTTGATCATGAACATGTTGCACAAGCTTGGGAGAGGATGAAATTAATGATACGTAATTGCCCTACTCATGGTTTGAATTTGTGGATGATTATACAAAAAAATTATGCCAGATTGAATTTTGCTTGTAGAAATCTTTTAGATTCGACCGCGGGAGGCACTTTTATGGAAATCACTTTAGGAGAAGCTACTAAACTCCTAGATAATATTGTGGTTAATCATTCTCAATGGCACACTGAAAGATCTACTAATAAAAAAGTGCATGCGATAGAAGAAATTAATGTTTTGAGTGGAAAGATGGATGAACTTATGAAATTATTTTCTACTAAGAGTGTTTCTTCTGATCCTAATTATATGCCTTTGTCTACTTTGATTGAGAATAATAATGAATCTATGTGTCGGTGTACTAGAGTAGGGGTACCCTAGTATCCCGAACTTGTGCACGGGCAGTTGCAGCCCTCCGCGGCAAGGCTTACCGGGTGACCGCCAAGGTCCTCCGTGGTTCCTTTGGAGCCATTCAAGAACGAAGTATTCAATCCAGGGAGACAAGGCCCGGCAAGAGGAGCTTGCCGGAAGGCCACCCAAGGCGCATAGGGAGACAAGGCCCCTAAGAAGAGGAGCTTGCCGGAAGGCCACCCTGTGCACTTACAAGACAAGGCCCGGCAAGAGGAGCTTGCCGGAAGGCCCGGTGAGCGACAAGCTTCCGGGCGCGACAAGATAACAATCGCGGCAAGGCGCTTGCCGCGGCAGACCACCTCTCTATACCTACGCTCCAGCGCATCCACCAACGCAGTCGCCTGGGCCTTCCCAGCGCTGCGTGGCGAGCAGAGGCTGTGCAGCCACGGTGCGAGGTGGTGGCAAGCAATGACAAGTTTGCCATCGTTTAACGGTGGCGCCCCTAACGGTCCCTGTTTGCACTGTTAGGGTGACTAGATGGGCATTTAATGCCTTTGTCCCCTACCGTCAGGGTTAGGTATATTAGACTGTACACTGTACAAGTAGGTGTACCAACCACTATTTTTCCATTTGTACCCCGTCTCGTTGCCACCGCCGGAGCCCCTTTGAGCATATAAAAGGAGGCCCATGCGCAACGTAGAAAGGGTTGGTCGATCGATTCATCCAGCTCAGTCTCGTTAGCAGCTCGTCAAGATCTTGTAGCACTCGAGCGCTCCCGAGCAAGAACGCCAATACACCTAGACATGCAGCAAGAGGAGTATTATCTCTCCGGAGAGCTCGAAGCTGGGTAAAACTCGCATGCTTCGCCTCGACCGCTTCTTCAGGCGACCTTCGCCCCGCTGAACCGAAGGGGCTCGGTCCACCGCCCCATAGGTGTTCGTGGGCGAGATCAGCCTGCCCGACATCTTTGGCGCGCTGTAGGGGCGTCGAGGTTGTGTGAACCTTATCCGCGCCCACGCTGAAGCTAGATCTTCATCATCTTCATCAACATGCCATCGAAGAAGAAGGCTTCGGGCGGCAGAAGCCCTGGCCCGCTGCCGAACCCACCGCCACCGAGCAAACAGGTGGTGGGGTAGACGCCAGCGAAAGAATGGACGGCGACGGGAGCTTCGCGGTGCTGCCAAGTCCAAGGACAAGGCTGCGCAGACTCGGGCGTCAGACGTGTACCGCGCCCGTCTCAGGAGGCGCGGGACCGACAGCGTCATGGCATTCACAATGCCATACGCTCGTTGGACCCAGATCGAGCTGGAGGCTCTCGGGACGCTCAAGACCAGCATGCACGCCAACATGCTGGCGCGAGCGAGGCACGGTCACCCGGACGGGATACTGCTCCTTCTAACATAGTTAGAAGTCCGAGCATATCCCGCTCCTTGCGCCGTTCGCCACTGCCACCTGCCACTCCAGCAGAAGCTTTGGCGAGAGCGCAACTGCTCTTGGATTACCCTCCAACGGCCGACAAGGTCGACGAATGGAGGGCCACCATTCAGAGTCTCATCGGCTTCGCCAACGGAGACGCTCCGCGGCAACCGAGTGCATTGCTGCCGTGGCAAGACTGCCAAACACGAGCCGGTGGCGACGAGACCGGTGGGGGTGCAACCACCATGCACTCTCCGCCCCGAAGGCCAAGATCGCCGACTCGCCGGATCCACCTCGACAGCGACTCCACTGCGTCATCAGATCCACGAGTTCATCGCGATCAGCGCCAAGTTCTTCACGAACGATAGCAAGAGGACGCTCGAACTCGCATCGAGCACCGAAGAGAAGCGCGACGTCAACCCGACAAGCGCGCTGGGCCCTCTGTCGACATGCACGCGCCAGAGGAACCAGGCGACTTGTCAGACGCTGTAGGTTGCCCTGCGTTCACTCGTGAGCTGCGGCAAGTCCAAAGGGCCCAAAGAAGAAAAACTTCAAGCCAGACGCATCGGAGAAGTACGGCGGCAAGACGCATCCGTCGGAGTTCCTCAGCATCTACACCATCGCGGTGCAGGCTGCCGGGGCGACGACAAGATCCTGCCAACTACTTCCCGCTGGTGCTCAAGCCCAATGTCGAGATCTGGCTCATGCACTTGCCGGATAACTCCATATCTTCTCGGCAGATCTATGCCATCGGTTTGTCGGCGCCTTTACAGCGGCCACAAACCCCATGGCTAAGAAAGTGACCTTCATCCGCTTTCGCCCGAAGGAAGGAGAGCCCCTGCTCAAGTATATTCAAAGATTCAGCCGTGTACAGCAGAACATCCCAGATGTCCACCCTGCCGTGGTGATCAGCGCGTTCCATCAGAACGTGCGAAACCGCAGGATGCGGGAGGAGATGGCGATGTGCAAGATCGAGACGTCGATGAGCTATACGCCTGGCCGACAAGTGTGCACATCTTTGAGGAGGGAGGAGACTCCCGGAGAAATACAAGTAGTAGGATCTGACAGTGAGGAGACCGCCCCGGCAAAGAAGAGCCGGCGGCCGGGCAACAGGAAAAAGAAAGGCAGAGATGTGCTAGTTGTTGAGCAGTCCGGCAACAGAGGTGGCTCCAAGAACGCCAAGGCTGGTAGCTCCGCAACGCGAGGTTGCCTGGCACCAATCTGTCTGTGGCAGCCGCCGACAAGGTGACGGCGGCTCGGCAAGCAAGATCTTGCAAGATCCACCGCACCAAGGGCCATGACCTCCAGAGCTGCAAGAAGGTCGAGCAGCTTGTCGAGCAGCAGAAGGCTGAATACGAACGACGCGACAAGGAGAAGGCCCAGGAAGGTGCTGGAGGAGCTAGCAAGAAACGTCCCGGCCGGGGAGGGCGCCGCGGCAAGGCCAAGCAGCGGCAAGGAGACATGCCTCCCGCGGCGCGACAAGGACGGCAGCAGCGGCGACGAGGAAGATATGGATGATGACGAGGCCGATGAGCAGGAGTTCCAGAAAGCCACAGAGGTCCTGTGCGTTGACGGTGGTGCTTCTCTGCATACTTCACACTGCCAACTCAAGCAGTGGATGCGGGAAGTCAATGCAGCAGAACCATCCATCGAGTCACGCAGGCCTCTGAAATGGTCCAGCACGCCTATCATCTTTGATATTGAGGACCACCCTGATCGTGTAACTGCAGTCGGGTGCTTGCCGATGTTGGTTTCACCAACTATCCGCAACCTCAAGGTCACCAAGATGTTAGTTGACGGCGGGCGGCTTGAATCTGATCTCCTCCGCGGTACTCCGAAACTCCAGATCCCTGATGGCGAGCTCGAAGAGACCGGCACTTTTCAAGGAATCAATCCGGGAAGGAGCAAGCCGAAGGGAAAGATCACGTTGCCGGTGACATTTGGCAGCGAGTTGAACTTCAGGACTGAGAGGGTCACTTTTGACGTTGCTGATTTCCCATTGCCTTATAATGGGATACTGGGTCGTCCAGCACTCGCCAAATTCATGGCGGCCTCTCACTATGCCTACAACATGCTGAAGATGCCAGGCCCGATAAGTGTCATCTCTGTCCCTGGCGACAAGAAGGATGCTCTTATCTGCGCCGACAAGATCTACCGGGAAGCAGCAGCCGCGACAGATTGCAAACCACTTGCCGCTGAAGCTCCCGGGGGGAAGAAGAAGACCAAGTCCGGCAAGAGCTCTGATGCCCACTCCGGCAAGCGCACCTCTTCGGAGTGCTGCGCTACCGTCAAGGGCGCACCATCGAGCTCCACCGGCAAGTATAAGAAAACGATGACAGCTCCACCAGAGACCAAGAAGGTGTCCGCCAAGGAGGACGGCACTGGTGGTACTTTCACCATCAGTGCCTCTCTCGACCCTAGATAGGAAGGCGCTCGTTGCTTTCCTGCGGGCGCCGTCGGCGTGTTTGCATGGCAACCGTCTGACATCCCCGGTGTTCCCAGGAAAGTAATTGAGCACCATCTTGCCGTTTGTCCTCATGCGCGGCCCGTCAAGCAGAAAGTCAGGAAGCAAGCAGTGGAGCGTCAAGAGTTCATCTCGGAAGAAATCAAGAAACTGGAAGCAGCAGGCCTTGTCAGAGGAGTGCTCCACCCTACGTGGTTGGCCAATCCTGTAGTTGTACGCAAGGCTAACGGGAAATGGAGGCTTTGTATCGACTTTACAGATGTCAATAAAGCTTGTCCCAAAGATCCATTTCCCTTACCGCGCATCGACCAGATTGTTGACTCCACGGCCGGGTGTGATTTGCTTTCATTTCTGGATGCATATTCAGGATATCATCAGATCTTCATGGCAGAAGAGGATGAGGAGAAGACCGCATTCATCACCCCATGTGGCACATACTGTTTTATACGGATGCCCTTTGGGTTAAAGAATGCTGGTTCAACGTTTGCAAGAGTAGTTCATGATGTTTTTGAGCCGCAAATACACAGAAATGTGGAAGCCTACATGGATGACATAGTGGTCAAAAGCAAGGACAAGGCGACCCTAGTTCAAGATTTAGATGAAACCTTTACAAATCTGCGCAAGATCAACCTCAAGCTCAACCCTGAGAAGTGCGTGTTTGGAGTTCCTTCCGCAAGCTTCTCGGGTTCTTAATCTCTCGGGGGAATTGAAGCCAATCCCGACAAGATCAAGGCCATTGAGCAGATTGAAGCACCAAAGCGCGTCAAGGATGTCTGAAGGCTTGCGGTTGCGTAGTAGCTGCTCTCAGCAGGAGTTTATCTCTAGGTTCTGTGCGCACCTGCCATTTTTCAAAATTTTGAAAAAGGCAGGTCCGATGCAATGGACTCGGAAGCGGAGGCAGCGCTGCAGGACTTGAAGAGATACTGTCCTCCACTCCAACACTTGTCGCACCTAAGCCACAAGAGAAGTTGCTGCTATATATAGCGGCAACCAATCAAGTGGTTAGTGCTGCCTTAGTAGCGGAGAGGGAGGCGGATGATGAGCTAGCAACCATGGCAGACACGTCCAGCGACAAGCAGGGGGCTTCGCCGTCAAGCTCTGGCCCCGACAAGGACGAATCTGCACAGACGCAGGACAGGATGCAGAAAAGGATGGTGCAGCGCCCAGTTTACTTTGTCAGCTCCCTTCTGCAAGGGGCTAGGTCAAGGTACTCTGGTGTGCAGAAACTGCTTTTCGGCCTCGTCATCGCCTCGAGAAAGTTGTGCCATTACTTTCAGGCACATGAGATCACAGTTGTCACTCGCTTTCCGCTAAAGAGGATATTGCAAAATCCAGAAGCAACAGGCAGGATTGTCGAGTGGGCACTGGAACTGTCAAGCTTTGGCCTCAAGTTTGAGAGCACTTCAACTATCCAAAGCAGAGCATTGGCGGAGTTCATAGCAGAATGGACACCAACGCCAGATGAAGAAATTCCAGAGACGAGCATTCCCGTCAAGGAAACAGGCAAAGAGTGGCTGATGTACTTTGATGGTGCCTTCTCGCTGCAAGGCACCGGTGCCGGCGTGCTGCTTGTCGCACCCACCGGAGAGCACCTCAAGTACGTAGTCCAGATGCACTTTCCCAAGGAGCAAGCGACAAACAATACATGAGTATGAAGGTTTGCTTGCCGGTCTCGAGATCGCAGAGAACCTTGGGATCAAGAAGCTCATTGTCGGGGTGACTCGCAACTTGTTATCCGCCAAGTGAACAAGAATTATCGAGTCCGTTGATGGAAGCTTATGTTGATGAAGTGAGGAAGCTAGAAGAGCACTTTGACGGCTGCAGATGGAATATATTCCGAGAGCTCGAGCGACATTGTTGATGGCTGTCAAAGTCGCCGCACTCAAGTTACACAATGGAACCAGGGATTTTTGTGCTCAAGCTGACTCAACCGTCTGTAACACCATCAACTGGACAGAGCAAGAAGAGGAAGTTGATCTCTGGTGACTATTTTCCGGCAGAGCTTCCCGAAGCCGCCGCCAGGAAGGTCCCCAGGATCGACACCAACAGTGCTGAGGAGCAGTCTGCTCCGACAAGCCCCAGGGTTTGTTTCGTTGAAGCAGACGCTCCCGACAAGTTTTGCTCCGGCAAGCTTGCCGGGGAACGTCAAGCTCCGGCTGAGCCGCAGGTTCTCGCCGTAGAAGCGGATGTTCCCGCAGACAATGATGTGCCTTTAGTCCTGCTGCCGAGCCACAAGCTCCAAAGCATGGGCAC
This sequence comes from Aegilops bicornis, assembly GCA_021605145.1. Classification (NCBI taxonomy): domain Eukaryota; kingdom Viridiplantae; phylum Streptophyta; class Magnoliopsida; order Poales; family Poaceae; genus Aegilops; species Aegilops bicornis. The sequence continues at coordinate 367,371,261 of CM038672.1, forward strand.
AGCAGATTGTCCATTTCCTTCAGACAGAGAACTTCCGAAGAGCAAGAAGAAGCGGAAAGAGTAGCCCGGCGGTCAAGTATGTACGGTTTGTCGACAAAGACACTGCATGTCGAAGAAGACTCAACGGTGTGAAATTGAAGTGTATTCACCGGGAGGACGGACAAAAGCTGTTGGCAGAGATACATGGAGGCATATGTGGTCACCACATTGGTGCCAGAGCACTTGCCGGCAAAGCGTTCCGGCAAGGTTTCTTTTGGCCGACAGCCCTCCAGGATGCAACTGCACAAGCAACCAAGTGTGAAGCGTGCCAGTTCCATTCCAAACAGACACACCAGCCAGCTCAAGCTCTCTAGAGGATCCCTTTATCCTGGCCATTTTCGATCTGGGGGCTCGACATCCTCGGCCCTTTCCCCCGAGCTGTCGGGGGCTTTGAGTACTTGTACGTTGCAATCGACAAGTTCACAAAGTGGCCGGAAGTGGAAGCAGTGAGGAAGGTGACAGCACAGTCAGCAGTCAAGTTCTTCAGGTCGATTGTTTGCCGTTTCGGAATCCCTAACAGGATCATCACCGACAACGGCACACAATTCACAAGCCGCACCTTCATGCAGTACGTCCAAGACCTTGGCGCCAAGGTCTGCTTCGCTTCTGTTGCTCATCCGAGAAGCAACGGTCAAGCAGAGAGGGCAAATGCTGAAGTGCTACGCGGGCTCAAGACCAGAACTTTCGACAGGCTGCACAAGTGCGGAAGAAACTGGATTGAGGAGCTGCTAGTGGTTCTTTGGTCGATCAAGACGACGCCAAATCGAGCAACTGGCCAGACACCTTTCGCTGTAGTCTATGGAGCAGAGGCAGTTCTCCCCACGGAACTCGTATACGGATCGCCTCGAGTGCTCGCTTATGATGAGCTTGAGCAAGAGCAGCTGCGACAAGATGACGCACTGCTCCTTGAGGAAGATCGTCTTCAGCTGCTTGACGAGCTGCTCGGTACCCGGCAAGCTTTGCGCCGCTACCATAGCCACAAAGTCAATGCCGAAGTCTCGAGGAAGGCGACCTTGTTCTTCGGTAGCGTTCAGTCCGCCAAGAATTCCAACAAGTTGACACCAAAGTGGGAAGGCCCTTATCGGGTGAAACGAGTCACTAGGCCTGGCGCTGTCCGCCTTGAGACCGAAGATGGCATTCCGGTGAGCAACTCCTGGAATATTGAGCATCTTCGTAAGTTTTACCTGTAGGGCGCGGTTGCCGGAACCTGTTCCGGCAACCACCTTTTGTACAAGTCTTGCCGCTGATGCATGTAATCCTTTGTACAAAGCCGGGCGCAGACCCCGTGCATCAGTAAAGCTAGCGTGCTTCGCACACTTTGTCGATTTCATGCTTTTTACTTCTATTTTGCATACGTTATCGACACTTTGTGCAGCACCTACCCTCGGTAGTGATAACGAGCCACGAGGCTCAATATCTTTATTTTCTCTTCTTTCTCTTTCTCAAAGAAAAGAAGGTTCCCTCGCACACAAGTTTGCCGGGGTGAAAGGAGAAGATAATGGTGTGGACCAAGCGTCGCTCAAGGAAGTCTAGCCTTACCGGGAAGCAAACGACAGAAAAGCTAAGTTGCCAAAGTTTGAGCAATCAGTTTTAAATTTTGTAAGTTATCTTCCTTGAACGACCGAACTTTGTATGGAAAACCTGTGCGCAGAGGAACCAACTCGTAGCTAGTTGCGCCCTTACTTTGTTTCGAGTCCGCTCAACAACTTAAGTGAGTTGCGACTAGTTGTGACAAGGTTGCTTGTCGGAAGCGGCTCCGCCACCAGGCTGCTGACGTTCCGCACTCAGCGCTCGCGGCTCAGGTGCCCGCGCCGACAAGTTCCCTAAAAGCGTTAGGCAAAAACATACAAAGGAAGGAATCAAGTAAAGGAAATAACATAGCAATTGATACTCAAAATAAAGTTATATTACAAGATAGCTTGCCGCAGCTCTAATGGATTGTTCCTATGACATGACTAGCAGCGGCAAGAGCAAGAGAAAAGCAGGCGGCCTAATCCACGCGATCGCCCTCAACCCTCTTGATTCCGCTCACCCTGTCCACAATGGGTGCGACAAGGGTCTTGAGCGCCTCCACATCAAAGATCCCGGCGGCAGGGGACTTGAGGGCGTTGGTGAGGTTGAGGCCTGGGTTGCGGAAGGCCACCTTCATCGGCACCTTTTGGAGGGCTCCAGCAGATCTGGCGCGACTCCTCGACCAGCTGTTTTGGGACCTCTTCCCGAGTCGCTGGAGAGCCGTCCTGCACGCCCTTGAAGAACAAGCTGAGCTTGGTGCCGGGTTGGAGATGCTCGTCGGGAGGAGTATCCAAGATCCACCATCCCCAGCTCCATCAGCTCCCTGTGGATGGCTGCAGCAGTATCCACGAGACCCTCGGTCCAGTGCTCCACATTCTCCCTCAAGGCACTCTGGGCGGCAACAGCATTCGCCAACAGCTCCTCGTCGGCCTTGATCTTCTCCTTCAAGGCCACCTCCCGCTCCTTGGCACCGTCCAGCGTCTGAGTCAAAGTAGTTAGCTTCAACTCAAGGTCTGCATTGGAGTCCTTTGCAGCGCTGAGCTCCTTGCTCCTCTCGGCGAGACGGCCCTGCAGCTCGCCAAGAGTGTAGGCGTCCTTCTCGCGCTCGTGCTTGAGTGCAGCAAGCTCCTCGCCGCTCTTCTTGAGGCTGGCCTCCAACTGCGCCACCTTCGTCTCCAGCTCCTTCTTGGCGGCCTCGGTAGCTGCGGCAGCATCTTTTGCTTCCTTGAGAGCCCCGCCAAATGTTTCCTCGCGCATGGCGAGATCCTCCTCGTGGCTGTCAAGGTTAACCTTCCGCTGCGCTAGCTCGCCCTCCTGCGCAGACAGCTTCTCGGCGGCAAGCCGCTGTTCCTCCTCAGCTGCAGCCTTCTCGAGGATGAAGGCCTTGCGCTCCTCGGCGAGTTGCTCCCCTCCTCCGCCAAGGACCGGAGAGCTTCCTGGTTGCGGCCCGGAGCTCCTCCGCGCTTCTCGATGTCTGCTCCCGCCTTGGCGACAAGCGCCTCCGGGATGCGGTTTGGCTTGTCGAGCGCGGTAGAGCGACAGTAGCTTCCGCAGGCTTGCTCCTCCTCGGGCTCGCCGCTGCTGTTTGCTTGGCGCGTCGACTAGCGTCAACCCATGAGGCGAGCAGCTCTTCATCGAAGGTTTCTCCTTGGCCGGCGCCTGAGCTCGACTCCCATGGGAGCTTGATGAAGACGCCGTCGCGGCCTTCAAGTAGGCGCCGGGCTGGGGCTCTTGGTTCGACGCTGCAGCAGCGGCGGAGGGATCGGCGGTCGGTGTAGCGCCTGGCGCTCCTGCGGCCTCAGGGTCGTCAGTGCGATCGCCAGACCCCTCGCCAGCTTCTGCGGCGGCAGCTTCGGTGGCCTCTTCGCCGGCAGGCTCGTCAGCGCCGGCTTCTTCTTCCACGGCGGCGGCTTCGTCAGTGTTGCCGCGCACGTCCTCCTCGCCGGCGACCTCGATCTCCATTGGCTCTGTGGCGGACGGATGAAGAAAGTCAAGCAAATATTCAAAGACAAAATCAGAACAAGAAAACACAAGGGAAGTACTCAGGCAAGAAGGTTACCGGCGCCGGGGGCTGCGGTCATGGTCTCCGCCGCCAAGGGATCGCTGGTGCCGTCCCTTGCCGGAGAGCTGCCCCTTGCCGGAGAAGGCTCCCTTGCCGGAGAACGCTCCCTTGCCGGGGAATCCACCCTTGGCGGCGTGGTCGAAGCAGAAGGAGGCTGCTCTGCACCTACACAAGTCAACAGTCAGATATCAGCAAAGGAAAAAGCGCCCATGCACGCCGAACAGCAAGAAATAGACCATATACTTACGCTGGGGGCTGCTTTGAAGGAGAGTTGCCTCATCCAGCAAGGTTGTCTCGGACGCGTCTCCTGCCGTCGCAGTAGGTTCGTCCTCGACCACAATCACCGGGGTCTTGGCCCTCTTCGACGTCCTCTGGTCCAGCGTCCTGAAAAGGAATGGATTCAGAGTAAAGCAGATCAGATACAAGACAAGACAACAAATCGAAGAATTACAAGTACGGCAAGGAATCTTACTCTTCCTCTTCCTCGTCAGAGCTGAGCGCGGAGAGGTCGACTGCCCGCCTCGACGACGACGAGGCGGAGGAGGGCTCCCTTAGGCGCTTGGCGGAGGCGGGACCGGTGGCTGCGAGGGCCCGCTCCGCTGCTTGAGCGGCGTGAGGAGCTCCAGCGGCAGTGCTTGCAGCGGTTGCCGCGTGCGTCATGGCCTGCTGTTAGCCCGCTGCCGCCCGCTGCGTCTCCGGCCTTGCGAAGACGCCTTCTTGGTGGAGCCGGTGGCTCCGCCATGCAAGCTGCTTGGAGGCGGGGAGGATGCGCCCTCGGCGGGTTCGCCCGACTTCGGCTTCGAGCTCGGCAAGCTCCTCCTCGCCGACAAACTCCTTTCGCTCGACAAGGCTTGCCGCCTCGGCTACTCGCCTCCTCCACAGTGAAGCCAAACCGCCCGGCAGCCGCCGCTGCCGCTTCTTCTAGCACAGTGGCGTCGCGCATCTAAATGCGTCGCTGGTGTCATGGTGAGGCCCCTCTGCTCATTGGGGCGGACCGGCATCTCCACTAGATTGTCGAAGAACTGCCGCGACGACGCGTCATCTGCCAGCTCTTGCCAAGTGGGGACAATTCCATGGGAGTCACACAACGGCATCATTGCACGGATGCGGTCAAGCGACGAGTTGTTGCACAGCGGAACGACGCCCCTCGGCAACCTAAACATCTCCGGATGATCAGGATCAGGCTTGAACAGATCTAAGACATTGCGTCAAGCTCCAAGACAGTGAAGTTGAAGTTGAGGCCTGGGCGCAGCCTCATGATGTCTGATGCGTTCTGAAATTCCCAGCCAGGTCTCCTTCTCTCCTAAAAGGGGGCGATGCGGCGGCGAAGAAAATCCGCGCCAACAGTGCCTACAGTGAGTCCGGCAAGTCTGAGGCGGAGGATTCGGGTAACTGCGATCTTCAACCTAGCGTCCTCCGGGGCCAAATTGCTCCAATCATTGCCGCGTACTACTGGGGTTTGGCGCTGGGCGGTAAAAGGCTGCGGGTTCTCCTCAACAATCCAGCACCAATCTGCCCTCCACTCCTCCTATTTTCTATGGAGCTCTTCCTCCAGATAGGCCTCCTTCTTGCCGACCCTGGAGACCCAAGCAATTCCTCCGGCAAGGGGCTCTCCTCTCTCGGCTCGGGGTAAAAAGAAGTGACTGAAAAGAGCTACATTTGGGTGGACTCCGACAAAATTTTCGCAGAGATGTGCGAAAACTGCCATGGTCAGAACGGCGTTGGGGGTGAAATCAAGGAGGCGGAACCCGTAGGTGTTCATAATGTCACAAAAGAACTTCAGAGAAGGGCAGAGCCCGCAGAGAAGAAGAGCGCGAAGAAGGATACCCCATCGGGCCGCTTGCAGCAGAGCGGCGGGAGTACCTTCATGCGCGGATGCGCGCGCGTCTCCGTCGACCAGAAGAGGTAGTAGTTCTCCCTCAGCTCCCTCGCGATGAGCTGAGGGGGGAAGACGGCCCGCTCCTTCCGCAGCGCCACAAGCCGCAGCGCCTCGTCCGACTTCACGGTCTTCCCCTTGTCGGCTTTCGGGCCCATGGCGGAGGCGGTGGAGGAGATCGACGGCGTTGAGGGTGCTGGTGGCGATGGGGGGCGGAGCGCTGCTCTCTTTTCAGCCTCGAGAAGAAGGGGGAGCAGCGGTGGTTTTCGATGGGACAGCAAGCGGCAAAGGCGGCGGCGTGCCCTGTTTCCCCTGCTTATAAAGAGGGAGGGGCGGACGTTCCGATTTTCGAATAAAGAAACCCCACGATCTCGCCCACGATCTCACACGACGCCACGTTCGGCGCGTGCTGCCTGTGGGGGGGCGTGGGGGTCCGGGTAAGTTATGGTGTGACCCAGGCGCGTGTGCCCGTGTCTGTTTTTGGGCTGGCCCAACAGCGCTTGGCACCGTGTGTGGCCCAGGCCCGGGGCTCCCCGGTGTACTAGAGTAGGGTACCCTAGTATCCCGAACTTGTGCAGGCGATTGCAGCCCTCCGCGGCAAGGCTTACCGGGTGACTGCCAAGGTCCTCCGTGGTTCCTTTGGAGCCATTCAAGAACAAAGTATTCAAGCTAGGGAGACAAGGCCCCGGCAAGAGGAGCTTGCCGAGAAGGCCACCCAAGGCGCATAGGAGACAAGGCCCCGGCAAGAGGAGCTTGCCGGGAAGGCCACCCCAGGCACTTACAAGACAAGGCCCCAGCAAGAGGAGCTTGCCGGGAAGGCCCGGTGAGCGACAAGCTTCCGGGCACGACAAGATAACAACCGCGGCAAGGCGCTTGCCGCGGCAGACCACCTCTGCGTACTTCACGCTCCAGCGCATCCACCAACGTGTGGCCTACAGGGCCTTCCCATGCTGGCGTGGCGAGAGGTCAGGCAGCCGGTGCGAGGTGGCAAGTAAGCGCCGACAAGTTTGCCATCGTGGCGAGCAACGGTGGCGCCCGTGTGATCCCTGTTTGCCTTTATTAGGGTGACTAGACGGGCATTTAATGCCTTTGTCCCCTGCCGTCAGGGTTAGGTATATTACACTCTACACTATACAAGTAGGTGTACCAACCATTATTTTTCCATTTGTACCCCCGTCTACGTTGCCACCTGTCGGAGCCCCTTTGAGAATATAAAAGGAGGCCCATGCGCAACGTAGAAAGGGTTGGTCGATCAGTTCCCTCCAGGCTCAGTCTTGTTAGTAGCTCGTCAGTACTGTAGCACTCGAGCGCTCCTGAGCAAGAACGCAATACACCTAGACATGCAGCAGTAGGAGTATTATCTCTCCGGAGAGCTCCGAAGCTGGGTAAAACTCTCGCGTGCTTCGCCTCGACCTGCTCTTCGTGCGACCTCCGCTCCCCGCCGAATCGAAAGGGGCTCGGTCCGCCGGCCCCATAGGTGTTCGTGGGCCAGATCAGCCTGCCCCGACACTATGGATGTGAATTTTGTTGGTAGGAATAATTTTGGTAACAACGCGTATAGAGGAAACTTTAATCCTAGGCCTTATCCTAGTAACCCCTCTAATAATTATGGAAATTCCTACAAAAAATCTTATGGAAATTTTAATAAGATGCCCTCTGAATTTGAGACTAGTGTTAAAGAGTTTATGAATTCACAAAAGAATTTCAATGCCTTGATTGAAGAGAAATTGCTTAAAGTTGATGAATTGGCTAGGAACGTTGATAGAATTTCTCTTGATTTTGATTCTTTAAAGCTTAGATCTATTCCTCCTAAGTATGATATCAATGAGTCTCTCAAAGCCATGAGAATTTCCATTGATGAGTGCAAAGAAAGAACCGCTAGGATGCGTGCTACAAAAGATGCCTTTATTAAAGCGTGTTCTTCTAGTTCCTATGAAAATAAAGATGAAGATCTAAAAGTTATTGATGTGTCCCCTATTAAATATTTGTTTTGCAATATGAATCTTGATAATGATGGGACTGAATATGATCCACCCTTACCTAGAAGGCGTTCCAAAAATTCGGAGTTTTTAGATCTTGATGCTAAAATTGATAAAAGTGGGATTGAAGAAATCAAAACCATAGATGTTTCTAAACCCACTATTTTGGATTTCAAGGAATTTAATTTTGAAAATTGCTCTTTGATTGATTGTATTTCCTTGTTGCAATCCGTGCTAAATTCTCCTCATGCTTATAGTCAAAATAAAGCCTTTACTAAACATATCGTGGATGCCTTGATGCAATCTTATGAAGAAAAACTTGAGTTGGAAGTTTCTATCCCTAAAAAACTTTACGATGAGTGGGAACCTACTATTAAAATTAAGATTAAGGATCATGAATTCTATGCTTTATGTGATTTGGGTGCTAGTGTTTCCATAATTCCCAGAACTTTGTGCGATTTGCTAGATTTCCGTGATTTTGATGATTGCTCTCTAAACTTGCACCTTGCGGATTCCACTATTAAGAAACCTATGGGAAGAATTAATGATGTTATTATTGTTGCAAATAGGAATTATGTGCCCATAGATTTTATCGTTCTTGATATAGATTGCAATCCTTCATGTCCTATTATTCTTGGTAGACCTTTCCTTAGAACGATTGGTGAAATTATTGATATGAATGAAGGGAATATTAGATTCCAATTTTCATTAAAGAAAGGCACGAAACACTTCCCTAGGAAGAAAATAAAATTACCATATGAATCTATTATGAGAGCCACTTATGGATTGCCTACCAAAGATGACAATACCTAGATCTATCCTTGCTTTTATGCCTAGCTAGGGGCGTTAAACGATAGCGCTTGTTGGGAGGCAACCCAATTTTATTTTTAGTTTTTTTTTGCTTTTCCTTCTGTTTAGGAATAAATCTTTGATCTAGCCTCTGGTTAGATGTGTTTTTATGTTTTAATTAGTGTTTTTCCCAAGTTAAACCTATGGGATCTTCTTGGATGATAGTTATTTGATCTTGCTGTAATTTCCAGAAACTTTCTGTTCACGAAAACAATTGTTAAAAATAACCAGAACGTGATAAAATAGTGATTCCAATTGCTGCTGATAAATAAACAAATTTCCTAGGTCTTCCTATTTTGGTAGATTTTTTGAAGTCACAGAAGTGTGCGTTCTACAGACTGTTCTGTTTTTGACAGATTCTGTTTTTCGTGTGTTGTTTGCTTATTTTGATGAATCTATGGCTAGTAAAATATTTTATAAATCATAGATAAGTTGGATTACAGTAGGTTTAACAGAATTATAAATAAAGAATGAGTTCATTACAGTACCTTGAAGTGGTATTTTGTTTTCTTTCGCTAACGGAGCTCAAGAGATTTCTGTTAAGTTTTGTGTTGTGAAGTTTTCAAGTTTTGGGTGAAATCTTTTTGATGGATTATGGAACAAGGAGTGGCAAGAGCCTAAGCTTGGGGATGCCCATGGCACCCTCAATATAATCTAAGGACACAAAAAATTCAAAGCTTGGGGATGCCCCGGAAGGCATCCCTCTTTAAATCTACTTCCATCGGTAACTTTACTTGGAGCTATATTTTTATTCACCACATGATATGTGTTTTGCTTGGAGCGTCTTGTATGATTTGAGTCTTTGATTTTAGTTTACCACAATTTTCCTTGCTGTACACACCTTTTGAGAGAGCAATACATGATTTGGAATTTGTTAGAATACTCTATGTGCTTCACTTATATCTTTTGAGCTATATAGTTTTGCTCTAGTGCTTCACTTATATCTTTTAGAGCACGATGGTGGATTTGTTTTATAGAAACTATTGATCTCTCATGCTTCACTTAGATTATTTTGAGAGTATTAAATAGCATGGTAATTTTCTTAATAATCCTAATATGCTTGGTATTCAAGATTTGTAAAACTTTCTTTTGAGTGTGTTGAATACTAAGAAAAGTTTGATGCTTGATAATTGTTTTGAGATATGAAGATGGTGATATTAGAGTCGTGCTAGTTGAGTAGTTGTGAATTTGAGAAATACTTGTGTTAAATTTTGTGATTCCCGTAGCATGCACGTATGGTGAACCGTTATGTGATGAAGTCGGAGCACGATTTATTTATTGACTGTCTTCCTTATGAGTCACGGTCGGGGACGAGCGATGGTCTTTTCCTACCAATCTATCCCCCTAGGAGCATGCGCGTAATACGTTGCTTTGATAACTTGTAGATTTTTGCAATAAGTATATGAGTTCTTTTTGACTAATGTTGAGTCCATGGATTATACGCACTTTTCTTCCTTCCACCATTTCTAGCCTCTCTAATACCACGCACTTTTCGCCGGTATCATACACCCACCATATACCTTCCTCAAAACAGCCACCATATCTACCTATCATGACATTTCCATAGCCATTCCGAGATATATTGCCATGCAACTTTCCACCGTTCCGTTTATTATGACACGCTCCATCATTGTCATATTGCTTAGCATGATCATGTAGTTGACATCGTATTTGTGGCAAAGCCACCGTTCATAATTCTTTCATACATGTCACTCTTGATTCATTGCATATCCCGGTACACCGCCGGAGGCATTCATAGAGTCATATTTGTTCTAAGTATCGAGTTGTAATTGTTGAGTTGTAAGAAAATAAAAGTGTGATGATCATCATTTTTTAGAGCATTGTCCCAAATGAGGAAAAGGATGATGGAGACTATGATTCCCTCACAAGTCAGGATGAGACTCTGGACGAAAAATAAAAACGAGGCCATAAAAAAAGAGAAAAGGCCCAAATAAAAAAATGAAAGAAAAAGAGAGAAGGGACAATGTTACTATCCTTTTACCACACTTGTGCCTCAAAGTAGCACCATGATCTTCATGATAGCTCTCATTTTGTCACTTTCATGTACTAGTGGGAATTTTTCATTATAGAATTTGGCTTGTATATTCCAATGATGGGCTTCCTCAAAATGCCCTAGGTCTTCGTGAACAAGCGAGTTGGATGCACACCCACTTAGTTTCTTTTTTTGAGCTTTCACATACTTATAGCTCTAGTGCATCTGTTGCATGGCAATCCCTACTCACTCACATTGATATCTTTTAATGAGCATCTCCATAGCCCGTTGATACGCCTAGTTGGTGTGAGACTATCTTCTCCCTTTTTGTCTTCCCCACAACCACCATTCTATTCCACATATAGTGCTATATCCATGGCTCACGCTCATGTATTGCGTGAAGATTGAAAAAGTTTGAGAATGTCAAAAGTATGAAACAATTGCTTGGCTTGTCATCGGGGTTGTCCATGATTTAAATACTTTGTGTGGTGAAGATAGAGCATAGCCAGACTATATGATTTTGTAGGGATAACTTTCTTTGGCCATGTTATTTTGAGAAGACATGATTGCTTTGTTAGTATGCTTGAAGTATTATTATTTTTATGTCAATCTGAACTTTTGTCTTGAATCTTTCGGATTTGAATATTCATACCACAATTAAAAAGAATTACATTGAAATTATGCCAAGTAGCATTCCGCATCAAAATTCTATTTTTATCATTTACCTACTCGAGGACGAGCAGGAATTAAGCTTGGGGATACCTGATACGTCTCCAACGTATCTATAATTTTTGATTGCTCCATGCTATATTATCTACTGTTTTGGACAATATTGGGCTTTATTATCCACTTTTATATTATTTTTGGGACTAACCTATTAATCGGAGGCCCAGCCCAGAATTGTTGTTTTTTTGCCTATTTCAGAGTTTTGCAGAAAAAGAATATCAAATGGAATGAAACCTTCGGGAACGTGATTTTTAGGAAGATTATGATCCGGGAGACTTGGACCCTACGTCAAGAAACAAGAGAGGAGGCCACGAGGTAGGGGGCGCGCCCACCCCCCCACCCCCCAGGGCACGCCCTCCACCCTCGTGAGCCCCCTGTTGCTCCACCGATGTACTCCTTCCTCCTATATATACCTATGTACCCCCAAACGATCAGATATGGAGCAAAAAACCTAATTCCACCGCTGCAACCTTCTGTACCGACGAGATCCCATCTTGGGACCTGTTCCGGAGCTCCGCTGGAGGGGGCATCCATCACGGAGGGCTTCTAGATCATCACCATAGCCTCTCCGATGAAGTGTGAGTAGTTTACCTCAGACCTTCGGGTTCTCTCTTTTTGGATCTCAATACAATGTTCTCCCCCTCTATTGTGGAGATCTATTCGATGTAATCTTCTTTTTGCGGTGTGTTTGTTGAGACCGATGAATTGTTGGTTTATGATCAAGATTATCTATGAACAATATTTGAATCTTCTCTGAATTCTTTTATGTATGATTGGTTATTTTTGCAAGTCTCTTCGAATTATCAGTTTGGTTTGGCCTACTAGATTGGTTTTTCTTGCAATGGGAGAAGTGCTTAGCTTTGGGTTCAATCTTGAGGTGTCCTTTCCAAGTGACAGTAGGGGTAGCAAGGCATGTATTGTATTGTTGCCATCGAGGATAATAAGATGGGGGTTTTATCATATTGCATGAATTTATTCCTCTACATCATGTAATCTTGCTTAAGGCGTTACTGTGACGCCCCCGATTCAATCATACACTAATCATACACGCAAACGTGTACGATCAAGATCAGGGACTCACGGTAAGATATCACAACACAACTCTAAAACATAAATAAAGTCATACAAGCATCATAATACAAGCCAGGGGCCTCGAGGGCTCGAATACAAGTGCTCGATCATAGACGAGTCAGCGGAAGCAACAATATCTGAGTACAGACATAAGTTAAACAAGTTGCCATAAGATGGCTAGCACAAACTGGGATACAGATCGAAAGAGGCACATGCCTCCTGCCTGGGATCCTCCTAAACTACTCCTGGTCGTCGTCAGCAGCCTAAACGTAGTAGTAGGCACCTCCAGTGTAGTACGAGTCATCGTCGACGGTGGCGTCTGGCTCCTGGACTCCAGCATCTGGTTGCGACAACCAGAAAGAAAGGAAAGGGGGGAAAGGGGGGAGAAAGCAACCGTGAGTACTCATCCAAAGTACTCGCAAGCAAGGAGCTACACTACATATGCATGGGTATATGTGTAAAGGGCCATATCGGTGGACTGAATCGCAGAATGCCGTAATAAGAGGGGATAGTTAATCCCGTCGAAGACTACGCACGCAGCCTCCGTCTTGCAGCATGTAGAAGAGAGTAGATTGAAGTCCTCCCAGTAGCATAGCATAGCATAAACCTACCCGACGATCCTCTCGTCGTCGACCTGTGAGAGAGCGATCACCAGGTTGTATCTGGCACTTGGAAGGGTGTGTTTTATTAAGTATCCGGTTCTAGTTGTCATAAGGTCAAGGTACAACTCCAAGTCATCCTATTACCGAAGATCACGGCTATTCGAATAGATTAACTTCCCTGCAGGAGTGCACCACATAACCCAACACGCTCGATCCCATTTGGCCGGACACACTTTTCTGGGTCATGCCCGGCCGCGGAAGATCAACACGTCGCAGCCCCACCTAGGCCAACAGAGAGGTCAAGACACCGGTCTAAACCTAAGCGCCGCAGGTCCGGGCCCATCGCCCATAGCACACCTGACGTTAACGCGGCGAAGCAGACCTAGCCTAGCAGGCGTTCGATCCAATCGGTAGCGCGCTTTCGGTCGGCCGACGTCACGAAGACTTCGGCTGATACCACGACGTCGAGTGCCCATATCTTTCCCACGTAGTTGGTTAGTGCGTATAGACCAAATGGCCAGACTCAGATCAAATACCAAGATCTCCTTAAGCGTGTTAATGATGTAACCGCGGACACCGACCAGGGCCAGGCCAACCTCTCACCTAGGTAGCCTCAACCTGCCCTGTCGCTCCGCCACAAGATCCACTCGCGAGTGCTCCTACGAGCCAACCCGACTTTAGTCACCACATGTATCATATATAAAGTATATAGTATATACCCGTGATCACCTCCCGAGTGATCACGACCCGATAGTATAGCACAACAGATGGACAAGAATGTAGGGCCACTGATGGAAAACTAGCATCCTATACTCAGCATGTAGGATTGCAGGTAAAGGTAACAACGGTAGTAGCAAGGACAGGCTATGCATCAGGATAGGATTAACGGAAGGCAGTAACATGCTACACTACTCTAATGCAAGCAATATAGAGAAGAATAGGCGATATCTGGTGATCAAGGGGGGAGGGGGCTTGCCTGGTTGCTCTGGCAAGAAGTAAGGGTCGTCAACACCGTAGTCGAACTGGGGGTCGCCGGCAGTCTCGGGGTCTACCGGAAAGAAGTAACGGGGGGAACACAATAAATAATAGAGCAATCAAAGCAACACAAAGCATAACATGGCAATACGCGGTTCTAGGGAGATCTAACGCAGGGATAGGTGATACCGACGAAGGGGGGAAACATCCGGGAAAATATTCCCGGTGTTCCACGTTTTCGGGCAGAAGGACCGAAGGGGGAAAGTTACATGTTCGCCATGCTAGGGATGTGTGGCGGACGAACGGGTTACGTATCCAGATTCGTCTCGTTGTTCTGAGAAACTTTCATGTAGAAAGTATTTCGATCCGAGTTACGGTTTATTTTATATTAATTTTAAAAGATTTAAAACATTTTTAGGATTTATCTAATTAATTTAATTCAACATTATCCAGAATAGTACATGTTGACGTCATCCTGACGTCAGCATGATGTCAGCAGTCAGCAGAGGTGTTGACTGGGTCGCTGACGTGTGGGTCCCACATGTCATAGGTACAATAACCTAATTAACCTATTAATCAGTTTAATTAGTTAATTAGGTACCTAATGTTTAATTAGTTTAATTAAACATGATTAATTAAGTTAAATAATTTAGTTAATTAATTAATTAATTGACATTTTTATTTACTTATTATTTATTTATTTACACTTTTTTTAAACGTTCCATGGGTTTGGCCCCACAAGTCATTGGCCCTAGGGGCCCTAGTGGGTTCGTACGCTAGCGGGCGCGGGCATAGAGCGTAGGCGCCCAGCCCGTTTGGGCGCTGCAAGCGCTGTGGGCGTAGGGCGCTGCCCGGATGCAGGGGCACGACGAGGCAGCAGGCAGGCGAGGCAATATGCAGAGGAAGGGGTCGACGGCAGCGTGAGCGAAGGGTAGGAGACAGCAGCAGCAACAACGATTGTGGGTCGCGGTGCGCAGCAGTGGGGAGCGCGGCACGGACGGGGATGTGCAAAGCAAAAGCCGGGGAGATCCGCTATGAAGCGGCTCAAGGGAGGCCACACGGCGAAAGGCGTGCACGAGGCGGCAGTGGCTGTAGGCGGGAGGGCGCGGCCACGCACGAGCGGGCGAGCGTGGAGCCGCGCAAGCGCTGGCTGGTTGCGGTGGACACGGCCGACGTAGGGCTGCAATGCACGCGGTCGCATGGGGCCGGCAGCAGAAGGGAGAAGAGAGGGGTTGGGGGTCCTCACGGTCGAGTAGAGACCAGGGGCGACGAGGCTCGAGGGAGGCCGTCGAGGAGGACGACGGGGACGCGTGCGTCGACGGAGTTGAGGTGGAGGAGCTCCGGGTGGCGGCGAGAAGCGACGGCGGGGTCGTCCTCGGGCGCTGGGGACGGCGGCAGGCGACGGTTCCTCGGGCGCGGTCGCGCGGGCGAGGTGAGGCTCCGGCGCGGCAAGGGATCGGGCGCGGGGTGTTCGGCGACGATGGAGAGTGGGGGGTTGTACGGGGCGACGGGGATGGGCCTCGTGGCTTCGTTCCCCCGATCCAGATCTGGGTCGGGGAGGGGGAGAGAGCGACGTGGGGAGGTTGAGTGGGAGTGAGTGGGGTGGGGATTAGGGTTTCGGTTGCTCGGGGAAATAAGGGGGAAGTGGGGTGCGCCGGCCTGCCGGCCCACAGGCTAGTTGGGCTACCTGGGCCATGTGGCCCAGGGGGTTTGGGTTTTCTTTCCCTCTTTTCTTATTTTCTTTTATGTTTTAATTTTATTTCCCAAATTGTTTTAATTTTGTAAAATATTCAATTAGTGCCTATAATAGTAACAATAATTATACCACTGCCACAATAACATTGGCACCTAGCTAAAATAGTTTAGTATTTTATAAAATATAATAGGGGTATAATTAATTGTTTTTGCTATTGTTTAATCACCTTAGGGTATGTAATTATTTTATAAAGGATTTGTTTCTCCACCAATATTATCCATGATTTATTTGTCACATTAAGAACATTTTAGTTTTGACTTTTGAAAACTTTAATTGTTTGACTTGATTTTGAATATGAATTTTGAATCGGTTTTGAACTAACGTGAGATTAGCAATAGTAATCGAGGTGACGTGGCGTCATTAGCAGAGAATTACTTTAGCTAAATTATCCGGGCGTCACAATTACTCTGTTTTCTTGAACTTAATTCTCTAGATGCATGCTGGATAGCGGTCGGTGAGTGGAGTAATAGTAGTAGATGCAGGCAGGAGTCGGTCTACTTGTCTCGGGCGTGATGCCTATATACATGATCATACCTAGATATTCTCATAACTATGCTCAATTCTGTCAATTGCTCAACAGTAATTCGTTCACCCACCGTAAAATACTTAAGCTCTTGAGAGAAGCCACTAGTGAAACCTATGGCCCCCGGGTCTATCTTCATCATATTAATCTTCCTACACTTGTTTATTATCTTTGCTTTTTTACTTTGCTTTTTTTTGCTTTGCATCTTTATCACAAAAATACCAAAAATATTATCCTATCATATCTATCAGATCTCACTCTCGTAAGTGACCGTGAAGGGATTGACAACCCCTTGTAGCGTTTGTTGCGAGGAGTTATTTGCTTTGTGCAGGTACGAGGGACTCGCGCGTAGCCTCCTACTTGATTGATACCTTGGTTCTCAAAAACTGAGGGATATACTTACGCTACTTTGCTGGATCATCCTTTCCTCTTCAAGGAAATCCAACGCAGTGCTCAAGAGGTAGAAAACACACACAATTTAAATTATACAAAACGTTTAAGATGTTACAGTGGCAACTATTTGTTTCAAAATGCCTTTGTTGGCTGTTATTCGAGTGCGCCTTCTCTCACAATGGACACGAAAAATACCACAGCATGTCGGATGCCATTCCATGATAGCATGCCAAGTTTCATGAATTTCAGACAAGTTTTGGATTTACTAGAATTTAGAAACAAAGTATCTCAATGTTTTGCCGGCAATCAACAGTACCCTGGAGTTTGAAATTCATTCCCATTTCTTGCATGGGACCTAAGCATGCAGCCAAGGACACAGATTTGATTTTTCAACTAGTTTATATGCACCAGAGCATGTGCATGTAGTTCAAATTTGAATTAGGCACATAAAATGCCTGGAAAACATATTGATGTATAAAAATGTCCAACCAAACCTCAAAAAATTTCAAAATTAAACACAACACTCCTGTTGTTCTATGTTGACACTAGGAATTTTTTGAAAGCAATAAGAGGCAACGGATATCGTTTCGTCCCCAAAGATGGCATGGTCCCTACCGAAACCATCACGCATGTTGTGAGAAGCTCTGGTTTGTGAGAAGCTTATACCCAAACCTGCCCCAAATGGGAAAAAAATATTTCCCACGACATGTTGATGCCGCTCCATGTTAGCATGCATAGTTTCATGAATTTCAGACGAGTTTTGGATTTACTAGAATTTAAAAACCTGGTATCTCAATGTTTACGGCCGAGTGTCGGTGGCAGGGTGTTTGAAATTCATTCCCATTTCTTGCATGGGACCTAAGCATGCAACCAAGGACACATATTTGATTTTTCAACCAGTTTTATATGCACAAGAGCATGTGCATGTAGTTCAAATTTGAAATATGCACATAAAATGCCTGGAAAACCCAGTTAATGTATAAAAATGTCCAAACAAGCCCTGAAAAATTATAAAATTAAACACAACACTCCTGTTGTTCTATGTACACACTGAAATTTTTAGAAAGCAATAAGAGGCAACGGATATCGTTCCGTCCCCAAAGGTGGCACGTTCCCTACCGAAACCATCACGCTTGTTGTGAGAAGCTCTGGTTTGTGAGAAGCTTATACCCAAACCGACCCCAAATGGGACAAAATATTTACCACGGCATGATGATGGCGCTCTATGATAGCATGCCAAGTTTCATGAATTTCAGACGAGTCTTGGATTTACTAGAATTTAAAAAGCAGGTATCTCAATGTTTGCGGCCGAGTGACGATGGCACGGTGTTTGAAGTTCATTCACATTTCTTGCATGGGAACTAAGCATGCAACCAAGGAAACAGATTTGATTTTTGAACCAGTTTATATGCACTGGAGCATGCGCATGTAGTTCAAATTTGAATTATGCACATAAAATGCCTAGAAAACACAGCTAATGTATAAAAATGTCCAAATGAACCCCGAAAATTCCAAAATAAAACACAACACAACCAAGGACAAATGAACCCCGAAAATTGACACTGGAATTTTTTTGAAAGCAATAAGAGGCAACGTATATCGTTTCGTCCCCAAAGGTGGCACGTTCCCTACCGGAACCATCACGCTTGTTGTGAGAAGCTCTAGTTTGTGACTAGCTTATAACCAAACATGCCCCAATTGGGAAAAGATATTTACCACGGCATGTTGATGCTGCTCCATGATAGCATGCCTAGTTTCATGAATTTCTGACGAGTTTTGGATTTACTAGAATTTAAAAACAAGGTATCTCAATGTTTGCGGCCGAGTGACGGTGGCATGGTGTTTGAAATTCATTCCCATTGCTAGCATGGGACCTAAGCATGCCACCAAGGACACAGATTTGATTTTTCAACCAGTTTATATGCACTAGAGCATGTGCATGTAGTTCAAATTTGAATTATGCACATAAAGTGCCTGGAAAACCTAGTTAACATATAAAAATGTCCAAATGAACCCCAAAAAATTCCAAAATTAAACACAACACTCCTGTTGTTCTATGTTGACACTAGAAATTTTTTGAAAGCAATATGAGGCTACAGATATCGTTGCGACCCCAAAGGTGGCACATAACCTATCGAAACCATCACGCTTGTTGTTAGAAGCTGTAGTTGTGAGAAGCTTATACCCAAACCTGCCCCAAATGGGACAAAAAATTTACCACGGCATGTTGATGCCAATCCATGATAGCATGCCAAGTTTCATGAATTTCAGACGAGTTTTGGATTTACTAGAATTTAAAAACCAGGTATCTCAATGTTTGCGGCCGAGTGACGGTGGCAGGGTGTTTGAAATTCATTCCTATTTCTTGCATGGGAACTAAGCATGCAACCAAGGATGCAGATTTGATTTTTCAACCAGTTTATATGCACTGGAGGATGTGCATGTAGTTAAAATTTGAATTATGCACATAAATGCCTCGAAAACCCAATTAATGTATAAAAATGTCCAAACGAACCCCGAAAAATTCAAAAATTAAACACCACACACCTGTTGTTCAATGTTGACACTGAATTTTTTTTAAAATCAATAAGAGGAAACGGATATTGTTTCGTCCCGAAAGGTGGCACGTTCCCTACCGAAACCATCATGCTTGTTATGAGAAGCTCTGGTTTATGAGAAGCTTATGCCCAAACCTGCCCCAAATGGGACAAAAAATTTACCACGACATGTTGATGCTGCTCCATGATAGCATGCCAAATTTCATGAATTTCAGACGAGCTTTGAATTTACTAGAATATAAAAACCAGGTATCTCAATGTTTGTGGCCGAGTGGCGGTGGCGGGGTGTTTGACATTCAATCCCATTTCTTGCATGGGACCTAAGCATGAAACCAAGGACACATATTTGATTTTTCAACTAGTTTATATGCACTGGAGCGTGTGCATGTAGTTAAACTTTGAATAATGACATTAAATGCCTGGAAAACCGAGTTAATGTATAAATATGTCCAAACTAACCCCAAAAAATTCCAAAATTAAACACAACACTCCTGTTGTTCTATGTTGACACTGGAATTTTTTTGAAAGCAATAAGAGGCAACAAATATCGTTTCGACCCCAAAGGTGGCACATTCAATACCGAACCCATCACGCTTGTTGTGAGAAGCTCTGCTTTTGAGAAGCTTATACCCAAACCTACCCCAAATGGGTCAATTTTTTTACCACGGCATGTTGATGCCGCTCCATGATAGCATGCCAAGTTTCAAGAATTTTGGACGAGTTTTGGATTTACTAGAATTTAAAAACCAGGTATTCAATGTTTGCGGCCGAGTGACAGTCGCAGGGTGTTTGAAATTCATTCCCATTTCTTGTATGGGTTCTAAGCATGCAACCAATGACGCAAATTTGATTTTTCAACCAGTTTATATGCACTGGAGCATGTGCATGTAGTTCAAATTTGAATTATGCACATAAATGCCTGGAAGACCCAATTAATGTATAAAAATATCCAAATGAACCCCAAAAAATTCCAAAATTAAACACCATACTCTTGTTGTTCTATGTTGACACTGAATTTTTTTTCAAAGCAATAAGAGGAAACGGATATCGTTTCGTCCCCAAAGGTGGCACGTTCCCTACCGAAACCATCATGCTTGTTATGAGAAGCTCTGGTTTGTGAGAAGCTTATACCCAAACCTGCCCCAAATGGGACAAAAAATTTACCACGGCATGTTGATGCTGCTCCATGATAGCATGCCAAGTTTCATGAATTTCAGACGAGTTTTGAATTTACTAGAATATAAAAACTAGGTATCTCAATGTTTGAGGCTGAGTGACGGTGGCACGGTGTTTGAAATTCATTCCCATTTCTTGCATGGGACCTAAGCATGCAACCAAGGACACATATTTCATTTTTCAACCAGTTTATATGCACCGGAGCATGTGCATATAGTTGAAATTTGTATTATGCACATAAATTGCCTAGAAAACCTAGTTAATGTATAAAAATGTCCAAACAAACCCCAAAAAATCCAAAATTAAACACAACACTCCTGTTGTTCATTGTTGACACTAGAATTTTTTTAAAAGCAATAAGAGGCAACGGATATCGTTTCTTCCCCAAAGGTGGCACGTTCCCTAACGAAACCATCACACCTATTGTGAGAAGCTCTACTTTGTGAGAAGCTTATACCCAAACCTGCCCCAAATGGGACAAAAAATTTACCACGGCATGTTGATACCGCTCCCTGATAGCATGCCAAGTTTCATGAATTTTAGACGAGTTTTGAATTTACTAGAATATAAAAACCAGGTATCTCAATGTTTGTGGCCGAGTGGCGGTGGCGGGGTGTTTGACATTCAATCCCATTTCTTGCATGGGACCTAAGCATGTAACCAAGGACACATATTTGATTTTTCAACCAGTTTATATGCACTGGAGCATGTGCATGTAGTTAAAATTTGAATAATGACATTAAATGCCTGGAAAACCCAGTTAATGTATAAATATGTCCAAACTAACCCCAAAAAATTCCAAAATTAAACACAACACTCCTGTTGTTCTATGTTGACACTGGAATTTTTTTGAAAGCAATAAGAGGCAACAAATATCGTTTCGACCCAAAAGGTGGCACATTCCCTACCGAACCCATCACGCTTGTTGTGAGAAGCTCTGCTTTTGAGAAGCTTATACCCAAACCTGCCCCAAATGGGTCAATTTTTTTACCACGGCATGTTGATGCCGCTCCATGATAGCATGCCAAGTTTCAAGAAATTTAGACGAGTTTTGGATTTACTAGAATTTAAAACCGGTATTCAATGTTTGCGTCGAGTGACGATCAGTAGGTGTTTGAAATTCATTCCCATTAATGCATGGGTTCTAAGCATGCAACCAATGACGCAAATTTGATTTTTCAACCAGTTTATATGCACTGGAGCATGTGCATGTAGTTCAAATTTGAATTATGCACATAAATGCTTGGAAGACCCAATTAATGTATAAAAATGTCCAAATGAACCCCAAAAAATTCCAAAATTAAACCCCACACTCTTGTTGTTCTATGTTGACACTGAATTTTTTTTAAAAGCAATAAGAGGAAACGGATATCGTTTCGTCCCCAAAGGTGGCACATTCCCTACCGAAACCATCATGCTTGTTATGAGAAGCTCTGGTTTGTGAGAAGCTTATACCCAAACCTGCCCCAAATGGGACAAAAAATTTACCACGGCATGTTGATGCTGCTCCATGATAGCATGCCAAGTTTCATGAATTTCAGACGAGTTTTGAATTTACTAGAATATAAAAACTAGGTATCTCAATGTTTGAGGCTGAGTGACGGTGGCAGGGTGTTTGAAATTCATTCCCATTTCTTGCATGGGACCTAAGCATGCAACCAAGGACACACATTTCATTTTTCAACCAGTTTATATGCACTGGAGCATGTGCATATAGTTGAAATTTGTATTATGCACATAAATTGCCTAGAAAACCTAGTTAATGTATAAAAAGGTCCAAACAAACCCCAAAAAATCCAAAATTAAACACAACACTACTGTTGTTCATTGTTGACACTAGAATTTTTTTAAAAGCAATAAGAGGCAACGGATATCGTTTCTTCCCCAAAGGTGGCACGTTCCCTAACGAAACCATCACACCTATTGTGAGAAGCTCTAGTTTGTGAGAAGCTTATACCCAAAGCTGCCCCAAATGGGACAAAAAATTTACGACGGCATGTTGATACCGCTCCCTGATAGCATGCCAAGTTTCATGAATTTTAGACGAGTTTTGGATTTACTTGAATTTAAAAACCAGGTATCTCAATGTTTGTGGCCGAGTGGCGGTGGCGGGGTGTTTGACATTCATTCAAATTTCTTTCATGGGACCTAAGCATGCAACCAAGGACACATATTTTATTTTTCAACCAGTTTATATGCACTAGAGCATGTGCATGTAGTTCAAATTTGAATTATGAACATTAAATGCTTGGAAAACCCAGTTAATGTATAAAAATGTCCAAACGAACCCCAAAAAGTTCCCAAATTAAACACAACACTCCTGTTGTTCTATGTTTACACTGGAATTTTTTTGAAAGCAATAAGAGGCAACAGATATCGATTCGACCGCAAAGGTGGCACATTCCCTACCGAAACCATCACGCTTGTTGTGAGAAGATCTGGTTGTGAGAAGCTTATACCCAAACCTGCCCCAAATGGGACAAAATTTACCATGGCATGTTGATGCCGCTCCATGATAGAATGCCAAGTTTCAAGAATTTTAGACGAGTTTTGGATTTATTAGAATTTAAAAACCAGGTATCTCAAAGTTTGCGGCCGAGTGACAGTCGCAGGGTGTTTGAAATTCATTCCCATTTCTTGCATGGGATCTAAGCATGCAACCAAGGACGCAAATTTGATTTTTCAACCAGTTTATATGCACTGGGGCATGTGCATGTAGTTCAGATTTGAATTATGCACATAAAATGCTTGGAAAACCTAGTTAATGTATAAAAATGTCAACGAACCTCGAAAAATTCCAAAAATTAAACACAACACTCCGGTTTTTGTATGTTGACTGTGAATTTTTTTAAAAGCAGTAAGAGGCAACGGATATCGTTTCGTCCCCAAAGGTGGCACGTTCCCTACAAAAACCATTACGCTTGTTATGGGAAGCTCTGGTTTGTGAGAAGCTTATGCCCAAACCTGCCCCAAATGGGACAAAAAATTTACCACGACATGTTGATGCCGCTCCATGATAGCATGCCAAGTTTCATGAATTTCAGACGAGTTTTGGATTTACTAGAATTTAAAAACCAGGTATCTCAATGTTTGAGGCCGAGTGACGTGGAAGGTGTTTGAAATTCATTCCCATTACTTGCATGGGACCTAAGCATGCAACCAAGGATACATATTTCATTTTTCAACCAGTTTATATGCACTGGAGCATGTGCATGTAGTTCAAATTTGAATTATGCGCATAAAATGCCTGGAAAACCTAGTTAATGTATAAAAATGTCCAAAGAAACCCCCCAAAAATCCAAAATTAAACACAACACTCCTGTTTTTCTATCTTGATACTAGAATATTTTAAAAAGCAATAAGAGGCAACGGATATCATTTCATCCCCAAAGGTGGCATGTTCCCTACCGAAACCATCACGCTTGTTGTAAGAAGCTCTGGTTTGTGAAAAGCTTATACCCAAACCTGCCCCAAATGGGAGAAATTTTTTACCACGACATGTTGATGCCGCTCCATGATAGCATGCCAAGTTTCATGAATTTTAGACGAGTTTTCGATTTACTAGAATTTAAAAACCAGGTATCTCAATGTTTATGCCCCGATGTGTGGCGGGTGTTTGACATTCATTCCCATTTCTTGCATGGGACCTAAGCATGCAACCAAGGACACGATTTGATTTTTCAACCCGTTTATATGCACTGGAGCATGTGCATGTAGTTCAAATTTGAATTATGCACCTGAAATGCCTACAAAACAAAGTTATTGTATAAAAACGTCCAAACGAACCCTGAATAATTCCAATTTTTTTGACGACACACCTATAGTTGCATGTTCACTGCAGATAAAAGTACTAGCAATTCAAACACCATCCTTTGCAGCTGTGACCCCATTACGTAATTCAAATCAAGACGAAAAATCAAGTAAATCACACACAATTTACTATCACCAACCGTGTGAGATGCAGCACAAAATATCTTGGAGCACCATCGGTGTATAGTATGCCTATGGCTTACGCGAGAAGATGCGTCGGCTACAGTCCACAGCAGGCGTGTCAAGCACACTAGCTGAATCCCCAAATATCATTTCACTGTTCAATCGTCGCCGCTGAAAGATGGGGAAGTGGACCCGCATCATGAGGGCAACTTCGGTGGCCCACTCCAGCGAGAGCGCGGCCACAGCCGCCAGGCGCGTGCTAACAAGCTACGTGAGGGCGACCACAATCTGCGTTTGGGTAGCCAAGGCAGCCCAAACGGCCGCTGTTGCTTCTCAGGCGGCGGCAGCAGCATCTGCCTCAGGGATAGCAACTGGCGAGAGCGGCACAGCAGCTGTCCGTTCCGCAGCAGTGGCCTTAGCCCTGATGGAGGCCGCCCACTACCATGTCGAGGCCGTCCATGCCCAGCTCGTGGCGGTTACCGCACAAATCGAATGAAGCTTCTCCGACAACGGTCGACAACCCACGGCCGAAGAGTTGGCAATCGTCGAGAGAGTTCGAGCAGCCGTCCGTTCCTGCGCAGCATACCTTGCCACAATGGAGCCCGCCAGATCCCAGATCACGGCCGCCCACGCCCAGCTCGTGGCGGCCTATTCCAAAGATATGGCGGACGCGGATGGCGAGATGCTTGCCGAGTATGGTGCAATTGATGCCATGGAGCCCCTTCCCCAAGAGACCGTCGGGCGCGAGCTGGACATGGAGGCGGCGGCGGAGATCGACGAGCACCAGCCGTAGTAGTACTCTTCGTTTTGTTTAATTAAGAGCGTCGGTCTTTAATTTGTTAGAGTAATTTTTAGTTCAGCTAGCTCTGTTTAATTACTGAACTTGCTCGATTAAGAAGTGTGGGTGTGCTGTAGTCTCCTTTGTGTACCCAAATTTTGCAATGATGTGGATGCCCACTGTAACTAGGGAAATTCAAACCAAAATTTTTGAGGTTCAAACTCGTAAGACACGGGTTAAGCTATCTGAATCATTTGTGATGTTCACATATCGTACACAGTTCTGAATAAGGGACCATGTCCGATGACACTTTGCGCGCTAGTTTTTTCACTGAAATGATTCCAAATTTTTGGCTTCGGCGGAAATATCTACCTCCCCACCCCTCCCCCTTACCAAAAGCCACATTTCCCCTGTTTCTGCTTTCCTTTCCAAGTTGAAACCTTCACTCCGTGCTTGCAGCGCCGCCTGCTCACCGGCGACCCTCCTTCACGCTGCTCGGCCTCGCCTATCCAGACAGGTAATCCACACCCGACCCCCATCCTCCTCCTCCTTCAACATCCCACATGCCCCGACCGCCGGCGCAAGCGCGACACCTTCCACCCAAATCACCGACCCCTCCACCAATTAGGTGCCGCCCTAAGCCATGGTGCACGCAGTATAGCTAGGATCTCAAGGAGCATTTGGCAGCGGAGAAGCAAATCGTGGCCTCACGCGCGGATGAGGTCGCGATGGCTGCCATTCGTATCGACCCCCAGATCTTGGAGGAGCACCTTGCCATTTGCTAGCTACGCCGGTTAAGCATGCTCGTTTTACCCATTGCGTGTGTTGCTCCTGTCTTTCCTTCACAAATTCTAGTGAATTGTGCTATCTAATTTTACCATGCAATCTGTTGCTCTAGTGTATATGTTCTATATGTCGTAAAGGTGTGGTGCTCACTTATTAATTGTTTTGTTAATTAGTTGTCATCTTGAGTTAACTGCTTTGGTTCAATTCTGCAAATGTGATGTTCAATTCTTCAGGCTGCAATTTTGCATTGTCTTCCATGTGAGAAATAAATCGAATTTATCTTTACAAAATACATGAGAAACGAATACAATTGCTATATTTCCAAGTTGTCAAGAATGCTTGGTTTGGTTATACATTGTGCAATGTGGTGCTCAGTTAAAGTTTGGTTCATTTGTGTTGTGGTGTTTAGTTAATTGTTTGGTTCAATTCTGCAATGCGATGTCCAATTGTTGTGGCTGCATTCTGTTATTGTATACCATGTGAGAAATGAATCAAATTTGGCTGTACTAAATACATGAGAAACAAATACAATTGCTATATTTCCAAGTTGTTAAGAATGCTTGGTTTGGTTAACTATCTGGTCTTCTATTAGGAGTATGTTATATTTTGCAATGTGGTGCCCAGTTAATGTTTGGTTCATTTGTTGTGGTGTTTAGTTAACTGCTTGGTTCAATTATGCAATGCGATGTCCAATTGTCGTGGGTAGAATTTTGTATTGTTGTGCATGTGAGGAATAAATCGAATTTGGCTGCACTTAATACATGAGAAAGATATACAAGTGCTATATTTCCTAGTTCTTAATCATGCTTGGTTTGGATAAATGGGTTTTCCATGTGGCTTGAATTAATCTGATGAATCTGCAATGTGCTTATTTTTCATCAACATATTTTACTGATAGAAGCAAACCCTTACTTAACCTGATGACTAACCACCTTATATGTGTTGCAGGGAAACAATGGGAAGCACTGAGGTTTACAATCGAGGTTAGCACGTGCATGGTCCGTTGTCTAATAGCACATTATCGTGCAATTGCAGGAACCATTCTAATATTTAGGTTTTTAACAATTTGGTCTTGCACATGTAGGTCCTGCTGTTAGAGGTTTTGACCCACTGTTCGACCCTTTTCGCATATGGGGAAATGAGTTGCCCTTGAATATCATTCAAGTCAAGAAACTCAGAAAGATTGTTAGGATAAAGAAATTAGCGACAAAAAACAACAAGATCTTTGTCTGCACAATGAAGAAGACATCAGTTCACTACA
The DNA here is from genome assembly GCA_021605145.1 of Aegilops bicornis. Classification (NCBI taxonomy): domain Eukaryota; kingdom Viridiplantae; phylum Streptophyta; class Magnoliopsida; order Poales; family Poaceae; genus Aegilops; species Aegilops bicornis. Next base: position 367,398,109 of record CM038672.1, read on the forward strand.
TGATGGTACTAACTATTATACCTTGCCTTTTTTATTCCTTTGCCCCATTTCCAATATAGAGAAGATATTTACGCACATCCTTGTTTTCAGGCCTTTCCAAAGCTGTTCACTGATGATTACCTCTCAAACTACCTGTATGGTGAGGAGGCGAGGAAGGTATTCATACAACACCCACAGTTCAATATTGAAGTGTTCCTGAAGAGGATGTAGCATCGACGGTCAATCATCCACAGGCACTAGCCTAAAGTTACGAAGACCTTCAACATCAATGAAGGCTCAGTATTCGCCTTCTGCTTCAGCAGTTTTCCAGATGAGATACATCTATCTATGTACCGTCTATGGTGCTAATTTCAAAAAGTTATAGATGTTGCATGTGAAACTTGGTGCTGGTGTAGTTGTGTAATGGGGTAGCTGAGTGCTGAAGCTATATGATGTTGTACGCTGATGTATTTCAATTATGAAAATGAAATATATTGTGTGCTTAATATGAAATGTCAATTAAATTAATAAATGATTATTAATAATCGGATAATTAGCCTACTAATTGGGTTTTTTCTATTGCAAACGGTTATTGAGAAAAAACCGTGTGCGATACATTCAATAATGCACACAGTTTCTAGGAATAAACCGTGTTAGATTAATGAACAATCACACACGACATCCTCTAGAAAACTGTTTGCGTTAGGCCACCTGGCGCAAACGTTTACCATATAAAAACTGTGTGTGATTGACATCCCTTGACACACAGTTTCTTCTATGCACCGTGTGTGATGCATTCAATAAAGCAAATGATAAAATTGTTAATACCTTGTGAAATGGAAACACTATCACAAACGATTTAACGGGGAAAATTGTGTGTGATGTACTTGCGAACAGAAACGTTTTCCTTGGAGCGACTGTGTGGGATGTATATACGAACGGAAACGTTTAGCGGTGACTGACTGTGTGGGATGTACTTGCGACCGGAAATGATTTCACATGTATAATTGTATTTTCTTGAGCTCTACTATACGTATTTCCGTATTTGAGCGCTCACCGGTCGCAGACGACCTCATTTTGCTGAGCGTGTGTGCTAGGAGGGCATATCCCCGACGGTTTCTGGGTCATGTGGGAAGGACCCGCTATTGCCCAGACTCACTAGGTGACGGTTCCAAATGCCGTCACGGAAAGGGGTTAAAAACCATTTGTATGGCACCTCGCTGTACTAGTGTACCTCTACATCTACCTTCGGGATTAGTTCTAGACCTGAATAATTGTTATTTGGTGCCAGCGTTGAGCATGAACATTATATCTGGATCTTGTTTAGTGCGAGACGGTTATTCATTTAAATCAGGGAATAATGGTTGTTCTATTTATATGAGTAATATCTTTTATGGTCATGCTCCCTTGAATAGTGGTCTATTTTTGTTGAATCTCGACTGTAGTGATACACATATTCATAATATTGATGCCAAAAGATGCAAAGTTGATAATGATAGTGCAACATATTTGTGGCACTACCGTTTAGGCCATATTGGTGTAATGCGCATGAAGAAACTCCATGTAGATGGCCTTTTGGAATCTCTTAATTATGAATCATTTGATACTTGTGAACCATGCCTCATGGGCAAGATGGCTAAAACTCCATTCTCCGAAACAATGGAGCGAGCCAATGACTTACTAGAAATAATACATACCCATGTATGTGGTCTGATGAGTGTTGAGGCATGCGGCAGGTATCGTTATTTTCTGACCTTCACAGATGATTTGAGTAGATATGGGCATATCTACTTAATGAAACACAAGTCTGAAACATTTGAAAAGTTCAAAGAATTTCAGAGTGAAGTAGAGAATCATCGTAACAGGAAAATAAAGTTTCTACGATCTGATCGCAGAGGCGAATATTTGAGTTACGAGTTTGGCCTTCATTTAAAACAATGTGGAATAGTTTCACAACTCACGCCACCTGGAACACCACAACGCAATGGTGTGTTCGAACGCCGTAACCGTACTTTATTGGATATGGTGTGATCTAAGATGTCTCTTACCGATTTACCACTATCATTTTGGGGTTATGCATTAGAAACAACTGCATTAATGTTAAATAGGGCACCATCTAAATCCGTTGAGATGACACTGTATGAACTATGGTTTGGCAAGAAACCTAAGCTGTCGTTTCTTAAATTTGGGGTTGCGACACTTATGTTGAAAAGCTTCAGCCAGATAAACTCGAACCCAAATCTAAGAAGTGCCTCCTCATAGGATACCCTAAGGAAACAATTGGGTACACCTTCTACCACAGATCCGAAGGCAAGATCTTTGTTGCCAAGAAATGGAACCTTGCTAGAGAAGGAGATTCTCTCAAAAGAAGTGAGTGGGAGGAAAGCAGAACTTGATGAGGTAATCATTCCTTCTCTCGAATTGGAAAGTAGCACATTAGAGAAATCCATTCCCGTGATGCCTACACAAACTAGAGAGGAAGCAAATGATAATGATCATGAAACTTCAGATCAAGTTGCTACTGAACCTCGTAGGTTAACCAGAGCATGATCCGCACCAGAGTGGTACGGTAATCCTGTTCTGGAAGTCATGTTATTAGAGCAAGGCGAACCTATGAACTATGAAGAAGCTGATGAGCCTAGATTCCGACAGATGGCCTGAGGCCATGAAATCTGAGATAGGATCCATGTATGAGAACAAAGTGTGGATTTTGGTGGACTTGCCCGATGATCGGCAAGCCATAGAGAATAAATGGATCTTCAAGAAGAAGATTGATGTTGATGGTAATGTTATTGTCTACAAACCTCGACTTGTCGCAAAAGGTTTCGACAAGTTCAAGGAGTTGACTACGATGAGACTTTCTCACCCGTAGAGATGCTTAAGTCCGTTCCAATAATGTCAGCAATTGCCGCATTTTATGATCATGAAATCTGGCAAATGGATGTCAAAACTACATTCCTTAATGCATATTTTAAAGAAGAGTTGTATATGATGCAACCAGAAGGTTTGTCGATCCTAAAGGTGCTAGGAAAGTGTGCAAGCTCCAGCGATCCATCTATGGACTGGTGCAAGCATCTCGGAGTTGGAATTGTACGCTTTGATGAGGTGATCAAAGCATATGGTTTTATATAGACTTATGGTGAAGCCTGTATTTACAAGAAAGTGAGTGGGAGCTTTGTAGCATTCTGATATTTTATGTGGATGACATATTGTTGATTTGAAATGATATATAATTTCTAGATAGCATAAAGGATACCTGAATAAGAATTTTTCAATAAAAGACCTCGGTAAAGCTACTTATGTATTGGGCATCAAGATCTATAGAGATAGATCGAGACGCTTAAATAGGACTTTCACAAAGCACATAACTTGACAAGTTTTTGAAGAAGTTCAAAATGGACCAGTCAAAGAAAGGGTTCTTTCCTGCATTGCAAGGTATGATGTTGAGTAAGACTCAAAGCCCGGCAACGACAAAAGATAGAGAGAGAATGAAAGTCATTCCGCATGCCTCAGCCATAGGTTCTATAAAGTATGACATGCTGTGTACCAGACCTATTGTGTACCTTGCCATGAGTTTGGCAAGGGGGTAAAATAGTGATCCAAGAGTAGATCACTGGACATCGGTCAAAATTTATCCTTTGTTACCTAAGAGGACTATGGAAATATTTCTGGGTTATGGAGGTTATAAAGAGTTCGTCATAAAAGGGTTGCGCCGATGCAAGCTTTGACACCAATTCGGATGACTCAGCGTCTCAATCTAGATACATATGATAGTGGGAGCAATTAGTTAGAGTACCACCATGCAAAGCATTGTAGACATAGAAATTTGCAAATATACATACGGATCTGAATGTGACAGACCCATTGACTAAATGTCTCTTACAAGCAAAACATGATCACACCTTAGTACTCTTTGGGTGTTAATCACATGTTGATGTGAACTAGATTATTGACTCTAGCCAACCCTTTGGGTGTTGGTGACATGGCGATTTGAACTATTGGTGTTAAATCACATGGTGATGTGAACTAGATTATTGACTCTAGTGCAAGTGGGAGACTGAAGGAAATATGCCCTAGAGGCAATAATAAAGTTTTTATTTTATATTCCTTATTCATGACAAAGGTTTATTATTCATGCTAGAATTTTATTGATCGGAAACTTAAATACATGTGTGAATACATAAACAAACACCGTGTCCTTAGTGAGCCTCTACTTGACTAGCTCGTTGATCAAAGATGGTTAAGGTTTCCTATCCATTGACACGAGTTGTCATTTAATAACGGGATCACATCATTAGGAGAATGATGTGATGGACAAGACCCATCCGTTATCTTAGCATTATGATCGTTCATTTTTATGGCTATTGCTTTCTTCATGTCAAATACATATTCCTTCGACTATGAGATTATGCAACTCCCGGATACCGGAGGAATGCCTTGTGTGCTATCAAACGTCACAACATAACTGGGTGATTATAAAGATGCTTCATGGTATCTACGAAGGTGTTTGTTGAGTTGGCATAGATCGAGATTAGGATTTGTCACTCCGAGTATCGGAGAGGTATCTCTGGGCCCTCTCGATAATACACATCATAAGCTTGCAAGAAAATGACTAAGGAGTTAGTCACGAGGTGAGGTATTAAGGAATGAGTAAAGAGACTTGCTGGTAACGAGATTGAACTAGGTATGAAGATACCGACGATCGAATTTCTGGCAAGTAACATACCGATAGACAAAGGGAATTACGTATGTTGTCATAACGGTTCGATGGATAAAGATCTTCGTAGAATATGTAGGAGCCAATATGAGCGTCCAGGTTCCGCTATTGATTATTGACCGGAGAGGTGTCTCGGTCATGTCTACATAGTTCTCGAACCCGTAGGGTTCGCACGCTTGACGTTCGATGACGATATAGTATTACATGAGTTATGTGATTTGGTGACCGAATGATGTTCGGAGTCCCAGATGAGATCAAGGACATGATGAGAAGTCTCTAAATGGTCAAGAGGTAAATATTGATATGTAGGACAATGGTATTCGGACATCGGAAGTGTTTCGGGGGGTACCGGGTACTTATCGGGTCACCGGAAGGGGTTCCGGGCACACCCGGCAAAAGATATGGGCCTTATGGGCCAAGAGAGGGAACGCACCAGCCACATGGGGCTGGTGCGCCACCCATAGTAGGCCGGTCTAGGTGGAGAAGGAAAGGGGGGAGGGAAAGGAAAGTGTGGATTGGGATTCCCACTTCCTTCCCTCTTCCCCCCTCTTTCCTCCCCCCTCGGTTAAATATGGCGGGTGGGGGGGGGGGCTTGGGAGGGACTCCAAGAGTAGGATTCCTCCTACTTGGGCGCCTCCTATGGCTGCTCCTCCCTCGCTCCCACCTATATATATATATATAGGGTGGGTCTATTCTAATAACACCCTTAAGAGTCTTATTCTGCACACCAATCTCTTATTCTGCTAACACTGCGTCCGGACTGCCCGTGGCGCTCGGTCAACCCCCACCCCGGGGCAACTCCCCCCACCACTCCACACTGCCTGTCCCACCCACTCCGGGGCAACTCCCCCGCACCGCCTCCCTCCCCCGCCACTGCCGGACTCCCTCCCTCCTTCCCCGCCTCCTCCTCCCATCGGCGGCGCCGCTTCGCCTCCTCCTCCCAACGGCCGGCCCGCCTCCTCCCCCCGCCACCTACCGCCGCCGAGCCGCCGCCCACCCTGCCACTCAGGCACCCTCTTGCAGCCTCGCGGATCTGACCATATCCGGATCCGGCCACCGCTTCCCTCTCCCTGCTAACCGACACCTGATGCAGCCATCGCGCCCCTCTTCCTGCCGAGCGGCACCTGATCCGGCCGCCACGCCCCTCTCCTTCTTCCTTCCCGGCTGGGCTCTGCTCCCCACGCCGCCGTGCTGAACGGCCAGAGCAACACCAGAGGTGAGCCGCCCCGCCCAATGCAGGCTTGTGCTGCAGGAGCCGCCATGGCCATCTCAAGCTTGCTCGTCGCTGCCGCTCTAGATCCGGCCGCATACGATTCACAGAGCCGCCCCGCCCAATGCAGTGCAGTTCACACCCGTCACTGTATCCAATGGATCCCGAGCTATGGGGTCGCTGCCACCGGCCTCCGGCCTCCTCCATCTCCGAACGATCTCCAACTCTGGCGCACACACCTTCACCCCTGCTCAACCTTCTTCTACTCCCCCTCCATCGTCGTGGCTTCTTCCATGAGGCATGCTCGTCCCCTCCTCAGACTGCATCACCACGCGAGCCGACTGCATCACCAAGACGAGCCACACTGCATCACCTCTCCTCGCCCCCATGGATCCCGCATCTTCCCACCACTGGATCCAGACAGCTGCTCGACACCGATGCCTCCAGCTACCCCACCCCTCTGGCTTCCTCTCCGTGCAACAGCGCCGTCACCACTCTGCCATCTCCTAGCCGGAGTTTATGCTCTCCTCCCTGTCTCCTTCGTCTTGCATCAGCAGCAAGATACTCGTTTAGTTCGCGTTGGTGCGCTTCATGCAGTGCGGAGATTTTAATTCTGCAGGAGGGAGGGGCGCGAGGAGGTTCGTCCACGGCGCCGGCATGCAGTTGGGGCGATGTGTGGGTTGCAGCTCCCTTTGACGACAATGAGGGTCACTGTCGCTCTGATGCAGCCTCTTGTCCCTTCGTTGCGATTCGATCGAGGCCCACATCTCCTCCAATTCTGTTCGAAGTGTTTTGGATCGCTTTTCAATTCACGGCTTCTTCGGTGCAGTTCATTGCTTTTTTTTGAAAATTTTGTGTATGATTGTGTGGTTGTAATTTTGCACTTAGATTTTAGTCATTGTTGTCCGCTCTGGCGATGACCACAATCCACCCGTGGTTCATTGGTCGGACGCGCGGATCTGTGCTGTGTACTTTGTTTTTTCCAGGGCATTCTGTCATCATCCCGTATTTGCTAAAAGAAAAAGTGCAGCCCATTTATAGCAAAAATGTTTGTGGTTCAGTCTAGCACACTTGCCTCGTCTAAGCAGTTAGTGCACATTCATAAAAATAAATGAGAAATGGTCGAGAAATGAAAAAATGGTTGAGAAACAACAAAAAAGTAATGCCGTTCACTTGGCCATTTGATGCAGTGCAAAAATGTGTTAAATGAGAAATGGTAGAGAAACGACAAAAAAAGTAAGGTAGTTCACTTGACCATTTGATGCAGTGCAATTTTCTAACTGAAGCAGTGTGGTTTTCTAAATTGAAGCAGTGCGGTCGGCTGTCTGATGTTGTTCATCTTGTAATTGACCATTTGATGCAGTGCGGTTTTCTAACTGAAGCAGTGCGGTTCGATGTCTGATGTTGTTCATCTTGTAAATGCAAAGAAAAAATGTTACTGAAATGACAAATAAAGTAATGCGGTTTACTTCTCCATGCATTTGGGGTTCACTTACGCCTCGATGTGAAGTCCCGTCCACTTCCTCGGATGAGAAAATTTACGTGTAAATAAAAAAATTAAGCAGTTCGATTTCCCATCTGATGGGGTGCGGCTTCCTGTCTGAAGCAGTGCGTTCTTCTGTCTGATGCAGTACACAAGTCGATTTGGGTGTCACGAAAAACAGAGTTTCCGCATTTTGGTAAAATTGAAACTGGTCTTAAATCGTAAGGAATTGGAGAGTGTATTCTACATGAAAAAGTTGCGTCTCGTCGATATCTTTCTAACGGCATATAATTCGAATCATTTCGACCAGCGGTTTGCAAAAGTTTAACGAAAAACGGCTGCTGCCTCCCGTGGTCAGCCACACGATTTTTAAAATTAACTAAAAACCGTACGGAATCTCAAAAATATTTCAACATATGAAAGTTGCGCCTTGTCCGTAGCTTTTCAACGACGTATTACACGCCTTGTTTCGATAAACGGTTCAAAAACTAGAGCGAAAGCAGTACCGAAAATTTGAAAAAAAATTAAAAACAGAATTCCGTGATTTAGTAAATTTGAAACTGCTCTTAAACCGTAATGAATTAGAGAAATATTTATATATGAAAAAGATGCGCCTCGACGATATCTATCCAACGGCGTATCATTTGCTTCATTCCGAGAAGCGGTTTAGAAGAAATAGCGAAAAAACGCTCGCTGTCACTCGTCATCCGCTGCACTATTTTCAAAACTGCTCTTAAACCGTGTGGAATCTCGAAAAGTGTTCAACATGTCGAAGTTGCGCCTAATCCATAGCTTTTCAACGGTATATTACACGACTTATTCCGATAAACGGTTAAATAATTAGAGCGAAAACAGTACGAAAAAACACCGCGTGCAATTTTTTTCGACACGAAGTTCACTAGTCTCTATTGCAGTGCTCGTCGTCAAAATGATGCAGGCGCTCATTGAGCGTGCAGTGCAAGTGGTGTGCAGAATAGTTATTCTGCTAATATTAGCAGAATAGACCGTCTATATATATATATATATATATATATATATATATATATATATATATATATATATATATATATATATATATATATATATATGTGGAGGGGCGCCTATCACACACCAGATCAATTGTTAGCCGTGTGGGCGCCTCCACCGTTTACACCCTCGGTCATATTTTCGTAGTGCTTAGGCGAAGCCCTGCGGAGATCACTTAACCATCACCAGCACCACGCCGTCGTGCTGATGGAACTCATCTACTACCTTGACGTCTTGCTAGATCAAGAAGGCGAGGAACGTCACCGAGCTGAATGTGTGCAGAACGCGGAGGTGTCGTGCGTTCGGTACTTGATCGGTTGAAGCGCGAAGAAGTTCGACTACGTCAACCGCGTTTTTAAACTCTTCCGCTTACAGTCTACGAGGGCACATAGACACACTCTCCCCCTCATTGCTATGCATCTCCATGGATAGATCATTGCGTGTGTGTAGAAATATTTTTGTTTTCCATGCAACAATTCCCAACAATGCACACAACTCTGCACCCCCTGGATATCCATTGTGTGCTAGTGTTCTTTGACGATATTCTTGTGTTCAACCATACTTTGGAGGATCATGTACAACATTTGAAGCAAGTGTTGACCTTGTTGCGTCGGGACCAGTGGAAAGTAAAGTATTCCAAGTTTGAATTCGGCCAGAATCAACTCTCTTATTTGGGAGATGTCATTAGCATGCAAGGGGTCTCCACGAAGCCAAGCAAGATACATGAAGTGGCAAATTGGGTTGTTCCCTCATATGTGAAGGTTGTTCGCAGCTTCCTAGGTTTAGCTTGTTATTACCGGCCATTTGTGCGTAACTTTGGAGTCATTGCTCGGCCTCTCTTTAATTTGTTGAAGAAGCGATTCTATTTATTTCGACGAGCACAACTGACACAGCTTTCCGGCTATTGAAAGAGCAGTTGATTTTAGCCCAGTCCTTGCTTTACCAGATTTCAATCAATAGTTTGTTGTGGAAACGAACGCAAGTGACAAAGGAATTGGGGCAGTACTGCAGCAGAAAGGTCACCCAATTGCTTTCATGAGAAAAGCCCGTTCTCCCAGATTCCAGGGGTTGTCCACATATGAGAAAGAATATCTTCCTATAATCGTAGCAGTGGATCAGTGGAGGCCCTACATGCAACATGCAAAATTTGTCATCTACATGGACCAAAAGAGCTTGATTCACTTGGAGCAACAGAGATTGATGACACCTCTGCAGCAAAACGCATTCACTAAACTCATGGGTTTGCAATATTGCATTAAGTACAAAAAAGGAGTGGAGAATTCCACGGCTGATGCCCTCTTGCACACAACTACTTCTGATGTGCTGACAACTGTAACTGTTTGTCAACCTACTTGTCTTGACGATGTGGTGGCAAGTTACAACAGTAACCCTCAAGCTCAACAGCTATTAGAGCAACTGGCTATTCGAGCACATCCTAAGGGAAGATTTACCCTACAGCAAGGAATTCTTTGATTTTGAGGAAGGATTTGGCTGTGTGGAACAACTGCACTTCAACAGCAAATCATCCGAGATTTCCACGATAGTGCCATGGGGGGACACTCGGGTTTCCCAGTGACTTACCTTCGGGTGCGTCGTTTGTTCGCATGGCCTAAAATGAAAGTCCATGTGCAGTAGTACATCTGTTGTTGCCAAGTATGCCAACAAGCTAAACCTGACAGAGCTGCTTCACCAGGACTCCTTTCCCCATTGCCTATTCCCAAGGAGCCCTAGGATTTGATCACGATGGACTTCGTCAATGGGTTACCTCAGTCAGGGAAATTCAACTGCCTATTGGTCATTCTGGGCAAGGGCACACGGTACGCTCATTTCATACGTTTGGCTCACCCATACACAACATCAAAAGTTGCCCAAATTTACATGAACCGAATTTACAAGATTCATGGGTTGCCTAAGGCCATTGTTTCAGACAGAGATCTCGTCTTCACAATTCAATTCTAGCAGGAGTTGTTCCGTTATGCAGGCACCAAAACTTCGATTGAGCACAGCCAACCATCCTCAAACAAATGGTCAGACAGAACGCGTCAATCAGTGTGTGGAGACGTTCTTGAGGTGCTTCACTCATGCATGTCCGCGCCGATAGAGTTTCTAGATCCCATTGGCACAGTTTTGGTACAATTCCTCTCACCACTCAGCTATTGGGATTACACCATTCAAAGCTATGTTTGGTTATGAGCCTAAGCATTGGGGCATCACATTGGACACTACTTGTTCAATACCATCGTTGCAAGTGTGGACGGAAGAGCGTGAGGTGATCCAGGGCTTGTTGTAGTAGCATCTTCACTGAGCACAACAATGCATGAAAGCCAATGCTGACAAGAAGAGATCGTTCTGAGAATTCGTAGTGGGGGATCAAGTATATCTCAAGCTCCAACCTTATGTGGAAACCTCGCTGGCCCAGCATGCCAATCACAAGCTTTCGTTCAAGTTCTACGGGCCATTCCCGGTGATCGAGAATGTCAATGATGTTGCTTATAAGCTGCAGAAACCACCACACGCATCAGTTCACCCGGTGTTCCATGTTTCACAGCTACGGAAAGCTCTCCTCCCTGGTATGGCAGTCCTCACTAATCTTCCTAGTAGTTTGTGATGATCTCGATGTCTCGATCGAGGTGCTGCAGTCCTGCTAGCATCGCAAGAATGGAGCCATGGTAGAACAAGTCAAGGTATGCTAGTCCGAAGACTCCAATCTGGGTACCACCTGGGAAGACCGCGAGGCGATGCACGGTCGATTCCCTCAGGCGGCGGCTTGGGGGCAAGCTGGAACTCAAGCAGGAGGGGATGTTAGCGACCCTGCCACGAGGGCACCAACAGTCAGCACGCTATCTCAAGACGGTGCACGACCAATTCGTGAACGCAAGCCCAATGCTCGCTACACAGGATCAACATGGGTGCACGCGGTGGAGAGGAGTACTTAAACCTGCCAACCACTCGTAGCTGACCATCCATAGGATCAAGGCAGAAAGGCACCGGCGGCTACCTACCCAGTTTCTTATTTTCTTCTTCCCCTATTGCAAGTCAGAACCAATCTACCATTGATGTATCTCATTGTAATCGCTACAACTTCAGAGCGGCTAGTTGATTCTTGTAGCCACCATTGTGTTCTTATCAAGATGCGGGAGGGAGAAGGCGCGCCCCGCGCCGCGAGCAGCCCATGGAGCTCCCGCTAGAGCGCGGCGTCCATGGACACATCGTGCTTATCCACGGCCACGCAGAAGCTGCGTAGCATGACGCGCACCACGAAGCAGTCGGTGAAGGTGCGCCGCACGCCGCGGAGAAATGTCGTGTAGAGCACCACCTCCGGCCATGGGGCACGCACATCGGGGAGCTGGTGGCGCTGCACAGGCTGTAGGCGGCGCCCATGGCCGTGGTAGGGGTGGTGGTACATCAGCGACCGCCCAAGCTGGTGCAGCTGCAGCTTCTTGGCGTACGGCCAGGATGAACCACCGCCAGCAACGTCCTCCATGCCGGATCGCCTCCTTGTACAAGAGTATAGCTAGGGTCCCTACGGGGCTCCGAGACGGATCCTTTGACTTTCTCAACAACTAGACAAGTCAGGGATCGCCTCCTAAGAGAAGAGTACAACCCGTTTGTTTGGTTGGAGATTTTCTAAAGAGAACTTCAAACTTTATTAGTTAAAAATAATAGTTCCATCGTCAATAAGTAAAGGTACAATTTCATTTACAGGGTCCTCAAACCAGTCCCTAGTGATTGAAAATTTCGCTAGCCTAGCTACTTCATAAGAGACTTTATTTGCTTCCCTATTACAATGTTTGAACCTAACGAGAGGAAAATCACAAGCTATGAAATAGCAATCATCAAGCACTTCTTCCGATGTTCCTACCGATTGTCCTCCATTCTTCATTGTGTCAATCACTTCCATATTGTCAGAGGTGAGGACAAGGCAATTACAACCCGCCTTCTGTGCAATAATCAGACCGAACCTTAGAGCCAAAGCTTCTACTGCCACTACATCAGCACACCAGTCAATTCTCCAGTTTCCCCCAGCAATGAACCTTCCTTTATCATCTCTGACGACAGCCCCAACTCTACCCCTGAGCAAATCACGATCAAAAGAGGCATCAACATTCAGCTTAACATAACCCATAGGAGGTCTGATCCATTCCCCTACTTTGGTAGTTGCCGCAGGGGATTGTGCATTAATATAATTTGCTTTTATAGCACGAGCACCCATGGACGTTTGGTGTGCATCTTGAAAATTTCCTTCATGAACCAGTTTACGTCTATCCCACCACAAATACCAAGCAGTAATAGTGATGAATTCACGTGTATTTTGGGAACCCTCTGTCGCTAATTCGAGATTTGGCATAAGAAGTAAGAACTCGAGTGCCGTCTCTCCCGCATGATCAACAACACAAGCTTTATTGATCACCTCGTGTAATCCCAATTTGCCCCAAACCTCTTTGTCCTTCTGGCACAGAAACATGATGTTTTTTGTATCTTCTGGCCCATTCAATCCTGATGGGCAATTCGGCGAAACTTTCATGTGTCTATTAGGAAGCGTAACTCGACATGGAAGGGTTCCATGCAAAGTACACTAAATGAAAATTTTTACCTTTGTTGGACAAGATAATTTCCAAATCTTACCCCAAACAGGATTAAAATTGGTTCTCCACATACCATTTGAATGTTTTAATTTTTCCCATGTTGTTTGTTCCATTCCTGCAAATAAGCTGATCATACAGTAAAAAGACCATTTTTTGTATAGCTTCAAGCAATGAAATCCGGCATATTATGCATTGAAAGGGGAATCGCGAGAACCGTTTGAGCATCAATTGTCCACAAAGTTTGTGTCACCAAATCCTCATCCCAGGAATTCGTGACCGGATCAATAAGATCATAAACCTTTGACAGTAGTTTCCCCCTCTAGGGGTAATAATTTCCTATTCGCACAATTCGGGATCCATGCATCTCTCAAAATATCAATATTTTGTCAATTTCCAACTCTCCATATGTAACCATTTTTTTAGAGAATTCACTCCGGCCATAATATTTTGCCAAGTAAAAGAGGAACCCTTTTTTAAGCTAGCGTTCATTAAATCACCTCCTGGGAAGTATTTAGCTCTCAAGATAGAAGCACATAAGGACTCCAGATTATCAAGCAGACGCCATGCTTGCTTGGCTAACAAAGCCAGGTTGAAACAATGTATATCTTTGAAACCCATACCTCCTTTGTTTTTTGGGACACACATCTTCCACCATGCCATCCAATGCATCCTCTTCTGGTTGTCCTCATCACCCCACCAAAATTGCGACATCGCGTCAATGATTCCTTTACAATTTTTTTAGGAATTTTAAAGACGGACATGGCATAAGTTGGGATAGGTTGAACAATAACTTTGAGTAAAATTTCCTTTCCTCCGGCAGATAACAATTTTTCTTTCTATCCACTAATTTTTATAACAATTCGATCAATCAGGAATTGGAAATAATCACTTTTGTCCATACCCACATTAGCAGGCAAACCCAAATATTTATAATTTAGGGCTTCAGTCATAATGTCCAGAATAGTACAAATTTGCGCCTTGTCTTCCACCTTTGTATTGGGACTAAAAAATATAATAGACTTTTCAACGCTTACCATTTGCCCTGAGGCTGCACCATAAGAGTCCAACATTACTTTTAAAGCCTCTTCGGTCAGGCCATCCCCCAACATCGACCAAAAATCTTTTATAAAAAATAGCGTGTAGACCATCCGAACCTAGCTTTTTTAAGTCTCCAATATCAAATATTGCCTTCCGAACCTCCTCTGCTGTATAGGGGGTGAGAAGTGCATTGTTCATTTCATCAGTCACTTTCCTTTTGAGAAGAGATAGAACCTCCGTATTCGGTTGGGCCAATTCTGAGGTAAAAAGATTTGAAAAATATGCCATAATGTGATTTTTCATCTTTGTGTCTTGCACCCAAACACCATTCTCATCAAGCAAATTTTTAATCTGATTTCTTTTTTTCTAGCCGTTGCTGCATTGTGAAAAAAAGGGGTGTTAAGATCACCACGTAAGAGCCAATTTGCACGCCCCAGTTGTACCCAATAAATCTCCTCTTGCCCTAGAAGATTTTCAATAAGGACTAGGATCTCCTTCTGCCGTGCTAGAGTTTTTGCATTCATAGGTACCCTTCGTAGTTTTTCTAAGTCCTTTTCTTAATTTGTTGATTCTTCTTTTTGGCCCCCTAGGTATATCACGGACCCAACTATGTAAAGTTGCATGCACCACCCTTGTACGCTCTACAAGATATGGTCCAATACCCAGCATCTTTGGATTGTCCCACGCTGTACATACAATCTCTACCACTCTTTCTTCTTTGAGCCATTGAGCTTCAAACTGTTTCACTCGCTTTCCTTGCTAGTTACATGTTACCATCATAACATCCAATGTCCAAGACGAGAGGTGGATGATCAGAGTGTACATGTTCTTCATTAATAATTGTCGCCCGAGGGAATTTGTTTGGTTGGAGATAATTAAAAAAAATAGAGCCAATGGAATTTAGCAGTTATGAGATATAAAGTCATTTGTTTGTTTGAATGTAAATTCATGAAGGATTATTTTTTTTACTTTTAATTCATGATGAGTTGGGCCGTTTATTAAAAAATGAGAGGGTGAGAATTAAGAGGGAACTGGTCTATGAAGAATATTTCGACGGTTCATCATAACTTAACTTATCATCTCTCAACCCATCCCGATGAATTTCCACTAAACAAACAAAACAATTGGCACATCTCTCAAATTCCCAGATGTAACAACTACTACCTCTGTTCACTTTTATAAAACGCTTTAGACATTCAGACACTGTTCAAAATAGTACAAAGCAAGTTGTTTGAAACGTCTTATAAAAACAAATGGAGGGAGTACCAAACTAGGAATTAGAAATAAAATTTCACTTCCCATATCTAATCTCTTCACAACTACCTCGTCTAAATTTGCATTCCGCTTCCTAAAACTTACCAAACACGCTGTAGGAAAACATATGCCAACGATGCTAAGAAAACTGGCCTGTCGAAAAGTAACTTGCCCGATCCCAACCGAACCCCGACACCGATGGTAGCCCTAGCCTCGCTCGCCTTGCCGTGATTCACCGACCCCACGCCCATTAGCTACCATGATTCGACGACCTCGCGCCCAGTAGATGTCGGTGATTCCGCAAAATTGCTTGTGCCGCCGATGATTGTTTGACCTCTCCCGCATCTCTGCCCGCGTCTCGATGAGTTGTCAACCTTGCCCGCACCTCCGCTCATACCTCTGGTGGCTCGTTGGTATCCACATTTGTGGCTCCACCCTCTCATCATCGAAAACTACATCGCCGCACTGGCTTTCTTGCTTCAGAGCCTGGCTTCCTCCATCACGGGTCAGAATAAGTTTCTTGATTTTTGAAATCATTGTAAAGATTGCATTTGCCGATTAATATTTATGAATAGTTATGCTTGCTGAAAAATTAGTTTGGTTGCAAAGGTAATGCTTAGTTTCTATGTTGCTTGTATAATCTGAAAGAAGACTGCATCTTGTAAAATAAACTGGAGTCCATGAACCAATTGGTGTTGATTTCTTTTGTTGATCGCTGAGTATAAGTTGCTAATCATAAAATCCCACCAAGTAGAAACAAAATAATATATAAATCCTTACAGCGCCAATCAAAAGGAATTCCTACCTTACTAGCTACGTGTACACTACAGTTGAGAACATGCTTAGAGTACAAAGTGTAGCATCCAAAATAATTTTGACTGCAATAAACATGGGTCAGCATCTATGTCTTCAACAATAGGAGTTGTTAACAAATCAGTGGAACTTTCCATGAACTCATATTTCTCACAGCTTGCTTCATTCCGTATTGGTTTGGTCTCTTATGCAAAAAAAATTAGACAAACTTCTTTATTGAACTAGTTTGTGATCGTATGTTCTCCTTCTGGCTGATGTGGTGATCTTTTTTTTGTTCCTGCAGTCCATATATTATTTTTCTTTTAGTAAATGATTCCTATCGGGTGAGCATATGAATTTTCGAGCGGCTACACCGCTCGCTAGTCCCATGTAACTTATCTCTTTCCTCATTTGTGTCTTTCTCTCTTCATTTCTCAGATCTCTATTTTCTCTCTCCTCTCTTATCGACTGCCATGCAAGCCCTACCCTGAGCTGCTCATCTCCCCTCTCTCTCCACACTTCCCTTGAATGTCGTGTGTCGACGACCCCACTTCTCACTTGTGCCACATTATCTTGCGTTTTCATGGCCGGCGCCTACACCCCACGCTGCGAGTGTCCATGACGGGAGCCTCACGTTGCCCGTCACTAACCATTGCATAGAGGGCCGAGGACACTATGTAACACCCCAGACACACCCGTCGGTACTGGGCGTTACTACTGGCGGGATCTTGACTGCCCCCACTAATCAATACTAGTCTTTCCTGTGCACTTTGTTCTCACTCACGTGCACCCGGGACCAATTTCCCGGTGGGTCACCCATCCTAAAATTACTCCACGCTGATCATGCTTAACTTTGGATTTCTTTTCGATGGGCTCCCGGAAAAGATATGAGTAGTCTATCATCCCTATTAAGCCAGGCTATCACATACACTCCCACTCAGAGAAACCGACGTGCTCGTTGGGCCACAGGAACGTTCCCTCTTGGCACATACGTCTGTGCATCCAGTACGGTACATGTGCCATGTCGTGTGCCACAAGGGCTCATAAACATCACGAACAACATGATCGCGCACTTGACTCGCAAACATCCGTGTAACCGCGAGGGTTGGCTCTGATAGCAACTTGTAACACCCCGGACACTCCCGCCAGTACTGGCCGTTACTACCGGCAGGATCTTAGACTGGCCTCACTGATCAATACTAGTCTTTCCTGCGCACTTTGTCCTCACTCATGCGCGCCCGGGACCAACTTCCTGATCGGTCACCCATCCTAAAATTACTGCAAGCTAAGCACACTTAACTTAGGAGTTCTTTCCAAATGGGCTCACGAAAAAGACGGAATTCCTTATTGATATGAGTAGTCTATCATCCCTATTAAGCCAGGCTATCATGCACTAGTGTTGCATCCATGCCGGCACTCATCGCGAGCATTGATGGCTCAAGAATTTATGATGTTTTTCTAGTGATTCTTATTTGGTTTTCACCAGATCTTTATCACTTTCCAGATATTTCTAACGCTAATCCTTCAAAAAAAATTCATTTTTCCAATGTTTGGAGGAAATATCATATATTGAAGGACACCAAGGAGGATTACTACGAATCAAGCCAATTATAGCAACTTCCATGAAGAAACTCAAGTCATCACACGCAGAAGACGAAAAGACGACATTCCATATGACCGCAAGAGCTCGTATGGAGTGCCAATAGCTCCATCACATCTATACAAGACACTTTCATGAAGGGACCCAGGGGAGAAGAGAACCCTAGCCTTCACCACCACATCCAGAACAGGTGAAGAAGGGATCTGAAGAACCTTTGGGAGATCTTCTTAGTTTTGGTCCTTTCATCTCCAACATCATCACCCCCTTCACCTTTGTAAGAGGAATTTTAAGTTGTGAGAACAATTGTAACTCTATCACATCTCATCTGGAGATCAAGATTTTTTGAATTATCCATTTCATCTTACTATGGATCTTCACGGTATTATCGAGGTTTTCATGAGTTTTATCTCTGGTGTGATTGGTTTATCTCTTATGATGTGGGAGTAATCCCCCATATGCGTTAGAGATGTAGGTGAGTGGTACGATTTATATGTGCCTATTCTATATGTCGTCATTTGTATTTGTAGTATGATCATCTAGTATGTTGTTATGCTGTGGTGAACTCTAAGTGTGTTAACGTTGTCCAATTTAAGGGCCCGAGCAACACGATCCCAAGCCTACATAAGTAACACATGTTGTTTAGGAAATATGTGACCTCTGACGTGACAGGTGGAGATATCTATGTGAACCGAAGACAATATGAGGTAATGGAGATCCATTAGACCTAATCCTTGGTTCCGGTCCAAGGACCTTAATTATGGAAACGATCACTCGGTGGCAACGGTGAAGTAGGAACAAAGAATGAGATAGAATCCCACGAGGAGGAGTTTCATTACTCTATGGTGGTCTGCCTACAGAAGACACATATCAAATACTATGACTATAATACAAGGTAACTGGTATTACCATCACAGTGGCACACTTGATATACTCTTACCATGAGTTGAATTCTCTCCGCACCTAATCTCTTCATTGTGGGAAACACCGCTCTCAATTTCGTTTATGTTATTTACTTATAAGAGTTTTTACCTTTGTTTCTATAAAACTTTTACCCTTGTTACTCTGATTTAGTCATTTACTAGGACAATAACGATATTTGCAGAAGCTCCAACGGTTACTTCACACAAGAACTATGACACCTTGTGTGTGACAGAAGCGCTATTATGAATACTCTCCTTTGCTCTTCTTTGGGACGATTATTGATTGGGATACTTCTGCGAAAGTGCTACACTACCCTGTTTGGCTTGCAGGCATCATATATGCTACTAGCGATCTGCCATCACACATTGTCAAATCTAGCGAGCTCCACGTGGGCTACAAAATCCTGCGAGCTCCGGCACGCACTCGACGCCAATGCACCAAAATGATGGAACTGGTCGGCTGAAGCACTGCATCCCCAACACAACAATGCTGGAACCTGCGGGCCGAAGTGCCGCATCCCTGGCACCATGATAGAACCTTCCGGACAAAGTCCCGCATCACCATCACCATGCTGGAACTAGCTGACCGAATAGCTGCATCCCCAGCACCCTAGTATTGGAAACCTATTAGGGGTTTTGCTGCATCAAAGAGCACCACTGCTGGAATCAGCGTCTAGCATGCTACAACTGGTGGTGCAAGGTTCTCGAACCAGAGTAGCATGGTAATGGAACTGGCAATCGATGATGTGGAAACTACGGTGACCGATGAACTAAAAGCTGGACCCAGCGAAATCAAATGCTACTATCGACAAATCAAAAGGCTGGAACCGTTGATGAAACTCTACCATCGACAAAGGAAAAAAATGTTGTGACTGGTGAACTAAAAGGCTGGAATGGGCGATGCGAAGGCTACCACCAACAGAGGAAAATGTTGCGATCAGCAAACTAAAAAGCTGGAACCGACGAAATCTAAAGGTTTACACGGTGCTGGAAGTGATGAGGCGGTGCTGTGATGGAGAAGCCCATGCTAGCGTGAACTATTGGGGAACGTTCCATGGAAAACAACAAAATTTCTACGCACACGCAAGATCTATCCATGGATATGCATAGCTACGACAGCGGGAGAGCATCTACATACCCCTGTAGATTGCTAAGCGGAAGCGTTTATCAACATGGTTAATGTAGTCGTACACCTTCATGATCCGTCCCGATCAAGTACCGAACGTACGGCACCTCCGCGTTCAGCACACCTTTAGCTCTATGATGTCCTCACCTTCTTGATCCAGCAAGAGGGACGAAGTAGTAGATGAGTCCCGGCAGCACGACGGCGTGGTGACGGTGGTGGTGACACTATTTTTGCAGGGCTTCACCAAGCACAACGGATTTAGAGCGGAGGAGATTAGAACCACACTGGGCTTCTAATTATGAGGATTAGAGCTAGAGACGGCTAGCTCTAATTAGTCAACTAGGACCAACTAGAAATAACTAGATCAACTAGAGGAGGCTCAAAACCTTGTGTTCTAGGGGCTAGCCATGCTCCTCTATTTATATGTTGAGCCCTGGGGTCATTACTTGGGGAGAGGGCCTCCCCAAAGTCAGTTTGGAATGCAAAGAAGAGTCCTTCTCAGACTCCATGGACAAACGCCACGGTTCCTGGCGTTTCGTAAATGCCACGGACCACGGCATCTGGTCCAAGGGGTAGGCTCCAGGAACCTTGGCGTCTAGCCCCTGCCCTCCGAGAAAACCCCTTTGTGCACTGTCTTAAGGCCTCGTGGGTCTTACCCCTTGGCCCAACTGAGGGAGTCCTGGATTAGGGGGTCCTCGGACTGCTGGACTATATACTTTGGCCGGACTGTTGGACTATGAAGATACGAGATTGAAGACTTCGTCCCGTGTCCGGGTGGGACTCTCCTTGGCGTGGAAGGCAAGCTTGGCAAATCGGATATATAGATCTCCTCCCTTGTAACCGACTCTGTGTAACCCTAGCCCCCTCCGGTGTCTATATAAACCGGAGGGTTTAGTCCGTAGGACGAAACAACAATCATAATCATAGGCTAGCTTCTAGGGTTTAGCCTCTATGATCTCGTGGTAGTTCAACTCTTGTAATACTCATATCATGAAGATCAATCAAGCAGGAAGTAGGGTATTACCTCCATCGAGAGGGCCCGAACCTGGGTAAACATTGTGTCCCCCGCCTCCTGTTACCATCCACCTTAGACGCACAGTTTGGGACCCCCTACCCGAGATCCGCCGGTTTTGACACTGACACCAACCATATCATCATATATATATATATATATATATATATATATATATATATATATATATATATATATATATATATATATCAATCTTTACTTCAGACCGTTCCGGAGCTCCTCTTCATGTCCGTGATCTCATCCGGGACTCCGAACAACATTCGATCACCAACATACATAACTCATATAATACTATATCGTCAACGAACATTAAGCGTGCAGAACCTACGGATTTGAGAATGATGTAGACATGATCGAGACGCTTCTCTGATCAATAACCGGTAACGGGACCTGGATGCTCATATTGGTTCCTACATATTCTACAAAGATCTTTATGATTAATTGTAAATGTAGTGGAATATTTTGCCCAAACTACGGATGTTGTGTTCTCCACGGGGACTAGGCGACGAAAACTATACTCGGCTAAAACTAGGTAACATAATTTTGGGTGATGAAAATTGAAAATAAAACCTAACTAACTAAGATTGTCGCCAAACAAGAAATGCAAATAAACAAAGGAGATTCAGATTTTACTCACTTTCTTTTTGGTTTTTCATATTACTTGAGACAATAGAGACTAAAACAAAAGGAAAGTAACATACAAGGACACATATATAACTATCAAACGTGTAACAGAGGAAAGGAACAAGATTAAATGACAGAAGACAGATGTTTCACTTCACAAACACACACACATATTGGTATATCACGGGTAGTTAGCACAAGGGCAACAAACTGAATTTTTCCGCAGCAAGTAGTACATAGGATATATATATATATATATATATATATATATATATATATATATATATATATATATATATATATATATATATATATATATAAAACATTGAGACACCACTGAATCACAAAAGTTTCAGAAATTGTAAACCGAATATTGAACAGTTTTATTGACTAAAACTATAGCAGAATATAAAACACACAAAGGTACCAATAATGTTATTTAGAGTATAGTAGCAAGAGAAGAGAGAGATTCAAAGATCAATTCATATTGTCGACATGAACATCTTTGAAGTTTGGGCCATCGCCATCTGACCTCATCTCACGGGCTGAAACTATGCTCAAAGTATTAAGATTTTGTATTCAGAGTATTGTTCGGCCAATTAAGCCTCCAAGACGACTTCATATGAGAAAAGTTTCTACAAGGACTGTCTTCGTCTTGTCGAAATGGTCGATTCTTATATAAAAGCCGCCTCAATCCTAGGTCGTATGTAAAAGTCAGAGCCATCTGAATATGGTCCTGTCACGAGGCAAAACTGGCCCGCCCCATCAGAGTGTATGATGGGTAGCGCGAGTAGCAGTCCGTTTTGCGCGAGCGATTCGGCCCTGAAGATGGCCTCGAATTGAATAACCTTCAACATAAAAGTTGTTCGTCTCACTGAAATGGTTAAATTTTCTTCTTACGTGATTTTGATCTGAGGTCGTTTACTAACCCCAAACATGACCCGCAAGGTGCAGCCAAATTTTAGACCGAAGAGTTTTGGAAAGTTCAGATCAAGCAATCCGAATTGGACCCAAATTAGGGGTTTGGATGTGAATTATAACTTTTCCTTGCACAGGAAGTCCAGCCGCCTCTTATATACATGACGGGTGATGACCGATTGAAACACAACACACAATCGCAAAAAACCATCAACAAACTTTCATCTCCTACCCTAGTTTTCTGCTTCTCGTTCATCGATGTTCTTCGCATCGGAGAGCTTTGATCTATGAAGTCCTAGGAGCAGGCGAACCGACCTAGGGCAGCCCATCACCGTCGTGCGTCCGGACGGGGTCTCTCCCGGCTGCGTGGGGTTTCGGATCTTCAAAAGCGGTTGCCGGATTGTCTTGGCGATCGCGCTTCGGTGAGCCTCCTTGATTCACGTGTCTTGCATATCGCGCTTGACGCCGAGGGTACACGGTGACATGTTCGTGTGAGAACACACTTTTTGGCGACTCCACCGGGGAACAAAGAGCAATCATCATCATCCATCATGGTCGATCTTCCCAAGCCATCTGAAGTGTATGCCGATAACATCATCAAGCCCAATTTTGAGGAATTATTGGCAGAACATCGCCAAACTTATGATGAGTACACGAAGGCGTGTGAAGAGAAGGAGATGCTGGAGTTCCTTGCAAAGTTAAAAAAGGTTCGCCAAGGCAACATAACCTCAATTGAAGAAATCATGTGTGGGCACTGCGCAACAAACATTTTATTATCCAAAATCCGCTTGCTCTTCTTTAGCATGTTCCTCTTCCGTTCTTCTTTAATAAGTACTCTCTCCGTTCCTAAATATAAGTATTTGTATAGATTCCACTATGGACTACATATGTAGCAAAATGAGTGAATCTACACTCTAAAATGTATCTGTATACATCTGTATGTGATCCATAATGGAAATCTCTACAAAGACTTATATTTTGGAACGGAGTGTCACGCCCAAGATGCGACCCTATCCTAAAGGAACTCGAAGGTCCCACCAAGGATAGAAGCGCATCTTGAAGAAGCTTTTGCAAGGTGGATATCATTACATCAACAT
Source organism: Aegilops bicornis (assembly GCA_021605145.1). Lineage (NCBI taxonomy): Eukaryota > Viridiplantae > Streptophyta > Magnoliopsida > Poales > Poaceae > Aegilops > Aegilops bicornis. The sequence continues at coordinate 367,421,512 of CM038672.1, forward strand.
TACATAATACATAGGGATACATACATAAGGCACGAATGCCACAAGAATACATCATCATCATACAAGATCAACATCCGACTACGGATGAAACATAAACAGAAACTCAAACGACATCCACCCTGCTAGCCCAGGCTGCCGACCAGGAACCTATCCCCTGATCGAAGAAGCAGAAGAAGAACTCCAAAACAAGCAAACATCGCTCTCGCGTCATGAGCATCGCAAACCTGTACCTGCAACTGTTGTTGTAGTAATCTGTGAGCCACGAGGACTCAGCAATCCCATTACCATGGGTATCAAGACTAGCAAAGCTTAATGGGAAAGGAAGGGGTAAAGTGGTGAGGTTGCAGCAGCGACTAAGCATATATGATGGCTAACATACGCAAAAGAGAGCTTGAAGAGAAACAAAGGAACGGTCGTCAACTAGTAATGATCAAGAAGTGATCCAGAACTCCTACTTACGTCAGACATAACCCAGAAACCGTGTTCTCCTCTCGATCAACCCCGAAAAGAGACACTCACGGTTACACACACGGTTGGTGTATTTTAGAAGAGTTTACTTCAAGTCTACTACAACCGGATATTAACAAATTCCCATCGGCCACATAACCGCGGGCACGGCTCTCGAAAGTTTAAACCCTGCAGGGGTGTCCCAACTTAGCCCATGATAAGCTCTCGCGGTCAACGAAGGATATTCCTTCTCCCCGGGAAGACCCGATCAGTCTCGGAATCCCGGCTACAAGACATTTCGACAGTAATAAAACAAGACCAGCAAGACCTCGGCGTGCCGACCACGATAGTAGCCGCGTATCTTGTCTCGAGCCACGACCCGGATGAGCAGTCCGCATAACTAAAACCAGGCCTCGAGTTTCCCCGAGGAGGCGCTGCAAAGGGCTCTAGTTCGGACCAACACTTAGACAAGCATTGGCCCGGGGGGCTAAAATAAAGATGACCCTTGGGTTAATTACTCCCAAGGGAAAAGTAGGTGGTGGTGAGGCAAATGGTAAAACCAATGTTGGGCCTTGCTGGAGGAGTCTTATTTAAAGCGAACTGTCAAGGGGGTCCCATAAATCACCCAACCGCGTTAGGGACGCAAAATCCGGGAACATGATACCGATATGACAGAAACTAGGGCGGCAAGAGTGGAACAAAACACCAGGCATAAGGCCGAGCCTTCCACCCTTTACCAAGTATATAGATGCATTAATAATATAAGAGATATTGTGATATCCCAACATAAACATAATCCAACATGGAGCAATCTTCATCTTCACCTGCAACTAGCAACACTATAAGAGGGGCTGAGCAAAGCGGTAACATAGCCAAACAACGGTTTGCTAGGAAGGGTAACAAAGGTTAGAGGTTCATGCAATTTGGGGAGGCTTGAGGAGCAAGCGATAGAGCAAGCGATAGGTAGCGCAGCATAGCGATAGAACGAAGCAACTAGCATAGCAATGATAGTAATGAGATCCAGGGTAGCGGTCATCTTGCCTGAAATCCCGCAAGGAAGAAGAACGAGTCCATGAAGAAGATGAAGCCACGAAGATGAACCAAGCGTGATTTAAGCGAATCCTCACGATCGCGACGAAAACGGGAACTATCGAGAAGAAGCACACAACATGGTAAACACACCACACATGAACAAGACATGATGCATGACAAGGCTACATGAAGTTACTCATGGCAAAAGATGAAGCATACAAGAGCAACACATCAAAGCAAGTTTAAATGAGGCCGGAAACAACATAGAACAATTCCGGTAAGTCCTCATATGCAAATTTCGAAATTGGTCCAGATCTGAATAAACCTTATGTTCAAGTTGTTAAACAGCAAGTTAAGATGCACCACGATGATCTACACGAAATTCTAGTCAAGTTACATATAAAGTTCATTAAATTCGAGACTACGGCCTAGAAGATATGAGCAAAACAAGATAAGCATGGCATTGATGCAAAATGCATACAAACATCATGCAAACACCTCAAAACAAGGATGCAACATGATAATATGAAACTACATGCAATTCTAAGCAAGTTTCATATAGAGCACACTCAAAACGGAGCAACGGTTCGACACATACACCCTATGCAAGTTTAAAGGACAAGCTGTCCAAAACAGCATCTAGGCATATTGCAATCATCAAAACACTATGCTACAGCATCTCAAAATAAGAACAAAAGGCATTGGCATGAAGTACAGGTAAAGCATGACAAAACATGAACACTGAGCTATCTCCAGAAATCACTAGAACATGCTCAAAATGACATGGCAAGATTGCATATAATAACAGTTTCAGACTTAGCAGAAATAACATCAGGTTGCAATGTTTAGACCTATCAAACAACATGTTACATGAACTTATCAATGCAGACAAAGGCATGGCATGAATCTAATAATTGCATAAAACAAAAGACCCTCACCGACCATGAGCCAAAAGGGCACAGAAAATATGGTGGCACTCATGTAAACATGGCAAGTTATATTACAGATTCATACATGGCAGGAACAACAATAAGTAGACCTGTTGGCAATACATGGCATGGCAAGGCAACTCACAGTAAGAATACATGTCTATGAAGCTAAGCATGGCAAGAGCAAGTTCATAGAGTACATGGATCACTAGCAAAGCTCAAGGCAAAACTGAACTTAAAAGTTAACGGACTGACAACAACATTATTTAGCAATTTGAGAGCAAGATTACAACAAGCTACAGCAAGCTATAAATGCAACCAGGGGCATGGATGGATAGAGCATGATATGTATAACAAAACATCCTTAGTGAACATCTACATATTATGCATAGAATGACTAGTAGCAGCAGGTTTACATACATCACGAAATAACAGATTCAGACTAGCAAAACAGTAACATCAAGTACCCTACTTAACAAGCTCGATGCACTCACTACAGGACCCAACAAAATACATGGATGACATCACTGTGAGGATGGCATGGCGTAGCACAAAACACATGTAGATCTCATGCTCATAAGATGCACACATCAAATGCAACAAAAATGACAAATCATCAAGTTATAACAGTTTCAGCAGGTTAACATCATATAGCACTCTTGCAACAAAGATTCAGGCATCAATATGAACTCAAATGAACATGATGCAATGGAATGAAATGCATTACTCGTTGAGACGAACAATTTTACACATTACACGCACGAAACGGAGCTACGGATGCAGGTATATGATGTGATGAACATGGCATGATAATGTTTGAAAACAGGGACTTGGACGAAAATATACGCTCCGAAAAGTCAACTCGGGGTGGAGATATCCGGGATGCGGGGATCCCGTTTGCTTCGTCTCCTGGTGGATCTGATCCATCTTCTCTCCGGCGAGGCGGGGCGGTTCCGGCGAGGATCTCCGGCAAGGAGGAGGTCGGAGGAGGCACGGGAGATGGCCGGGGAGACCGTGGATGACCGGATCCGGTCCGGCGAAGGCGGTGGCGCGAGGTCCGGCGAGGTCCGGCCTCCGACGAGGCGGCGCAGAGGCCGATGACATGCGGCGGCGGCGAGCAGGGCCGGTGGCGGAGCTCTGGCGAGGAGGCGACGGCGGCGCGGAGATCCAGCGGCCGGGTCCGGCCACGGCGGCGGACGGCAGGGGAGACGGGAGGCGGAGGCTGGGCGAAAGCGGGCGCTGGAGGCGAAGTCGGGCGGCGGCGACGCCTGGAGCTGAGGCGCGGCGAGGCGTGGCTGCTGGCGGCGGCGGAGCTGGGCGAGGGCGCTGGGCGCAAGGGCACGGGCCAGCCGTGAGCGGAGGGCAGCCACAGGCCAGCGGGCCCATGGAGGAGGCGCGGCGAAGAGGGGCGGTCCGGGCGACGTGTTGACGTAGGATTGGTCGGGGGTGACAGCGCGGACGTGTCCGGCGGCGGGGTGGACGCGTCCGGCGGCGGGAGGAGCAGGGCTAGGGTTTCGGGGGCGAATTCATCCGCGAAAATGGAGGGGAAGGACCTATATATAGGTAGAGAGAGCTAGGAGAGTCCAAATGAGGAGCGGTTTTCGCCCACACGATCGTGATCGAACGACCGAGAGCATGGAGGGGAGTTTGCTGGGTTTTGGGCCACTTTGGAGGGGGTGTTGGGTTGCAAGACAACGAGTGCTTTGCTGTTACCCGGTTAACCGTTGGAGTATCAAACGACCTCCAAATGGCACGAAACTTGACAGGCGGTCTACCGGTGGTATACCAAGGCCGCTTGGCAAACCTCGGGCCATTCCGAGAAAGTTTAACACCCGCACACGAAAAGAGGCAAAAAGGGGACGCCGGAGGACATAGGAGTGCCGGATTGCAAAACGGACAACGGGGAAAAAGCTCAGATGCATGAGATGAACATGCATGCAAAATGAGATGCACATGATGACATGATATGAAATGCAGATGATGACATGGAAAAATGCAACACGCAAGCAAATGACATGGCAACTACGGCGAATAACTGGAAGACACCTGGCGCATCGAATCCGGGGCGTTACACGGAGGGAGTATGATAGTAGTACAGTATGTTCCTTCTAGTGAAGATGAGCAGGGGCATTTGCAGTGTAGAGGTCTATACGGTCGGTTGTGATGGACACTTTGAACTCTTTGGGCCTCTTTGATTCGTAGGATTTCGTAAACATAGGAATAGGAATTGTAGTGGCCTGCCCAGTTGAATCCTATAAGATTAGCAAGGAAATGCGGGGAGTTGTGTCGCCTTTGAGAGTTAAACGGATATTAACAGTACCACACCTTCAATTGAAGAGAGCTAGTATCTGAAGCCTTTCTAGCCGTACCGGCAATACTAGCACATATATTCCAGCAAGTTTCACTTTGCTGATTTTACTTGTGATGCTTACGGTTTTCCCGTTATATCTACATTATGATCTGTGTAGCTGCTTTGTGTCGCACTAGCAGCATTCCACTCTTGAAGCTAAACAACACACCAATCATAAGTCGAAAGCTTACTTCTTCAAATACGAATTGTGATATGATACTGATATTAGTTAATAGACACACATTTAATTGGTCAGGTAATGCTCCCACTTGATTTTCCAAATGCATGTGGCCACATATAGAGAGACATCATGGAATTGCATTTCTTTGGGTGTTGTGATTCATCATGAGTGGGCAACCAACACTGTATGCAATGAAGCGGAACCTCAAGAATATGCTTCCACTTCCGTTCTTTAACATGTTACTCTTTTGTTATTCGGTATTTAGTACGTACAGTCTGTTCCTTGTCAGGAAGGGGAGCAGGGACATCCGCAATCAACAGCTGATAGAGCTGGCCTGTACGTGATCGATAGGCTTTCAATTAGTAGCGGCAATACAACACCATAATTCCAGCCAGCTCCACTTTCCTGATTTATATATCCTGGTTATGGTGTACCACTTTTATGTAAACTGCGATCTGCCTAGTTGTTGTGTGCTCTTGTTATCATGGTTTGGCAATAAACTCTCTATACAATATATTATGAACCTATCATCCGCCAACTATCCTTACTTGGAGCCTATTTTTGTGTACTTGTGCGGATTATATTAATGCACGCACCATATTACACACATGGGCTCTCTCATGAGAATCCTTGATAGCACACAAGGGTTCTGAGCCCTATATTAGAATATCCTATGCATTACAAAGATAATCTCACTACTATTTATATTTTCATGCTTCTCAGATATTATACGTAATATCAGTGAATATCAGAATCCGCGCATCAGAAGAATATTGTGGAACACTGCAACGACTTACAAAATTGGCACCAAGGCATTGAGTGCCATTCTGGATGCAATGAAACTCATACGCTCCCAACCTATATATTCTTGTTGAGAATATGATCCTAATGACTATTCTGACCTCGAGGAGTCAAAGGAAGATGGCCTGTCCTGTTCACCCATCAAGGTGCATGTTCTAATTTGGCAAAGTTTTATTGATTGCGCCTATCTTGCATAAGTTGTCTTGCATTTCTTCTACTTTGTAGCACCGTCATTTGCTTAGTTTACTCATCATATATGTGAAGATGCCATGCCCATCCATTATCAATACATATTCCATCATCATCATACCATGTTTTTCACTCAAATGTTGTTCTTGTGCATCGAGACATCGAGAAGGAACAGGGTGTTGCCGAACTGAAGGAGCACCAAGAAAGTCCTTGAAAAATGTGGTGGTGCGAGAAATCAGGCAGAACCCCACTTATATTGGCTCTACAACGGTGACACAAAGCGTGGGACCGACTCCAGCAGACTGTACCCATACTTCACTGGCCACACCACTAGCCCCACCATACAGGACCTCCACTCCAGCAAAAGGTATGCCTATTTCAATTGCCGTAGCACCAGCCGTACCACAGAAAAATCCCACTCCAGCAAAAAGTACAGCAAGTCCACCGGCCAAAGACCTATCCCAAGTACATAGACGGCCAATTCCTGCAAATTGGAACCCCATTCCAGTTATTCCTAGTTTAAAAGACAATGCTTTCAATGTTGTTAGGGACTACGTGCATATATTCCCATCATGGGAAGATTATAGTGAAGACAAACACCATTTTCACATATTCCTGTCCCACTTACGTGTAAGTGCTATTATTCATGGTGATTATTTCCTGTTTTCTGCTGATTGAACACATCAATGATTTACATTACATTGTTGTAAGTAGGTGAGGGTCAATTTGGATAGTCATGACGAGCAAAGCTTGCTTGCGCTTTTCAAGGAAGCATTGCAGCAGTATTGATGTAACCTGAGGAAATCACACTTTGATGGCAAGTCTATAAACGAATTTCCGGCAAAGTCTCCTGTGCTAAATTTAGAAGACATTGAATGGAAAAACCTTGTTATGCACTACTCTCGTTCCCAGGATGAGGTAATGTCTATGATATCACATGACAATTTGAACTTCTACTTTTCCGCATGTGCCTTACGGATCGTTTTTGCAGGAAATCTGCTCGAAGAAGAATTCCGGTTTGAAAAGGACGACAGGATATCACAAATATGTTGCCCGCTGCTTTGCTCTTGTTAGTTCCTATTGTCCTGTATCACTGTACTTGCATACATACCTGGTTTGTTATGTGACAACTTGGTTATCAGTTGTGCGCTCCGAATTATCTGATCTGTATGAATGGTTACATTAGTGTAGAATATATCCAATGCCAATGAAATTTTTTAGCTCTGCATTGTTCTTGTAAGTACCCGATGTCCTTTATCAGTGTACTTATATTCACAGCTAGTTGTACATGTACCATCACTGTGCAGCTTATTTTCCTTTGCCCTCCATTTTCTACACGTCAGATCTATATTTACTCTTACCATAAGGTTGGATAACACCGATGGCACTTAAGAAGTTTAGCTCTGCATTGCTCTTGGCTGTACCTTTTGCATGTATCGCTGTACTTACACTTATAGCTACTTGGTTATGTAGCATCACTCTTCATCTTATCGTAAATATTCTCCATTTTTCCTTATATTATCACATCTATATTTACTCTTAACAAAATGTAGAATAAAGGCAATGCTTATGAAGAAGATTCTGTGGTAAACTTCTTGAATTGCCCCCCCCCCCTCCCATCAGCATGGACAAGGGCTTTATAGAGCCTGTCTCCACCAATAATGTAAGTTTGTCCTTCTCAAGCCTTCAAACTTTGTTATGTATACTTGGGTAGGAATGACTGCAACAACTGTTTATTTTTGGTGTTTGCATCATATTGCATGTTTAAAGTTTATTATGTAGTTCATAAACAAAATTTTGTCCTTCTCAATTTAAGTTTTCAGTTGTACAACCAAGTTCCTTCTTCATACCATGTAAATTAAACTATACAAAGCAAGTGATCTTGTTTTGCATCGCATGTATATACATTTCTTGATCCGTAATCCAGTGGTGTGGTGAACCTACCCACTACAGCACAATGTCATATTCTGCAATGTCTTAACTATGAACAATGTCATATCATTCTACTATTATTTAAACCGTCTATTTATTTGCCAATCTGAAATGGGATAAATTGACAGCACCCTAACCATTGATAATTATGAGTTCTTGATCTGTAATCTAGTGGTGTCGTGAAGCTGCCAACTCCTTCACAACTCCTTCATATTGTGTTAATGCTATTTTAAACTCTAGGAGCAGATCAAGAACTCCTTCACAACTCCTTCATACCATGTAATTAGGAGTTGGCAGCTTCACGACATCACTATATTACAGATCAAGAACTCATAAGTATCAATGGTTAGTGTGCTATCAATTTATCCCATTTCAGATTGGCAAATAATGAGACGGTTTAAATAATAGTAGAATGATATGACATTGTTCATAGTTAAGACATTGCAGAATATGACATTATGCTGTAGTGGGTAGGTTCACCACACCACTAGATTACGGATCAAGAATAGAAGCATACATGAAGTCCAAAAGAAGATCACTTGCTCTGTATAGTTTAATTTACATGGTATGAAGAAGGAACTTGGTTGTACAACTGAAAACTTAAATTGAGAAGGGCAAACTTTTGTTTATGAACTACATAATAAACTTTAAAAATGAAATTTGATGCAAACACCAAAAATAAACAGCTGTTGCAGTCATGCCTAACCAAATATACACAACAAAGTTTGAAGGCTTGAGAAGGACAACCTTACATTATTGGTGAAGACAGGCTCTATAATGCCCTTGTCCATGCTGATGGGGGCAATTCAAGAAGTTTACCACCGAATCTTCTTCATAAGCATTGCATTTATTCTACATTTTTAAAGAGTAAATATAGATGTGATAATATAAAAAAAATGGAGAATATTTAAATAAGATGAAGAGTGATGCTACATAACCAAGTAGCTATAAATGTAAGTACAGCGATACAGGCAAAAGGTACAGCCAAGAGCAATGCAGAGCTAAACTTCTTCAGGACCATCGGTGTTATCCAAACTTTTGGTAAGAGTAAATATAGATCTGATGCGTAGAAAATGCATGGCAAAGGAAAATAAGCTGCAGAGTGATGGTACATGAAAAACTACCTGTCAATATAAGTATACTGATAAAGGACAGCAGGTACTTACAAGAACAATGCAGAGCTAAAAAAATTCATTGTCGTTGGATATATTCTACACTAATGTAACCATTCATACAGATCAGATAATTTGGAGCGAACAATTGATAAGCAAGTTATCATTCATACTGCTGTCACATAATGAACCAGGTAAGAATGCAAGTACAGTGATACAGGACAACAGGTAATAACAAGAGCAAAGCGGCGGGCAGCATATTTGCGATATCATGTCGTTCTTTTCAAACTGGAATTCTTCTTCGAGATGATTTCCTGCAAAAAAGATCCGTAAGGCATATGCGAAAAAGTAGAAGTTCAAATTGTCATGTGATATCATAGATAGTACCTCATCCTGGGAACAAGACCAGTGCATAACAAGGTTTTTCCATTCAATGTCTTCTAAATTTAGCACAGGAGACTTCACCCGAAATTCGTTTATAAACTTGCCATCAAAATGTGATTTCCTCGGGTAACACCGATACTGCTGCAATGCTTCCTTGAAAAGCACAAGCAAGCTTTGCTCGTCATGACTATCCAGATTGATGCTCGCCTACTTACAACAATGTAATGTGAATCATTGATGTGTTCAATCAGCAGAAAACACGAAAATAATCACCATGAATAATAGCACTTACACGCAAGTGGGACAGGAAGATGTCAAAATGGTGTTTGTCTTCACTATAATCTTCCCATGATGGGAATGTATGCACGTAGTCCCTAACAACATTGAAAGCATTGTCTTTAAAACTAAGAATAACTGGAATGGGGTTCCAATCTGTAGGATTGGCCGTCTCTGCAATTGGGATAGGTCTTCGGCCGGTGGACTTCATGTACTTTTTGCTGGAGTGGGATTTTTCTGTGGTAAGGCTGGTGCTATGGCAACTGAAATCGCCATACCTTTTGCTAGGGTGCAAGTCCTATGTGGTGGGGCTAGTGATGTCGCCAGTGAAGTATGGGTACAGTCTGCTGGGGTCGGTCCTACGTTTTGTGTCACTGGTTGTACAACCAATATAAGTGGGGTGTTGTCTGATTTCTCTGGCACCACCACGTTTTTCAAGGACTTTGCTGGTGCTCCTTCAGGTTCGGTAGTCACCCTGTTCCTTTCTGATGTCTGATGCACAAGAACAACATTTGAGTGAAAAAACATGGTATGATGACAGATGGAATATGTATTGATAATGGATGGGCATGGCATCTTCACATAGTAGTAAACTAAGCAAATGGCGGTGCTACAAAGTAGAAGAAATGCAAGACAACTTATGCAAGATACGCGCAATCAATAAAACCTTGCCAAATTAGAACAGGCACCTTGATGGGTGAACAGGACAGGCCATCTGCCTTTAACTCCTCGAGGTTAGAATAGTCATTAGGATCATATTCTGAACAAGAATCTACATGTGAGGAGCGTATGAGTCTCATTGCATCCAGAATGGCACTCAATGCCTTGGTGCCACTTTTGTAAGTCGTTGTAGTGCTCCACAATATTCTTCTGATGCGCGGATTCTGATATTCACTGTAATTATGTATAATATCTGAGAACCATGAAAACATAAATAGTAGTGAGATTATCTTTGTAATGCAGAGGATTTTCAAATATAGGGGTGCCCCTGTAAACCCTTGTGTGGTATCACTGGATTCTGATGAGAGAGCTCATGTGTGCTGTAATATGGTGCGTGCATTAATATAATCTTGCACAAGCACTGATACGTCTCCAACATATCTATAATTTATGAAGTATTCATGGTATTATATTATCCATCTTGGATGTTTTATGGGCTTTGCTATGCACTTTTATATTATTTTTGGACTAATCTATTGACCCAGAGCCAAGTGCCAGTTCCTATTTTCCCCTTGTTTCAGTGTTTCGAAGAAAAAGATTATCAAACGGAGTCAAAACGGAATGAAACCTTCTGGAGAAATTATTTTTGGAAAGAAAGCAACCCGGGAGACTTGGAGTCCACGTTGTCGGCGTTCTGGGAACGGGAGTCCCCAGACTTGCCTGCCTGCGGCCTACGGCGTGGCTCAAGGGGGGGGCATCACGGCCCATCTTCATCAACACAAGCTCAAGACCCTCGCGAGGGGCCAAGCCTCGCGGGGCGGACGACAGGGAGCTTCCTCAGGCACGACCTCATCAGGCTGGCTCGTGAGGAGGCGGAGAGATCAAGGCGGGGTACCTCACGAGGTGCCCATGACGCAAGCCATGACGACCAAGGGCGCCAAAGGGCGCCAGTGGGCGCCGACTGCTGCAGTGTCCTCCTTTCCTCTTTGGTGCAAAGGGAGCAAGCGCGGGCGAGAGCATCAAGCAAAGGCATCCGTTTCGGTGCAACAAGACCAAGACCAGTCCAACGGCATGAAGGAAGTCATTGTGGAGCCCAAGCCGGCGTCGCCACCAGAGCCTTTGTCATGCGAGGACCAACTTTAGTCAGGATAAGTGTACCAGATGTTCCCCTTCAAAATGGCCAATTGTTGGCGCCCTTCCCGCTCAATATTTGGGAAGAGGCCCAGGGCCTCTGCCTGTATAAGTAGAGCTAGCCACCATAGTAGGGCAAATGGAATCGGTAGCCAGAGGCATCTGGAATCAGCAGAGAGAGAGCGGCTGAACTTCCTCTAGCAGTTCATCGCATTTGACCAGAAACAGACCCTCGCGAGGCTGTTCTTCCTTGTATTGTTCATCACCATCAGCCCAAGAGGCAATCCACCACACCACAAACTAGAGTAGGGTATTACACCACAATGGTGGCCCGAACTAGTATAAACCTTGCGTCTCTTGTTTCTTTGTGTAGTTTAGATTCAAGCGAGGCGGCGGGGTGCAGGTAGGTAGAGGGCGAGATCTCCGCGCACACCCCAGTGTTCAAACCTCAAGGGTCTGCTGGAACCCGAAATCCGACGTTTGGCATGCCAGGTAGGGGTGCGCCGGAATTCGTCTTCCGCCGCCCTGTTTTCCGTTGACCACCGCATCCATGTCTGACGCTCGTCGGGCCCGCGCTGAAGCGCCGAAGCCGCTCTCGCTTGCCGCGTCGCCCAGACGGATCCCGTCGTGGCGCCCTCGTCGTTCCCGTCGCCGCCGTCAACGCCGCCACCGCCCGGCGGGAACAAGCAGCAAGCATCGTCCCAGCATCCCTCCGTGAGGCAAGACGGCCGCACTGCTACCCCCTCACTCGCCCCGGCTGGTTCTTCGTCTTGCGCGTTCCGCGCGCCCATGTAGGCTCGAGCTGCGCCCATCGCGGAAAACGAGCTCCTGCGCTACCATCCCATCGATGACGTCTATGAAGAGTGGCTCGACCGCGTCACCGAGCTCGTCCGTGCCGCAGGGGGCTCCCCCGCGCCGTCCGTCCCGCTGCACCGCACCCCGCCCTGCGCGGGCGACGAAGCTCCGGGGGCGCCTCGGCCGCCTCCCCCTCAAGAAGGCGCCTTGGCCCCAAGGCGCGTGGTCCCTGGACGGAACCCGCTCCGTCCGGCGCCAGCACGGCAAGAGCAGAGCTGCCAGGAAGTCCCTCGCCAGCAAGAAGCTGCCCGAGTGCTCCCCGCTCCAGCTCCTCGCGACCATGCTCCTGCTCCGGCACGTCAAGACCCCACGCTGCTCCCATCTACAGCGCATGGGGACCCGCAAGACCAAGCTCTTCATCACCCAAGGCCTCCCGTGGCCACAGCAGGCTGTCGTGCCTTCACCACCGAGCTGCGCAGCGTCGTGTGGCCCGGAAAGTTCAAGCCAGACCTACCTCCTCGCTACGACGGTACGGCCGACCCCGCAGAGTTCCTCCAGCTCTACGAGCTGGGCATCGAAGCCGCCAACGGAGACGAGAAGGTCATGGCGAACTGGTTTCCCATGGCGCTCAAGGACGGGGCCCGCACCTGGCTCCTGAACCTGGCTCCAGGCACGATCTCCTCCTGGGACGAGATGCGCACCCGCTTCATCGCCAACTTCCAAGGTAGTCGTGACCGGCCTCCCACCGTGAGAGACATGCGCCGCATCAAGCAGCAACCAGGGGAGACCCTGCAAAAATACATCCAGCGCTTCGACAATGCACGCCTCAAGATTCCCAAGGTGACCGAGGAGGCCATCATCTCCGCCTTCTCTGACGGTGTGCGCGACATCAAGATGAAGGAGGAGCTGGCGATGCATGAGGACTTGTGCACTTCCTTGGAGCTGTTCAACTTGGCGACCAAGTGCGCCAGGGCCGAGGAAGGGCGTCTCTCCCTCCTCGAGCTACCTGCCGCAGACCCAGAAGAGAAGAAGCCCAAGGCCAAGGATGTGAAGCGCAAGGGGGCTGCCGTGCTCATGCGTAACCGGACACCAAGCGGGGTAGAGATCAACCCGAGTCTTCCAAGGGCAGCCGGTACTGCGTGTACCCCGACCTCCACACCCACAACACCAACGAATATCAAGAGCTCCGAGCCGTGCGAGAAGGGAGGATCGGCCGACATCCCGACCGCAGCTACCGGGGCTACGGCCGAGGAGGAGGAAGGAACGCATGACGCTGGGAAGACCGCGGCCCTCGCCAAGGGTGGCGCGACCAACCTCGCGAGGATCGCTGGCGGGACCCGCCTCACGAGGGAGGCTGGAGGGATCAGCCTCGCGAGGATCACCCGCAAGGCAACGCAGGCCTCCCTCCTCTGCCTCCGCAGCCAAGGAGAAATGAAGACCATCATCAGGACGAGGGGCTGGGGCTTCAGGAGCCGCAGCGATCGCTGCATCCTGGGCGGAGCTCAAGCCCCAGCCTCTCAACGCATCTTCAAGAAGTTCGCCCGCGAAGTGAATGCAGTCCTCCCCAAGCTCGAAGCCACACGCCCCCTCAGGTGGTCGGCATGCGCCATCACGTTCAGTTCAGCAGATCAGCTCAAGTGTGCTGCCACAGCCGGAGTCCTCCCGATGCTTTGCTCCCCAATCATCAGCAACGTGCTGGTCACCAAGACCCTCATCGATGGCGGGGCAGGGATCAACGTCCTATCTGTGGAAACGTTCAACAATCTCCAAGTGCCTTACAATCAACTTCAACCAACCAAGCCTTTCTCTGGGGTCACCGATGGCTCCACGGTCCCGATTGGGCAGGTTCGCCTCCCTGTCACCTTCGGCGCATGCGACAACTACCGCACCGAGCTCATCGACTTCGACGTCGCCCACATTCGCCTGCCATACAACGCCATCCTCGAGTACCCAGCGCTGGCCAAGTTCATGGCCGTAACCCACCACGGCTACAACGTCCTCAAGATGCCGGGAAGTGGCTGAGTCATCACGGTGCCCTGCGAAGAGAAAGACGCGGTGTGCTCCCTGGAGCGAGCCTTTCAGGCCGCATCATTGGAAGACCCGGATCACGGAAGCAGGAGGCTTCCCGAGACCGCCCCCAAGAAGAAGAAGACGTCGTCCAGCCTGGCCCCTCAGGACGCAGGCCCCTCAGGGTCCGCGCCTCCTTAGGGGGAACCTCCTTCTGTCGCATAGGAAAGCGCGCCCGGCGCCCTCCTCTGGCAGGGTTCGGGGGCTCCCCCCTGGAGGGCCACCAACCTTGCTAAGGTCACGAGGGAGGCGCTTGGGCACCACTTGGAGGCGTGTCTCGAAGCATGTTCCTTTCAAGAAGGAGCGAAGCGAGGAGGGCCGAACCCTGAGGAGTTCATCAGCAAGATCATTCAGGAGCTGCAGGAGTCAAGAGTCATGAGTGGCAGCCGCCGCTTAACTGCCGTAGCTCCCCATCCAGGCGAGGATGGTGGGCTGCGCGTCTGCATCAACGTGCAGTGGCTCAACCGAGCCGCCTCTCGAGGCGCCTGGCCCTCTCGCGTGGGGCGCTGCGAAGGTCCACCCCACAGCTATGTTCGCATGCCTTACGGCTTGCGGAACGCGGCTGCCACGCGCCAGCGCCTCATGAGGTGCATCCTAGAGGCTCAAGAGGCCAGGCGTTCCGCAGCCCTGGCAGAGATGGAGATGGTCCACGAGGAGCCACCAACGCCTCCGGAGCCTCCTGAGGCCCCTGAGCCTGGGGGCTCGTGAGGATCGGCTCCCACAGCCCACCGAGTCTGCCGCACCAACACCCTTTCGTCTTCAACGCTATCAGGTGACGTCTTTCAAGTTTCATTTCCAGCTGGGAGCGCCCCCCAGGGCTGCATGATTCCCAGGCCGCGTGGGTCCGTCACTGCAGCGTGTATCCCTTTTACTTCATGTTCCTAGCTTATCTTGTTGGGGGCGCCCCTTGGGCTACATCATCCCCAGGCTGCTCGGGTCCGACCCGGCGATGTTTGTCTTCTTTGCACTTATCTAAATGGACTTGCTCCTTCATGATTAACATGCTTGACCTAGTTGCCCACTCAACTGACACCAAATGATGGAGCAGCTCCCTAACGGCACGACGCTTGCGCATAGGTCCGTCCCTGCAACGCCGACAAACCTGAATGGCTGAGCTCTGGCCGCGACAGCCCCGCATAGCACCACCTCACCAAGCCTTCAGTGCCTCGTCACACCTCCGGGGCAACTAACGGTTGACTGTCGATTGTCACGGCGAACTTGCGTTCTTTCTGTGATGAGCCTGCAGGATCTCTTCAAGGAGCAGCGTCAGGCGAGGCCCCCATGGTGTCTCCTTCACTCTCATCCGCGCGAACCGCTTGCACATTAAAGGGGGGGTGCCTGAGCATCGCGACTCAGGGCTCCTACTGGCTCTCCAGCCCTCACCCTCTGGCCTTGACCACGACATCGCGACCTGGCATACCAGCGACGGCTGAGACTCGCTCGAGGGCCGGGACCCGAGGACGTAGAGCAGAAAGGGGAGCAAAGGCGAGAGGGGAGGGACACGCGAGGACCTCGCCAAGTGACTCATCGCCTGCCGATGCACGGACCCGGCAGCACACCAGGAAGCGACTCCTGATTCTCGAGATAAGTCACCCTCCGGAAGGACTAACTAACACGGCACCGTCCCCTCACCCAACGCTATCCCGTGTTAGCAACGTTGCTCTACTTTCTCACCGAACAAGGGCTGCTTGAGCGCTAAGGGGGACCTCCTGAGCATCGCGACTCAGGGGATCTTACCGGACCCCGGGCCACTCACCTCCTGGCCTTGACCACGGCATCGTGACCTGGCATACCAGCGACGGCTGAAGCTTGCCTTGGGACTGAGACCTGTCGGCGCAGAGCGTCAAGCCCTCGCAAGGTTCGAAAGGGAGAACTGAGCTAAGGCAGAATGAGCAACTCGCACTGCTTCACAACAAGGATCATATTAACAAACAAGACCACAGGCACCTTACAAGCCCCCATGGGGCGCGCTTTTGATCCCTCGCAGGGGGTAGATCCTAAAGAACGCTAACTACACGCGCTCCTGCAAGAGATGCCATCATCAACAGTGGGCCGTCAGGCACCGGCGCCAACCCCATCCAGATCAGAGGCGGCGACGGCCTGCCGAGCCCGCCCTGCTCCGAGAGCGGCGCAGCCTCGGGGGCTCGTAGCTGTCGTCACTCGTCTCCGGAGTCGCGAGGAGCTCGGCGGAGTCGCTGGATCCTCCGACGCCTCCACCGCCTGATGAGATGCCGAGAGAGCGATCGGCCAGCCTAGCCCTCGCCGCGGCAGGGCCTCGATCATCTCTCCCAGGGCAGCACTCCAGCCGGCGCCCTTCCGCATCGAAGACCTTGAAGAGCATGACCGAAGCGTCGTCGTACTCCAAGTAGATCGCGAGAGCGCCCCTCGCCCTGGAGACCCGGGCGATCTCGCCCCAGCCTTGAGTCATGAAGACCTCGCCCGGGGCAACGATCGCAACCTCTGCCCCGGTCGCAAGGGTGCCGCAGCCGGCGTGCTGCAGCCAGAGCTCCAGGGATCCTTCCCGCGGAATCGCAGAGGCGAAGAAGGGAGGAAGGCGAATCCAAGACCGAGGAGGCATGGCGGCGTGGAGCACGAACTCTCGGGAGGAGCCCTCGGCGTGGACTCTGTGGGAACGACGCCAAGACCTTCGCGGACCCGGCGCCGACGGCGGCGTCGCCCATGGCGTTCGGCATCAACCCCTTCAGAGCCCTCGATCTGGGCGTACAAGGGAAGCGGGAACCCCGGTGCTGGCCGTTCGCACCAGGGCCTCGACACCACCTTGTGGGCACCCTTGTTCCGATGGCAGAGAGCTAGCCGTTTCTTTGGCGGGAGCGGGTCAGGGCCCTCTCGGGGAGCCTTTCCCTTCTCCGCCGCAGAGAACCGGTGGATTGGAGCCGTTGCAGCAAGACGGAGCAAGGACCGGGAAGAAGAAGAAGCAAGAAGAAACGGACTGGAAGGGGACGCGTCGTTCCGTACTTAAAGCCAGAGGAGGCCAACCGTCGGCCTCCACGATCGCAGGTAATCATGACTCACTTTGCATGCAGGGACTTCTCAATTCGTGCAGTCGCCGAGGCGTCGTGGGGAAGTGGAGACACCCACGTCCAATCAACCTCCACGCGGCGCTCAAGGCCGCAGGCTGTTAGGGCCTGCGGCGCTTCGCACTTGCCCCTTCGCCTCTCTGCTTAGCCAAGCCCGGGCGCGCCTTGGGCCCGGGGGCTACTGTCGGCGTTCTGCGAACGGGGGTCCCCAGACTTGCCTGCCTGCGGCCTGCGGCGTGGCTCAAGGGGGGGCCCATCACGGCCCATCTTCATCAACACAAGCTCAAGACCCTTGCGAGGGGCCAAGCCTCACGGGCGGACGGGGAGCTTCCTCGTGCACGGCCTCATCAGCCACTCGTGAGGAGGCGGAGAGATCAAGGCGGGGTACCTCACGAGGTGCCCATGACGCAAGCCATGACGACCAAAGGCGCCAGGCGGGCGCCAGCCCGCGCAGTGTCCTCCTTTCCTCTTTGGTGCAAAGGGAGTAAGCGCGAGCGAGAGCATCAAGCAAAGGCATCCGTTTCGGTGCAACAAGACCAAGACCAGTCCAACGGCAGGAAGGAAGTCATTGTGGAGCCCAAGCCGGCGTCGCCACCAGAGCATTTGACAGGCGAGGACCAACTTTAGTCAGGATAAGTGTACCAGATGTTCCCCTTCAAAATGGCCAATTGTTGGCGCCCTTCCCGCTCAATATTTGGGAAGAGGCCCAGGGCCTCTGCGTGTATAAGTAGAGCTAGCCACCATAGTAGGGCAAATGGAATCGGTAGCCAGAGGCATCTGGAATCAGCAGAGAGAGAGTGACTGAACTTCCCCTAGCAGTTCATCGCACCAGCCAGAGCAGAGACCCTCGCGAGGCTGTTCTTCCTTGTATTGTTCATCACCATCAGCCCAAGAGGCAATCCACCACACCACAAACTAGAGTAGGGTATTACACCACAATGGTGGCCCGAACTAGTATAAACCTCGCATCTCTTGTGTTGTTCTTTGTGTAGTTTAGATCCAAGCGAGGCGGCGGGGTGCAGGTAGGTAGAGGGCGAGATCTCCGCGCGCACCCCAGTGTTCGAACCTCAAGGGTCTGCCAAACCCGAAATTCGACACACGTCAAGAAAGCAACGAGGAAGGCACGAGGCAGGAGGCGCGCCCACCCCCTGGGCGCGCCCTCCACCCTCGTGGGCCCCTCGTGGCTCCCCTGATGTATTTCTTCCGCCTATATATATCCATATACCCTAAAACCTTCGGGGAATAGAATAGATCGGGAGTTCCGCCGCCGCATGCCTCTGTAGCCACCAAAAACCAATCAGGACCTGCTAAGCACGCCGGAGGGGGAATCCATCACCGGTGGCCATCTTCATCATCCCGGCGCTCTCAATGATGAGGAGGGAGTAGTTCACCCTCGGGGCTGAGGGTATGTACCAGTAGCTATGTGTTTGATCTCTCTCTCTCTCTCTCTCTCTCTCTCTCTCTCTCTCTCGTGTTCTTGAGGTGATACGATCTTGATGTATCGCGAGCTTTGCTATTATAGTTGGATCTTATGATGTTTCTCCCCCTCTACTCTCTTGTAATGGATTGAGTTTTCCCTTTGAAGTTATCTTATCGGAGTGAGTATTTAATGATTTGAGAACACTTGGTGTATGTCTTGCGTGGGATACCCGTGGTGACAATGGGGTATTCTATTGATCCACTTGATGCAAGTTTTGGTGATGAACTTAGCGGGTTCCGCCCATGAACCTATGCATAGGGGTTGGCACACGTTTTTGTCTTGACTCTCCGGTAGAAACTTTGGGGCACTCTTTGAAGTTCTTTGTGTTGGTTGAATAGATGAATCTGAGATTGTGTGATGCATATCGTATAATCATACTCACGGATACTTGAGATGACATTGGAATATCTAGGTGACATTAGGATTTTGGTTGATTTGTGTCTTAAGGTGTTATTCTAGTACAAACTCTATGATAGATTGATACGAAAGAATAACTTTGAGGTGGTTTCGTACCCTACCATAATCTCTTCGTTTGTTCTCTGCTATTACTGACTTTGGAGTTACTCTTTGTTGCATGTTGAGGGATAGTTATATGATCCAATTATGTTATTATTGTAGAGAGAACTTGCACTAGTGAAAGTATGAACCCTAGGCCTTGTTTTAACACATTGCAATACCGTTTGTGCTCACTTTTATCATTTTTTACCTTGCTGTTTTTATAAATTCAGATTACAAAAACCTATATCTACCATCCATATTGCACTTGTATCACCATCTCTTCGCCGAACTAGTGCACCTACACAATTTACGATTGTATTGGGTGTGTTGGGGACACAAGAGACTCTTTGTTATTTGGTTGCAGGGTTGCTTGAGAGAGACCATCTTCATCCTACAACTCCCACGGATTGATAAACCTTAGGTCATCCACTTGAGGGAAATTTGCTACTGTCCTACAAACCTCTGCACTTGGAGGCCCAACAACGTCTACAAGAAGAAGGTTGTGTAGTAGACATCAAGCAGTTTTTGGCGTCGTTGCCGGGGAGGTTAGTGCTTGAAGGTATATCTTTAGATCTTGCAATTGAATCTTTTAGTTTCTTGTTTTATCACTAGTTTAGTTTATAAAAGAAAACTACAAAAAATGGAATTGAGGATGCCTCATATGCTTCATCTTTTTAATGTCTTTCGTGAAAATCAGGATTCTGATAATTGTGCTCAAGTGCTAGCAGAAGAATGCATTAGAATGTTTGGCACTAAATATTTGAATGATGAGCATTATTTAGTATGAATTCCTTGGATATCCATGATGCTAATGATATTCAAAGCCACAAGCTTGGGGAAGCTATGTTTGATGAAGATGATATTTTTTGTCCCCCAAGTTTTGATGAGCAAATTTATAATGATGATAGCATGCCTCCTACTTATGATGATTATATTTATGAAAGTGGGTTTGGAAGAGTGTAAACTTTAGGAAGTAAAGATCCCACTATTTTGGAGGATGTTGAATCTTATAATATTTATGAAAGTGGATTTGGAGAGGTCATGACTTTATTTAGTGATGTATCCACTATTTTGGAAGAGGTTTCAATTGATTATGATGAGAACAAAGTTGCTACTTATGATGATTATTGTGATGAAACTTATGCTATAAAATGTAGTGATGATTATATTTATAAAACTTGTCATGATTATGATTACCCTTTTTCTGAACATTACCCTTTTAATGTGGAAACAATTTATAGTATTCAAGTCTCTTATGATACTCCCACTATTCCGAATGAGAAGAATTTTGCTTATGTGGAGAGTAATAAATTTTTTATGAAAGTAGATCATGAAAAGAATGCTTTAGGTGCTGGTTATATTGTTGAATTAATTCATGATGTTACTGAAAATTATTATGAGGGAGGAATATATGCTTGTAGGAATTGCAATATTATCAAGTTTCCTCTCTATGTGTTTAAAGTTTTAAAGTTATGCTTGTTTTGTCTTCCTATGCTAGTTGATTATTGTTCCCATAAATTGTTTGCTCACAAAATACCTATGCATAGGGAGTGGGTTAGACTTAAATGTGCTAGTCATATTCTTCATGATGCTCTCTTTGTGTTTCAATTCTTATCTTTTATGTGAGCATCATTGAAATCATCATGCCTAGCTAGGGGCGTTAAACGTGAGCGCTTGTTGGGAGACAACCCACTTAGTTTAGTTTCTTGCTTTTTGGTTCGGTTTAGTAATAAATAATCCATCTAGCTTCTTTTTATATGTGGTTTTGTGTTTTAGTTAGTGTTTGTGCCAAGTAGAACCTTTGGGAAGGCTTGGGTGAAGTCTTTATGATCATGCTGTAAAAAATAGAAACTTTGGCGCTCACGAGATTAGCTAAAACTTTTTACTCGAGAGTGCTATTTAGTTGATTCTTTTTGAATACGACTACTAGACAAATTCCTCAGGTCCACCAATTTATTTTAGAATTTTTGGAGTTCCATAAGTATACGTTTGATACAGATTACTACAGACTGTTCTGTTTTTGACAGATTCTGTTTTCATTAGTTGTTTGCTTATTTTGATGAATCTATGGCTAGTAAAAGAGTTTATAATCCATAGAGGAGTTGGAATACAGTAGGTTTAACACCAATATAAATAAATAATTAGTTCATTACAGTTCCTTGAAGTGGTGTTTTGTTTTCTTTCGCTAACGGAGCTCGCAAGATTTTTTGTTAAGTTTTGTTTTGTGAAGTTTTCAAGTTTTGAGTGAAAGATTCGATGGACTATGGAATAAGGAGTGGAAAGAGCCTAATATTGGGGATGACCAAGGCACCCCTAGGTAATATTCATGGATAACCAAGAGCCTAAGCTTGGGGATGCCCCGGATGGCATCCCCTCTTTCGTCTACTTCCATCGGTAACTTTACTTGGAGCTATATTTTTAGTCACCACATGATATGTGTTTTGCTTGGAGCGTCATTTTATTTTCTTTAGCTTTAATTGATGTTTGAGTAAAATACCAAGATCTGAAAGTCTTAAATGTTAGATAGTCTTCACATAGCTACATAATTATTTAACTACTCATTGATCTTCACTTATATCTTTTTGGAGTAGTTAGTCATTTACTCGTGTGCTTCACTTATATCCTATGAGTAAATGGTTGAATGATTTGAATGTCATAAATCTGAAATTATATATGTTTCATATGCTTATACCATGGGGAGTAATGACTTCACATATAAGAAGTAGAGGTGGTAAATTTATTGAAGGTTAGCAAACGTTGTATTGGTCACTTGAACAATTCATGAAAAAATATTGAAGGAAGAGAGATTTCACATATAATACTATCTTGGACATCTTCTATGATTGTGAGCCCCATTAATTATTTTCAAACCTGAGCAAATTAGTTGAAGTTGGACAAGGAAGACAACGTAATGAGTTATGCTTGGGTATATTTGTATAGAAGTTATATTGTTATGGATCCTCTAACATGTGGTGCTTGCTATTTAGAATCCTTTGCTAGCCAAAATATCTGTACTAAGCGGGAATACTGCTTGTGCATCCAAATCCTTGAACCAAGTTTCTTCCATGAGTGTCCACCATATCTACCTATATGTGGTATTTACCCACCGTTCCAAGTAAATTTGCATGTGCCAAACTCTAAACCTTCAAATAAGAATATGTTGTGTATGCCCGAATCGCTCATGTAGCGACTAGGGGCTAGCAGTATCTTCCATGCTAGGTGGGTTATTCTCACGATGAGTGGACCCCGCTCATCATTCACGAGAAAATGGCTGGTAACTGTGATGCCCAGTCCCATGATCAAAAGATCAAAATCAAATCAAAAATAATTGTAAACAAAAATCCCCCAGGATTGATGTTAGTTGGAGGCACCCGTTGTTTCGGGCAAGCCATGGATTGATGATTGTTGGTGGAGGGGGAGTAAAAATCTTTACCTTTCTGTTTGGGAACCGCCTATAATGTATGTAGTATGGAAGATATTGGGAACTCTTGGTCGTTATGTTGACAATGAAAGCATACCTCTCAAAATTATTTTCACCTCTGTTTTTGCTTCGAGCTCTCGCACCAATGCAAATCCCTGCTTCCCTCTGCGAAGGGCCTATCTTTTACGTTTATGCAAGAGTCAGTAGTATTCCTTCTCATTCCAACCTACTCTTTAGTTGGCAAGCATCTTGTGATGGAAAGATCTAGGCATATATGGCCATTCAAATATATTTGAGCATGAATTATTATTGTTCACATTACCCTTGAGGTAAAAGGTTGGGAGGCGAAACATTAAGCCCCTATCTTTCTCTGTGTTCGATGAATACTATTTGTTCTAAAAATATGCTTTGAGTGGTAGCAATCATGGAAGACTAAAAGATAGTTGAGTATGTGAAGTTTGCCGAATCAAAGCTCTGACATAGAATCTTCCTGAAAATAAGATGAATTGTAATTGTTTGATGACTAATAACACGGTTTGTTAGTTTTTAAGAAAGTTTATGGTCTATACATTAACATGTGGATAGCTTGTTACTTGATCATGAAAAGTTATATGAGTTGAACTACTTTTATGACATATAATGATGCTAGAAAAGGTGATTGAAATTATCATTGATCAAACTTATGCACCTGCTAGCATTCACACTTCATAAATTATTTCTTTTATCATTTACCTACTCGAGGACGAGCAGGAATTAAGATTGGGGATGCTGATACGTCTCCAACGTATCTATAATATATGAAGTATTCATGCTATTATATTATCCATCTTGGATGTTTTATGGGCTTTTCTATGCACTTTTATATTATTTTTGGGACTAACTTATTGACCCAGAGCCCAGTGCCAGTTCCTGTTTTCCCCTTGTTTTAGTGTTTCGAATAAAAAGAATATCAAACAAAGTCGAAATGGAATGAAACCTTCTGCAGAAGTTATTTTTGGAAATAAAGCAACCCGGGAGACTTGGAGTCCACGTCAAGAAAGCAACGAGGAAGGCACGAGGCAGGGGGCGCGCCCACCCCCCTGGGTGCGCCCTCCACCCTCGTGGCTCCCCGGACGTATTTCTTCCCCCTATATATATCTATATACCCTAAAACCTTCGAGGAACAGAATAGATCTGGAGTTCCGCCGCTGCAAGCCTCTGTAGCCACCAAACAACAATCAGGACCATGTTCTGGCACCCTGCCAGAGGGGGAATACCTCACCGGTGGCCATCTTTATCATCCCGGCGCTCTCCATGATTAGGAGGGAGTAGTTCACCCTCGGGGCTGAGGGTATGTACCAGTAGCTATGTGTTTGATCTCTCTCTCTCTCTCTCTCGTGTTCTTGAGGTGATACGATCTTGATGTATTATGAGGTTTGCTATTATAGTTGGATCTTATGATGTTTCTCCCCCTCTACTCTCTTGTAATGGATTGAGTTTTCCCTTTGAAGTTATCTTATCGGATTGAGTCTTTAATGATTTGAGAACACTTGATGTATGTCTTGCATGGGATACCCGTGGTGACAATGGGGTATTCTATTGATCCACTTGATGTATGTTTTGGTGATCAACTTATGGTTCCGCCCATGAACCTATGCATAGGGGTTGGCACACGTTTTCGTCTTGACTCTCCGGTAGAAACTTTGGGGCACTCTTTGAAGTTCTTTGTGTTGGTTGAATAGATGAATCTGAGATTGTGTGATGCATATCGTATAATCATACCCACGGATACTTGAGATGACATTGGAGTATCTAGGTGACATTAGGGTTTTGGCTGATTTGTGTCATAAGGTGTTATTCTAGTACGAACTCTATGATAGATTGATCCAAAAGAATAACTTTGAGGTGGTTACGTACCCTACCATAATCTCTTCGTTTGTTCTCCTCTATTAGTGACTTTGGAGTGACTCTTTGTTGCATGTTGAGGGATAGTTATATGATCCAATTATGTTATTATTCTTGAGAGAACTTGCACTAGTGAAAGTATGAACCCTAGGCCTTGTTTCAACGCATTGCAATACCGTTTGTGCTCAATTTTATCATTAGTTACCTTGTTGTTTTTATAAATCCAGATTACAAAAACCTATATCTACCATCCATACTGCACTTGTATCACCATCTCTTCGCCGAACTAGTGCACCTATACAATTTACCATAGTATTGGGTGTGTTGGGCCCACCCCCCTAGGGCGCGCCCCCTGCCTCGTGGCCCCCCCTTCGGTCCACCGACGTATCACCTGCACCCATATATTCCTACGTGTCGTGAAACTTCCAGAACGGAAGATAGATCGGGAGTTCCGCCACCGCAAAACCTCCAGAGCTACCAAAAACCAATCGGGACCCTGTTAAGCACTCACGGAGGGGGATCCCTCACCGTGGCCATCTTCATCATCTGGCACTATCCATGACGAGGAGGGAGTAGTTCACCCTCGGGGCTGAGGGTATGTACCAGTAGCTATGTGTTTGATCTCTCTCTCTCTCTCTCATGTTCTTGATTTGGCACGATCTTGATGTATCGCGAGCTTTGCTATTATAGTTGGATCTTATGTTTCTTCTCCCCCTCTACTCTCTTGTAATGAATTGAGTTTTCCCTTTGAAGTAATCTTATCGGATTGAGTCTTTAAAGTTTTGAGAACACTTGATGTATGTCTTGCCATGCGTATCTGTGGCGACAGTGGGATATCACGTGATTCACTTGATGTATGTTTTGGTGATCAACTTGCGGGTTCCGCCCATGAACCTATGCATAGGAGTTGGCACACGTTTTCGTCGTAATTCTTCGGTAGAAACTTTGGGGCACTCTTTGAGGTTCTATGTGTTGGTTGAATAGATGAATTGAGATTGTGTGATGCATATCGTATAATCATGCCCACGGATACTTGAGGTGACATTGGAGTATCTAGGTGACATTAGGGTTTTCGTTGATTTGTGTCTTAAGGTGTTATTTTAGTACGAACTCTAGGGCTGTTTGTGACACTTATAGGAATAGCCCAACGGATTGATTGGAAAGAATAACTTTGAGGTGGTTTCATACCCTACCATAATCTCTTCGTTTGTTCTCCGCTATTAGTGACTTTGGAGTTACTCTTTGTTGCATGTTGAGGGATAGTTATGTGATCCAATTATGTTATTATTGTTGAGAGAACTTGCACTAGTGAAAGTATGAACCCTAGGCCTTGTTTCCTATCATTGCAATACCATTTACGCTCACTTTTATCGCTTGCTACCTTGCTGTTTTTGTATTTTCAGTTTACAAAAACCTATATCTACCATCCATATTGCACTTGTATCACCATCTCTTCGCTGAACTAGTGCACCTATACAATTTACCATTGTATTGGGTGTGTTGGGGACACAAGAGACTCTTTGTTATTTGGTTGCAGGGTTGCTTGAGAGAGACCATCTTCATCCTACGCCTCCCACGGATTGATAAACCTAAGGTCATCCACTTGAGGGAAATTTTCTACTGTCCTACAAACCTCTGCACTTGGAGGCCCAACAAAGTCTACAAGAAGAAGGTTGTGTAGTAGACATCAAGCACACACAAAAATAGGTTCCAGAAGTCAGGATAGTTGGCAGATGATAGGTTCATAATATACTGTATAGAGAGTTTATTGTCAAACCATGATAACAAGAGCACACAACAACTAGGCAGATCGTAGTGTACATAAAAGGGGTACACCATAACCACGATATATAAATCAGGAAAGTGGAACTGGCTGGAAAATACGGTGTTGTATTGCCGCTACTAATTGAAAGCCTATCGATCACGTACAGGCCAGCTCTATCAGTTGTTGACTGCAGATGTCCCTGCTCCCCTTCCTGACAAGGAACATACTGTACGTACTAAATACAGAATAACAAAATAGGAACATGTTAAAGAACAGAAGAGGAAGCATATTCTTGAGGTTCCGCTTCATTGCATACAATGTTGGTTGCCCACTGATGATGAATCACAGTGCCCAAAGAAATGCAATTCCATGCTATCTCTCTATATGTGGCCACATGCATTTGGAAAATCAAGTGGGAGCATTACCTGACCAATTAAATGTGTGTCCATTAACTAATATCAGTATCATATCACAATTTGTATTTGAAGAAGCAAGCTTTGGACTTATGATTGGTGTGTTGTTTAGCTTCAATAGTGGACTGCTGCTAGTGCGACACATAGCAGCTACACAGATAATAGTGTAGATATAACGGGAAAACCATAAGCATCAGGAGTAAAATCAGCAAAGTGGAACTTGCTGGAATATATGTGCTAGTATTGCTGGTACGGCCAGAAAGGCTTCGGATACCAGCTCTCTTCAACTGAAGGTGCGGTACTGTTAATATCAGTGTAACTCTCAAAGGAGACACAGCTCCCCGCATTTCCTTGCTAATCTTATAGGATTCAAGTGGGCAGGCCACTACAAATCCTATTCCTATGTTTACAAAATCCTACAAATCAAAGAGGCCCGAAGAGTTCAAAGTGTCCATCACAACCGACTGTATAGACCTCTACACTGCAAATGTCCCTGCTCATCTTCACTACAAGGAACATGCTGTATTACTATCATACTCCCTCCGTTCCAAAATATAATTCTTTGTAGAGATTTACACTATGGATCACATACAAATGTATAGAGATACATTTTAGAGTGTAGATTCACTCATTTTGCTCCATATGTAGTCCATGGTGGAATCTATACAAAGACTTGTATTTAGAAACGGAGAAAGTACTTATTAAAGAAGAATGGAAGATGAACATGCTAAAGAAGAGCAAGCAGATTTTGGATAATAAAATGTTCGACGTGCAGTGCCCACACATCTGAACTAGAGCGCATTAAGAATGCAACTCCCTGCTATCTCTCTATATGTGTTGCACGTGTTTTTCGAAAGTAAACTAGGAACATTAGCTGACCAATTAAACATTATCTGTTTTAGTAATATCAGCATCATATCAGATTCGTATTTGAGCAACAAGTTTGAAATTATGAGTGGCACGTTGTTTAGCTTGATGGATTCAGGAGTAGTGTTAAGCAGGTACGATGATGGTTCTGAATATAAAGGCATGTCTGCAGGCAAATTGCATGACTTTTGTCATTTGGGTCAATCTACCATCTCAGGCGGTTGGATGAAGATCCTACGTCTCCTAACCCTTCTTCTTCCTCGTCTCTGATTCTTCCCATACAGAACACCGCACGGGCCGCCGTCCGAACCACCGGCCCCGACCCCACCCCCTCGCCCTCCCCTGAACCGCCCCCACCGCTTGTGTTCCTCCGCCACCCCCGCCCCACCCGCGACGAGTTTTCTTCGTTTGGCGAGGTCCCACCACCGCCCCCCACAACCATCATCCCTACCCGAGCCCCTTCCTTCGCATCGGCGAACTCCGGCGAGCTCCCAAAAATCGACTGACCCAATTTTGAAATATAGTCTAGTGTCATTTAACTAGAGTGGAACATAAAAGGGGGAAACCATAAGCATTGTGAGTATAGTGTTGAGCGTGCCATGGCGGATCTGAAGGTGCAAACCGGACAAAGGCAACTCCACAACCAATGATTGCTTTCAATTAGCAAGTAAGTGATGGACAAGAAATCAGAGTAAAGCAGTGGTGATCTATTTTCTTGTTGCGATAAATAAGTTGAGGAGATACGAAAGAGTACCGCCTCTGGTGCGGCGTCGTGTATGCATCTGCTGAGAATTTGACGGTGCTGTGGTAGCGATGGCTGTCGGCGGCATGGAGGCAGATCTAGGAGGGTAGATGGTGGCGGCGGGGCGTAGTGGACGAGACAGTCATAGGAGCGGCGCCGGCAAGGTGGACGACGACGGGGATGAAGCGAGAGGACGGCTGGAAGGATCCCGGTCCGAAGCCATGGATGAGGGAGGTCGATCTCTTGTGATGGCCGACGGCGTCGGGGTATCAGCTCCAACATGGTGGAGGAGGATGGGGGTGGATGAGGTGGCAGATGGAGGAGGCTGGGTTGGAGAGCGTGTTTTGGCACCCATGGATTATGAATGGGGAAATGGAGGGAGAGAAGAACGGGGGAACCATGTCTTCAGGGCGAGCTTGTCTCAAATGCGAGGAAATTTACAAACTTAGCCCCCGTTTAAAATTTCCTACATCACAGCAATATTAGTTGGTTGGGGATAGGACGGTAATCTCGCATACACCGAATATTTGCCGATGAGAGTTTGTTTTTTGCGCCCACCGTGTATGAATCGGGGAGGGAGTCGATTTCGGCCGAGGAGACAATGTGTTTTGGCGCCCACCGTGTATGAATCTAGGTGAGAGGTGGTTATGTCACGTTTGAGTGAAATTACAAACCTACCCCTATCGAAACCTATAGAAATCGAGTAGATAGGGTTTGCATGGCAGGGATAGGTAGTAATTTCCATCTCGCAGATTTTGGTTTCAGGCGGTTACTGCGACTTTCCCCGCTTCGTTCAATTTTTTGCAGAGCAAGAGTGCACGTTTACCGTGCCAACTCAATTCGAATCCAATTTGTATTCTATTTTTGTTCGGGCAGGATCCATTTTTGATTTGAATAAAATTCTATATACATCATTTTTAATATATATACTTTCAAAAGCACAACAAATAATTCTGCTCCTTTATATGTATAATATGATTTACAAATACAATGATCTCAAAATCATATGGTTGAATGCAAAACATTAAGACCAAATTATGTTCTACTAAAATGTATGGATCAGTAATATCTACATATTAAATAGCATAGATGATCGTGAATTCATATGAGTATGCATGTCTGATAGATCAATTTTGGTTCGAGTATGAATTACATGTATCATCATCACGAATTCAAATATTTGAATCCCTTTTATGTTGACTCCTTTCACGCCCATCTCTCTCGCATGCTCCTTCATGTAGCTATCATTCTCTTTTCTCCATCTCACCCGCACGCTCACTTCATGGTTCTCCTATCTTCGCAAACATGGTCTCTCGACATCTCCCATGAGAAGTGTCACACTCTATGTATAATTATACATTACATGGTTTTCATTATCTCTTACGTCTCTACCGTTCCCTTGTATCACTAGGTACCTAAGCTTTCTTTTTCACCGCCACACACACAGTCTCACTCGTCTTTCACTTTGTATTTCT
The DNA here is from genome assembly GCA_021605145.1 of Aegilops bicornis. Classification (NCBI taxonomy): domain Eukaryota; kingdom Viridiplantae; phylum Streptophyta; class Magnoliopsida; order Poales; family Poaceae; genus Aegilops; species Aegilops bicornis. Next base: position 367,451,381 of record CM038672.1, read on the forward strand.
CCCTATGGGGTTCTCTCACACACCCTATATGTCTCTAGATATGACTCATACCACTAAAATTACTCTCTCCTGCAGACACAACATTTGTTGCGGTCTCCTTTCCGTCTCCATCCTAGTTATAAAATTGACATTATTCATTTGTTTACCGATCAGACAAACTCCCCCCCCCCCCGTGCTCTCTCTCTCTCTCTCTCTCTCACACACACACACACACACACACACAACTCCTGCTTCCACTCCCCTTCCCGACTATCGTCTCTCTCACACACACAAAACTCTCGCTTTCGCACTCCCGACTCGTATTTCTCTCACATCATTGATCGACTAGCCTCCAGATAGGTTTATACACCCGCACACTCGTGCTTCCACTATCGCGTACATGTCTCTCTCATGCTCCTTGTATATATGTAGATTTTTCGTCCCTTCTTGAGACACGCCCTCTCGATCGTGCACACACACAGTATCGCCTCATTTTAAACTGATACCTCTCGCACACACACTCTTTATGTCTTTGTCACACATGCACTCCGTCCTCCTCCTCTCTCCCTCTCTCACACACACAACACACACACGAATGGGCTTTTTGCAACAACTAGCAAGATGTCCATGCGTTGCATGGAACATCCAGGTGCATTTGTATGAGTAGTTTATCTTGTGGGAGAATAGGATGAACGAGGGAAGGCCTTATTTGCAAATGTGGAGAGGGGTGTGGGTAACTTTTTGCAAAATTACCATAGTTTCCTTCCTATCTGTCATATATAAATCGGACGGCCTATATTGCAGGATGGCAGGAACACCGTCATCACCAACTCTGTTTTTTATCTCTACTCTTATAAAAAGCACAGTCGGTGATGATGGCGTGCCTGCCATCCTGCAATATAGGCCGTCCGATCTATATCTAACGGATAGGAAGGAAACTATGGCAATTTACCCGCACTCCTCTCCACATTTGCAGATAAGGCCTTCCCTCGTTCATCCTTTTCTCCCACAAGATCTTGATGTTCCTTGCAACGCATGGGCATCTTGCTAGTAAGAATAGAAATTAGAGATATACAACTTGTCGAATCGTGAAACCAACAACATTCCTCCCTTATCTCATCAAAACCACCAAAGGAATATATTTTGAGTGAAACATAAGATATTTTTAGTGATACACATATTTCGAAACTAGACTCTTTTTTCTATCAAATCGGTGAATATGTATTAATCTACTTTGATCGTGTGGCAACACATTGGCACATTGCTAGTAGTTATTACTACTGTATATTTTTTGGACACCAGACAAACAGTGGAGTACATATATGAAGAGAAGAGGCGCACGCTCGCAGTCGGTCTCTCGCTGTCTTGCACACATGAGAGTTACGTAAAGGCACCGTTAACAAATAAACCCTAAAACCCTAGGTGCACGATTGCTGCATGCGCGGGTACCAGGTACATGGTGGAGCACACCTTTTTAGGAATAGTCAGCTCACGTGATAATTTGATCTGTAGGAGTTGATGGTCGGGACCACAGGTGAACGACCTGGAGGCGGTGGCTCGCCAGTTGCCACAGATCGGGTAGACACGTTTAAAATATCATTTTTAGCGGGGTAAGAGTTCCGATTTTCAAGGGCGCGTTATAAGTACTTAAGTAGTTTTTAGAACGATTGGTAGGAGCGAAAATGGAATTCATAACTACTACCTCCTTGGCATATGGTTGTATGGGTTTATGTTGCAAGATGTTGAACCTGGTAGTTCTAGGGAAAATACTATGGTTTAGATGTTGGTTTTCAGTAAAGAAAATCGGAAGGGGGAAACCCTTCTTTGATAAAAAAACTACTACCTCCATCCTGGTTTACTAGTCGCCATCGTATTTTGGGTCAAAGTTTGTCCACAAATTTTACTTGTAAAATGTTAATGGTAAACGAGATTTTTTTATACCCAAACAAAAAAGGATAGGAGGGAGTGATTGCTCTGACACGGACGCGACCTCTCATAGCGCAGGCATTGAACCGGCGCGCCAGCCAAGAGGGCCCCACTCGCTGCAGGCCTGATAGAACACGCATCCTCGCCGCATGCAACCGGCTTCAGACTGCCCCGCCTGCCTCCATTGAATCCGCGTGTGTGCCGGCAACACGTCCTTCCGCGAGCCGGCCGGCTTTTTAGAACACAAAAAATGATCAAAGCATAATTAATTACAAATTGTCTTGACTTGTTGTGCTCGCACTGGTAGAAGGAACTAGAGGTTTTTCTTTATTTATAACTCTCCTCACATTTTTTTGGCTTTGAAGTGAATCATGGTTGTCGACATTATCTATGAATGTGCAGATATCTGTGAACATGAGTTTGATGTGGAAGTTGAACTTGGAATGTTGGGCTTGCACGTGAACTATACCATGTCAAATGCTTCGTCTGTTATTGTTTGGAAAGTAAATGTTGTTATTACATGTCCCTAAAAATATTATTTTGTGCCACAGCAGTAGATGCACGGACATCACAACAGGCATGATGACTAGATAAACATTTGAAACTAGCTGTTATGAAGGAAAATTTGTATTGACAATAATTTCAGATAGCAGGAGACGCCTAACCTGCTCTGCCTCTGCTAGCTTCTTTCTGGCTTCTTCCATCTCTTCTTTGGCTTGGGTGAAGAGAGCATCTGATTGCTCTTTTCGCTTCTTCAGGAACTCAGCTACATTCTCAAGGGTTGTTGCATGCTTTCTTTCAGCCTTTACTAGAGCCACGAGGACACGAACAGTTGACGACTCCACCTGGCTTGTGTGTAATCCAGCATCATCTGGGAATTTGCACCTTGTGTCTAATCCATCATCATTAGGGAACTAGCACCTTGTGTGTAATCCAGCCTCATTTTGGAAACATGATCTCGAGGTTGACCATACTTCCCTCCTCGCAGGAACTGCATCCTGACATGAAGTTACTTCTTTTTTAGATCAATACTCAGAGCAACCCAGATCCATTTAGTAGAAGCCAGATAAACAGGACTCGTAGAAGTGAATTCAAAAGGAAAAATATAAAAATAGACTACAAGGTGAGAACACCCACTCCCTACATCAAGCTAAAAACGAAAGCACTAGGACGATTAAGACTCTTCTTATTACACATGAAGAACACGAGGCTAAGAGAAACAGAAACTGCAACATATACACATAGAAGAACACGAGGCTAAACGAAAGTAATTGAAAGGGTGTTACTTACCAAAGCTCGTTTTACAGGTTCGGTGTAGCTCTTCTTTAACTTGCCATGCTCCTTGAAGATGTCCCCAATATCCCGTGTTTGGTCTTAATTGCTCCTCTGCATGTTCGCACTTGTGGTTTTAAAATCTCAACATTGCAAGAAAAATATACTAGTAATACTCCCGCATCTTGTGGGCAACATTAAAGCACTCATTTGCCATGTTAGAGCATCTCCAACAGAAGCGCAACGTGCGGCGCTTTAGAAAAGTGTTTAAGTGCTGGGATAGAGAAGTAGAGATAAAGAGCAGAGACTAGAGAGTAGAGACATAGATAGTTCTCAGCATAGATATAGCATAGATGCATAAAGAAATAGATAGTTCAACTACTCCTCATCGTCCGACTCCTCCTCGGTGATGACCTCATCTGACGTCTCAATGTAGGGGTGAACATACCGATCCTTGTCGGATTCGCAAAGGCGACGCTGCACCTAGCCTCATGTTGAATTGAGCGTCCGCTTTTCACGTACGCTTGTCCTCGCGATAGGCGGCTCGCTCCGCCCTCCTCTTCTCCCTCCTCTGCCCTCCTTTGCGTGTAGAACTCGCGCTTGTTGATGATGTCCTGCGGGAAGCATTGGCGCCACCGCGCCATGGCTTCATCGTCCATCTCGGTGATGCCGAGACGGTGCTCCTGCCTCTGGTTGTCGCGATGATCCTCGTCGGTGATAAGTCGCGGCAGATGAGCGAGCTCCCGTGCCCCCTCCCGCGTCGGCACGTTGGGGAAGTTCAATGTTCTATGAGGCCAATGGAGGCGCCACGCCGCCGAGTCGTACGCGCGGGCGGCCTCGTTGGAGGTGTCAAAATTGCCGAGGCCGAGGCGCATCCCTCGGAACCGGATCTCGGCAGAGAAGCCGCCGGAGGCGCGCATGCGTACGTTGCGATATCCCAAAGTTTCCCGGTGATGCAACGGCATGGTGGCGCGGTGACATCGAGGCGAGAAAGAGCAGGGAGTGAGCGGTGGCGAGGCATAGAGCGGGGAGAGAGCGATGGCAAGGCATAGAGCGGTGGGAGGCCGTTGGATTTTATAAAGCGCGCCGGACGCCGCGCCCCAAAACTAGCGCGTGCCTGGCCACTTTTTCCCATGCGCGCGCGATCCTTTCCTGACGTCCCTGCTATCTCTACTCTCTTCTCTACTGTTATATTTATTTTTATATTTAATATTTATCTCTACTGTTATATTTTTTATATTTAATATTTATCTCTACTTCTCTACTCTCTACTTTTTTTTCTTTTAAAAAACAGAGTTGGTGATGATGGTGTGCCTGCCATCCTGCAATATAGGCCGTCCGATTTATATCCAACGGATAGGAAGGAAACTATCGCAATTTTGCAGAAATATACCCACACCCCTCTACAGATTTTCAAATAAGGCTTTCCCTCGTTCATCCTATTCTCCTACAAGATAAACTACTCATACAAATGTCTCTTGATGTTCCGTGCAACGCATGGGCATCTTGCTAGTTTTAAAAAACTTTCCATCATTTGCCACACTACTAGTTGCAGATGAAGAACCTACCCAAGCACAACGCGATACAGAAGCGACGCACAATTACAAGGTGATATTATATTGGACAATGGAGGCTATAACCAATTAGTTTTACGGGAACAATAGCAACCAGGAAATTTCAAGGGTAGGTATGAAAAAAATTGGAACTGCGCATGTACTACTAAGTGATTCAATACACACATTACCAATCGAGAAGGAGAGCGATGGTCGCGGCGGCCTCTGTGCATCATGGTTGGCAACTGGAGTCAGTTCATTGTCCACGACGGTGGTGCTTCTGCACTTGGCGTCGGCTTCCGGGAAGCAGATCCGATACCGTGGAAGACGGTGCCGGGGAAGAGGCTCTGTGTACGACAACGGCGGTGGACCGACTCCAGTGCGGCATACGAGGTCGTCGATGAGGCAGATGCGTTGCGGTGGACGAGTGCGCCGATGGAGAAGGGAAGGAGCACGAAGGCTGCCGTGTCGTGGAGAAGTCTATTTTGATGTGGGCATAGAAAATGGGGAGTATTCAGTTGTACTACTCTGGGTGCCGGGGTGGGTTGGCTGGGTAGGGTGAACTTGAAGTTACGAAAACAGGCCCCTACCAAGCCTAATCCATAGACCTATTCCGAAGGTTATGATGGTAACTTCGCGCTGCTCGAATCAGGGTCGTGGGAGATTTTCTCGCCGACCTCAAAATTTTGTGACACTGAACTCCCCGTATGGCGTGTTGGGTGATTGGGCTAAGCAGCTAGCGAGTAGTACTAGTAACTACTCCCTCCGTTTCTTTTTAGTTCGCATATAAGATTTGGTCATAGTCAAACTTTGTAGAGTTTGACTAACTTTATAGAAAAAAATATCAATATCTACAATACAAAAGTTATATGTTATGAAAATTAATTTCATCATGCATCTAATAATATTGATTTCATAGTGTGAATGCTGATATCTTTTCCTACAAAGCTAGTCAAATTTTACAAAGTTTGACTTTGACCAAATCTTATATGCGAACTAAAAAGAAACAGAGGGAGTACTAGTGCTCCCTCCTATTTTATTAACTCTGCATATTAGGTTTGACCAAAGTCAAACTTCCTAAAGTTTGACCAGGTTTATAGAAAAATATAAACATTTACCATAACAAATATGTATGATGTGAAAGTACATTCAATAATTAATCTAATGGTATTTATTTGTTATTGTATATGTTAATATTTTTTGTTACAAACTTTTTGAGAGTTTACAAAACTTGACTTTGACCAATGCTAATACGCGGACTTAAATAAAAACGGAGGGAGTACACATTTGTTTTCTTAGTTTTTAGTGAATTAATCATTGGTTGTAATTGTGAAATAAATATATTAGGCTACTGACTTCGAATGTAATGGTCTTTTCAATTCAATAGTTACAATCATTGTTGAATTCCAAGATGTATACGAGGTCTATAGTACTTCACAATATGCTCAAACTCACATAATCCCAATCAAATGAGAATCTAAATGCATTTCATAGTTATTACTTTGTAGGATGCAACAAACCCAACCATAACTCTACATCATCCATTATAAAAACAACATTTTGAACACATCCCAATGTGTGAATGAAACGTGTAGAGAGAGCTTGCGAAGATGGAGCAGATAGGGCAGTAAATATTGTGTGTATGTGGACAAGAGAGTAGGAGACAAACCTAACGAGAGAGAGAGAGAGAGAGAGATAGAGAGATAAAGAGAGAGGAATAAGTTAGGTCTGTGAGATAGATGGAGACATGTAATTTACGTGAGATGTGTGTGCATCCGGATTCTGTAGACATGGAAGGAGAAGAGACAACTGGTTTGATGGGAGAGTTGGAAAACATGGGCGAGAGGGGAAGGATCTCGTGGGTTGACGGATTGATAATTTTGTGCGGGAGAGAGAGGGATTGGTAATTTTGTGCGGGAGAGAGGGGGGGGAGGAGTCAGTTAGCTGTTGTCACATCATCCTACTTCCAAATGGCCCCGCATTCTCTAGTGCGGTGTGATCGCCGTCTTCGATCTCCTCGATGCCCTCTTTGAAGGTTGAGGTGCTGTACATGCTGGGGTGCAGGGAGGCACAAGCGAGAGTGGTCGCCATATAGCCTTGGATGGGGATGAATTGTGTGCTCGGGGGAGGGGGAGTGTGTGCGGTGTGTGTGTGTGTGTGTGTGTGTGTGTGTGTGTGTGTGTGTGTGTGTGTGTGTGTGTGTGTGTGTGTGTGTGTGTGTGTGTGTGTCAGGTATTGAGAGAAATCAAACCTATGGAGATAAATGTGTGTATATGTGACGGAAAGCTACATGCTAAATAGGGTTTTCACGAAGAGATTGTGCGTGCGAGATAGAGAGCGATGTGCGGGCCTTGAGGTGGGCAGGGGCCGGATGAGCATGTCAAAATGTGTGCGTTGATGCATGTGTTACATGCAATCGTGCGAGGGACGGAAGAATCGAGAGAGACGGTTGTTGTGTTACGGATGCTCCTCTCTCTCTCTCTCTCTCACACACACACACACACACAAGTACAAATAGAAGACCGTTCTCTCATGTATACACAATGTATCGGCATCTGTCTATGTCTCACTCATGCATGATCATTTGCACATTCACACCTCTCTATGTCTCTATCACACGCACACTGTCTCCACATTGCCCTTCCGCCACAACACACATATGGACACATACACATGTTCTCTCTCAGTCACACACACAAAATCAGTAATAAAAAAATAAGGGCGCACCTAAAACGTCCAAATCCAAATAAACACAAACTGGAGCTAAATTGAAATATATGGAAATATTGTAACGTTAAGAACTTTTCCAGTAAAAAAAGTTGAGTAATATTCGGGGATTGTTTTCACACACACACAAAAAGGTTCGGTGGGTGTCCTTCGAGCGTGACATGGTGACGCACCGTTCGATCGACCGCGCGGCCGTGGTTCACGCGATTGCACAAGATTTCGTATCGTGGCTGTGGTAACTAATATAAGGGCTTCCTCAGTCTAATGTTTACATGTACTAGTATGGTTTTCTTTTAAGTTTGACCAACCCTATATAAAACTAAACTAAGCTCCCATACGTGCACTCATCAATATGCCGCCGTCGCGGTTGCGTATGTCAGCGCCCGCCTGCTCTGGCCAACCATTTCTCGCGCATCACCGCCATGTCGCCGCCATCCTTGTACCATGAAGCCGAAGGCTCGCCCGCTCACATCGTCTGCAGTCCCTCCTCGCGATGCCGCCACGCTGCCAAGCACGCGAGCAGCTGGTGGAGCCGCGTCTATGCACGCATCGTACAAAGAGGAGGTCGAGCGCATGCTCTAGCAAACCGGCGAGGAGGAACTAGCATGTCATTGTCATCTCCGCCTGCGCGGAGGAGGCGCGCATGGTGGCTATCGCGGCGGAAGCCGGTCGCACCCGCGCTGAGCCCGCAAACCAGGTGCGGACGCAGAATGTACCTTTGAGACCTTGAATGCCACGTGGATCCTGCAATCTGAAGGAGCAATTTGGGTCAGTCGACTCTTGTGAGCTGTTGGATGAAACATGGATGGCTAGAAGGGCTTCTTCAACCTCCGAAATTGATGCATTTTTCATCTTCTCGGCCCGCCACACGCCTAACCACATGTCGCCGCCTCGCCCCGCCCTCCCGTGAACCGCCTTCCACCGCCATGCTCCCCCCACCCCCGCCATTCGTTTAACCCCGGGCACGATCCATTGTTTCCGGCGAACTGCATTCCACACCCAACACTCATAATATATATCATGGGCACCCTGCCACCCTAATATAGATACTGGGGTAGCTTCTCTACCGTCTTCTTCCTTCACCCCGTCAAACTTTTTTCACAAATCGACTGACCCAAATTATACTACTAGTATGAACGTATTAAGTACAGTAGGAACACGAAGATACGAGCAGTAGTACCAATTGCAAGAAGAACAGTAGTAAGACATAGTACTAGTACTATTGTACATACTAAAAAGTTCAAATAATGAGAAAGAACATAAAGTTCAAATAACGAGAAAGAACATAAACATAGTTCTGCTGGGGGCTCAGCACAACACACCCCTTCTATCAAAAAAGCACAACACACCCCTGAAATAAAACTAAGCAACTAGTCCACTTGACACTATAGTAGAACCAGCATGAGCGACGGCACTGCCACCTTACTCGGAGTCCGAGTCCACGTCCTTGACTTCGTCCTCGTCCCTCTTAGTCTTCCTCTTTGCTGGTGCTTCTTTGCTTGAACCAGACACTCGGCTCTGCTTCTTCATCCAACCCTTGTAGATATTTAAACAAAGGTAGGCATCCATTGCTGCGTACAGGATGTGATCTTCATCTATTGTCTTCGACTCCCATGCATGATGAAACTCGTGGTGAGGTTTCTTCAGTTTAGCATACGAAGAATCAATCATGGCTGCTGCCAAGGTCAGCATTGAAGGCTGAGAAGAGGACACCAGGCTTGCCTTCTGGAGATCAAAGGGCTGGCCTACAACGAGGCCTATCCAACCCAGGACATCCCTGTCGTTCCTAAAGTGTACAGTAACGAATTTCACTCTTTCGTCCTTCAGGAAGGTCTTAAAATCCTGGCACTCAACATCGGCATGGCATATGTGGTAGACCAAGCACACGTTATGTACTCAAACCTGGATCATGGCGGGCTTCTTCTCTGCCTCCTTTAGAATCTTCTCGCTTTCCAGGACTGTGGTGTACTCAACATCTAGCCCAACGACCCATTCATCCTTTGAACTGTTGAACATGCTCAGGAAGCGAGCAAGGCATGCTTTCACCGTCGCGGTTCGACGGGTGTAGATGATGATGAACTCATCACCGGTGATGGCTCTAACCTGGTACTCAGCGGCGACCATTGAGATTGGGGAGGCCATGGATTTTGGAGGAAGGTTAGGAGAAGTTGAACTGGTGTAATGTGAAAGGACGGGACGACTGGGAGTGAACTATTGTAAGGTTGAAGACGGGGATGAGTAAGGCGTGCGAATGGCATGGGGTTGTTGGCTTGCCCGGTGGATAAACGGCTAGAAGCCCCCAAAGAGTTCTCGAGTACAATGCGGGAGCCACTAGATGTCATGTCTACTAGACCCATATCTTAGGCCTGACGGTATAGCTTCTGCCTGATCGCACACCATGCCGATGCGTGGATGTAACTTCACTTAATTCCCTCAACCGTCGTGTCTCCCATGACCTTCGCCTCCCTCGCGCGGTCACGCCCTTTGAGACTTCGACCGGCTATAAATGAGCAATTTTTTTTTGCCTACTCTGCATGCATGATACTCCCTCTGGTCCTTTTTACTTCCGTCAACTGTCGGATTTCGGGTTCCGGCAGACCCTTAAGGTTCGAACTCTAGGGTGCGCGCGGAGATCCAACCCTCCGCCGTTTAGTACCTCCCCGAATCGCAGGGACCTAAACTACTAACAAGAACAACACAAGAGACGCAAGATTTATACTAGTTCGGGCCACCGTTGTGGTGTGGTGGATTGCCTCTGGGCTGATGAAGAACAGTACAGGGAAGAACAGCCTCGCGAGGGTCTGTTCTTGGCGGGTGTGATGAACTGCTAGGTGGTGTCCCGTCGCTCTAGCTTGAGGATCGGGTCTCTATCTCTCTCTCTCTCTGGGTTCCGCATGTCGGATCCTTTCTCCGTGGTGGCTAGCTTTACTTATATAGGCGAACGCCCTGGGCCTCTTCCCAAATATTGAGCGGGAAGGGCGCCAACAACTGGCCATTTCGAAGGGGAACAACGGGTACACTTATCCTAACTAAAGTTGGTCCTCGCCTGCCAAAGGCTCTGGTGATGACGCCTGCTTGGGCTCCATGATGATCGCATTCCGGCCGTTGGGGCTGGTCTTGGTCTTGTTGCACCAAACGGATGCCTTTGCTTGATGCTCGCCGCGCTTGCTCCCTTTGCACCAAAGAGGAAAGGAGGACGCGCTGGCCGGGCGCTCGTGGCGCCCTTGGTCGTCATGGCTTATGCGTCATGGGCACCTCGCGAGGTACCCTGCCTTGAACTCTCCGCCTCCTCATGAGCCAGCCGACGAGGCCGCTACCGAGGAAGCTCCTTGTCGCCCCGCCTCATGAGGCTTGGCCTCGCGAGGGTCTTGAGTTTGTGTTGGTGAAGATGGGCTGTCCTGGGCCTCCTTTGAGCCACGCGCAGCAGTGCAGGCAAGTCTGGGGACCCCCATTCCCAACGCCGACAGTAGCCCCCGGGCCCACGGCGCGCCCGAACTTGGCCGAGCAGAGAAGCGAAAGGGCAAGTGCGAAGCGTCACGGGCCCTAACAGCCTGCGGCCTTGGGCAATGCGTGGCGGTTGATTGATGTGGGCGGCACTGTTCCCCCACGCCTCCTTATTTCATGCCTTGCTAGGCGGACACGCTGCTGTACACATCCGTTCTCCTCCCTGCTGCTTGTGCGCTCCTGTCCTTCCCTCTCTCGAACTCCAGCTTCCTTTTTCAATCCAATCCCGAATCTCCCCCCCCCCTTTCGATCGCCATGGCTCCGACGAAGAAGGGGAAAGGGAAGAAACCTGCGCTTTCGCCTCGCTCGCCGCCGCCGGCGGCCTTCGCTGTCGACCCGTCGATCATACTCAATCTGGAGGGTTTGGGCAAGGTCAGTTCGGCTCTAGCCACCTCTTTCAACGAATGCGGGAGGACGGCGGCCTGGCCCGCGTCCCACTTCGCCATCGACAGGATAGTCACCGAGGTTCGGTATTTCACTGACGCCCTGTGGGCGGGGCTGGTTCCCCCCTTCTCTGATTTCTTCAACGCCGTGCTTTCCACTATCAGATCCACATGATGCATCTGGGTCCTGAGTCCATCACTCTCCTCTTGGTCTTTGCCTTTGTTTGTGAGGCAATGATGGGCATCCTTCCCTCGGTTGCCTTGCTGCGCCACTTCTTCTCTTTGTGCCTTGTCGACCCCACTCAGCGTGCGTGAGCTTCATCGCCGCGCCCGAGACAGCGGCCTCAGGTATTGAGTTCAGCTTGCCTCCGCCCGCGGCTGAGTTCCGCGAGAGGTGGCTGTACGTGGATGTGGGGCTGCCCAGCCCACTATCTCGAGCCGACCTCGCTGTCCCCAATTCAGTTTGGGGCAAGGAGACGCTTTGAGCCCTCGGCTCATCTTTCTCTGGCGCGCGCGTTCCTCGAGGTCACTTGTCAGGATGGCGCCCAAGGGGTGAAGGAGTTCTGATCGCGCCGCATTGCTCCTCTCCAACGCCATTCCCACCGGATGTGGGCCTTCAGCGGGCCTGGCGATCGTATGAGGCTCCAGGAAGAAGACCTGACGCCTGAAGCACTAAGGAAAGTGCTCCTGGTCCTGACTGGCGATCCTAACCTCGGTGGCATCCGGCATGAAGGGGCCTTGATGTACCTCTGCCGGAACAGGGGCGATTTGGTGAACCAGATGCCTATCTTCGATGAATGGGGGCTGCGCCCCGCTGGTCTCCAGGAGCCTCGCGAGAATCCAGTGGTGGTGACAGCCCTTCCACTTGGCCAAGGCGGCTCCTCCTCGAGTGGCAGAGCAGGGAGGCACGAGCCGCCAGAGGCCGATGGGACCCCCGCCGGGGTGACAGCACCGGGCGACGCTCGTGAGGGGGCAGCTCCTGAGGCTCATGCCGCCGTGGTGAGGGCGGCGGGCAGCCGCCTCAGGCGCTGGATGAAGCCCCGAGGCCCCTCGCTGCTTCTCTTGGTGAGGCGATCAGCAGCTGCAGCGGACGCCTCGACGCTGGTCGCCTGTGATGCTCCTCCCTCGCCGCAGGCTGACCCTCGCTCAAATCTTGGGTCGCTCGCGTGAACTTCGAGGCCCTCCGAAGAGAAGGAGGCCTGGGCGATGATTACCCTTGTCTCCTCTGAAGCGCAGGAAGTACGCCATCGATGAGTAAGCCTTCTCCTTCTCTAGCTCCCCGATTCTTCCGCTGCTTGTACTGATCCTTGCCTGCAGGCCCCTTCCTGCCGAGCTCACGGAGACGGGTGAGGGGCCGTCCTCTCCGGCCTCGCCCCCTCCCTCGTCCTTGAGTGCTCCAAGCAGTGGAGCCCTTATGGTGAGGGCGGCCGGGGAGGCGAGCCGCCTCGAGGCGCGTCGTGACCCTGCGCGCCTCGCGATCCTTCCTCGCGAGCTTTCCCGAGGCATAGCTAGCCTGCCGCGGGCTTCTCGCCTGGTCGTGGACGGTGATTGGCTGAGGCGCCTCGCGCCTCGTCTGGGATGGGCTGGCTCTGTGTCGGGCTGGCGCGCGCCTGACCGGCCGTGTGAGGGTGCCAGCCCCCAGTCCCCTGCCCGGAGGGGGAGTGTTGATTTGCGGCTCCCGGCGCCCGTCTGGGGCGGTCGATAGTGTGGAAGACATGCGCGAGCGCGCCCGGGAGCGTCGCACCCTTCGCCAAGGATTCCTTCGAAGGGCGGCCGACGCGGTGAGCCTTCTTGGTGAAGAGCTTGCTGACGAAGACGTGCGCCTTGAGGCCGAGGGCCTGCGCCTGGCCGCAGAGAGGCGCGAAATGGAGGGCGCCGCCCTTGCGCGCCACCGCGCGATCTTGATGATGAAGAGGCCAAGGCATCGATGGCAGCCTCTCTGAGGCCTGCTCGGGCCAAGGAGGCCCGGCAGCTAACAGCGCGAGAGGCGACGGAGGAGCAGGCACGGAACTCGGCCCGGTGTCACTCGTTGGAGGAGCAAGTGGAGCTGTGCGAGGCAGCCCTTGCGTCGATGAAGGTGGCCTCCGGACTCGGCGGAGCTCGAGCGTGAGGAGGCGCCGACGCTTGAAGCCGCCAACGCAGCGTGAGTCTGGCGCTTGAGACGAGGGAGCGCTTGGCGACACGGGCAGAGGAAGAGGTTGCAGCACGGGAAGCCCGCGTCATGGAGGAGGTCGGACGCCGAGTGGCGGCGGCGCGCTCGAACCTTGAGCACGAGTTTGAGGAGCGGTTGGGGTTGATCAAGGCCGAGGCTGAGGGCAGGACTGCTTCCTGGAGGGCCAAACTGGAGGAAGCGACGCGGCGGGCCGATGCTCTTTGGGCCGCCCTCGAGGTGGCGCAGAGGGAGTCCACCACCTCGCCGAGGCGCCTTTCTTCGCCAACGGGTGGAGGAGGCCGAGGCCGTAAGCGCCGCTGCATCGCGGACGAGATGTGTCGTGGCGTAATCTCGAACATGAGCATGCTCCCATGCTCGCCACGCTCCGGGAAAGAGCTAACGCGGCCATGGATAATATCTGCGAGGCGGCAGCGGGCGCGCCACACGCGGTTAACTACGCCGGCAACCTTCAATTCTTCACTGACGTGGTGGCGTGGCTGGAGGCGCGGTCGGTCAGGGCCGACAGGTTGGTGGAGGAGAAGAGCCGCGCGCTACTCGGGCGCGCCTTCTCTCGTGTCTTCAGCCATCTCCGGGACATCGACCCTCACTTTGATTTTGACGCAGCCATCGCCCCAGTTCCCCAGGCCGTCCGGGGTGACCTAGCGCACTGGGTGGAAGACAACGTGGATGCGCTCGTCCGGGCCTTCGCTTCGGACGACGACGGCATGGTCGTGGCCGCCGATGAGGGCGGTGTGGCGAACGGCCCAGACGCCGCCGACGATCACGCAGACAGCGACAGCGAGGCCAGCGATGCCAGCAACGGCTTGGGAGGTGCTCCTGAGGATGCATTGGGGGATTTGTCCGACTGATCATGTACTGTCCTTGTTCCATTACCCTGCATGAATAGAACTCAGGTTTTGGCCTGATGGAGGTGACAGCATGTTGGGAGGGGAGCCTCATGTAAAACTTGTGTTCTTCGTGACAGGTGTTACATCGCCCATACGCCGCCAGTGTGGTCAGCTAAGCGGCGCTAGTTGGATGGTTTACCTTTGTTTCAGACGAGACCGAGATAGCCTGTGGGAGGCTGAGGCGATCTGAGTGTCTACCGATCGAATCCAGAGGGACCTGGTAAAACCCTCCGGAGAGGACGCAGTGGCGGTTGGCTGGGCGCGAGCTTGGCTGGCCTCGCTCATGAGGGGAGGCAGCTGAGGCGGAGTTGTAACCGAAACGCGAGAGATTTGCTCGAACGAGACTAAGCACCCCTTCCCCGGATACGCGCAAATCTTCAAGCTCAAATTCAACTTAAATTCAACAGGGGAAAACGACAGCCAGAGGGAAAACCAAATGAAAGCAGAAAAGGCCGCGTCCGCACCTAGTCTAGTCTTGGGACGTCTTCTCACCAGCTGAGCTAAGTGCATCATTGGGCGTAGGAGGGAGCCCGTGGCCTCGAGGCCGGCACCGAGACTCCCGGGCGTGTACCCCACTCATTATTACGTGAGAGTGTCACGGGCGGCGAAGCTTCACAGCACCGGCCTTCTTCATGTGTACCGCCTTGCTTCATATCGCCAGACGAGGGCCCCGCCTTGCCACACTCTAGTGCCACCATGACGATCGGAAACCAGGACGCCCGGTGTGTGGTAGAGCGGTCGCCCATGGTTCCCCTGATGACCACGGGTCCTCCGCCAGGCAGGCCCCGAGGCGCCTCCCAGCCAGAGGGCCTACCTCCGAGAACGCCTTTGTTCAATGCCACGGTGGTGATGTCGGATCTCGCCCCTCTCCGCAGCCTCGCGCCCGCCGAGGGGTAGGAGATCGGAGCGGGCAGCCGCTGTCGTGGCGACTGCTGTACCTCCTGCGACCTATGGTTAGCGTATGTTTGCTCTTGAGGAAGTAGCGGTACCGATAATCGCCGCCCTGGCGTGACCAAGTGGACTGTCTCGAGTCTCTGAAGAGCGCTGCTGGGCGCCTCATCCCCCAGTGATTGGAGGAGCGAGTCTTGTTCTCCTCATGCGGGTGCCCTTGGTCCATCATGTGGGGCACGTATTCTTCCGCACCGCCATCCCGAAGGCCAGCCGTAGGCCGAGCGTGCCTCGCTGCTTTCGCTTGATGCGCCCGCCGTGGGTGGTGGCGCGGCGCGTCCACCAGGGCCGTGAGCTGCCGAGTCCTTCTTCCGCTGGCCGGGCGGGGCAACCCGCCGCGCCGCCCGACGCCGACAGCTTCGCCGGTGCTGGAGTAGCCGGAGCCGCGGGCGCTGCGTGGAGCCCCTGCGGGCCGCCTCGGCCCGAGGTGGGAGTTGGGTGCGAAGGCGAGCCCAGGCGGGCGGCTCAGAGCTCCGCCACTCGCTCCAAAGAAGACGTCCGGCCGCTCTCCAAAGAACTCGCTGCAGCAGCTCGGCCACTGTGAGCACGGCCTCGAGTTCACCTGCTCCCGACGGGTGTACGATGATGTGGTCGCGGTGTGGTTGGAGGCTCTTGCCGCCGACCGCGCTGCGGTGTGAGAGCCGTCGAGGCTCGTCTGCCGCATGCCCAGCGCTCAAGGACCGCGAGCTGCCTGGGCACGGGTCGCCCAAGGCGAGTGAGCTCTGCGGCGGGCCACGCCGCCTGGATCCGGGTTGCCCGCTTGGTCGCCGGACATGGTGATGACGGCGCGACGGGACGCGAGGTGGCGGCGGATTCGGCGCACCTACCGGGCGCGCCAAATGTCGGATTTCGGGTTCCGCAGACCCTTAAGGTTCGAACTCTAGCGCTGCGAGAGATCCAACCCTCCGCCGCCTCGCACCGAATCGCAGGGACCTAAACTACTAACAAGAACAACACAAGAGACGCATAAGATTTATACTAGTTCGGGCCACCGCTAGGTGTAATACCCTACTCTAGTTTGTGGTGTGGTGGATTGCCTCTAGGGCTGATGAAGAAACGATCAGAGGAAGAACAGCCTCGCGAGGGTCTGTTCTTGGCGGGTGTGATGAACTGCTAGTTGGTGTCCCGTCGCTCTAGCTTGAGGATCGGGTCTCTATCTCTCTCTCTCTGGGTTCCGAATGCCGGATCCTTTCTTCGTGGTGGCTAGCTTTACTTATATAGGCGAAGGCCCTGGGCCTCTTCCCAAATATTGAGCGGGAAGGGCGCCAACAACTGGCCATTTCAAGGGAACTGGGTACACTTATCCTCGACTAAAGTTGGTCCTCGCCGCCAAAGGCTCGGTGATGACGCCTGCTTGGGCTCCACGATGATGCATTCCAGCCGTTGGGGCTGGTCTTGGTCTTGTTGCAATCAAACGGATGCCTTTGCTTGATGCTCTCGCCGCGCTTTCTCCCTTTGCACCAAAGAGGAAAGGAGGACGCTGCGTGGTCGGGCGCCTCGATCGCGCCCTTGGTCATCATGGCTTGCGTCATGGGCACCTCGCGAGGTACCCTGCCTTGAACTCTCCGCCTCCTCATGAGCCAGCCTGACGAGGCCGCGCCTGAAGAAGCTCCTTGTCGTCCGCCCCGCGAGGCTTGGCCCCTCGCGAGGGTCTTGAGTTTGTGTTGGCGAAGATGGGCTGTCCTGGGCCTCCTTTGAGCCACGCCGCAGGCCGCAGGCAGGCACGTCTGGGGACCCCCATTCCCAGAACGCCGACATCAACCGTTTGCAAAGTTTTTTTTACCAAATTTATACAAAAAATATCAATATCTACAATACTGATTATAATGAGTATAAAAACTATGTTTTATAATGAGTATAAAAATATTGATTTGACATTGTGAATGTTGATGTACATTTTTCTATAAGTTTAGTAAAAGTAGAGGTACATTGACTTCAGACAAAACTTAAATGCACAGTGCAGACTAGTTCCTCCGTCCAGGTGCGTGCCATGTCCTATCTAGTCATCACAACAAGGTTAGCTATTAGAGTACCACTACCTCCTTTCTAGTTTAAAGGGCTCGATTCAAAATGTTCACTTACTATTACCAAAATAGAGGCGGTGGAATAGTTTTTGTAATGGTTTCTAGAGTCTGGACTCCATCTTCAGGAACCTTCGACGCCGCCGGCAAGAATGCAAGGAGATGAACCAGAAAGGAAATGAGGCTGGAATGAGTAGTTCTGTATTTTATACAGTGGCAGAGGTGGGTAAATATCTGCTATACAGTACCTCCGGTGGAAAGGCCATGTCTCTATGCACACACATCTCAGCCATTGGTTCCAAGTAGATCGAACGGCTCACGTTGTCCAGAGGTAGACATACCACCACCACCAACTGAGATTTTTATAGGAGTGGTCATGCATGCATGTGGTGTAATTAATGTATCAGTTTACACAATTTTTTGAGAAAAACGAGAGTACTAATCAAGTACTGTTGCAAACTATGGAATTAATTCCACCATTCATCATCTACCTTGGTTGAAGAGATTTTCAAATTAATCCCTATAAACCGAAAAGGAGGGAGTACCACATTACCACCACTATGGCCAGCCTTAATCATCGCATGCAATAATTTAGTGCACCTTGAAATCTGAACGCCTGCTTGGCTCCCCTTCTCCCTCTGGCAGTCCCACCACTCCACCCCGTTGGAAAAAATCTGCATGCATGACTCTCCTCCCCCACGCTCGTCCAATCTGTTGTGACCAGCAATATTTCCACCCCTTCCCTCACCCGTAATTTACTCCAACAAATATGCCCATGTAGCTGCTTCAGTTACTTAACTATAGCTGCATTGGGTCACTGACATGTGAGCCCAACAGGCATCTGGCCCACATGTCAGTGATGCAACTGGACCTGCAGTTAAATCAGTGAAGCTCAGTCCATATATTACGTAGGTGTGCCATTTCTCCCTATAAATACTGTGCCTCCCATGGCATTCGGAAGAATGCTCACGTTCATTGATATCTCCTCCCCCTCCCTCTCACGTCGACCACCATGGCATCCCCCCTCCCAAGCCCTAGGCGCCCCTCGCTGCACCGCACGGACGGTCAGGCGTCGGTGTCCCATTCCTCGCCGCCACTAGTCGAGGAGTATGTGTCGCCGTACCGTTCCTCGCCACCACTAGTCGAGGAGGACGCGTCGGTGTTCGGCTCCTCGCAGCGATGCGTCGAGGTGGACGCGTCGGTGTTCCTAATCTCGCGAGCATGCGCGTTGGAGGACGCTTCGGCTCCCCGCTACGAGGAGAACGCCGCGCCGCCCGCCCAGCCCCCCAGCCTTGAGGAGCTTTGGAAAGAAATGGATGTCACCTTGTGGGAGGCTTTGCCTCCGGCAGAGCATGCCAGAATAGAGGTGGAGAAGAAGGTCGAGGAAGAGAAGCGCGCCACGGGGCAAGCTGCCTGGCAGGCCTATGTCGCGTCCGAGAGAGTCAGGAAATTCACTCTTTGGCAGAAGGCTCGTGCGAGGGCCGTGAGGGTAGCAGAGGACGCCTGTGCTGTCGGCGTTCTGGGAACGGGGGTCCCCAGACTTGCCTGCCTGCGGCCTACGGCGTGGTTGTGCAAGCAGGCATGTACGGTCCACCTTCATCAACAAGGCATTCAAGACCTTTGCGAGGGGCCAAGCCTCGCGAGGAGAATGACGCAAGACCTTCTCAGGAGCGGCCTCACCAGGCTGCTCGCGAGGAGCGGAGATATCAAGGCAGGGCAAACCTCGTGAGGCTATCGTGACGTGAGCCATGACGATCAGGACCAGGCGGGCGCCAGCGCACGCAGTGTCCTTGTTTCCTCTTCGGTGCTAAGGGGGCAAGCACAGGCGTGGAGTACCGAGGCATCAGGGAAAGGTTTCCATATCGGTGCAACGAGACCAAGACCAGCTGGACGGCAGGACGGAGGTCACCATGGAGCCCAAGACGGGTCATCGCCAGAGCCTTTTACAGGCGAATACCGCTTTTGTTAGGATAAGCTGTACTAGCTGTCCCCTTTCAAATTGGTCGTTGTTGGCTCCCTTCCCGCTCAATATTTGGGGAGAGGACCAGGGCCTATATAAGTAGAACTAGCCACCACTAGGAAGGGGATCGACTTCACCTCCCATTCTCACATCCACAAGTTCGCAGAACACAAGAACACCTCAACCTCAGGAGGCTGTTCTTCCCTTTGTACTGCTCATCATCAGCCCAAGAGGCAATCCACCACCACCACACTGGAGTAGGGTATTACACCACAACGGTGGCCCGAACTAGTATAAATCTTGTGTCTTTGTGTTGTGAGACCGTCGAGTTCGTCCGCGAGACCTTAGCGAGCTAGGGCGTAGATCGGTAGAGAGGCAATCTTCGCGCGCACCCCAGTGTTCGAACCTTAAGGGTTTTGCCGGAACCCGTGATCCGACATTTGGCGCGCCAGATAGGGGTGCGCCGGAGCTTCCTTCCCGCCGTCTCGTGTCCAGTTGCTCCGTCGTCTCCATGGCCGATGCTCGCCGTGCTCGTGCAGAGCGCCGGGCTGCCCTAGCCACTGGCGTCGCTCGGACGGCTCCCGTCGGTGGGCCACCTTGTCGTTCTCCGTCTCCTGCCGCCAACGCCGCCACCGGTCCGGCGGGGAACGAGTAGCAAGCGTCCTCGCTGCACCCCTCGGTGCGGCGGGACGGCCGCACCGCTACTCCATCGCTGACCCCGGACGGTTCCTCATCCCATGCTCGTCGCGCTCCCATGGATGCACGGGCTGCGCTTCTCATGGCGCACGAGCTCCTGCGCTACCGCCCGGTCGACGACCTCTACGAGGACTGGCTCGACTGCATCACCGAGCTCGTCCGTGCCGCAGGGGGCTCCCCTGCGCCATCCCTTTCTCCGCTTCACGCTCCGCCAGCTACAGGCGACGTAGCTCATGGAGCGCGGCCCCACGACGTGACCCGCCGCGTCCCGCGCTCCCGCGCGAAGAAAGAAGCTGTCAAGATGTCCCTCCGCTGCAAGAGAATGCTCCGCCACTCCTCGCCCCACCGTGCTAGGATCGTCTGCCGCGGCAAGGCCCCGCGCCGCTTGCTGTGGCAGCACGTGGGCGTCAAGACCAAGCTCCACCCTCAATCCGGGCCCCGGTGACCACGGCCGGCTGCCGCGCCTTCACCCCCGAGCTGCGTAGCGTCGCCTGGACGGGCAAGTTCAAGCCAGATCTGCCTCCTCGCTACGACGGCACCCCTGACCCCGCGAAGTTCCTGCAACTCTATGAGCTGAGCATCGAGGCGGCCAACGGCAATGAAATGATCATGGCGAACTGGTTCCCCTTGGCACTCAAAGACGGCGCCCGTTCATGGATCATGAACCTGCCTCCAGGCTCGATCTCCTCCTGGGCCGAGATGCGCGACCACTTCATTGCCAACTTCCAGGGCACTCACGACCGCCCGCCGGCCGTGGGTGACCTGTGCTGTGTCAAGCAACAACCAGGAGAGACCCTTTGGAAGTTCATCCAGCGCTTCAACAACATTCGTCTCAAGATCCCCAAGGTCACGGACGAGGAAATCATCTCCGCGTTCTCTGATGGCGTCCGCGACATCAAGATGAAGGAAGAGCTCGCTATCCACGAGGAGTTGTGCACGTCTCAGGAGCTGTTCAACCTGGCGACCAAGTGCGCAAGAGCTGAGGAAGGGCGCCTCTCCCTCCTTGAGCTGCCGGCTGCAGACCCAGAGGAGAAGAAAGCCAAGGCCAAGGACATGAACTGCAACGGAGAAGCTGTGCTCGCAGCGGAGCCGGACACCAAGCAAGGCAGAGACCAGCCCGAGTCATCCAAGAGCAGCCGACCATTCTGCGCCTTTCAAAACCTGAACACCCACAACACCAGCGACTGTCAAGAGCTCAGAGCCATTCGTGAAGGACGCTTCCGTCGGAGCCCCGAGCGCAGCGACCGGGGCTACAGTCGAGGAGGAGGACGTGGAGGCGGACGTTGAAATGACCGTGGCCCGAGCCAGGAGTGGCGTCACCGGCCTCGTGAGGACCGCTGGCAGGATCATCCTCGCGAGAGCGCCTGGAGGGTCCAGCCTTGTGAGGATCGTCCTCAGGGCAACGCCGGTCTTCCCCCGCTGCCGCCACCACCAAGAAGGAAGGACGACCACCATCAGGACGAGGGGCTGGGGCTTCCGAGCCACGCTTATCGCAGTATCTTGGGCGGCGCCCAGGCCCCAGCCTCGCCGCGTATCTTCAAACAATTTGCTCGTGAAGTGAATGCAGTCCTCCCCAAGCTTGAGGCCACGCGCCCGCTCAGGTGGTCCCAGTGCGCCATCACCTTCAACTCGGCAGATCAGCTCAAGTGGGCGGTGACCGCTAGCGCCCTCCCGATGCTTTGTTCCCCAGTCATCAGCAACGTGCAAGTTACCAAGACCCTCATCGACGGTGGCGCAGGGCTCAACGTCCTGTCTGTCAACATGTTCGACAACCTCCAAGTGCCATATGATCAGCTTCAGCCTACCAAGCCTTTCTCAGGAGTAACCGATGGCTCCACCACACCGATAGGGCAGGTCCGCCTCCCTGTCACCTTCGGGGAACGCAAGAACTACCGTACCGAGCTCATCGACTTTGACGTCGCGCACATCCATCTGCCGTACAACGCCATCCTAGGATATCCAGCCCTAGCCAAGTTTATGGCGGTAACACACCATGGTTACAACGTCCTCAAGATGCCAGGAAGCGGCGGAATCATCACGCTCCCATGTGAAGAAAGAGACGCGGTGTGCTCCCTCGAGCGTGCCTTTCAAGCTGCAGCAATCGACGACCCCGATAGCAAGGGCGAGGGCCCTCCAGAGGCCATCCCCAAGAAGAAGAAGCAGTTGCGCCCGTGCCTGACCTCAGGAGGGTGGCATCGCAGCTGGAACCTCGTCAGGATCAGCGCCTGCTCCAGGGGCGCCTCCCTCTATCGCATAGGAAGGCGCGCCCAGCGCCCTCCTCGGGCAGGGCTCGGGGGCTCTCTTCTGGAGGGTCTCAGACCTTGCCAACATCACGAGGGAGGCGCTCGGGCACCACATGGAGGCATGCTTCGCGGCACGCTTCCCTCAGGAGAACACAGGGCAAGGAGCGCCCACCGCTCAGGAGTTCATCACCAAGACCGCACAAGAACTGCAAGACTCAAGGGCCATGTGCGGTGACCGCCGCTCATGAAGTGCAGCTCCCCATCCAGGCGAGGATGTCGGGTTGCTCATCTGCATCGATGTTCCAGGGCTCAACAGGGCCACTTCTCAGGAGCTTTTCTGGCCTTCGGGCGTGGGCCGTTGTGTGGGTCCACCACACAGCTACGTTCGCATGCCCTTCGGCCTGCCGAGCGTGTCGTCAGCCTATCAGCGCAACCTGCGGCGTGTCCTGGCAGCTCAGGAGGGCAGGCACCACTCTGTCCTGGCGGAGATGGAGACGGTCCTCAAAGAAACACCTGAGCCCCCAGAGGCTCCCGAGGCTCAGGGCCTCGGTGGCTCGTGAGGAGCAATCCCTTCGCCGCGTACCTTCGGCTGCCCCAACTCTCCTTCGTCAAGAGAACCAGGTGACATTTTCCAAGTTCATTCAGCTGGGAGCGCCCCTCGGGCTGCATCATTCCCATGCCGCGTGGGTCCATCCCTGTGGCATGTACCCCTTTCTTATGTCTTTAGTTTACCCTATTGGGGGCGCCCCTCGGGCCACATCATCTCCAAGCCGCTCGGGCCTGACCTAGTGGCATGTATCTTTCTGCATTTACCCAAGCTGATCTTCCTTTCATGCATAATCTACCTATGGTTATCACCTGCTCGATTGCCACCTGCCATGGGTCCACCCCTCTCTCTTGCAATTCGCTTGCGCGTTAAAAGGGGGGCTCCTGAGCATCGCGACTCTGGAGCTCTTACTGGCTCTCCAGCCCTCACCCCCTGGCCTTGACCACGGCATCGCGACCTGGCATACAGCGGCGGCTGAGCTCGCTCGAGGGCCGGGACCTGAGGACGTAGAGCATTTGCACCTAACCGTCTCGCAGGAACATACAACTATCAAGATCCAAGACCAGGCGCAACCCGCCTTGGGGTAGGCCTCGTGAGTCCCACGCTGGCTCGCGAGTGCCCAGATACACCTCGCTGCCCTGCCGTGCAAGCCACGTGTCAGGGCAGGGCTGCACACGCCTCGGGGGCTCTCCATAGAGGGAGACCCCCTCCCACACACAAGTGGAAGCACCATGCTTCGCGTTGGCCGTCGACACTGCCAAGGAGCGGCTATGCCCGTGCACAAGCAGAAGCACTATGCTTCACGGCCGTACCAACCTCAGGGAGCCCCAGAGCTCAGCGTCCAGCCTCACCGCAACACCTCCCCTCAGGAGAGCCGCGCGCGGGGGCTGCGCTTGGGTCACGCCCAAGCATACGCCACCCAACCAGGTCTCCCGGACCTAGGGGCTGCGCTCAGGTCACACCCAAGCGCACGCCACCCAACCAGGTCTCCCGGACCTGGTCGTCGCACGCCCCTCCCGAGGCCTCGGCGAGGGCAGGTATGGAAATTGTTTGCGCGTCTAGGGGGACTCTTGAGCATCGCGACTCAGGAGCCTAACTGGTCACGTTGCCCCTCACTCCTTGGTCCGTCCTGGTCTCTGGTCGGCCCAATGGCGGTTGAGGTATGCGCGGGCCTGGGATCTGCCGACATAGAACATTATCCTATCCTCGCGCATCCTTCCTATAAGCTGTTTGCGCGTCAAGGGGGACTCCTGAGCATCGGGACTCAGGAGCCTAACTGGTCACGTAGCCCCTCAATCCTTGGTCCGTCCTGGTCTCCTGTCGGCCCAATGGCGGTTGAGGTATGCGCGGGGCCGGGCTCTGCCGATGCCGAACACAAAGCGGATAGGAAGAAAATCGCAAAATCTCGAAGCAAATATTACAAGATATATTGTTCTCACAATATCAAACGCAAGTTTAACGCCTCCACGAGGCCTGATTCATGACTGTAGGTATTAAACAGGAAAGGAGCCGCAGGTCACCCGTGAACACCATCGATGCCCGTGGGCGGCACTCCTCCCTTGGTGGCGTCGCCTTTGCCTTGGTCACCGGCCGGTGCTGCAGCAGCGGCCTCGCCTCCGGCCAAGGGCATGGAGGCAAAGCCGCGGAACTTCTTCAACAGGGCCTCCACCTGACCTTGCACGGCTGCAGCGGCAGTTGTGTAGTGGTCATCAGCCACAGGCTCCTGCAGCTCGTCAAGACGAGCGCTGGGGTCGCGAAGGTGCAGGTGGCTGAAGACGCGAGTCAACGCAGCTAAAGAAACAACACGAGCCTCCGCCTCTGCCATGGGTCTGACGCCCTCCACAACTTCCTCGAGCGCCTCCACCAAGAAGGGAAGCAGCTGGGCAGGGTCGTCCTCATCGATGGCTAGCAGCCTCTCCAAGCCGGTCTCGTAGAGTGTCTTCAGTGCAGTGCGAGACCTTTCCTCGAGATCGGCAAAGGTCACGCGGTCCTCAGCCAGGACCTTCGCCTTGGCATCAAGATCGGCCTCCTCGCCTTCACCTCCCACTCCAGCTTCTCCAGCCGGCTGCGCTCAGCAACCTGCGTCTTCTCCAGCTCCCCCAACTCGGCGTCACGGTTCTCGATGGCATCCTCCCGGGCCCTCATCTCCTCTTCCTTCACCTGGCGGCCGCGTGCTTCTTCCTCGTGTTGGTCGCGCGGACGCTTCAGCTCATCCTCCAATTCTCGGCAGCGGCCGTGGGCGGCCTCGGCGTCCTTCAGTGCCGCGTCGTGATCAGCCGCGTCTTTGGCGACGCTCTGCTTCTCCTTCTCGGAGGACGCCGCGGCCTGGCTCAGCGTCGCTCGGACATCAGAGTCAGAATGAAGCCAGCAGGAGGCCAGTTCCAGGCGCCCAGCTACCAGGCGCGGGTCCGCGCCCAGAAGATCTTCCCGCAGCTGTGCCATCTCTGAAAGAACGTGCTCCAGGGCGGTGGAGGAAGCAGAAGAGCCTGGGAGTACTGGCGCGGAAGAAGGAGGAATCGACGTCGTCACCAGAGCCTGGGAGATCAAGGGCTCATGAGCCCTTGGGACCTCATCAGCCTGGCCAGGTGCTGGCACTTCCGGAGCCAGCGGGGCCACGGGGGCTGACTCCTCCTGACGTTGCTCCCCTTGGACTCGCGAGGGCGACCGGGCTGGGGAGGTGCGAGTGCTGCCACCTCCTTTCTCCGATGAGGGGGGCGCGGCCGCCGTGTCCTTCCATTTCTTCGCCGAAGGCACCGGCCTGGTCAACCAACGGTGAACATCAGGAAATAGCAAGTATAAGCAGAAGCAAGACGAAGCTCGAAACACTTATTGATCCACCGCGGCGTATTCCACCCTCCGCTTGGGAAGCTTGAAGCCCGAAAGCCTCGAAGCCTAAGGTGTGGGCACGCGGATCCCGGGAGCAGAAGACGGCGCAGCAGAAGGGCCGGAGGCAGCTCCGACCGGCGTCAAGGCGGAGGCAGCATCCCGAGGAATCAGCGACAACCTGCTCCTTGTCAGGACGACGGGTAGTTCTCCCCCCTCCTGGAGGGCATCGACCTCGGCGTCGTCAGGAAGGGCGCGGAGGATTTCAGCTTTGCTCAAGGGAGAGTTCTCCCCCATCTCCTCAGGGGTCGCCTCCTCCTCCTCCTCCTCTTCTTTCCCCCTGCTGGACTCGCACAGAAGATAGCTCCATTGGCTTCGGCACTGCGGGAGCTCCGGAGAGCACAGCTGGCACCAGCCCGCGCACGCTAAAGGTCGGCCTGGAGGCCACAAGCGGCTCCCAGTCCTTGCGATGGAACAAGGGAGTGAAGGTTCTTGGCGGGTACTCCTGGTTGTCCCCAACCAGGAGGCGCGGGACAACAGCTAGTTCATCGTCAGGCAGGGCCCCCGGCCTCAGGCAGGTCTTGTCTTCTTCATCTCCAAGCTTCCACAAGGGGGGGGCGCCTGGAGCGGGGCGACACGCAACATCAGGAATTCCCTCAGGAGCATGGCCCCAGTGACCTTCGCCGCCTTCGCGTTGCTCGGCTTCAGGTCGGTCTGCATCTGCGCCAACAACGACGACTCCCGCTCATCAGCGAGCTCCGCGCAGGGCCACCCCTTGTTAAACTAGGGCGCCTCCGTTGGCAATGCCAAGCGCGGGTGGACGCACTTGGCGTCCATCATGACCCATTTGGCCCGGATGTTGTTGGCTCTCTTCCCGATGTTCGAGATTGAGTTGGCTTTGCCGGATGCGATGAAATTGGCACACCTGGAAACATGGCCGTCGTTGACACAGATGAAGAAGAGGTGGCGCAGAAGCGCCACAGACGGCATCACGCCCAGATATGCCTCGCAATAGTAGGCGAAGATAGACAGGAGGAGGATAGAGTTGGGATGGAGGTGCAACGCCTGCATCCCGTAGTGGTCGAGGACCTCATAAAAGAAATCAGAGAAGGGGGGAACCAACCCGGTGGCGATGCTGCTCGAGAAGAAGGGGAAGAAGGTGCTTCCCTCAGCTCCCAAGACATCGGAGGCAAGCCGGAGCTCCGTCTTCCCCCATTCATTGCTCTCCCCCGCCATCAGCAAGCGCGTGGAGGCGAGGCTCTTCTCTGTGACGTTGGGCGCTTCAAGAGCTGGCTCGTACCAAGCCGGCGCCGAGGAGGACTTGACCTTGCGCGGCGCCATGGGTCGCAGATGTGGAGCAAGATTGGAGCAGATCTGGAGGTATCGGTAGCAAGGAGCGAGAAAGGGGATCCGAGGCAAGGCGAAGAGGAAAAGTAAAGGCGGGCGCTGTCTGCGCCAGCCTTTTGTCAATTCGAGCAGTCAACCACCACGCGTCCAATCAACCACCATGCGTCAACCGAGGCCGCAGGCTTTTGGTGCCTGCGGCGCTCCGCGCTTGACCTTTGGCTTCGCCTCGAAGCGAAGCCCGAGCGCGCCTTGGGCCCGGGGGCTACTGTCGGCGTTCTGGGAATGGGGGTCCCCAGACTTGCCTGCCTGCGGCCCATGGTGTGGCTGTGCAAGGAGGCCTGTACAACCCACCTTCATCAACGAGGCATTCAAGACCCTCGCGAGGGGCCAAGCCTCGCGAGGCGAGTGACGCAAGACCTCCTCAGGAGCGGCCTCACCAGGATGCCTCGCGAGGAGTGGAGATATCAAGGCAGGGCAAACCTCGCGAGGCTCTCGTGATGTGAGCGATGACGATCAGGATCAGGCGGGCGCCAGGCGGGCGCCAGCGCATGCAGTGTCCTTGTTTCCTCTTCGGTGCTAAGGGGGCAAGCGCAGGCACGGAGTACCGAGGCATCAGGCAAAGGTTTCCATATCGGTGCAACGAGACCAAGACCAGCATGACGGCAGGACGGAGGTCACCATGGAGCCCAAGACGGCGTCATCACCAGAGCCTTTTGCAGGTGAAGACCGCTTTTGTTAGGATAAGCTGTACTAGCTGTCCCCTTTCAAATTGTTCGTTGTTGGCTCCCTTTCCGCTCAATATTTGGGGAGAGGACCAGTGCCTATATAAGTAGAATTAGCCACCACTGGGAAGGGGATCGACTTCACCTCCCATTCTCACATCCACAAGTTCGCAGAACACAAGAACACCTCAACCTCAGGAGGTTGTTCTTCCCTTTGTACTGTTCATCATTAGCCCAAGAGGCAATCCACCACCACCACACTGGAGTAGGATATTACACCACAATGGTGGCCCGAACCAGTATAAATCTTGTGTCTTTGTGTTGTGAGATCGTCGAGTTCGTCCGCGAGACCTTAGCGAGCTAGGGCGTAGATCGGTAGAGAGGAAATCTTCGCGCGCACCCCAGTGTTCGAACCTTAAGGGTTTTGCTGGAACCCGTGATCCGACACGTGCCAAAGCCCTGAGTGTAGTCGGGCCCAAGCGCCTCATCTACGCTTGGCGGTACGTGGACCGGGTGCATGCTTCCAGTGAGGAGGAGTACCTGTTGGCGCCGGATCACCACACCGGTGAGAGCGCCGCCTCACCGCAAGCCGCTAATCAGCACCTTGCGAGTTGCAAGGCCGAGGAAGAGGCGCTATCGGCATCGCCAGTAAACGGCCGCCGCTAGGGCACTCATGGCGCTGGCCAAGCGCCTCGCGAAAGGCCATGGCTTTTATTAGGAATATAATTTAGTTTCGTAAGGCGATCTCATTAGTTTTGGGTTGCAAATGATAAATCCAGAATGTTCAGGAATTATTAGCGTCCTTAATTAAGTATGTAAAAGTAAAAGTTTGGAAACCTTGTGTATTCGTACGCATTTTGTAAGTAGGTGCATATGTCACATGCACTAACATTTTATCAGTTAAATCTTTGGTCAAAATTTAGCACAAATTACAATGGTGATGAATAAACTAGGACGGAGATACTAGTAGTAGTTTAGAAGCCCAAATAAATGAGTGAGGCGCCTTAATGTTACTCTCCACTGTGACTAGTCTTATGGGAAAAGCTAGGGAAGAGACGACTTATTTTTTAAGCTACCAAAAGAACTAACCCTAGGAGTAGTAGCTAGGGATACTAGGAGTAGTAGCTAGGGATCGAGTGTGCGAGATGAACCGGAGAAAGTAAATGCAGAGAGATGAAATGCAAAAAATACGGAGGGATGTGATGGTTGCTTGTTCGTTTATTTTACCAGGCCACTTATTCCTCGGAGTGGTTGGGTTTTGTGATATGACGGCTTTACTGCCGCGGCACGAGCGGGGTGAGACTCACATGCAGCGCCACCCTCTACACTAGTTCTACATTGGTCGTGGTTTATTAGTCCCCCATTGAATTTGACTGAAGATTTAACTAACAAAATGTTAGTGCATGTCAACAAAAACTATATCGTTGGATCCGTGTTTGAACATAGTTTTCAATGATATAATTTTAGGTGAGATGCATCAGCATTTATCGTACTATATATAATGTTAGTTCAATTTTTGGTCGTACTAATCTATAGTAAGGTGTTCGTATGCTGCACGGAATGTTGAAATGCATTGATCGAGGAGTTGTTTATTTTGACAAAGGATGTGGGGGTCATCTCATGTGTAACTGGTATCGATAGGTTTCTTCAGATATTATTTCTTCTCTAGAGCTCACAAACATCCAGGTGAAATACATAAAAAAATAACTTTTGCAAACTAAAGCGTTCAACTGTTCAACCTGCATCCAAAACTTGTGAAGAAATAACACTTATTGTGCTTTGCAAGAAATGATCTTCAAGAATTAGTTTTTGAGTATCGATTGTAATACATGTTGGCTACAGATGACATGGTACTTTTTGTCGGCTGCTCGAAACGGGGTCCCTGACTTGCTCGCTCATGCTCAAGGGCGTGGCTCAAAGGAGGCCCAGGACAACCCATCTTCATCAACGCAAGCTCAAGACCCTCGCGAGGGGCCAAGCCTCATGAGCAGACGACAAGGAGCTTCTCGTGCACAGCCTGCCAGCTGGCTCATGAGGAGGCGGAGAGTTCAAGGCAGGGTACTCATGAGGTGCCCATGACGCAAGCCATGACGCACCAAGGGCGCCACGGGCGGCCAGCCACAGCGCCCCTCCTTTCCTCTTTGGTGCAAAGGGAGCAAGCGCAGCGAGAGCATCAAGCAAAGGCATCCGCTTGTGCAACAAGACCAAGACCGGCCCAACGGAAGGAAGGGAGTCATCGTGGAGCCCAAGCAGGCGTCATCACCAGAGCCTTTGGCAGGCGAGGACCAACTTTAGTCAGGATAAGTGTACCTGCTGTTCCCTTTCAAAATGGCCAATTGTTGGCGCACTTCCCGCTCAATATTTGGGAAGAGGCCCAGGGCCTTCGCCTATAAATAGGAGTATCCACCCACAGGGTAGAGAAGGCTGGAACCCAGAGAAAGACAGAGACCCGATCCTCAAGCTCGGGCGACGGGACACCACCTAGTAGTTCATCACACCCACCAAGAACAGACTCATGAGGCCGTTTCTTCCATGTAATCGCTCCTCATCGCCCTGTGAGGCAATCCACCACGCCACAAACTAGAGTAGGGTATTACACCAAAACGGTGGTTCCAACTAGTATAAATCTTGTGTCTCTTGTGTTGTTCTGCTTAGTAGTTTAGGTCCCAAATGATTCGGCGAGGTGCGAGACGGTGGAAGGTTGGATCTCCGCGCGCACTCTCAAAGTTGTTCGAATCCTCAAGGGTCCGCTTAACCCGAACCGACATTTGCGCGCTCGTAGGGTGCGCTGAATCCACCTTCCGCCACCTCGTGTCCTGTCAAGACGCCATCACCATGTCCGCCACTGCTGGCAACTCAGATCTCACGGGCGTGGGTCACCATCGCAGAGCTGGCCCGGGCGCACCCCCCGCCCCAGTAGCTCAAGGGTCCGCAGGGTGTCAGGTCACGGGCGACTGGACAAAGGCCGACGGGCCATTGCTGGGCACTGCACAGAAGTAAGGCCTCTAATCACGCCACCACATCACTGCAGACACCGCCGAGCAAAGCAATCGAGGGCCGCGCCACAAGGGCTCGAGAGCTCGCTGCAAAGGTGCTGCCGGAGAGCGGCCGCTGACAAAGCCGCTAGAGCGAGTGGCCGAGCCTCGGCTTCGGGCCACGGGACTCACCCCTTCGCACCCAGCCCATCTGTGCCTCAGGGCGGCTCAAGACGGGGCTCCACGCTGCGTCTGCTGCTCCAAAGTTACTCCAACACCGGGCGAAAGCATGAAGACAGGCCGGGCGGGGGTTCCCCGCTTCGCCCGCGGAGAAGAAGGACTGACGTAATCTCACGGCCTCGTGGATCACGCGCCACCACCCCACGGCATGCGATTAAGCAGAAAGCAGCATGGCACGCCAACACTACGGGCATGACGCACGCAGAAGAATACGTGCCCCACATGATGGACCAAGGGCACCAGATGAGGGAGAACAAGGCTCGCCTCCTCAGCCCGAGCCGGGGGATGAGGCGCCAAGCCGAGCTCTTCTAGGAGCCTCAGACGGCCCCACTGGGTCACGCCGGGACGCATTTATTATCGGGCACTGCCATACTTCCTCAAGAGCAAACATACGCTAACCATAGGTCGCAGGAGGCACAGGTCGCCACGACAAGCGGCCACTCCTGGCCTCCTCAGCCTCCTACTCCCTGGGAGGGGCGTAGGGGCTGGCCGGAGAGGGCAGAGATCCCACATCACCACCGCGCTTGGAGCAAGGCATGCTCGAGGAGGTAGGCCCTTCATCGGGAGGCGCCAGGCCTGCCTCAAGTGAGGAACTGGTCGGGCGACCGGCCTATTTCCATCGGGCGGGTGCTACTGCTGATGGCACTAGAGTGTGGCCGCCCCTCGCCTCAAGGCATGAAGCAAGGTCGGCACTGTGAAGAAGGCCCAAAGGCTCCTCGTGAAGCTCACTCTTGGGAAAAGGCCTGAGCTCGTGAAGAAGGCAAATGCCCGTGAAGTTCATCTTTTGGAAAAGGCCTGTAACTCAGAAGAAGGCGTAATGCCTGCGAAGCTCACTCTTTGGGAAAAGGCCCAGAGTTCGTGAAGAAGGCAAATGCCTGTGAAGTTCATCTTTTGGAAAAGGCCCAGAGCTCGTGAAGAAGGCGAATGCTCTGTGAAGCTCACTCTTTGGGAAAAGGACCAGCTGTCAGGAAGAAGGCGAACGCCTGTGAAGTCGTCAGATTCGAAAGGCCCGTGAGCTCGTGAAGAGGGCAACGCTCGTGAATCTTGCTTCCTGCAAGAAAGGCGCGGAGCCTGTGAAGAAGGCGAACGCCTGTGAAGCTCACCGCCTGCGACACTCTCACGCATAATGAGTTGGGGCTGTACACGCCTCGAGTCTCGTGGAGTGCCGCCTTAGGCCCCGGGGCTCCCTCCCACGCCCAAAGTGGTAGCACTTAGCTCCGCTACGGTGAGAAGACGCCCAAGACTAGACTAGGTGCCGGACGCGCTTTTCTTCCGCTTTCTTCGCTTTCCATTTAATTGTCGCTTCCCCGCTGGATTTAAGTTGGATTCAAATTTGAGATTTGCGGTGTTCGGGGAAGGGTGCTTAGTCTGCTCGAGCAAATCTCTGCTGGTAACCACTCCGCCACCAGCCTCATGAAGCCGGCCAGCTTGCGCGTGCAGCCCAGCCTGCCGCCGCCAAGGCCCTCTCCGGGAGGGTTTTACCGCAGATCCTACTGATTCGATCAGAGACACCTGGTCACCACCGCTGTTATCTCGTAGGCTCGTAAGAAACAAAGGTAAATCAACCAACCAGCGACGCTTGGCCAACCACTCATGGCTGGGCGATATGGGCGTAACACCCGCTATCACGATGAACACAAGTTTACATGAGGGGCTCCTCCCAAGATGCTCTCACAGCCATCAGGCCAAAACATGAGTTCTATTCATGCAGGTAATGGAACAAGGACAATCAATAATCACCGGATAAACTCCCAATGCGCCCTCAGAGCACCTCCCGAGCCGCTGTTGGCGCTGGGCCCTCACGGCCACTGCCTCATGGGTTCATCAGCGCGCCAGGCCGCTCACCACGCCTCATCGGGCGGCCACGACCACGCCTGCTGTCCGCCGAAGCGCCCAGACAAGAGCATCCACATTGTCTTTCCACCTGGCGCTGTGTCACCGGACGGCCCGGGAATCGGCGACAAGGCCAAAGTCGTGGGGGTCCATGTCCCGGAGATGGTCAAGGCACGAGAAAAAGCGCGCCAAGCAAAGGCGCGCTCCTCCTCCACCAACCTATTGGCTCGACCGATCATGGCCCACCGGCCACCACGGCCGGTGAAGAATCAAGGTTGCGGCATAGTTAATCAGGCGTTTCGCCAATCGCCGCCGCAGATATTACCCAAGGCTGCGCTGGTTTTTCCTCGAGCGTATGAGCATGGGGCCGGTTTCATGCTTCTGGATTCGCCGACGATTCGCCCACATTCTCGGCGCGACGGCCCTCGGCCTCCTCCACCCATATCGGGCGAAGAAGGAGCGCTGGCCCGAGAGGTGGTTATTCTGGCCACCTCGAGGGCGGCTCAAGAGCATCGGCCCAAGGCCGCCTCCTCTAGCTTGGCCCTCAAGGCGCTAGTCTCTACCTCACCGGCCTTGATCAACCCCAGCCTTCAAACTTCAAGGCCGAGGTTCGAAAGGCCCGCCACTCAAGGCCCCGACCTCCTCAGACGCTGGCTCTGCAGCGACCTCATCCTCCCGCCTCAAGGCCGCCAAGCGCCTCTGTCTCCAAGCGCCAGACTGCTCCGCAGGCGCTCAAGCAAGGTTTGCCGCCAACGCCTCACGCTTCTCGAAGCTCACGGTCACGGAGGCGATCTTCATCGACGCTGAGGCTGCCTCACGAGCTCCACTTGCTCCTCCAATAAGTGACACCGGGCCAGAGTTCCCGTGCCCGCCTCCGCTGCCTCTCGCCGCCTGTTAGCTTCCCGGCCTCCTCGACGCCCGAGAACAGGCCTCCCGAGAGGCTGCACAATGACGCCTTTGGCCTCTTCATCATCAAGATCACGGTGGCTGCAAGGGCTTATAGCACCTCTAGTCACTGCCTTCATCGCCAGCGCAGGCCTCGGCCTCAAGGCGCTGCCTTCATCAAGAAGTTTCTTCACCAAGCAGGCTTTCACCGATCGCCGCCTTCAAAGAAATCTCTGGCGGGGCGCGCAAGGCTTCCCGCGGCTGCACGCCCCTCCACACCATCAACCGCCAGCGGGCGCCGGAGCCACGACCAGCACTTCCCTCCCGAGCAGGGGGGCTGGGGCTGGCACCTTTGCGCGGTCGGGCGCTTAGTAGTCTGCCCGGAGCCCCATCCCTGCACGAAGGGCTATGAAGCGCCACCAATCGCCCACCACTGATCAGCGAAGCCCACTTGCAGCTAGCTATGCCACGGATGGTTCATGAGGAAGGGTCACGAGGCGCCGCAGGGCCACGACGCACTGACAGCTCACCTCCTGCCACGCCTCACCACAAGGGCTCCACCGCTGGGAGCACTCAAGGATCTGGGAGGGGGCGGCCGGGGACGGCTCTCACCCGCTCCGTGAGCTCGGCAGAAGGGACTGCAGGGCAAGGATCAAGACAAGCAGCAGAAGAATCAGAGCTGGAGAAGGAGAAGGCTTACTCATCAAGCTGGTGGCATTTCCACGCTTCAAAGAAGCGACAAGGGTAATCATCGCCCAGGCCTCCCTTCTCTACCGGGAGGGCCTCGTTCACGCGAAACGACTCCAAGATTTGAGAGCAAGGGTCAGCCTGCAGTGAGGGAGAAGGCAACCCGCGCTGTGGTGGCCGCTGGGTCGCCTCACCAAGAGAAGCAGCAGGGCCTCGGGGCTCCATCCGCAGGGCGGCTGCTCGCCGCCTCAGCATGAGCCTCAGGAGCTGCTCCTCATGAGCTGCCGCCCGGCGCTGTCACCCCGGGCGGGGGTCCTTCGCTCAGGCCTCCCTACTTCGCCACTTGAGGAGGAGCCGCCGACCGGAAGGGCTGTCACCATCATCGATTCTGCGAGGCCCTCGGAGACCAAGGGCGCCCCCATTCATCGAAGATAGGCATCCGGTTCACAAAATCACCCCTGCTCGAAGAGGTACAGCAAGGCCCTCCATGTCGGATGCCACCGGGGTTGGGGTCGCCAACCAGACCAGGAGTACTTTCTCGGCCAGCGCCGTGTCTTCTTCCGAAGCCTCATACGATCACCAGGCCAAGGCCCACATCCGTGGGAATGGCGCCGAGAGGAGCAACGCGGGCACATCAGAACTCCTTCACCACCTTGGGCGCCACGAAGCGACCTTTAGAAACGCGAAGCGCCAGACAAAGATGAGCCGAGGGCTTGAAAGCGCCTCGGCCCCACCGAATTGGGGACAAGAAAGTAGGTTGGCTCCGATAACAGGGGGCTGGGCACCCCCACATCCACGTACAACCACCTCTCGCGGAACTCAGCCGCGGGCGGAGGTAGGCTGAAGTCGATCCCTGAGGCCGCTGTCTCGGGCGCGACGACGAAGCTCACGCACGCCGAGCATTGGGTGGGGACGACAAGGCACAGAGAGAAGAAGTGGCGCAGCAAGGCAACCGAAGGAAGGATGCCCATCATTGCTTCACAAACGAAGGCGAAGACCGAGAGGAGAGTGATGGACTCAGGACCCAGATGCATCATGTGGATCTGATAGTGGGAAAGCACGGCATTGAAGAAATCAGAGAAGAGGGGAACCAGCCCCGCCCACAGGGCGTCAGCAAAATACCAAACCTCAGTGACTATCCTGTCGATGGAGAAGTGGGATGCGGGCCAGGCCGTCGTCCTCCCGCATTCTTTGAAGGTGGTGGCCAGAGCCGAACTAACCTTGCCCGAGCCCTCTAGATTGAGTATGATCGACGGGTCAACAGCGGAGGCCGCCGGCGGCGGCGAGCGAGGCAGAGGCACAGGTTTCTACCCTTTCCCCTTCTTCGTCGGAGCCATGGCGATTGAAAGGGGGAGGGGGAGATTCGAGATTGGATTGAAAATGGAAGCTGGAGTTCGAGAGGGGGAAGGACAGGGGCGCACGAGCAGCAGAGAGGGGAACGGATGTGTACAGCAGCGTGTCCGCCTAGCAAGGCACGAAATAAGGAGGCGTGGGGGAACAGGTCACCACGCCCAATCAACCGCCACGCTGGCGCCCAAGGCCGCAGGCTGCTAGGGCCCGCATGACGCTCACACTTGCCCTTCGCCTCTCGCCGCCAAGTCCGGGCGCTGTGGCCCTGGCTACTGTCGGCGTTTCCGGGAACGGGGGTCCCAGACTTGCTCGCCTCGCTGCCTGCGGGCGTGGCTCAAAGGAGGCCCAGGACAGCCCATCTTCATCAACGCAGCTCAAGACCTCGCGAGGGGCCAAGCCTCACGGGCGGACGACAAGGAGCTTCTCGTGCACGGCCTCGCCAGCTGGCTCATGAGGAGGCGGAGAGTTCAAGGCAGGGTACCTCGCGAGGTGCCCATGACGTAAGCCATGACGACCAAGGGCGCCAAGAGGGCGCTGCCAAGGCCCCTCCTTTCCTCTTTGGTGCAAAGGGAGCAAGCGCAGGCGAGAGCATCAAGCAAAGGCATCCGTTTCGGTGCAACAAGACCATGACAGGCCCAATGGCAGGAATGGAGTCATCTTGGAGCCCAAGCAGGCGTCATCACCAGAGCCTTTGGCAGGCGAGGACCAACTTTAGTCAGGATAAGTGTACCCGCTGTTCCCCTTCAAAATGTCCAATTGTTGGCGCCCTTCCCGCTCAATATTTGGGAAGAGGCCCAGGGCCTTCGTCTATAAATAGGAATAGCCACCCACAGGGTAGAGAAGGCTGGAATCTAGAGAAAGATAGAGACCCGATCCTCAAGCTAGGGCGACGGGACACCACCTAGTAGTTCATCACACCCACCAAGAACAGACCCTCGCGAGGCCGTTCTTCCTGGTACTGTTCCTCATCAGCCCAGAGGCAATCCACCACGCCACAAACTAGAGTAGGTTATTACACCACAACGGTGGCCCGAACTAGTATAAATCTTGTGTCTCTTGTGCTGTTCTGTTTAGTAGTTTAGGTCCCAGCGATTCGGTGAGGTGCGAGACGGTGGAAGGTTGGATCTCCGCACGCACCCCATTGTTCGAACCTCAAGGGTCTGCCGGAACCCGAAATCCGACACTTTCTTATAGTTAACAGTTGGCTATACTATTAAGTATTAACCATGCCCTTATACACCTAGATGGAGGGATTAAATCAGGATGACTTGGAAGGGGGCAGAGGAGATGTAAGAAATGGTTCATCATAAGTCTTTCACCAGTATTGTAGTAAAAATTTCATACATGGAAGATTCTAGACTAAACCATAAATGGATAAATTTTATTCATGCGTGATACTCCAATAGAGCAAGATCATGCATGGAAATCTCCACATGCTTACATAGCGGATTACATTGAGCGAAGACTAATGATCAACATTTAACTTGGTAATACATATGTCCAGGTGAACCTCCTTGGAGTCCCCGTGCACCCTGTTGGGGGCCAAATCATACCATGCATCTTCCATGTCCACATTGACCGGAAGGTCCCAGCTCGCCACAGTCCTGTCAGCTTGATGTAGCCAGTGTCGCCGCCCACGTAACTCAGAGGGGTAGTAATAGTGAGCACTCACCCGTACACCGGCCTCGTCTCAGTGTCAGCGTCAGCGGCGTCGCCCCTGACGCACTCTACAAAGATGAGGCGGTGGCCTGCGCGGGCCTCGCCGGTGCCCACGATAAAGAGGAAGACATTGTCGTCCTCCTACGAGACTAGCAGGCGGCGGTGATCCTCCAGCGACTCCAACACGGTTCACGGGTAGCACGTCTCGTACTTGATGTTCTTTGTCGCGGGCCAGTAGTGATAGACAGACGCCTGCGTGAGGTGATGCACAAGGTCCGCCGGCGAGCCCCAAAACGGCATCGGGCACTCGTAGCAGTAGACGAAGGGCTCCTTGGAGGCATCGACCAGGCCGTCCATGAAACGGGAGTGTTTGTAGGGGACGGTGTGCCAGTTGAATATATGAGCAAGTTACTACAAGATTTAGTCTGAAGAAGCACAAAATAAATCATGACGGCTATAACAGAGATTAAACTAATCATGTGGACTAGCATAGTAGATGAACAGATCGAATCTAGGACATAGACTAGAAACATGAATTATACCACCATTTTGAACAGGAAGGACATAAACACATACGGTGCATCGGGAGCAGCACCGCTGGCGTTGAGATTGTCGCCCACGTCATTGAGGAATAGGTTGCCGAGGTCCGGAAAGAAGTCATCGTCAGTGAAGTCGTCACTGCCAGCAGTCGCGAGAGTGCGTTCCCCAAATTTCAACAGCGCACGCCGAATGGAGCACAGGAGGGAGTGGCTGTAGGGGACGTTGCGGCCGCCGAATGGAGGGTAGGAGTAGCACATGAAGCAGTGCTCCTCCCTAGTATCTATCTCTACTCTTATCTCTATCTATACTACTCTTCTTTATTTTTTATAATATACTAGTAGTTGTCAAATTGAATAGCATTGTGCCGCCCGCTGCACGCCCGGCTGAACACGCCTCCTTGCGTCCATCAAACCCCTCCGTTAAACCTGCATGCAAACCGAGAAACCTACTCCGGCCCGCGGGAGGAAATTTGCCGGTTGCCATTGGAGAATAATAGTCACGTCCGATCCATTTGAGTTAAGTGCGTGTATGATTCTCCCTCTATAAAAAGTTAATTGCATCCTTAATCTTGTATTCTAAGTACTCTGTGGGTTCCACTATCAGGACAGTGTACCTTACTTGCAGGCTAGCTACAGATTCGTACAGAAAGTTAGAAAGAAATGAATCCATACTTAATCTTGTATTCTAAGTAATCTGTGGGTTCTACTCCCAGTATAGTAGCGAAAGAAGTATATATTTAAAAAAATATAAAAAGCTACAGTTTAGGACAGAATCTGAACTTAGGCCATCGCGCTGCAAGCATCCAGCCCGGACCAGTACACCAGGTGTTCATTGCGGATGATGCAAAAGAAAAACCTTTATAGAAATGAGCCCGTCCGTTGCAATGGATCCAAAGTAGAATAATACATATTCACAAATTTGAAAGAAAACAGTTTAGTTTTGATATACATATCACTAAAAATATCTTATGTTTCACTCCAAATATATTCTTTGGGTTGTTTTGATGAGGTAAGGGAGGAATGTAGTTGGTTTCAAGATACTAAGAGGTTTTGTGTAAACTGGAGCAGAGAAGTGGGAATTGTTGCAAAAGGCCACAACTTACATCACAGCCGTTAGATGCAGATCTAATGGTCAGAAATGGTGGATGGCAAACACACCATCATCACCAACTGAGTCTTTTATATGAGTATACTAGCAAGATGCCCGTGCATTGAACGGAACATCAAGATGCATTTTTTTACAGAACACTTGTTGTGATTGACCCATGCAGGAATAATCCCATGTGTAAAAATTAATGATATCTCGAGAATTTTATCGGAAAAATGGTATCTTGAGAATTTCATCGAAAAAATGAAAGATAAGAGATAAGGCGAGGAGTAGTGGAGCGTGGTGGTGACTGGTGGTCGGACTGGGCGGAGGCATGGGGATGGACGGCGCCGGCAGGTGGCAGCGGCCAGCATGCTAGATTGTTCTAGAGACTTCCTTTTTTAATTGCTCGGCAATGAGGTTGTGAGAGATAAGGATGAACGAGGCAGGGCCTTATCTGTAAATGTGGATAGAGGTGCGGGTATCTTTTGTATAATTGCCATAGTTTTCTTTCTATCCGTCAGATATAGATCGGACGGTCTATATTACAAGATGCCAGGCACACCATCATCACCAACTCAGTTTTTTATAAGAGTAGAGGTAAGTATAAGTAATATAGGAGTAGGAGTAGAGAAAAAAACCGAGTTGGTGATGATGGTGTGCCTGCCATGTTATAGTATAGCCTGTCTGATCTATATCTGACGGATAGAAAGCAAACTATGACAATTTTACAAAAGATACCCGCACCTCTTTCCACATTTATAGATAAGGCCTTGCCTCGTTCATCCTTATCTCCCACAACCTCATTGTCGAGCAATTAAAAAAGGAAGTCTCTAGAACAATCTGGCATGGTGGCCGCTGCCGGCGCCGTCCATCCCCATGCCTCCGCCCAGTCCAGCCACTAGTCACCACCACACCCCACTCCTCCTCACCTTATCTCTCATCTTTCTCGAGATATCATTGTTTCGATGAAAATCTCGAGATACCATGTTTCCGATAAAATTCTTGAGATATCATTAGGATTTACACATGGGATTACTCCTCCATGGGTCAATCACAATAGGTGTTTTGTAAAAAAAATGCATCTTGATGTTCCGTGCAATGCACGTGCATATTGCTAGTTTTTTTCATATAATTCCAGACACCACATAGACACGGTCTTTGAACATTTTACAACTATATTAGTATCATTGTTAGTGGTTAGCCGGTGCAAGTTATAGCCCCGGGTGTTTTAACCTTTTTTAGTAATGATATCTGGCGATTATTCGCCATGAGCTCAATCATGGCGAATCCCACGTAACCGTGAGATTTCCATCTGACGGTGGCCCGTTTTTAAGCCATAGTATTCGACAAAACCTCCACCCTTACACACGCACTGTAACTGCATCACGGGCGTTTGCAACTGCCATGTGTGCCAGCGAATGTTTGCTGGGGATTGGAGTTAGCACCGATGGAGGTTCATAGTCGTTCCACGCTCGGGCACTGAAGTTTGTAACTATTTTAGATTAGAATATACTAATCCTCCGGTGCTAGTAGTAGAGAAGAGTCCTACTCCACTACTACTCTAGTCAAGCAAGTTAGGGCATAGTAGTACGTACTGTAGGGAGTACCAGTACTGTGATCACTCAAGCAAGTTGTCTGGCATCGATATGACCCTACGCTGCCGGTATGTGTCTCGTGAGTCAAGCGGCGTGTTGTAGTCATCATCACCTGTCCACTTCCCGCAACACATATTCGCTTCTCCATCCTTGTCCGCACATAGTCGTCCAATCTTCCATCCCCGCTAAGGCGCCTCCCCCCTCTTCCGAAACCCAAGCACTAACAATGGTGTCGGAGTCCTGGGAACGGGGGTCCCCGGACTTGCCTGCCTGCGGCCCACGGCATGGCTCTACCAGCGGCCCTGTACGGCCCATCTTCACCAGCAAACACTCAAGACCCTCGCGAGGGGCCAAGCCTCGCGAGGCGGACGACACAAGACCTCCTCGGGAGCGGCCTCACCAGGCTGGCTCGCGAGGGGTGGAGAGATCAAGGCAAGGGACACCTCGCGAGGTTCCTGTGACGCAAGCCATGACGACTGGAGCCAGGCGGGCGCCAGCGCGCGCGGTGTCCTCGTTTCCTCTGGTGCTAAAGGGGCAAGCGCAGGCGAGGAGTCCCGAGACATCAGGAAAAGGTTTCCATATCGATGCAACGATCCAAGACCAGCAGGACGGCAGGACGGAGGTCATCGTGGAGCCCAAGACGGCATCACCACCAGAGCCTTTGGCAGGCGAAGACCACCTTTAGTAAGGATAACTTGTACTAGTTGTCTCCCTTCAAATTTGGCCGTTGTTGGCTCCCTTCCCACTCAATATTTGGGGAGAGGACCAGGGCCTCTATAAATAGGACTAGCCACCATAGTAGGAGGGGAGAGAATAGATTCAGATCACCCTCACCCACACAAGTCCACCAAGCACAAGAACACCTCTCCTCAGGAGGCTGATCTTCCCCTTGTACTGTTCATCCTCAGCCCAAGAGGCAATCCACCACACCACACTTGAGTAGGGTATTACACCACAATGGTGGCCCGAACCAGTATAAATCTCATGTCTCTTGTGTTGCGGGTTAGTTGAGCTAGGCCTTGAGATC
Organism: Aegilops bicornis; assembly: GCA_021605145.1. Taxonomy (NCBI): domain Eukaryota; kingdom Viridiplantae; phylum Streptophyta; class Magnoliopsida; order Poales; family Poaceae; genus Aegilops; species Aegilops bicornis. The sequence continues at coordinate 367,492,972 of CM038672.1, forward strand.
GCGGTGAGGCTGAGGCCATGATTAGGTAGGGAGAGATCTTCGTGCGCACACCCGTGTTCGAACCTCAAGGGTTTTGCCGGAACCCGAAATCCGACAATGGTGGCCCGAACCAGTATAAATCTCATGTCTCTTGTGTTGAGGGTTAGTTGAGCTAGGCCTTGAGATCGCGGTGAGGCTGAGGGCATGATTAGGTAGGGAGAGATCTTCGTGCGCACACCAGTGTTCGAACCTCAAGGGTTTTGCCGGAACCCGAAATCCGACATTTGGCTCACTAGGTAGGGGTGCACCGGAGCTTTCCTTCCGCCAGTTGATCCGCCGACACTCCGCGATTCTGATGTCCGGCGACCCGAGGGCCAACGCCGACCGCTGGGCAGCTTGGCCAGCCCGGGCGTCGCCGTCTGCCCAAGAAGACCTCGACCCCGCGCCCCAACCAGCACGCGCACCGCCAAACACTGCGGGGCGTGGGCGGCGTGGTCACACACCATCCTCCCTTACTCCACGCCAAGCGCGGGCAGCCACAAGGGCCTCAAGCCACGCTGCGGCCATAGCACCGCACACCCGACGGGAACAAGCAAACATGAGGGCCGCGCTCACGGTGGCTCGGGAGTTGCTGCGTTTCCGGTTAATGGGGAGCGGCCGGGATGCGTTGCTGGAGCGCGTCGCCGAGCTCCTGGATGCCGCAGCCTCGGGAGCACCGCCCTTCTGCTCCCTGCTTATGCCTCAGGCCATGGCCGGATCGCATGGCGGGCCTCGCCGCGCCCACGTGCCCCCGGGCGCACCAAGAGGCTTCATCAACACTGGCGCGACCAACAGCACCGGACGCCCAATCGCACCCGCGCCACCTCCAATGGGCACGGGCACGAGCGTTGCCACCTACGGCCCCGGCAGGATGCCGCCCTACCATCCTCAGGGCGGTGCGCCGGGCCGGGCAACATGGAGCGTGGGGCACTTCGGCGAGGTCTTTGAGGCGACGGCCTCGGAGGCCTACGTGCCCCGTATGTGGACCAGGAGTACACGATGGAAGACGACCCCGGCTCGTTCCTCAAGCCAGGGTGGGAGCAGGAGGCGCTAGAAGCTGAGGCTTTCCAGGAGCCTCCCGAGAGCCTCATCGACCGCGCCGGTGACAACAGCTACAGGGTACTACTACTCTCAAGAGCAAGCTTACGCTAACCATGGGTCGCAGGAGGATTAGGTTACAACGGCAGATGGCGGCCCCAGCTCGATGGCCTCCCTTCCGCCAGGAGGAGCGCACTGGGGGCTGCAGGGGAGGGGCCGGGAGAAAGGCCCCTCCCCACACTGCACGGATCAGGGCACCCCCCGGAGGTAGGCCCTCTACCGGGGAGGCGTTGGTGAGCCTTCCCTCGGCAGAGGACCCGTGGTCTCCGAGGGCGCCGCTGGCGTCCCCTTTGCCCCTTGGCGTCGTCCTAGTTTCCGGACGCCACCTATGGTGGTCGAGGGTGGCACAAGGTGGGGCCCTCGTCTAGAAATATGAAGTAAGGCTCGCGCCTATGAAGGTCTCCGCTCGTGACACTCTCACGTAATAATGAGTGGGGTTGTACACGCCCCAGAGTCTTAGGAGTGCCGCCCTCGGGCCTCGGGGGCTCCCTCCCACGTCCGAGTGGCAGCACTTAGCATCGCGCTGGTGAGAAGACAAGAAGACTAGACTAGGTGCCAGACGCAGCCATTTTCCTTTAACCACTTTTCTGTAGCCCTGCTTTCTGGCTTTGGATTTAAGTTTGAAGTCGAATTTTCATTGGTGTTGTGGGGACCCCGATTCTAAGTGACGCCGATCTAGAATGTAACACCTCATATCACTTTGCGGCCTCACGCATGGTATTCCCACGGGTGTCGCCTTACCATGGCCCGGGATCGTTTGCGCCTTTTGGCTCACGTATATGATAGTGTCGCTAGCATCCATATGACAGAGAACCCGGGCCGACATGACTAGTCATGAACCCAAAGTGGCACTAACTTACGGGGACATGCATACATGAAACAACATCGAGCATCTCGGTCAGCAGCGTGTGAATCCGGGCTATAGCAACTGGGCTAATAGGACTCCAGGAACCCGGGCTGTAGCAGGCTAGGCAGGACTCCGGATGTCACCGCGTGACATTTCCCCGAAGGGACAGACACAGGAACGAAGTGAATCACATGTCGGCCAGTCTAACTGTTCCGGAGCAGTAGTGCTGGGCTAGCAGGACTCCGCTAAACCGGGTTGTAGCGGAGTACCATGGCTCAGTGGAAGCACTAGACTATATTTCCCCATAAGAGAGGCTACCAAGGATAGACAACTAGGTTGTCGGATCCCACACATAGCAATACACGTTACACGTACGCATAACATGCAAGTATGTGTTGTACAACATTGCATCACAACATAACTCAAACTCATATAGATAAAGGACCAGAAGGGCCACATAGCATTTAATACAAACAGGGGCCTCATGACCCATCATTCAGAGCATACAAGCAACGAAAGCATTACATGTGTGAGTACAGACAACTACAAAAGAAAAAGGTTGAGAAGCCTAACTATCTACAACATCCGATCGAGATCATAGCTGAGGTACAAGCTACTTGTCGAAGTCCACGTAAACTAGTAAGACCGAAGTCTCCGCTGCAAAAACATAAATAAAGCAACATGAGTACAAAGGTACTCAGCAAGACTTACATCAGTTCCTATCATACATGCATTTGTAGCAAGAAGGTAATCTGGAGTTTAGTTGCAGCAAGCCAGCTTTGACACAGTGGCTATCCTGTACTACAACTGCTAGTAACTCTTTTGAGGTGGCGCGGACGAGTCCACTAATCACCACATCAGTACACTACTATGGATTCATTCCCGTCTCCCTACGAGAAGGCCATCCATAGCACTCACACCTGTCTTGAGCATTTTAGAGTATCCACTTCAAGTTGTCTATGTACCACGTAAGCATCCAAGAAGTCCATAACCGCGGACCCGGCTATTGAATAGATCATGTTAACCTGCAGGGGGTGTACTTCTTCACACACGCTCTCGCCACTTACCACCATGTACACGTCGTGTATCTTGGCAACCTTCAAGCGGAAGCCTAGCGAGGGAGTCGGCCACGACCTGACTAACCACACAAGACTCTAGTCCAGGATTATCGCCTATTCGGGTTCCATCCGCAAGGAGATCCGGCCGGGGTGTCACTCACGGCCACAAACGATGTGTGCAGGGTTCTGAAGCCCACCTCACCGGATGGATCTACGCTTGGTACACCATGCCACTTGTGCCTAGTCTGCCCCAAGCCCACCTGGCCGGGTGCCACTTGGTAGACTACTAACACTACCTACAAACACCAGAAACTATTTGCGACTCCTGGACAGAGACCAAGTCGGTTAATAAGTCGAGAGGGGTCGAGTTACCGGAACCCAATGTGTGGTAGTATCTATTTATTGGACAACATACACAGAACTCAGTGCTTAAGGACGGTTCCAGTGAGACAACCCACCATGTACTCCTACATGGCCTCTCACCGCTACCTTTACCAATCGTGTTCACACACTTAACTCTCAGCACCAGAACATATCGTAACACTCAAATTCATCCCCAATGAATCAGACCTGACACAACTCTGAGCAATAGCGGACATGGCATGGTAGGAACACAACATGTCTCAAATAACTCCTACACATGCTAGTGGGTTTCAACTATTTACTGTGGCAATGAAAGGTCATGCAGAGGAATGGGTTCAACTACCGTAGCATAAAGTAGCAGTTGAATCGCTGTTGTCCTAATGCAATAAAAGAGAGCAGGAGCAAGAGATTGGGATTGTATCGGAATGAACAAGGGTGGTTTGCTTGCCTGATAGATCAACAGAGGGGCACTGCTTCTCAGAAAGGTACTCTGGAACACTCTCCGGAGCAGGACCTATCGAGAAGGAACGATGTCGGCAATCTATACACAAGCATATGCAACAATATGATGTATGAACAAGGCATGAATATGTGATGTTGTTTGTGCTAATGCATCTAGCATTCATTTGGTTGAAGTCCATTTGAACCAAAGATTCAAATGCAACTCCAAAATAAGCTCTTATAAATGCCATTTATGTGTTTTCACTTATACATCATGTATAAGTTGGTTTGGCATGCATGAAACTAGTACAGATGGATAGATTGCATTTTTCTGATAATTTTTCATATATAAATTATTTCAATCTGAGCTACGTTTGAATTTCTATGAATTTTGAAGTTTTGGTTATTTTCTGGAATTTCCTGATTATTTCTAATACCAGAAAAGCTTTATTAACAGTTAATTAACCTAACGTGTGCGCTGAGTCATGCCTGCGTCAGCAAGTCAACGGCGCTGACCGGAGTCAAACCTGAAATGTGCGGTCCACACGTTAGTGACACAGTTAATTAACACAGGGGGTTATTTCTAATCTAATTAAAAGATTACGGCGTCGGGGCCAACTGTCAGTGTCACAGAGGGGGGTAATTAGTGCGGGTTCGACCCGGTTTGACCGGCGGTTAGTCGCAGGTGAGGCCGAACGCGGTGGAGCGCGCCAGGTTCATCGCTCCGGCGACCATTTGGGCGGCGGAGGCCACGGGCGAGGAGCCAAGGCCCGTCCGTGTTGTCTGGAACAAGCGGGAGAGGCGGGGGTGGCCGGAGCTTGCGGTGGCGGCCGTAGCTCGGCTCGAGCGGCAGAGGGGCTAGAGGGCGTCGGAAGAGCAGGGAGAGGGGTTCACCGGGGCTCACAGCGGATCAATGAGGCGTCGGCCAAAGCTCGGGGAGGCCCGGGCGTGCAAAGGCGTCAAGGCGATCTTCGGTGGCCGGAGATGAAGACGACGACGATGACGACGATACGGGGCATCCGGGGATGCCCGGCTTTACGGAGAGGACGGGGACGATGGCGCGGAGCTCGTGGGCAAGTCGGAGGGGCGAGGCCGGGGTGGTGGGCGCGACAACGGCGAGCGGCGGCGACGGGCGTATTCGGTCCGAGGAGAGGGAGAGATCCAGGGGGAGGAGGAAGAGCAAGAGAGCGTGGGAGAGGTCCGGGGCAGCGCGTGGCGTCGTATAGGGCGTCCAGGGCGACGAGGGCGTGAGGCATACAGGAGGGAGGTGGCCGTATGCGTGCGTGCGCACCGCGGGCACACGTCCCTGTCCTCCTGGCGCGGTGGAGACGACGACTGGCACTGGCCAGTCGGCTGGGCCGGCCTGTTGGGCCACTGGGCTGCCAGGTAAGAAGCCCAGGTAAGCTCCTACTCCTTTTTCCTTTCTGTTTTTGTTTTCTTTCTATTTCTGTAATTTTTGTTTCTAATTTAGTAAAATAGTAAATCAATTTGTTTGCCTCTGATAATTTTTGTAGGGACTAGTTGGATTAATCCAAAGCCCCACACCAAAAATCAGAGATATTGGACATATATTAAATATATAACTAATATATATCCAATGCAAATATTTATGCATTAATTCCAAATGGCCAGAATAAATATTTATGAGCTCCTAAAATATTCGTTTGAATTTTACCTCGACCAATATTTTAGAGAGCAACATGAACATTTTCTTGGACCTTTTGGAGCAATTTTAATCGGCTTATTTCGAGAAATGATTTCGAGGGTTTCACAAATCCCCATTTCAAATATAAATGAAATTTAAACATGATGCACACATGACTAGCTAGACTAGGTCATACCAGGGACTAGTTGGATTAATCCAAAGCCCCACACCAAAGATCAGAGATATTGGACATATATTAAATATATAACTAATATATATCCAATGCAAATATTTATGCATTAATTCCAAATGGCAAAGATAAATATTTATGAGCTCCTAAAAATATTGGTTTGAATTTTACCTCTGACCAATATTTTCAGAGAGCAACATGAACATTTTCTTGGACCTTTTTGGAGCAATTTTTAACTGGGTTATTTCCAGAAATGATTTCTGAGGGTTTCACAAATCCCCATTTCAAATTTAAATGAAATTTAAACATGATGCACACATGACTAGCTAGTCTAGATCATACAAGAACTAGGGATGTGAGAACTCGCCCCCACTTGAAAGAATCTCGTCTCAAGATTCAGGGGTCGATGGAAAGAAGGTGGGGTACTCCAGTCAAAGACGATCTTCTCGCTCGCAAGTAGCTTCTCTCTCGGAATGATGAGACCACTGAACCTTGAGAAACTTGATGTTACGGCGTGGGTAACACGCTCTGCTTGATCAAGAATCTGACGAGGTACTCTCAATGTGTGAGGTTATCTTGGAGATCAAGCGTTTCGTGGTCCACTCTGCGGATGGGATCCGAGAAGCAACGCCTGAGTTGAGAGACGTGGAAGACATCATGCACTCAGGAAAGATGTGGGGGTAGTTCCAACTGGTAGGCAACCTCTCCTCGTTTAGCAAGAATGTGAAAAGGACCAATGTAACGAGGAGCCAACTTTCCCTTGATACCGAAACGATGGGTACCCTTCAAAGGGGTAACCCAAAGGTACGCTTTGTCGCCAACTTCATAAGTCATTTCCTTATGACGACGGTCATACTGGCTCTTTTGACGAGATTGGGCTGTTTTCAAATTCTATGCAAACTTGCTCTTCTGCCTCCTGGATCATGTCCGGTCCAAAGAATTATCTTTCACCGGTTTCTGACCAGTTCAAAGGTGTTCGACATCTTCATCCATAGAGAATCTCGAAAGGATCTTTCTTGAGACTGGATTGGTAGCTATTGTTATAAGCAAACTCGGAGAAAGGAATACACTTCTCCCAATCCATCCCGAATGAGATAACACAAGCTCTAAGCATGTCTCCGAGAATTTGATTGACCCATTCCACCTGACCACTCGACTGAGGGTGGAAAGCGGTACTGAAGGAAAGATGGGTGCCCATGGTAGTTTGGAAACTCTCCTAGAAATGAGAAGTGAAAAGACTACCACGGTCTGAATTGATCTCTAGTGGGACACCATGAAGTGACACTATTCGAGAAATATATAAGTCAGCGAGCTGACTAGCAGTGATACTCTCTCGAACAGGTAGGAAGTGAGCCACTTTGGAAACACGATCAATGACTACAAAGATAGCATTATTCCCTCTCTTGGTCCTGGGAAAGCCGGTGATGAAGTCCATACCAACTTTATCCCATTTCCACTCAGGAATAGCTAAAGGCTGAAGGGTGCCAGCAGGCCTACGATGTTACGCTTTATGACGACAAATGTCACAGTTAGCAATGAACTTAGTGATTTCTCTCTTCATCCTAGTCCACCAGAACCTCTGGCGTAGATCCTGATACATCTTAGTACTACCAGGATGAATTGTGAGAGGAGATTCATGCGCCTCCTTAAGGATCAGTTGTCGAAGATGCTCCTTCTTGGGGACCACCAAGCGGTTTCCGAAGAAAACAACACCTCGATCATCTAAAGAGAAACTACCAGCAATACCCTTGGCAATGTTTCTCTTGATCCGGGTAATTCCCGTATCATGCTTCTGGGCTTCTATGATATGATCCACAAGAGTAGGTTTCGCCACCAAGGTAGAAAGGAATCCGTGAGGAGCAATGTGAAGGTTAAGCTTACAGAATTCCTCATGAAGAAGTGGTTGGCCCTACTGCAACATAAGATTGTTGCAATAGGACTTATGACTTAGCGCATCAGCCATGACATTTCCCTTGCCTGGGGTGTAGGTAATCCCTAAGTCGTAATCTGAGATCAACTCCAACCAACGTCTTTGCCTAAGGTTCACATCAGGTTGAGTGAAGATATACTTGAGACTCTGGTGGTCGGTGTAAATCTCGCAACGTTTACCAAGAAGGTAATGTCGCCATGTCTTAAGTGCATAGACTACGGATGCAAGCTCTAGATCATGTGTAGGATAATTCTCCTCATGTGGATGCAACTGTCGAGACGCATAGGCAATCACATGACGATCCTGCATAAGAATGCAACCTAGTCCCTGTCGTGAGGCATCACAATAGATAACAAAGTCCATAGTGAAATCCAGAGGCACAAGTATGGGAGCAGAAGTCAAGCGTCTTTTCGGGTTCACGAAAACTATACTCTGCTTGTGGGGACCACTCAAACTTTTTATCTTTCTTGAGAAGTTCCGTGAGAGGTTTGGCCACTTTGGAGAAGTTCTCAATGAAGCGGCGACAATAACTGGCTAGACCAAGGAAACTCCTAACTTGTTTAACTGTTTCAGGTGGAGTCCAATCAAGAACGGCATGAACTCTTTCGGGATTGACAACAATGCCCTTACCAGAGATCACGTGGCCTAGGTAGGTCACTTCTGGCAACCACAATTCGCACTTGGAGAACTTGGCATAAAGATGATGCTCTTTGAGTTTCTCTAACACAAGTCTAAGATGTTCGGCGTACTCTTCCTCGTTCTTCGTGTAAATAAGAATATCATCGAGGTAAACCACGATGAACTTATCTAAGTACTCCATGAAGATCGAGTTCATCAAGCGGGAGAATGTAGCTGGAGTGTTGGTTAGACCAAAGGACATGATGGTGTACTCGTACTGACCATAACGAGTGACAAAAGCCGTTTTAGGAATGTCCCCGTTTCTTATCTTGATTTGGTGGTAGCCTAACCTCAAATCCATCTTGGAGAAGACTGAGGATCCAGCGAGCTGATCATACAGGTCGTTGATCCTGGGGAGCGGATACTTGTTCTTTATCGTGACCAAATTAACGGGACGATAATCTACGACCATCCGGTCTGTACCATCCTTCTTCTTGACAAAGAGGACAGGGCAAGCCCAAGGAGAAGAACCAGGACGGATGAAACCCTTTTGCAAGGATTCATCGAGTTGTTTCTTAAGCTCTGCTAGCTCTAAGGGTGCCATCTTGTAAGGTCTCCTAGAAATTGGGGCGGTTCCCTGGATAAGATCTATGACAAACTCTACATCTCTGTCAGGTGGAACACCTGGCAGTTCTTCTGGAAAGACATCCGGAAAGTCACGGTCTATCAAGATATCCTCAAGGTCTGGAAGAGGGCTGGCATTAAGAGAATAAAGTTGACGCTTTGCAATTCTGGTGGAGATAGTGACTATCTTGCCAGAGGGGTGTGTGAGCTGAACAGACCTGGTATAACAATCAATCTTGGCATAATGAGCTTTCATCCAGTCCATACCCAAGATGATGTTAATATCTGAAGACTTAAGAGATATCAAGGAAGCTAGGAATACAAGTCTGTCAACATGTATTTCATTGCCATAACTTATCCTAGAAGTTTGCCATTTGGATCCAGGAGTTTGAATGAGTAGTGGGGAGGGCATATCACAAAATGACATGTCGTGCAAGCGGCCATAACTTCCGGAAATGAAGGAATGAGGCGTGATGTCAGACAGAACCGATCTTTGGATGACGGTTACAAGGAGTGTACCAAGAACGACATCTGGATCATCATGAGCGTCTTTAGCTGAGACGTGATGCACACGTCCATGTTCAGTGGGAGCTGACTTGGTATTGATCATCTTGCGTGATGGCTTACCACTGCCAATAGACTGCTCGGGATGGGGTGGAGCAACACGGGTCTGAGTGCAAATATGGGCGGTGTGGCCTGGCTCTCCGCACTTGTAACAATTCTTGGAGGTAGGACGTGCACCCGCATTGGCAGGTGGTCCACCAATAGGCCTGGGTTGAGCATATAACTGAACCGGGTGAGGCGCCACATAAGATGGCGTCAGTGGGTAGCCGGGTGGAAGAGCATAGTTCGGAACCCAAATCCGGCGCTTCTGAGAACTAGAACCGGAGGAAGAACCCAAATCACGGGTGAGCTTACGAGACTCCTCGTAAGTGAGCTGAGATGTCTCTGCATTAATGGCCTTGTTCACAAGAGCCTGGAATGTATTGCAATGGTGCAAGTGGAGATCATGATGCAACTTGGGGTTGAGACCCTTCTGGAACCTAGCCTGCTTCTTGGCATCCATGGACACTTCTTCTGTAGCATAGCGGGCGAGGTTCTCAAACTCTCTACTGTAAGCATCAACAGCCATCTTATCCTGGGTGAAACTACAGAACTCTTCTCTCTTGAGATCGATGAGGGCTTCAGGAATGTGATGCTCGCGAAAAGCCTCAGTGAAATCTCTCCAGGTAGGAACCTGACCAGCTGGAAGCATAGCCTCATAGTTTTGCCACCAAAGACTAGCAGGACCTTCCAGATGATATGCAGCATAGGTGACCTTGTCACCTTCAGCTACGTTCACAGAACGCAGCTTGTGAGTGATACTACGAAGCCAGTCATCTGCATCGAGTGGCTCAATGGAATGATGGAAGGTGGATGGGTTCAGGCCAATGAAGTTTGTGATGGAAACCAACTCATTACACTGATGGGCGGTGTTCTGCTCAATCCGTGCCAACAAGCGGTTGGTCTCTCGCTTGTTCCTCTCCATCTCTAACAAGAACTCTGCCAACAAAGACTGGTCGGGAGGATCCTCATCCCTACCATCTCCGTGGTTCCTACTACGAGCAACAGAACTTCGGTTAGCTGATGACATCCTGAGAAACGAAACAAAGGACGGAGTCAACATCAACTATAGGATGCAGTATGTAGCTCAAGGAAATTAGTATCTCTCGAACTCCTAGGACAAATCCGACAGCATAATGGCAGTACAATGCTCAAAATGAGACATTTTGCAAATTATGGGGTAGTACGACAACTCAACATCATCACTCAAGGTTCTGAGATAGTACTAATCAACTACACCAGAAGTACTCGAAAATTGGAGTATGACTCTGATCAACCAATCCTATGAGACTACGGAATAGTAACACGTTATCCTGATAGACAGAACAGAAAGCCTAGTTGCTTAACCCTGTAGGAAAGATAGGTTGACTCAGATCAGAAGGGCATGAGGTAAAAGGAGTAAAAAGAGCCTTACGTTCCCTTCCACAATCAATTCCCTTATATAACTAAAGAATTTCTAGACTCAACTTCGACCAGTTTGGCTTGATAATCTCTGAGCAGCAGTGCTACGATACCAAAGCTGTCGGGACCCCGATTCTAAGTCACACCGATCTAGCATGTAACACCTCATATCACTTTGCGGCCTCACGCATGGTATTCCCACGGGTGTCGCCTTACCATGGCCCGGGACAGTCTGCGCCTTTTGGCTCACGTATATGATAGTGTCGCTAGCATCCATATGATGAAGAACCCGGCTGACATGACTAGTCGTGAACCCAAAGTGGCACTAACTTACGGGACAGGCATACATGAAACAACATCAAGCATGTCGATTCGTGACGTGTGAATCGAGGCGAGTAACTGGGCTAACAGGACTCGGGAACCCGGCTGTAGCTAAGCGGGACTCGGGATGTCACAGCGTGACATTTCCCCAAAGGGACGGAACGAGGCAGAAGTGAATCACATGCCGGCCGATCTAAGTGTTCCAGAGCGGTAGTCTTTGGGCTAGCAGGTCTCCGGTAAACCGGGCTGTAGCGGACTACCATGGCTCGGTGGAAGCACTAGACTACATTTCCCCATAAGAGAGGCTACCAAGGATAGACAACTAGGTTGTCGGATCCCACACATAGATATATAAGTTACACGTACGCATAGCATGCAAGTATGTGATGTACAACATGGCATCACAACATAACTCAAACTCATATAGATAAAGGACCAGAAGGGCCACATAGCAATTAATACAAGCAGGGGTCTCATGACCCATCATTCAGAGCATATAAGCAACGGAAGCATTAATGTCTGAGTATAGACAACTACAAAAGAAAAAGGTTGAGAAGCCTAACTATCTACAACATCCGATCGAGATCGTAGCTGAGGTACAAGCTACTTGTCGAAGTCCACGTAAACTAGTAAGACCGAAGTCTCCGCTGCAAAAACATAAATAAAGCAACATGAGTACAAAGGTACTCAGCAAGACTTACATAAGTTCCTATCATACATGCATTTGTAACAAGAAGGTAATGTCGAGTTTAGTTGCAGCAAGCAATCTTTGACTCAGTGGCTATCCTGTACTATGACTGTTGGTAACTCTTTTGAGGTGGCGCACACGAGTCCACTAATCACCACATCAATACACTACTATGGATGCATTCCCGTCTCCCTACGAGAAGGCCATCCATAGCACTCACACATGTCTTGAGCATTTTAGAGTATCCACTTCAAGTTGTCTATGTACCACGTAAGCATCCAAGAAGTCCATAACCGCGGACCCGGCTATTCGAATAGATCATGTTAACGTGTACATCTTCACACACACTCTCGCCACTTACCACCATGTACACGTCGTGTATCTCGGCAACCTTCAAGTGGGCTTTGGCGAAGTCGCCACGACCTGACTAACCACACAACACTCTAGTCCAGGTTTATCGCCTATTCGGGTTCCATCCGCAAGGAGATCCGGCCGGGGTGTCGCTCATAGCCCCAAACGATGTGTGCCGGATGGATCTATGCTTGGTACACCGTGCCACTTGTGCCTAGTCTGTCCCAAGCCCACCTGGCCGGGCGCCACTTGGTAGACTACTAACACTACCTACAAACACCAGAAACTATTTGCGACTCCTGGACAGAGACCAAGTCGGTTAATAAGTCGAGAGGGGTCGAGTTACCAAAACCCAATGGGTGGTAGTATCTAGTCATTGGACAACATACACAGAACTCAGTGCTTAAGGACAGTTCCAGTGAGACAACCCACCATGTACTCCTACATGGCCTCTCACCGCTACCTTTACCATTCGTGTTCACATACTTAACTCTCTGCACCAGATCATATCGTCACACTCCAATTCATTCCCAATGAATCAGACCTGACACAACTCTAAGCAATAGCAGGCATGGCATGGTAGGAACGCAACATGGCTCAAACAACTCCTACACATGCTTGTGGGTTTCAACTATTCTTCGTGGCAATGACAGGTCATGCAGAGGAATGGGTTCAACTACCGCAGCATAAAGTACCAGTTGAATCGCTGTTGTCCTAATGCAATAAAAGAGAGCAGGAGCAAGAGAGTGGGATTGTATCGGAATGAACAAGGGGGTTTGCTTTCCTGATAGATCAACAAAGGGGCACTGCTTCTCAGACAGGTACTCTGGAGCACTCTTCGAAGCAGGACCTATCGAGAAGGAACTATGTCGGCTATCAATACACAAGCATATGCAACAATATGATGTATGAACATGGGATGCATATGTGATGTTGTTTGTGCTAATGCATCTAGCATTATTTGGTTGAAGTCCATTTGAACCAAAGATTCAAATACAACTCCAAAATAAGCTCTTATAAATGCCATTTATGTGTTTTCACTTATACAACAGGTATAAGTTGGTTTGTCATGCATGAAACTAGTACAGATCGATAGATTGGATTTTTCTGATAATTTTTCATACATAAATTATATTAATCTGAGCTACGGTTGAATTCCTCATTATTTCTAATACCAGAAAAGCTTTATTGCGTCAGCGCTGCGTCATGCCTGCGTCAGCAAGTCAACGGCGCTGACCGGAGTGAAACCTGATGTGTGGGGTCCACACGTTAGTGACACAGTTAATTAACAAAGGGGGTTATTTCTAATCTAATTAAAATATTAGGGCACCGGGGCCCACTGTCAGTGTCACAAAGGGGGTGTAATTAGTGCGGGTTTGACCGGCGGTTAGTCGCCGGCGAGGCCGAACACGGCGGAGCACATCGGGTTCGTCGCTCCGGCGACCATTTGGGCGGCAGAGGCTACGGGCGAGGAGCCAGGGCTCGTCCGCGTCGTCTGGAGCAAGCGGGAGAGGCGGGGGTGGCCGGAGCTCGCCGGAGCGGAGCTCGCGGCGGCGGCTGGAGCTCGGCTCGAGCGGCAGAGAGGCTAGAGGGCACCGGAAGAGCAGGGGAGAGGGGGGTTCGACTGCGGGGCTCACAACGGATCCAAGGAGGCGTCAGCGACCTCGGGGGAGGCCCGGAGCATGCAGGGCGGCGAAGGCGATCTTCGGTGGCCGGAGATGAAGACGACGGCAAAGGATGACGTCACGGGCCGTCCCAGGATGCCCGGCAGCGGAGAGGGCGGGTATCACATCCCTAGTTCTGGTATGCTCAAGGCTAGCTAGTCATGTGTGCATCATGTTTAAGTTCCATTTAAATTTGAAATGGGGATTTGTGAAACCCTCAGAAAGAATTTTTGGAAATGGCCCAAATAAAAAGTGCTCCAAAAAGGTCCAAGAAAATGTTCATGTCGCTCTCTGAAAATATTGGACAGAGATAAAAATATAACCAATATTTTCAGGAGCTCATAGATAGTTATTTTGGGCATTTGGATTAATCCAGTAATTATTTTGCCTTGGACATATATATGTTATATATATAATATATGTCCAAAAATTATGCTAGTTGCTGAGGAGCTCTGGAATAATATAACTAGCTCCTAAAAAAATTGGCATAAGAAAATAAAATGATTTAGTATTTTTATTAAATCAAAACAAATGTCAGAAAATAGAAAAGAAAAACAAAACTGGAAAAAAACCTTACGTGGCGCCTCTGGCCGGCCCGTTCCTTTTCTGGCCCAGCCCACCAACACCGTCGTCCTCCTGGCGCCAATCGGCCAGGCGTGTGGCCGGGCCCATACAAGACGGCCGCAAGCCGCCACGCCACACACTGCCTGGCCCTCCTCGTCGCTTTGGAAGCTACAGCTGACGCCACGCCGCAGCCCGTACCCATCTCACTCTCCCGTGCCCATTCCCTCTTCCCCTCGCTCTCTCTCTCGCGGCCGAACGCGCCTGTCACCGCCGCACGCCGTTGCCGTAGACACCACCTCCCCCTCGCCCCTCCGACACGCTCAGGAGCTCCGCCTCCTCGCTCTGAAGCTCTCCCCCGAGCCACGCAAGCCTAAGTGCCCCGTGGAGCCGTCAACATCACCATTTTCGCCTCCGGTCGCCGGAGATCGTCCTCGCTGCCACGCTGCCGTCCGGCCTTCCCCGAGCTCGCTGACGACGCCATCGAGACCGCTGTGAGCCCCACCGTCGATTCCCCCTACTCCCTGCCCTTCTGCGCCCTCCAGCCCCTCTGCCGCTCGAGCCCGAGCTCCGGTCGCCGCCGCGAGCTCTGCTCCGGCGAACTCCGGCCACCCCACGCCCTCCCGCTGGTCCCCCTGGATTCGCGCGAGCCTGGGCTCCTCGCTGACGGTCTCCTCCGCCCAAATGGTCGCCGGAGCAACGATCTCGAGCCCTCGGCCGCGTTCAGCCTCGCCGGCGGCTAAACGCTGGCGGGTTTTGACCCGTTGACCTCACCGGCCTGACGTGAGGGCCCGGCCTGCCAGGTGATTAGCTTAAGGCTAGTCACCAATTAAGCTAAACCCTGACACTGACAGTGGGCCCTTGTGCCCTAATCTTTAATTAGATTAGTAAAACTAACCCTTGTTTAACCACGTGTCACTGCCGTGTGGACCCCACATGTATGGTTTGACTAGTCAGCGTTGTTGACTTGCTGATGCAAGCATGACGCAGTGCTAACGCAGTTATTCTTTTTCTAGATTTAAAATAATCGGCAAAAAATCCAGAAAATGATTCAAACTTCAAAAAATCATAGAAATTCAACCGTATCTCAGATTGAAATAATTTATATATGAAAAATTATCAGAAAAATGAAATCTATCCATATATACAAGTTTCATGCATGACAAGCCAACCTAAACCTGCTGTAGAGGTGAAAACACATGAATGGCATTTATAAAGACTTAACTTGGAGTTGCATTTGAATTGTTGATTCAAATGGACTTCATACAAATAGAATGCTAGTTGCATTAGCTCAAACAGCATCACATCTACATGACATGTTCATGCATCATATTGTTGCATATGCTTGTGTCTTGATTGTCGACACCGTTCCTTCTCGATAGGTCCTGCTCCGAAGACCGTTCCAGAGTACCTGTCTGTGAAGGAGTGCCTCCCTTGTTGATCTACCAGGCAAGCAAACCCCCTTGTTCATTCCGATACAATCCTACTCTCTTGCTCCTCCTCTCAGTTATTGCATTAGGATAACAACGTTTCAACTGCTACTTTGTGATGCGGTAGTTGAACCCATTCCTCTGCATGACCTGTCATTGCCACAGTAAATAGTTGAAAACCCACTAGCATGTGTAGGAGTTGATTGAGCCATGTTGTGTTCCTACCATGCCATGCCTGCTATTGCTTGGAGTTGTGTCAGGTCTGATTCATTGGGAATGAATTGGAGTATTATGATATGTTCTGGTGCGGAAAGTTAAGTGTGTGAACACGATTTGATAAAGGTAGCGGTGAGAGGCCATGTAGGAGTACATGGTGGGTTGTCTCACTGGAACCGTCCTTAAGCACTAAGTTCTATGTATGTTATCCAATGACTCGATACTACCACACATTGGGCTCCGGGCGCTCCAAGCCCTCTCGACTTATTAACCAACTTGATCTCTGTCCAGGAGTCGCAACTAGTTTCTGGTGTTTGTAGGTAGTGTTAGTAGTCTACCAAGTGGCACCCGGCCAGGTGGGCTTGGGACAGACTAGGCACAAGTGGCACGGTGTACCAAGCGTAGATCCATCCGGCGAGGTGGGCTTGGGAACCCTGTACACATCGTTTGGGGGCGTGAGCGACACCCCGGCCGTATCTACTTGCGGATGGAACCCGAATAGGCGATAAACCTGGACTAGAGTCTGGTGTGGTTAGTTAGGTCGTGGCCGACACCCTCG
The DNA here is from genome assembly GCA_021605145.1 of Aegilops bicornis. Taxonomy (NCBI): domain Eukaryota; kingdom Viridiplantae; phylum Streptophyta; class Magnoliopsida; order Poales; family Poaceae; genus Aegilops; species Aegilops bicornis. Next base: position 367,509,598 of record CM038672.1, read on the forward strand.
CCAGGCTTCCGCTTGAAGGTTGCCAAGATACATGACATGTGCATGGCGGTAAGTGGGGAGAGCGTGTGTGAAGAAGTACACCCCTGCAGGATTAACATGATCTATTCGAATAGCTGGGTCCGCGGTTATGGACTTCTTGGATGCTTACATGGTACATAGACAACTTGAAGTGGATACTATAAAATGCTCAAGACAACTGTGAGTGCTATGGATGGCTTTCTGGTAGGGAGACGGGGATGAATCCATAGTAGTGTATTGTGTGGTGATTAGTGGACTCATGTGCGCCATCTCACCTCAAAGAAGTTCTTGTAGTTGTAGAACGGGATAGCCACTGAGTCAAAGCTGGCTTGCTGCAACTAAACCCCACATTACCTTCTTGATACAAATGCATGTATGATAGGATCTGATGTAAGTCTTGCTGAGTACCTTTGTACTCATGTTGCTTTATTTATGTTTTTGCAGCAGAGACCTCGGTCTTACTAGTGTTCTTATGGGCTTCGACAAGTAGCTTGCACCTCAGCTACGATCTTGATCGGATGTTGTAGATAGTCAGGCTCTTTGGCCTTTTCCATTTGTAGATGTCTGTACTCAGACATGTAATGCTTCCGCTTGTTGCTTGTTTGCTCTGAATGTTGGGTAATGTGACGCCTGCTTGTAATAAATGCTATGATGGCTCTTCTGAGCTTTTATCTATATGAGTTGTTGAGTTATGCTGTGATGCCATGTTGTACAACACATACTTGCATGTTATGCGTACGTGTAATGTGTATTGCTATGTCTGGGATCTGACTATCTAGTTGTTTATCCGTAGTAGCCTCTCTTACCGAGAAATGTCTCCTAGTGCTTCCACTGAGCCCTAGTAGCTTGCTACTGCTCCGGAACACTTAGGCTGACCGGCATGTGTCCTTCTTCGTTCCTGTGTCTGTCCCTTCGGGGAAATGTCACGCTGTGTTTACCGGAGTCCTGCTAGCCTAGTTGCTACAGCCCGGATTCACTCGCTGATGACCGACACGTTCGTTGCTGGGTCATGTATGCATGCCCTATAAGTTAGTGCCACTTTGGGTTCACGACTAGCCATGTCAGCCCGGGTTCCTTGTCATATGGATGCTAGCGACACTATCATATATGTGTGCCAAAAGGCGCAAACGGTCCCGGGCATGGTAAGGCGACACCTGTGGGAATACCGTGCGTGAGGCCGCAAAGTGATATGAGGTGTTACATGCTAGATTGGTGTGGCATAGAATCGGGGTCCTGACAGCTTTGGTATCAGAGCCTAACTGCCTGTAGGATTACCAAGCCAAACTGGTCGAAGTTGAGTCTAGAAATTCTCTAATTATGTAAGGGAATTGATTGTGGGAAGGAACGTAAGGCTCTTTTTACTCCTTATACCTCTTGGCCTTCTGATCTGAGTCATCCTATTTTTCCTACGGGGTTAAGGAACTAGGCTTTCTCTTTCGTCTATTAGGATCACGTGTTACTACTCCGTAGTCCCATAGGATTGGTTGGTCGAGTCATATTCGATTTGAGTACTTCCGGTGTAGCCTGTTCAGTATTATCTCAGAACCTTGAGTGATGATGTTGAGTATGTTACTACCCCATTTTAGCAGGATGTCTCATTCTAAGCATTTTACTGCCGTTATGCTGCCAGAATTTCCCTAGGAGTTCGAGAGTTACTAATTTCCTTGCCCTACATTCTATAGTCTATAGTTGATGCTGATCCGTCCTTGGTTTCGTTTCCCAGGATGTCATCAGTTAAGCGAAGTTTTGTTGCTCGTAGTCAGAACCACGGAGATGGTAGGGATGAGGATCCTCCCGACCAGCCTTCATTGACAGAGTTCATGTTAGAGATGGAGAGGAACAAGCGTGAGTCTAAACACTTGTTGGCGCGTATCGAGGAGAACACTGCACATCAGTTCAAAGGGTCTGCAACCATTCATGACTTCATTCGCTTGCACCCACCTACCTTTCATCATTCCATCGAGCCACTCGATGCAGATGACTGGCTCCGTAGCATCACTCATAAGTTGCGTTCCGCGAATGTAGCTAAAGATGACAAGGTCACCTATGCCACTTACCACCTGGAAGATCCTGCTAGTCTTTGGTGGCAGAACTATGAGGCCATGCTTCCAGCTGGCCAGATTCCTACCTGGAGGGATTTCACCGAGGCTTTTCGCGAGCATCACATTCCTCAGGCCCTCATCAATCGCAAGAGAGAAGAATTACGTAGTTTCACCCAGTAAGATGGCTGTTGATGCTTCTGATGAGAGTTTGAGAACCTCGCCCGTTATGCCACAGAAGAGGTGTCCACAGATGCCAAGAAGCAGGCTAGGTTCCGAAAGGGTCTCAACCCCAAGTTGCGTCGTGATCTCCACCTGCATCATTGTGATACATTCCAAGCTCTTGTGCACAAGGCCATTAATGCAGAGACAGCTCAGCTCACTTACGAGGAGTCTCGTAAGCACACCCGTGATTTGGGATCTTCCTCCGGTTCTAGTTCTCAGAAGCGCCGGATTTGGGTTCCAAACTCCGCTCTTCCTTCTAGATATGCACCGAGACCATCCTATGTGGTGCCTTCCCCAGCTCAACCGTATGCTCCACCCAGGCCTATTGGTAGACTGCTTGTCAGTGCGGGTCCACGTCCAACTTCAGGGACTTGCTTCACATGCGGGAAGCCAGGACACTATGCTGCGTGTTGCTCTCAAGCCAGTTATGCTCCACCCCAGCCCGAGAAGCCTATTGGCCGTGGTAAGCCACCATGCAAGATGATCAGTGTCAAATCAGCTCCCACTGAACGTGGACATGTGCATTACGTCTCAGCTAAAGACGCTCATGATGATCCAGATGTCGTTCTTGGTACACTCCTTGTGAATTGCCATCCATCATCGATTTTGTTCGATACTGGAGCATCTCATTCCTTCATTTCTGAAAGCTATGCTAACTTGCACAACATGTCATTTTGTGATATGCCCTCTGCACTAGTCATTCAAACCCCTGGATCCAAATGGCAAACTTCTAGTGTAAGCCATGGTAATGAAATCCTTGTTGACAGACTTGTATTCCTTGCCTCACTTGTAGCCCTCAAGTCTACAGATATTAACATCATTTTGGGTATGGACTGGATGAAAGCTCATTATGCCAAGATTGATTGTTACACTAGGTCCGTTCAGCTTACACACCCATCTGGCAAGATAGTCACTGTCTCCACTAGAGTTGTAAGGCGTCAGCTCTATTCTCTTAATGCCAGCCCTCTTCCAGACCTTGAAGATATCCCGGTAGTCCGTGACTTTCTAGATGTCTTTCCAGAGGAACTGCCAGTGTTCCACACAGCGGAGATGTAGAGTTCGTCATAGATCTTATCCCAGGAACCACTCCAATCTCTAGGAGACCTTACAAAATGGCACCCTTAGAACTAGCCGAGCTTAAGAAACAACTTGATGAGTCCTTGCAAAAGGGTTTCATCCATCCCAGCTCTTCTCCTTGCGCTTGCCCCGTCCTCTTTCTCAAGAAGAAGGATGGTACGGACCGAATGGTTGTAGATTATCGTCCCGTTAATTTGGTCGTGATAAAGAACAAATATCCGCTTCCTAGGATCAACGATCTATATGATCAGCTCGCTGGATCCTCAGTCTTTTCTAAGATGGATTTGAGGTTGGGCTACCACCAAATTAAGATCAGAAACGGGGACATCCCCAAGACAGCCTTTGTCACTCGTTATGGCCAGTACGAGTACATCGTCATGTCCTTTGGTCTAACCAACGCTCCAGCAACGTTCTCCCGCTTGATGAACTCGATCTTCATGGAGTACTTAGATAAGTTCGTCATGGTTTACCTCGATGATATCCTTATTTACTCGAAGAACGAGGAAGAGCATGCCGAACATCTTAGAATTGTGTTAGAAAAACTCAGGGAGCACCGCCTTTATGCAAAGTTCTCCAAGTGTGAATTTTGGTTGCCAGAAGTGACCTACCTAGGCCACGTAATCTCTGGTAAGGGCATTGATGTCAATCCCGAGAGAGTTAAGGCCGTTCTCGATTGGACTCCACCTGAAACCGTTAAGCAAGTTAGGAGTTTCCTTGGTCTAGCCAGCTATTGTCGCCGCTTCGTTGAAAACTTCACCAAAGTAGAAAAACCTCTCACGGAACTTCTCAAGAAAGATAAAAAGTTCGAGTGGTCCCCACGGTGTGAGTACAGTTTTCAAGAACAGAAAAGACGCCTGACTTCTGCTCCCATACTTGTGCCACCGGATTTCACTAAGGACTTTGTTATCGACTGCGATGCCTCACGACAGGGACTAGGTTGCATTCTTATGCAGGATCGTCATGTGATTGCCTATGCATCTCGACAGTTGCATCCACATGAGGATAATTATCCTACACATGATCTAGAGCTTGCAGCTGTAGTCTATGCACTCAAGACACAGCGACATTACCTTCTTGGTAAATGTTGCGAGATCTACACCGATCACCAGAGTCTCAAGTATATCTTCACCCAACCAGATTTGAATCTTAGGCAAAGACGTTGGTTGGAGGTGATCTCGGATTATGATCTAGGGATTACTTACACTCCAGGAAAAGCCAATGTCATGGCTGATGCATTAAGTCGTAAATCCTATTGCAACAATCTCATGTTGCAGCAGTGTCAATCACTTCTCCATGAGGAATTCTGCAAGCTTAATCATCACATAGCTCCTCATGGATTCCTTTCTACATTGGTGGCGAAACCTGATCTTGAGGATTGGATTATCGCAGCTCAAAAGCAGGATACGGGAATTTCCCGTATCAAGAGAAACATTGAGAAGGGAGTTGGTGGATGTTTCTCTATGGATGATCGCGGTGTTGTTTTCTTTGAGAATCGCTTGGTGGTTCCCAAGAATCAACATCTGCGAAAATTGATTCTTAAGGAGGCGCATGAAACTCCTCTCATGATCTATCCCGGTAGTACTAAGATGTATCAGGACCTACGTCAGAGGTTCTGGTGGACTAGGATGAAGAGAGAAATCACTGAGTTCATTGGCAACTCTGACGTTTGTCGTCGTGTTAAGGCAGAGCATCAAAGGCCTGCTGGCACCCTTCAGCCTTTAGCTATTCCTGAGTGGAAATGGGATAAAGTTGGTATGGACTTCATCACCGGCTTTCCCAGGACCAAGAGAGGGAATAATTCTATCTTCGTAGTCATTGATCGTCTCTCCAAAGTGGCGCACTTCCTACCTGTTCGAGAGAGTATCACCGCTAGTCAGCTCGCTGACCTATATATTTCTCGAATAGTTTCACTTCATAGTGTTCCACTAGAGATCGATTCAGACCATGGTAGTCTTTTCACTTCTCATTTCTAGGAGAGTTTCCAAACTACCATGGGAACCCATCTTTCTTTCAGTGCCGCTTTTCACCCTCAGTCGAGTGGTCAGGTGGAAAGGGTCAACCAAATTCTCGAAGACATGCTTAGAGCTTGCGTTATCTCATTCGGTATGGATTGGGAGAAATGTCTTCCTTTTGCCGAGTTAGCTTATAGCAATAGCTATCAATCCAGTATCAAGAAAGCTCCTTTTGAGATTCTCTATGGACGAAGATGTGGAACACCTTTGAACTGGTCAGAAACCGGTGAAAGACAATTCTTTGGACCGGACATGATCCAGGAGGCAGAAGAGCAAGTTCGCATCATTCGCGAGAATTTGAAAACAGCCCAGTCTCGTCAAAAGAGCTAGTATGATCGTCATCATAAGTTGGCGACAAAGCTTACCTTCGGGTTACTCCTCTAAAGGGTGCCCATCGTTTTGGTATCAAGGACAAGTTGGCTCCTCGTTACATTGGTCCTTTTCGCATTCTCGCTAAACAAGGAGAGGTTGCCTACCAGGTTGAACTACCCCCACATCTTTCTCGAGTCCATGATGTCTAAAACGTCTCTCAACTCAGGCGTTGCTTCTTGGATCCTATCCGCGGAGTGGACCACGAAACGCTTGGTCTCCAAGATAACCTCACATATCGAGAGTATCATGTTTGCATTCTTGATCAAGCAGAGTGTGTCACTCGATGTCATAACATCAAGTTTCTCAAAGTTTAGTGGTCTCATCATTCCGAGAGAGAAGCTACTTGGGAGTGAGAAGATCGTCTTCGACTGGAGTACCCCACCTTCTTTCCGTTGACCCCTGAATCTCGGGACGTGATTCTTTCAAGTGGGGGCGAGTTGTCACATCCCTTGTTCTGGTATGCTCAAGGCTAGCTAGTCATGTGTGCATCATGTTTAAGTTCCATTTAAATTTGAAATGGGGATTTGTGAAACCCTCGGAAATCATTTTTGGAAATGGCCCAAATAAAAAGTGCTCCAAAAAGTTGCAAGAAAATGTTCATGTTGCTCTCTGAAAATATTGGACAGAGATAAAAATCAAACCAATATTTTCAGGAGCTCATAGATAGTTATTTTGGGCATTTGGACTAATCCAGTAATTATTTTTCCTTGGATATATATATATTATAAATATAATATATGTCCAAAAATTATGCTAGTTGTTGAGGAGCTCTGGAATAATATAACTAGCTCCTACAAAAATTGGCATAAGAAAATAAAATGATTTAGTATTTTTATTAAATCAAAACAAATGTCAGAAAATAGAAAAGAAAAACAAAACTGAAAAAAAAACCTTACCTGGGCTTCTTACCTGGCGCCTCTGGCCGGCCCGTTCCTGTTCTGGCCCAGCCCACCAGCGCCGTCGTCCTCCTGGCGCCAATCGGCCAGGCATGTGGCCGGTGCGCGCGCACGGCCATGCTGCCACGCCACCTGCCTGCCTGGCCCCTCCCTCGTCGCCTGGAAGCTACGCGCGACACCACGCGCCGCCCCGTACCCCTCTCACTCCCCTGTGCCCATTCCTTCTTCCTCTCTCTCTCTCTCTCTCTCTCTCTCTCTCTCTCTCTCTCTCTCGCGGCCGAACACGCCCATCGCCGCCGCACACCGTTGCCGTAGCCACCGCCTCCCCCTCGCCTCTCCGACACGCGCAAGAGCTCCGCCTCCTCGCTCTGAAGCTCTCCGCCGAGCCACGCAAGCCGGAGCGCCCCATGGAGCCATCAACATCGCCATCTTCGCCTCCGGCCGCCGGAGATCGTCCTCGCCGCCACGCCGCCGTCCGGCCTTCCCCGAGCTCGCTGACGACGCCATCGAGACCGCTGTGAGCCCTGCTGTCGATTGCCCCTATTCCCATGCCCTTCTGCGCCCTTCAGCCCCTCTGCCACTCGAGCCCGAGCTCCGGCCGCCGCCACGAGCTCTGCTCCGGTGAACTCCGACCACCCCACGCCCTCCCACTGGTCCCCCTGGATGCGCGCGAGCCTGGCCTCCTCGCCGACGGTCTCCGCCCCCAAATGGTCGCCGGAGCGACGATCCCGAGCCCTCCGCTGCGTTCGGCCTCGCCAGCGGCTAATCACCGGCGGGTTTTGACCCGTTGACCTCGCCGGCCTGACGTGCGGGCCCGGCCTGCCAGGTGATTAGCTTAAGGCTAATCACCAATTAAGCTAAACCCTGACACTGACAGTGGGCCCCTGCGCCCTAATCTTTAATTAGATTAGTAAAACTAACCCCTGTTTAACCACGTGTCACTGACGTGTGGACCCCACACGTCAGGTTTGACCAGTCAGCGCTGTTGACTTGCTGATGCAAGCATGACGTAGTCTTGACGCGATTATTCTTTTACGGATTTAAAATAATCAGGAAAATCCAGAAAATGATTCAAACTTCAAAAAATCATAGAAATTCAACCGTAGCTCAGATTAAAATAATTTATATATGAAAAATTATCAGAAAAATGCAATCTATCCATATGTACCAGTTTCATGCATGAAAAGCCAACCTAAACCTGCTGTAGAGGTGAAAACTCATGAATGGCATTTATAAAGACTTAACTTGGAGTTGCATTTGAATTCTTGATTCAAATGGACTTCATCCAAATAGAATGCTAGTTGCATTAGCTCAAACAACATCACATCTACATGACATGTTATTGCATCATATTGTTGCATATGCTTGTGTATTGATTGTCGACACCGTTCCTTCTCGATAGGTCCTGCTCCGGAGACCGTTCCAGAGTACCTGTCTGTGAAGCAGTGCCTCCCTTGTTGATCTACCAGGCAAGCAAACCCCCTTGTTCATTCCGATACAATCCTACTCTCTCGCTCCTGCTCTCAGCTATTGCATTAGGACAACAACGTTTCAACTGCTACTTTGTGCTGCGGTAGTTGAACCCGTTCATCTGCATGACCTGTCATTGCCACAGTAAATAGTTGAAAACCCACTAGCATGTGTAGGAGTTGATTGAGCCATGTTGTGTTCCTACCATGCCATGCCTGCTATTGCTAAGAGTTGTGTCAGGTCTGATTCATTGGGAATGAATTGGAGTGTTATGATATGTTACGTATTTGAGAGTTAAGTGTGTGAACACGATTTGGTAAAGGTAGCGGTGAGAGGCCATGTAGGAGTACATGGTGGGTTGTCTCACCGTCCTTAAGCACTGAGTTCTATGTATGTTGTCCAATGACTCGATACTACCACACATTGGGCTCCGGGCGCTCCAAGCCCTCTCGACTTATTAACCAACTTGATCTCTGTCCAGGAGTCGCAACTAGTTTCTGGTGTTTGTAGGTAGTGTTAGTAGTCTACCAAGTGGCTAGTTGGATTAATCCAAAGCCCCACACCAAAAATCAGATATATTGTACATATATTAAATATATAACTAATATATATCCAATGCAAATATTTATGCATTAATTCCAAATGGCCAAAATAAATATTTATGAGCTCCTAAAAATATTGGTTTGAATTTTACCTCTGACCAATATTTTCAGAGAGCAACATGAACATTTTCTAGGACCTTTTTGGAGCAATTTTTAACTGGGTTATTTCCAGAAATGATTTCTGAAGGTTTCACAAATCCCCATTTCAAATTTAAATGAAATTTAAACATGATGCACACATGACTAGCTAGTCTAGGTCATACCAGAACTAGGGATGTGATAGATGTGCGCGGAGGGTGCCTTTTCTCGTTCGTGAGATTTCTTGCAAACTGGTTCTTTACCTTGATTTGGACTTCGCACCCGCTGCCTCCCCCTCGTGAGCCCCTCGCAAGCGTGGGTTGGGTATAGCGCATGCGCTGCACACATGCTCTGCCATCGTCGGTGCTTGCTTCTCGCGAGGCCCTCTCGGACGGATCGGCAGGCTCCTCAGAAACTCCCAACCTCACGAGCCAGTTCGGGACCTGTCCTGGCTAAGGTAACCACAGCAGCAAACTCGCAGCTAAGCTTGGCCTAAAGAATAGAGGCAGTAATATGTTTACATGAGGGGCTTCCACTCCCATAATGCTCTTACATTTTCCTGGGCCACGCCCGAGTTTTCGCATGTAGGATAAACAGCAGGGAAGCACGGGTTCAATCGGAAATGTCACTCACTTCGTCCCCCGGGTCGCCTTCAGACGTGTCTCTGTCGCCATCGCTGGCATCACCATCACCGGCGCCGCCCTCGCCGTTGTCGACCACGTCGCCTTCATCCACCGCAACCACCACCGCGTCGTCATCAGAAGCGAAGGCCCTGACCAGCGCATCCACATTGTCTTCCATCCATCACGCCAGATCGCCCCGGATGGCCTCAGGCACAGGGGCAATGGCGGCATCAAAATCAAAGTTGGGGTAGGTGTTCTGGAGGTGGCTGAAGACGCGGGAGAACGCGCGCCCGAGCAGGCCACGACTCCTCTCTTCAACAAGCTGGCGAGCCCTCTCGGATCGGTTCTCCAGATGCGTCACCATGTCGATGAAGAAGCGGAGTCGACTGGCATAATCGTTCGCGTGGGGATGAGGGGCATTTTTGTTGCAGATGTTGCCCAGCGCCGTGTTGGCCCTGTTCCTGAGGCCTTGGAGCATAGGGGCGTGCACGCGCTCCAGCATCCGCCGCTAAAGCACTTCCTCCCTGCTCTGCTGCGTGAAGGACTCGGCATTGGCGACTCGCTGCTGAAGAGAAAGCAGCTCGGCGCGGGCGGAGTCCAGCTCAGCCTGCGCCGAGATCAGGGTGGCCGCGGCGGCCTTCTCGCGTTGCTCCACCTCAGACAACTCTGTCCTGAGGGCACTAGTCTGGCCCACGGCTTCGGCTTCCACAAGCTCCAGCTTCAGCTCGTACCTGCCGACAAGATTCGCGCATGCCTCGGCCACCATGCTGTCGACCTCCTTCTGGATCCTCGCCTCGCGCGCGTTGGCGACATCCTCCGCTTGGGAAACCTGGCGCTCCCTCGTCTTCAACCTCTCAAGCTCAAGGCTGCGTGAGGGAGTCCCGGACTAGGGGGTGTCCGGATAGCCGGACTATCGTCACGGCCGGAGTCCAAGACTATGAAGATACAAGATTGAAGACTTTGTCCCGTGTCCGGAGGGGACTTTCCTGGGCGTGGACGGCAAGCTTGGTGATACGGATATGTAGATCTCCTCCCATTGTACCCGACTCTGTGTAACCCTAACCTATCCGATGTCTATATAATTCGGAGGGTTTTAGTCCGTGGGGACGAACAACAATCATACCATAGGCTAGCTTCTAGGGTTTAGCCTCCTTGATCTCGTGGTAGATCTACTCTTGTACTACCCATATCATCAATATTAATCAAGCGAGTAGGGTATTACCTCTATCGAGAGGGCCCGAACACAGGTAAAAACATCGTGTCCCTTGTCTCCTGTTACCATCCGCCCTAGGCGCATAGTTCGGGACCCCCTACCGAGATCCGCCCGGTTTGACACCGACATTGGTGCTTTCATTGAGAGTTCCTACGTATGCCGTCGCCATCGAGGTTGGAGCCTTGGCCGCTGGCGAACTCTTGACTAGGTGGTTTTCTTATGACCACCAGTCCGGCCATCAGCGACGATGACCTCTCGAGTCATCGAAACCAATCTCCATGTCAATTCGGAAGTTGCCGAACAATTAGATCCGATCGAGCTCTCCTCCGTAAGCGAGCTCTTGGATTGAATCGCCGCCACAGGAGTCGCCACAGGACTACGACCGGATCGGGCCTAAAACCGATCTGAGAGAGATCAACTCTCCCGGGCTACCCATCACGTTGTTGTGATAGAGGAACAATGCGGCGACTCTTCTTCTATCTTAAGGACTAGCTACGTCCGGATTCCCGATCCTTCTATGCCGGATTCCCGCGGAGGGACGGATGTCGATCAAGCCCTGAAATTAAAGTCAGGCGCCGGGTCGGACTCATTGGATAACACTCAAAAATCCAAACTTCCGAGTACGGAAACTTCTCGGCCTCTGAGTCCTAAACTGGACGGGGTTCCGGATCTAGTTCCACCTGCCCACCAAAACATTAGCGATCTCTCTCGAATTCGGCAAGAGCCCGCTGAAGCGATTACATCATTCTTGGGCGATTCCTCCACGGTTATGAACATGATAAAGGACTGCCGAGAGGAGGGCGCAATCCCAATTATCTGCAATAATTGCACGGACAAGGGAATCCTAAGCGCCATAAGTCATCAGCGAAATTACACGCTTTCTTGACTTGGTGACCATAGTACAAAAATCTTTGTGCGATGGAGAGCGCTGGAAAACAAAAGGGTGCATCATTATCAAGCACACGGGTCAAATACCAAAAACCAAAAACCCCTAAAGGGTACGGAACCGTCTTTGGAGGGTTGGCTAAACGGACCTGCAAAATTCATAGCACGTAGGGCGCCACTCCAACTCATAGCCTTGAGCATGTTGGATCTTTATGGCAGTGGCCAAAAGTGGCGAGGAGCTTCTAGCTCAGAACCCCAGCCCAAAGAACACCGGCGGTGCTAATACTTGATCTTCGAGACTTTCGCATCAAATAACATGCGAAACGAACACTCCATGACCTTGCGAAGTCTACCAAGTAGCAACAATAAATCCATGGAGTTACACGGATATTACCTTTAATGCCGGTGTGAACCTAAATTCGAACAGCCCGAGCACTAGCCGCCTTGGTCCTCGGTCCGATAGTGGGCGGCTTTCTCCTGCTAAGGTACTCATGGACGGCGGACAGCAGAACTAAACCTCATCTATGAGGAAACCCTCGAAAAATGGAAATAGTGGAACCGCATTGGCCGAAGCAGCACAACCTTTAGAGGAATAATCCCTAGCCGGGAAGCATGCTGCATAGGAAAAATCACTGCTTTGGGCGTAGTGTTATTCGCTGGGACAATTACAGTCCGAGGAGGTCACATTTCAAGTGGCCCTGTTCAATAGCGGATATCATGCTTTATTAGGACGAGAGGCATTCACAATTTTTCAAGCTATACCCCATTATGGGTACATGAAGCTTAAAATGCCCGGACCTAACAGAATCATCACTCTCGCTAGTGAGCCGAACATAGCACTCCGCGCCGAAAACAAGACAGCCGCACTAGCTCTCGAGGCACTATCTGAAGCCCTAGCGGCCGAGGAACTCACCGCGATGCGCTCCACGGTGAACAGGGACGATGTGATACTTGATAAAAGATCCAAGTCCACCTCTTTTAAACCATCGGATGAAATAGTCAAATTCCAAGTCCACCCAACGGACCACGCAAAGCGGCCTCCATTGGGGCACAATTAAACCACGATGTAGACATCGCACTACGAGAATTTCTACAAGAAAAGCTGGGACATCTTTGCACGGCACCCTTGAGACATGCCAGGAATCCCGTCGGTGGCCGAGCACAGCCTAAATATCCTAAAAGGATTCAAGCCCGATCAAGCAGGCTCTTGGCGCTTTTCCGAACCCAAGAGGCAGGCCATGGGAGAGGAGCTAGCCAAACTTTTGGAAGCCGGATTCATCAGAGATATAAAACATCCGGACTGGCTAGCAAACCTGGTGATGGTACCAAAGAAGGATAAATCCTGGCGCCTATGTGTTGATTTCAAGGACCTTAATAAGGCTTGCCCAAAGGATCCCTTCCCCTCCCTCGAATTGATCAAATCATTGACTCTCTGACGGACACGACTCATTGTGCTTCCACGACGCGTACTCGGCTACCACCAAATCAAGATGGCGGAGCAGACCAAGCTGCAACAGCATTCATCACTCCATACAGCCCGTTCTACTTCAACACAATGCCCTTTGGGCTCAAAAGCGCCCGGTGCAACATATCGGTAGCATGATTCGGACATGTCGGCAAACCAGATCGACAAAGCGGTGGAAGCATATGTAGATGGCGTGGTCGTCAAAACCAAGCACGTCGAAACTCTAGTAGGCGACTTGAGGCTCACATTCGACAATCTTCAAAAATATGACATCAAGCTCAATCCGAAAAATGCGTCTTGGCGTTCGGTAGGAAAGCTCACAGGCTTCATTGTGTCCGGTAGAGGAATTGAAGCAAACCCAGCCAAGATTCGAGCTCTCTCACAATTGGATATTCCAAAAGATCTCAAACAAATACAAAAATTGATGGGATGCATAGCGGCTCTAAGCCGCTTTATCTCCCGTTTAGGAGAAAAGGCATTACCTCTTTACCGCCTCCTCCGCTTGCCGAACACTTCGAGTGGGCCGGATGCACGCTGGCCGGACTCGAAGAAATAAAGGCCATTTTGGCAACAAATCCGGTCCTGGCAGCTAGCGTGGGCGAACCAATGCTATTATATATCGCTGCAACACATCAAGTTGTCGGTAGCGGTGCTCGTTGTCAAGCGAGAAGCAGACGGACACAGTTCCCTATTCAAAAACCGGTTTATTATGTGTCAACTGTCCTAACTCCATGCAAGTCCCGGTACCCACACTATCAAAAGATAGCATACGAGGTGTTCATGGCATCCTGGAAGCTGCGACACTACTTTCAAGAGTGTTCGATAACGGTAGCCTCCGAAGTACCTCTTAATGACATTATAAACAACTGTGGACGCTGACGGGCGGATTGCTAAATGGGCCATAGAGCTCCTCCCATTCGACATAACTTATAAGCCACGACGAGCTATTAAGTCACGAGGTTTTGGCCGACTTACGTGGCGAATGGACGGCGAACTCCCTAAAGAGTGCGGCGCATACTCCAATTGGATCATGCACTTTGGCGACTCCAAAATGTTGGCGGCACAGGGGGCTGGCATAAATCTGACGTCCCCAACCGGGGACACAGTCCAATCGTCCTTCAAATAATGTATCACGGACTCCAACAACGCGGCGAATCTGAGGCCCATACGCACGGCCTCCGGATGGCGATCTCCATGGGCATTCAACGCCTAGAGGTGCGGCGAGGATTCAAACCTCGCAATATCTCAAATAAGCGGGGACTTTGATGCCAAAGATCCGAAAATGGCAGCATACCGCAATGCGGTCCTAAAAATGTCAACCGCAGTTGAAGGGCTCGAATTTCATCATATAGCCCGGGATAACAACCAGGCAGCGGATATATTGGCATGCATCGGTGCCAAACGCGATGCCGTCCCGCCCAACATCTTCCTGGAACGGCTGTTCAAGCCATCCGTACTATGGGAAGGGGAATCCAGCAATAACAATCCGGACCCAACCGCACTACCTGACGCCGAACACTCTGACACAGCCGGAGGCTCAGCCCCTGATATAACACCCTCCGCTCACGAAATAATGGCGGTTATCGCCCCGTGGACGGAACCATTCCTAGCCTACCTAACTAGGCAGGAACTCCCCGAAGACCAAAATGAGGCTCGCTGCATAGTACGGCGATCTAAAGCCTCTGAGTCCATGAGGAGAGCTTTATAAGAAAAGCACTACGGAGTCCTTCAAAGGTGTATCTCACGAAGAGGAAGGGCGAAACCTCTGGCTGAAATTCATGCTTGGGACTGGGTGGGCACCATGCCGCAGCCCGGGCCCTTGTAGGCAAGGCCTTCCGTGACAGGATTTTATTGGCCGGCGGCCGAGGCGGAATCTTGTGAGGACTTAGTCCAACGATCGTCGGTTGCCGACTTTGCTAATCAAAGCCACATGCCACCCACCGCCCTTAAAACTATACCCATCACTGGCCGTTTGCGGTGCAGGGGCTTGACATAGTTGGACCCCTCAAGGGAGGAACCCACAAGCAAAAATACCTATTGGTCATGGTGGATAAATTCACCAAATGGATAGAGGCCAAGCACATTAAAGCGGTCGAATCTGGACCAGTGATAGACTTCATATCAGGGGTAGTTCACTGTTACGGTGTCCCCCACAGTATCATCACTGATAATGGCACCAATTTCATGGCCGATGAGGTCAAATCATGGTGCAAAAACATGGGCATCAAGCTCGATTACGCCTCAGTCTATCACCCTCAAACTAACGGCCAAGTCGAAAGGGAAAATGGTCTAATCATGAGTGGCATTAAACCCAGACTAGTGCGGTCCCTCAAGGAATCTAACATGCACTGGGTTGAGGATCTCGACTCCGTACTCTACGGGGGCTGCGGGCCACGCCAGATAAATACTACGGATTCACACCGTTCTTCATGGTGTATGACGGCCAGAGGCGGTCTTGCCTGCGACATAATACATGGCTCACCTGGCGTGCGCATGTATGAAGAAAGAAGCCGAGCTCGATCGGCGGGGACAGTTGGGCGCATTGGAGGAGGAGCGCGGCGTGGCAAAAGCTCGTTCCGCATTCTATCAACAGCAGGCTCGAAGATATCAAAGCGAGGAAATGCGGGCTAAAGCTTATAACGTTCGCGAACTAGTTCTACGCTGCCGGACAAGAAAAAGGACAAACTCAAGCCCAAATGGGAAGGTCCCTTCATCATTGACCAGGTCCTGACCGGCGGAGCATACCGTCTGCAGCGCATCGGATAACCGACACGAGCGAACCCATGGAGCGCAGCCCGTCTACGAAGATTCTACGCCTAAGTGCCGGACTCCAAGTTCGTCTCCTTCCTCCGTCCGCATTCTTTATTTTTTGCTTTTTGCTGTCTTCTATTTCTCTCCTTCCCCCTTCTTCTTCTTGTAGCCTCTAGAGGCTCGTTTGCGCTTTTTTCGCACACACTTGACGTGCTATCCGCGCTCATTATACCTGGGGGCTTCTTTAACAGAAGCTTATTTATAAGGGCTTTCATGCCCAACACATGCGTTAAACTTCCGCATGTACCTTTTATTCACCATTATATGCATCGATATGACTTAAGTTTTGGCCAAGCTTGGGTTGCTGGCTCTGTGCTTACCCCTACATTCCCGATTGTTCGGCTAGGTGGTAAAGGAGCACCTCTGCGATTATTCTTGCCGGGTCCCGGATGTGTACCTCGGACCGGGTGAAGCCGAAAGCTAAGCGTTCTTAAGGGAATATTGGTCGGTGAATTGAAAGATGATTTTTTACTATTTACCCATCTGCCCTTGAGATGATTTTACACTTTCATAGCAGCTTTGACATGCACTTTAGGGCATGCATCCCAGCGAAAGGAACCCTTAACGGAACTATTCTCCACGGAAGATGTTTCTTACTACCCATGTAATATAACATAACTACTTGGGCACTTATACGATACAGCAACAATGACCCCTACGCCTTGTCTCCATGCATACCACGGTTCTTATATAACCACGAAGGTATTCGGACACACTCCGGACTATTGGGTCCGGAGGTGAAACAAAAGGTCCGCTATGACAAACGATCTACAATCCGGCTAGAAGACATTCTTTCATGTCATATTTTTACATAGTCAACTCGATTCATTGTATTCCTCCTCAATGCCATATAATAGGCTATCTAATTTACAATCTTGCTGGGAATACTTGGCGGCCAATTCTACTTGGCCGTACACTAAGCTTTCTGAGGATCTCCATCCCATCCATTACTGAGTCCGACCTCGGCCATGTTGTTTGGGTCGACCTTCCGTGTACCGCATCTTTACCATGGCCCAGGCCTCCTGGCGCCTTAATGACGAGCCGATATCTTCCATAGCGGAGCGCCATTTGTGCTCCTTAAAGCCGCTCTGCCGGCTCCCCAATGCCTTGGGCGAGGAGATAGATGGCCACAAGGCACAACCCGATGCCTTTCATCACTGGCCGGACTCGTTAAATGCGGTAGCCTTGATTTGGGAAGAAGATCACCCGAAGAACTAGGCATCTCCTCCTCAGGACGACCTGTGAGCAAACCTACATACATGTTTATGTTAGTCGCCTGCCTCGCCGAACTCTTTTCAAAGTTCGTTCAAGCACTTACTGAAAATGCCGCGACGAAGACACCGATTCTCCTTTACGGAGTCAGACAGCTGGGCACTAACATATTTTAGTTCCTCACCCAGCTTGGTGTTGGCATCCTAGAGGTTATTTTTCTCCTGCCGCACCCTCGTAAGCACGCTCTTGCCGGCCTTTAGCTGGCGCAAGAGTTGTTGCTTGTCCGGATCTAGTCCGACGCCATCTGCAATGTTTTTGTCAGATTTACACACCCCCGCACTTCATAAACTATTTATCTCACAGGCGTATATTACGGAGGGGTCTCTGTGGCTCCCCGTGGCGGCTAGTGCGGCCTCAAGTTGGGCCACTGCACTCTTCAAGCTCTGAGGCGATCGGGTATTCTTTTACATGGGTCCTGCATAACAAATGATCCTTAAATCAGTTATTCTAACTATTTTAAGTCTCGGAGACTCTTGGCCTATATAAGCATCAAATTTTCTTACCGTATGTCCTTTACATACCGCTCCGTGGCTCTGGCTAGACATCTTGGCTGACGGAGGTGCGCATCTCGAATCAAAGGCATTCAAGGCCTCTTGTGAGAAACATGCATCACTAAGAACTGTCCGGCGATCACTGTGATACAAGGCGCTCTCGACCTCGGAGTTGGTGGCGGACAACCTGTCGGCATCCTCTGTCGGAGGAGCATCCGGCCTGCGTCTCGTGCTCGCCTCGGCCTCCGGACCCGGCTTTGAAGCTTGGCGGTGAAGGTTTGATTGGCAACCTCTCCGGACTCGGTCCGTGGCGCTCTTTTCTGAAAAGAGCAACAGCGTTAATCGCCTTCGAGGAATCAATCACAGGAGTATGGTGACACGCCATACCGTTGTGGCGGAGTTTCGATCCGGACCGCGCCGTTTTAACTGCGGGGCGCCTTGCGCCTTTGTTGGCCAGCGCGTGAGCTCGGCTTCCTGCCTCGAAGGTACCTCCTGCGAAACACCATTGGTATACGGTGATCAAAACTAAGCATGGATGGGTCATTATCAGGGTTTTGGGATCTCGGTCTCGTTTACCTATGAGGCTGAAAGTATTCCGGGGTAATCAGCCGTAATGGCAACCAAAGCATTGTCGATGCTAAGTTGGTGGAATACCCCGTCGATCAACTCCACCTTTATATCCGGATCCTCTTCGGAGGTCGGATCAAGGGACCGTTCCGGATCCTCGGGTTGTGGGGGCGGGCTGTGTATCTTCTCCATAGTCCGGCGCAGTTCCTGCGCAGAAACCACGAAATGAGATACTTAACCATGGGAACATGGATCGGACAGGTCACAAAGATGTTTGCTTACCCAACCGAGGATTATTGAAGAAAACTCCTTGATGGATTGACATGGAGGAAATCCTCCTCCTCCCTTTATACATGGCGGACAAGATCTTCACCGGTTCGGTGACCGATCCACAGCCCTTCTTGACCATGGCGGGTGGCATCGTCCTCCCGTTGAAGTCCCACATGGGGTGGCCCCTGTATTGGAGCGGCTGCACTCCCCTCATAATGCAGATTGCCATGACTCCTGTCATGGTCAATCCGGCATGAGCCAGTAACCTTATTCGGCTCATCAAATAAAGAACATCCTGGTCATCTTCTCTCTGGGGGCTCCGAGGGCGCCAGCTTAGGCGCTTCTTCAGAGGAGCATTGCTGAACTCCAGAAGGCCGATCCGAATAGGATCCGGCGGTAGGGCGTCCTCCATGTAAAACCATTCCGAAGGCCAGTCTTCGGACGCCTTCTTTGGGGTTCCGGATAGGTATCCGGTCGCGTCGATGCGCCATAGCTCGGCTCCGCCCACTTGATATATTGACCCCTCATGAGAATGGGGTACTAGGCAGAATATTCTCTTCCACAGCCCGAAATAAGCCTCGACGCCCAAGAACAGTTCGCAAAGGGCCACAAAGCCCGCGATGTGCAAGATGGAGGCAAGAGTAAGATGGTGCAACTGGAGGCCGTAGAACTCCAGGAGCCCCCAGAGAAACGGATGGATCGGAAATCCGAGTCCTCTTACTAGATAAGAGATGAAGCATACCCGCTCTCCTTTAGAGGGATCGGGGACGCTCTCCGCTTGCTTTCCGCCCTTGTAGGTGGCAAGTCCGGCTCGAACCGGGACCATGAAGGCCGGGGGAGATATCCCTTGGCTTGGAGTATAACTAGCTCGCTATGCGGGGTGAGCATCTCTCCCAATTTCTGGCTGGGGAGCTGGGAGCCTTGAGAGGAGGAGCCGCCTCGACTGTCCATGATGGAATGGGCTTTGGTCAGAGGCGCTCCGATGAAAGCTCGCAAAGGGGGGATGGTGTGACTCAGATCTAGATCCTTGCCCCTTTTATAGGCAGCTCATTTGCACGGCTAGGGGGGTAATTGTAAAAATACCCTGGCTTTTCGCATTCATTCAAACACGTGGAAGATGGCCATTATTGGGCGTAGAAGCCGAGGAGTGCAGCATTTATCGAAGCGGACACTATTCGACAAGTATATGGAATTGAGAGAAGAACCCGCCTCGCAATGCGAAGACAATCAATGCGCGGACTCATCGTCATTGAAGCCTGGTTGGGGAGCTCTTGAGGAGTCCCGGACTAGGGGTGTCGGATAGCGGACTATCGTCACGGCCGGACTCCAAGACTATGAACATACAAGATTGAAGACTTCGTCCCGTGTCCGGAGGGGACTTTCCTTGGCGTGGAAGGCAAGCTTGGCGATACGGATATGTAGATCTCCTACCATTGTAACCGACTCTGTGTAACCCTAACATGTCCGGTGTCTATATAAACCGGAGGGTTTTAGTCCGTAGGACGAACAACAATCATACCATAGGCTAGCTTCTAGGGTTTAGCCTCCTTGATCTCGTGGTAGATCTACTGTTGTACTACCCATATCATCAATATTAATCAAGCAGGAGTAGAATTATTACCTCCATCGAGAGGGCCCGAACCTGGGTAAAAACATCGTGTCCCTTGTCTCTTGTTACCATCCGCCTAGACGCACAGTTCGGGACCCCCTACCCGAGATCCGCCGGTTTTGACACCGACACTGCGCTACACGGCTTCAGGCGCTAGTGCTTCCTCACGCTTCAGAATCTCTTCCTCCTCGGTAGGTGTCCGCCTCATCGACGCAAGGGCGGCCTTGCGCACTTCCACTTGCTGCTCCAAGGAGGCGCTCCAGGCTTGGAGCTCCCACGCGCGTTTCTCTGCGACCTCGCGGCGTGATCGACTTCCGGGCCTCTTCCGGGGCCGAGTGCGGAAACCTCACGTGAGGCCGCAAGAGACACCTCGGCCTTTGCATTATCAAGCTCGCGCTGGTGGCGCCCGAGGTTGATGGCCACCTTCAGTTTATGCCACTCCTCCATCAGCCGAAGACCCTCGGCCTCGAGGCGCACGTCTACATCCATGAATTCTCCACCGAGCCAGCTCATCGCGCCCATTGCCTCCTGAAAAAGCTCGTGGCAGACGACACTCCATTGGTGTGCAAGCTCAAGCACGCGACCGATCCCGTCCACCGCAGCGGGGATTGCGAGCCAGGACGGGCGGCTTGCCCCCTTCGGCGAGGCTGGGGCTGGCGCTAACGACTTCCGGCCCGGGCTTGGGGGGGGCTCGATCGAGTTGAGGCTCGCTACTCAAAGAGGAAGCCAAGACTGAAGCCATCCAGCCGCCGTCCACAACTATAGGAGGAGCCCTTGGCACGCTCGCCGCACCTCCGACAAGGACACGAAGAAGAGACGGCATGAGCGAGTGTTCGAGACGCCAAGCTGGCGTGTCTGTCTCTCCGGCCGACCTCGCGCCAGGGGCGGCATGCTAGCTCGGGACGCTCAAGGCCAGCGGGAGACTCAAGGCAGGAGGAGGCTGCTTCCTGAGAGGCTTCGCGACTTTAGCAGAAGGGACCCTGAAAAGCCACTGTCAGGAAAGTAAGTAGCACTAAAGGGATCACAAAGACAAGGTACTTACTCATATATGACGATGTACTTCCTCTTTTTCAATGGCCGGAGGGCATCGCTGCTGTAGCTTGGGGACCCCTTCCTCTTGTGGTGCACTTCGAAGTCCACACGGAGCCTACCGAAGCGCTGGACGTGGGGGCTAGCACAGGACGCAACTGGAGAAGCGCCCAAGGAGACGACCGCATGGGTGCCGAGCTGGGAAGAGCTGTCAGGCTCCGGCTTGCGATGGCTCACAGAGGCCTGGGAGCTTCGGCCTCAGGAGCAGCGGGTTGCGTCGCCCCCTCAACTGCCGCCCCAGGGCGAGGGTCACATGTTCCCGAGGTTGGCGCCTGCTACCTCTTGAGCACTGCATTGGATTTCCCCGAAGAGGAGAGGATGATGCAGCAAAGTAGCGTAACTATTTCCCTCAGTTTTTGAGAACCAAGGTATCAATCCAGTAGGAGGCCACGCACAAGTCCCTCGTACCTGCACAAAACGATAGCTCCTCGCAACCAACGCAATTAGGGGTTGTCAATCCCTTCACGATCACTTACGAGAGTGAGATCTGATAGAGATGATAAATAATATTTTTGGTATTTTTAGTATAGAGATGCAAAGTAAAAAGTAAAAGGCAAAGTAAAAACAAAGCAAGTATTAAAGTGATGGAGATTGATATGATGAGAATAGACCCGGGGCCATAGGTTTCAGTAGTGGCTTCTCTCAAGAGCATAAGTATTCTATGGTGGGTGAACAAATTACTGTTGAGCAATTGACAGAATTGAGCATAGTTATGAGTATATCTAGATATGATCATGTATATAGGCATCACGTCCGAGACAAGTAGACCGAAACAATTCTGCATCTACTACTATTACTCCACTCATCGACCGCTATCCCGCATGCATCTAGAGTATTAAGTTAAAAACAGAGTAACGCCTTAAGCAAGATGACATGATGTAGAGGGATAAATTCATGCAATATGATAAAAAAATCATCTTGTTATCCTCGATGGCAACAATATAATACGTGCCTTGCTGCCCCATACATCCTTTGGGAAAGGACACCGCAAGATTGAACCCAAAGCTAAGCACTTCTCCCATTGCAAGAACTACCAATCTAGTTGGCCAAACCAAACGGATAATTCGAAGAGACTTGGAAAGATAACCAATCATACATAAAAGATTTTAGAGAAGATTCAAATATTATTTATAGATAAGTTGGATCATAAACCCACAATTCATCGATCTCAACAAACACACCGCAAAAAGAAGATTACATCGAATAGATCTCCACGAGAGACGGGGAGAACATTGTATTGAGATCCAAAAAGAGAGAAGAAGCCATCTAGCTACTAGCTATGGACCCGAAGGTCTGAAGTAAACTACTCACACTACATCGGAGGGGCTATGGTGATGATGTAGAAGCCCTCCATGGTGGATGCCACCTCCGGCAGAGCTCCGGAACAGGCTCCAAGATGGGATCTCATGGATACAGGAAGTTGCGGCGGTGGAATTAGGTTTTTGGCTCCTGTTCTGATCGTTTGAAGTGCGTGAGGTATATATAGGAGGAAGAATGCGTCGGTGGAGCAACAGGGGCCCACGAGGCGGGCGGCGCGCCCTAGGCGCCCCCACCCTCGTGACCGCCTCTGTTACTTCTTGGAGTAGGGTCCAAGTCTCTGGATCACGTTCGGTGAGAAAATCACGTTTCGAAGGTTTCATTCCGTTTGGACTCCGTTTGATATTCCGTTTCTTGAAACCTTTGAAATAGGCAAAAAAAAACAGCAATGCAGGCTGGGCCCCGGTTAATAGGTTAGTCCCAAAATAATATAAAAGTGAAAAATAAAGCCTAATATAGTCCAAAACAGTAGATAAAGTAGCATGGAGCAATCAAAAATTATAGATACGTTGGAGGCGTATCGGGCATCCCAAGCTTAATTCCTGCTCGTCCTCGAGTAGGTAAATGATAAAACGAGAATTTTTTATGCGGAGTGATACTTTGGCATAATTTCAATGTAAATCTTCTTAATTGTGGTATGAATATTCAGATCCGAAAGATTCAATACAAAAGTTCATATTGACATAAAAATAATAATACTTCAAGCATACTAATCAAAGTAATAATGTCTTCTCAAAATAGCATGGCAAAAGAAAGTTCATCCCTACAAAATCATATAGTTAGGCTATGCTTCATTTTCGTCACACAAAGATGTTCCCAACTTCTATACCCCCAATGACAAGCCAAGCAATTGTTTCATACTTAAATAATCTCAAACTTTTTCAACCTTCACGCAATACATGGGCGTGAGCCATGGATATAGCACTATGGGTGGAATAGAATATGATGATGGGGATTGTGTGGAGAAGACAAAAAAGGAGAAAGTCTCACATTGGCGAGGATAATCAGCGGGCTATGGAGATGCCCATCAATTGATGTCAACATGAGGAGTAGGGATTTCCATGCAGCGGATGCACTAGAGCTATAAATGCTCAACAAAAGAAAACTAGTGGGTGTGCATCCAACTTGCTTGCTCATGAAGACCTAGGGCACTTTGAGGAAGCCCATCGTAGGAATATACAAGCCAAGTTCTATAATGAAAAATTCCCACTAGTGTAAAAGGACAACTTATGAGACTCACTATATGAAAAACATGGTGCTACTTTGAAGCACAATATATGAGACTCACTACATGAAGAACAAGGTGCTACTTTGAAGCACAAGCGTGGAAAAAGAGATAGTAGCATTGCCCTTTTTATTTATTTTCTTTTTTTTGGACCTTCCTTTTTTTTGGCCTTTCTCTCTTTTTTTTGATTGGGCAATGCTCTAATAATCATGATCATCACACTTCTATTGATTACAACATAAGGATTACAACTCAGAACTTAGAACAAGATATGACTCTATATTAATGCCTCCGTGATGTGCGGGATGGTGTAATGAATCAAGAGTGACATGTATGAAAAATAATGCATGGTGGCTTTGCCACAAATACGATATCAACTACATGATCATGCAATGGCAATATGACAAAAGTAAAGTATGTCATGATGATGATGAACGGAACGGTGGAAAGTTGCATGGCAATATATCTCGGAATGGCTATGGAAATGCCATAATAGGTAGGTACGGTGGCTGTTTTGAGGAAGATATAAGGAGGTTTATGTGTGATAGAGTGTATCATATCACGGGGTTTGGATGCACCGGCGAAGTTTGCACCAACTCTCAAGGTAAGAAAGGGCAATGCTGCAGTGCGAAGAAGAGGCTAGCAAAGGCGGAAAGGTAAAAGTGCGTATAATCCATGGACTCAACATTAGTCAAAAGAACTCATATACTTATTGCAAAAATAGAAGTCATCAAAAATCAAGTACTACGTGCATGCTCCTAGGGGGATAGATTGGTAGGAAAAGACCATCGCTCGTCCCCGACCGCCACTCATAAGGATGCACAAGCCAGGTACACTTCATGTTTCAAATTTGTTACACAACTTTAACCATACATGCACGCTACAGGACTTGCAAACTTCAACACAAGCATTTCTCAAATTCACAACTACTCAACTAGCACGACTTTGATAATATCACCTCCATATCTCAAAACAATTATCAAGCATCAAACTTTTCTTAGTATTCAATGCACTCAAAAGAAAGTTTCACATACCTTGAATACCAAGTATATTAATATTAAGCAAATTACCATGCTATTAACGACTCTCAAAATAATCTAAGTGAAGCATGAGAGATCAATAGTTTCTTTAAAACAAATCCACCACCGTGCTCTAAAAGATCTAAGTGAAGCACTAGAGCAAAAATTATCACGCTCAAAAGATATAAGTGAAGCACTATGAGCAAAACTATTAAGCTCAAAAGATATAAGTGAAGCACATAGAGTATTCTAGCAAATTCCAATTTATGTATGGCTCTCTCAAAAGGTGTGTACAGCAAGGATGATTTTGGTAGACTAACAACCAAAGACGCAAATAATACAAGACGCTCCAAGTAAAACACATATCATGTGGTGAATAAAAATATAGCTCCAAGTAAATTACCGATGGAAGTAGACGAAAGAGGGGATGCCTTCCGGGGCATCCCCAAGCTTTGAATTTTTGGTGTCCTTGGATTATCTTGGGGGTGCCATGGGCATCCCCAAGCTTAGGCTCTTGCCACTCCTTGTTCCATAATCCATCAAAAGAATTTACCCAAAAACTTGAAAACTTCACAACACAAAACTCAATAGAAATCTCGTGAGCTCCGTTAGAGAAAGAAAACAAAAGACTACTTTAAGGTACTGTAATGAACTCATTCTTTATTTATATTGGTGTTAAACCTACTGTATTTCAACTTCTCTATGGATTAAAAACTATTTTACTAGCCATAGATTCATCAAATTAATCCTGTCAAAAACAGAACAGTCTGTAGTAATCTGTAACTAACGCAAACTTCTGGAACTCCAAAATATCTACCAAAATTAGAAGACCTAGACAATTTGTTTATTGATCAGAAGCAATTGGGACCAGTATTTTATCACGTTCTGGTGATTTTTAATAATTCGGGCGTTGAGCGCAAAGTTTCTGGAAATTACAGCAAGATCAAATAACTATCATCCAAGAAGATCCAATAGGTCTAGCTTGGCACAAACACTAATTAAAACATAAAACCACATATAACAGAGGCTAGATGGATTATTTATTCCTAAACAGAAGCAAAAACAAAAAACTAAAAATAAAATTGGCTTGCCTCCCAACAAGCGCTATCGTTTAACGCCCCTAGATAGGCATAAAAGCAAGGATAGATCTAGGTATTGCCATCTTTGGTAGGCAATCCATAAGTGGCTCTCATGATAGATTCATATGGTAATTTTATTTTATTTCTAGGAAAGTTTTACATGCCCTTCTTTAATGGAAATTGGAATCTAATATTCCCTTCCTTCATATCAATAATTGCACCAATCGTTCTAAGGAAAGGTCTACCAAGAATAATAGGACATGAAGGATTGCAATCTATATCAAGAACGATAAAATCTACGGGCACATAATTCCTATTTGCAACAATAAGAACATCGTTAATTTCTTCCCAGAGGCTTTTTAATAGTGGAATCCGCAAGATGCAAGTTTAGAGAGCAATCATCAAAGTCACGGAAATCTAGCAAATCACACAAAATTTTGGGGATAGTAGAGACACTAGCACCCAAATCGCACAAGGCATGAAATTCATAATCTTTAATTTTAATTTTAATAGTAGGTTCCCACTCATCATAGAGCTTTCTAGGAATAGAGACTTTCAACTCAAGTTTTCCTTCATAAGATTGCATCAAGGCATCAACAATGTGTTCGGTAAAGGCCTTATTTTGACTATAAGCATGAGGAGAATTTAGCACGGATTGCAACAAGGAAATACAATCAATTAAAGAGAAATCTTCATAATTAAATTCCTTGAGATCCAATATAGTGGGTTTAGCAACATCTAGGTTTTTACTTCTTTCAATCCCACTTTTATCAATTTCATCGTCAAGATCTAAAAACTCCGAATTCTTAGAACGCCTTCTAGGTAAAGGAAGATCATATTCAGTTTCATCAAGATTCATATTGCAAAACAAAGATTTAATAGGGGACACATCAATAACTTTTAGATCTTCATCTTGATTTTCATAGGAATTGGAAGAACATGCTTTAATAAAGGCCTCTTTGGAAGCACGCATCCTAACGGTTCTTTCTTTGCACTCATCAATGGAAATTCTCATAGCTTTGAGAGACTCATTGATATCATGCTTAGGAGGAATAGATCTAAGCTTTAAAGACTCAACCTCAAGAGAAATTATATCAACGTTCCTAGCCAAATCATCAACTTTAAGCAATTTCTCCTCAAGCAAAGCATTAAAATTCTTTTGTGAATTCATAAACTCTTTAACACTACTCTCAAATTCAGAGGGCATCTTATTAAAATTTCCATAACAGTTGTTGTAGGAATTTCCATAATTATTAGAAGGATTACTAGGATAAGGCCTAGGATTAAAATTCCCTCTATCTGGCGTTGTTACCAAAATTATTCCTACCAACAAAATTCACATCCATAGATTCATTGTTATTCTCAATCAAAGTAGACAAAGGCATATCATTAGGATCGGAAGAAACACTCTTAGTAGCAAATAATTTCATAAGTTCATCCATCTTTCCACTCAAAACATTAATTTCTTACATCGCATGCACTTTTTTATTAGTAGATCTTTCGGTATGCCATTGAGAATAATTAACCATAATATTATCTAGAAGTTTTGTAGCATCTCCTAAAGTGATTTCCATAAAAGTGCCTCCCGCGGCCGAATCTAAAAGATTTCTAGAAGCAAAATTCAATCCGGCATAAAAGTTTTGTATAATCATCCACAAGTTCAAACCATGAGTAGGACAATTACGTATCATTAATTTCATTCTCTCCCAATCTTGTGCAACATGTTCATGATCAAGTTGCTTAAAATTCATAATATCGTTCCTAAGAGAGATAATCTTAGCAGGAGGAAAATACTTAGAGATAAAAGCATCTTTGCACTTGTTCCAAGAATCAATACTATTTTTAGGCAAAGATGAAAACCATGCTTTATCACGATCTCTAAGCGAAAAAGGAAATAGCTTCAATTTAACGACATCATTATCGACATATTTTTTCTTTTGCATATCACATAAATCAACGAAACTATTAGTAGCGGCATCTTCACTAGGAAGGCCGGCGAATTGATCTTTCATAACAAGATTCAACAAAGCAGTATTGATTTCACAAGATTCAGTATTGGCAAGAGGAGCAATCGGAGTGCTAAGGAAATCATTATTATTGGTATTGGTGAAGTCACACAATTTGATAGCATCTTGAGCCATCGCGACAAACAAGCAATCCAACACACGAGCAAACAAGCGGATGAGGAAAAAGGCAATGGGGAAATGAGGAGGAGATTGGGAAAGAGAGGGCGAATAAAACGGCAAGGGTGAAGTGGGGGAGAGGAAAACGAGAGGCAAATGGCAAATAATGTAATGCGAGAGATAGGGATTGTGATGGGTACTTGGTATGGTTGACTTTTGCGTAGACTCCCAGGAAACGGCGCCAGAAATTCTTCTTGCTACATCTTGAGCACTGCGTTGGATTTCCCCGAAGAGGAGAGGATGATGCAGCAAAGTAGCGTAAGTATTTCCCTCAGTTTTTGAGAACCAAGGTATCAATCCAGTAGGCCACGCACAAGTCCCTCGTACACGCACAAAGCGATAGCTCCTCGCAACCAACGCGATTAAGGGTTGTCAATCCCTTCACGATCACTTACGAGAGTGAGATCTGATAGAGATGATAAATAATATTTTTGGTACTTTTGGTATAGAGATGCAAAGTAAAAAGTAAAAGGCAAAGTAAAAAACAAAGCAAGTATTAAAGTGATGGAGATTGATATGATGAGAATAGACCCGGGGGCCATAGGTTTCACTAGTGGGTTCTCTCAAGAGCATAAGTATTCTACGGTGGGTGATAAAATTACTTGTTGAGCAATTGATGAATTGAGCATAGTTATGAGTATATCTAGGTATGATCATGTATATAGGCATCACGTCCGAGACAAGTAGACCGAAACGATTATGCATCTACTACTATTACTCCACTCATCGACCGCTATCCAGCATGCATCAAGAGTATTAAGTTAAAAACAGAGTAACGCCTTAAGCAAGATGACACGATGTAGAGGGATAAATTCATGCAATATTATAAAAACCCCATCTTGTTATCCTCGATGGCAACAATACAATCGTGCCTTGCTGCCCTTATACATCCTTTGGGAAAGGACACCGCAAGATTGAACCCAAAGCTAAGCACTTCTCCCATTGCAAGAACTACCAATCTAGTTGGCCAAACCAAACGGATAATTCGAAGAGACTTGCAAAGATTACCAATCATACATAAAAGAATTCATAGAAGATTCAAATATTATTCATAGATAAGCTGGATCATAAACCCACAATTCATCGATCTCAACAAACACACCGCAAAAAGAAGATTACATCGAATAGATCTCCACGAGAGAGGGGAGAACATTGTATTGAGATCCAAAAGAGAGAAGAAGCCATCTAGCTACTAGCTATGGACCCAAAGGTGCAAGTAAACTACTCACACTTCATCGGAGGGGCTATGGTGATGATGTAGAAGCCCTCTGTGGTGGATGCCCCCTCGTGAGCTCCTAACAGGCCCCAAGATGGGATCTCGTGGATGCTGAGGAAGTTGCGACCAGTGGAATTCGGTTTTGGCTCTTGTTACGATCGTTTGGGGGTACGTAGGTATATATAGGAGGAAGGAGACGTCGGTGGAGCAGGGGGCCCACGAGGCAAGGCGGCGCGCCCTAGGCGCCCCACCTCGTGACCGCCTCTGTTACTTCTTGGAGTAGGGTTCAAGTCTCCTGGATCACGTTCGGTGAGAAAATCATGTTTCCGAAGGTTTCATTCCGTTTGTACTCCGTTTGATATTCCGTTTCTTCGAAACACTGAAATAGGCAAAAAAAACAGCAATTCTGGGCTGGGCCTCCGGTTAATAGGTTAGTCCCAAAAAATAATAGAAAAGTGGAAAATAAAGCCCAATATAGTCCAAAGCAGTAGATAAAGTAGCATGGAGCAATCAAAAATTATAGATACGTTGGAGAGGTATCAGAGGCTCATGTGCCTCGGGCAGCGTCGGTACCTCGTCACCCGCGCGCCTGACCTCCAGCCGAACTTGCCCCCTGCGTCTGCTCTTGAGGCAAGTTCGGCGCCGGCGATAAGGAGAGGAACCACGATGACGGGGTTCTCACAGGGCCCCACAAGGCCGACTGGACGCAGTCCCCATTCATCGAAGGGGGCATCTACCCAGCGAACTCCACCCTGTTTGAGCAGTTGTACAAGAGACAACCCTCCTGCGGCAAATCGCCTGGCGAATGGTCACCGGCCAAGACTTCAAGCACCGTTCTTCGTGCCTCGGCTGGGAGCCCCGACTTCTGAAGCCTCATGTGATCCTGGTCACCAGTCAGGGCCCACATTGGTTGGGAATGTCGTTGGAGTGGGGCGATGCAGCATCGGAGGAACTCCTTCATCACCTTGGGCGCGGTCACACCAAGGTCCCTCAGCCTCCTCAACCGGAGCCAGACGAAGCCAAGACGGGAGCCCATGAGCTCCTCGTGACCCTAGCCGGAGCTGGGGACGGCGGGTGACGACGGAGGCGAGAGCAGGGGGCTGAGCACTCCGACATCAACATACACCCACTGCGTCCGGAACTCGCTCGTAGATGGCGGGAGATCAAAGTCAACCCCCGAGCCGGCAGTCGCCGCCACGGCCTGGAAGCTCAGGTACCCTGAGCACTGCCGGGGGTCGGTCAAGTGCATCGAGTAGAAATGGCGCAGGAGGGCCACGGAAGGGGCAATGCCCACCATGGCCTCGCAGACAAAGGCGAAGACGGCGAGAAGGGCGACAGATTGGGGATCAAGGTGCAGCATATGGATCTGATAATGGGAAAGCACTGCGTTGAAGAAGGCAGAGAAAGGAGGAACCAAGCCAGCCCACGGGGCGTCGATGAAGAACTGGACCTTGGTGGCTGTCTTGTCGATAGTGGCTCGGGACGCAGGCCAGGCCACCGTCCCTCCCCATTCATTGAAGCTGGTAGCAAAGCGCAGGGCAAACCTTGTCCATGGCCTCCTGATTGAGCACCCGCGATCGGCCGATGGCGGGTTCGACGGTCGGAGGTGGGCAAGCTGAGGACAGGGGCTTCTTCCCTTTCTCCATTTGGTTTGGCACCATGACGGTGGAGAGGACTAAGCTCGGGTCAGATTGGAAGAAGAAGCTGAGGTTCGAAGAAGTGGAGAAGTTGGGGAGTGTGTTGCCAGCAAAGGGGAAATAACTGTGTAGAACACCGTGGCCGCCTAGCCAGGCGGATATCAAGGCTGCATGGGGAAGCGGGGCCGCCCACGTCCAATCAATCGCCACGCGTCAACCAAGGCCGTAGGCTATTGGGGCCAGCGGAATTCCGCACTTGCCCTTTGGCTTCGCCTCGAAGCCAAGTCTGAGCGCGCCTTGGGCCCGGGGGCTACTGTTGGCATCACAGGAGCAGGGGTCCCAGGTTTGCACACTGCGGCCCACGGTGTGGCTCCACCAGCGGCCCTGTACGACCCATCTTCACTAGCAAACACTCAAGAACCTCGCGAGGGGCCAAGCGTCGCGAGGCGGATGACACAAGACCTCCTCGGGAGCGGCCTCACCAGGCTGGCTCGCGAGGGGCGGAGAGATCAAGGCAAGGGACACCTCGCGAGGTTCCTGTGACGCAAGCCATGACGACTGGAGCCAGGCAGGCGCCAGTGTGCGTAGTGTCCCGAGGCATCAGGCAAAGGTTTCCATATCGGTGCAACGAGACCAAGAGCAGCAGGACGGCGGGACGGAGGCCACCGTGGAGCCCAAGACGGTGTCACCACCAGAGCCTTTGGCATGAGAAGACCACCTTTAGTTAGGATAACTTGTACTAGTTGTCTCCCTTCGAATTTGGACGTTGTTGGCTCCCTTCCCGCTCAATATTTGGGGAGAGGACCAGGGCCTCTATAAATAGGACTAGCCACCACAGTAGGAGGGGAGAGAACGGATTCAATCATCCTCACCCACACAAGTCCACCAAGCACAAGAACACCTCTCCTCAGGAGGTTGTTCTTCCCCTTGTACTGTTCAGCCTCAGCCCAAGAGGCAATCCACCACACCACACTGGAGTAGGGTATTACACCTGGCAGGTGGCTGAACGATATAAATCTCGTGTCTCTTGTGTTGCGGGTTCGTTGAGCAAGGCCTTGAGATCACGGTGAGGCTGAGGGCGTTATTAGGTAGGGAGTGATCTTCATGCGCACCCCAGTGTTCGAACCTCAAGGGTTTTGCCGGAACCCGAAATCCGACAAATGGTAGAACCGAGTAGTGTCCATCGAAAGAGTGGCTGGAATTCACTTCCCACAGAGGTAATCAAGCTCATTGTTTCGCGTGTGGACAATCTTAGTACCATGCCGCTCACGGTGTGCTCGTCGGGGCGGTACCATTTACTCAAAGCCCTCAGGTCGGAGCTTTTTAAGCTAGCTCCTTGCTTGCTGATCCCGCCTGTTCTTCAGAAACGGCATGTCATGCAAC
This sequence comes from Aegilops bicornis, assembly GCA_021605145.1. Classification (NCBI taxonomy): domain Eukaryota; kingdom Viridiplantae; phylum Streptophyta; class Magnoliopsida; order Poales; family Poaceae; genus Aegilops; species Aegilops bicornis. The sequence continues at coordinate 367,541,741 of CM038672.1, forward strand.
ATAACGATCGTAGGGTGGCGAGCATCAACCCTCTTGACTGTGATCCGATCCCCGTCACCCTCAACTACATTAACGGTATGTACTGGGTCGGCATGAACACGTCTTGGATGGTGCTCGTCGACGGTGGCGGCAGCTGGAAGCTCGTGGAGGTATACACCTGGCGATTGATCCCCCTTCCTTTGATTAACACTGCACTGCTTGGGCACCACGGCCTAGAATACTCGGAATCTTATAGTAGCCAACATGATACCAAGTTTGATTTGCTCAAGGTTGTAATCTGCCAAGTGCCCACAAGATCTGTGAATTATAAAGACTTCAGGCTAATTGCGTTCTTCAACCACAGTCTCGCCTATCTGACAGGTCACTGCGGTAAGTGGATAAATCTGCATGTCCATCGCAGGATCATACATCCTCCATGGTTCTCTAATGCCATTGAACACAAGGGCTTCATTTGCACTGTCGACTCCTTCTATGGCTGGACGTATCGATGGCCTACTCCAGGCATCGCCACAAACGGTTGTTACAGCAGTATGTTACTTTCCTGTGATATCATGATGGCTTGCTTATATTACTGTCAACATCTACTGAAAAAATATTCATGCTCATAACATGCTGTTCTTAAGATTGACTACATTAAGAGCCCTTTTTTATTTGACTCCAACTTGATATGATGTTGTTGGCCGCCTGGTGTTCCTACCCTTCCTAATCCCAGAACCTTTCAAAGAAAAGCGGCATGGCAGTTGCAGGTGGTTCCTAGCTTGATCAGACGACGGCGAATGATTGATGATCGTTCGCACGTACCAGACATGTTGTTTGGCGGAATACAATCACAATCACAACAAGTTCTTTGAGCAGGATCCCAGCTTCTCGGGCCTTCAGGAATTTTTGACTGGAGGCTGGTAAGTAGCCTTGGTACATGCTCTCTATTTCTCGGACTGAATTATCCGATTAACCAAGAGATAACCAACGGCAAGGATCATGATGGCAGTGCGGTTTCGTTCATCAGGCAAAACTGTGTGTACACAGCGTACCATGCGTCTCTGCATGCACCATACCCTGATATATGCCGCCACGCTCTACAGCCCAAAGTAGGAGAGAGGCTCGCATGTATCAGACTTCGGCCTGCTGGCTGGAATTTAATTCAAGCCGTCAGCCAATCTCCACAGCTTAATAAATAGTAACGTCTAACTGAGCCAGTTAGTTAGATGCGTACACTTGGTGTAGTAGGATCTTTATTTAGTTTGATGCATACACTTGTTCTTTTTTGGTAGCCCTTTTGTAATGATGGCTGATGTTTGGTTTGGATGAGAGAGTTGCGTCTTTACTCTTCTGGCCTGCTTACTGCTTTTGTTGCACCCCAGCCCTGGTTGTTGCTGTTGTTGTTTTCAATGTACAATCAGTAGTATATTTCGTCTGTTGGTTGAATAAATGTATTGTCAGAACGACAAACACAATGTTTTGGAAGTCGTTGCACGGTCCGATCCTTTGGTTCCCCGTACCGTACGTAGCGCATACTATTTTTTCGTACGGAACACATTTTCCACTTGTTGATAACATGCAGCCCAATCGATGAACGCCCAATAGAGGAGCCCATAATTAATCGGAAGGGAGGCTCTCACATGAATCCGCCGGTACATGCTCATGGTCCCCGAAACATAAATAAGTAAATAAATAAAGCTAAATGCTCATGCACCAGTTCATTAAATTCATGATTTAACAGGAGGATATTAATAGTGTCGTTACATTCAGTCGATATAATTCTTAGGCAAAGATAGCGACTAGTCTTCTTTCTCCCACCATTTTCTTCCTGCAACCAGTGGAACCATGCAACTCGTAGTCAACATCGTAAATAGTTCCGGTCCATTTTTATTTTTCAATAAGAATGTCCAACCCAGCAAAACACATTGGCGACAGCACTTTATCCTCCGTCTTGGTGCGCTCGCCGCGGCGCCGCCATCCGGCCCTGTCAACATAGTGAATCGGGAGAGGACTGTAGATGTGAGTATGACAGTACGGACCCACCATGTCCACTCCCGAACACAAGCAAAGCACCTCTTTTACTACTCAGATGCACCCCTCGTTTTTTTAACTCTAATCCACCCTGCTGATATCTAGGACCCAAATAATTTCCAACATATAGTCAATTAACGACAGAATTGCACAAAAAAAAATTTGAGGATTTTTTCGGAGGAGCAGGCTATAAACTGGGTTGTGTGGTCTCTGTGGACCGTCTAACAACATGACCAGCCCAGCAATTTTTTCGTTGGGAAAATAGGTAGGCCAAAATTTCTTTTTGAAGAATGCCCAAGCTAGCCTTTTTGTTTTCTCCGACTTACTGGGCTGCAAATATTTCAAGACGAGGAGGGATGCATTCCGGCCTGGCCAAAGAGTTTGGTCATTATCTGTTAAAAGTAAATGGCAAAATTAGTTTCTTTTTTGTTTTTGTTCTTCACTGATATTTTATATTTCATTGGATTTTAACATGACATATTAATAATATATTTTTAAATTTGTTTTAGTATGGCTAATAATTTTTGGATTAAGAATATTTTGTTCCCAAAGAAAAATTGCGATTTTTCAAAATTTCGCACATTTTTAGTTCGATTTTTTAACCCTGGTACTGACCAGAAAATGGGCAGCAATTCTAAAAATGGAAAATGGGCTGCAATAAATTCCATATGAATTAGAAATGAGTAAAAAATATAAAAATAATAGAAAATGGGTTGTACACGCCACAAATTTTGAGGCTGACTTGTTTACTTATGGCTTTGTCAGTCAACACATGATTCTAGCAGCGGTGACTATTGGATGTCCATCCCGGCCGACATGCTTCTTCAATCTATGATCTTCCTGCTCCAGCCGCCTAAACCAGTGCCGGCGGGACTGCTTGCTCCCTCCTCTTGTGGCCTGCTGTCAAGCCATGTAGGCTTCACCGGCCCACCCTACTCCCTCCGCTGGCCTGGCCGCACGAAGTCAATTGCCTCCTTATTACACCTCAAAAAAATATTACATAAAAAAATTATTCCTCCCACTAACATCTGGGGTGCACCGGTTCAGAGGCTGGCCTATGGGCCTACTAAGTTAACGCGTACGCAGGGCTTTGTCAACTTAGTCAACAAACGATTCTAGCATTAGTGACCGTTGGATTTGAATCGAACGGTCCTACTGTTTCTTCAATCGCTGCTCTTCTTGCACCAGCTGCCCAAACTAGTGCCGGCAGGACCGCCTGCTCCTACCTCCAATGGCCGGTTGTGCTGCCGTTGAGGCCTCACCGCCCCCTACTACTCCCATCGCTGGCTAGGCCCTGCAGCAGCAGGCTCACACTGCAGCCGAACCAGTGAACCCTCGTACTCCTGTCCGCGTGGGCTTCCACTACCGCTTCTTCCCCGGCTCCACGTCGTCCCCTTCCTAGGACCCACCATCCTCCATCACCCTAGTGCTCTCGGCGCGGCGTGGTCAACTTGGTCAAGGAACGACTTCCATCAGAAGAGTACTATATGTGGAGAGGCTGACAGCTGGGTCCACAGCCGTAGCAAGGAAGTTCCTCCTTATTACGCGGAAAATAATGATTCCTCCACCTGACAGCGGGGACCCACTGGACGGGCCATCGTATTTCAGGAAAAAAACGTTTCCCCTGACTGCTAGGACCCATCAGCTATATGTTCGCACGCAAGGAAGTGCCTGACAGTCGGGACCCACCTGGATGAAGCGTACGTAGCGTTGTCATTCTGGTCGTGAACGTGTACGTAGAGGCGCGCACGTGTCATAGTAGAGGCGCGCACGTAGCATGTACATGTACGTACAGCGGCCAGGGTGCAAGAAAGAAAATACAGCCACGTGCATACATACAGGCAGGGTCTCGAATGCCTACTCGCGCATACGTACAGCCAGGGCTCGTGTACATGGCTGGGTCGGAACAGAGAAGCTGCATCATCGTCGTGATCATGGGGAGGCAACCGGCTGGGTCGGAACGGAATGCGTCGTCATGTTCATCGGGAGCCAACTGGCTTTGACAGAACATCCGATGGAAACGAGGCCTGGCGTACCGTGGAATGGAGGAAAGGCCTTGTGTTCGACTGGCCATGATCGAAACGGGATCCTGTTCATCGGGAGGGGTCTGGCGTACCGCAAAACAGAGGAAACGGACCTCCTACGGTCGAAACGGGGTCTTGTTGATCGGGAGGGGTGTGGCGTACTGCAAAACGGAGGAAACGGACTTGTGTTGGAGCGCTACAGTCGAAACGGGGGTCCTCTTCATCGGGAGGGGTATGGCGTACCGCAAAACGGGACTCCACGAGATGCTGTTCATCTCCACCGTCGACCTCCTCCAGCCTCCTCGGGCTACTGTTCATCCACCGTCGATCTCCTCCAGCCTCCACATGCGACTGTTCATCCACGGGCTCCTGTTCATCCAGCCTCCACCGCGTGCTCCTCCACCGGCTACTGTTCAACCAGCCCTCTCCACGGGGTCATGTTCAACCATCCCTCCATGTGCTACTGTTCATCCAGCCCACCACCGGCTACTGTTCAACCAGCCCTCCACCGGCTAATGTTCAACTAGCCCTCCACACGTTCATGTTCATCCAGCCCTCCACGGGATCATGTTCATCCACCGGCTCGATCGATCGGGGTCATGTTCATCCAGCGGCAACGGCCTCTACTACCACGGGGTCCTGTTCATCCAACCCCCCACCGGGAACTGTTCATCCAACCCCCCCCCCCCCAACAATGCGCACTATTCATCCAGAGGCAGCATTGATCGGCTTCAGTTAGCAGCAGTAGCAAAGGAATCACTCGGGTTCAGTTAACAGCAAGGGATCGATCGATCGCTCGGGTTTAGTAACGCGTAGCCTGCAGTATAATCGCTCGGGTTCAGTTATAGCCCAACGCCTCGCTCGAGTTCAGTTAGAGCTCAACGCCTCGCTCGAGTTCAGTTAGAGCTCAACGCCGCACTCCACGCCAGACGTACAAGAGAGAAACGCCAGCATCGCCGCCCCGGCCACCCACCTTAACCGGGAACTCCCCCGATATTTTCCGCGCCCTCGCTTCTACCACGGTTTTTTCCGTCATGAACGGCCCAAAGAATGTCATGCAGCTGCGTCTCCGGCCCGTCCAGGATGAAAAGCCCATTTTCTGTCATGATTTTTTGTCATAGAAGTAGGACCCCACCACATCTATGATGATACCGGGTTTTGTCACAATTATCGTCATAGAAGTGCCATAAGCATGACAGAAAAAAAAATTGTTCGGCCCAAAATGTCACGGATGTGTGTTTTTTAGTGAAAAGGGCGAGGGGGCGGAGCCCCCAGCCCGTCTTCATCTTCTTGCTCCTCATTCTTCCTCTTCCTGCAGCTTCCATGGCACCAGTGAGGAGGTTCTCCGCTGCCGAGAAAGAGAAAGCCCCCCAGGAAGGGCTAGGCTCGCCGCCACCCAAGAGAGGGCGCAGCAGTCCTCGCAAGTCCGAAGCGACGTCAGAGGCGGTCTCCCAGGGGCGCGGGCGCACACCCACAGGTGTCTGCATTGCCTCCAACGGTCACAGAAAGGGTCCCTCCCGCGAGTGTGGCAGCAGAAGCCTTAGCGGCCACTGTCGATGTGGAGAGCTCGTGGTGAATGTCCGACCGCCGCGCCCGTGATCCCAGACAGCCGACGTGGCCACGGAGTTCGTGATGTGGGAGGAGAGGCCAGAGAAACTCTGGATCCACCTCCCATGCTTCTTCGTGGAGGAGCTTCCGGCTAGAAGGCCCGGTGGCCTGCGGCTGCAAGCCGACTGGTATTGCGGCAAGGGCTCGTGGTTGGAGGTCGAGGTCACCCTCGCGGGCAAAGTGTTCCTGAAATGCAAGTGATAGAACTTCGCCTAAGACCGCGGCCTGCAAGGGAGGCATACCCTCCACTTCAAGTACGATGGAGTGGCGACGCTCTTCGTCAAGGTGTTCGGGGAAGACAGACGGCTCTTGGGGTGCTGCCGGGAAGGCGACGACAGCGACAGCGATCGTTGTGGCGGTGGCGCCCTCCGCAGTGAACTGGCCCTTGGCGACAGCCGCGACACATCCAGCAGCGGCGCCGCCTCCACCGGGGAGAGCACGAGCAACGACAACTACGACGAGCCGCCGCGCAGCCGCGCCTGGACCAAGGAGGAGGGTGAGGCACCACGACGTCGGGCCCCCATCGAGGAGGAGGACTCCGACAAATTGCGGGTAGCGCTAGATCCAGGCCTTGGGAATAGCGGCCCTCCCGAGGCCGCTCCTTTTGTTTGTTTTTGTTTCCTGCACCAAGAACCATGAAAGGCCCCACGGGACGTGTAATGGACTGCGGTGCTTGCCCCTTTATTTTATAGTTTCTTGTGCATATCCTAGTATCCGTGTAGCTTTAAATTGAAAGGTTCCCATCCGACATGATTAGGATAACTTAGCTTGATGTGCTTGTGACCCTTGGTGGGTCCCTCCATCACGGGAGCGCGCCCCTCTGGAGCCTTAACTCCGAGTATGCCCCTGGGGTCCCGGGGAGGCCCCCCTCCTCCGGGGCCGGACCGCTCCAGGGTCTGGAGGGGCCTACACCTCGCGAGGTCCCTGGGGGAGTCACGAGGTTCTGGGCCTCTGGATACGCCTCCGCCAGGTGTGCAACCTCCCGAAGGTGCGGGCAGCACTTGTCGTGAGGTTCCTCTAGGAACGAGCTGATACGTCTCCAACGTATCTATAAGTTATGAAGTATTCATGCTATTATATTATCCATCTTAGATGTTTTATATGCATTTGTATGCTATTTTATATGATTTTTGGGACTAACCTATTAACCTAGAGCCCAGTGCGGTTTACATTTTCTCCTTGTTTTTGAGTTTTGCAGAAAAGGAATACCAAACGAAGTCCAATTGGCGTGCCAATTTTTTATGATTTTTTATGGACCAAAAGAAGACCACGGAGCATCGGAGTTCGGGCAGAAGAGTCTCGAGCTGCCCACGAAGGTGGGGGCGCGCCCACCCCCCTGGGTGCGTGGGCCTGCCTCGTGGACAACTCGAGCACCTCCTTGACGTGAGACCGACGCAAAAAATTCCTATAAATACAGAAACCTTGGAAAATTAACCTAGATCGGAAGTTCCGCCGCCGCAAGCCTCTGTAGCCATGAGAAATCAATCTAGGCCCCCTCCGGCACCCTGCCGAAGGGGGCCATCATCATCGGTGGCCATGGAGGAGGATCCCGGAGGGGGCATCATCACCATGAAGGCCAAGGACCAGAGGGTGGAGGCCATGGAGGAGGAAGCACAAGGGGGAGAACCTCTCCTCCTCTCTCTTGGTGGCACCGGAGTGCCATCGGGAGGGGAATCATCGTCGCGGTGATCATGTTCATCAACATCACCATCATCATCACCATCCTCATCTCTTTTATGCGGTCCACTCTCCCGCACCCCGCTATAATCCCAACTTGAACATGGTGCTTTATGCCACATATTATGATCCAATGATGTGTTGCCATCCTATGATGTTTTGAGTAGATATCTTTTGTATTTGGGTTGATTGATGATCTAGATTGGTATGAGTTGCATGTTTTACTTTGATGCTGTCCTATGGTGCCCTCCGTGTTTCGCAAGCGTGAGGGATTCCCGCTGTATGGTGTTGCAATATGTTCATGATTCGCTTATAGTGAGTTCGTGACTGACTGAAACACAAACCCGAGTAAGAGGGATTGTTGCGTATGGGAATAAAGAGGACTTGATGCTTTAATGCTATGGTTGGGTTTTACCTTAATGATATTTAGTAGTTGCGGATGCTTGCTAGAGTTCCAACCATAAGTGCATATGATCCAAGTAGAGAAAGTATGTTAGCTTATGCCTCTCCCTCATATGAAACTGCAATAGTGATCACCGGTCTTGTTAACAATTTCCTGGGACAATTCCGCACACCGATCCACCATTATTCCACACTCGCTATTTATAATATTTAGTATTATATTCTAAATTTATGATAACAGCACCAATTTTTATATTTTAGCTCTCCGATATCATACAAAGTTATCCTCTTCATACCCACAACGAAGTTTTATTTCTAATTTCTAGTTGGAAGCAAATGTTCGGTACACGTAGAGTCGTATCAGTGGAAGATAGGGCTTGAGAGAATATTGATCTTACCTTTAGCTCCTTGTGGGTTCGACACTCCATACTTACCACTTCCACCTTTGGAAATTGCTACGATGATTCCCTGCACTTGGGGATTATCAAGCTCTTTTCTGGCGCCGTTGCCGGGGAGCAATAGCGTGGGGTTGATATTCTCGTGTGTGCTTGTTTGCTTTCTTCACTAAGTATATTTTGTTTTTGCTTTTTTGTTTCTGTTTAGGTGTGGGTGAAACATAAAAAAATTAAAAGAATGAAAATACAAAAAAATTATTACTTGCCTCTCATGCCTAAAAAGTTTTTCAAAAAGAGAAGTGATTGGAAAGTTTTGCATTGAGAAGTGAGGGTCGACCTTGAGCACTTGTGTTCATGCTCACGTGAACAATGTAGAATTTTTCATGGAAGTTTCTCTGTAAATAATTATCCCCTTGTGTATATCCATTGTATTATAAAAATAAATGTGCCAAGCTTCGGTTTTAGGATGATTAGATTGCTTGTTTACTATGTGCAGAACAAAAACAGAAACTTTGGCTAGAGTGCATGAATTTACATTTTTTACTGGAAAGTCAAATGGATCTGAAACTTTTTGCACATTACTTCTGTACAAAATTTTAAATTTTTCATATTTATTTCATGATTTTAGGAGTTACAGAAGTTTACCAAACTTCCAGATTACTACAGACTGTTCTGTTTTTAACAGATTCTGTTTTGCGTGTGTTGTTTGCTTATTTCGATGAATCTATGGCTACTATCGGGGGGTATGAACCATAGAGAAGTTGGAATACAGTAGGTTTAACACCAATATAAATAAATAATGAGTTCATTACAGTACTTATAGTAGTGATTTACTTTGTTATACTAACGGATCTCACAAAGTTTTTGTTAAGTTTTTGTGGATGAAGTGTTCGAAGAACGAGGAGTTCCGATGTGAGAAGAATAAAGAGAAGCAAGAGTTCAAGCTTGGGGATGCCCAAGGCACCCCAAGTAAATATTTCAAAGGATACTCAAGCATCTAAGCTTGGGGATGCCCCGGTTGGCATCCCATCTTTCTTCTTCAACAATTATCGGTATACCTTGGTTTTTGTTTTGTTCACATGATTTGTGTCCTTTGTGTTTTTCTTTTTTTCTTTAAGAACCATGCTAGTATGAGATGTCCCTTCATCAATTTATATAATACTTCATGTGCTGCACTTATATATTTTAAGTATGATCTTATAGAATTGCTCTTTGTTCTTCACTTAAATCTTTTGAGTATGGTTTTATAGAATGCTTCGTGTGCTTCACTTTTATATTTTGAGCTTGGATATTGGTTAGTCTATGTTAATTGTAGAATGATCCATGAAATTCACTTATATATTTTGGACTATTAATAATACCATCATTTCAAGTGGGTTTGGAAGAGTGTCAACTTTAGGAATTAGTGATCCCACTATTTTGGAGGGTGTTGAATCTTAGTGTGATATTTATGAAAGTGGATTTGGAAGAGTGTCAACTTTAGCTAGTAATGATTCCACTATTTCGGAAGAGGTTCCAATTGAGTATGAGAACAAAGTTGCTATCCGTGATGCTACTCAAAATTATTATAAGGGAGGAATACATGCTCGTAGGAGTTGCAATAATATTAAGTTTCCTCTCTAAGTGCTTAAAGTTTTGAAGTTATACTTATTTTGCCTTCCTATGCTAGTTGATTGTTGTTCTTATAAATTGTGTGCTCACAAAATCCCTAGGCATAGGAAGTGGTTTATATTTAAATGTGCTAGTCATATTATTCAAGATGCTCTCCTTGTGCTTCAATTCCTATCTTTTATGAGAGCATCATTGAAATCATCATGCCTAGCTAAAAGGCATTAAAAAAAGCGCTAGTTGGGAGACAACCCAATATTTACCCTTACTATTTTTGTGTGTTTACATGATTAAGCTACTGTATTAATCATGTTTTATAGCTTTTGTTTCAATAAACTGCCAAGTAAGACCTTTGGAAAGACTTGGGAGAAAGTCAATGTGATCTTGCTGTAAAAAACAGAAACTTTGCGCTCACGAGATTAGCTGTAATTTTTGACAGAAGAGTGCTTTTTAGTTGATTCTTTTTGAATAATATTAATAGAAAAATTCCTCACGTACACCAATTTATTTCATAATTTTTGGAGTAGCAGAAGTATGGTTTATGTTCTGATCATTACAGACTGTTCTGTTTCTGATAGATTCTGTTTTCATTGCATAGTTTGCTTGCTTTCTAGTTTCTATGACTTATATTTCTCAATATAAATTGTAGAAATGATATGGTACAGTAGGAATTATGTGATAAAAATTATGAAACTTGTCCTTAATATTACCAAAGTGAATGGTTTACTCTTTATCATACTAACCTATCTCACGAAGTTTGGTTAAGTTTTGTGTGACTGAAGTTTTCAAGCTTTGGTTGAGATATCGATATGAGGAGAATAAGGAGTGGAAAGACCCTAAGCTTGGGGATGCCCAAGGCACCCCAAGGTAATATTCAAGGAAGACTCAAGTACCTAAGCTTGGGGATGCCCCGGAAGGCATCCCTCTTTCGTCTTCAAAACTATCGGTATACCTTACTCGGAGCTATATTTTTATTCGTCACATGATATGTGTTTTGCTTGGAGCGTATTTTCAATTTTACTTGCTGTTTGAATAAAATCATTGGATCTGAAATATTGAATGAAAAATAATCCTCCCATGGCTAGTTAATCATGTGACTACTCAGTGTTCTTCACTCATATCTTTTGGAGTAGTTTGTCATTTACTGATGTGCTTCATGTATATCCTATGAGTAAACGGTTGGATAAATTGAATGTCATAAATATGAATTTATGTATGTTTCATATGCTTATAACATGGGGAGTAATGACTTCCCACATAATAAGTATAGGTAGTAAACTTATTGAAAGTTAGCAAACGTAGAATTGGTCACTTGAACAATTCTTGAAACAATATTGAAGGAAGAGGGATTTCACATATAAATATACTATCTTGGACATCTTTTGTAATTGTGAGCACTCATTTAAATATGCCATGCTAAAAGGTTGATGTTGGACAAGGAAGACAACGTAATGGTTTATGTTTTCTTATATCTGAAATAAAGTATATTGTCATGGATCACCTAACACGTTGAGCTTGCCTTTCCCCCTCATGCTAGCCAAATTCTTTGCACTAAGTAGAGATACTACTTGTGCTTCCAAATACCCTTAAACCCGGTTTTGCCACAAGAGTCCACCATACCTACCTATGGATTGAGTAAGATCCTTCAAGTAAGTTGTCATCGGTGCAAGCAATAAAATTTGCTCTCTAAATATGTATGATTGATTAGTGTGGAGGAAATAAGATTTATACGATATTGTGATGTGGAAGAAATAAAAGTGACGGACTGCATAATAAAGGTCCTAAAGTGACGTTCTTTTGCATTAAGATTTTGTGCATCCAACCCTGAAAGCGCATGGCAACCTCTGCTTCCCTCTGCGAAGGGCCTATCTTTTATTTTTATCTCTTACTGCAAGAGTCATGGTGATTTTCACCTTTCATTTTTACATTTTATCCTTTGGCAAGCACATTGTGTTGGAAAGATTCTGATATATATATCCAATTGGATGTAAGGCATCATGAACTATTATTGTTGACATTACCCTTGAGGTAAAAGGTTGGGAGGCGAATCTATATGTCGGGGAGGCTGATCGTACCCACGAACACCTATGGGGCAGGCGGACCAGGCCCCTTTGTGGTTCGGAGGGGGGCGGAGATCGCACGAAGAGCGGATCGAGGCGAGGCACACGAGCAGTTTACCCAGCTTCGGAGCTCTCCGGAGAGATAAAACTCCTACTGCTGCTTGTTTGATGTATTGTGTTCTTGCTAGGGAGCGATGCGAGCTACAAAACCTAGCGTGAGCGTATCTGGTCTCTGGTGAGTCGAATGAACCGAAGCTCGAACCGAACCGAACCCCTTCTACGTTGCGCATGGGCCTCCTTTTATATGCTCAAGGGGTCTCCGACAGGTGGCAACATAGGCGGGGGTACAAATGTAAAAACAGGAGTTGGCACACCTACTCGAACAGTGTACAGTGCAAAATACCTAACTCTGACGGCAAGGGACAAAAGCAATAAATGCCCGTCAGTGTCGCCCAAAGCGATTACAGAGAGGCTATCAGTGCGCCTCAGCTCGCCACGATGGCAAGCTTGTCAGCGCTGCTTATCGCTGCTCTCCGCTGGCTGCACAGCCGCTCGACACGCGCGCATGGAGCGGTCCCATGGCGACACGTCGTTGGATGAGCTGGAGCGGAGATGGAGAGAGGTTGCTTCCCGCGGCAAGCGCCTTGCCGCTGACGAATCCTTGCAGCGTCCGGAGGCTTGTCGCTCGAGCCTTCGGCAAGCTCCTCTTGCCGGGCCTTGTCTTCTGCATGCCTTGAGTGGCCTTCCGACAAGCTCCTCTTGCCGGGGCCTTGTCTTCATAATCAAATACTTTGTTCTTGAATGGCTCCAAAGGAACCACGGAGGATCTTGGCGGTGACGAGGCAAACCACTGCGAGGTGCTACAACTGTCCGTGCTGCAGTACGGGATACTAGGGTACCCTACTCTAGTACACCGACAGAGCCCCGGCCTGGGCATTACTGCAGTGCGGCGCTGTCGGGCCAGGCCCAAAAGCGATCTGCAGTCACGCGGCCTCGACCACGTCGCAACTCGCCCCGGACCCACCACGACCCCCACTAACGGCACGCACCGGACGTGGCGTCGTGCGAGAGATCGTGGGCGTGGTCGTGGGGGTTTCTTTATTAGGAAAAGCGGAACGTCCGCCCCTCCCCCTCTTTATAAGCGGAGGAAACAGGGGCAGGCCGTGCACTCCGCCATCGCTGTCTTGTCAAGAAAACCACCGCCGCTGCTCCCTTCTTCTCCGGTGCGAAGAGAGCGCCCGCTTCTTTTCGCCACAAGCGGCGCTCACCGCCGTCGGCCTCCTCCGCCGCCCTCGCCATGGCTCCGGCCGACAAGGAGAAGGCGTCAAGTCGGCCTTGGCGCAGCGGCTCGCGGGGTTGTGCAAGGAGCGGGCCATCTGCCCCCCCCCCCCCAGCTCGGCGCAAGGGAGCTGCGGGATGTCTTCTACCTCTTTTGGTCGACGGAGACGCGTCTGCATCTGCGCACGAAGGTACTCCCCGCCTCCGCCTCCGATTTGGCCCCGACTGGGTACCCCTTTTTCGCCCTTTTCTTCTATTGCGGGCTTTGCCCGCCCTTTTCCGAGTTCTTCTGCGACATCATGAACACATTTGGCCTCCGCCTCCTTGATTTCACCCCCAACGCCGTCTTGACCATGGCGGTTTCGTGCATCTTTGCGAAAACTTTGTCGGAGTCCACCCAAATGTGGCACTCTTCCGCCACTTCTTCGTGCCCGCATCGAGAGAGAGGAGAGCCGCTTCTTGGGAGGGATAGCTTGGGTCTCCGGGATCGGCAAGAAAGAAGCGTGTCTGGAAGGAGAGTTCCGCAACAAGTGGGAGGAGTGGAGAGCCAATTGGTGTTGGGTCGTGAGGAGAACCCGCAGCCCTTCTTGCCGCGGCGCCAAACCCCAATAGTGCGCGGCAGAGATTGGAGTAACTTGGCGCCGGAGGATGCGAAGTTGAAGATAGCTGTGACCTGGATTTTGCGCCTCAGGCTTGCCGGATTAACCGTAGGCGCAGTTGGCGCAGACTTCCTTTGTCGCTGCATCGCTCCCTTGCAGGAAAGGAGGAGGCCTGCCTGGGAGTTCCAAAATCTGGCGGAACATTATGAGGTTGCGCCCGGCTGAGCTGGAACTTCACCGTCTTGGAGCTGGATGCGATCTTTGCTCGAGCTGTTCAAGAACGACCCCGACCACCCTGAGTGGTTTAGGTTGCCGAGGGGGGTCGTCCCATTGTGCAACAACTCGGCGCTCGACCGCATCCACGCCATGATGCCGTTGTGCGACTCCCATGGGATCCTTCCAACCTGGCAGGAGCCCCCCGACGAGGTCGTGCAGCAGTTCTTCGACAGCTTGGAAGAAGTGCCGATCCGCTCCGACGAAAGCGAAAGGCTCACCAGCGACACCACCGGCGAGGAGATGGCGCGGATTGCCACCGAGGTGGAGGCGGCGGCCACGCTGCCGGAGCCTTCGGGTACACCGTGGAGGAGGCGGACGTTATGGCGGCAAGCCTTGCCGAGCGAGGGAGATCACCGGCGAGGACGAGCTTGTCGAGCCCGAGCGGGTCGAGTGGACCCGCCGAGGCGCTTCTTCTCCACCACCTGTGACTTGCCGCCCGGTGAGCCCCCGGCTCCCGAAGAGGCGTCTCCGCAAGGCCGGAGACGAGTCGGGCAGATCGCCTACAAGAAGCGCCCAGGCGACGCCGCTCTACCGCGGCAAGCGGTGTTGCCGCGGGAGTGCCTCACACTGCTGCGACAACTGCGGCGGGATCTTCTCAGGCCACCGCCAACGCCTCCGCCAAGCGGTCAAGAGCCCACTCCCGCCTCGTCGCCGGGAGGCGAGCCGGAGTTTGACTTCTCCGTGCTCAGCTCCGAGGAGGAAGGCGAAGAGTAAGCTCTTGAGATTGTGCTTGTATTTCTTCAATTTTATTGCTTCATCTTGAATCTGATTTGCTTCGTTCTGGACTCTTTCCTTTTCAGGACGCTGGCCCAGAGAGCGTCGAAGAGGGCCAAGATCCCGGCGGTCGTCGTTGAGGACGATTCTCCTGTGGCTGAGGGACGCGTCGAGACCGCCTTTGCCAGATCCGGCAACCCTTCCTCAGAGCAGCCCAGCCAAAGACAGCCCCAGAGTAAGTGTGCAGTTTTCTCCTTACTATTAGGTGTGCGGGGTGCTCCTTCTTCGTTGATATCTGATTGTTTGCTTGTGTAGGAGGCGGGCAGCCTCATCGGGGAGGGCTCGGGAGCCGCCCCGAAATCTGTCTGCTGCCACTACGCCGCCAAGGGAGGAATCTCCCGGCAAGGGGCGCCCTCAGACAAGGGAGGCCACTCCGGCAAGGGAGACTACCCGGCAAGGCGGCGCCGATGACCCTCCAGTGGCGAGGCCATGGCTGCAGATCCCGTTGCAGGGTAATTTCTTTACGAAAATTTCCCTTGGGCTTGCTTTCTTTTGTTTCTCTTTTGAACATTTGCTTGACTGCTCTTTCTTTGTCGGCCTTGAGCCGATGGAGGTCGAGGCCGGGCGAGGAGGAAGCCTGGCAACACCGACGAGGCCGCCGTCGAGGAACAAGAGGTCGTTGTTGTGGAAGAAGAGGCCGTCGCCGACGAGCCTGTTGGCGAGGAGGCCACCGAGGCTGCCGATGCAGGCCGGGCGAGGGGTCGAGGCGATCGTGACTGACGGCCCCGAGGTCAGGGAGCGCCAAGCGCTACACCGACAGCCGACTCCCGCCCTGGGCGCGGGCGTCAGGCTCCGAGGAGCCTCGGCCAGCGCCTACACGAAGGCGGTGAGGGTGTCTTCATCAAGCTCCACAGGAACCGAGCTCAGGCGCCCGGTCGAGGAGAGACCTTGACGGCTAGCGCGCCTCTCTTGGCTGGACGCTGGTGGACGCGCCAAGCAGCAGCAGCGGCGAGTCTGAGGAGGAGCAGCTGCTGAAGAAGCTGCTGTCGCTCTACCGCGCCCGGCAGGCCAAGTTGGAGACCCGGGAAGCACTTGTCGCGAGGGCAGGAGCGGACATGGAGAAGCGCGCAGAAGAGCTCCGGAGCGCCAACCAAGAAGCTCTCCGCGATGTAGCAGAAGCGCGTGGGCAACTTGCAGAAGAGCGCACGGCCTTCATCCTTGAGAAGGCCTTGGTGAGGAGGAGCAATGGCTGGCTGGCCGAGAAGCTCTCCGCCAGAAAGCGAGCTGGGCGCAGCGGAAGGTCAACCTGGACAGCCACGAAGAAGACCTTGCCGCACGCGAGGAGTCACTTGGCGGGGCGCTTCAGGAAGCGAAGGATGCTGCCAGCCGCCGAGGCCGCCAAGGAAGAGCTGAAGGCGAAGGTGGCACTGGTGAGGCCAGCCTCAAGAAGAGCGGCGAAGAGCTTGCCACGCTCAAGCGTGAACGCGAGAAGGACGCCTACACTCTTGGCGAGCTGCAGAGTCGTCTCGCTGATAGGGGCAAGGAGCTCGACGCCGCCAAGGATTCCAAGGCGGATCTTGAGCTGAAGCTGACCACTCTGACGCAGACGTTGGACGGCGCCAGAGAGCGGGAGGTGGGCTTGTTGGAGACGATCAAGGCCAAGGAGGAGCTGCTGGCGAATGCTGCCTCCATCTAGAGCACCTTGAGGGAGAGCGTGGAGCACTGGACTGAAGGTCTTGTGGACACCGCCGCCGACATCCACAACAGTGATGGAGCTGGGGATGACGGACCTTGCATACTCCTCCGACGAGCATCTCCAACCCAAGCGCCAAACTCAGCTTATTCTTCAAAGGCGTGGCGGCAGGTCTCCAGCGACTCCGGGAAGAGGTCCCAAAGCAGCTGGCCGAGGAATCACGACAGATCTGTGCAAGAGCCCTCGAGAAGGTGTTGATAAAGGTGGCCTTCCGCAATCCGGGCCTCAACCTTAACGGCGTCCTCAGATCCTTGCCGCCAGATGCCAACGTGGAGGAGCTCAAAGCCCTTGTCGCACCCATTGTGGACAAGGTGAACAAGATCAAGCGGATCGATGGCGACCGCGTAGACTAGGCCGCCAATTTTATCTTTCCCTTGTCGCTGCCGATCATGTTTAGAACACTTTGTTAGCTCCGCGACAAGTTATTGTAATATACTCTATCTTAGGCGATCAATGCAACGTTATTTCCTCTACTTGATTCCTTCCTTTATGCGTTTACGCCTTTACGCATTTGGGGGACTTGTCGGTGCGGGCACTTTTGTCATGGCGCTGAGTGCGAACGTCGGCTGCTTTGGCGATGCCGCCTCCGACAAGCAACCTTGTCGCGACTAGCAGCTCACTTAAGTTGTTGAGCGGACTCGAAACAAAGTAAGTAGCGACTAGCCTGCGGGTTGGTTCCTCTGCGCACAGGTTTTCCATACAAAGTACTATCGTTCGAGGAAGATAACTTAGAAAATTTAAAAATTGATTGCTCAAACTTTGGCAACTTAGCTTTTCTGTCCCTTGCTTCCCGATGAGGCGAAACTTCCTCGAGCGGTGCCTGGTCCATAGTATTATCTCCTCCTTCCCCCTGGTTAACTTGTGCGCGAAGGAGCCTTCCTTTCTTTGAGAAAAAAAAGGAAGATGAGGGAATAAAGTTATGGAGCCTAGCGGCTCGATTTTGCTTACCGGGTGTGGTTGCTGCACAAAGTGTTAGCCAAAACATGCAATAAAATGATGAAAACATGAATTTGACAAGTTGTGTGCAACACATGAGCTTTACTGATGCACGGGGTCTGCGCCCGGCTTTGTACAAAGGATTAGATGCAACAGCGGCAAGACTTGTACAAAAGGTGGTTGCCGGAACGGGTTCCGGCAACCGCGCCCTATGGGTAAAACTTACGAAGATGCTCAATGTTCCAGAGTTGCTCACGGAATGCCATCTTCGGTCTCAAAGCGGACAGCGCCCGAGCCTAGTGACTCGTTTCACCCGATAAGGCCCTCCCACTTTGGCGTCAACTTGTTTGAATTCTTGGCGGTGAGCGCGCGAAGAACAAGGTCGCCTTCCTCGAGACTTTTGGCACTAACTCTGCGGCTATGGTAGCGACGCTAAAGCTTGCTGGTAGCGGCGGCTCGCCTGACAATGAAGGCGATCCTCCTCAAGGAGCAGCGTCATCTTGTCGCAGCTGCTCTTGCTCAAGCTCATCATAAGCGAGCACTCGAGGCGATCCGTATCTGAGTTCCGTGGGAGAAGCGCCTCTGCTCCATAGACTAGAGCAAAAGGTGTTTGGCTGGTGGCTCGATTTGGCGTCGTCTGATCGACCAAAGAACCACCGGCGACTCCTCGATCCAGTTTCTTCCGCACTTGTGCAGCTGTCGAAAGTTACGGTCTTGAGCCCGCGCAGACTTCAGCATTTGCCCTCTACGCTTGACCGTTGCTTCTCGGGTGAGCCACGGAAGCAAAGCAGACCTTGGCGCCAAGATCTTGGACGTCTGCATGAAGGTGCGACTTCGTAAATTGTGTGCCGTTGTCGGTGATGATCCTGTTAGGGATTCGAAGCGGCAAACAATCGACTGAAGAACTTGACTCTTGTTGTGCCGTCACCTTCCTCATCGCTTCCACTTTCGGCCACTTTGTGAACTTGTCGATGGCGGCGTACAAGTACTCAAAGCCCCGACAGCTTCGGGGAAGGGGCCGAGATGTCGAGCCCCGGACCGAAAATGGCGGGATAAAGGGATCGTTTGGAGAGCTTGAGCTGGTTGGTGTATCTGTTTGGAATGGAACCGCACGCTTCACACTTGGTTACTTGTGCGATTGCATCACGGAGGGCTGTCGGCGGAAGAAACCTTGCGGAAAGCTTTGCGGCAAGTGCTCTTCTTGCGCCAATGTGGTGACCACATATGCCTCCATGTATCTCTCGCCAACAACTTCTGTCCATCTTCACAGGAATACACTTCAATTTCACACCGTTGAGTCTTCTTACATGCTGTATGTTGTCGACAAACTGGTACATACTTGACTGCCGGGCTACTCTTTCCGCTTCTTCTTGCTCTTCGGGAAGTTCTCCTGTCTGAAGGAAATGGACGATCTGCTGTGCCCATGCTGGAGCTTGCGGCTCGACAACAAGGACCAAAGGCACATCTGTTGCTGCGGGAACATCAGCTTCTACGACAAGAACCTGCGGCTCTGCCGGAGCTTGATGCTCCCCGGCAAGCTTGCCGGAGCAAGACTTGTCGGGAGCGTCTGCTTCAACGAAGCAAACCCTGGGGCTCGTCGGAGCAGACTGCCCCTCGGCCTTTGTTGGTGTTGATCTTGGGGACCTTCGCATAGCGACGGCGGGAAGCTCTGCCAGAAATTAGTCCCAGAGATCAACTTCCTCTTCTTGTTTTGTCCGATTGGCGGTGTTACGGTTGGTTGAGTCAGCTTGAGCACGAAAATCCCTGGTTCCACGAGCAACTTAAGTGCAGCGCACTTTGGCGAGCCGTCGACAATATCATTCTGAGCTCTTGGAACATGTTCCATTTGCAGGCCGTCAAAGTGCTCTTCTAGCTTCCTCACTTCATTAACGTAGGCTTCCATCAACGGACTCTGGTAATCTTTGTTCACTTGGCGGACGACGAGTTGCGAGTCACCCCTGACAATAAGCTTTTTGATCCCAAGGTCCATGTGATCCACGAGACCGCAAGCAAACCTTCATACTCTGCGGTATTGTTTGTTGCTGCTCCTTGGGAAAGTGCATCCGGACCACGTGCTTGAGGTGCTCTCCGGTGGGTGTGATAAGCGACACGCACCGGCACGGCTTGCAGCGAAGGCACCATCAAAGTACATCAGCCACTCTTTGCTTGCTTCTTTGACGGAATGCTCGTCTCGGAATCTCTTCATCTGGCGTTGGCGTCCATTCTGCTATGAATTCTGCCAACGCTCTGCTTTGGATAGTTGATGTGCTTTCAAACTTGAGACCAAAGATTGACAATTCCAATGCCCACTCGACAATCCTGCCCGTTGCTTCTGGATTCTGCAGTATTCTTTTTAGCGGAAAGTGAGTGACAACTGTGATCTCATGTGCTTGGAAGTAATGGCGCAGCTTTCTCGAGGCCATGAGGAGGCCGAAAAGCAATTTCTGCACACCAGAGTACCTCGACCTAGCCCCGCAGGAGGAATCGACAAAGTAGACTGGGCGCTGCACCATCCTTTTACGCATCTGGTCATGTGTCTGCTGGATTCGTCCTTGTCGGGACGAGAGCTGTCGTGAAGCCCCCGCTTGTTTGGATGTGCTTGCCGTGGTTCTTTGGCTCGTCGTCCGCCTCCCTCTCCGCTACTAATGCAGCACTAACCACTTGATTGGTTGCCGCTATATATAGCAACAACTTCTCTTGTGGCTTAGGTGTGACAAGTGTTGGAGTGGAGGACAGGTATCTCTTCAAGTCCTGCGGCGCAGCCTCCGCTTCGAGTCCATTTCATTGGACCTGCCTTTTCAAAATCTTGAAAAATGGCGAGGCGGCGCTCAGCAGACCTAGAAATAAACCTCTTTGAGAGCAGCCACGCAACCGCAAGTCCTCGTACATCCTTGACGCGCTTTGGTGCTTCAATCTGCTCAATGGCCTTGATCTTGTCGGGATTAGCTTCAATGCCTCGTTGAGACCACGAAGAACCCGAGAAGCCTGCGGAAGGGACTCCAAACACGCACTTCTCGGGGTTGAGCTTAAGGTTGATCTTGCAGATTTGCAAAGGTCTCGTCCAAATCTTGAACCAGAGTTGCTTTGTCCTTGCTTTTGACCACTATGTCATCCATGTAGGCTTCTACATTTACGTGCATTTGCGGCTCAAAAGCGTCATGGACTACCCTTGCAAATGTTGAACCAGCATTCTTCAAACCGAAAGGCATCCGTATGAAACAAGATGTGCCACATGGTGTAATGAATGCGGTCTTCTCCTCATCTTCTTCAGCCATGAAGATCTGATGGTATCTTGAGTATGCATCAAGAAACGAAAGCAAATCACATCCAGCCGTGGAGTCAACAATCTGGTCAATGCGCGGCAAGGGAAATGGATCTTTGGGACAAGCTTTATTAACATCCATGAAGTCAATACAAAGTCTCCATTTCCCATTTGCTTCTTATACGACTACAGGATTGGCCAACCACGTAGGATGGAGCACTCCTCGACAAGGCATGCCGCTTCCGGTTTCTTGATCTCTTACGCTATGAATTCTTGGCGCTCCACCGCTTGCTTCGACTTTTTGCTTGACGGGCGCGCATGAGGACAAACGGCCAGCGGTGCTCAATCACTTTCACAGGAACACCGGGGATGTCGGGCGGTTGCCATGCAAACACGCCGACATTCGCCCATGAGGAAAAGCAACGAGCGCCTTCCTATTTAGGGTCGAGAGAGGCGCGATGGTAAAGGTACCACCAGGCCGTCCTCCTGGCGGAGCACCTTCTTGGTCTTTGGCGGAGCTACCATCTTCTTGCACTTGCCGGTGGAGCTCGATGGTGCGTCCTCGACGGTAGCGCAGCACTCCGAAGAGGTGCGCTTGCCGAGTGAGCATCGAGCTCTTGCCGGACTTGGACTTTGTCTTCTTCCCCGGAGCTTCAGTGACAAGTGTTTGGCGGTCTGTCGGCTGCTGCATCCCGGTAGATCTTGTCGGCACAGATAAGGGCATCCCTCTTGTCGCCATGGACGGAGATGACGCTTATCGGGCCTGGCATCTTGAGTAAGTTGTAGGCGTAGTGAGAGGCTGCCATGAACTTGGCGAGTGTTGGACGGCCAAGTATCCCATTGTAAGGCAATGGGAAATCGGCAACGTCGAATGTGACCCTCTCAGTCCTAAAGTTCAGCTCGCTGCCAAATGTTATCGGCAGTGTAATCTTCCCCTTCGGCTTGCTCCTTCCGGGATTGATTCCTTGGAAAGTACCGGTCTCTTCGAGCTCGCCGTCAAAGATTTGAAGCTTCTGGAGCACCGCGGAGGAGATCAGATTCAAGCCGGCCCCGCCGTCAACTAGCATTTTGGTGACCTTGAGGTTGCGGATGGTTGGTGAGACCAACATCGGCAAGCACCCGATCGCGATTATGCGGTCAGGGTGGTCCTCAATATCAAAAATGATAGGCGTCTTGGACCACTTCAGAGGCTTGCGTGACTCTACGGATGGTTCCATTGCATTGACCTCCGCATCCATTGCTTGAGTTGGCGGTGGGAGGTATGCAGGAAGCACCCGTCAACGCAGAGGACCTCTGTGGCTTTCTGAAACTCCTGCTCATCGGCGTCGTCGTCTTCCATATCTTCATCGTCGTCATCATCTTCATCCTTGTCGCGGCCGCGGGGAGGTCTGTCTCCTTGCCGTTGCTTGGCCTTGCCGCGGCGTCCTCCCCGGCCGGGACGTTTCTTGCTTGCTCCCCCAGCACCTTCCTGGGCCTTCTCCTTGTCGCGCCGCTCGTACGCAGCCCTCTGCTGTTCGACAAGCTGCTCGACCTTCTTGCAGCTCTGGAGGTCGTGGCCCTTGGTGCGGTGGATCTTGTAGTACTGCTTGCCGGAGCCGTCCTACTTGTCGACGGCTGCCACCAACTGGTGGTTGGCGTCAGCGGCAACCTCCTTGCTGGAGCCACCAGCCTTGGCGTTCTTGTCGCCACCTCCGTTGCCGGACTGCTCAACAGCTAGCACTTCTCTACCTTTCTTCTTCCTGTTGCCTACTTGTGGCTCTTCTTTGCCGGGCGGCCTCCTCCTTGTCGAGATCCTGCTTCGCATTCTCTCACAGAGTCTCCTCCCTTCCTCGGTAGCGTGCGCACTTGTCGGCCAAGGCGTATAGTTCACTGACGTCCTTGACTTTGCACATCGCCATCTCCTCCCTCATCCTGCGGTTCCACACATTCTGATGAAACGCGCTGATCACCGCGGCAGGGTGGACATCTAGGATGTTGTAGTGCACACGGCTGAATCTCTGAATGAACTTGCGCAGGGACTTCCTTCCTTCTGGGCGAGCAGATGAAGGTCGCTCTCTTGGCCATGAGGCTTGTGGCCACCTGTGAAGGCGCCAACAAACTGATGGCACAGATCCGACCAAGAGGATATGGAGTTGTCCGGCAAGTGCTTGAGCCTAGATCTCGACGTTGGGCTTGAGCACGGCGGGAAGTAGTTGGCGAGGATCTTGTCGTCCGTCCCCCCGCAGCCTGCTGCGATGGTGTAGATCTTGAGGAACTGGACGGATGCGCCCTGCCATCATACTTCTCCGGCACGTCTGGTTTGAAGTTTTTACGGCTGGGCCCTTTGGACTTGCCGCAGCTCACGAGTGAACGCAGGGCAACCTACCGCGTACGGCAAGTCGCCTGGCTCCTCCGGCGCGCGCATGTCAACAGAAGGCCCAGCGCGCTTGTCGGACTGACGTCGCGCTTCTCTTCACGCTCGATGCGAGTTTGAGCGTCCTCTTGTTGTCGCTCGTGAAGAACTTGGCGCTGATCGCGGCGAGCTCGCGAATTCGACGACGCGGTGGAGTCGCTGTCGAGGTGGATCCGGTGAGTCGGCGATCTTGGCCTTCGTGGCGGAGAGTGCACGGTGGTTGCACCTCCGGCGATCTCGTCGCCATTGGCTCGTGCCTTGTCGTCTTGCCGCGGCAACGATGGCGTTAGTTGCCTTGGCGTCGCCGTTGGCAAAGCCGATGAGGCTCTGGATAGTGGCCCTCCACCGTCGACCTTGTCGGCCGTTGGAGGGTAGTCGAGGAGCGGCTGAGCTCGCCAGAGCTTCTACTGGAGTAGTGGGTGGCATTGGTGAACGGTGCGAGGAGCGGGATATGCTCGGACTTCTAACTACGTTAGAAGGAGCAGCACCCCGTCCGGGCGACCGTATCTCACTCGTGCCAGCATGTTGGTGCGCATGCTGGTCTTGAGGGTCTCGATCCAATGAACGTATGGCATTGTGAACGCCATGACGCTGTTGGTCCCGCGTCTCCTGAGATGGGCGCGGGGATGCGCGGACGCCGAGGTTTGTGGGGCCTTGTCCTTGGACTTGGCAACGTCGCGAACACCTTCGCCGACGCCCGTTCCTCCGCCAGCGCCTGCCCCACCACTCGTTTGCTGCGGCGAGGGTGGGTACGACGCGGACGGCTCTGCTGCCGCCGAAGCCTTCTTCTTCGGTGGCATGTTGAGGAAGATGTTGCAGACGCTGCTCGTGTGAACGTCGGATCAGATTCACACGGCCTCGACGCTTCTACCTGGCGCGCCAAAGATGTCGGGGAGGCTGATCGTACCCACGAACACCTATGGGGCCGGCGGACCAGGCCCCTTTGTGGTTCGAAGGGGGGGGGCGGAGATCGCACGAAGAGCGGATCGAGGCGAGGCACACGAGCAGTTTACCCAGCTTCGGAGCTCTCCGGAGAGATAAAACTCCTACTGCTGCTTGTTTGATGTATTGTGTTCTTGCTAGGGAGCGATGCGAGCTACAAAACCTAGCGTGAGCGTATCTGGTCTCTGGTGAGTCGAATGAACCGAAGCTCGAACCGAAGCTCGAACCGAACCGAACCGAACCCCTTCTACGTTGCGCATGGGCCTCCTTTTATATGCTCAAGGGGTCTCCGACAGGTGGCAACATAGGCGGGGGTACAAATGTAAAAACAGGAGTTGGCACACCTACCGAGCGATGTCTGCAGTGCAAAAATACCTAACTATGACGGCAAGGGACAAAAGCAATAAATGCCCGTCGGTGTCGCCCAAACAAAGGCAACAGAGATCGTCAGTGCGCGCCGCCGCCACGATGGCAAGCTTGTCGGCGCCGCTTATCGCTGCTCTCCGCTGGCTGCATGACCTCTCGACACGCAGCGCATGGAGCGGTCCCATGGCGACACGTCGCTGGTTGAGCTGGAGCAGAGATGGAGAGAGGTTGCTTGCCGCGGCAAGCGCCTTGCCGCGGCCGAATCCTTGCCGCGTCCGGAGGCTTGTCGCGCGAGCCTTCCCGGCAAGCTCCTCTTGCCGGGGCCTTGTCTTCTGCATGCCTTGAGTGGCCTTCCCGACAAGCTCCTCTTGCAGGGCCTTGTCTTCTTAATCAAACACTTTGTTCTTGAATGGCTCCAAAGGAACCACGGAGGATCTTGGCGGTGACGAGGCAAACCCTGCCGCGGGGTGCTACAACTGTCTGTGCACGAGTACGGGATACTAGGGTACCCCTATTCTAGTACACCGACACTATAAGCCCCTATCTTTCTCTGGGTCTGATTAAAACTTTGAACCCATAAATATCGCGTGAGTGTTAGCAATTGTGAAAGACTAAATGATAGTTGAGTATGTGGAGTTCGCTAAATCAAAGCTCTGACATAGACTCTTCCTGAAAATAAGATGAATTGTAATTGTTTGATGACTGATAACACGGTTTGTTAGTTTTCAAGAAAGTTTATGATCTATACTTTAACATGTGAATAGCTTGTTACTTTATCATGAGAAGTTTTATGAGATGAGCTACTGTTATGACATATAATTATGCTAGAAAAGGTGACTGAAATTATGATTGATCAAACTTGTGCACCTGCTAGCATTCACACTTCATAAAGTATTTCTTTTATCATTTACCTACTCGAGGACGAGCAGGAATTAAGCTTGCGGATGATGATACGTCTCCAATGTATCTATAATTTATGAAGTATTCATGCTATTATATTATCCATCTTAGATGTTTTATATGCATTTATATGCTATTTTATATGATTTTTGTGACTAACCTATTAACCTAGAGCCCAGTGCTAGTTTCTGTTTTCTCCTTCTTTTTGAGTTTTGCAGAAAAGGAATACCAAACGGAGTCCAATTGACGTGCCAATTTTTGATGATTTTTTATGGACCAAAAGAAGACCACGGAGCATCGGAGTTGGGGCAGAAGAGTCCCGGGCTGCCCCCCAGGGTGGGCGCGCCCACCCACAGGCGCGTGGGCCTGCCTCGTGGACAGCTCGGGCACCTCCTTGACGTGAGACCGACGCCAAAAATTCCTATAAATACAGAAACCTCGGAAAATTAACCTAGATCGGAAGTTCCACCACCGCAAACCTCTGTAGCCAAGAGAAATCAATCTAGGCCCTCTCCGGTACCCTGCCGGAGGGGGCCATCATCATCGGTGGCCATGGAGGAGGATCCCGGAGGGGCCATCATCACCATGAAGGCCAAGGACCAGAGGGTGGATGCCATGGAGGAGGAAGCACAAGGGGGAGAACCTCTCCTCCTCTCTCTTGGTTGCACCGGAGTGCCATCGGGAGGGGAATCATCGCCATGTGATGATCGTCTTCATCAACATCACCATCCTCATCTCTTTTATGCGGTCCACTCTCCGCACCCAGCTGTAATCCCTACTTGAACATGGTGCTTTATGCCACATATTATGATCGAATGATGTGTTGCCATCCTATGATGTTTTGAGTAGATATCTTTTGTCTTTGGGTTGATTGATGATCTAGACTGGTATGAGTTGCATGTTTTACTTTGATGCTGTCCAATGGTGCCCTCCGTGTCTCGCAAGCGTGAGGGATTCCCGCTGTAGGGTGTTGCAATACGTTCATGATTCGCTTATAGTGGGTTGGTGAGTGACTGAAACACAAACCCGAGTAAGAGAGATTGTTGCGTATGGGAATAAACAGGACTTGATGCTTTCATGCTATGGTTGGGTTTTACCTTAATGATCTTTAGTAGTTGCAGATGCTTGCTAGAGTTCCAATCATAAGTGCATATGATCCAAGTAGAGAAAGTATGTTAGCTTATGCCTCTCCCTCATATGAAACTGCAATAGTAATAGCGGTCTTGTTAACAATTGCCTAGGACAATTCCGTACACCGATCCACCATTATTCCACACTCGCTATTTATAATATTTAGTATTATATTCTAACTTTATGATAACAGCACCTACTTTTATATTTTATCTCTCCGATATCATACAAAGTTATCCTCTTCATACCCACAACGAAGTTTTATTTCTAGTTCTAGTTGGAAGCAAACGTTCGGTATACGTAGAGTCGTATCAGTGGCAGATAGGCATGAGAGAATATTGATCTTACCTTTAGCTCCTTGTGGGTTCGACACTCCATACTTATCACTTCCACCTTTGGAAATTGCTAGGATGATTCCCTACACTTGGGGATTATCACGAGCCAAGCCGCGGCTGCTCGTTCTCCAACCATGCTTTCTTGGCGCCCATCCCGTGCCCGAGCCCCCCAGCGAGGATCGATCATTGCTGGTATGCCGGGTCGCGATGCTCGGCAAGGCCATGAGGTGGCCAGTAACCACACTTGCATGTTGGCTCGCTCAGGAGTGTCGCGCAAGGAACCAGACGCCAAGGCCTTGGCGAGGTGTGCGTGCGGCAGGTCGGCAGCCATTGTGACAACATTGCAGGGTTTGCCCTGAGTACAAAACCATTCCCAGCCCCCGCTCGTGAGACGCGAGGGAGGAAGCAATGGGCCATTGTTACCTCCTCCGAAAACAGGGTTGGAAAGGGAAAACACCGCAAGAATAAAAAATCCTAACCCCCCATTCAAATAAAGACGCGGAAACTTCAAACTTCATTTCAAGAAATAGCAAATTTCGGTTTACAAGAGAAAGCAAAGAACAGCCGTGTCCGGCACTCTTCTAGTCTTCCCACCAGTACGGAGCATGTGTCCTCCACTTGGCATGGGCATAGTCGTTGTTTGTCTGTGTCGTCCGCCAGCGCGGAGCATGGGGCTTCCACTTGGGCGTGCATGGGAGCCTCCGAGAGGCCCAGGGCGGCACTCAGGATTCTCTTGGGCATGTACAGCCCCACTCATTATTACGTGAGAGTGTTACGGGTAGAACTTACGGAGATGCTGGATGTTCCAAGCATTCGGTATGGGGACCCCGTCCTGCATCTCCAGGCATACGGCGCCAGGCCTTGACACACAGGCGATCCTGAACGGGCCCTCCCACATGGGGGAGAGCTTGTGAAGGCCCTCCCTAGAAAGGACCCGCCTCAGGATGAGGTCTCCCACCTCGAAGGTCCGGGAGCGGATGTTGCAGCAGTGGTAATGCCGCAACGCCTGTTGTACCTTGCTACGCAAAGCGAGGCTGGGCGACGGGCTTCCTCCCCGAGCACGAGATCCATTCCTCGTGAGGCATCCTGATGCGCCTCGTCGAATGCCAGGACCCGCGGGGAGCGATGCTTGACCTCGTGCGAGAGGACCACCTCAGCCCCGTAGACGAGGAAGAAGGGAGTCTCCCCGGTGGGCTTAGTCCCGGTGGTGCGGATGGACCACAACACGGAGTGATGCTCACTGAGCCAACCCCTGCCGTAGGACTTAAGCTTCTTCTTGAGGCTCCTTGCCTTGAGGCCCCTCAGGACCTCCGCATTGGCGCGCTCAGCCTGGTCATTGCTCCGTGGGTGCGCCACCGAAGCGTAGCATATCTGCGTTCCAAGGTTAGTGTAATACATCCTGATGAGGTTGCTTGTGAATTGGGAGCCATTGTCAGTAATGATACGGTTGGGGACCCCGAAATGGCTCACGAGGCCCTTGATGAACTTGACGGCTGAGCCAGCAAGAATGGTGCGCACGGGCTCCACCTTCACCCACTTGGTGAAATTGTCGATGGCGACGTAGAGGTAGCGGTATCCACAAGCTGATCGAGGGAACGGGCCCAGGATATCCAGCCCCCAGACCGTTAACGGCCACGAGAGAGGAATGGTCTGGAGACCTTGTGTGGGCTGATGAATCTGCTTGGCATGGAACTGGCAGGCCTTGCAGGATCACACTAGCTCGATGGCGTCGTTGAGCGCCGTAGGCCAGTAGAACCCGTTGTGGAACACCTTGCCCACGACGGTGCATGATGAGGAGTGGTGCCCGCAATCCCCACCATGGATATCGGCCAGCAACTCGCACCCCTGTTCTTTGGATATGCACCGTAGTAAGACGTCGTTGGGGCGTCGCCGGTACAGCTCGTCGTCCTGCAAGCAATAAGTTGTGGCCTGGCAGACCACGCGCTTCACGTCTTCCTCCCTCTCCGATAAGGTGTCGCAGAGCAGGTACGCCTTGAGCTCCTTGGTCCAGCAGCCTTCCTGAGGTTCCAACACCAGGAGTAGGCGAGCTCCCGAGGTCGAACCACAAGCCGAGGCTCCTGAGGTTGGGGCCGGCGGTAGCTCCTCCCTGAGCAACACCGGGCCCGCGACTTAGGGTACCGCTGATGGTTTGAAGAGCCTCTCATTGAAGACGCCCGACTTCTGAGGCTCGCAGCGGGACGCCCTCTTAGTGGTGTCGTCTGCTTCTTTGTTCGTTCCGCACGGGATGTGCTACAATTCCAAACCCAGGACGCACTTTTCGATTTTACGTACCTCTTCCAGGTAAGCCTCCATGTGCTCGTCCTTCGGTTTATACTCCTTGTTGGAGAAGTTGACAAGGAGTTGGGAGTCGCCCTTGATGGTGAGGTGCTTGATCATCAGGGCGGCCGCGGCCCTGAGGCCAGCAATCAAGCACTCGTATTCTATGATGTTGTTGGAGACCTTCTCGCCATGCTGGAAACAAAGTTGCATGGCATAGTAGAGCTTGTCCTTCGTTGGTGAGATGAGTACAACTCCAGCTTCCCCGCCTGTTCGCCGAAGGCACCGTCGAAGTGCATGACCCAGCCGTCGGGTGCTTCATCACCAGGCGCGAGGGACTGGCCCTCATCCAACCCCCGATCGAGAGCGTTGGTCCACTCCGCCATGAAATCAGCCAGGGCTGCTCCCTTGATGACCCTGGTTGTGCTGAACTCCAACTGGAAGGCCTGCAACTCAATGTTCCACTCTGCGACCCTCCCCGCGGCGTTGGGGCTGCACAACACCTTCTCTAGGGGGCACGCCGAGACAACCTTGATGGGGTGCCCTTGGAAATAGTGGTGCAGCTTCCTTGAGGGGACAAAGAGTGCGAGCAAGAGCTTGATGCATAGGGTAGCGCACGCATCACGTAGCACTGTGCTGATGAAGTACGCTGGATGCTCTACGAGGGGCGGGGCATCGGGGGTGCGGGGACTTAGGAGGCATGCAGGTCGATGAAGCAATGGGATCCTAAGGAGCGTCGGCTTGAGGCGGCACAGGTTGCGCGACTTCTCGCAGGCCACCTTGCTTCGTGCTTGCACCAGCGTGCTCTTCCCGGGCCGCCACGAGTGCTGCACTAGCTGAGTGGGGAGTGGCTGCCAAGTAAAGCACCAGGGGCTCGTGCGGACGAGGCGCCACCATGACGGGTGGGATCGTGAGGTATTGCTTGAGGTCTTCGAAGGCCACTTGATCTTCCGGGGTCCACTCAAACGGGCACTTCTTCTTCATAATCTTGAAGAAAGGGAGGGCACGCTCGCCAAGCTTGGAGATAAAGAGCCCCAAGGAGGTCATGCACCCCGCAAGCTTCTGCATCTCCTTGAGAGTCTGAGGCGGGCTCATCCTCTCTATTGCCTTTACCTTCTCGGTTTAGCCTCAATCCCTCTGTGCGACACTAGGAAACCCAACAGCTTGCCGGACGGAACGCCGAACACACACTTCTACGGGTTGAGCTTTATGTTTATGTTGTGTAGGTTGGCGAATGTCTCTTCCAGGTCATTGATCAGGGTCCTTGCCTCCCGTGACTTGACCATGATGTCATCAATGTATGCCTCTGCAATCCTTCTCAGCTGTGGCCCAAGCGTGATGTGCATTAGCCACTAAAAGGTCGCACTAGCATTCCGCAGCCTGAAAGGCATGCAGGTCTAGCAATACACGCCGCACAGGGAGATGAAAGATGTTTTATCGGCGTCCTCTGTCGCCATCTTGATTTGGTGGAACCCTGAGAAAGCATCCAGAAAGCACAGCAGGTCGCACTTGGCAGTGGAATCCATGATCTAGTCGATGTGCGGGAGCGGGAAAGGGTCCTGAGGGAAAGATTTGTTGAGGCTCTTGAAGTCAACGCACATGCGCTCCTTACCTCCTTTCTTAGGGACAATCACTGGGTTGGCCAACCAATCCGGGTGC
Source organism: Aegilops bicornis (assembly GCA_021605145.1). Taxonomy (NCBI): domain Eukaryota; kingdom Viridiplantae; phylum Streptophyta; class Magnoliopsida; order Poales; family Poaceae; genus Aegilops; species Aegilops bicornis. The sequence continues at coordinate 367,572,345 of CM038672.1, forward strand.
CGCACTTCTCGAATGACACAGGCCTCTTGCAACTGACGGACCTCTTCGACGATGAACGTTTGCTTCTCCTGTGCTTGATGTCGTGCCTTTTGCTTTAACGGGCCCGCATCGGGGCATACCATCAAATGGTGCTCGATCACCTCCCTCGGGACGCCAACCAAGTCTGACGCCTCCCACGCGAATACGTCCTTGTTGGCCCTCAGGAAGCCAACTAACGCCTCCTCCAAGTCTGGGGGAAGGCTGGCACCAATGGTGAAGGTGGGGTCTGAGCCCCCGATGTCGACACGTACCTGCCTTGTCTCGGCCCGGTCCTGAGAGAACAGTTGCTTTTTCTTTGCGGGTGCAGCCTCCTGAGCCTCCCCGGCGCTCCCAGCTCCAGGACACGAGGCCGTCGTGGCCCTATAGGCGAGCTTGAGGCCCCGGACTGCGTCTTTCGTATCCCCGACCACCGTGATAATGCCGCTGCTACCCGGCATCTTGATGACATTGTAGCCAAGATGGGTCACCGCCATGAACTTGGCGAGGGCCAGATACCCTAGGATGGCGTTGCATGGGAGGCTGATGCGGGCCACTTCAAAGTCAACCAGCTCGGTGCGGTAGTTGTCGCGCGTGCCTGTCGAGACCCCGATCCTAAGTCACACCGATCTAGCATGTAACACATCATATCACTTTGCGGCCTCACGCACGGTATTCCCACGGGTGTCGCCTTACCATGGCCCGGGACCGTTTGCGTCTTTTGGCTCACGCGTATATGATAGTGTCGCTAGCATCCATATGACAAAGAACCGGGCCGACATGGCTAGTCGTGAACCCAAAGCGGCGCTAACCTATGGGAACAGGCATACATGAATCACATCGAGCATGTCGGTCATCAACGTATATATTCGGGCTGTAACCTTTGGGCTATGAGGACTCCGGTATCCCGGGCTGTAGCGAGCTAGGCAGGACTCCGAATAACACGCGTGACATTTCCCGAAGGGACAGACATAAGGAAGTGAAACACATGCCGGCCGATCAAGTGTCCAAGCAGTAGTCTTTGGGCTAGCAGGACTCCGGTGAACCGGCTGTAGCGGACTACTATCGCTCGGAAGCACGAGACTACATTTCCCCATAAGAGAGGCTACCAAGGATAAACAACTAGGTTGTCGGATCCCACACATAGCGATTACAAGTTACACGTCGCATAACATGCAAGTATGTGCTGTACAACATGGCATCACAACATAACGCATAAACTCATATAGATAAAGGCTCGGAAAGAGCCACATAGCGATAAATACAAACAGGGGTCACATGACCCATCATTGAAACATACAAGCAACAAGCGGAAGCATTACATGTCCGAGTACAGACAACTACAAAAGAAAAAAGGCTGAGAAGTCGACTATCTACAAGACCCTCCCAAGGGTACAAGATCGTGGCTGAGGTAACAAGCTACTTGTCGAAGTCGAGCGGAACTACTAGTAAGACCGAAGTCTCCATTGCAAAACATAAATAAAGCAACGTGAGTACAAAGGTACTCAGCAAGACTTACATCGGATCCTATCATACATGCATTAGTGCCAAAAGGTAATGTGGAGTTTAGTTGCAGCAAGCCAGCTTTGACTCTGTGGCTATCCTGTTCTCGACTACAAGAAACTCTTGAGGTGAGACAACGTACACGAGTCCACTAATCACCACATCAATACACTACTACGGATTCATTCCCGTTTCCATACGGGGAGGCCATCCATAGCACTCACACTTGTCTTGAGCATTTTAAAGTATCCATTTCAAGTTGTCTATGTACCACGTAAGCATCCAAGAAGTCCATAACCGAGGACACGGCTATTCGAATAGATCATGATAACCTGCAGGGGTGTACTTCTTCACACACGCTCTCGCCACTTACCGCCATATACACGTCATGTATCTCGGCAACCTTCAAGCGGAAGCTTTGGCGAGGGTGTCGGCCACGACGACGACTAACCACACAAGACTCTAGTCCAGGTTTATCGCCTATTCGGGTTCCATCCGCAAGGAGATCCGGCCGGTGTCGCTCACGGCCCCCAAGCGATGTGAGCAGGGTTCCCAAGCCCACCATCCGGGTGCCACTTGGTACACCGTGCCACACATGCCTAGTCTGTCCCAAGCCCACCTGCGGGTGCCACTTCGATAGAAAAATAGCACTACCTACAAACACGGAGACTAGTTGCGACTCTGGGCCAGAGATCAAGTTGATTAATAAGTCGAGAGGGGTCGAGTTACGGAACCCAATGTGTGGTAGTATCGAGTCATTGGACAACATACATAGAACTTCGATGCTTAAGGGCGGTTCGGTGAGACAACCCACCATGTACTCCTACATGGCCTCTCACCGCTACCTTTACCAAATCGTGTTCACACACTTCACTCTCAGCATCGGAACATAGAACTGTACTCCAATTCATTCCCAATGAATCAGACCTGACACAACTCTAAGCAATAGCAGGCATAGCATGGTAGGAACACAACATGGCTCAATCAACTCCTACACATGCTAGTGGGTTTTCAACTAATTCTTGTGGCAATGACAGGTCATGCGGAGGAATGGGTTCAACTACCGCATGACACAAAGTAGCAGATGAATCGTTGTTGTCCTAATGCAATAGCGAGAGCAGGAGGCGAGAGTAGGATTGTATCGGAATGAACAAGGGGATTTGCTTGCACGGTAAATCAACAAGGGAGGCACCGCTTCATAGGCAGTACTCTGGAGCGTCTCAGGGCGGGACCTATCGAGAAGGACCGGTGCCGGCAATCAATACACAATCATATGCAACAATATGATGCATGAACATGGTATGTAGATGTGATGCTGTTTGAGCTAATGCAACTGGTATTCAATTTGAATGAAGTCCATTTGAACCAAAGGTTCAATGCAATTCCAAAGTAAGCTCTTATAAATGCCATTTTTAGAGTTTCACTTATACAGCATGTATAAGTTGGTTTGTCATGCATGAAACTAGTACAGATGGATAGATTGAATTTTTCTGATAATTTTTCATATATAAATTATTTCAATCTGAGCTACGGTTGAATTTCTATGAATTTTTGAAGTTTTGAATATATTACGGAATTTCCTGATTTAATTAAATCGAGAAAAATATAATATTGCGTCGACCTTCTTAAGCATGACGTCAACAGGTCAGCTATGGCTGGCTGGAGTCAAACACGGCGTGTGGGGGCCACACGTCGGTGACACGGGTTAAACAGAGGTTATTTTAATCCTAATTAGCAGATTAGTGGCGCTGGGCCCATTGTCAGGAGAGACAACTAATTAAGCTGGGTTAATTAGCGCTAACTAAACTAATACCTAAACTAAATAGGGCATGGCCCACGCGTCGATGACCACGGGGTCAAACCCAGGTCAAACCAGTCAAACCCGCCCGGTTAGTCGCTTGGCGAGATCCATGACGTCTTTGGTGCCGGGTTTCCTCTGTGGTGCTCCAAATGACGCGCGGCTAAGGCGTTGGAGAGCCAAACCACGATGGCGCGTCGGCGGTGGCCATGGCTGGGCTGGGATGGCGGAGTCGACGGCGGCGAAGCTTCGCTTGCGGCCGCGGAGTTCGGTCGTGTGCGAGCGCGTTTGGAGCTCAAGACGAAGCGAAGCAAAGTGCTAGGGATGCTCTCACGGGGCCTTACGAGCTTGTTGGACTCGCCGGGGTGACCAAATGGTCACCGGAGCTGCGTCGACAGCGAGCTTCGGCGGCGAAGGTTCGCCATGGTGGGGAGGAGGGTTCTGGCGTGCGGCCAGCTACTCGGAGAGAGAGCAGTGGCGGAGCTCACCGTGATTGCAGCGAAGGCGTCGAAGCGGGCTCGAGGGAATGGCCCAGAAGCGGTCGTGGCGGCGGAGGGATCTCCGGCGACCGAGAGCGAGAGGCGATGGCGATGGCGGCGCTCGAGCTTCCAGCGTCACGTGGCTCGAGCAGGAGGAGGTAGCGGACGGCGCGGATCTTGCGGACACGGAGAAAGAGCGAGGGGAGCGGTGGCCACGGCGGCAGCGGCGCTCTCGGTGACGGTCGGTGAAGAGAGGGAGAAACCAGAGGAGGAGGGGAAAAGCGAGAGAGGAGAGGAGTGCGGGCGGCGCGTGGCGTCGTCCGGGGCATCCAGCGATGAGGGAGGCCAGGCGGCGGTGGCGTGGCAGACGCGTCAACTTGTGGCAGGCGTGCCCATCCTCTGGCGCGAGGAAGAAGCGGGCCAGCGCGTGGATCGGTGGGCTTGGGCCAGCCAGGCGCCGCACAGAGCTGGGCAGCGGTGGGGAGGTAAGCCAGTGAAGGGTTTTTACCTATTTTGTTTCCTTTTCTATTTTTCGACATTTGTTTGATTTATTTAAAATACTAAACTAATTTATTTAATTATGCCAATTTTTGTAGGAGCTCACTATATTATTCGAGCTCCTCAACAAAACACAATTTTTGGACAATATTATATATATATAATAATATATATCCAAGGCAAATATTTACTGCATTAATTCCAAATGCCCAAAATAAATACTTATGAGATCACGAAAATATTGGTTAGATTGTTATCTCTGTCCAATATTTTCAGAGGCCACATGAGCATTTTCTTGGACCCTTTTGGAGCAATTTTTATTTAGGTCATTTCCAAAAGTGATTACGAGGGTTTCACAAATCCCCATTTCAAAATTAAATGGAATTTAAACATGATGCACAATGACTAGCTAGCCTTGAGCATACGGAACTAGGGATGTGACAACTCGCCCCCACTTGAAAGAATCTCGTCCCGAGATTAGGGGTCGACGGAAAGAAAGCGGGGTACTCGGTCGTAGAGCGATCTTCTCGCTCGGTAGCTTCTCTCTCGAATGATGAGACCACTTGAACCTTGAGAAACTTGATATTCGGCGTCGGGTAACACGCTCGCTTGATCAAGAATGCGAACCGGGTACTCTCGGTATGTGAGGTTATCTTGGAGATCAAGCGTTTACGTGGTCCACTCATGGATAGGATCCGAGAAGCAACGCCTGAGTTGAGAGGCGTGGAAGACATCATGAACTCGAGAAAGATGTGGGGGTAGTTCAAGCTGGTAGGCAACCCCTCCTCGTTTAGCGAGAATGCGAAAGGGGCCAATGTAACGAGGAGCCAACTTGCCCTTGATACGAAGCGATGGGTACCCTTTAGAGGAGTAACCCGAAGGTAAGCCTTGTCGCCAACTTCATAAGCCACTTCCTTATGACGACGGTCATATTGGCTCTTTGACGAGATTGGGCTGTTTTCAAATTCTCACGAATGATGCGAACTTGCTCTTACGCCTCTGGATCATGTCGGTCCAAAGAATTGTCTTTCACGGTTTCCGACCAGTTCAAGGGAGTTCGACATCTTCGTCCATAGAGAATCTCAAAAGGAGCTTTCTTGAGACTGGATTGATAGCTATTGTTATAAGCAAACTCGGCGAAAGGAAGACATTTCTCCCAATCCATACCAAATGAGATAGCATGAAGCTCTAAGCATGTCTTGAGAATTTGGTTGACCCTTTCCACCGACCACTTGGTGAGGGTGGAAAGCGGTCTTGAAAAGATGGGTCCCCATGGCAGTTTGGAAACTTTCCCGAAATGAGAAGTGAAAAGACTGCCACGGTCTGAATTGATCTCTAGTGGAACACCATGGAGTGACACTATTCGAGAAATGTATAAGTCAGCGAGCTGACTAGCAGTGATACTCTCTCGAACAGGAAGGAAGTGAGCCACTTTGGAAAGACGATCAACGACTACGAAGATAGCATTATTCCCTTTCTTGGTCACAGGAAAGCGGTGATGAAATCCATACCAACTTTATCCCATTTCCACTCGGGGAATAGCTAAGAAATTTGAAGGGTGCGGCCAGGCCTTTGATGCTCTGCCTTATGCTTGACGACAAAGCGTCACGATTAGCAATAAAGCGAGCAATTTCTCTCTTCATCCTAGTCCACGGAACCTCTGGCGTGGGTCTGATACATCTTAGTACTACCGGGATGAATTGTGAGAGGAGATTCATGCGCCTCCTTAAGAATCGGTTATCGAAGATGTTGCTTCTTGGGGACCACCAGCGGTGCCCAAAGAAAACGACACCTCGATCATCTATAGAGAAACTACCAGCAATACCCTTGGCAACGTTTCTCTTGATCCGGGTAATCCCCGTATCATGCTTCTGGGCTTCTATGATCTGATCCACCAGAGTAGATTTCGCCACCAAGGTAGAAAGGAATCCGTGAGGAGCAATGTGGAGGTTAAGCTTACAAAATTCCTCATGGAGAAGTGGTTGGCCTTGCTGCAACATGAGGTTGTTGCAATAGGATTCTGGCTTAACGCATCAGCCATGACATTGGCTTTGCACAGGGGTGTAGGTAATCCCTAGATCATAATTCATGATCAACTCCAACCAACGTCTTTGCCTAAGGTTCAAATCTGGTTGGGTGAAGATATACTTGAGACTACGGTGATCGGTGTAGATCTCGCAACGTTTACCAAGAAGGTAATGTCGCCAGGTCTCGAGTGCATAGACTACGGCTGCAAGCTCTAGATCATGTGTAGGATAATTCTCCTCATGTGGATGCAAGTGACGAGATGCATAGGCAATCACATGACGATCCTGCATAAGAATGCAACCTAGTCCCTGTCGTGAGGTGTCATGATAGATAACAAAGTCTTTAGTGAAATCCGGTGGCACTAGTATGGGAGGCGATGGTCGAGCGTCTTTTCGGTTCACGAAAGCTGTACTCACACTGTGGGGACCACTCACACCTTTTATCTTTCTTGAGAAGTTCCGTGAGGGGTTTAGCTACTTTGGAGAAGTTTTCAACAAAGCGGCGACAATAGCTGGCTAGACCAAGGAAACTCCTAACTTGTTTAACGGTTTGGTGGAGTCCAATCAAGAACGGCTGAACTCTCTCGGGATTGACAGCAATGCCCTTACCGGAGATTACGTGGCCTAGGTAGGTCACTTCCGGCAACCAAAATTCACACTTGGAGAACTTGGCATAAAGGCGGTGTTCTCGAGTTTTTCTAGCACAAGTCTGAGATGTTCGGCATGCTCTTCCTCGTTCTTTGAGTAAATAAGAATATCATCGAGGTAAACCACGACAAATTTATCTAAGTACTCCATGAAGATCGAGTTCATCAAGCGGGAGAATGTAGCTGGGCGTTGGTTAGACCAAAGGACATGACGGTGTACTCATCTTGGCCATAACGAGTGACAAAGGCTGTCTTGGGAATGTCTCCATTCCTGATCTTGATTTGGTGGTAGCCTAACCTCAAATCCATCTTAGAAAAGGCGAGGATCCAGTGAGCTAATCATACAGGTCGTCGATCCTGGGGAGCGGATACTTGTTCTTTATCGTGACCAAATTAACGGGACGATAATCTACAACCATCCGGTCCGTACCATCCTTCTTCTTGACGAAGAGGACGGGGCAAGCCCAAGGTGAAGAACTAGGACGGATGAAACCCTTTTGCAAGGACTCATCAAGTTGTTTCTTAAGCTCGGCTAGTTCTAAGGGTGCCATCTTATAAGGTCTCCTAGAGATTGGGGCGGTTCCGGAATAAGATCTATGACGAACTCTACATCTCTGTCGGGAGGAACACTGGCAGTTCCTCCGAAAAACATCCAGGAAAGTCACGGACTATCGGGATATCTTCAAGGTCCGGAAGAGGGCTGGCATTAAGAGAATAGAGTTGACGCTTTGCAACTCTAGTGGAAGCGGTGACTATCTTGCGAGATGGGTGTGTAAGCTGAAGCAGACCTAGTGAAACAATCAATCTTGGCATGATGAGCTGTCATCCAGTCCATACCCAAGATGATGTTAATATCACGAAGACTTGAGGGCTACAAGTGAGGCAAGGAATACAAGTGCATCAACAAGGATTTCGTTACCATGGCTTATGCAAGAAGTTTGCCATTTGGATCCGGAGTTTGAATGACTAGCGGAGAGGGCATATCACAAAATGATATGTTGTGCAAGTTAGCATAGCTTTGAAATGAAGGAATGAGATGCTCCAAGATCGAATAGAAGCGAGGCGGGATGACAATTGACAAGGAGTGTACCAAGAACGACATCCGGATCATCATGAGCGTCTTTAGCTGAGGCGTGATGCACACCTCCACGTTCAGCGGGAGCTGACTTGACATCGATCATCTTGCGTGTTGGCTTAACACGTACCAACAGGCTTCTCGGCTGAGGTGGAGCATAAGCGGCTTGAGAGCGATCACGTGCATAGTGTCCTGGCTCTCCGCATGTGAAGCAAGTCCACGAAGTTGGGCGTGGACCCGTATTGACAAGTGGTCTACCAAGTAGGCACAGGTGGAGCATGTAAGCTGAAGCTGGGTGAGGCGCCATATGGGATGGCCTCGGTGAATATCCGGGTGGAAGAGCGAGTTCGGAATCCAAATTCGGCGTTCTGCGAACTAGAACCGGAGGAAGAAACCAATTCACGGTTGTGCTTACGAGACTCCTCGTGGGTGAGCTGAGCTGTCTGCATTAATGGCCTTGTTCACAAGAGCTTGGAATGTATCACAATGGTGCAGGTGGAGGTCACGACGCAACTTGGGTTTGAGACCCTTAGGAAACCTAGCACGCTTCTTGGCGTCCGTGGACACTTCTTACGGGGCATAGCAGGCGAGGTTCTCGAATTCTCTGCTGTAAGCATCAACAGCCATCTTACCACAGGTGAAACTACAGAACTCTTCTCTCTTGCGATCGATGAGGGCTTCAGGAATGTGATGCTCGCGAAAAGCCTTGGTGAAATCTCTCCAAGTTGGAATCGACCATTTGGAAGCATAGCCTCATAGTTCTGCCACCAAAGACTAGCATGACCTTCCGGTGGTATGCAGCATAGGTGACCTTGTCATCCTCGAGATCGCTTCGGAACGCAACTTATGAGTGATGCTCTGAAGCGATCATCGGCATCGAGTGGCTCGATGGAGTGTTGGAAGGTGGGTGGGTGCAAGCGAATGAAGTCATGAATGGTCGCAAACCCTTTGGACTGATGTGCGGTGTTCTCCTCGACACGTGCCAACAAGCGGTTAGACTCACGCTTGTTCCTCTCCATTTCTAACATGAACCCTGTCAATGAAGGCTGGTCGGGAGGATCCTCATCCCTTCCATCTCCGTGGTTACGGCTACGAGCAATGTAACTTCGCTTAACTGATGACATCACGAGAAAGCGAAACCAAGGACGGAATCACATCACTACATACTGAAAATGTGGGACACCGATATTAGTAACTCTCGAACTCTGGGGCAATTCCGGCAGCATAACGGCGATAAAATGTTCAAAATGAGACATTACGCAAAATGGGGTAGCACCATACTCAACATCATCATTAAAGGTTCTGGAATAATACTAAACATGCTACACCGAGGGTACTCGAAAACTGGGGGTAAGACTCTGATCAACCAATCCTATGGGACTACGGAAATAGTAACACGTGATCCTGATGGGCCGATGAAGAGATAGCCTAGTTCCTTAACCCCGTAGGAAAGATAGGACGACTCAGATCAGAGGCCATGAGGTAGAGGAGTAAAAAGAGCCTTACGTTCCCTTCCACAATCAATTCCCCTATATAACTAAAGCATTTCTAGACTCAACTTCGATCAGGTTGGCTTGGAAATCCTCTGAGCGGTCGAGCTCGATACCAAAGCTGTCGAGACCCGATCCTAAGTCACACCGATCTAGCATGTAACACATCATATCACTTTGCGGCCTCACGCATGCGGTATTCCCAGGTGTCGCCTTACCATGGCCCGGGACCGTTTGCGTCTTTTGGCTCACGTATATGATAGTGTCGCTAGCATCCATATGACAAAGAACCGGGCCGACATGGCTAGTCGTGAACCCAAAGCGGCGCTAACCTATGGGAACAGGCATACATGAATCACATCGAGCATGTCGGTCATCAACGTATATATTCGGGCTGTAGCACTGGGCTAACAGGACTCCGGTATCCCGGGCTGTAGCAGGCTAGGCAGGACTCCGAATAACACGTGACATTTCCCGAAGGCGACAGACATAGGAACGAAGTGAAACACATGCCCGGCCAGTCAAGTGTCCAAGCGGTAGTCTTTGGGCTAGCGGGACTCCGGTGAACCGGGCTGTAGCGGACTACTATCGCTCGAAGCACGAGACTACATTTCCCATAAGAGAGGCTACCAAGGATAAACAACTAGGTTGTCGGATCCCACACATAGCGATTACAAGTTACACGTCGCATAACATGCAAGTATGTGCTGTACAACATGGCATCACAACATAACGCAAACTCATATAGATAAAGGCTCGGAAAGAGCCACATAGCGATAAATACAAACAGGGGTCACATGACCCATCATTGAAAGCATACAAGCAACAAGCGGAAGCATTACATGTCCGAAAGTACGACAACTACAAAAGAAAAAAGGCTGAGAAGTCGACTATCTACAAGACCCTCCCAAGGGTACAAGATCGTAGCTGAGGTAACAAGCTACTTGTCGAAGTCCAGCGGAACTACTAGTAAGACCGAAGTCTCATTTGCAAAACATAAATAAAACAACGTGAGTACAAAGGTACTCAACAAGACTTACATCAGATCCTATCATACATGCATTAGTGCCAAAAGGTAATGTGGAGTTTAGTTGCGACAAGCCAGCTTTGACTCTGTGGCTATCCTGTTCTCGACTACAAGAAACTCTTGAGGTGAGACAACGTACTGCAGTCCACTAATCACCACATCAATACACTACTACGGATTCATTCCCGTTTCCATACGGGGAGGCCATCCATAGCACTCACACTTGTCTTGAGCATTTTAAAGTATCCATTTCAAGTTGTCTATGTACCACGTAAGCATCCAAGAAGTCCATAACCGAGGACACGGCTATTCGAATAGATCATGATAACCTGCGGGGTGTACTTCTTCACACACGCTCTCGCCACTTACCGCCATATACACGTCATGTATCTCGGCAACCTTCAAGCGGAAGCTTTGGCGAGGGTGTCGGCCACGACCGACTAACCACACAAGACTCTAGTCCAGGTTTATCGCCTATTCGGGTTCCATCCGCAAGGAGATCCGGCGGGGTGTCGCTCCACGGCCCCAAACGATGTGAGCAGGGTTCCCAAGCCCACCATCCGGTGCCACTTGGTACACCGTGCCACCTGTGCCTAGTCTGTCCCAAGCCCACCCTGCCGGGTGCCACTCGGTAGAAAAATAGCACTACCTACAAACACCAGAGACTAGTTGCGACTCCTGGACAGAGATCAAGTTGATTAATAAGTCGAGAGGGGTCGAGTTACCGGAACCCAATGTGTGGTAGTATCGAGTCATTGGACAACATACATAGAACTTCGATGCTTAAGGGCGGTTCGGTGAGACAACCCACCATGTACTCCTACATGGCCTCTCACCGCTACCTTTACCAAATCGTGTTCACACACTTCACTCTCAGCATCGGAACATAGAACTGTACTCCAATTCATTCCCAATGAATCAGAACTGACACAACTCTAAGCAATAGCAGGCATAGCATGGTAGGAACACAACATGGCTCAATCAACTCCTACACATGCTAGTGGGTTTTCAACTAATTCTTGTGGCAATGACAGGTCATGCAGAGGAATGGGTTCAACTACCGCATGACACAAAGTAGCAGATGAATCGTTGTTGTCCTAATGCAATAGCGAGAGCAGGAGGCGAGAGAGTAGGATTATGTCGGAATGAACAAGGGATTTGCTTGCTGGTAAATCAACAAGGGAGGCACCGCTTCATAGGCAGTACTCTGGAGCGTCTCGGAGCGGGACCTATCGAGAAGGAGCAGTGCAAGCAATCAATACACAATCATATGCAACAATATGATGCATGAACATGGTATGTAGATGTGATGCTGTTTGAGCTAATGCAACTGGTATTCAATTTGAATGAAGTCCATTTGAACCAAAGGTTCAATGCAATTCAAAAGTAAGCTCTTATAAATGCCATTTTAGAGTTTCACTTATACAGCATGTATAAGTTGGTTTGTCATGCATGAAACTAGTACAGATGGATAGATTGAATTTTTCTGATAATTTTCATATATAAATTATTTCAATCTGAGCTACGGTTGAATTTCTATGAATTTTTGAAGTTTTGAATATATTGGAATTTCCTGATTTAATTAAATCGAGAAAAATATAATATTGCGTCGACCTTCGCAAGCATGACGTCGACAGGTCAGCTGCGGCTGGCTGGAGTCAAACCTGGCGTGTGGGGGCCACACGTCGGTGACACGAGGTTAAACAGGGTTATTTTAATCCTAATTAGCAGATTAGTGGCTGGGCCCATCGTCAGAGAGACAACTAATTAAGCTGGGTTAATGGCGCTAACTAAACTAATACCTAAACTAAATAGGGCATGGCCCACGTCGATGACCACAGGGGTCAAACCCGAGTCAAACCAGTCAAACCCGCCGGATTAGTCGCCCGGCGAGATCATGGCGTCTTGGTGCCGGGTTTCCTCTGTGGTGCTCCAAATGACGCGGCTAGGCGCGTTGGAGAGCCAGCACGATGGCGCGTCGGCCGGTGGCCATGGCTGGGCCTGGGATGGCCGGAGTCGACGGCGGCGAGCTCGCTTGCGGCCGCCGGAGTTCGGTCGTGCACGAGAGCGCGTTTGGAGCTCGAAGACGAGCGAAGCAAAGTGCTAGGGATGCTCTACGGGGCCTTACGAGCTTGTTGGACTCGCCGGGGTGACCAAATGGTCACCGGAGCTGCGTCGACGGCGAGCTCGGCGGCGGCGAAGGTTCGGCCATGGTGGGGAGGAGGAATTCTGGCGTGCGGCCAGCTACTCGGAGAGAGGAGCAGTGGCGGAGCTCACCGCGGTTGCAGTGGCGTCGAAGCGGGCTCGGGACGGGCGAAGCGGTCGTGGCGGCGGAGGGATCTCCGGCGACCCGAGACGGAGAGCGATGGCGATGGCGGCGCTCGAGCTTCCAGCGTCACGTGGCTCGAGCAGGAGGTAGCGGACGGCGGCGCTGGATCTTGCGGACACGGAGAAAGAGCGAGGGAGGCGGTGGCCACGGGCGGCGAGCAGCGGCGCTCGTGCACGGTCGGTGAAGAGAGGAGAGAAACCAGAGGAGGAGGAAAAGCGAGAGAGAGGAGAGGTGCGGGCGGCGCGTGGCGTCGTCCGGGGCATCGGCGATGAGGAGGAGGCGAGGCGGTGGCGTGGCGGACGCGTGGCACTTGTGGCCAGCGCGTGCCCTCCTCTGGCGCGAGGAAGGGGCGGCTGGCGCGTGGCCGGTCAGGGCAGCTGGGCAGGCCAGGCCGCCTGAGGCTGGGCAGCGGTGGGGAGGTAAGCCAGTGTAAGGGTTTTTACCTATTTTGTTTCCTTTTCTATTTTTCGACATTTGTTTGATTTATTTAAAATACTAAACTAATTTATTTAATTATGCCAATTTTTGTAGGAGCTCACTATATTATTCCAGAGCTCCTCAACAAAAACACAATTTTTGGACAATATTATATATATATAATAATATATATCCAAGGCAAATATTTACTGCATTAATTCCAAATGCCCAAAATAAATACTTATGAGATCACGAAAATATTGGTTAGATTGTTATCTACATCCAATATTTTCAGAGGGCCACATGAGCATTTTCTTGGACCCTTTTGGAGCAATTTTATTTAGGTCATTTCCAAAAGTGATTCTGAGGGTTTCACAAATCCCCATTTCAAAATTAAATGGAATTTAAACATGATGCACAATGACTAGCTAGCCTTGAGCATACCAGAACTAGGGATGTGACAGTGCCGAAGGTGATGGGGAGGCGTATCTGTCCCAGGGTGGGGTGGCCGAGCCCTTGACCACCCCCGAGAAAGGCTTGGTGGGAGTGAGCTGGTCGCGCGGCACCTGGAGCAAGGTTTCCACAGAGAGGATGTTCAGGCCGGCACCGCCGCCGATGAGGGTCTTCGTTACCACGACGTCGCCGATGGTGGGCGTGCATAGAAAGGGTAGGGCACCCACGGCCGCCGTGGTCTTGGGATGATCTCTCGAATCAAAGGCGATCTCGGCCTCAGGCCTGGCGCAGCCCCGCACATCCTCGCGATGCGGTCGAGTAGCGCTTGCCCGACGGAGAAACTTCTTGATGTGGCGGCCAGAAGCAGGCGCCTGTGACCCGCCGATGATGCACGCAACCGTGTGAGGCGCCGGAGCCGCAAAGCATGCAACAAAATGGTCGTAGAGCTCTTCCCAAGAGGAGATCGAGGCATGTGGGAGGCCGTGGAGCCAAGATCGAGGGGCCTCTATGAGGGCCAGGGGGAGCCAGTTTCCCATGGCCTTGTCGTCGCTGCCCGCCGCCTGGATGGCTTGTGCGTAGGATCGGAGGAACTCTTCAGGGTCCGCAGCACTGTCCTACCGCGGGGCCAGCGTCGACCTGAACTTCATGGGCCACTGCACCCGACGCAGGCCGGGGGTGAAGGTCGGGCAACCTGTGGAGCTCCCATAGGCCCCGGGCGGCCATGCCTCCAAGGCGGCGCGCGCCATGGACGTAGTGGTGGGGGACAAAGCATGGTTGGTGGAGAAGCGAAACTTCGACACACCCCCAACCTAGCGCGCCAAAGTCAGATTTGGGGCTCCGTAGACCCAAGAAGTTTCGAACTCTGGGGCATGTGCGAAGATCTCAACCTCTCAAGTCGCAAGCTCGTCGCCCTACAGCCTAGCCTCATCGGGTGCATGCTCGAGCGGGGAAGAAGATGAACATGGCAGATTACCCAGGTTCAGGCTACCTTGCAGTGTAAAACCCTACTCCTGCTTTGTGGTGGATTGGCCTCCCGAGGGGCTGAGGATGAACAAGTACAGAGGATGAACAGCCTTGCAAGGGCTATGGTGGTGAGGGTGGAAGGGATCAGATCAGGGGATCCCCCTCTACGGTGGTGGCTAAACTATATTTATAGTGGCCTCGATCATCTTCCCTCAAAACTTAGGCGGGAAGGGCTCCCATAATGGCCAATTTGAAAGGGGAGAAGAAGTACATCTAACCCTAATGAAAGGTGGTCTTCGCCTGCAAAGCTTCTGGTCGTGACGCAGCGGTGGGCTCGGTGATGACATCTGTCCTGCCTAGCTCGTGGTCTTGGTCTTGTAGCACCAGAATGGAAACCTTTGGGGGTTCCTCGGGAACCCGTGCTCGTCCTTGCTCCCTTAGCACCAAAAGGGAAACTGCCTCCTCTGTGCCCGCTGGCGCCTACCTGGCCATGGTCGTCATGGATCACGTCATCGCAGCCTCGTGAGGCTGGCTACCTACATAGAAATCTTCGCTCCTCGGCAGGCCGCCTCTCTAGAGGTCTTGGCGTCGTTCTCCTCGCGAAGCAGGGGATCTCGCGAGGGTCTTGTCTTGGAGGCCCCGCAGCTGGGCCGTACCATGCCATTGAGGAATGCCGACAGTATGAGTACCTTTAGCCGCTTCCTTGCCGGAATTGGCCTCCGACTCCGATGCAGTGGGATTAAGCACAAGCAGCGGATCAAGAGAAGATTTCAACCCCTGAAGAAGTTCTTTAAGCATGGACTTGACCTCCGCCATCATGGACGTCTTAAGTGAAGACATAGCTTCATTTAAGTCATCTCGGGTGATCGAGTTCAACTCCACGGCCTCGGGTACTTCCTCATCCCCATCCCCAGCCAACCATACTCTCCGGGTGGTGAAACCCTTAATCAAGAGATGAGGCTCTAATACCAATTGAAAGGATCGATATGGTTGACTAGAGGGGATGAATAGGCAACTACCAATTTTTAGATTTTCTTAACAAATTAGGTTTAGCAACAAATATCTTGTCTAGATATGCAACTAGGTGAGAAACTTATATGATGCTAGCAATAACAACAACACAAGCAAGCACGATAAACAACACAAGTAAAGCTTGCACAAAGTAAAGGTAAGAGATAACCACAAGTGATGTCGGGGGAGACGAGGATGTGTTATCGAAGTTCCTTCCCTTTGAAAGGAAGTATGTATCCATTGGAGCAATATGGAGGCACAATGCTCCCCAAGAATCCACTAGGGCCACCGTATTCTCCTCATTCACTCACACAATGCGAGATGTCGTGATTCCACTAGCGGTGAGCTTGAAGGAAACAATCGTACCTTTACAAACAAGGTTGGGGATCTCTCCACAACCGAATTGGAGGCTCCCAACACCACCCCGAAGCTTCACTACAATGGAATGTGGCTCTGAGGTGACCTCAGCCGTCTAGGGTGCTCAAACACCGAAGAGTAACAAGATCCACAAGGTATTAGTGGGGGGAATCAAATTTCTCTTGGTGGAAGTGTAGATCTAGGCCTTCTCAAGCAATCCCAAAAGAACCAACAAGTTTGATTGTCTAGAGAGAGAGATCGGGAAAGAATGAGCTTGTGAGAAACAATGGAGCTTGGGGGAGGAAGAGGTAAGTCAACTTGCAGAAGATGACTCCCTTATATAGTGGGGAAAGAAAACCAACCGTTATGCACCCACGGCCCGTGCACAAGTGGTAGTACCGCTCAGGCGTGTGGTACTTTCGCCGGCATGGAAGTTCTAGCTGCTACGTTCAACAAAGCAGATCAGGGAGGTGGTAGTGCCACCGGAGCAGTACTACCGCTCCCTCCAGTGGTACTTCCGCTTCGTGTTGAACAGCAACCTGAACCAGCGGTAGAGGAGAAAGGCGGGCGGTAGTGCCGCCAAGGGCAGCACTACCACTCTACTTCCCCTCAACGGACCGAGCTATCCAGAAGGCAAATAATAAGCGGTATTCCTTGCTGTTCTACCGCGATGCTAGAGCGGTACTCCCGCTAAGCTGTAGACAACCCAGTAAACCTGCGGTAGTAGAGTGATAATCAAAGCCGCAGTACCACTGGAGCGGTACTACCGCGCTGAACTGCCGCACTATAGCCAACCATTTACATAACCTAAACAACAAGCAGAAGTGAGAACATAACTGAACTACGATAGTACCGCTTGAGAGGTACTACCGTTGAGAAGAGCGGTACTACCGCTTAGATTGCTCTGAAAAGCCCAAGCACAAGGGAAGGCCAAGCTCAAATTCAGGGAAGGAAGGAGGGTGCAGAGGGACCTTCTATGTGTTGATTTCACCCAACCTTTTCGACGCGGACCCCCTCTTAATAGTATGGTGTTCCTACGACTCAAATCCACAAAAAATGAACCGAAGGACAAACACCGTCTTCCTAATAGCTCAGAGGGGCACGAATCGTCTTTGTGCCATATGATAGATTAGCTGAAATGCTCAATGCACATGTCTGCAAAAGCACTAAGGGAGAAATATGCCCTAACAACAGGGCCTCTGTATTATGAGTATTAGAGAGAACAAGAACTAGTTCAAGTCTAGATCAAGTCTAGATCAAAAACTAGAACTAGAGAGAGGGGATCCTCGGGATGCCGGCTCATCTCACATGGGGCGAACTATTGGGCCGCACCGTATCCGGACCGAAGACCTTTTGTGCCTTGGTGTGCACCCCAAGTCAAGATGGAATATCCGGAGTTTCCTCTATGTAACCGACTATCTGTAAACCGTAGCACCCCTGGTGTCTATATAAACCAGTCGGCTTGGTCCGTAGAGGCTAGAAGAACAATTGCCATCCTACTAGTTAGGGTTTAGTTCGTCTGATCTCGTGGTAGATCAACTCTGTAACCTCCTTATACACAAGCAATATAATCAAGAAAGATGTAGGGTTTTACCTCTTAGACAGGGCCCGAACCTGGGTTAACATCGTGTCCCATGTCTACTGTTCCCCATCGATCCAACGTCCACAATTCGGGACCCCCTACCAGAGATCCGCCGGTTTTGACACCGACATTGGTGCTTTCATTGAGAGTTCCAATGTTGGATCACCGAAGGATCGATGGCTCGCCTGATCATCAGAGACGGCGTCAACACCGAAGACATCTTCATCCCCAAGCAACTTTTCACGTTCGACAACATTGTTGTGCACGCCGACGCGACTGGTCGCCTCAACTAGGTCGACAATTTCGCCCATGAGCAACAGATCAGGTTTGGCAACTTCTAGTGCACCATCGATGCTCAGGGCGATCTCACCTTCACTAGCTTCTCAGCCTTACCCGCAACAACCATGAACTCTGAAGCATTGACTTCGGGGGCTATCCCCGATCTGATCTCTAGATCAGCCCATACCACGCTACCAGTGTCAAGCTCAGAAGCGTCTCCTATGTCCAAAAACCGGGAATCAACCCTGTCCCGACACTCCCTCCTCGACGTGGATCCGACCTTGAGCCTTAACAATATTTGGGTGTCCGAAGACATGGATTCAACCTCCGTCGGGCTCACCCTTCTCACCACATATTTGGCCTTGAGCCTTGAGGCAAGTACAGTGTCTGAAGACCAAGGTTTGCCCCTAACCAGACCAATGCCTCTCCCCACCCTTGCAATGGAGGTTAACTCCGAAGAAACTTCATACGCTGATCCATCCAGCCTCGCTGTTGAACGAGGCGCTTGACCGGATCCAAATGATGGCTATTGTCGATGGCCAATCCTTGGCTCATGCTCAACGGAGCCTCGGGGTAGGTCACAGAGAATTTTATGTCCCACCCACCACCCACTTAATAGCCACTGTCGAAGACATAACCGACATGCTGGGCAATGCCACTAAGGAGCCTGAGGATATGGATGACGACAATGAGGCCACAGCCCACACTAACATCGCCCCTCCCGTTACCGGCCGCTGGACGGCCACTGTCGGTGTTCTGGGATCGGGGGTACCCAGACTTGCCTGCCTGCGGCCCAACATGTAGCATCATCGATGGCCCGGTATGGCCTAGCTACAAGACCCCCAAGACAAGACCCTCACGAGGGCCCCCGGCCTCGCGAGGCGGACGACGCCAAGACTTGGAGGGGCCGCTCCCCGAGCCTGCCTCCCGAGGAGCGGAGACTTACATGTAGGTACCCGGCCTCACGAGGCTCTCGATGACGTAAGCCATGACGACCAAGGCCAGGCGGGCGCCAACTGGCGCAGAGGAGGACAGTTTCCTCTTTGGTGCTAAGGAGGCAAGGACATATGCAGGTTCCCAAGGAATCCCCCAAAGGTTTCCATTTCAGTGCAACGAAACCAAGACCACAAGCTCAGCAGGACGGATTCATCGCTGAGCCCACCTCTACGTCATGACCAGAAGCTTTGCAGGCGAAGACCACCTTTTGTTAGGATAAGATGTACTTCTTATCCCCTTTCAAGTTGGCCATTGTGGGATCCCTTCCCGCCTAAGCTATGGGGGAAGATGACCAAGGCCACTATAAGTATAGGCTAGTCTCCACCGTAGAGAGGGATCGGATCCATTCCACCTTCACTCCCAGAGCCCTTGCGAGGCAGCTCATCCACTATACTAGTTCATCCACAACCTCCTCGTGAGGCCAATCCACCACAAAGTAGGAGTAGGGTTTTACATGGAAAGGTGGCCCGAACCTGGGTAAACTGTCGTGTTCTTACTTCCCTTCATACGAACTCGAGAGGCAAGGCCACGAGGTGATGAGCTTGAGGTCAGTGCTGGTTTAGATCTTCGACACGCCCGTAGTCTGAACCTTCTTGGGTCCGCAAAACCCCGATTCCGACATTTGGTAAGCCAGGTAGGGGCATGTCGAGATCCTCCTCCCGGCTCCGATTCATCCCCACTTCGTCGCTCCCATGGTCGACGTCACACGCATCGTTTCTCGTCCGTCGTCCCCGGTGTCACAGCCGGTTGCCCCGCCTTCACTTCGGAGATGCGTCGGGTTTGCTTGCCGGTGAGGTTCAGTCCAACGTTGCCCCCGCAGTACGACGGTGCGGCTAACCCGGAGGAGTTCTTCTGGCTATACGAGCAAGGTATCTTGGGGGCAGGCGGCAACGGGAAGGCCATGGCCCCCTCTAGCACTCACGAAGGCTCCCTCCTCTTGGCTCCGAGGGCTCCCAGACGCCTCGGTATCCTCGTGGGGGGAGCTTCGCGGGCAATTCCTCGCACACTTCGCGGCCCCGAGGCCCCACACAGTCGTGTGCCTCCTCGACGGGTCGCAAGCCCCTGCGTATGGTCGCCACGCCAAGCAACTCCTCCGCCGGGTGATTGCCGCCCTGTCCCGACCTGAGACCCTGCGGAGCCGCGCATTGCGCGAGGTCGCCATCACCTTTGACTAGAGGGATCGCCCTAGATATGTGGTCGCCGTTGGTGATGGTGGTGCGGGCCTCAACGTGCTCTCTATCGAGGCCTTCGAGATGCTTCAGGTGTCGTACGACCAACTCCTGCCAACCAGGCCGTTCGCCGGGGTGGCAGGGGGCTCCGCCACGCCCTTGGAGCAGGTGAACCTTCCTGTCACCTTTGGAAAGCGTGACAACTACCGCACCGAGCTCATCGACTTTGAGGTGGCCCGCATCAGACTCCCTTACAACGCCATCTTCGAGTACCCCGCTCTCGCCAAGTTCATGGTGGTGACACACCCCGGCTACAACGTCATCAAAATGTCGGGCAGCAGCAGTGTCATCACCGTGGTAGGAGACAAGGGGGATGTGGTCCGGGCACTCAAGCTCGCCTCTCTGGTCATGGCGGCCTCGCATCCAGATGGCAATGAGGTCACGGGGGCTTCGGAGACCATGCCCGCGAAGAAGAAGTAGCTATTCTCCCAAGACCACACCAAGACGAAGAGGGTGCCCGTCGATGACGACAACCTGGGCCCCACTTTCACCATCAGCGCTGGCTTGCCCGCGGACCAAGAGCAGGCGCTCGTTCTACTCCTTCGAGCAAATAAAGACGTGTTCGCATGGAAGGCGTCCGATCTGGTCAGCTTCCTGAGAGGAGTGATCGAGCATCACTTGGTGGTGTGTCCCGGCGCCCGCCCAGTGAAACAAAAAGGCTCGGCGGTAGGCGCAAGAAAAGCAGGCGTTCATTGTCCAAGAGGTGCGCAAGTTACAAGAAGCAGGGGTCATATATAAGGTGTGGCATCCGGAGTGGCTCGCCAACCCTGTCGTTGTCCCCAAGAAGGGCGCTCAGGAGCGTATGTCCGTTGACTTCACTAGCCTCAACAAAGCTTGCCCTCAGGACCCCTTTCTGCTCCTGCGCATTGACCAGATTGTGGACTCTACCACGGATTATGATCTGTTGTGCTTCTTGGATGCGTTCTCAGGCTACGGCTAGATCAAGATGGTGGCCAAAGATGTCGAGAAGACGGCCTTCATATCGCCATGCGGCGTTCACTGCTACACCTGCATGCCCTTTAGGCTAACTAGTGCCGGTGCCACCTTCCAGCAGCTCATGCACATCATGTTGGGGCCACAGCTATCGAAGAATGAGGAGGCTTACATCGACAACATCGTGGTCAAATCGTGCAAGGCAACAACCCTGATCGAGGACCTGGAGGAAACATTCACCAACCTGCGCAGGGTGAACATCAGGCTTAACCCCGAGAAGTGTGTTTTCGAGGTCCCGTCCGGCAAGCTGCTCGGTTTCCTCATCCCGCAGCGAGGGATAGAAGCAAACCCAGAGGAGGTCCAGGCTATCGAAAAGATGCACCCACCCGAAACCCTCAAGGAAATGCAGAAGCAGGCAGGATGTGTGACCTCCTTGGGGTGCCTCATATCCAAGCTATGCAAGTGCACCCTGCCATTCTTCAAGTTGATGAAGAGGAAGGGCCCCTTCGAATGGACCCCCGAGGCAGAAGCAGCCTTCGAGGACCTCAAGAGGTACCTCACGAGCCCGACCATCATGGTGGCGCCCCACTCTCGCGATCCCCTGGTGCTTTACCTAGCGGCCACCCCGCATTCAGCCAGCGCTGCACTCGTAGCAATTCAAGAGGAACGAGGTGACACTCGAGGGAAGACCCACGGCCCGTGCGGGGCCATGAAGCCTTCTGAATCCCCGTCGCCTCAGGACAGTACTCTTGAGGGCTTCGCCCCCCTGACGTCCGAAGAGATCCCCAAGGCCCCCGCACCTTGCGTGGAACGAGACTCCGCCGACGCCCCGCGCCTCATTGAACAATAGGTGTACTTCATCAGCATGGTTCTTCGGGATGTGCGCATGTATTACTCTATGCTACAGAAGCTCCTCCTCGCTCTCCTGGTCGCCTGGAGGAAGCTGCGCCACTATTTCCAGGGCCACCCCATAAAGGTCGTATCCACATACCCCCTAGAGAGGATATTGTGCAGCCCTAACACCGCCAACAGGGTTGCCGAATGGAACATCGAGTTGCAGGCCTTCCAGCTGGAGTTCAGCATGACCGGGGTAATCAAGGGAGTAGCACTCATCAACTTCGTGGCAGAGTGGACAGACGCGTGCGACCAGGAGTTGTGTGAGGATCGATCCTTGGTGTTGGGCGATAAGGTGCCCGATGGCTGGGTCATGCACTTCGATGGAGCCTTCGCACGGCGAGGCGCGGGAGCCGAGGTCATGCTCATCTCCTCGACCAATGATAAGCTCCACTATGTCGTCCAGCTATGCTTTCAACACGGCGAAAAGGTCCCCAACAACATCATGGAGTATGAGGGCTTGATCGCTGGGCTCAAAGCCACGGCCGCCCTAGGGGTCAAGCGCCTCATCATCAAGGGCGACTCCCAGCTCCTTGTCAACTTTTCCAACAAGGAGTACAAGCCAAAGTACGAGCACATGGTGGCATACCTGGAGGAGGTACGTAAAATCAAGAAACAATTCTTGGGTTTGGAATTGCAGCACATCCCGAGGGGCGCGAACAAGGAAGCAGACGACATCACCAAACGGGCATCGCAACATGAGCCTCAGAGCCCTGGTGTCTTCGAGGAAAGGCTCTTCTGGCCATCAGCCGCACCCCCGGCGTCGGGGACGGTGATGCCTCGGGAGGAGCTACCCCACACGCCACCAGTGTGTGGCCCGACCACGAGGACCCTCCTGCTCCTGGCGATGGAGCCTTAGAGGGACAACTAGGCCCAGGAGTTTGAGGCGTACTTACTCCATGGCACTCTGCATAAGAAGGAGGAGGACGCGGAGCACGTGGCCCGCCAGGCCACCGCCTACTGCTTGCGGGATGGCAAGCTGTACCGAAGGTGCCCCGACGACGTCTCGTTGAGGTGCATTTCAGAAGATCAAGGGCACGATCTGTTGGCAGATATCCATGGGGAGATTGCGGGCATCAGTCGTCGGCACGCACCCTCGTGGGAAAGGTGTTCCATAGCAGGTTCTACTGGCCTACAGTGCTCCACGACGCGACCGATCTGGTCCGATCTTGCGAGGCCTGCAAGTCCTTGCAAAGCAGATCCATCAGCCGGCGCAGGGGCTCTAGACCATCCGGCTCTTGTGGCCTTTCATGGTCTGGGGTTGGACATACTGGGCCCGTTCCCCAAGGTGCCTGGGGGCTACCGCTATGTCACCATCGACCAGTTCACCAAGTCAGCGAAGGTGGATCCGGTGCGCACCATCCCCGCGGGATCGGCCATCAAGTTCATCAAGGGCCTCGTGACCTGTTTGCTGTCCCCAACCGCATCATCACTGACAACGGCTCGCAGTTCACAAGCAATCTTTTCAGGTCATATTGTGCTAACCTTGGAACGCAGATACGCTATGCTTCGGTGGCCCACCCCAGGAGCAATGGCCAGGCTGAGCATGCCAATGCAGAGGTCCTGAGGGGCCTCAAAACCAGAAGCTTCAAGAAGAAGCTCGAGGCATGCGGCAGCGGTTGGCTTGATGAGCTGCAGTCCACGTTGTGGTCTATCCGCACCACCGCGACTAAATCCACCAGCAAGACCTCGTTCTACCTCGTCCACGGGGCAGAGGCGGTCCTTCCGCTTGAGATCAAGCATCATTCCCCGTGGGTCTTGGCGTCTGACGAGGCGCGTCATGATGCCTCTCGAGGGACTGATATTGTGCTCGGAGAGGAGGCCCGCCACCAAGCCTCTCTCCGAGCCGCAAGGTACCTGCCGCAACATCCGCCCCCGGACCCTCGAAGTTGGTGACCTCGTCCTGAGATGGGTCCTCTCCAGGGAGGGCCTTCATAAGCTCTCGCCCATGTGGGAGGGCCCATTTAGGGTCGCCCACGTCTCTAGGCCTAGCGTCGCGCACCTGGAGTTGGAGGACGGGGTCCCCTTCCAGAATGCCTGGAACATCCTGTCGGATTTCGGGTTCCGGCAGACCCTTGAGGTTCGAACACTGGGGTGCGCGCGGAGATCCAACCCTCCATCGTCTCGCACCTCGCCGAATTGCTGGGACCTAAACTACTAAACAGAACAACACAAGGGACACAAGATTTATACTAGTTCGGGCCACCGTTGTGGTGTAATACCCTACTCTAGTTTGTGGCGTGGTGGATTGCCTCTGGGGCTGATGAGGAACAGTACAAGGAAGAACAGCCTCGCGAGGGTCTGTTCTTGGTGGGTGTGATGAACTGCTAGGTGGTGTCCCGTCGCTCCAGCTTGAGGATCGGGTCTCTGCCTTTCTCTGGATTCTGGATCCCTCTACCCTGTGGGTGGCTACTCCTATCTATAGGCGAAGGCCCTGGGCCTCTTCCCAAATATTGAGCGGGAAGGGCGCCAACAATTGGCCATTTTGAAGGGGAACAGCGGGTACACTTATCCTGACTAAAGTTGGTCCTCGCCTGCCAAAGGCTCTGGTGATAGCCTTTGCTTGGGCTCCACGATGACTCCCTTCCGGCCGTTGGGGCTGGTCTTGGTCTTGTTGCACCAAAGCGGATGCCTTTGCTTGATGCTCTCGCTGCGCTTGCTCCCTTTGCACCAAAGAGGAAAGGAGGGCCTTTCTTGGCGGCTGGCGCCCAGCACCCTTAGGTCGTCATGGCTTGCGTCATGGGCACCTCGCGAGGTACCCTGCCTTGAACTCTCCGCCTCCTCATGAGCCCGGCTGGCGAGGCCGTGCACGAGAAGCTCTGGTCGTCCGCCCCACGAGGCTTGGCCCCTCGCGAGGTCTTGAGCTGCGTTGATGAACATGGGCTGTCACAGGCCTCCTTTGAGCCACGCTTGCAGGCGAGCAGGCAAGTCTGGGGACCCCGTTCCCGAACGCCGACAGTAGCCCCGGGCCTGGCCTGGCCCGAACAGCGGCAGAGAGAGGCGAAAGGGCAAGTCTGAAGCATCACAGGCCCCTAACAGCCTGCGGCGTTAGGCATGCCGTGGCGGTTGATTGGGCGTGGGCGACCTTTGTTCCCCCACGCCTCCTTATTTCGTGCCTTGCTAGGCGGGCACGCTGCTGTACACATCTGTTCCCCTCTCTGCTGCTCGTGCGCCCCTGTCCTTCCCCCTCTCAAACTCCAACTTCCATTTTCAATCCAATCTCGAATCTCCCCCTCCCCCTTTCAATCGCCATGGCTCCGACGAAGAAGGGGAAAGGGAAGAAACCTGTGCCTCCGCCTCGCTCGCCGCTGCCTGCGGCCTCCGCTGTCGACCCGTCGATTATACTCAATCTAGAGGGCTTGGGAAAGGTTAGTTCGGCTCTGGCCACCACCTTCAACAAATGTGGGAGGACGACGGCCTGGCCCGCGTCCCACTTCTCCATCGACAGGATAGTCACTGAGGTCCGGTATTTCGCTGACGCCCTGTGGGCGGGGCTGGTTCCCCCCTTCTCTGATTTCTTCAATGCCGTGCTTTCCCACTATCAGATCCACATGATGCATCTGGGTCCTGAGTCCATCACTCTCCTCTCGGTCTTCGCCTTCGTTTGTGAAGCAATGATGGGCATCCTTCCTTCGGTTGCCTTGCTGCGCCACTTCTTCTCTCTGCGCCTTGTCGACCCCACCCAATGCTCGGCGTGCGTGAGCTTCGTCGCCGTGCCCGAGACAACGGCCTCAGGGATCGACTTCAGCCTGCCTCCACCCGCGGCTGAGTTCTGCGAGAGGTGGTTGTACGTGGATGTGGGGGTGCCCAGCCCCCTGCTATCGGAGCCAACCTCGCCTGCTGTCCCCAATTCAGGCTGGTGCCAGGAGACGCTTTCGAGCCTCGGCTCATCTTTGTCTGGCGCCGCTTCGCGTTTCTGAGGTCGCTTCTTGTGTGGCGCCCAAGGTGGTGAAGGAGTTCTGATGTGCCGCGTTGCTCCTCTCAACGCCATTCCCACGGATGTGGGCCTTGGTGAACTGGTGATCGTATGAGGCTTCGGGAAGAAGACCTGACGCCTGAAGCACTGAGGAAAGTACTCCTGGTCCTGACTGGCGACCCCAACCCCGGTGGCATCCAACATGGAGGGGCCTTGCTGTACCTCTGCCAGAACAGGGGTGATTTTGTGAACGGATGCCTATCTTGATGAATGGGGGCGCGCCCTCTGGTCTCAGGGGCCTCGCGAGAATCCGGTGATGGTGACAGCCCTTCCGGTCGGCCCAGTGGCTCCTCCTCAAGTGGCGGAGCAGGGAGGCCTGAGCCGCCCGAGGCCGAAGGACCCCGCCCGGGGGTGGCAGGCACGGGCGGCCTCATGAGGAGCAGCTCCTGAGGCTCATGCCGCTGGTGAGGCGTGAGGCAGCCGCCCAGCGGCGCCTGCGGATGGAGCCCCGAGGCCCTTTGCTTCTCTTGGTGAGGCAACTAGCGGCCACGCCAAAGCGGACGCCCACAGCGTGGAGTCGCCTTGATGCTTCTCCCTGCAGCGGTGACCCTCGCGCTCAAATCTTGGAGTCGTTTCAGCGTGAACTTGAGGCCCTCCGGAAGAAGGAGGCCACAGGCGATGATTACCCTTGTCGCCTGCTGAAGCGTAGGAAGTACTTCGCCATTGATGAGTAATCCTTCTCCTTCTCCAGCTCCTGATTCTTCTGCTGCTTGTACTGATCCTTGCCTTGCAGGCCCCTTCCTGCCGAGCTCACGGAGATGGATGAGGATCCCTCCCCCCCGGCTTCGCCCCCTCCCCCGTCCTTGAGTGCCCCAAGCAGGGGAGCCCTTGTGGTGAGGCGGCAGGGAGGTGAACCGTCTGAGGC
Organism: Aegilops bicornis; assembly: GCA_021605145.1. NCBI lineage: Eukaryota > Viridiplantae > Streptophyta > Magnoliopsida > Poales > Poaceae > Aegilops > Aegilops bicornis. The sequence goes on from CM038672.1 coordinate 367,599,188, forward strand.
ACGTCGTGGCCCTGGCGCCCATGACCCTTCCTCGTGAGCCTTCCGTGGCATAGCTAGCCTTAGTGGGCTTCTCGCTGGTCGTGGGCGGCGATTGGTTGGCGCTTCCTGCGCCCTTCGTCTGAGGATGGGCTGGCTGTGTCGGGCTTCTAGCTGGCGCACCCGGCCGTCAGGGTGCCAGCCCCAGCCCCCTGCCGGAGGAGTGCTGGTCGTGGCTCCGGCGCCCGCTGGGCGGTTGATGGTGTGGAGGGGCGTGCACGAAGGCCGGGGCGCCACACCCTTCGCCAAGGATTTCTTGAAGGGTGGGCGGCCTTGATGCGCCTTCTTGGTGAAGAGCTTCGGCTGGCGAGCGTGCACCTTGAGGCCGAGGGCCTGCGCTGGCAGCGAGAGGCGTGGCTGGAGCGCTGCCGCCCTTGCAGCGCCACCAGCGATCTTCATGATGAAGAGGCCAAAGGCGTCGGCCGACCTCTCGGGAGGCCTGTTCTCGGGCCGTCGAGGAGGCCCGGGAAGCTAACAGGCGGCGAGAGGTAGCGAAGGAGCGGGCACGGGAACTCCTGGCCCGGTGTCACTCATTGGAGGAGCAAGTGGAGCTACGCGAGGCAGCCCTCGCGTTGATGAAGGTGGCCTCCGGCGACCCGGCAGAGCCCTAGAAGCGTGATGAGGCGTTGACGCTTGAAGCCGCCGAACGCATGCGGCAATCTGGCGCTTGGAGACAAGGGAGGCGCTTGGCGGCAGGCGGAAGGATGAGGTCGCTGCACGGGAAGCCCGCGTCTGGAGGAGGTCGGACGCCGAGTGGCGGCGGCGCTCGAACCTCGGCGCGCGAAGTTTGTGGAGAGGCTGGGGTTGATCAAGGCCGAGGTGAGGCAGGACTGCTGCCTTGAGGGCCAAGGCTGGAGGAGGCGGCAGTGGGCGATGCTCTTCGGGCCGCCCTCGTGGTGGGGCAGTGGGAGTCCATCACCTCTCAGGCCGTGGCGCTCCTTCTTCGCCAACGGGTGGAGGAGGCCGTGGCCGTCGCGGCGCGAGAATCACGGGACGAGATGCGTCGTGGCGAATCTGGAGCATGAGCACGGCCCCATGCTCGCCATGCTCGGAAAGAGCCAACGCAGCCTTTGGGTAATATCTGCGAAGCGGCGGTTGGCGAGCAAAGACGCGTTAACTACGCCCGACAACCTTGATTCTTCACCGGCGTGGTGGCGCGGGCCGAGGCGCGGTTGGTCGAGGCCAATAGGTTGGTGGAGGAGATGAGCCGCGCTGCTTGGGCGCCGCTTTTCGTGTCTTGAGCCATCTCCGGACATGGACCCCCGCCGACTTTTGACGCAGCCATCGCCCGATTCCCGGGCCGTCCGGGCGACTGGCGACCGGGTGGAAGACAATGTGGATACTCTTGTCTGAGCCTTCGCTTCGGACAACGACGGCGTGGTCGTGGCCGCCGATGAGGGCGACGTGGTGAACGGCCCTGACGCCGCCGATGACCCCGCAGACAGTGATGGCGAGGCCAGCGACGCCAGCAACAGCTCGGGAGGTGCTCCTGAGGACGCATTGGGGGATTTATCCGACTGGTTATGTATTGTCCCTGTTCCATTACCCTGCATGAATAGAACTCAGGTTTTGGCCTGATGGCTGTGAGAGCATTTTGGGAGGAGCCCCTCATGTAAAACTTGTGTTCATCGTATTAGCAGGTGTTACATCACCCATACGCCCGCGCCAAGTGGTTGTGGCTGACGTGCGGGTTGGTGATTTACCTTTGTTTCTTACGAGTCTGAGTTAGCCTGTGGGAGGCTGCGGTGACTGAGTGTCTCTGATCGAATCCATAGGATCTGCAGTAAAAACCCTCCGGAGAGGGCGGCGGCTGACAATTTGGGCTCTTGGCGCAAGCTAGGCCTTGACCGGCTCATGAGGGGCTCGCGAGGGAGGCAGGCGAGGCGGAGTGGTAACAAAGCGAGAGATTTGCTCGAACGAGACTAAGCACCCCTTCCCCGAACACACACAAATCTCAAATTCGAATCCAACTTAAATCCAGCGGGGGAAAGCGACAATCGAATGGAAAGGCGAAGAAAGGAGAAGAAAAGCCGCGTCCAGCACCTAGTCTAGTCTTGGACGTCTTCTCACCAGCGCGGAGCTAAGTGCTGCCACTGGGCGTGGGAGGGAGCCCGGGGCTGAGGCGGCACCACGAGACTCCGGGGCGTGTACAGCCCCACTCATTATTACGTGAGTGTCACGGGGCGGCGAGCTTCACAGGCACTGGGCCTTCTTCATAGGTACCGGCCTTGCTTCATATCGCCAGACGAGGGCCCCGCCTTGCGCCACACTCTAGTGCCATCAACGACGACCGGAAACCAGGACGCCGCCGATGGGGTAGAGCGGTCGCCAGCGGTTCCCCGACGACCAGGGGTCCTCCGCCAGGCAGGCCCCGAGGCGCCTCCCAGCAGAGGCCTACCTCCCGAGAACGCCTTGCTCAACGCCGCGGTGGTGATGTCGGGTCTCTGCCCCTCTCCGGCAGCCCCCTGCGCCCCCCTCCCGAGGGGTAGGAGACTGCGGGAGCGGGGCAGCCGCTCGTCGTGGCGACCTGTACCTCCTGCGACCTATGGTTAGTGTATGTTTGCTCGTGAGGAAGTAGCGGTACCCGATAATCGTCGCCCCCTGCGTGACCAGTGGGGCCGTCTCGAGGCTCCTGGAAGAGCTCGGCTTCTGGCGCCTCATCCCCCCAGCTCGGGCTGAGGAGCGAGCCTTGTTCTCCCTCATACGGGTGCCCTTGGTCCATCAAGTGGGGCACATATTCTTCTGGTGCCGTCATCCCGAAGGCCATGCCGTAGTGCTGAGCATGCCATGCTGCTCTGCTTGATGCGCTCATCGTGGGGTGGTGGCGCGGCAGTCCACCAGGGCCGTGAGTTACGTCGAGTCCTTCTTCTCCGCGGGCGGGCGGGGCAACCCGCCCGGCCCGGGTCTTGACAACCGCCCGGTGTTGGAGTAGCTTTGGAGCCAGCACGCACGCGTGGAGCCCCGTGCGGGCTGCCACAGGGCTGAGATGGAACACAGGTGCGAAGGGGTGAGCCACCGAGGCGGCGAAGCCCGGGAGCTCCGCCACTCGCTCCAGCAGCACGTCGCGGCCGCTCTCCAGCAGCCTACACTGCAGCAGCTCTCGGGCCACTGTGAGCGCGGCCCTCGAGTTCGCCTGCTCGGCGGGTGTCTGCGGTGGCGTGGTCGCGGCGTGATTGGAGGTCCTTGCTGCCGACCGCGCCTGCCATGGCGTGAGAGCCGTCGAAGCCTGTCCGCGTCGCCTGCGGCCCGCAGCGCCCTGCGGACCGCGAGCTGCCTGGGGCACGGGGTCGCCCGAGGAGAGCGGCTCTGCGTGGGCGGGCCACGCCGCCCAAGGATCTGGGTTGCCAGCAGGTCGCGGACATGGCGATGGCGATCTGACGGGACACGAGGTGGCGGAAAGGCGGATTCGGCGCACCTACAGCGCGCCAAATGTCGGATTTCGGGTTCCGGCAGACCCTTGAGGTTCGAACACTGGGGTGCGCGCGGAAATCAAACCCTCCACCGTCTCGCACCTCGCCTAATCGCTGGGACCTAAACTACTAAACAGAACAACACAAGAGACACAAGATTTATACTAGTTCGGGCCACCGTTGTGGTGTAATACCCTACTCTAGTTTGTGGCGTGGTGGATTGCCTGCAGGGGCTGATGAGGAGCAGTACAAGGAAGAACAGCCTCGTGAGGGTGCATTCTTGGTGGGTGTGATGAACTGCTAGGTGGTGTCCCGTCGCTCCGGCTTGAGGATCGGGTCTCTGCCTTTCTCTGGATTACGGATCCCTCTACCACTGTGGGTGGCTACTCCTATCTATAGGCGAAGGCCTGGGCCTCTTCCCAAATATTGAGCGGGAAGGGCGCCAACAATTAGCCATTTTGAAGGGGAACAGCGGGTACACTTATCTGACTAAAGTTGGTCCTCGCTTTGCCAAAGGCTCTGGTGATGACGCCTGCTTGGGCTCCACGATGACTCCTTCCGGCCGTTGGGGCGGTCTTGGTCTTGTTGCACGAAGCAGATGCCTTTGCTTGATGCTCTCGCTGCGCTTGCTCCCTTTGCACCAAAGAGGAAAGGAGGGGCCAGCTGCGGCTGGCGCCAGCTGGCGCCCTTGATAAATCATGGCTTGCGTCATGGGCACCTCGCGAGGTACCCTGCCTTGAACTCTCCGCCTCCTCATGAGCCAGCCTGACGAGGTCGTGCTTGAGGAAGCTCCTGGTCGTCCGCCCCGCGAGGCTTGGCCCCTCGCGAGGATCTTGAGCTTGCGTTGATGAAGATGGGCTGTCCTGGGCCTCCTTTGAGCCACGCCGCAAGCCGCAGGCAGGCAAATCTGGGGACCCCCGTTCCTAGAACGCGACACATCCAGCATCTCCGCAAGTTCTACCCGTCACACTTTCACGTAATAATTAGTGGGGTTGTACACGCTCTGGAGTCTCCCGGCGTGCCGTTTCGCGGCCTCGCAGGAACTCCCACCCACGCCCAAGTGGAAGCCCCATGCTCCGCGGTTGAGGACAACACAGTCGAACAACGACTATGCCCACACCCAACTGGAGGCCCCATGCTCCGCTCAGGTGGGAAGACTAGCTTAGGCGCCGAACACGGTTGTTCTTTCATTCTGTTGTAACCAAATTTGCCACTTCTGGGAATGAAGTTTGAAGTTTTCGCATCTTTATTCGAAAGGGGTCGCGATTTTTTTCCTTGCATGTTTTCCTTCTTGCATCTCGCTTTTAAAGGGCGTGACAGCTGCCAGTTGCTCCCTCTCGCGCGTCCTGCGAGCGGGGGTTGGACACGGTGTGTACGCTCGAGCCAGCCCTGGTAGCATTGAGGCCTAGGCCACGACAGCCGCAAGTCCGCCCGTGCACACACCTCGCCAAGACTTTGGTGTCTGAATCCTCGCATGACGCTCTCGAGCGAGCCAACAGGCACTTGTTGCCTTCGGCCCTGGCCTCAGGAGCGCTCACCTCCTGGCCTTGCCGGGCATCGCGACCCGGCATACCAGCAGCAATCGACCCTCGCTCGGGAGCTCTAGACGCAGGATGGGCATCAAGGAAGGGTGGCCTGGGAAAACACAATCACAGTCAGGCACATCGTTAAGGAGTCCTTCGCCAAGTGTTTTTGCATCTCCACGAGGCTTGATGCCAGATGGAGGCGCCTCCACAGGCCCCGAATCCTCGCAAGTCCACCAGGGGCCTCGCGAGCCACGAGCCCCTCGAGGACCCGAATCCATCTATTTCGTAAGGAGGGAGCCCCCCCCCCCCTCGACAAGCTCCTTCGGCTGCACCGATGCCCTAGCAGCATCACGCCGAAATGAGGGGTCAAAAGCTTCGTAGGAGCATGCCCCCATGACGCAGGAACCCTCCAACGGCCACGAGCGCACCAGGCTAAGTTATTCTAATCATGCTAGGCAGGAACCTTTCAGTTAATGGTGATATAATGCTACAATATGAGCAGGAAACACTGATATAAAGGTGCAAGTGCTGCAGTTCATTACACGCCCCTGCGGGGCTCTCCACGACTCTTGATGCAGGAAATAAAAACACAGCAAAAGAAGCAGCCTCCTGAAGGCCACTGCTCCTGAAGCCCGGCTCCGGTGCCGCCCATGCTCAGTCGGAGTCCTCCTCATCCTTGATAGGGGCACGGCGATGTGGCGGCTCATCGTCCTCCTGGACTCGGGCGCGGCGGCTCGTCGTAGTCGTCGTTACTCGAGCTTCCATCGCAGGAGGCGCCGCTGCTGCTGGTGGTGTCGCAGCCGTTGCCGAGGTCAAGTTCATCGTCGCGATGATCATCATTGTTGGAGAAGCGGTCGTCATCGCTGCTGTCACCCTCCGGGCAGCACCCTAGGCGCTCGCCGTCCTTGCCAAAGATCCTGACGAAGAGCATTGCCACCTCGTCGTACTTCAAGTGGAGGGTGTTCCTTCCCGTCAAACCGCGAGCGCAGGCGAATGTCTGCCACCCGCGGGTCAGGTACACCAGGCCTGATAAGGTAACCTCAACCTCCGCCCAAGAGGACCGGTTGCGGGAACCATCGGGCTGCAGCCACAGCCCGGTGAGTCCTCCGGCCGGCAGCTCCTCGGCGAAGGAGCGTGCTACTTCTTGAGCTTGCGTTGGTTTCTCCCTTGAAGAGGAAAGGGTGATGCAGCAAAGTAGAGTAAGTATTTCCCTCAGCTTTTGAGAAGCAAGGTATCAATCCAGTAGGAGATAACACTCAAGTCACCGAATACCCACACAAACAAACACCAACTTGCACCCAACGCGATAAGGGGTTGTCAATCCCTTCACGGTTATTTGCAAAGTGAGATCTTATAGAGAATGATAAACGATAGAGTAATATTTTCGGTATTTTTGGTTTATGGAACAGAAAGTAAAAGATTGCAAAGTAAGTAAATAGGAAACAAAAATTGTAGATCAAAAACTTATATGATGTAAAATAGACCCAGGGGCCATAGGTTTCACTAGAGGCTTCTCTCGAGATAGAAATTATTACAGTGGGTGAACAAATTACTGCCGAGCAATTGATAGAAAAGCGCAAAGTTATGACGATATCTTAGGCAATGATCATGAATATAGGCATCATGTTCATGTCAAGTAGATCGAAATGATTATGCATCTACTACTATTACTCCACACATCGATCGCTATCCAGCATGCATCTAGAGTATTAAGTTCATAAAGAAGGGAGTAACGCATTAGGCAAGATGACATGATGTAGAGGAATTAACTCAAGCAATATGATGAAAACCCATCTTTTTATCCTTTATGGCAACAATACAATACGTGCCTTGCTGCCCCTACTATAACTGGGAAAGGACACCACAAGATTGAACCCAAAGCAAAGCACTTCTCTCGTTGTAAGAAAAACCAATCTAGTTGGCAAAACCAAATTGGTAGCTCAAAGAGGCTTGCAAAGATATCAAATCATGCATAATAATTCAGAGAAGATTCAAATAATATTCATAGATAAGCTTGATCATAAATCCACAATTCATCGGATATCAGCAAACACACCGCAAAAGAGTATTACATCGAATAGATCTTCAAGAACATCGGGGAGAACTTTGTATTGAGAATCAAAGAGAGAGAAGAAGCCATCTAGCTACTATCTATGGACCCGTAGGTCTGTGGTAAACTACTCACGCTTCATCAAAGAGGCAAATGTGTTGATGTAGAAGCCCTCCGTGATCGAATCCCCCTCCGACAGGATGCTGAAAAAGGCCCCAAGATGGAATCTCACTGGTATAGAAGGTTGCGGTAGTGGAAAAGTGGTTTCGTTGCTCCCTGGATGATTTTAGGGTATAAGAGTATATATAGGAGGAATATCTAGGTCATGGGATCCTCGAGGGGCCCACAAGGTTGGGGGCGCGCCCTCCACCCTTGTGGTCGCCTCGAGGCTCTTCTGACTTGCACTCCAAGTCTCGTGGGTGTCTTCTGGTCCAAGAAAAATCATGGCGAAAGTTTTATTCCGTTTGGACTTCGTTTGGTATTCTTTACTGCAAAACTCTAAAACAAGGAAAACACAGAAACTGGCACTGGGCTCTAGGTTAATAGGTTAGTCCCAAAAATCATATAAAATAGCATATTAATGCATATAAAACATCCAAAATGGATAATATAATAACATGGAACAATCAAAAATTATAGATACGTTGGAGATGTATCAAGCATCCCCAAGCTTAATTCCTGCTCTCCCTCGAGTAGGTAAATGATAAAAACATAATTTTTTGATGTGGAATGCTACCTAACATATTTATCCATGTAATTATCTTTATTGTGGCATGAATGTTCAGATCCGTAAGATTCAAACCAAAAGTTTATATTGACATAAAAACAATAATACTTCAATCATACTAACAAAAGAATTATGTCTTCTCAAAATAACATGGCCAAAGAAAGCTTATCCCTACAAAATCATATAGTCTGGCTATGCTCCATCTTCATCACACAAAACATTTAAATCATGCACAACCCCGATGACAAGCCAAGCAATTATTTCATACTTTTGATGTTCTCAAACTTTTTCAACTTTCACGCAATACATGAGCGTGAGCCATGGACATAGCACTATAGGTGGAATAGACGGTGGTTGTGGAGAAGACAAAAAGAAGGAGATAGTCTCACATCAACAAGGTGAGTGAGTAGGGATTGCCATGCGACGGATGCACTAGAACTATAAGTTTATGAAAGCTCAAAAAAGAAAACTAAGTGGGTGTGCATCCAACTTGCTTGCTCATGAAGACCTAGGGCGTTTGAGGAAGCCCATAGTTGGAATATACAAGCCAAGATCTATAATGAAAAATTACCACTAGTATATGAAAGTGATATCATAGGAGACTATCATGAAGATCATGGTGCTACTTTGAAGCACAAGTGTGGCAAAAAGGATAGTAACATTGTCCCTTCTCTCTTTTTCTCTCATTTGTTTTCTCTTTTTTTTCTTTTTTTCTCTTTTTTGTGGGCCTTCTATTTTTTATTTGGCCTTTCTCTCTTTTTTCCACATGGGACAATGCTCTAATAATGAAGAACATCACACTTCTATTTACTTACAACTCAAGAATTACAACTTGATACTAGAACAAAAAATATGACTCTATGTGAATGCCTCCGACGGTGTACTGGGATGTGCAATGAATCAAGTGTGACATGTATAAAAAATATGAAGAACAGTGGCTTTGCCATAAATACGATGTCAACTACATGATCATGCAAAGCAAAATGACAATGATGATGTATGTCATAGTAAACGGAATGGTGGAAAGTTGCATGGCAATATATCTCGGAATGACTATGGAAATGCCATAATAGGTAGGTATGCTGGCTGTTTTGAGGAAGGATATGTGGTGGGTTTATTGTACCGGTGAAAGTTGTGCGGTACAAGTGAGGCTAGCAATGGCGGAAAGGTGAGAGTGCGTATAATCCATGGACTCAACATTAGTCATAAAGAACTCATATACTTATTGCAAAAATCTGTTAGTCATCAAAACAAAGTACTACACGCAGGCTCCTAGGGGGATAGATTGGTAGGAAAAGATCATCGCTCGTCCCCAACCGCCACTCATAAGGAAGACAATCAAAAAACATCTCATGCTCCAACTTCGTTACATAACGGTTCACCATACGTGCATGCTACGGGACTCACAAACTTTAACACAAGTATTTCTCAAATTCACAACTACTCACTAGCATGACTGTAATATCACCATCCTCATACCTCCAAACAATCATTAGGAATCAAACTTCTCATAGTATTCAACGCACTTTATATGAAAGTTTTTATTATATCCTTCTTGGATGCCTATCATATTAGGACTAATTTTATAACCAAAGCAAATTACCATGCTGTTTGAAGACTCTCAAAATAATATAAGTGAAGTACGAGAGTTCATCAATTTCTATAAAATAAAAACCACCGCCGTGCTCTAAAAAGATATAAGTGAAGCACTAGAGCAAAATTGCCTAGTTCAAAACATATAAGTGAAGCACATCGAGTATTCTAATAAATCAAGATTCATGTGTGTCTCTCTCAAAAGGTGTGTGCATCAAGGATGATTGTGTCAAAAGACTCAAATCATACAAGAGCTCGAAGCAAAATACATATCATGTGGTGAATAAAAATATAGCCTCAAGTAAGGTTACCGATAGACGAAGACGAAAGAGGGGATGCCTTCCCGGGGCATCCCCAAGCTTAGGATTTTTGACATCCTTGAATATTACCTTGGGGTGCCTTGGAAATCCCGAAGCTTAGGCTCTTGCCACTCCTTATTCCATAGTCCATCAAATCCTTACCCAAAACTTGAAAATTTCACAACACAAAACTCCAACAGAAAATCTCATAAGCTTCGTTAGTATAAGAAAATAAATCACCACTTTAGATACTATTGTGAACTCATTCTTTATTTATATTGGTGTAATACCTACTATATTCCAACTTTTCCATGGTTCATACCCCCCGATACTAGCCATAGATTCATCAAAATAAGCAAACAACACGCGAAACACAGAATCTGTCAAAAACAGAATAGTCTGTAGCAATCTGGATAGTTCGCATACTTCTGTAACTCTAAAAATCCTGAGAAAATAGGAAGTCCTGTTTATTAATCTTCTGCAAAAAGAATCAACTAAAAAGCACTCTCCAGCTAAAAATAAGAATTGTTTTTGTCAGAGCAAAAGTTTCTGTTTTTCGGCAAGATCAAATCAACTATCACCGTAGGCTATACCATAGGTCTTACTTGGCACAAACAATAATTAAAACATAAAAACACATCTAACCGGAGGCTAGATGATTTATTCAAAGCAAAACAGAAACTAAAAAGCAAAAAAAAAAATTGGGTGGCCTCCCAATGAGCACTATTGTTTAACGCCCCTAGCTAGGCATAAAACATGAATAGATCTAAGTGTTATCATCTTTCGCATGCAATCCATAAGTGGCTCTCATAATAGATTCATAAGGAAATTTAATTTTCTTTCTTGGAAAGTGTTCCATGTCTTTCCTCAACAGAAACTGAAATCTAATGTTTCCTTCTTTCATATCAATAATTGCACCAATCGTTCTAAGGAAAGGTCTACCAAGAATAATAGGACATGTAGGATTGCAATCTATATCAAGAACAATGAAATCTACGGGCACATAATTCCTATTTGCAACAATAAGAACATCATTAATTCTTCCCATAGGTTTCTTAATAGTGGAATCCTGAAGATGCAAATTTAAGGAACAGTCATCAAATTCACGGAAACCTAACACATCACATAAAGTTTTCGGAACCGTGGAAACAATGGCACCCAAATCACACAAAGCATAGCATTCATAATCTTCAATATTAATCTTAATAGAAGGTTCCCACTCATCATAAAGTTTTCTAGGAATAGAAACTTCCAAATTAAGCTTTTCTTCGTAAGATTGCATCATAGCATCAACGATATGTTTAGTAAAAGCTTTGTTTTGATTAAAAGCATGAGGAGAATTCAACATGGATTGCAACAAGGAAATACAATCTATTAAAGAACAATTATCATAATTAAATTCCTCTAAATCCAAAATAGTGGGTTCATTGCTATCTAAAGTTTTGACCTCTCCATCCCACTTTTATCAATTTTTGCATCAAGATCAAAAAACTCCGAATTATTGGGACACCTTCTACCTAAATTTGACTCATCTACAATCCCATATTTATCAAGATTTACATTGGAAAACAAAGATTCAATAGGAGTCACGTCAATCATGTAAATATCTTCATTATTATTCTCACGGAAACAAGAAGAATACGTTTTTATAAACCAATCCTTTTTAGCGTGCATCTTAGCGGTTCTTTCTTTGCACTCATCAATTGAAATTATCGTGGCCTTGAGAGACTCATTGATATTATTCTTGGGTGGAATAGATCTAAGTTTCAAAGAATCAACATCAAGAGAAATTATATCCACGTTCCTAGCCAAATCATCATTCTTAAGCAACTTTTCTTCAATCAAAGCATTGAAATTCTTTTGCTAACTTATAAATTATTTAGCACTATTCTCAAATTCAGAGGGAATCTTATTATAATTTCCATAAGAATTGTTGTAGGAATTACCAATTATTAGAGGAATTACTAGAAACGGCCTAGGATTAAAATTGCCTCTATATGCGTTATTACCAAAATTGTTCCTACCAACAAAATTCACAACCATAGATTCATTATTGTTTTCAATCAGAGTAGACAAAGGAATATCATTTGGATCAGTAGAAGCACTCTTACTAGCAAACAATTTCATAAGCTCATCCATCTTTCCACTCAAAACATTTATTTCTTCAATCGCATGCACCTTTTTACTAGTGGAAGATCTTTCGGTATGCCATTGAGAATAATTAACCATAATTTTATCTAGGAGTTTAGTAGATTCTCCTAAAGTAATTTCCATAAAAGTTCCTCCCACGGCCGAATCTAAAAGATTTCTAGAACCAAAATTCAATCTGGCATAAAAAATTTGTAAATCATCCACAAATTCAAACCATGAGTAGGGCAATTTGTAATCATCAATTTCATCCTCTCCCAAGATTGTGCAACATGTTCATGATCAAGTTGCTTAAAATTCATAATATCGTTCCTAAGGGAGATGATCTTAGCGGGAGGGAAGTACTTGGAAATAAAAGCATCTTTACACTTATTCCATGAATCAATACTATTTTTAGGCAAAGATGAAAACCAAGTTTTAGCGCGATCTCTAAGTGAGAACGGAAATAGCTTCAACTTAACAATATCATTATCCACATATTTTTTCTTTTGCATATCACACAAATCAACAAAATTATTAAGATGGGGTGCGGCATCTTCATTGGGAAGGCCGGAAAATTGATCTTTCATAACAAGATTCAGCAAAGCAGTATTAATTTCACAAGATTCCACATTAGCATCGGGAGCAATCGGAGTGCTAATAAAATCATTATTATTAGTGTTGGAAAAGTCACACAATTTGGTATTATATTGAGCCATCGCGACAAACCAAGCAATCCAACACATGAGCACACGAAAAGCAAGCGAAGAAGACGAACGGAAGAGGGGCGAAGAAAAGGCAAATCTTTTCAAAAATCGTTTTAGAAGTGGGGGAGAGGAAAACGAAAGGCGAATGGCGAATAATGTAATGCGAGGGATGAGAGTTTATGATGGGTACGTGGTATGTCTTGACTTGGCATAGATCTCCCCGGCGACGGCGCCAGAAATTCTTCCTACTACTTCTTGAGCTTGCGTTGGTTTTTCCCTTGAAGAGGAAAGGGTGATGCAGCAACTAGAGTAAGTATTTCCCTCAGCTTTTGAGAACCAAGGTATCAATCCAGTAGGATATAACGGTCAAGTCACCGAATACCTTCACAAACAAACACCAACTTGCACCAAACGAGATAAGGGGTTGTCAATCCCTTCACGGTTATTTGCAAAGTGAGATCTGATAGAGATGGATAAACGGTAAAGTAATATTTTTGGTATTTTTTGTTTATGGGACGGAAAGTAAAAGATTGCAAATTAAGTAAATAGGAAACTAAAATTGTATATCGGAAACTTATATGACGTAAAATAGACCCGGGGGCCATAGGTTTCACTAGAGGCTTCTCTCGAGATAGAAATTATTACGGTGGGTGAACAAATTACTGCCGAGCAATTGATAGAAAAGTGCAAAGTTATGTGGCTATCTAAGGCAATGATCATGAATATAGGCATCAAGTCCATGTCAAGTAGATCGAAACGATTCTGCATCTACTACTATTACTCCACACATCGATCGCTATCCAGCATGCATCTAGAGTATTAAGTTCATAAAGAATGGAGTAACACATTAGGCAAGATAACATGATGTAGAGGAATTAACTCAAGCAATATGATGAAAACCCCATCTTTTTATCCTCGATGGCACCAATACAATACGTGCCTTGCTGCCCCTACTGTCATAGGGAAAGGACGCCGCAAGATTGAACCAATCTAGTTGGCCAAACCAAATCGGTAGTTAGAGACTTGCAAAATACCAAACCATGCATAGAAGAATTTAGGGAAGATTCAAATAATATTCATAGATAATCTTGATCATAAATCCACAATTCATCGGATCTCGGCAAACACACCGCAAAAGAGTATTACATCGAATAGATCTCCAAGAACATCGAGGAGAACTTTGTATTGAGAATCAAAGAGAGAGAAGAAGTCCTCTAGCTACTAGCTATGGACCCGTAGGTCTGTGGTAAACTACTCACGCTTCATCGGAGAGGCAATGGTGTTGATGTAGAAGCCCTCCATGATCGAATCCCCCTCCGTCAAGATGCTGGAAAAGGCCCCAAGATGGAATCTCACTGGTATAGAAGGTTGCGGCGGTGGAAAAGTGGTTTCGTTGCTCCGCTGGATGTTTTTAGGGTATAAGAGTATATATAGGAGGAAGATCTAGGTCAAGGGATCCTCGAGGGGCCCACAAGGTTGGGGGGCCCGCCCTCCACCCTTGTGGTTGCCTCGAGGCTCTTCTGACTTGCACTCCAAGTCTCCTGGGTGTCTTCTGGTCCAAGAAAAATCATGGCGAAAGTTTTATTCCGTTTGGACTCCTTTTGGTATTCATTTTCTGTGAAACTCTAAAACAAGGAAAAAACAGAAACTGGCACTGGGCTCTAGGTTAATAGGTTAGTCCCAAAAATCATATAAAATAGCATATTAATGCATATAAAACATCCAAAACAGATAATATAATAGCATGGAACAATCAAAAATTATAGCTATGTTGGAGACATTTCAGGGCGCGGGTGCTGGATCGAAGTGTCGGGCGGACCCTCCACCCACACAAAAAACTCACGGGATGTGTCGTCCGAGCGGGCCCGCAGGCGAGGTGGTCGGACGGCCACCGCGTGCCTCCCTCCTCGTCCCAGTCCTCTGCAGCTTCCATGGCCGCCCTCGTGGGAAGGATCCTTCCCGCGACTGCTGGAGCCGGCGTGGACCCCGAGCAGAGCACGCTCGCACCAGAGAGGGGCCGCCGCACGCGTCGCGGTGGCCTTGCGAGGGCGGTCACGCCCTCTCTTTGGCGGGGCCAGCTCCAGGTCTTCCCGTGGCGCCTTCCCCTTCACATCGGCAGAAAACCTTCTCAGCAATGCCATGGCTGCTTTGACGGAAGTGTGGAATGGAGGAGCAAGAAGATGGAGATGGGTTCGGGCTCCGCTCCCTGCGCCTTCTTATAGGCGATCTGAGAAAGCCAACCGGCGCCCCTTCATATTCGAGCAATGATGGCTCCACGGCGCGCGCCAGGCTTTTTATCAGCCTGGGCAATTGCCGAGACGACGTGGGGAAGCAGAGGCAACCACGTCCCGTCGTGCGCCACGCGTCAAGCCTGGCTCACGGGCGGTTGGGGGTCGCGTCAATTTGCCCTTCTTTCCTTGGCTTCACCTTGAAGCTATCCCGAGTGCACCTTGGGACCGGGGGCTACTATCGGTGTTCTGGGATCGGGGGTACCCAGACTTGCCTACCTGCAGCCCAGCACGCGGCCTCATCGACGGCCCAGTACGGACCAGCTACAAGACCCCCAAGGCAAGATCCTTGCGAGGGCCCCCGGCCTCACGAGGCGGATGACACCAAGACCTATCAAGGGGCTGCTCCCCGAGCCTACCTACCGAGGAGCGGAGACTTCTAACGCAGGTACCCAGCCTCACCAGGCTCTCGATGACGGATGCCATGACGACCAAGGTCAGGCGGGCGCCAGCGGGCGCAGAGGAGGAAAGTTTCCTCTTTGGTGCTAAGGAAGCAAGGACATATGCGGGTTCCCAAGGAATCCCCTAAAGGTTTCCATTCCGGTGCAAGGAGATCAAGACCACGAGCTCGGGAGGATGGATGTCATCGCCAAGCCCACCTCTCTGTCACGGCCAGAAGCTTTCAGGCGAAGACCACCTTTCGTCAGGATAAGATGTACTTCTTGTCCCCTTTAAAATTGGTCGTTGTGGGATCCCTTCCCGCCTAAGCTATGGGAGAAGAGGAATAAGGCCACCATAAGTATAGGCTAGTCTCCACCATAGAGAGGGATCAGATCCATTCCACCTTCATCCACTATACTAGTTCATCCACAACCTCCTCGTGAGGCCAATCCACCACAAAGCAGGAGTAGGGTTTTACACCGCAAGGTGCCCAAACCTGGGTAAACTATCGTATTCTTCCTTCCCCGCTCGCATGAACTCGATGAGGCAAGGCCGTGAGGTGATGAGCTTGAGGTTGGAGCTGGTTTAGATCTTCGCACGCGCCCCAGAGCTCGAACCTTGTTGGGTCCATGGAGCCCCGATTCCGACAGCCACATCCACCTACAACATCTACATGGTGGACACCCCCAAGGACGACGGCGACGGTGCTAATGGGGACGGCACCCAGGGGATGCTAACAATCCTGGAGAGGAGCCCCCCAAACGCCGAAGACAACACCAACGATCCAAGGGGTGACCTAGTAGGGAAAGTAACACGGGCAGCGAATGGGCCTATAGCCTAGTGGTTGTAGCGACCTTAGTAGCACCCCAGGTCCTGGGTTCGACTGCCAGTGGGAGTGGATTTAAAACAGATCTGGGCAAAAAAATTCTAGAATAAAAGGACTGTGGGGTTGTTTCTCTACAGTAAATAGTCAAAAAAAGCAACAGGGCACCAAAGAAGGTGACACTCCAGACAACGTGGAAGACCTCGGTGACCCCGCCCCCGAGCACCAGTCTGATGGCCCAAAAGGGCTTGATGATCAGGATAACCCTGAGGACCCTCGCGATTCTGGAGACAGCAATTATATGCCCCTCTCCAAAGAAGAGATTAGCCTCGGAGCCGAGGACTTCATCATCCCAGAAGATCCATTGGATCAGGAGCGCTTCAAGCAACAGCTTATAGCCACCGCATGAATCCTAAATAAGCAGGAGCAAAAGATAAAGGCCGAACAAGCTACCCTCAATGACAGATGGACCAAGGTCCTAGCAGCTGAAGAAGGGTACGGCTATGAACAGCAAATGAAGAGCTACCCCAAGCGCAGGTTGTTGCCACAATTCGACGACAAGGCTTTCAAGGCCGCACCACTCAAATAAACGCGAGGTGACAAGCCTGACCGCCCCCCTTGAGGAAGGGACAGGCTAGCTAGGGAGGTTGAACACCAACCTGCTCCTCCCCGCCGTAAAGTCAAGGAGGCGGCAGCGCCAAAATATCAATACAATCTTCAGCACGACCTGGCTGTTAGATCAGGCCAGTCGTCGTCCATCTATGGATCAAAAGAATACCCCCAAGAAGGAAGATACAGATACCAAGCGTGACTCGACCGGAACGACAGAGTTCAGGAACAACATCGGGCCAGGATGGAACCCGAGGTTCGACGCGATGTGGCCCGAATAAGGGGCGCCACTCACCCAATGTGCTCCATCGATGAGGTGATGCAGCACCAATTCCCGGAAGGGTTCAAGCCCGTGAACATTGATACGTCCATTTTGCATCATGCTTTTATATCGATATTTATCGCATTATGGGCTGTTATTTCACGTTATGTCACAATACTTATGGCTATTCTCTTTTATTTTACAAAGTTTACATGAAGAGGAGAATGCGGCGGCTAGAATGCAGGGCTGGAAAAGGAGCAAATATTGGAGACCTATTACATGCAACTCCAAAAGTCCACGAAACCCCCCGAAATATCTTAAAATAAATAAAGAAAAATCGTGGCCAAAGATGAAGGCCAAGGGGCCCACACCCTGCTCACGAGGGTGGGGGGCGCCCCCCCCCCCCTGGGGCGCGTCCCCCTACCTCGTGGGCCCCCTGGTGGCTCTCCGACGCCCATCTTCTCCTATATGAAGTCTTTCGATGAGAAAAAAACATTAAGCAACCTTTCGGGACGAGACTCCGCCGTCACGAGGCGTAACTTTGGCGGAACCAATCTAGGGCTCCGGCAGAGCTGTTCTGCCGGGGACACTTCCCTCCGGGGGGGGGGGGGGATCATCGTCATCATCATCACCAACGCTCCTCTCATCGGGAGAGGGAAATCTCCATCAACACCTTCACCAGCACCATCTCATCTCCAAACCCTAGTTCATCTCTTGTATCCAATTCTTGTCTCCAAGTCCGGGATTGGTGCTAGTAGGTTGCTAGTAGTGTTGATTACTCCTTGTAGTTGATGCTAGTTGGTTTATTTGGTGGAAGATCATATGTTCAGATCCTTTATGCATATTATTACCCCTCTGATTATGAACATAAATATGCTTTGTGAGTAGTTACGTTTGTTCCTGAGGACAAGGGAGAAGTCTTGCTATTAGTAGTCATGTGAATTTGGTATTCATTCAATATTTTGATGAGTTGTATGTTGTCTAGCCTCTAGTGGTGTTATGTGAATGTCGACTACATAACACTTCACCATTATTTGGGCCTAGAGGAAGGCATTGGGAAGTAATAAGTAGATGATGGGTTGCTAGAGTGATGTGAAGCTTAAACCCTAGTTTATGCGTTGCTTCGTAAGGGCTGATTTGGATCCACTTGTTTCATGCTATGGTTAGGTTTACCTTAATACTTTTGTTGTAGTTGCGGATGCTTGCAATAGAGGTTAATCATAAGTGGGATGCTTGTTCAAGTAAGAACAGCACCCAAGCACCGTCCACCCACATATCAAATTATCAAAGTACCGAACCTTGAATCATATGAGCGTGATGAAAACTAGCTTGACGATATTCCCATGTGTCCTCGGGAGCGTTTTTCCTATTATAAGAGTTTGTCCAGGCTTGTCCTTTGCTACAAAAAGGATTGGGCCACCTTGCTGCACTTTATTTACTCTTGTTACTTGTTGCTCTTTACAATTTATCTTGTCACAAAACTATCTGTTACCACTTATTTCAGTACTTGCAGAGAATACCTTGCTGAAAACCGCTTATCATTTCATACGCTCCTTGTTGGGTTCGACACTCTTACTTATCGAAAGGACTACGATAGATCCCCTATACTTGTGGGTCATCAAGACTCTTTTCTGGCACCGTTGCCGGGGAGTGTAGCGCCTTTGGTAGGTGGAATTTGGTAAGGAAAATTTTATATAGTGTGCTGAAATTTACTATCACTTGTTACTATGGAAAGTAATTCTACGAGGGGCTTGTTCGGGGTATCTTCACCCCGTCCGATGAAAGCAAAGAGTTGCTCCTCAACCTACTAAACCTATTGAAAATGAAACTCCTTTTGAATTTCCTTGGTATGATGGAAAAACTGCTAGCTAATACTTTTACAGGAGATGGAACAAAGCATCCTGATGAACATCTACTCTATGTGGATGAAGTGTGTGGACTATTTAAGCTTGCAGGTATACCCGATGATGTTGTTAAGAAGAAGGTCTTCCTTTTATCTTTGAAGTGAGACGCATTGACATGGTATAGGTTATGTGATGATACGACATCATGGAACTATAAAAGATTGAAATTGGAATTTCATCAAAAGTGTTACCCTATGCATCTTGTTCATCGTGATCGCAATTACAAATATAATTTTTGGCCTCGCGAAGGAGAAAGCATCGCTCAAGCTTGGGGGAGGCTTAAATAAATGTTATATTCATGCCCCAATCATGAGCTCTCAAGAGTGACAATTCTTCAGAATTTTTATGCTCGGCTTTCTGATAACAATCGCACCATGCTCGATACTTCTTGTCTTTGGCTCTTTTATGATGAAGACTATTGAATTCAGATGGAATTTATTGGATAGAATTAAACGCAACTCTGAAGATTGGGACCTCGACAAAGGTAAGGAGTCAGGTATGACACCTAAGTTTGATTGTGTTAAATCTTTTATGGATACCGATATTTTCCGTAAGTTTAGCACTAAATATGGACTTGACTCTAAGATAGTAGCTTCTTTCTGTGAATCTGTTGCTACTTATGTTGATCTCCCCAAGGAGAAGTGGTTTAAATATCATCCTCCCATAGAAGTAAAAGTAGTTGCACCTATTAAAGTTGAAGAAAAGACTGTCACTTATAATGATCCTATTGTTCCTACCTCTTATGTTGAGAAACCACCTTTCCTGTTAGAATAAAGGATCATGCTAAAGCTTCAACTGTGGTTACGTAAAAGCAATATTAGAACTTATACACCTCTGAGCAAGTCAAAGTAGAACCTAATATTGCTATTGTTAAAGATCTCTTATGCGATAATATTGATGGGCATGTTATTCAATTCTGCGGTGAAACTGCTAGAATTGCTAAACCGTGTGCTAAAGATAAACATAGACCTGTGGTAGGCGTGCCTATTATTTCTGTTAAAATAGGAGATCATTGTTATCATGGCTTATGTGATATGGGTGCTAGTGCTAGTGTTATACCTTATGATTTATATAAAGAAATTAAGCATGAAATTGCACATGCTGAGTTAGAAGATATTGATGTTGCAATTAAACTTGCTAATAGAGATACTATATCTGCAATGGGAATTGTTAGAGATGTTGAAGTCTTGTGTGGGAAAACTAAATATCCTGCTGATTTTCTTGTTCTCAGTTCTCCACCAGATAGCTTTTGTCCTATTATATTTGGTAGACCCTTTTTGAACACAGTTAATGCTAAGATAGACTGCAAAAAGAATGTTGTTACTATTGGCTTGGATAATATGGTTCATGAGTTTAATTTATCTAAATTTACTAAACAACATCGTGAGGAAGAATTGCCTAGTAAAAATGAAATTATTGGTCTTGCTTCTATTGCCGTACCTCCTAGTGATCCTTTAGAACACTATTTGCTAGACCATGAAAATGATATGTTCATGAATGAAAGAAGGGAAATAGATGAAGTATTCTTTAAACAGGAACCTATTACGCAACACAATTTGCTGTTGAAATCCTAGGGATCCTCCTCCACCCAAGGGTGATCTCGTTTTGAGCTTAAACCGTTGCACGATAATCTTAAATACGCTTATCTTGATGAGAAGAAAATATATCCTGTTATTATTAGTGCTAACCTTTGGAGCATGAAGAAGAAAGATTATTGAAAACTCTGAAGAAGCATTGTGCCGCTATTGGATATACTCTTGATGATCTTAAGGGCATTAGTCCCACTCTATGTCAACATAAAATAAATTTGGAAGCGGATGCCAAACCAGTTCGTGATCCTCAACAATGTCTGAATCCTAAAATGAAAGAAGTGGTAAGAAAGGAAATATTAAAGCTTCTGGAGGCAGGTATAATTTATCCCGTTGCTGATAGTCAGTGGGTAAGCCCTGTCCATTGTGTCCCTAAGAAGGGAGGTATTACTGTTGTCCCTAATGATAAAGATGAATTGATCCTGCAAAGAATTATCACAGGTTATACGATGGTCATTGATTTCCGCAAATTAAATAAAGCTACTAAGAAAGATCATTACCCTTTACCTTTTATTGATCAAATGCTAGAAAGATTATGCAAACATACACATTATTGCTTTCTAGATGGTTATTACGGTTTCTCTCAAATCTTGTGTCGGCTAAAGATCAATCAAAGACTACTTTTACTTGCCCTTTTGGTACTTTTGCTTATAGACGTATGCCTTTTGGTTTATGTAATGCACCCGCTACCTTTCAAAGATGCATGATGGCTATATTCTCTGATTTTTGTGAAAAAATTTGTGAGGTTTTCATGGATGATTTTTCCGTCTATGGTTCCTCTTTTGATGATTGCTTGAGCAATCTTGATCGAGTTTTGCAGAGATGTGAAGAAACTAATCTTGTCTTGAATTGGGAAAAGTGCCACTTTATGGTTAATGAAGGTATTGTCTTGGGGCAGAAAGTTTACGAAAGTGGTATTGAAGTTGATAAAGCCAAGGTTGATGCTATTGAAAAGATGCCATGTCCCAAGGACATCAAAGGTATAAGAAGTTTCCTTGGTCACGCCGGATTTTACAGGAGGTTCATTAAGGACTTCTCAGAAATTTCTCGGCCTCTGACTAATTTATTACAAAAAGATGTACCATTTGTATTTGATGATGATTGTGTAGAAGCATTTGAAATACTTAAGAAAGCATTAGTCTCCGCACCTGTTGTTCAGCCACCTGATTGGAATTTACCGTTTGAAATTATGTATGATGCTAGTGATTATGTTGTAGGTGTTGTTCTACGGCAAAGAGTTGATAAGAAATTAAATGTTATCCATTATGCAAGTAAGACTCTAGACAATGCTCAGAGAAATTATGCTACCACCGAAAAGGAACTTTTAGCAGTTGTATTTGCTTGTGATAAATTCAGACCCTATATTGTTGATTCTAAGGTAACTATTCACACTGATCATGCTGCTATTAAATATCTTATGGAAAAGAAAGATGCTAAACCTAGACTTATTAGATGGGTTCTCTTGCTGCAAGAATTTGATTTGCATATTGTTGATAGAAAAGGAGCTGAGAACCCTGCTGCGTATAACTTATCTAGGTTAGAGAATGTTATTGATGACCCACTACCTATTGATGATAGCTTTCACGATGAAAAATTAAATGTCATAAGCACTTCTCGTAGCACTCCATGGTATGCTGATTATGCTAATTATATTGTTGCTAAATTTATACCACCTAGCTTCACATACCAACAAAAGAAAAAGTTTTTCTATGATTTGCGACATTACTTTTGGGATGACCCACATCTTTATAAAGAAGGAGTAGATGGTGTTATTAGACGTTGTGTACCTGAGCATGAACAGGAACAAATCCTATGCAAGTGTCACTCCGAAGCTTATGGAGGACACCACGCTAGAGATAGAACTGCACATAAGGTATTGCAATCCGGTTTTTATTGGCCCTCTCTTCAAGGATGCCCGTAAGTTTGTTTTGTCTTGCGATGAATGTCAAAGAATTGGTAATATTAGTAGACGTCAAGAAATGCCTATGAATTATTCACTTGTTATTGAACCATCTGATGTTTGGGGCTTTGATTATATGGGACCTTTTCCTTCCTCTAATGAATATACACATATTTTGGTTGCTGTTGATTACGTTACTAAGTGGGTAGAAGCTATTCCATCTAGTAGTGCTGATCACAACACTTCCATTAAAATGCTTAAGGAAATTATTTTTTCGAGGTTTGGAGTCCCTAGATATTTAATGACTGATGGTGGTTCACACTTTATTCATGGTGCTTTCCGTAAAATGCTTGCTAAATATGATGTTAATCATAGGATTGCATCTCCATATCACCCACAGTCTAGTGGTCAAGTAGAATTGAGTAATAGAGAGCTCAAATTAATTTTGCAAAAGACTGTTAATAGGTCTAGGAAGAATTGGTCCAAGAAACTTGATGATGCATTACGGGCCTATAGAACTGCATATAATAATCCTATTGTCGGGGCAGGCTGATCTGGCCCACGAACACCTATGGGGCCGGCGGACCGAGCCCCTTTCGGTTCGGCGGGGAGCGGAGGTCGCACGAAGAGCAGATCGAGGCGAAGCACACGAGAGGTTTACCCAAATTCGGAGCTCTCCGGAGAGATAATACTCCTACTGCTGCATGTCCAGGTGTATTGCGTTCTTGCTCGGGAAGCGATGAGTGCTACTTACACACGAGCTGCTAACGAGGCTGGCGTGGAGGAACTGATCGACCAACCAACCCTTTCTACGTTGCGCATGGGCCTCCTTTTATATGCTCAAGGGGCTCCGGCGGTGGCAACATAGGCGGGGTACAAATGGAAAAGTAGTGGTTGGTACACCTACTTGTACAAAGGTACTGATGTACCATACCTAACCACGGCGGCTGGGGACAAAGGCATTAAATGCCCGTCTAGTCGCCCTAATAAAGGTGCAAACAGGGACCATCGGGCGCCACCGTTCGCCACGATGGCAAACTTGCAGTGCCGCTTGCCACCTCGCGGCCCGGCTGCCTGACCTCTCGCCACGCGTGCTGGAAAGGTCGAGGCGACACGTTAGTGGATGTCTTGGAGCATAGGTACGAGAGGTGGTACGCAGCAAAGCGCCTTGCCGCGGTTGTTGTCTTGTCGCGCCCGGAAGCTTGTCGCTCGCCGGGCCTTCCCGGCAAGCTCCTCTTGCCGGGGCCTTGTCTTGTATGTGCCTTGGGTGGCCTTCCCGGCAAGCTCCTCTTGCCGGGGCCTTGTCTCCTTGGCTTGAATACTTTGTTCTTGAATGGCTCCAAAGGAACCACGGAGGATCTTGGCGGTCACCCGGTAAGCCTTGCCGCGGGGGGCTGCAACTGCCCGTGCACGAGTTCGGGATACTAGGGGACCCTACTCTTAGTACACCGACAGGAGCCCCGGGCTGGGCCACACTGCAGTGAAACCTTTGTTGGGCCAGGCCCAAAGCAGGCACGGGCACACGCGGCCCAGGTCACACCATAACTCACCCGGACCCACCACGCCCCCCACAACGGCACGCATCGACCGAGGCGTCGTGTGAGAGATCGTGGGCGAGATCGTGGGGTTTCTTTATTTGGAAAATCGAACGTCCGCCCCTCCCTCTTTATAAGCAGGGGAAACAGGGGCACGTCGCCTACCTTGCCAGTTGCTGTCCCATCGGAAAACCACCGCTGCTCCCCCCTTCTCTTCAAGGCTGAAAAGAGAGCAGTGCTCCGCCCCCCATTGCCACCAGCACCCTCAACGCCGTCGATCTCCTCCACCGCCTCCGCCATGGGCCCGAAAGCCGACAAGGGGAAGGCCGTGAAGTCGGCCGAGGCGCAGCGGCTTGCGGCTTGCGGAAGGAGCGGGCCATCTTCCCCCTCGGCTCGCCGCGAGAGCTAAGGAGAACTACTACCTCTTACGGTCGACGGAGACGCAGGCGCATCCAGCGCGAAGGTACTCCCACTTGGCTTTGCGGAACTGGCCCCGACAGGGTATCCCTTCTTCAAGGCTCTTCTTCTCTGCGGGCTCGCCACTTTCTCTAATTCTTTTGCGACATCATGAACACCTACGGGTTCCGCCTCCTTGATTTCACCCCCAACGCCGTTCTGACCATGGCAGTTTTCGCACATCTCTGCGAAAACTTTGTCGGAGTCCACCCAAATGTAGCTCTTTTCCGTCACTTCTTTTTACCCCGCGTTGAGAGAGGAGAGCCCCTTGCCAGAGAATTGCTTGGATCTCCAGGGTCGGCAAGAAGGAAGCTTATCTGGAGGGAGAGCTCTGTAGCAAATGGGAGGAGTGGAGGGCGGATTGGTGCTGGATTGTTGAGGATAACCCGCAGCCCTTTACCGCCCGCCAAACCCCAGAGAGTGCGCTGCAATGATTGGAGCAATCTGGCCCCGGAGGACGCTTAGGCTGAAGATCGCGATCACCCGAATCCTCCGCCTCGGACTTGCCGGACTCACCGTAAACCTTGTTGGCGCGGACTTTCTTCGCCGCCAGATCGCTTTTGCAGGAGACAAGGAGACCTGCCTGGGAATTTGAACGCAGCAGATATCATGAGGCTGCGCCGGGCCTCAACTTCAACTTCACTTTGTCTTGGAGCTTGACGCGATGCTCTTAGAGCTGTTCAAGCCCGATCCTGATCATCCAGAGATGTTTAGGTTGCCGAGGGGTGTCGTTCCGCTGTGCAACAATTCCGCGCTTGACCGCATCCGTGCAATGATGCCGTCGTGCGACTCTCATGGAATTGTCCCAACTTGGCAAGAGCCGGCAGATGACGTCGTGCGGCAGTTCTTTGACAATCTGGTGGAAATGCCGGTCCGCTAGCAGCGAGAGGGGCCTCACCCGCGACACTATCGGCGATGAGATGCAGCGCGCCACAGCTGGAAGAGGCGGCAGCACGCCGCGGCGAAGTTTGGCTTCACCGTGGAGGAGGCGGAGGCAGCCAAGCGGCAAGTCTTGTCGGCGAAAGGATTTTGTCGGCGAGGAGGAGCTTGCCGAGCTGAAGCCGAAGTCGGCGAACCCGCCGAGGGCGCATCCTCCCCGCCTCCAAGCAGCTTGCCGCGAGCGGAGCCACCAGCTCCACCAAGAAGGCGTCTTCGCAAGGCTGGAGACGCAGCGGGGCGGCAGACGGGCCAACAGCCGCAGCGCCGCGCGACGCGCTCTACCGCGGCAAGCACTGTTGCCGCGGGAGCACCTCACGCCGCTGCGGCAACTGGAGCGGGGCCCTCGCAGGCCACCGGTCCCGCTCCCGCCAAGCGTCCAAGGGAGCCCACTCCTCCGCCTCGTCGTACCGGAGGCGGGCCAGAATTTGACCTCTCCGCGCTCAGCTCCGACGAGGAAGAAGAAGAGTAAGATTCCCTGCTGTACTTGTAATTCTTCGATTTGTTGCCTTGTCTTGTATCTGATCTGCTTTACTCTGAACCCATTCCTTTTCAGGACGCTGGCCCAGAGAATGTCAAAGAGAGCCAAGACCCCGGTGGTTGTCATCGAGGACGAACCCACTGCGGCAATGAGGAGGCACGTCGAGACCACCTTGCCGGATGAGGCAACTCTCCTTCAAAGCAGCCCCAGCGCAGCCCCAGCGTAAGTATATGGTCTACTTCTTGTTGTTGGCGTGCATGGGTGCTTTTCCTTGGCGATATCGATTGTTGATTTGTGTAGGAAGCGAGCAGCCTCATACGCTTCGACTACGCCGCCAAGGGTGGATTCCCCGGCAAGGGAGCGTTCTCCGGCAAGGGAGACTTCTCCGGCAAGGGGCAGCTCTCCGGCAAGGGACGGCACCAGCGATCTCTTGGCGGCGGAGACCATGACCGCAGACCCCGGCGCAGGTAACCTTCTTGCCTGAGAACTTCCCTTGTGTCTTTCTTCTCCTGATTTTGTCTTTGAATATTTGCCTAACTTTCTTCATCCGTCCGCCACAGAGCCAATGGAGACCGAGGTCGCCGGCGACGAGGACGGCGTCTGCAACACCTTGATGAAGCCGCCCGTGGAAGAAGAAGCTGGCGCCGACGAGCTCGCCCGGCTGCCGCCGCGAAGCCGGGCGAGGGTCCGCGATCGTGACCGACGACCACGAGGCCGCAGGAGCGCCAGGCGCTACGCCGACCGCCGATCCCTCTGCCGCTGCTGCAGCGTCGGGCTCTGAAGAGCCCCAGCCCGGCGCCTATTTGAAGGCCGGCGATGGCGTCTTCATCAAGCTCCCATGGGAGTCGAGCTCCAGGGCGCCGGCCGAAGGAGAAACCTTCGATGAAGAGCTGCTCGCCTCCGCTGGGCTGACGCTGGTTGACGCGCTTAAGCAGCAGGCGTGGCGAGCTGAGGAGGAGCAGCTGCGGAAGCTCTTTGTCGCTCTACCGCCCAACAAGCCAAGCTGGAATCCCGGGAAGCGCTTGTCGCGAAGGCGGGAGCAGATATTGAAAAGCGCGCGGAGGAGCTCCCGGGCCGCAACCAGGAAGCTCTCCGGTCCTTGGCGGAGGAGCGGGAGCAACTCGCCGAGGAGCGCAAAGCCTTCATCCTTGAGAAGGCTGAAGCTGAGGAGGAACGGCGGCTTGCCGCTGAGAAGATGTCTGCGCAGGAAGGTGAGTTGGCGCAGCGGAAGGTTAACCTTGACAGCCACGAGGAGGATCTTGCCATGCGCGAGCAAACATTTGGCGGGGCTCTCAAGGAAGCAAAGGATGCTGCCGCAGCTGACGAGGCCGCCAAGAAGGAGCTGGAAGCGAAGGTGGCGTGATTGGAGGCCAGCCTCAAGAAGAGCGGCGAGGAGCTTGCTGCACTCAAGCACGAGCGCCGAGAAGGACGCCTACACTCTTGGCGAGCTGCAGGCCGTCTCACCGAGAGGAGCAAGGAGCTCAGCCGCCAGGGACTCCAATGCAGATCTTGAGTTGAAGCTAACTACTTTGACTCGGTATTTGGGCCAGTGCCGGGGAGGCGGAGGTGGCCTTGAAGGAGAAGATCAAGGCCGACGAGGGGCTCTTTGGCGAGTGTTGTTGCCGCCCAGAGTGCCTTGAGGGAGAATGTGGAGCACTGGACCGAGGGTCTTGTGGACACTGCTGCAGCCATCCACAGGGAGCTGATGGAGCTGGGGATGGTGGATCTTGGATACTCCTCCGACGAGCACCTCCAACCCAGCGCCAAGCTTAGCTTGTTCTTCAAGGGCGTGGTGAAGGCCCTCCAGCGGCTCAGGAAGAAGTCCCAAAGCAGCTGGCCGAGGAGTCGCGCCAGGATATGCGGGAGCTCTCGAAGGTGTTGATGAAGGTGGCCTTCCGCAACCCAGGCCTCAACCTCACCAGCGTCCTCAAGTCCCTGCCGCCCGGATGCTGATGTGGGCGCTCAAGACCCTTGTCGCACCCATTGTGGGCAGGGGTGAGCGGAATCAAGAGGGTTGAGGCGATCGCGTAGATTAGGCTGCCCGTCTTCTCTTTCTCTTGCCGCTGCTGGTCATGTCATAGGAACAATCCATTAGAGTCATGACAAGCTATCTTGTAATATAACTCTATTTTGGATATCAATTGCTATGTTATTTCCTTTACTTGATTCCTTCCTTTGTATGTTTTTGCCCTACGCTTTTAGGGAACTTGTCGGCGCGGGCACCTGAGCCGCGAGAGCTGAGTGCGGGACGTCAGCAGCCTGCTGGCGGTGCCGCTTCCGACAAGCAACCTTGTCACAACTAGTCGCAGCTCACTTAAGTTGTTGAGCGGACTCGAAACAAAGTAAGGGCGCAACTAGCTACGAGTTGGTTCCTCTGCGCACAGGTTTTCCATACAAAGTGTGGTCGTTCAAGGAAGATAGCTTGAAAAAAAATTAAAACTGATTGCTCAAACTTTGGCAACTTAGCTTTTCTGTCGTTAGCTTCCCGGTAAGGCTAGACTTCCTTGAGCGATGCCTGGTCCACACCATTATCTTCTCCCTTCCCCCCGGCAAACTTGTGTGCGAGGGAACCTTCCTTTCTTTGAGAAAGAGAAAGAAGAGAAAATAAAGATATGGAGCCTTGTGGCTCGTTATCACTTACCAGGGGTAGGTGCTGCACAAAGTGTCAGATAACGCATGCAAAATAGGAGTAAAAAGTATGACATTGACAAGGTGTGTGAAGCACGCTAGCTTTACTTATGCACAGGGTCTGCGCCCGGCTTTGTACAAAGGATCACATGCAACAGCGGCAAGACTTGTACAAAAGGTGGTTGCCGGAACAGGTTAAGAACCGCGCCTCTGAGTAAAACTTACGAAGATGCTCAATGTTCCAGGAGTTGCTCACGGAATGCCATCTTCGGTCTCAAAGCGGACATCGCCAGGGCCTAGTGACTTCGTTTCACCCGATAAGGGCCTTCCCACTTCAGCGTCAACTTGTTGGAATTCTTGAGTGGACTGAGCAGCGAAGAACAAGGTCGCCTTCCTCGAGACTTCGGCATTGACTTTGCGGCTATGGTAGCGGCGCAAAGCTTCTTGGTATACCGAGCAGCTCGTCTGACAGCCTGAAGGCGATCTTCCTCAAGGAGCAGCGCGTCATCTTGTCGCGGTGGTCTTGCTCAAGCTCATCATAAGCGAGCACTCGAGGCGATCTGTATCTGAGTTCCGTGGGGAGAACTGCCTCTGCTCCATAGACTAGAGCAAAAGGTGTACGGCGGTGGCTCGATTTGGCGTCGTCCTAATCGACCAAAGAACCACCGGCAGCTCCTCAATCCGATTTCTTCCGCACTTGTGCAGCACAGCCGAAAGTTCTGGTCTTGAGCCCGCGCAGCACTTCAGCATTTGCCCTCTCCGCTTGACCGTTGCTTCTCGGATGAGCAACAGAAGCGAAGCAGACCTTGGCACCAAGATCTTGGACGTACTGCATGAAGGTGCGGCTTGTGAATTGCGTGCCGTTGTCGGTGATGATCCTGTTAGGGATTCTAGAACGGCAAACAATCGACTGAAAGAACTTGGCGCTTGTTGTCTGTCACCTTCCTCATCGCTTCCACTTCCGGCCACTTTGTGAACTTGTCGATCGCAACGCATACAAGTACTCAAAGCCCCGACAACTTCGGGAAAGGGGCCGAGGATGTCGAGCCCAGGACCGAAAATGGCGGGATAAAGGGATCGTCTGGAGAGCTTGAGCCCGGTGGTGTGTCTGCTTGGAATGGAACTGCACGCTTCACACTTGGTTACTTGTGCGATTGCATCACGGAGGGCTGTCGGCCAAAAGAAACCATGTCGGAACGCTTTGCTGGCAAGTGCTCTGGCGCCAATGTGGTGGCCACATATGCCTCCATGTATCTCTACCAACAGCTTTTGTCTGTCTTCCCGGTGAATACACTTCAATTTCACACCGTTGAGTCTTCTTCTGTACAGTGTGTTGCCGACAAACTGGTACATACTTGACTGCCGGGCTACTCTTTCCGCTTCTTCTTGCTCTCCGGGAAGTTCTCCTGTCTGAAGGAAATGGACAATCTGCTGTGCCCATCTTTGGAGCTTGCGGCTCGACAACAAGGACTAAAGGCACATCCGCTGCTGCGGGAACACCAGCTTCCACGGCGAGAACCTGCGGCTCAGCCGGAGCTTGGCGTTCCCCGGCAAGCTTGCCGGAGCAAAACTTGTCGGGAGCGTCTGCTTCAACGAAACAAACCACAGGGCTTGTCGGGCAGACTGCTCCTCGGCCTTTATTGGTGTCGATCTTGGGGACCTTCTTGGTGGCGGCTTTGGGAAGCTCTGCCGGAAAATAGTCACCAGAGATCAACTTCCTCTTCTTGCTCTGTCCAGTTGATGGTGTTACAGACGGTTGAGTCAACTTGAGCACAAAAATCCCTGGTTCCACAGGTAACTTAAGTGCGGCGCACTTTGACAGGCCATCAGCAATGTCGTTCTAAGCTCTTGGAATATGTTCCATCTGTAGGCCGTCAAAGTGCTCTTCTAGTTTTCTCACTTCATCAACATAAGCTTCCATCAACGGACTCTGATAATTCTTGTTCACTTGGCGGATAACAAGCTGTGAGTCACCCCTGACAATGAGCTTCTTGATCCCAAGGTCTCTGCGATCTGAGACCGGCAAGCAAACCTTCATACTCTGCGGTATTGTTTGTTGCTTGCTCCTTGGGAAAGTGCATCTGGACCACGTACTTGAGGTGCTCTCCGGTGGAGTGCGACAAGTAGCACGCCAAGACCGGCGCCTTTGCAATGAGAAGGCACCATCAAAGTACATCAGCCACTCTTTGCTTGCTTCCTTGACGGGATGCTCGTTTCTAGAATTTCTTCATCTGGTGTTGGCGTCCATTACGCTATGAACTCCGCCAATGCTCTGCTTTGGATAGTTGAAGTGCTCTCAAACTTGAGGCCAAAGCTTGACAGTTCAGTGCCCACTCGACAATCCTGCTGTTGCCTCTGGATTTTGTAGTATCCTCTTGTTGAAAGCGAGTGACGATTGTGATCTCATGTGCTGAAAGTAATGGCGCAGCTTTCTCGAGGCCATGAGGAGGCGAAAAAGCAATTTCTGCTGTGAGTACCTTGACCTAGCCCCTGCAGAAGGGAACCGACAAAGTAAACTGGTATTTGCACCATCCTTTTCTGCATCTTCTCGTGCATCTGCGCAGATCCGTCCTTGTTGGGACCAGAGCTTGCCGGTGAAGCCCCCTGCTTGTCGCTGGATGCACCTGCCATGGTTGCTAGCTCATCATCTGCCTCCCTCTCCGCTACTAACGCAGCACTAACCACTTGATTGGTTGCCGCTATATATAGCAACAACTTCTCTTGTGGCCTAGGTGCGACAAGTGTTGGAGTGGAGGACAGGTATCTCTTCAAGTCCTGCAGCGCAGCCTCCGCTTCCGGAGTCCATCGCATCGGACCTGCCTTTTTCAAAATTTTGAAAAATGGCAGGGCGCGCTCAGCAGACCTAGAGATAAACCTGCTGAGAGCAGCTACGCAACCGGCAAGCCTTCGTACATCCTTGACGCGCTTTGGTGCTTCAATCTGCTCAATGGCCTTGATCTTGTCGGGATTGGCTTCAATTCCCGGAGACACGAAGAACCCGAGAAGCTTGCCGGAAGGGACTCCAATCACGCACTTCTCGGGGTTGAGCTTGAGGTTGATCTTGCGAAGATTAGCAAAGGTTTCGTTTAAATCTTGAACAAGGGTCGCTGTGTCCTTGCTTTTGACCACTATGTCATCCATGTATGCTTCCACATTTACGTGCATTTGCGGCTCAAAAGCGTCATGAACTACTCTTGCAAATGTTGAACCAGCATTCTTTAACCCGAAGAACATCCGTACAAAGCAGAATGTGCCACATGGGGTGATGAATGCGGTCTTCTCCTCATCCTCTTACGCCATGAAGATCTGATGATATCCTGAATATGCGTCCAGAAATGAAAGCAAATCACATCCGATCGTGGAGTCAACAATGCAGTCGATCTTGGCGGCAAGGGAAATGGGTCTTTGGGACAGGCTTTATTGACATGTGTAAAGTCGTCTGAGCCTCCATTTCCCGTTAGCCTTGCATACAACTACTGAGGATTGGCCAACCACGTGGGATGGAGCACTCCTCGACAAGGCCTGCTGCTTCTAGTTTCTTGATTTCTTCTGCGATGAACTCTTGGCGCTCCACCGCTTGCTTCGACTTTACGCTTGACGGGCGCGCGCATGAGGACAAGCGGCAAGATGGTGCTCAATTACTTTCACAGGAACACGG
This sequence comes from Aegilops bicornis, assembly GCA_021605145.1. Taxonomy (NCBI): domain Eukaryota; kingdom Viridiplantae; phylum Streptophyta; class Magnoliopsida; order Poales; family Poaceae; genus Aegilops; species Aegilops bicornis. The sequence goes on from CM038672.1 coordinate 367,631,113, forward strand.
GGATGTCGGATGGTTGCCACGCAAACACGTCGACGTTCGCCGCAGAAAGCAACGAGCGCCTTCCTATTTAGGGTCGAGAGAGGCAGCGATGGTGAAGATACCACCCGATTGCCGTCCTCATGGCGGACACCCTCTTGGTCTCTGGTGGAGCTGCCATCGTCTTCTTACACTTGCCGGTGGAGCTCGATGGTGCGTCCTCGACGGTAGCGCAGCACTCCGAAGAGGTGCGCTTGCCGGAGTGGGCATCAGAGCTCTTGCCGGACTTGGTCTTCTTCTTCCCCCCGGGAGCTTCAGCGGCAAGTGGTTTGCAATCTGTTGCAGCTGCTGCTTCCCGGTAGATCTTGTCGATGCAGATAAGAGCATCCTTCTTGTCGCCAGGGACAGAGATGACACTCATCGGGCCTGGCATCTTCAGCATGTTGTAGGCATAGTGAGAGGCCGCCATGAATTTGGCAAGTGCTGGACTGCCAAGTATCCCATTGTAAGGCAATGGAAAGTCAGCAACGTCAAAGGTGACCCTCTCAGTTCTGAAGTTCAACTCGCTGCCAAATGTTACCGACAACGTGATCTTTCCCTTCGGCTTGCTCCTTCCCGGATTGATTCCTTGGAAAGTGCGGTCTCTTCGAGCTCGCCATCAGGGATCTGGAGTTTCTGGAGCACCGCGGAGGAGATCAGGTTCAAGCCGGCCCCGCCGTCAACTAGCATCTTGGTGACCTTGAGGTTGCGGATAGTTGGTGAAACCAACATCGGCAAGCACCCGACCGCATGATTCTGCGATCGGGTGGTCCTCATTATCAAAGATGATAGGCGTGGTGGACCATTTCGAGGCTTGCGTGACTCGATGGATGGTTACGCTGCATTGACTTCCCGCATCCACCGCTTGAGTTGGCGGTGTGAAGTATGCGAGAGAAGCACCGCCGTCAACGCCACAGGACCTTTGTGGCTTTCTGGAACTCCTGCTCATCGGTCTCGTCATCATCCATGTCTTCATCGTCATTAAATGCGTCGTCATCGTCATCCTTGTCGCGGCAGCGGAGAGTCTGTCTCCTTGCCGCTTGGCCTTGCGCTGGCGTCCTCCCCGGCCGGGGCGTTTCTTGCTAACTCCTCCAGCACCCTCTGGGCTTTCTCCTTGTCGCGTCTTTCGTATTGGGCTTACGCTGCTCGACAAGCTGCTCGACCTTCTTGCAGCTCTGGAGGTCATGGCCCTTAGTGCGGTGGATCTTGCGATCGCTTGCCGGAGCCGTCCTGCTTGTCGGCGGCCGCCACAGACTGGCAGTTGGTGCCAGTGGCAACCTCCTTGCCGGAGCTACCAGCCCTGGCTTTCTTGTCGCCACCTCCGTTGCCGGACTGCTCAACAACTAGCACATCTCTTCCTTTCTTTTTCCTGTTGCCCCGCTGCCAGCTCTTCTTTGCCGGGGCGGTCTCTTCACTATCAGATTCTCCTGCTTCAGTATTCTCTCCAGGGAGTCTCCTCCCTTCCTCTGCACGCGCACACTTGTCGGCCAGGGCATATAGCTCATCGGCGTCTACGATCTTGCACATCGCCATCTCCTCCGCATCCTGCGGTTTCGCACGTTCCGATGGAGCAGCGCTGATTACTGGCGCGGGGTGGACATCTGAGATGTTGTCTTTGTACACGGCTGAATCTTTGAATATACTTGCGAGGGCCCTCCTTCCTTCGGGCGGCGCAGATGAAGATCGCTTTCTTAGCCATGGGGCTTGTGGCCGCTTTGTAAAGGTGCCGACAAACTGATGGCATAGATCTGCCCAAGAAGATATGGTGTTGTCCGGCAAGTGCTTGAGCAAGGATCTGACATTGGGCTTGAGCACCAGCGGGAAGTAGTTGGCAAGGATCTTGTCGTCTCGCCCCCCGGCAGCTTGCACCGTGATGGTGTAGATGCTGAGGAACTCCGACGGATGCGTCTTGCCGTCGTACTTCTCCGGTACGTCTGGCTTGAAGTTTTTCTTGCTGGGCCACTGGACTTGCCGCAGCTCACGAGTGAACGCAGGGCAACCTACCGCGTACGGCAAGTCACCTGGTTCCTCTGGCGCGTGCATGTTGATAGAGGGCCCAGCGCGCTTGTCGGATTGACGTCGCGCTTCTCTTCGGCGCTCGATGCGAGTTCGAGCGTCTTCTTGCTGTCGATCGTGTAGAACTTGGCGTTGATCGCGACGAGCTCGTGGATCCGATGACGCGGTGGAGTCGCTGTCGAGGTGGATCCGGCGAGTCGGCGATCTTGGCCTTTGGGGCGGAGAGTGCATGGTAGTTGCACCCCCACCAGTCTCGTCGCCACCGGCTCGTGTTTGGCAGTCCTGCCGCGGCAGCGATGCACTCGGTTGCCGCGGAGCGTCGCCGTTGGCGAAGCCAATGAGACTTTGTATGGTGGCCCTCCATTCATCGACCTTGTCGGCCGTTGGAGGGTAATCCAGGAGCAGCTGTGCTCTCGCCAAAGCTTCTGCTGGAGTGGTGGGTGGCAGTGGCGAACGGCGCGAGGAGCGGGGTATGCTCGGACTTCTAACTACGTTAGAAGGAGCGATATCCGTCCCAGCGACCGTGACTTCGCTTCAGCGCCGACATGTTGGCGTGCATGCTTTGGTCTCGAGCATCCCGAGATCCTCGGCTCGATCTTGGTCCAACGGCGTATGGCATTGTGAATGCCATGACGCTTGTCGGTCTTGCGTCTCTGAGACGGGCGCGGTACATGTCACGGACGCCGAGTGCATGCAGCCTTGTCCTTGGACTTGGCAGCACCGTGAGCTCCGTCACCGTCCATTCTTCGCGGCGTCTACCCCACCACCTGTTTGCTCCGGTGGCGGTGGGTTCGACGGGACGGGCTTCTGCCGCGAAGCCTTCTTCTTCGGTGGCATGTTGGCGAAGATGATGAAGATCTAGCTTCGCGTGGGCGCGGATCAGGTTCACACAACCTCGGCGCCCCTACAGCGCGCCAAAGATGTCGGGCAGGCTGATCGGCCCACGAACACCTATGCGACGGCCGAGCCCCTTTCGGTTCGGCGGGAGCGGAGGTCGCGAAGAGCAGATCGGCGAAGCACGAGAGGTTTACCCAGCTTCAGAGCTCTCCGGAGAGATAATACTCCTACTACTGCATGTCTAGGTGTATTGCGTTCTTGCTCAGGAGCGCTGAGTGCTACAGTACACACGAGCTGCTAACGAGGCTGAGCATGGAGGGAACTGATCGACCAACCAACCCTTTCTACGTTGCGCATGGGCCTCCTTTTATATGCTCAAGGGGCTCCGACAGGTGGCAACGTAGACGGGGGTACAAATGGAAAAGTAGTGGTTGGTACACCTACTTATGCGATTATGCGATGTACCATACCTAACCCTGACGGCTGGGGACAAAGGCATTAAATGCCCGTCTAGTCGCCCTAACAGTGCAAACAGGGACCATCAGGGGCGCCACCGTTCGCCACGATGGCAAACTTGCCAGTGCCGCTTGCCACCTCGCACTGCTGGCTGCCTGACCTCTCGCCACGCAGCGCGCTGGAAAGGTTTGAGGCGACACGTTAGTGGATGTGCTGGAGCATAGGTACAGAGAGGTGGTCTGCCGCGGCAAGCGCCTTGCCGCGGTTGTTGTCTTGTCGCGCCCGGAAGCTTGTCGCTCGCCGGGCCTTCCCGGCAAGCTCCTCTTGCCGGGGCCTTGTCTTGTATGTGCCTTGGGTGGCCTTCCGGGAAGCTCCTCTTGCCGGGGCCTTATCTCCTTGACTTGAATACTTTGTTCTTGAATGGCTCCAAAGGAACCACGGAGGATCTTGGCGGTCACCCGGTAAGCCTTGCCGCGGAGGGCTGCAACTGCCCGTGCACAAGTTCGGGATACTAGGGGACCCCTACTCTTAGTACACCGACACCTATGGGTATGTCTCCGCATAAAATGGTTTATGGAAAAGCATGTCACTTACCTCTCGAACTAGAACATAAGGCATATTGGGCTATTAAAGAGCTCAACTATGATTTCAAACTTGCCGGTGAGAAAAGGTTATTTGATATTAGCTCACTTGATGAATGGAGAACCCAAGCTTATGAAAATGCCAAGTTGTTTAAAGAAAAAGTTAAAAGATGGCATGACAAAAGGATACAAAAGCGTGAGTTTAATGTAGGTGGTTATGTATTGCTATACAACTCTCGTTTAAGATTTTTTGCAGGAAAACTTCTCTCTAAATGGGAAGGTCCCTACATTATCGAGGAGGTCTATCGTTCCGGTGCCATAAAAATCAACAACTTTGAAGGTACAAATCCGAAGGTGGTAAACGGTCAAAGGATCAAACATTATATTTCAGGTAATCCCATAAATGTTGAAACCAATATTATTGAAACCGTAACCCGGAGGAATACATAAGGGACACTTTCGAGACCGTTTGAGACTCCGAAAAGGAATAGGTATGCGATACGGTAAGTAAACCGACTCCAAAACAATTTTAAGGCAATATTTCTCCGTTTTGGAATATTTAGAAAAATAGAAAATAAGTGGCAGTCCGGGAAGGACACGAGGGTGGAGGGCGCGCCTACCCCTGGGCGCGCCCTACCTCGTGAGCACCCGTGTGCCCTCCGGACTCCGTTTTCTTGCACGATACGTATTTTGGTCGGTAAAAATTCATTATATATTCTCCCGAAGGTTTTGAATCTCGTATCACGCAAATCTATAATGTTCTTGTTTCGAGCTGTTTTTCTGACAGGTCTAGATCATCATGACGTCCCCAAGTGCTTCCAAGGACAAATTCTTCGAGAAGGTGATCAACCCTTACCTCGCGGAGGTGCTGCGACACCCTCAAACCATTGAGATGCGTGATGGGTTGCTGCACATCCGCTATGCTGAGGGACCAAAGGGAACCAGAAGCGTGGAGTCGAGGCTCGAAGCAATGGAGCAACAAGTTTTCAAGTGCCAAGGGATGGTGGAGCGTGGAATCAACACTAGCCACAAGATGCTCGTGGTGTTCACCAACAACTACGAGCCGGATGCCAAGAACACCGAGGAGGCCATCTTCAAGCTACATGACAAGATCGAGCACCTCCAAGCCCAAATCTATGATCTGCAAAATCAAAACTGTGAGTATGAATATAGTTTCAAAAGGATGAGTTTGGCTGCAGATTTGAGGATTCCGGAGACTCGATCATCCTTCTATGATGGTGAGCCTATGCCATGGAAGGTGGACGACAAGCCCGCATCATCAAAAACACCTCCACCTTCTTCACCAGCAAATGAGATATAATCACATGGGTATGGGCACTCCCCTTGGCAACTGCCAAGCTTGGGGGAGGTGCCCCGGTATCGTATCACCATCACAACTCCTATCTTTACCGTTTTCTTAGTTTGATCCTTTTAGTAGTATCTTGATCTAGTAGAATAAATTTTATGGCATGATCTAGTTTTGAGTTTTGCTTTATGATCTCTCTATGTAATCGAGTTCGTGAGCTATATATAATAAAGTTAGTTGAGTCAAGGGCTTGATTATTTTGCCATGATCTTGGGTGAACAAAGGAATAGAAAGAAGAAAAAGAATAAAAAGAAACAAGGAGTTCATATTGATCTTATTGAGAGTAATGACTTCACATAGAAAGAGTATGATGATTAAAAGTTGTTGAGAGTTGGCAAATATAGCTTTGGTCATCGTTGCAATTAATAGGAAGTAATAAGGAAAGAGAGGTTCCACGTATGGATATATTATCACTGACATCTTTTATGATTGGGAGCACTCATTAAAATATAACATGCTAAAGAGTTGATGTTGGACAAGGAAGACAACGTGATGAGTTATGTTTTCTTATATCTGAGATAAAGTATGTTGTCATGGATCCTCTAACATGTTGAGCTTGCCTTTCCCCCTCATGCTAGCCAAATTCTCAGCACCAAGTAGAGATACTACTTGTGCTTCCAAATACCCTTAAACCAGTTTAGCCATGAGAGTCCACCATATCTACCTATGGATTGAGTGAGATCCTTCAAGTAAGTTGTCATCGGTGCAAAGAAATAAAAATTGCTCTAAACATGTATGATTGATTGTTGTGGGAGAAATAAGCTTTATACGATCTTGTGATGTGGAAGTAATAAAAGCGACGGACTGCATAATAAAGGTTCACATCACAAGGGGCAATATAAAGTGACGTTCTTCGCATTGAGATTTTGTGCATCCAACCATAAAAGCGCATGGCAACCTCTGCTTCCCTCTGCGAAGGGCCTATCTTTTATTATTATCCTCTACCTTATGCAAGAGTCACGGTGATCTTCACCTTTTTTTTTTAATTTTATCCTTTGGCAAGCCCAGCATTTGGGAAATAAAATTATATATATATATATATATATATATATATATATATATATATATATATAATTGGATGTAGGGGAGCATGAATTATTATTGTTGACATTACCCTTGAGGTAAAAGGTTGTGGGGCAAAACTATAAGCCCCTATCTTCCTCGGTGTCCGATTAAAACTCCGTAACCACAAGTATTGCATGAGTGTTAGCAATTATGAAGGACTAAGTGATAGTTGAGTATGTGGACTTGCTTTTAAGCTCTAACATAGACTCTTTCCGATGTTATGATAAATTGCAATTGCTTCAATGACTGAGGTTATAGTTTGTTGGTATTCAATAAGGTTTCTGATTCATACTTTTGCATTGTGAAAAGATCATCACTTGAACATAAGTAATCATATGACAAAATCTATATATGTTGTTGTTATGAGAATAATCATGATGCCTTCATGTCCGTATTTTATTTTTTATTTTTTATCGACACCTCTACCTCTAAACATGAGGACATATTTATTGTTATCGGCTTTTCGCTTGAGGACAAGCGAGGTCTAAGCTTGGGGGAGTTGATACGTCCATTTTGCATCATGCTTTTATATCGATATTTATCGCATTATGGGTTGTTATTTCACGTTATGTCACAATACTTATGGCTATTCTCTTTTATTTTACAAGGTTTACATTAAGAGGGAGAATAAATTTGGAATTACAGAAATTTGGAAAAGGAGCAAATATTGGAGACCTATGCATGCAACTCCAAAAGTCCACGAAACTCCACGGAATATCTTAAAATAAATAAAGAAAAATTGTCACCAAAGATGAAGGCCGGGGCCCACACCGCTCACGAGGGTGGGGCGCCTTCACCTCGTGGGCCCCTCGGTGGCTCTCCCACGCCCATCTTCTCCTATATGAAGTCTTCGATGAGAAAAACATTAAGCAACCTTTCGGGACGAGACTCCACCGCCACGAGGCGGAACTTGGCGGAACCAATCTAGGGCTTGGCAGGCTGTTCTGCCGGGGACACTTCCCTCGGGAGGGAAATCATCGTCATCATCATCACCAACGCTCCTCTCATCGGGAGAGGGCAATCTCCATCAACATCTTCACCAGCACCATCTCATCTCCAAACCCTAGTTCATCTCTTGTGTCCAATTCTTGTCTCCAAGTCCGGGATTGGTGCTAGTAGGTTGCTAGTAGTGTTGATTACTCCTTGTAGTAGATGCTAGTTGGTTTATTTGGTGGAAGATCATATGTTCAGATCCTTTATGCATATTATTACCCCTCTGATTATGAACATAAATATGCTTCGTGAGTAGTTACGTTTGTTCCTGAGGACAAGGGAGAAGTCTTGCTATTAGTAGTCATGTGAATTTGGTATCCGTTCGATATTTTGATGAGATGTATGTTGTCTAGCCTCTAGTGGTGTTATGTGAACATCGACTACATAACACTTCACCATTATTTGGGCCTAGAGGAAGGCTTTGGGAAGTAATAAGTAAATGATGGGTTGCTAGAGTGACAGAAGCTTAAACCCTAGTTTATGTGTTGCTTCGTAAGGGGCTGATTTGGATCCACTTATTTCATGCTATGGTTAGGTTTACCTTAATACTTTTGTTGTAGTTGTGGATGCTTGCAATAGAGGTTAATCATAAGTGGGATGCTTGTTCAAGTAAGAACAGCACCCAAGCACCGGTCCACCCACATATCAAATTATCAAAGTACCGAACGCGAATCATATGAGTGTGATGAAAACTAGCTTGACGATATTCCCATGTGTCCTCGGGAGCGTTTTTCCTATTATAAGAGTTTGTCCAGGCTTGTCCTTTGCTACAAAAGGATTGGGCCACCTTGCTGCACTTTATTTACTCTTGTTACTTGTTGCTCTTTACAATTTATCTTGTCACAAAACTATCTGTTACCACTTATTTCAGTACTTGCAGAGAATACCTTGCTGAAAACCGCTTATCATTTCCTTCTGCTCCTCCTTGGGTTCGAGACGCTTACTTATCGAAAGGACTACGATAGATTCCCTATACTTGTGGATCATCAAACATCGAGCCATACGATGGAACTACGGATCCAGCAGTGTGGACTGAGGATTTTCTTCTCCACATTCATATGGCATGGGGAGACTGTTGGGGAACGTAATATTTCAAAAAAATTGCATATGATCACGCAAGATCTATCTAGGAGAAGCATAGCAACGAGTGGGGAGAGTGTGTCCACGTACCCTCATAGACCGAAAGCGGAAGAGTTTAGTAACGCGGTTGATGTAGTCGAACGTATTCGTGATCCAACTGATCCAAGTACCGAACGTACGGCACCTCCGCTTTCAGCACACGTTCAGCAAGATAACGTCCCTCGATCTCTTGATCCAGTTGACGACGAGGGAGATTTCCATCATAACGACGGTGTGATGATGGGGATGATGAAGTTACCGGCGCAGGGCTTCGACTAAGCACTACGACGATATGACCGAGGTGTGTAACTGTGGAGGGGGGCACCGCACACGGCTAAGACAATTGTCTGTTGTGTCTTTGGGGTGCCCCCCTGCCCCTGTATACAAAGGAGGCGAGGATGAGGCCGGCCAACAAGGGGCGCGCCAGGGAGAGGGGAGTCCTACTAGGACTCCAGTCCTAGTAGGATTCGGCCCCACCATTTTTTCCTTCTACCGGAGGGGGAAAAGGGGAAGGAGAGGGAGTAGGAGAAGGAAAGGGGGTGGCGCCCCCTTTCCAAGTCCAATTTGGCCTCCTCCCTTGTGGGGGGTGCACCAGCCCCTTGTGGGCTGGTTAGACTCCCACCTATGGCCCATAAGGCCCATATCTTTCCCCGGGGGGTTCCAGTAACCCCTCTGGTACTCCGGTATGTACCCGATACACTCTGGAACCCTTCCGGTGTCCGAATACTACCTTCCAATATATCAATCTTTACCTCTCGACCATTTCGAGACTCGGCTTCATGTCCGTGATCTCATCCGGGACTCCGAACAAACTTCGGTCATCAAATCACATAACTCATAAAACAAATCGTCATCGAACGTTAAGCGTGCGGACCCTACGGGTTCGAGAACTATGTGGACATGACCGAGACACATCTCCGGTCAATAACCAATAGCGTAACCTGGATGCTCATATTGGCTCCTACATATTCTACGAATATCTTTATCGGTCAAACCGCATAATAACATACGTTGTTCCCTTTGTCATCGGTATGTTACTTGCCCGAGATTCGATCGTCGATATCATCATACCTAGTTCAATCTCGTTACCGGCAAGTCTCTTTACTCGTTCCCTAATGCATCATCCCGAAACTAACTCATTAGTCACATTGCTTTCATGGCTTATAGTGATGAGCATTACCGAGAGGGCCTAGAGATACCTCTCCGATACATAGTGACAAATCCTAATCTCGATCTATGCCAACCCAACAAACACCATCGGAGACACCTGTAGAGCATTTTTATAATCACCCAGTTACATTGTGACGTTTGATAGCACACTAAGTGTTCCTCCGGTATTCGGGAGTTGCATAATCTCATAGTCAGAGGAACATGTATAAGTCATGATGAAAGCAATAGCAATAAAACTAAACGATCATTATGCTAAGCTAATGGATGGGTCTTGTCCATCACATCATTCTCTAATGATGTGATCCCGTTCATAAAATGACAACACATGTCTATGGCTAGGAAACTTAACCATCTTTGATTAACGAGCTAGTCAAGTAGAGGCATACTAGGGACACTCTGTTTGTCTATGTATTCACACATGTACTAAGTTTCCGGTTAATACAATTCTAGCATGAATAATAAACATTTATCATGATATAAGGAAATATAAATAACAACTTTATTATTGCCTCTAGGGCATATTTCCTTCAGTCTCCCACTTGAACTAGAGTCAATAATCTAGTTCACATCGTCATGTGATTTCACACCAATAATTCACATATTTATGTGATTAGTTCACATCTCCATGTGACTAATACCCAAAGGGTTTACTACAGTCAATAATCTAGTTCACATCGCTATGTGATTAACACCCAAAGAGTGATCATGTTTTTCTTGTGAGAGAAGTTTAGTCAACGGGTCTGCCACATTCAGAGCCGTATGTAGTTTGTAAATTTTCTATGTCTACAATGCTCTGCACGGAGCTACTCTAGCTAATCGCTCCCACTTTCAATATGTATCTAGATTGAGACTTAGAGTCATCCAGATCGGTGTCAAAGCTTGCATCGACATAACTCTTTACGACGAACTCTTTGTCACCTCCATAACCGAGAAACATTTCCTTATTCCACTAAGGATAATTTTGACCGATGTTCAGTGATCCACTCCTGGATCACTATTGTACCCTCTTGCCAAACTCATGGTGAGGTACACAATAGGTCTGGTACACAGCATAGCATACTTTATAGAACCTATGACTTAGGCATAGGGAATGACTTTTCATTCTCTTTCTATTTTCTGATGTGGTCGGGTTTTGAGTCTTTACTCAACTTCACACCTTGCAACACAGGCAAGAACTCCTTTGACTGTTCTATTTTGAACTACTTCAAAAACTTGTCAAGGTATGTACTCATTGAAAAAATTTATCAAGCGTCTTGATCTATCTCTATAGATCTTGATGCTCAATATGTAAGAAGTTTCACCAAGGTCTTTCTTTTAAAAACTCTTTTTAAACACACGTTTATGCTTTCCAGAAAATTCTACATTATTTCTGATCAACAATATGTCATTCACATATACTTATCAGAAATGTTGTAGTGCTCCCACTAACTTTCTTGTAAATACAGGCTTCACCGCAAGTCTGTATAAAACTATATATGCTTTGATCAACTCATCAAAGTGTATATTCCAACTCTGAGATGCTTGCACCAGCCCATAGATGGATCGCTGGAGCTTGCACACTTTGTTAGCACCTTTAGGAATTACAAAACCTTCTTGTCGTATCATATACAACTCTTCTTTAAGAAATCCATTAAGGAATGCAGTTTTGACATCCATTTGCCAGATTTCATAAAATGTGGCAATTGCTAACATGATTTGGACAGTCTTAAGCTTCGCTACGAGTGAGAAAATCTCACCGTAGTCAACACCTTGAACTTGTCGAAAACTTTTTTTGACAATTCGAGCTTTGTAGATAGTAACACTACTATCAACGTCTGTCTTCCTCTTGAAGATCCATTTATTCTCTATGTCTTGCCGATCATCGGGCAAGTAAACCAAAGTCCATACTTTGTTCTCTTACATGGATGATGGATCCCATCTCAGATTTCATGACCTCAAGCCATTTCACAGAATTTGGGCTCATCATCGCTTCCTCATAGTTCGTAGGTTCGTCATGGTCAAGTAACATGACCTCCAGAATAGGGTTACTGTACCACTCTGATGCAGATCTTACTCTGGTTGACCTTCAAGGTTCCGTAGTAACTTGATCAGAAGTTTTCATGATCATCATCATTAGCTTCCTCACTAATTGGTGTAGGAATCACTGGAACTGATTTCTGTGATGAACTACTTTCTAATAAGGGAGAAGGTACAATTACCTCATCAAGTTCTACTTTCCTCCCACTCACTTCTTTCGAGAGAAACTCCTTCTCTAGAAAGGATCCACTCTTAGCAACAAAGATCTTGCCTTCGGATCTACGAAGAAGGTGTACCCAACAGTTTCTATTGGGTATCCTATGAAGACGCACTTCTCCGATTTGGGTTTGAGCTTATCAGGTTGAAACTTTTTCACATAAGCATCGCAACCACAAACTTTAAGAAACGACATCTTAGGTTTCTTGCTAAACCACAGTTCATATGGTGTCGTCTCAACGGATTTTTAGACGGTGCCCTATTAACGTGAATGCAGTTGTCTCTAATGCATAACCCCAAAACGATAACGGTAAATTAGTAAGAGACATCATAGATCACACTTTATCTAATAAAGCACAGTTCGATGTTCGGACACACCATTACGCTGTGGTGTTCTGGGTGGCGTGAGTTGCGAAACTATTTCGCATTGCTCAAATGAAGACCAAACTCGTAACTCAAATATTCACCTCCACGATCAGATCATAAAAACTTTATTTTCTTATTACGATGATTTTCCACTTCACTCTGAAATTCTTTGAACTTTTCAAATGTTTCAGACTTATGTTTCATCAAGTAGATATACCCATATATGCATAAATCATTTGTGAAGGTCAGAAAATAACGATACCCGCCGCGAGCCTCAACACTCATCGGATCGCATACATAAGTATGTATTATTTCCAACAAGTCTGTTGCTCACTCCATTGTTTCGGAGAACGAAGTCTTAGTCATCTTGCCCATGAGGCATGGTTCGCAAGCATCAAGTGATTCATAATCAAGTGATTCCAAAAGCCCATTAGCATGGAGTTTCATCATGCACTTTACACCAATATGACCTAAACGGCAGTGCCACAAATAAGTTGCACTATCATTATTAACATTGCATCTTTTGGCTTCACTATTATGAATATGTGTATCACTACGATCGAGATTCAATAAACCATTTATATTGAGTAAATGACCATAGAAGGTTTTATTCATGTAAATAGAACACCAATTATTCTTTGACTTAAATGAATAACCATATTGCAATACACATGATCCAATCATATTCATGCTCAATGCAAACACCAAATAACATTTATTTTAGGTTTAACACTAATCCCGAAGGTAAAGGGAGTGTGCGATAGTGATCTTATCAACCTTGGAATCACTTCCAACTCACATCATCACCTCGCCCTTAACTAGTCTCTGTTTATTTTGCAACTCCCGTTTCGAGCTACTACTCTTAGCAGCTAAACCAGTATCAAATACCGAGCGGTTGCTATAAACACTAGTAAAGTACACATCAATAACATGTATATCAAATATACCTTTGTTCACTTTTCCATCCTTCTTATTCGCCTAGTATCTAGGGCAGTTCCACTTCCAGTGACCATTTCCTTTGCAGTATAAGCACTTGGTTTCAGACTTGGGTCCAGCTTTGGGATTCTTCAGGGGAGTGGTAACTTGCTTGCCATTCTTCTTGAAGTTACCTTTCTTTCCCTTGCCCTTTTACTTGAAACTAGTGGTCTTGTCAACCATCAACACTTGATGATTTTCTTGATTTCTACCTTCGCTGATTTCAGCATCGCGAAGTGCTCGGGGAATCATTTTCGTCATCCCTTACATATTATAGTTCATCACGAAGTTCTAGTAACTTGGTGATAGTGACTAGAGAACTCTGTCAATCACTATCTTATCTGGAAGATTAACTCCCACTTGATTCAAGCGATTGTAGTACTCAGACATTCTGAGCACATGCTCACTGGTTGAGCTATTCTTCTCCATCTTGTAGGCAAAATACTTGTCACGGGTCTCATACCTCTCGACTCGGGCATGAGTCTGAAATACCAATTTCAGTTCTTGGAACATCTCATATGCTCCATGGCGTTCAAAACATTTTTGAAGTCCCGGTTCTAAGCCGTAAAGCATGGTGCACTAAACTATCAAGTAGTCATCATACCAAGCTTTGCAAAACATTCATAACGTCTACATCTACTCCTGCAACAGGTTTGTCACCTAGTTGTGCATCAATGACATAATACTTCTGTGCAGCAATGAGAATAATCTTCGGATCACGGACCTAGTCCGCATCATTGCTACTATCATCTTTCAACTTAGTTTTCTCTAGGAACATATCAAAAATAAAATAGGGGAGCTATACACGAGCTATTGATCTACAACAACATAGACATGCAAAAAACTATCAGGACTAAGTTCATGATAAATTAAAGTTCAATTAATCATATTACTTAAGAACTCCCACTTAGATAGACATCCCTCTAATCATCTAAGTGATCATGTGATCCATATCAACTAAACCATGTCCGATCATCACGTGAGATGGAGTAGTTTTCAATGGTGAACATCACTATGTTGATCATATCTACTATATGATTCACGCTCGACCTTTCGGTCTCAGTGTTCCGAGGCCATATCTGCATATGCTAGGCTCGTCAAGTTTAACCCGAGTATTCTGCGTATGCAAAACTGGCTTGCACCCGTTTTATGTGAACGTAGAGCTTATCACACCCGATCATCACGTGGTGCTTCAGCACGAAGAACTGTCGCAACGGTGCATACTCAGGTAGAACACTTATACCTTGAAATTTTAGTAAGGGATCATCTCATAATGCTACCGTCGTACTAAGCAAAATAAGATGCATAAAAGATAAACATCATATGCAATCAAAATATGTGACATGATATGGCCCTCATCATCTTGTGCCTTTGATCTCCATCTCCAAAGTATCGTCATTATCTCCATTGTCACCGGCATGACACCATGATCTCGATCATCTTGATCTTTATCAACGTGTCATCACATGGTCGTCTCCCCAACTATTGCTTTTGCAACTATTGCTATCTCATAGCGACAAAGTAAAGCAATTATGTGGCGCTTGCATCTTATGCAATAAACAGACAACCATAAGGCTCCTGCCAGTTGTCGATAACTTTAACAAAACATGATCATCTCATACAACAATTTATATCTCATAACGTCTTGACCATATCACATCACAAAAAGCCCTGCAAAAACAAGTTAGACGTCCTCTACTTTGTTGTTGCAAGTTTTACGTGGCTGCTACGGGCTTCTAGCAAGAACCGTTCTTACCTACGCATCAAAACCACAACGATTTTTCATCAAGTGTGTTGTTTTAACCTTCAACAAGGATCGGGCGTAGTCAAACTCGATTCAACAAAAGTTGGAGAAACAGACACCCACTAGCCAACTGTGTGTGAAGCACGGCGGTAGAACCAGTCTCATGAACGCGGTCATGTAATGTCGGTCTGGGCCGCTTCATCCAACAATACTGCTGAATCAAAGTATGACATGCTGGTAAGCAGTATGACAATTATTGCCCACAACTCTTTGTGTTCTACTCATGCACATAAAATCTACGCATAGACCTGGCTCGGATGCCACTGTTGGGGAACGTAGTATTTCAAAAAAAATACCTACGATCATGCAAAATCTATCTAGGAGAAGCATAGCAACGAGCGGGGCGAGTGTGTCCACGCACTCGTGAGATGTAAAGCGGAAGCGTTTAGTAACGCGGTTGATGTAGTCGAACGTCTTCGCGATCCAACCGATCCAAGTACCGAACGTACGGCACCTCCGCGTTCAGCACACGTTCAGCTCGATGACGTCCCTCGATCTCTTGATCCAGTTGAGGACGAGGGAGAGTTCCGTCAGCACGACGGCGTGGCGACGGTGATGATGAAGTTACCGGCGCAGGGCTTCGCCTAAGCACTACGACGATATGACCGAGGTGTGTAACTATGGAGGGGGCACCGCACACGGCTAAGACAATTGTCTGTTGTGTCTTTGGGGTGCCCCCTGCCCTCGTATATAAAGGAGGGGAGGAGGAGGCCGGCCAACAAGGAGCACGCCAGGGAGAGGGGAGTCCTACTAGGACTCCAGTCCTAGTATGATTCGGCCCCACCCTTTTTTCCTTCTACCGGAGGGGGAAAAGGGGAAGGAGAGGGAGTAGGAGAAGGAAAGGGGGGTGGCGCCCCCTTCCCAAGTCCAATTCGGCCTCCTCCCTTGTGGGGGGCGCACCAGCCCCTTGTGGGCTGGTTAGCCTCCCTCCTATGGCCCATAAGGCCCATATCTTTCCCTGGGGGGTTCCGGTAACCCCTCCGGTACTCCGGTATGTACCCGATACACTCGGAACCCTTCCGGTGTCTGAATACTACCTTCCAATATATCAATCCTTACCTCTCGACCATTTAGAGACTCCTCGTCATGTGCGTGATCTCATCTGGGACTCTGAACAAACTTCGGGCATCAAATCACATAACTCATAATACAAATCGTCATCAAACGTTAAGCATGCGGACCCTACGGGTTCGAGAACTATGTAGACATGACTGAGACACATCTCCGGTCAATAACCAATAGCGGAACCTGGATGCTCATATTGGCTCCTACATATTCTACGAAGATCTTTATCGGTCAAACCGCATAACAACATACGTTGTTCCCTTTGTCATCGGTATGTTACTTGCCCGATATTCGATCATCGGTATCATCATACCTAGTTCAACCACGTTACCAGCAAGTCTCTTTGCTTGTTCCGTAATGCATCATCCTGCAACTAACTCATTAGTCGCATTGCTTGCAAGGCTTATAGTGATGAGCATTACCGAGAGGGACCAGAGATACCTCTCTGATACACGGAGTGACAAATCCTAATCTCGATCTATGCCGACCCAACAAACACCATCGGAGACACATGTGGAGCATCTTTATAATCACCCAGTTACGTTGTGACGTTTGATAACACACTAAGTGTCCCTCCGGTATTCGGGAGTTGCATAATCTCATAGTCAGAGGAACATGTATGATGAAAGCAATAGCAATAAAACTAAACGGTCATTATGATAAGTTAATGGATGGGTCTTGTCCATCACATCATTCTCTAATGATGTGATCTCGTTCATCAAATGCCAACACATGTCTATGGCTAGGAAACTTAACCATCTTTGATTAACGAGATGCTCTAGTAGAGGCATACTAGGGACACTCTGTTTGTCTATGTATTCTCACATGTACTAAGTTTTCGGTTAATACAATTCTAGCATGAATAACAAACATTTATCATGATATAAGGAAATATAAATAACAACTTTATTATTGCCTCTA
Source organism: Aegilops bicornis (assembly GCA_021605145.1). NCBI lineage: Eukaryota > Viridiplantae > Streptophyta > Magnoliopsida > Poales > Poaceae > Aegilops > Aegilops bicornis. Next base: position 367,648,094 of record CM038672.1, read on the forward strand.
GGGCATATTTCTTTCAGAGACAACCTCCATGCCATCAAATATTTGCCATTAAAGCTCAAAGGACCAGCCCGACATTGGTTAAACAGCCTCCCCGAAGACTCCATGGGGAGTTGGGAAGAGCTCGAGGATGCTTTCGGAGCTAACTTTCAAGGTACCTACATCCGGCCTCCGGATGCCGACGACCTGAATCATGTGGTCCAGCAGCCCGACGAGTCGTCCGGGAGTTTTAGAACAGGTTTCTAACCAAAAAGAATCAAATAGTCAACTGCCCGGACGCTGAAGTTATAGCCGCGTTCAAACATAGTATCCGAGACGAATGCTCGCACTCCAGCTCGCCCAAGACAAACCTAGGTCAATGGCAGCCCCTAACTCCCTTATGACCCACCTTTGCGTGGGTGAAGATAGTTGGTTGGCTCGTAGAAGCACCAACCCAGAAGACACCGGCACTTCTGAAGTCCGATATGGCAACCATGCCACAATAAAAATAAGCGTCGACACAACGGCGCCGAGGCCGATGACATCGCAATAAATGCTGGATTCCATAATCCCAAGTCTGGGCCGCGAAAGAAACCCTCTAAAGGAAACCAGGCCAGACCCACCAAGTTGGATGTTATCCTGGATAGGCCATGCCAGATACATGGCACCGCAGACAAGCCTGTCAACCACACCAACCGCAATTGTTGGGTGATTAAACAAGCCAGCAAGCTCACAGCCGAAGACATGGGCAAAATCCCCCGCAGCAAGGATGATGAGGAACCTCGCAAGCCGAACAATGGAGGCCAGAAACAACTCCCTCCGGAGGTTAAAATAGTGAACATGATTTATGCCACTCATATACCCAATAAAGAGAGAAAGGGCGCACTTCGGGACGTCTACACCATAGAGCCTGTAGCCCCAAAATTCAACCCATGGTCAGCATGTCCGATCACCTTTGATCGCAAGGACCACCCGACCAGTATTTGTCATGGAGGATCAGCGGCGCTGGTCCTAGATCCCATTATCGATGGATACCACCTTACCAGAGTCCTCTTGGATGGAGGTAGCAGCCTCAACCTGATCTATGAAGATACAGTCCAGAAAATGGGTATTGACCCATCAAGGATCAAACCCAGTAACACCACCTTTAAGTGGGTCATCCCCTGCATTGAAGCCCGCCGTTCGGGCACCCTCATTCTGGAAGTAGTATTCGGCTCTCCGGACAATTTCTGGAGTGAAGATTTGATCTTCGACATCGCCCCCTTCCGCAACTGCTATCACGCCCTCGTAGGCCGGACGGCGTTCGCTCATTTCAACGCCGTCCCCCACTATGCCTACCTCAAAATAAAGATGCCCAGTCCAAGAGGCATCATCACATTCAACGATAACAAGGAGCGCTCTCTTCAGACAGAGGAACATACTGTGGCCTTGATGGCCGAATACGAAGGACCGAAGTGTCAGGCCACCGTCAAGGTGCAAGAGGCGAACAAGCGGGCATTGGCCCTATCTCCCACCAAGGGGCTTCCATGTGGTTCGGCATACATAGAAATACGCCCCCCATGGCCTGCCCAACCCAGCAGCACACTATGTGCCTCGATATCACAATTTCATGCTCAAAATACCATGGGTAGCTTTGGGGCTTAATCACCAAGAGTTCAGTTCGACCGTACCATGGCACAATGCGTCTTCGAATGACAAACAGGTACCATCTAGGACCTATGCGGCATCAAGCCCCACCAACACAGCAACCTCTCAAGGACTCCCTGTCAAGGACCCGTCATCGGACAACCATCCAACAATGTTGTATCTCTTAGTAGAAACAAAGGTGCAGACGTGCAGTAGGGCACAGTTCGAGTGTTAACCCACATATCAAGACCCTGCGTAAACCTTTCATCTATAAATTTATCTTTTTCCTTTTTTCGAAGTCTTGATTCTTCAGTTCGAAGTGTATGGCTAGATGTCATGAGCTTATCGGAAATAAAGCAAACCATTTATGGTTCCTCTATAGTCGCTTATGTTGTATTTTTTCCCAGTTCTTACTTTTTGCTCTTCGAATCTGCCTCAATCAAGCATTATACACTTCGGGTTCCATTTATACGCGGGTTATTGGACCGGGGATGAGGGAGTCCTGGATTAGGGGGTGTCCGGATAGCCGAACTATCACTGTTGGCCGGACTCCTGGACTATGAAGATACAAGATTGAAGACTTCGTCCCATGTCCGGATGGGACTTTCCGTGGCGTGGAAGGCAAGCTTGGCGATACGGATATGTAGATCTCCTACCATTGTAACCGACTCTGTGTAACCCTAACCCTATCCGGTGTCTATATAAACAGGAGGGTTTTAGTCCGTAGAGATCTAACGACAATCAGACCATAGGCTAGCTTCTAGGGTTTAGCCTCTCTGATCTCGTGGTAGATCCACTCTTGTACTACCCATATCATCAATATTAATCAACCAGGAGTAGGGTTTTACCTCCATCGAGAGGGCCCGAACCTGGGTAAAAACTTCGTGTCCCTTGTCTCCTGTTACCATCCGCCTAGACGCACAGTTCGGGACCCCCTACCCGAGATCCGCCGGTTTTGACACCGACATTGGTGCTTTCATTGAGAGTTCCTTTGTCCGTCATCCTTAGGCCCGATGGCTCCTTCGATCATCAACAACGACGCGGTCCAGGTGAGACTTTTCTCCCGGACAGATCTTCGTATTCGGGCGACTTTTGCTGCGGGCCAATTCACTTGGCCATCTGGAGCAGATCGAAAGCTACGCCCCTGGCCATCAGGTCAGATTTGGGAGTTTGAACTACACGGCCGACATCCGCAGAGACTTGATCTTCGACGGATTCGAGCCACAGCCAAGCGCGCCGCACTGTCTCGATGGGCACGATCTAGCTCTGCCGCCGAACAGTGCCCTGGAGGCTGCACCAGCGTCCGCTCCGACCCTTAGCTCGGAGCCGACTCCGCCGATCGAGGACGAGTGGTTGGACACCGCCTCGGGGGCTACGATCTCTACGGCGATTGAGCGGAACTCCATCCCTGTCCTTCGCGAAGATCGTGACTCCAAGGTGCCGGACTCCTCTCCGGACTCCGAACCCTCCGCGCCCCTGCCAATCGAATCCGATTGGGCGCCGGTCATGGAGTTCACTGCCGTAGACATCTTTCCGCACTCGCCCTTTGGCGACATCCTGAATTTACTAAAGTCTCTCTCTTTATCCGGAGAGCCCTGGCCGGACTACGGTCAGGAAGGTTGGGATGCGGACGACGAAGAAATTCAACGCCCACCCACCACCCACTTTGTAGCCACTGTCGATGATTTAACTGACATGCTCGACTTTGACTCCGAAGACATCAACGGTATGGACGACGATGTGAGGGAGGAGCATGAACCAGCGCCTATAGGGCACCCGAGAACCACCTCATCTCGCGATGTATACATGGTGGACACACCTAAAGGAAGCGACGACGAGGAACAACGAGACACTACGAAGGATATATCCCTCGAAAAGCAGTCAAAACGGCAACGTAAACGCCGCACCAAGTCCCGCCTCGACAAAGACGGCAGCCACATGCACTCCAGCCATAGAGCAGGGCGAACCGTGGAAAACCAACATGCTATCGAAAGCAACCGTCCAACAGGACAACTTGGATAAACAACCCGTCCCGGCGAAGATAATAGTCCGGACGATCTCACGCCGGACAAATTGTTGGAGCAGAAGAACCTCCACAAAAGGCTCGCCGCCCTTGCGCGTAGCCTGAAAAAAGCGAAGCGGAAGCTCAAAATAGCGGAAGATGCACTCGAGAATCAGATGGAGCAAAGTACTCAACACCGCAGACAAATACGGCGACAACAAGGAACAAAGAGCTACCCAAAGAGAAAACTATCGCCCGAATTTGATGAGGAGGCCGAGAGCCCCCACAACCAAAAACAAGGAGGCCCGGCCGGATGGGCGACCCCATGGCAAATAGAGAGCGGCAAATGGCACCGCAAGACACAAGCCGCACGCGATCCGCATATAAGGATTCGCATCAAAAGGATGGCCCATTAGGTCCATCTATGGGCCGAGAAAGCAAGCTCTTCAAAGCAATGCAACACGCCAAATATCCGAACATCACGGCACACCCAAATATAGGGGTGCCGACACCCCTCGTGTTTCACCGATGAGGTCTGGATCACGAATTCGGTGGGATTCAAACTGTAAACATAGAGGCATACGACGGAACAATGCACCACGAGTCTGGATTGAGGATTACATCCTCCACATACACATGGCTAGAGGAGATGATCTCCATGCCATAAAATAGTTACCCCTCAAGCTCAAAGGGCCAGCCCGGCTTTGGCTCAAAAGCCTCCCCGAAAATACCATTGCAAGTTGCGAAGAGCTCGAGGATGCTTTTTGGGAAAATTTTCAAGGGACTTATGTCCGTCCTCCGGATGCGGACGATTTAAGTCACATAACTCAACAACCCGGAGAGTCAGCCCGCAAATTCTGGAATAGGTTCCTTACCAAAAAGAACCAAATAGTCGACTGTCCGGACGCCGAAGCCTTAGCAGCTTTCAAACACAACGTCCGAGACGAATGGCTCGCCAGACACCTCGGCCAGGAGAAGCCTGTAACCATGGCTGCATTAACAAGCCTCATGACCCGCTTTTGCGCTGGAGATGATAGTTGGTGGCAAGATGCGATTACCAATGACCCAAGTACATCCAAGTAAGGGATGGAAATGGAAAACCACGACGCAGCAAAGACCAAATACCGGACAAAGGGAAACAGCCCAAGAGCACGGCGATCAACGCCGATTCGTAAGCTCCGGCAGAATCATAAGAAAATGCCCTCAAGGACAACAAATGACGAGCTATCCAACCTAAACAAAATCTTGGACAAAATATGCCAAATCCACAAGACTCCCGGAAGCCCGCAAACCATACCCATAGAGATTGTTGGGTCTTCAAGCAGTCCGCAAACTCAATGCCGAACACAAGGCTCGACACACCAAGCGAGGACGATGACGAACCCCACAAGCAGAGCACCGGAAAACAAAAGAATTTCCCACAAAAATTCAAAACAGTGAACTCACTTCAAGTGACAAAAGGGAAAAACAGAGCGGTGCCCATAGAAACACGCGCCGCACAGTCTATCCCAGAAGAGTCCCAACGATGGTTGTCAAAACCAATCACCTTCAATCATTAGGACTACTCCGGAAGTATCCGGAACGCAGGATGGACTGCCTTGATATTAGATCCTATAATCGACAGACTCCAATTTACTCAAGTCCTAATGGACGGAGGTAGCGATCTAAACCTGCTATATCAGGACACAATCCGCAAAATGGGGATAGACCCAACCAAAATTCGCCATAGTAACACCTCCTTCAAAGGGGTAATGTCAGGCCTATCTGCCCATTGTACGGGCTCCCTACTGCTAGAAGTTGTGTTCGGGTCATCCGACAACTTCCGCCGCGAAAGTTTAACCTTCCACATCGCCCCATTCGAAAGTAGCTATCAAGCACTACTGGGACGTGAAGCTTTCACCCGCTTTAACGCAATACCGCATTACGCATCTCTTACACTTAAAATGCCCGGTCCACGCGGCATCATCTCATTAAAAGGGAGTACCAAGTGTTACTCGAGCACGAAAGAACGTGGAGATCGCCTTTGACAGCCCCACACTAATCCGGCTCTGCTAATAAAAGCACCTGAATAGGTCATTCGAACCCCGGACATGGCTAGACGAGTCTGGCGTAAACATATAAAGGCCTACTAGCGGCATACCCCCGTACAAGGGGCTGCACGCATGTACAACAAGAGACAATAAGCTCAATTTTATTCACTTTTCGAACCGTACTCTATTTATTTAATATAAAGTACATTTTTTCGCACGATCTTTTCTTTTTTCAACTAAGTTCTTCTCTTCTACAGATGAGCACCGTGCTAGACCCGTCCAGGATACGGCACAACGGAGACACGGTAGCGGCGTGCAGTAGGGACCCGTTGCAAGGATTCTTTTCAGATTAAGACCCTGCGTAAACCATTTTTACTGTCTCTTGTTGATACACATCCCCCGGTTTCTTGCTATAACCGAGGAGGAGGCTGGCGTTTTGGCATCGGCCGCACCAGAATTTTTGCGCATACCTGGACACCAGGGGCTTAGGGCATTATTCTGCCCGTTTTCATAAAGACCGAATACCTTAGGGAGTGTTCGGCGTCTCGAGTTAGGCCTTATATGCATCAGCTCCGAATCATGTCTTTGGTCAAATGTTGGGTTTCCCCGGCTCCCATGTTTTGGTACCTTACGTTCCGTTATATCGGCTAAGGTAGCGCTGGGAGAACCATGCGATTGTGCCCGGTTGAGCGGGTTGAGCACCTTGGAGAAAGCTAAACTGATTGTCATGATATAGCGTGAGACTGGTCAACCACTCGATGACCCAAATGGAATGTTTAGAATTCCCGCATTGACGAAGGGCCGCTTTCGGTCGTGCACATACTGAGCCCCGAATTCAGAGAGGCGGGGTGCCCTAGGGGCTATATAGTAGCCCCACCATCGAACTCCTATGGCTAAGTGAAAGTGATAAAGCATTATAGTCCGGTTGCCTAGTTTGCTACGCTATCACCTCCTTTACGGTGACCAAGACGTTGGATTAAGTGTGAAAATGTGCCTTTTGCAAACACCCCGCACTATGTGCGTGGGAAGTCAAGACTGCCATCTTTCAAAGTTATATACACATATACATCAACGTCAAGACAGGAGGTGTTTTAATACTTGAACGCACAAGTATAAAAAGCTCTCATATTATATTGAAACATTGTTTTCACAAATCATAACATGTCATTTAAACATAATATCCTTCGAGCACTGCGCCTCTATTAAACGAGCGCCCTGCAGGACTTCCTCAAAATAGTGCTCGGCAGGTACTCGCTTCATCCCAAATCTGGGATGCAACGTCGGTGGCCTTCATCTCCGCCCAAAGATGTCTTGACACGGGCAAGAGCCATCCGCGCACCCTCTATGCATGCTGACCGCTTCATTGCATCGATATGCGGCACCGCACCAAGGAATCGCTGCACCAAGCCAAAATAATTCTTCGGCTTGGGGCTTTTCAGCCACAAATGAGTCACGACAGCCTTCATGGCAAGTCCGTACAACCTATTCAGCTCAGCCCATTCGGCCAAACGATCGGTTAACGAAAGTGGACGCTCCGGACTATAGAACTGCGACCAAAAAAGCTCTTCCATTCCGTGATCCTTTTGACCTCGGAAGTGTTCGGTCGCGTCTGCGGCACTCGCCGCCAAGTCTAGATAAGCATCCTCCGCACCCCACAGCCGGTACAATTGAGCGTACTTAGGATCCATGAATTTCCTCCGCAGCAGAAAGGGCTTTCCAGCCGCAATGTCTTCGGCCTGACGTAGCTCCTCCTTCATAGCTCTCATCGCAGAGCGAGTATCCTTGGCCTCGGTGGTGGCCTTTTTCAGGTCCTCTTGTTTCGCTTGATCTTCTTTTTCAAGAAGCTCGCAACGGTCAAGAGCATTCTTCAATTTCACGGCCATCTCGGCCATTTCTTTCTTGCTTAGGCAAAGGAGCAGCCTGTTCGCTTCTAGCTCTGCGCCTTTTAAAGCAGCCGCAGATCACCTTTTCTCGCTTGCTCCTTGGCTCGGGCGAGCTCACCAAGGCTCTCCATAGCAGCGGCACCATCTGCATTAAGCATACATGTTGTAAGGCATGAGCGTCAAGCTCCCTTCCCAGGTGTCCGCGGAGAAGTCGCATACCTTGTGACTCGTCAAGCCGCTTATTAACAAGCGTGATGTCCGCATCCACCACGTCAAGTTGCCGCTTCAGTTCGGCAAATTCATCAGCCCGGCTAGCCACCGGACGCTTCGCCACCTACATAGGAAGAGCGCATACTATACCTAGGGTTATGATCCTCGGCGCGCCATCATTTTTGACACAGAACCAAGTCTCGGGGGCTACTATCTATACAGGGCGCATTTTATATGCAAAACCGCTGAAGGTACATCATTTTGCGTACCTCAAAACCCACAAGAAACTTACGACGGCTTCATGCAATCCGCTCTCAGCGGATGAAATCCTTTCAATCACCGTACCCATTAACGTACGGTGATCTTCCGAGATAGACGGTCGCCCGAGCAGATCCTTCCGCTCCTCCGACCGCACACCCGCTGGTGCCGGACTCGTCCGGTGGCCTTTTTCAAAGGCCGGACACGGAGAGCTTTGAGGGGACATACGGCTGCCTTCTGGCCCCGCCGAATTCGGAGGAGCCCTCGGCGACGACACCTCAGGGTCGACCACCTCGCATAACGGTACGGCAGGCGGAGGCGTTTCGCTCTCCATCATCTCCGGATCAAGATCCTCAAGACGAGCTCACTTTGTGAAGGGCTGAGATCCGAACTACAAGGTAAACTTTTGGTTACCTTCAGAAATAAAACAGGGATGTCTTTTATTTTATAAAACTCCCCCCTTTACTTACGGCTCGCTGGAGGGCTGATCTCCTTGGGGAAATAGTGCGGCCGGGGCATCTCCCGCCGCAGGACACTCTGGTGAAAATTTCTTCCCCCGCTTCGAGGCTTTGGTCTCCGGATCTTCAGAAGCGGTCCTCTTCTCCCCTTGGAGGGAGGTATTCTCGATCCCCCCTTTCTTGATAGCCTCCTTCATGGAGGAAGTAGCTCCCTTGTTCCCCCCCCTTCGCCTTGTTCAAAAGGCACAGCCTCTAGCATCTTGGTTAATACCGGATCCGACGTGGCCTCAGGGAGGGGGGCCGGACACCTGATCAGTTTTGCTTTTGCTATCCACTCCTGTTTAAAGGATAGATCTTTTAAGGGCAAGTATATGATAAATATGCGGATAGCATGTCCGGGTACAGGACTACTTACTTGAGTATCCGGCGATTGCAGCTCTGCACTGCGTCCTTGGTTAAGTCCGGACACATTGCTTGTGATCGGAAGAACAGTTGGTACATCTCCACGGGCAAGCACGCCCATAAAATGTTGGAGAGTTCATGGTCCTCCGGATTAAACTCCCACAAAGTGAGGGGGGCAACGCTTGCAGGGCAAGGAGCGATTTAATCAGCATGACTCGCGCTATTACGACCAGATTGATCTCTCTCTAAGAGGTCTTGAATACGGCTCGCAACAAGGGCACGTCCTTGGACGGCCCCAGTCAAGCCCTTTATTGACCCATGACGCCACCGCTGTGGAGGACCCGAGCGAAAGGCAGGTGGCGCCACCCATTTGGTGCCCTCGAGCGGTGATATAAAACCACTCCTGTTGCCATAAATTGAGCTCCTCTTGAAAAGAGCCCTCGGGCCATGGAGCGCCTGCATTCTTGCTTATAACAGCCCCTCCGCACTCTGGCTGATGCCCTTGATCATCTTCGGCTCCACTTTGAAGGTCTTGAGCCACAATCCGAAGTGAGGGGTAATGCAGAGGAAGGCTTCACACATGACAATGAACGACGAGATGTGGAGGATGGACTCCAGATCCAAGTCATGGAATTCCAGCCCATAATAAAACATGAGCCCCCTCACAAAGGGGTCCGTCGGAAAGCCTAAACCCCGAAGGAAGTGAGACACGAACACCACGCTCTCACCGGGCTCGGGAGTGGGAATAAACTGCCCTTGGGCAGGCAGCCTATGCGAAATTTTGCCGGTTAGATACCTGGCGTCTCTCAGCTTTAGCACATCTTCTTCCGTGACGGAGGAAGACATCCACCGGCCGTGCAGGTCGGAGCCGACATCGTTGAAGGTCCAAGCGCCTAAATCTGGAGCTTTGGGTGTTGGAACTCGAAGCGAGGGGCGGATTCGATTGAGATTGAAAGAAAGGAGCGGGCCTTGGTCTCGTTATAAACAGGTTGAATACCAAGAGCCCTCCCCGTGACCGTTCGGGACTCGCCTTTGATGGAGGAGGCGTGCCAACGGGAATGGCTGGGTTACCCACGCCCGAATTGATGAGAATCCCGGAATAAGGGGGCACGATCTCCGTTTTGATAAGACGTGCCAAGGAAACCGCCTCGCTAAGCGCGCTGAGGTGGAACAGTAAAAACGATTCGTATAAAGTCCTGGCCGTGGTGTGATCTATGCAAAAGTTATTCTCTCTACGGTGGTATGTGGAACTTGTTTTGCAGAGCCGGACACTATCCTTGTGTTAAAAATCTTCTATGAAGTATTCGGAAGAGGAACCCGCTTTGAAATGTCGAAGACAATATGCGCGCCGGACTCGTCGTCATTGAAGCCTGGTTCAGGGGCTACTGAGGGAGTCCTGGATTAGGGGGTGTCCAGATAGCCGAACTATCACCGTTGGCCGGACTCCTGGACTATGAAGATACAAGATTGAAGACTTCGTCCCGTGTCCGGATGGGACTTTCCTTGGCGTGGAAGGCAAGCTTGGCGATACGGATATGTAGATCTCCTACCATTGTAGCCGACTCTGTGTAACCCTAACCCTATCCGGTGTCTATATAAACCGGAGGGTTTTAGTCCGTAGATGAACGACAATCATACCATAGGCTAGCTTCTAGGGTTTAGCCTCTCTGATCTCGTGGTAGATCCACTCTTGTACTACCCATATCATCAATATTAATCAAGCAGGAGTAGGGTTTTACCTCCATCGAGAGGGCCCGAACACAGGTAAAACATCATGTCCCTTGTCTCCTGTTACCATCCGCCTAGACGCACAGTTCGGGACCCCCTACCCGAGATCCGCCGGTTTTGACACCGACAGGGGGCTTGGCCTAGATGTCGCCCTATACATTAAAGACCGACACCTTTTTCTTTTCACTGTGTTTGGTGTCTGGATATTGCATTATATGCACCGGCTCCGAATTATGTCTTGGGTCAATAGTTGGGTTACCCTGCTCCTGTGTTTATCTTTTTATGTTCCGCATGTTTGGCTAAGAAGGTAAAGGGAGAACCACTGTGATTGTACTTCCGCCTAGTTTGGTTAAGTACCTCAGTGAAGAAAGCCGAAAATTGACTGTCATAATAGGCGAGAACTGGTCGGCAATCTGATGACTGGTCTTCGAACCAAAAATTGTTAGAGATTGTACCGTGTACTACGAAGGACTAGTATTTGAACAAATCAAGTGAGTGATGTTCGTCCCTAAGGTCCGCCCAACACCTCAACACACCGGGGGCTGGTCACCAGCCCCCACTGTCAAGTTCTTATGGCTAAGTGAAGGTAATAAAACCGCATAGTCCGATTGCCTTGTTCCCCTCCTACACTACCGCCTCTGGGCACCGAGACGTCGGCTAAGGGTTATAGTGCGGAGGATGGAACACCCCTCATAGCATCTACGTGAGGGCTGAAGCCGACGACTGGTAACTTTCAGGATAAAAACGGCTGCACAAGAGTCAAAATTAAATATAAAATACACACAAGTATGATAAACCATACAAAATACCATTAGCTCATAAAAGCATAAGGTTTCATCGCAAGTTCATATATCAACAACATAACTACTCAAGGAGTACATCCTTGGAACACTACACTTCCACGGCTCGAGCACCGTCCATCACGGCGGCGAAGTACTGCTCTGGGCGCCTATGCTCCTTCCTAGCTGGCCGACGACCGGTGGCCATCTCGACGGGATTGATCTTAGGCCAATGCACCATTATCTTTGCAAATGCCATCTGAGCCCCCTCAATGCACATCAAACGCTTGACGGCATCAATCCGGGCAGACGCGTCACACAACTTCGCCACTAGACCGAAGTAGCTGCTCGGCACGGGCTCGGAGGGCCATAGCCAGACATAGAGGTCCTTCATGGCCGGTTCCGCCATTTGGTACATCTCCATCAACTGCTTCATTTGATTCATAAGGAGGAGAGGCTGCTCGGGCGCCTGGAATTGCACCCAGAATGTCCATAGCTCAACGTCACCCTCCCGGGCAGCATAATGCCTTGTGGCATCGGCCACACTCTTCGGGAGATTCGCTGTGGCGCCTGCTGAATGCCAGACCCGGGTTAGCAACTTGAATCTTTTGCCACCAAATACACTCAACAATAAGTATTGATTATCATTGGCAATTTGCTTCACTTGCCGGAGCTCCTCCCGGGCACTCCGTGTCTCCGACCACGCCTCTTGGATCTCTGTCTTCATGTTCGCCAGCGCAGTGGCGTGCTACTTGTTCTTTTGTTCAAGGTCCTCACATTTTCTGACGGCATCCTTGAGCTCTTGTTGCACTTCGTCCACCCTGGCCTCATGCTTCTCGCGTTCGGTTTTCACCAACGTGAGATCGGCAGCCTCCTGTTCGGCTGCCACCTTCTGTTCGGCCGCTTCCTTTCTGGTCCGCAGCAGTTCGGCCTTGAGGCTTTTGACCTTCGCGGCAGCAGCTGCAAAACAGTCTCTTGCATAGGTGTAAGGGCATATTTATCCCTTAGTTGTTTTGGTGATTGATGACAACGCTTTTGCGGACTAATCGTGTGCATTGAGCATTTCAGACATATCATGACTAGGCACAAGATGATTTGGTGCCCCTCGAAGACTACTGAAGATGGCATTTCTCTACGTTTCTTTTCGGTGGATTTGAGTCGTAGGAAAGCCATACTATTAAGAGGGGGTCCGCGTTGGAAAGGTTTGCTCTTTGGGGCATCCTCTTTTTCTCCATGTCTCTGCAAAATGAAGGACTCCTAGTGTTGCTAAACTAGGGCATGCGGTAGTACAGCTCTTCGTAGCGGTAGTACCGCATGCCCTTGCGGTAGTACCAGCCTTAGGCGCGGTAGTACCGCAGGTGGTCACGGTAGTACCGCTCCTTGGGAGCGGTAGTACCGTGGCCTCAGGCCAGGCTCAGCTGCTCGAGCACTTGTAGGGGCGGATGTAATTTTTTACATCCACGCCCTACATGGTAGTACCGCGCAATGGGCGTGGTAGTACCATGAGCTCTGGCCAGGCGCAGCAGCATGAGCGGAAGTAGGGGCGGATGTAATTTTTTACATCCGCGCCCTACGCGGTAGTACCGCTCCAGGCTTGCGGTAGTACCGTGTCGGATTTTTACATGGATCGGAACTCAGCGGAAGTAGCCATGGATGTATTTTTATATGTCTGTGCCTTGCCAGTCTAGACCAACCCTTCCTTGCGGTAGTACCGCAAGGGGGAGCGGTAGTACCACGCCAGCGGTTCTACCGCCCTTGACTTCTTTGCCACAGTGCAGGTTAGCTCTGTTGCACCAGCGGTAATCTGAAGTGGGCTCGTCTTGGTAGTACCGCCGTCCTGTGCTAAGTTAGTGGATAACGGTTGGGTTTGTTCTATCACTATAAAAGGGGAGTCTTCTTCTCCGAGTTGACTACCTCTTCTATCCCCAAGCTCCATTGTTGCTCTAAGCTCCATTTTCGCCCAATCTCTCTTCCTAGCCAATCAAACTTGTTGATTCTCTAGGGATTGGTTGAGAAGGCTCCGATCTACATTTCCACCAAGAGAAATTTGATTCCCCTCACTAATCCCTTGCGGATCTTGTTACTCTTGGGTGTTTGAGCACCCTAGACGGTTGAGGTCACCTCATGAGCCATATTCCATTGTGGTGAAGCTTCGTGGTGTCGTTGGGAGCCTCCAATTAAGTTGTGGAGATTGCCCCAACCTTGTTTGTAAAGGTCCGGTCGCCGCCTCCAAGGGCACCAATAGTGGAATCACGGCATCTCACATTGTGTGAGGGCGTGAGGAGAATATGGTGGCCCTAGTGGCTTCTTGGGGAGCATTGTTCCTCCACACCGCTCCAACGGAGACGTACTTCCCCTCAAAAGGAAGGAACTTCGGTAACACATCCTCGTCTTCACCGGCTCCACTCTTGGTTATCTCATACCTTTAGTTGTGCAAGCTTATATTGTGTTGTATTCTTTGCTTGCTTGTGCGCTTGTTGTTGTTGCATCATATAGGTTGCTCACCTAATTGCATATCTAGACAACCTACTTTGATGCAAAGTTTAAATTGGTAAAGAAAAGCTAAAAATTGTTAGTTGCGTATTCACCCCCCCCCCTCTAGTCAACTATATCGATCCTTTCAATTGGTATCAGAGCCTCGTCTCTTTATTAAGGACTTTGCCATCTGAAGAGTATGGTTGACACCATAGACGGTGGGGAGGAGCACTCCGGTGTGAGTCCGTTCTCATCTACGGCCAATGGGGCAACCATGGTCTCTCGTGAGGAGTTCAATGTGGCTTTAGACACATTGAAAAACTCCATGACGGCCGAGGTCAAAGGTATGTTTGAGAACTTTCTTGATGGTCTCAAATTATCCACTAACAAGGTGTTGGATGCTAACTCCGACAAGGGGGAAGCTACTAGTGAAAAAGTTCCTTTGTCTAGTGGTAAAAATGATAGTGGCATCTTTGCCCATGTGGAACCACCTCCTACTTATGGAGGACCTATTCCCTCCACTCATTTAAATCATGCCGGCCCTCCTCCTAAGATTGTGAAAAATGAGGATTTTGATGCGTGGGTATATCGCTTTAAACGTCATTTAAACCATGTTAATACTAAGTTTTGGAGAATCAGTGAGCAAGGTTTCTATCCGCATGACCCAAGCAACTTCACCCCTAGAGAAGCCGTGAATCGTCAATTCAACGAGAATGCTCTCTTCATCATCCAAGATGCAATTCCATTCGAAGATCTTGCAGATCTCCGACCTTTCACCATGGCCAAGGAACCATGGCACCAAGTTGTTTCCCTTTACAAGGGAAGCGCAAGCATTCAACACTCCAACTATGAAGTGGTGCAAGATGAGGCCGATGAGTTTGCAATGAATGAAGATGAAGAACCTCGTGAGCTTTACCGGAGGTTAACCACTCTCGCGGTCTCACTCCAAGATCATGGAAGCAAGGATACGGATGACAATTAGATCAAGCGCAAGTTCCTCAAGGCCATGATGCCTTATCACAAGGCCATGTCCTCCGTCATCCATCAAAGACCGGACTTCCACACCTTGTCCTCAAGTGAAGTCTTGGATGAGTTTGTGGCAATGAGGATCTTGGACAAGACCGCCGACAATGTGGTGTTGCATTCTCAAAGAGCTAAGAAGCCCAACCTTGCTTTGAAGGCCAAGGTTAGTGCGGAAGAAGAGGATGAAGAGGAAGAAGAAGAGGAGAGCAATCCCGAAGATACAAAATGTGCTTATCATGAGCACATGGCTCTCGCTTCAAGGCAATTTTGGAGCAAGAAGAACTCAAGGCCAAACTTCAACAAGAACAACTCAAGTGGCACGAAGAGAAAGCAACGAGTGAGGACTTGCTACAATTGTGGCAATGTGAGTCACTCGCTATGGAGTGTCCCTATGAGAAGAGGGAAGACAATGGTGGCAAGCTCATCCGAAAAGACAAGGCCAAGTCCTTCCCCAACAAGAGCAACTTCACCAAGAAGACTCATCCCAAGGGGTTGGTGGCACAAGAAGAGTACAATGAGGATGATTATGATGATGAAGACGGTGAGTCGGTTGCCATGGACTCCGTTGCCATTGCGACAACTCCACGGGTGTCTCTCTTCGAGTCACCCAATGAGAACATCACCACCAAGTGCCTCATGGCTAAAGCCACCAACAAGGTAACCCCCAACATCAAAACTACCATCATTACTAATCCTTCCTTGACGGATTGCATTGATGAAATTGAGGGGTCTAATGAGTAAGCTCAAGGGTAAATCCAAGAAGCACTTCGTTGCTCTCTTGGAACAACTTGGTGAAGCCAATGACATGATCGAGGCTCACGAAGATACCATCTCTAAGATGGAGGGGCATAGTCGTGACTATGCCGATGAGATCTCGGATCTCTCCAATGCTCTTGAGGAAGAGCACGGTCATCGTTTGGCTCTTGAGGAATCATACAACAAGGACCATGCTAAATTGAAGAAAGATCTTGATCATGCTCTTGTTGTATATCGTGTGCTAAACTTCGAGAAAGCCAAGCTTGGGGTTGATCTTGCTAGACTCAAATAGGAGTTTGATTTACTTGACAAGGCTCACAAGGTCTTGAAGGGTGGTCATGCTAGCCTCAAAGAGTCTCATGATCAACTCCAAGTAAAGCTAACTAAGGAGAAAGCCACTTTTCCTCATATGGTCTTAATTGATAATGCAAATGCTACTAACCCGTGTTGTGAGCATGTGCATCTTGTTGAGGAGAATTCTAAGTTGAAGAAGCAACTTGAGAAAGGCCTTGTGTCGTGCATACAAGGTGAGAAGAACCTCAACGGCCTTTTGAGCAATCAAAAGGAAGTTGTGGCCAAGGAAGGGATTGGGTTCACACCCAAACCCAAGAACAAGAAGAAGAATGACAAGGCCAAACGGCCCCCTCCTCCCAAGCAAACCTTTGTGAAAGAGAGAGAGGGTGCTCCTAAGGAGAAGAAGAACAATGTGAAGGGTGGTGGTGTCAAGAAGGGCAATGCCACCCCTTCCAACAAAGCCGACGACTTTAACCCTTCCTATGTGTTATGACGTGCTAGTGATGGGCATGTTTATGCTAAATTTGTTGGTTCTCCTTATGAGTACATTGAATGGTCTATTTGGGTTCCTAAGACCCTTGTCACTAACATCAAAGGACCCATTATAAAATGGGTACCTAAAACCAAGCATTGATCTCTTGTAGGTGTTTGCTTTCGATGGGGGATCATGGTTGCTCGATAGTGGAGCCACTAATCATATGACCGGAAGCAAGGACTTGGTGGTGGACATGCACAAGATTCCATCTGTGCCCACCAATGTCGAGTGGGGTGACGCCTAATCCTCGAAGGTATTGGGACTTTGCAAGGATGTCATCTCTCATGATCTCACGATCGAGAAGGTCATGCTTGTTGAGTCCCTCGCATACAATTTACTTTCCGTTCGTTAACTTGCAATCATGGGCTTTGTCACTTTCTTTGATATTGATACCGTGGCCCTCTTATAGAGCAAGACTCTTTAAGTAGCCTTTGTTGGGCATGTCGAGAACGGTCTCTATGTGATTAACATTTTGGAGCGACCCACTAAGACCGCGACATGCCTAATGGCTAAAGTTGACGTGGGATGGCTTTGGCATCACCGTTTAGCCCATGTCAATATGAGATCTTTGCAAAGTCTTCTCAAGGGGGGCCATGTTCGTGGACTAACAAATGTTAGTTTTGCCAAAGATTGTGTTTGCAGTGCTTGTATCGAAGGAAAGCTACATGAGAAGGCTCACCCTCCCACGACTATCATCTACTCGAAGAGGCCTTTGGAGCTCCTTCACTTGGATCTCATTGGGCCTCCATCCTTTAATAGTCTTGGGGCTAGGAAGTATTGCTTCGTGATTGTGGATGATTATTCAAGATACACTTGGGTATACTTCTTCAAGAGGAAGAGTGAGACCCAACAAACCATCATTGACTTTGCAAATGAATCCCAACACCAACACAATGCAAAGATCTTGACAATAAGAAGTGACAACAACACCGAGTTCAAGAACTACACCTTGGATGAGTTTCTTAGTGATGAGGGGATCAAGCATCAATATTCCGCACCTTATACACCTCAACAAAATGGTTTAGCAGAGAGGAAGAACCGGACGTTGATGGATGCGGCAAGGACCATGATGGCGGAGTTCAAGTCTCCATACAACTTTTGGGCCGAAGCCATCAACACCGCATGTCATGCATCCAATCGGCTCTATTTGCGCAAAGGCTTGAACAAGACTCCATATGAGATACTCACCGGTAACAAGCCCAACCTCAAGTACTTTTGGGTGTTCGGGTGTAAGTGTTTCATTCTCAAGAAAGGTGTTCGTTTGTCTAAATTTGAGGCTAGAGCTCAAGAGCGCATATTTGTTGGTTATGCTACAAACTCTCATGTTTATTGTGTCCTCAATAAGTCCACGGGACTTATTGAGGAGACGTGTAACGTGGAGTTTGATGAGAATAACGGCTCCCAAGTGGAGCAAAGTGGCACTTGTGATGTAGGTGATGAAATTCCTCCCCAATCCATAAGAAGAATGGGTGTTGGTTTTATCCTACCCATTGAGGAACCCCCTGTGGCCGAAGGAGAAGGACAATGTTCCACTCAAGTGGAACCATCACCAACCCAAGGCCCACACGCTTCCGAAGAACAAAGTGAAGGCCCTCAACCTCATGAACAAGACCAAGGGCAAGATCAATCTCAAGATGGTGTTGAACCACCAAGTGATGCCCAAGGTCAAGTTCTCTCCCCCGAGAAAGTTCAAGATCAAGAGAAAGCTCAAGATCAAGAACAAGCTCAATATGACGCTCAAGATGATCAAGTGACCACTCCTCAACTCACTCCTGAGGAGGAATTGGAGCGTCGTGCCGCCAAGATTGCATCCAAGCTCTCTACCAAGGGTCATCTCATGACAAATGTGCTTGGAAGCATACGAAAGGGGGTAAGCACTCGTAGACAATTGGCAAACTATTGTGAACATCACGCGTTTGTCTCTTGTGTTGAACCCCCAAAGGTCTATGAGGCGCTCGAAGATCCGGATTGGCTTAATGCCATGCATGAAGAACTCAACAACTTCGACCACAACATGGTGTGGAGATTGGTACCAAGGCCAACGGGGAACCATAATGTCATTGGAACCAAGTGGATATTCAAGAACAAGCAAGATGCTCATGGAATTATAGTCTGCAACAAGGCTCATTTGGTAGCACAAGGCTACTCCCAAGTCGAGGGTATCGACTACGGTGAAACCTTTGCTCCCATTGCTCGCCTTGAATCTATTCGTTTGTTGATTGCTTGTGCTTCTCATCATAATTTCAAGTTGCAACAAATGGATGTGAAAAGTGCTTTTCTTAATGGTCCTATTAATGAGTTGGTGTATGTCAAACAACCCCCCGGGTTCGAGGATCCCTATTTCCCCGATCATGTGTACCAACTCGATAGGGCACTCTATGGCCTTAAACAAGCCCCACGTGTGTGGTATGACCACCTTACTGAGTTGTTGCAAGGTCGTGGATTTGAAATTGGGGAAATCGACCCCACTCTTTTTACTAAGAAGGTAAAAGGGGAGTTGTTTGTGTGCCAACTATATGTTGATGATATTATCTTTGGTTCCCCTAACAAGCTTTCAATGAGGAATTCGCCGCTCTCATGACCTCAAAATTCAAGATGTCCATGATGGGAGAGTTGAAGTTCTTTCTCAGGTTCGAAGTCAAGCAAAGAAGAGAAGGGACCTTCATCAACCAAGCCAAATACACTCAAGACATGCTCAAGAGATTCAAGCTAAGTGATGTCAAGCCGGCTTCCACTCCAATGCCCATCAAATGCCAACTTGACATAGATCCCAATGGTAAAGCGGTGGATCAAAAGGTATATCGCTCCATGATTGGCTCCTTGCTTTACCTTTGTGCATCTAGACCGGATATCATGTTGAGTGTTGGAATTTGTGCACGGTTTCAAGCCGCACCTAAGAAAAGCCACCTTGGAGCGGTCAAGCGGATCTTTCGATATTTGGCTCATACCCCGAACTTTGGCTTATGGTACCCAAGAGGAGCAAGCTTCAATCTTGTAGGCTATTCGGACTCCGATTGGGCAGGAGACAAAGTGGATACGAAGTCAACTTCCGGAGGGTGCCAATTCCTTGGTTGCTCTTTGGTGAGTTGGTCTTCTAAGAAGCAAAGTTGTGTGTCTCTCTCATCCACCGAAGCGGAGTATGTGGCCGCCGGTAGTTGTTGTGCACAACTTCTATGGATGAGGAAAACTTTAAAGGATTACTGTGTCATTTGTGACAAAGTGCCTCTTTGGTGTGACAATGAAAGTGCCATCAAGATTTCTCTCAACCCGGTGCAACACTTCAAGACGAAGCACATTGAGATTCGGTATCACTTCATCCGGGATCACATTAGGCGAGGGGAGATCGAGCTCAACTATGTCAACACTCATGATAACCTTGCAGATGTCTTCACGAAGCCCTTGGATGAAGCAAGATTTCGGGAGTTAAGGCATGAGCTAAATATCATTGATTCGAGCAATGTGGCTTGAACCCTTGCACACCCCACCATACTCAACTTGTTATCTTGTTTAGGTGTAGGCATGGACATAGTGGGAGTGTTGTTCTCTCAATGAACTCTCCCTACCCCATTATGCATAAATTGATCAACTCTTTCACATTAGCCATTTTTTATGGTACTTGTGCTTCAAAGACAAGTTTTGGTCATGGGCCCAAGGATAATTCTTTGCGGTGCCATACCAATTGACTCAAACATAGGTGGCTCCGGCCATCGCCCTCTCTTTGGAGAGGTTGTGTCGCGTGTTTGGTCCTTGTTGTCTCTTGCCTTTCCTTCTTCATGCCGAGCTCGTGTTTGAGTTCCTCATGTGTTAGCTATTGGTGCGTCCTTTCGCTTGAAGGTTGTATTGCAAAGGTTGTTTTCGTCTTTTGCGAAACTTGCACTTTCTTGGGTTTGCGGCACTACCGTGGCTTGCCACGGTACTACCGCAGGAGCTGCGCACGGTATTACCGCAACCAGCACGGCAGTAATTTTTTACCGCCGCTGGATGAGCGGTACTACTGCCCCGTGTGCGGTACTTCCGCCCGGGTAGTACCTCCGCGCAGACGCGAGCGCGTGGGGGTTAAGAGCGGGCAGGGGGAGTTCCAACTTCCCCATACCCATTCAACTCTTTTTTCCCATGTCGTCTCTCTCTCTCTCTCTCTCTCTCTCTCTCTCTCTCTCTCTCTCTCTCTCTCTCTCCTGCCCAAGAACGGCGTCGGAGGACCTCGCCGGATCTCCGTCTCCGGCCCCTCTCCTCGCATTCCGACCTGTGGGATCGATCCCCACCTCACCCTCTTACCATGGAACAAGGTTTCTCCCCAAATCCCTCTCTCTTTGCCTCATTATCTTGTCTTTAGGTTTTGGGGAGATACTTTGTGTTCTTGAGATTTTAGGCCAAATATTTGCAAGAGTAGGATGTAGGAGAGTTGTAGTGCTGTAGAGATGCTATTTGGTATGTTGCTACTCGGTAGTTTTGATCAACCGTAGTACCGCTCCATTGTCACGGATGTTCCCAGATCTGATTCATTTCGAATCTGATCCGAGCGGTACTACCACAACTCCTGTATGGTACTACCGCTCTGGGCGCTTTCGCCTTGTAGGGTACTATCGCTTCTTCGGAGCGGTACAACCGCACGCGGCGCGGAAGTAAAAATTTTACTTCCGCTCTAGGCGCGTTACTACCGTGCCATCTCGGCGCGGTACTACCGCGGCTAGAGAAGTACTAAAAATTTAGTTCTGCTGTCACAGCCCTAGAGCTTGCTTGTAACTAGGGGCATTGCATCCATGCATCATGCTTAATTTTCATGAAACCTGAAATGGGGATGACCAAGCCCTAGCACTAAAACAATGCAAATAGGCTCAACTACAAAATATTTTCAAAGAACCCAAATTGGTTTGCAAAAATGTTCATGATTAATGGAAAAGGGTGAAAACCATATCCAGAGATGATGGATATTTTTCCAAGACATTTTGGATTTCTGAATAAACCATATTGTATTTGAATTGGGGCATTTAAATACTATTAATATTTTTAAATGCTCCAACAATTCTGAAAAATAGTTAAGGGCCTCTGTAATAATTCAGTTAATGCCCACAATTATTTTCAGGATTTATTTAAATGATTTGGTGCTAAACTAAATCCAAACAGAGGCAAACAAAATAGAAAACAGAATATAATTAGAGAAAGAGAGAGAGCTCACTGGCAGCCCACTTACGGCGCCATGTACCTTGACCTTCCCCCCCTCATTGGCCCGGTGGTGGCCCAGCCCCACCACCGCCTCGCTGGCTCGTCGTCTTCCTCTGCTAGTAGGCGGGAGGCGAGGCGTGGCGCTTGCCGACGCCACCGACGCCACCTCCTCCCTCCCGGCCTGCTGGCTCCCCCTCGGCGTGGCGGCATCACGCACCCACAGGCCCTCTCACTCTCCCCCGTACCCCTCTCCCCTCCTCTCTTTCGCTCTGCGCCTCGTGCCCGAGAGCCGCCGTCGCCGCCGCTCGCCATAGCCGTGCCACCGGCCCTCCCTCGCCCATCCAACATGCCCCAAAGATCCGCCACTCCGTCCCGTCAACCCCACCGAGCCACGCAGCCGGATTTCACCGCAACCCCGCCATCGATGCTTTCTTCAACCTCGGGACCGCTGCCATCACCGTCAAATTCGTCGGCTCCGGACCGTCCCCGACCTCGCTGGCGTCCGTCGTCATCGCCGTGAGCCCTGCCTGCACCCCTCTTCCTCCCTTGCGTTTGTACACTCTAGCTCCATTCCCCTGCGTGCGAGAGAGCTCTCGCCCGGCCATGCCGCCGCCGCCGCCACAACCACTGAAGTTTGCGCCGACCGTTGCCCTCGAGTTCATCTTGCTCCTAGGAGCCTAACACCACCACCAGCCTCCTTCCCACGAGCTCCCTAGCGCCATGCCGTTGAGGCCCGAGCTCCGGCCGCAGCTTCGCTTCCGGCAACGCCGGCCACCCCGCACCTCCCGTTGGTCTTCCCAGATGCAGACGGGCACGGCTTCCTCCTGGTGCCCTCCGCTACCAAACCACCGCCCGAAACTCAAATCCGAGCCAAGGCCATTGCCGTCGTTTTGGTCGCCGCCGCCTCTCGGCGATGTCCACGTGGCCCATCATTAGCCACTAATGACACTACTAATTAACCCTAGAGCCACTTACATACGGGCCCCACTGCCTAATTAAGCCGGGTTTGTTCTGTTTAAATAAAACTAACCCCGCCGCCCCATTGTGTCAGTTTGACTGGCCCCATCACACTTTGACCGACCCCACCGTCACAAGATTGACTCACCGACGTGGCGTTGCCGACCAGCCCCACTGTCACCCACACAAACCAACCTGAGACACTGGCATATGGGACCCACAGGTCAGGGTTTGACCTGGACCGCCGCAGTTGACCGCTGACGTCATAGTGACGCAATGCTGGCGCAATATTCCTTTTCTGGATTTAATTTAATTCAGGAAATTTCAGAAAATACCCCAAACTTCAAATATTCATAACTTTTAATCTGTAACTCCAAATTAAATAATTTATATATGAAATATGATCAGAAAAATATGAAGAATCTGTTTATGGCACTTTCATGCATGATTAAACAAGTTAACCTCACTGAATAGGATGAATCATGATTAGGGCAATTTATGAAATAACATTTGGAGTTGGAATTTGTTCTTGTTTGAATTCCACTTCAATTAACTGGCTAGACATTGCATTAGGTGAATTCAAGACTTTAACATGACATGTCATTCATGTGAATGTGCATTGCATTGATTGTGTTCTCTCTTGTTTGCCGGTAATTGTCCCTCTCAATGAGACGACGCATCGACGATGAATTCGATGACACCGATGAAGAACTATATTATCTTCGAAGTGCTGTGCAAGCAAAACCCCTTGTCCATTCCGATATAATCCCACTCTCTCGCTCCCGCTCTATTTTATCGCATTAGGACAACAACGACTCATGTGTTACTTGTCATGTAGCTGAACCCCTTTATCCTCTGCATGACTGTCATTCCACAAGAATTAGATGAAACCCACTAGCATGAGTAGGAGTTGTTTGAGCCATGTTGTGCCTACTCATTCATGCTTGTTGTCATGCCTGCCATCGCTTAGAGTTGAGTCAGTCCGATTCATCGGGAATGAATTGGAATGGTTGTGTGAACATGTCCTACTGTGTGTGAGCTAAGTGTGTGAACACGATTTGGTAAAGGTAGCGGTGAGAGGCCATGTAGGAGTACATGGTGGGTTGTCTCATTGCAGCCTTCCTTATGAACTGAGTTCTGTGTTTGTGATCCATGAAACAGTTACTACCACGCATTGGGATCCTTAATTGACCCTCGGCTTCTTAACCACTCTTGTCCTCAGTCCGGGAGTTGCAAGTAGTTTACGGTGTTTGTAGAATGTGGGGAGCCGCCGCAACGCTGGCCGTAGGGGTGGGTTGTGTTGCGGTAGGCACCATGCCCGTGTACCGATTCGCTGCTTGGTGTCTCGGGAACCCTGTACACATCGCTCGGGTTGTATGGGAAACCTCGGCGGACTCCCTGCGGATGGAACCCGAATAGGCGATAAACCCGGACTTGGGACTTGTGTGTTTAGGTAGGCCGAGGCCGACACCCACGTTGGGCTTCCGCTTGAAGGTTGCCGAGTACATGTCGGGTAAACGGCGGTAAGTGGTGAGAGCGTGTGAAGAAGTACACCCTGCAGGGTTAATATGATCTATTCGAATAGCCGTGTCCACGGAGAAGGACTTCGGGTTGCCTATATCGGTTCATAGACAAGTGAAAGTGGATACCCTAAAATGCGCAAGATAAGCGTGAGTGCTATGGATGGCGTTCTCGTAGGGAGACGGAGCGGGTCCATAGTGGTGTATTGATATGGTGAATATGTGGACTCGTGCGCCACCTCAAAAGAGTTACTTGCAATCGTAGTTCAGGATAGCCACCGAAGTCAAAGCTGGCTTGCTGCGGTCAAACTCCACCACCCCTTTTGATAATGATGCATATGTAGCTAGTTACGATGTAAGTCTTGCTGAGTACGCTTTGTACTCACGTTTGCTTATTTTACGCTTTTGCGAGAGACTTGATCTCGCTTAGTAGTTCCGCTTGGACTTGACGGTTAGCTTGTTACCTCAGCTACGATCTTGTGCCCTCGGCAGGATCTCGGTAGATAGTCGCTTCTCAAATTTTTCATTTATAGTTGTCTCAGATTTCGAGACATGTTTAGCTTCCGCTTGTGCTTTGATTTGTATGTTTCGAGTGTTGGGTCATGAGACCCATGTTTGTAATATCTCGCTCTTGAGCCTAATGAATAATATCTGAGTCAGAGAGTTATGTTGTGATGCCACGTCGTATTTACACATATTGAGCATATTGTGTGTATGTTTGAAATGCTTGGTATGTGTGGGATCCGACAAACTAGTTGTTTATCCTCGGCAGCCTCTCATATGGGGAAATGTAGTCTCGTGCTTCCGAAAGCGATAGTAGTCCGCTTCTGCCCGGTTCACCGAGTCCCGCTAGCCCAAAGACTACTGCTTGGACACTTGACTGGCGGCATGTGTTTCACTTCGTTCCTATGTCCGTCCCTTCAGGAAATGTCACGCGTGATATTCGAGTCCTGCCTAGCTCGCTACAGCCGGGATACCGGAGTCCTCATAGCCCAAAGGTTCTGACCTCAATATATACGTTGATGACCGACATGCTCGATGTGATTCATGTATGCATGTCCCCATAGGTTAGCGCCGCTTTGGGTTCACGACTAGCCATGTCGGCCCGGTTCTTTGTCATATGGATGCTAGCGACACTATCATATACGTGAGCCAAAAGGCATAAACGGTCTCGGGCCATGGTAAGGCGACACCTGTGGGAATACCGTATGCGTGAGGCCGCAAAGTGATATGATGTGTTACATGCTAGATCGGTGTGACTTAGGATCGGGTCCCGACAGTGTTGGTATCGAGCTCGATGCTGTCAGAGGATTACCAAGCCAAACCGGGTGAAGTTGTGTCTAGAAATGCTTTAGTTATGTAAGGGAATTGATTGTGGAAGGAACGTAAGGCTCTTTTTACTCCTTATATCTCATGGCCTTCTCGATCTGAGTCATCCTCTTCTCTTCTACGGGTTAAGAACTAGGCCCTCTCATCTATCTATCGTGATGACGTGTTACTAATCCATAGACCTTTAAGATTGTTGGTTTTAAGCCTCGGTTCAGTTCCTACTATTTACGTATGATAATTGTTGATCTCGGAACCTTGGTATTGTGATGTTGAGTGGTTATGCCACCATTTTTGCAGGATGTCTCAAATCATTTTGAGCATTTACAGCCGTTATCCGTCCGAGTCATCCTGTGTCTCTAAATAGTCCGATGCATTTGCAAATCCTTTCCTTCCGCTCCTCGATGTCCTTTTGGTGAGAATAAGCACACTAATCGGTAAGTTGAGGTACTGCTGCCTCGGCATAGATGTTGGAACTATTATTGTGACCCTAGTTGTTTAGGAAGTCACCTAGTAAACTAGCCATGTTTTGTGTTCCCCAGTGCGATGATTCTGGCCATTATTCTTGAAAGCATCCTGCGATGCAATTTAGTTAGTAGGTATTCTAATCAGGGGTTCTTGAACCCGAGATTCACCCTACTTCATGTTGTTAGTATTTGCTAGCCCCTTTAGGATATTAGTAACCTTGCGACAGTCCTCGAGGTCCGTGGTATTTCCTTCTTCCAAATGCCATGAACTATTTATGGCGAAGTTCTTTTGAACCAAAAGATCACAATCAGAGTACTCTTGAGGAGTTCTCCATTCCATATTGTGAATACGCCACTTCTACTTTCTCGCATGGGTTATCCGGAAGAAATGTTGAGCTTCGCTCGACATACTAATCTGTGCATCCACAACTCGTAAAATTATATGTTCCTTTGAGTTGCTCTCTTTAGTTGTACCCGACCATCCTCTATCGATTGATAACCGTGGAGTAGGTGTGCATTCGCTTATCGATGTCTATTATCCTTGTGGTCCGTCAAGCCATTCTATTCTCGAATGACTAGGAGAAACAAACTCAAAGGCCTCATCCATTTCTAGGATTGGGTCAAAGCAGTTGTATTCGCAGATCAAAATGCCAATCCAGCTTTGATTCTGCTCTACCTTGGAGTGTTACCATCTTTATGTCAGGAACATTATGAGAATTGCACCTTCTCTTATGAATTCTCGATGAAGTGATACCTCTCGCCATCATTATTCATTCCTCGGTTCCAAGTTGTTGAAACCGGAATGCCGACGAGTGAATTGTGATGTGTGAAATCAATACTCCGAGCAACTCATTGCTTGGCAGCTAGTGGACAATATCCTCACTCTTAGCGTATTGGTTATTAAATCATCATCCTAAGATTGATCGTGCTACCTAGTCCTTATTTCTGGTGCACCCTTCGATCAATGAGTTAGGGTTATTCAATCCCTTGCTTATTTGATCATATCATCTTGCCCTGAAAAGCAAGGTTGTTCTCGAGCTTAGTAACATATCGGTGGTTTGTGATTTTCCAAATATCTTCTCGAAAGTATTACCAGGTTGTCCCCTCGACTGTTATGTTGAGCTCGTGGATCAAGTTGGTTTCTTGTGAACCACCCTTTCTCCAAGAATCTGTGTTGGATACCCCTGAGCTAGTTGGTTAAGCCAAACAACAACTTGGAGAGTTGGAGGATAAAAGCTTGCCTGACTTAGTTCGTTCCAAAGGGATATTCTTCAGTAGTGTGTGTTGAAGAAAGATGATATCTTCATCGATTGGTCTCTGTGATCAGTTGTTGGACCTATCGTCTTATCAATCCTTTGACTTGAGTATGGGCTATTATTAAGTCAAATCAGAACCAACGATGTTCGTAATGTTGCCTTACTCGTGGTTGATCCCTCGAGCATACCCCATTACATCTTTTGGTCCGACTCAATGCTATCACCGTGTTCATATGATGGTGGAAGTCCGGTGATATGGAAATTCCGATGAGTTGTTGAGCCCATCAAGAGCATTTTGTCTCCCCATGAGTCATGTTGAACATCAACCTAGTGTTGGAAACTTTGTAAGCAATGCCTTCGTGTGCCGTTCATGAAGCATATGTTTGGACGAAAGTAGTGACTTCCTCTAATTCACGTGCATTAGGTGCAAGTTGCCGCCATGAATTTGAGAAAGGTTTGTTTTGGTTCCTTTGGAACCATCCCAAGTCAGTCATGCATATGTGCGAAGTATTCTGTAGTCTGGAGACTTGCAACCTTCATTCTATATGTATTCCTAGCATACTAAGCCACTGATTGATTTGTTCAAGGACAAGAAGTTTCTTCATAAGAGCTAATCATATGACTTATGCAAGGACTTCAATATCCTCGTTGATGGTTCCCCACCTGAACTCGGTAGTGTTTTATGATAAGACTACTATGTGGTCATTATTGTCTTGGACAACATGTTCACATGTTAGTAGCGGAACCAGCTCATGTTTTGGAGCTCGCTATCGTAGTTCATATCCCGAGAATCTCGCAACGCCATCTCGTCGATTGTGTTGCAAACTTTCATTTTTCTTTCCGGACCCGATTAGTCTGGAATATCCCGCACCAATCGGATCTGAATCTCAGGCAGATATGATGGTTGGAACATTCCAACAGTTGCATTTTGTTCCCAGCTTGCACCCTATTGTGCCAATTCCCCATGGGCTGCCTCTCTCGGTAGTTGTTGTCCAATATTATCTTCAAAAGTGGACTTACCATGGGTCCCATCCATTTCCGGTGATAAGCAAAATCATCCATTATGTTGTCTTCAACAAGGTAGTCCACATCATCCATTCTAGTCCGAGTATGCCATTACCTCGAGCTCTCTCAATCAATCAATTGTAAATTGCCTTAAGTTGGTATGAAGAGTTCCAAGGATCTATGGATCAAAAGTAATTCTTTTGCCACTTAAGGGAACAGTCCAACGAGTCATTTTTCCTAAGGTGTCCCGTTATGGAGTCATGGCAATCATCTCCTTGTTACTTTGAAACCATGCACCATTTTACTTACGCATGGAATGGTTGCCTACCAATTTGAACCTTCATCATCCATTTCTCTACCATCATTCCTAATGTGTGTTTGGTGTCTCAACTCAAGAGTTGTTCTTACGTCTCTCCATGAACTGATCTTGAGTTGCTCGATCTTCAAGAAGATCAAATCCTGTAGGGTTTCCCCTTCTTTACATTGTCGTGTTGAGTGAAGATTTCGAGAGCAAGACGTCAAGATTGTCTTGAGTCAACAGATCAACACCTCGAGAAGACAGTTGGATCTTGGAGCTCATGTTATTAGTTTGTGCCCCCTCTGTCTTCTTACCTCACGTCTTGAATCTCGGGACGAGCTTCTTGTTTAGTGGGGGTGAGTTGTCACAGCCCTAGAGCTTGCTTGTAACTAGGGGCATTGCATCCATGCATCATGCTTAATTTTCATGAAACCTGAAATGGGGATGACCAAGCCCTAGCACTAAAACAATGCAAATAGGCTCAACTTCAAAATATTTTCAAAGAACCCAAATTGGTTTGCAAAAATGTTCATGATTAATGGAAAAGGGTGAAAACCATATCCAGAGATGATGGATATTTTTCCAAGACATTTTTGGATTTCTGAATAAACCATATTGTATTTGAATTGGGGCATTTAAATACTATTAATATTTTTAAATGCTCCAACAATTCTGAAAAATAGTTAAGGGCCTCTGTAATAATTCAGTTAATGCCCACAATTATTTTCAGGATTTATTTAAATGATTTGGTGCTAAACTAAATCCAAACAGAGGCAAACAAAATAGAAAAGCAGAATATAATTAGAGAAAGAGAGAGAGCTCACTGGCAGCCCACTTACAGGGCGCCACGAACCGCCCCCCTCGGCTGGCCCAGTGGTGGCTCAGCCACCACCGCCTCGCCGCTCATTGCCTTCCTCTGCTAGTAGGCAGAGGCGAGGCGTGGCGCTTGCCGACGCCACCGACGCCACCTCCTCCCTCCCAGCCTGCCTGGCTCCCCCTAGACGCCCGGCGACGCCACGCACTTCGGGCCCTCTCACTCTCCCGTGCCCCTCTCCCTCCTCTCTTCGCTCTGCGCCTCGTGCACGAGAGCAGCCGTCGCCGCCGCTCGCCATAGCTGTGCCACAGGCACTCACTCGCCCATCCAACATGCCCCAAAGATCCGCCACTCCGTCCCCGTCAACCACACCGAGCCACGCAAGCCGGATTTCACCGCAACCCCGCCATCGATGCTTTCTTCAACCTCGGGACCGCTGCCATCACCGTCTAAATTCGTCGGCTCCGGACCGCCCCGACCTCGCTGAAGCCCCGTCGTCATCGCCGTGAGCCCTGCTCCAAACCCCTCTTCCTCCTTGCGCTTTGTACACTCTAGCTCCATTCCCCGTGCCGAGAGCTCCTGCGCCGGCCATGCCGCCCGCCGCCACAACCAGAAGTTTGCGCTGACCGTTGCCCCGAGTTCATCTTGCTCCTAGGAGCTTAACACCACCACCAGCTCCTTCCCACGAGCTCCCTAGCGCCATGCCGTTGAGGCCCGAGCTCGGCCGCCGCTGAAGCTTCGCTTCCGTGAACGCCGGCCACCCCGCACCTCCCGTTGGTCTTCCCAGATAAGACGGCACGGGCTTCCTCCTGGTGCCCTCCGCGCGCCAAACCACCGCCCGAAACTCAAATCCGAGCCGCGCCGCCGTCGTTTTGGTCGCCTCGGCCAGTCTCCCGCAATGTCCACGTGGCCCATCATTAGCCACTAATGACACTACTAATTAACCCTAGAGCCACTTACATACGGGCCCCACTGCCTAATTAAGCCGGGTTTGTTCCTGTTTAAATAAAACTAACCCCCGCCGGCCCCACAGGTCAGTTTGACCTGGCCCCATCACACTTTGACCGACCCCACCCGTCAGCATTGACTCCGCTGACGTGGCCGTTGACCAGTCCCACCTGTCAGCCACACAAACCAGCCTGAGACACTGGCATATGGGACCCACAGGTCAGGGTTTGACCTGGACCGCCGCAGTTGACCGCTGACATCATAGTGACGCAATCCTGGCGCAATATTCCTTTTCTGGATTTAATTTAATTCAGGAAATTTCAGAAAATACCCCAAACTTCAAATATTCATAACTTTTAATCTGTAACTCCAAATTAAATAATTTATATATGAAAAATGATCAGAAAAATATGAAGAATCTGTTTATGGCACTTTCATGCATGATTAAAAAAGTTAACCTCACTGAATAGGATGAATCATGATTAGGGCAATTTATGAAATAACATTTGGAGTTGGAATTTGTTCTTGTTTGAATTCCACTTCAATTAACCTGGCTAGACATTGCATTAGGTGAATTCAGTACCTTAACATGACATGTCATTCATGTGAATGTGCATTGCATTGATTGTGTTCTCTCTTGTTTGCCGGTAATTGTCCCCTCTCAGTAGACGACGTACCGACGATGAATTCGATGACACCGATGAAGAACTATATTATCTTGAAGTGCCGTGCAAGCAAAACCCCTTGTCCATTCCGATATAATCCCACTCTCTCGCTCCTGCTCTATTTTACTGCATTAGGACAACAACGACTCATGTGTTACTTGCTGCGGTAGCTGAACCCCTTTATCCTCTCGTGATGACTGTCATTCCACAAGAATTAGATGAAACCCACTAGCATGAGTAGGAGTTGTTTGAGCCATGTTGTGCCTACTCATTCATGCTTGTTGTCATGCCTGCCATCGCTTAGAGTTGAGTCAGGTCCGATTCATCGGGAATGAATTGGAATGGTTGTGTGAACATGTCCCACTGTGTGTGTGAGCTAAGTGTGTGAACACGATTTGGTAAAGGTAGCGGTGAGAGGCCATGTAGGAGTACATGGTGGGTTGTCTCATTGCAGCCGCCCTCGTGAACTGAGTTACGTGTTTGTTATCCATGAAACTGTTACTACCACGCATTGGGATCATTATTTGACCCTCTGGGCTTATTAACCAATTTTGTCATAAGTCCGGGTGTTGAATGTAGTTTCTGGTGTTTGTAGAATGCTGGGGGCCGCACGCAACCCGTAGGGGTGGGTTGTGTTGCGGTAGGCACCGCTGCCAGTGTCTTGATTCGCCTGCTTTGGTGTCTCGGGAACCCTGTACACATCGTTCGGGGCTGTATGGGAAACCTCGGCCAGACTCCCTGCGGATGGAACCCGAATAGGCGATAAACCTGGACTTGGGACTTGTGTGTTTAGGTAGGCCGAGGCCGACACCCACGTTGGGCTTCCGCTTGAAGGTTGCCGAGTACATGTCGTGTAAACGGCGGTAAGTGGTGAGAGCGTGTGTGAAGAAGTACACCCCTGCAGGGTTAATATGATCTATTCGAATAGCCGTGTCCACGGAGAAGGACTTACGGGTTGCCTATATCGGTTCATAGACAAGTGAAAGTGGATACCCTAAAATGCGCAAGATAAGCGTGAGTGCTATGGATGGCGTTCTCGTAGGGAGACGGGAGCGGGTCCATAGTGGTGTATTGATATGGTGAATATGTGGACTCGTAGCGCCACCTCAAAAGAGTTACTTGCAAATGTAGTTCAGGATAGCCACCGAGTCAAAGCTGGCTTGCTGGTCAAACTCCACCACCCCTTTTGATAATGATGCATATGTAGCTAGTTACGATGTAAGTCTTGCGAGTACGCTTTGTACTCACGTTTGCTTATTTTACGCTTTTGCGAGAGACTTCGGTCTCGCTAGTAGTTCCGCTTGGACTTGACGGTTAGCTTGTTACCTCAGCTACGATCTTGTGCCCTCGGCAGATCTCGGTAGATAGTCGGGCTTCTCAAATTTTTCATTTATAGTTGTGCGTACTCAGACATGTTTAGCTTCCGCTTGTGCTTTGATTTGTATGCTCTGAGTGTTGGGTCATGAGACCCATGTTTGTAATATCTCGCTCTTCGGAGCCTAATGAATAATATCTGAGTCGTAGAGTTATGTTGTGATGCCACGTCGTATTTACACATATTGAGCATATTGTGTGTATGTTTGAAATGCTTGGTATGTGTGGGATCCGACAAACTAGTTGTTTATCCTCGGCAGCCTCTCATATGGGGAAATGTAGTCTCGTGCTTCTGAGCGATAGTAGTCCGCTACAGCCGGTTCACCGGAGTCCTCGCTAGCCCAAAGACTACTGCTTGGACACTTGATCGGCGGCATGTGTTTCACCGCTCCTATGTTCATTCCCTTCGTGGAAATGTCACGCGGTGATATTCGAGTCTGCCTAGCTCGCTACAGCCCGGGATACCGGAGTCCTGTTAGCCCAGTGCTACAGCCCGAATATATACGTTGATGACCGACATGCTCGATGTGATTCATGTATGCATGTCCCCATAGGTTAGCGCCGCTTTGGGTTCACGACTAGCCATGTCGGCCCGGGTTCTTTGTCATATGGATGCTAGCGACACTATCATATACGTGAGCCAAAAGGCTAAACGGTCTCGGGCCATGGTAAGGCGACACCCGTGGAATACCGTGCGTGAGGCCGCAAAGTGATATGATGTGTTACATGCTAGATCGGTGTGACTTAGGATCGGGGTCCCGATGTGTTGGTATCGAGCTCGATCATCAGAGGATTACCAAGCCAAACCGGTCGAAGTTGTGTCTAGAAATGCTTTAGTTATGTAAGGGAATTGATTGTGGAAGGAACGTAAGGCTCTTTTACTCCTTATATCTCATGGCCTTCGATCCGAGTCATCCTCTTCTCTTCTACGGGTTAAGAACTAGGCCCTCTCATCTATCTATCGTGATGACGTGTTACTAATCCATAGACCTTTAAGATTGTTGGTTTTAAGCCTCGATTCAGTTCCTACTATTTCGTATGATAATTGTTGATCTCGGAACCTTGGTATTGTGATGTTGAGTGGTTATGCCACCATTTTTGCAGGATGTCTCAAATCATTTTGAGCATTTACAGCCGTTATCTGTCCGAGTCATCCTGTGTCTCTAAATAGTCCGATGCATTTGCAAATCCTTTCCTTCCGCTTCGATGTCCTTTTGGTCTAATAAGCACACTAATCGGTAAGTTGAGGTACTTCGTTGCCTCGGCATAGATGTTGGAACTATTATTGTGACCCTAGTTGTTTAGGAAGTCACCTAGTAAACTAGCCATGTTTTGTGTTCCCCAGTGCGATGATTCTGGCCATTATTCTTGAAAGCATCCTGCGATGCAATTTAGTTAGTAGGTATTCTAATCGGGGTTCTTGAACCCGAGATTCACCCTACTTCATGTTGTTAGTATTTGCTAGCCCCTTTAGGATATTAGTAACCTTGGCAGTCCTCGAGGTCCGTGGTATTTCCTTCTTCCAAATGCCATGAACTATTTATGGCATGAAGTTCTTTGAACCAAAAGATCACAATCGAGTACTCTTGAGGAGTTCTCCATTCCATATTGTGAATCTGCCACTTCTACTTTCTCGCATGGGTTATCCGGAAGAAATGTTGAGCTTCGCTCGACATACTAATCTGTGCATCCACAACTCGTAAAATTATATGTTCCTTTGAGTTGCTCTCTTTAGTTGTACCCGACCATCCTCTATCGCTTGATAACCGTGGAGTAGGTGTGCATTCGCTTATCGATGTCTATTATCCTTGTGGTCCGTCAAGCCATTCTATTCGGAATGACTAGGAGAAACAAACTCCAAGGCCTCATCCATTTCTAGGATTGGGTCAAAGCAGTTGTATTCCGCAGATCAAAATGCCAATCCAGCTTTGATTACGCTCTACCTTGGAGTGTTACCATCTTTATGTCAGGAACATTATGAGAATTGCACCTTCTCTTATGAATTCTCGATGCAGTGATACCTCTCGCCATCATTATTCATTCCTCGGTTCCAAGTTGTTGAAACCGGAATGCTGACGAGTGAATTGTGATGTTGAGAGGGCTCCAATGCCCCCCAACACAGAACCAAGACCACCGCCACCAAGAACAAGGAGCCCTCAATGGGCATGGATGAGATACCTCTTGCTGAGTTTGTCACTCGAAGGAGGATCAACCCCTATGTGAATCCCCATGCAAACTTCATAGGGAATGATTTGTTCTGGACCAAGCAGCAGAATCTTATCTATCTGGATGTGATCAAGGCTAATCAGAACATCTATGTGGACGTGCACTGGATTGACATGAATCATATGAGGCAGGATAAGCACCGTGACTATTTTGGTGAGGCTTTGGACCTTGTGGAGCAGTTTGGCGTTGAGGACGTGATCTCTTTCCACCTGGACTTTGATCCTGAGATTGTGGCCTAGTTCTTTGCTTCAGTCCACTTCCATACTGATGAGGAACGGAACCTGACCTGGATGACCAATGGACAACAGATGACTGCTAAGTGGAAGGACTTCATGGCTTTGCTACAGGTGCCTGATGAGGGGCTCAACACGCCTGTTGGTGTTCGCCCTCATGCCAACCCTGAGTCCGCTAGCAAGAACAAGCTCTAGCAGTACTATGTTGAGAAGAAGCTTCCCAATGACAAGAAGACGTGGGTGCTGAACCCATTCCTTGACATAATGCACTGGATCTACCGCAACTCCCTCTTTCCACGCATTAATGACAAGGACAAGGTGCATGCCTATCTGGTGGATATGATGCTCATTTGTGAGGAGGCGCGTCACACTCAGACACAACCACTTGACGTCTCACACATCATGTGGTGCGAGCTACGGTTTGTGGTGTTCAACCATAAGGTACCCATCTATGGACCTTACCTGTTTCTCTTGATCACGAGGACTTGGGAGAAGCTCTATCCCGATGAGGAGTTTGTTGCCCCTGACAGGATCCGTCACGACCCCATCAAGCTCCGCATCAAGCCTCAGTGGGCTAACACCACTACCCGTGCCGAGGCAGAGGCTGCTCAAATGGACATGGACAAGGATGAGATTGAGGAGGAGGAAGCGGATGAGGACAGCTCTGCTGGATATGCTCCTCCCTCTACTGAGCCTTCTTGGGCTAAGAAGCTGAAGAACAAGATGAAGGCTCTGTTCTGCATGCAGGCCAAGGGCCAGTATAGGACCCATGTTGCTTCCAAGGAGAGTCACTGCCGCGACAAGAGGATCTTGAGGACGTTTGGCGAGGAGATATCTAGTGGGTCCGAGAAGCACATCACGCTAGAGGCAGAATGGATGACGAAGAAGAGCTACCAGTGGACTGAATCTGAGGAGGAGCCCATCCCCGCTGCCGAGTCCGACGAGGAGCGTGACGAGTGATCTATTCAGCTTGGGATACCACCTGTGTCGTAGGTGTCCTCTCTGCCTTTTTGGTGTCTCGATGCCAAAGGGGGGGAGAGTGTAGGATTTGCGCTTCGTGTGTCGTGGTGTTTCACTCTGTCGCTTTGCTTTCGTTCAGTTGGACCTCATTTGCTTTGGTTTGTTTTGTGCTTGTGAGACCAGGTTCTCTTTCATATGGTGTAAGACATATGCACTCTAGCGTACCTTAATGTCTCTCGGACTTAGTAGCCCGTGAGCCTATGTTATCTTGTGCCCTTTATGTTATGCTCATAGTTACTTTATGCTCATAGTTATTATCTTGCCTCCTTGCTTAGTGTTAGCTATATTGTTGCAAGATATGCCTTGTCTATAAAATATAGGGGGAGTGTTGATCCTAGTATGTGTGTCGTGCAGTCCAAAGCATTTCTCTAGAAAGCACACATCTAGGGGGAGCCCGTCTATATTTTATAGATGTGGGGTTTGCCTATGTTCTATTTTATATCCCTATGTGCAAATCCCGTATTGTCATCAATCCACCAAAAAGGGGGAGATTGTAAGGGCATATTTATCCCTTAGTTGTTTTGGTGATTGACTAATCGTGTGCATTGAGCATTTCAGACATATCATGAATAGGCACAAGACGATTTGGTGCCCCTCGAAGACTATTGAAGACGGCGTTTCTCTATGTTTCTTTTTGGTGGATTTGAGTCGTAGGAAAGCCGTACTATTAAGAGGGGGTCCGCGTTGGAAAGGTTTGGGTGGAATCAACACGTACACGTCTGTTTCTTTTTGCACCACCTTTCCTTTGGCTCTTTGGGGCATCCTCCGTTTCTCCGTGTCTCTGCAAAATGAAGGACTCCTAGTGTTGCTGAACTGGGGCATGCGGTAGTACTGCTCTTCGGAGCGGTAGTACCGCAGGCCCTTGCGGTAGTACCGGCCTCAGGCGCGGTAGTACCGCAGGTGCTCACGGTAGTACCGCTCCTTGGGAGCGGTAGTACCGTGGCCTCAGGCCAGGCTCAGCTGCTCGAGCGGTTGTAGGGGCGGATGTAATTTTTTACATCCGCGCCCTACACGGTAGTACCGCGCCATGGGCGTGGTAGTACCGCGAGCTCTGGCCAGGTGCAGCAGCATGAGCGGAAGTAGGGGTGGATGTAATTTTTTACATCCGCCCTCTGTGATAGTACCACCTGTGCTTGCGGTAGTATCGTGTCAGATTTTTGCATGGATCGGAACTCAGCGGAAGTAGCCACGGATGTATTTTTGTATGTTTGTTCCTTCCCAGTCTAGACCAACCCTGCCTTGTGGTAGTACCGCAAGGGGGACCGGTAGTACCGCGCCAGCGGTTCTACCGCCCTCAGCTTCTTTGCCACGGGTCTGGGTTAGCTCTGCCGCGAGGTACAATCTGCAGGCCTTGCGGTAGTACCATGGGCTCTTGCGGTAGTACCGCTTGTTGTGTGTGGTAGTACCGCTCGTCGCGGGATGAGTTAGTGGACCGCAAGGGGGACCGGTAGTACCGCGCCAGCGGTTCTACCGCCCTCGGCTTCTTTGCCACGGGTCTGGGTTAGCTCCTGCCGCGCCAGCGGTAGTACCGCAGGGCCTTGCGGTAGTACCATGGGCTCTTGCGGTAGTACCGCTTGTTGTGTGTGGTAGTACCGCTCGTCGCGGGATGAGTTAGTGGATAATGGTTGGATTTATTCCATCAGTATAAAAGGGGAGTATTCTTCTCTGAGTTGACTACCTCTTCTATCCCCAAGCTCCATTGTTGCTCTAAGCTCCATTTTCGCCCGATCTCTCTCCCTAGCAAATCAAACTTGTTGATTCTCTAGGGATTGGTTGAGAAGGCTCCGATTTACACTTCCACCAAGAGAAATTTTCTTCCCCCCACTAATCCCTTGCGGATCTTGTTACTCTTGGGTGTTTGAGCACCCTAGACGGTTGAGGTCACCGCGGAGCCATATTCCATTGTGGTGAAGCTTCGTGGTGTCGTTGGGAGCCTCCAGTTAAGTTGTGGAGATTGCCGCAACCTTGTTTGTAAAGGTCCGGTCGCCACCTCCAAGGGCACCAATAGTGGAATCACGGCATCTCGCATTGTGTGAGGGCGTGAGGAGAATACGGTGGCCCTAGTGGCTTCTTGGGGAGCATTGTGCCTCCACACCGCTCCAACAGAGACGTACTTCCCCTCAAAAGGAAGGAACTTCGGTAACACATCCTCGTCTTCACCGGCTCCACTCTTGGTTATCTCGTACCTTTACTTGTGCAAGCTTATATTGTGTTGTATCCTTTGCTTGCTTGTGTGCTTGTTGTTGTTGCATCATATAGGTTGCTCACCTAGTTGCATATCTAGACAACCTACTTTGATGCAAAGTTTAAATTGGGAAAGGAAAGCTAAAAAATTGTTAGTTGCCTATTCACCCCCCCCCCTCTAGTCAACTATATCGATCCTTTCATTAGGGATAATGTCGGACACCTTGTTCGCCAAAAGAATCCCAAGGAATCATATTTCACTCATACTAACATTGTGCTTCGTCGAACAGTTTGTTGACGAGGTGGAGCTATTTGTCGAAGTGCTTAAGCTTCCGATTCATCTCAGCGAGTTTGGCGGCATTGACTGCCGCTGCTAATGCTGAATCCTGCATTCATGTAACAAGCACCTCGGTTAGCCTATCATTCGGGCGATCTGGATCCTCGGTCAGGTTTCTTTTCAAAACCTGCCAGAGTCTCGGGGGATACTATATATAAGGATCGTTAATATCCTGACTATAAAATATACTTTTATGAAGGAAAGAACATTACTTCGCTTACCTCAAAGCCTGACAGGAGGCCGTCAAAAGCTTGTTTCAATCCGCTGTTAACAGACTAAACATTTCGTCAAACCGCGCCCATCAGGTCCGGCCGCTCCGCTGCGACCCAAACCCTAGTGCTCGGCGCCGGTGGTAGGGCCTCAGCTCCCCCTTTGTTGAAGGGTAGCTATGACGCTTCGGAAGGCCTTGAAGGCTCTGGAATCGTCTTCTGAGAATGCTCGATTTCCCAAGCCCCTTCTCCTGGTCTTTGGCGGTCGAAGTGCCAGCTTCGGCCATGTCAACATTCACTTCACCCCCCGTGTTCGTCATGGGAAGGGCCCTCTGGGACGGCACCTCCTCGGTCTCGCCGATGACCGGAGGAGGCGCAGAATGCGAGTCACCCCCACTTTCCACCAGATCGGCTAGCGGAGAGGCGCCCTCCGGTATCTCGTAGGTAAGGAGTTCGGCAGCAGGCTACAACATGAGTATGCACATGCAGTTAGTATTGGGTTAGTAAAACCAATACCCAGGCAGTGTTCGGATTCTCACCTTTCCGTGCTGGGCTTGACCCTGTGAACCTTCTCCTGGACCTTCTCGGAGGCTACGGACTCCTTGTCTGAGTCCGAAGTGTCATCGGGTATGACCAGCTTCCCCCTACTTCTCTTCCGGGGTGCCCTTCTTCGACCTTGGCGGAGGCCGCTCTTTTTTTGGAACGGGGGGCTCACTCTCCTCTTCCCCCTCCTCATCCTGCTCCCCCTCATGCCTGGCGGGGGTGTGGGTGTCCTGGACTTGGTGTCCGAAGGGATCCGCGGGCGGAGGCCTTCCGAGGCCTCCCTCACGGGGTTCTTCTTTTTCTTTTTCTCCTTTTCTCTGGCGCCTTATAAGGCGTCACGACCAGCATTTCTTCCAGCTGAGCCAACTTGGGGTCTTCGGGCAGCGGAGTCGGACTATTCATCTTCTAGGTCTTCTCAAGTCGAACCTGTGGAAATAGGAGAGCGAAGAGTCAATCTACTATAATGTGAATGTCTGACTTTGGAGTGGATGAAAGCCTTGTTACCTTCTTAGGAGGGTGTTCGGCGTCGAGGCCGACATCCTCCTCATCTTCTGCTGGCCAATCCTCTTTCTTGGGGTTTGAATAGCCCTCCACAGATTGTCATAGGTGGTGTCGAGGAAGTGGCGCACGATGGTGGGGTCTTCGGACTTGTATTCCCACATTGGGGTGTCCCCCTGTTGGCAAGGTAGGAGGCGGCGGCTGAGTATCACCTGGATCACGCTGGTTAGCTAGATACGAGCTTTCTTCATGCTAAGGCTGCATTTTTGCAGCATTTCCACTTCTTCGGAGGGCCCCCAGTCAGGGCTCTTCTTGGTCCACGACGTCAGCCTCATGGGTGGTCCGGATATGAACTCCCGGGCGGCCGCCCAGGCTGCGTCGCATGGTTCCGTAATGTAAAACCACTCTCTCTGCCAGACCTTGACAGTGTCTATAAACGTGCCCACCGGCCACTCTACACGAGTAAGCTTGCTAACCGTGGCTCCCTCGTGATGCGTTTATTGGCCGTCTACAATCTTCGGCTTCACATTGAATACCTTCAGCCATAAGCCAAAGTGCGTATGGATCCGGAGGAAAGCCTCACAAATGATGATGAAGGATGAAAGATGGAGGATGGAGTTCGGGGCTAGATCATGAAAGTCTAGCCCATAAAAGTACATCAACCCTCGAACGAAGGGGTGGAGTAGAAAACCTAGCCCCCTGGTGAAGTGGGGGGGGGGACAAACACCACCCTCTCGCTAGGCCACGATGTGGGAATGACCTGGCCTACTTCTGGCGCCCGATGAGCAACGGCGGCTGGGAGATAGCCAGCGCGCTTCAAGTCCTCGATATCCTTATTGGTGACGGTCGAGGCCTCCCATTTGCCCCCTGCGCCGGATCCCGCCATCGTGAAGTGCGGGGAGTGGAGCTTTGGGGAAAAGTTGAGACGGGGCGCTTGAGCTCTGTGGAACAGGAGAAATGCGGCGAAAGGAGGAAGAAAGGCGTACTGGGATAACTGTGGTTGTTACCTTTTTATAAACAGTCAAGATACCAGGAGTCCTTTAAATGCGTCATTGGCCTACCCAAGATCCGCCTGTTTTGACACCGACAAGCGAGATCAAGGGAGAACTTGTGTATCTCAAAGGGGACGCCCCCCCCCCCCCTCACATATATATAGGTGGAGGGAGGGCTAGGCTGACTTGGAGGAGGGAAAACCGTCCCTTCGGTCGCAGCCAAGGTGGAGGAGTCCTCCTCCAACTCCCTACGCCCCTTAGCTTGTGCAATAAGCTAAAAGGGGGTGCCATCCCTACATAGGCTTTCGAGGCCCATTAGCTCCCCAGTAATAGATGAATTGATATTTCCTTTAGCCCATTGATTCTAGATAAATTCTAGGGACTCATAGATCATTATCTAAGTCCTCTATTATTTATATTAGGTCCTCGGAAACAATATGCCTATATATCATTTCCTGGTATTACCCGGTATTCCCCAAAATTGTTCCCGTAACCCCGAAACGCTTCCGGTTTCTCTCGAAACTATTCCGATAATATTTTCTCTTAACTCGCATTCCACTAA
Source organism: Aegilops bicornis (assembly GCA_021605145.1). NCBI lineage: Eukaryota > Viridiplantae > Streptophyta > Magnoliopsida > Poales > Poaceae > Aegilops > Aegilops bicornis. Next base: position 367,689,126 of record CM038672.1, read on the forward strand.
CACTCAACAGATTGTGATTCCCTTAAGCTTGGGACCCTGCAGGTTCTGTAAAAGATAGACATGAACGAAACTCCCTTTCGTTCAACGACCAATAGCGGAACCGTGGATATCCATGATCCCTATGAGTACACAAATGATATTCGAGTTAACCTTTGGTTATCAATGATATTCCCTTTGCTTTGCGATACTTTACAAAACACGTGGTGAGATATATTGGTATCCTCTTGAGTCATTCTCATGCTCACTATATCGGTCTTGTCGTTACTAGTTTTGCTCTTATTTCTCGTTGACATGTTCCAGCATCCCTGTGACCTAGTCACCTGTGTCTAGCCAGACAATTATGGATGTCGTCACACCAAAAGGGCCCTAAGAATATCTCTCCATCATCGAAGGAGCAGATCCCACTCTTGATCTATCTAGCCCCTTGTCAAACTTACCGATGAACCTATAAGTTGTCGTTGTGATCACCATGTTACAAATGACGTTTGAGCAACCCCAAAGTCCATCGTATGGAAAGAAGCGACTGCAATACTCTCATGGTCTAAGAACTAAAGCATACATTAACTCTCTGGGTTATATCTATTGACTTTTGATTGTAGTATCTCAAAGTATAATAAACAAGTTGGGTCAATTCAATATGATCATTCTTCTAACATCATACTCTCAAAGTTGTTTGGGGACTATAGTTACACTTAACAATATCCCAAGATCTGGAAAGCATGATCACAAACAACACTTGAGATAGTCCTAGAGGCGAGACTAGGAATCAGGTTTTACCATTTATCATTCCACAGGTGCTTATGAGTTTTCCACTGAATTGCATATTCCAAAATCATAGAAGTTATAGCATAGAACATAAACTCTTAATTACAAAAGCAGAAATAAATAATACAATGGTATTGCCTCTAGGGCATATTTTCAACAACAAGCTCTAGCAATGAAGCTTTTCCAAAATCGGTGAGTGGTTAGGGCTTGAGTACATCAACTCCTCCAGAACTATCGGTCTCGAACGATGTACAAGACAAGCTTTCTCAATTAAGCCTTGAATACTCAGGGCTTGCCATACGTGCTTCGCTCGGTTACACTTGAAGAGGAGATTTGCTTAATGTCTTACGCTCCAATCCCACAGAATAGGCATTTCCCTCTCACTTTGATATGGCGGTTCGCCAGGGTAACCCAACAAGGAATAGTATTATGCATAACTCTCCAAAAAATTACCTTCACTAACACTTTGAGTCCCCATATTTTATCCCAAATTGGATGAGGTTATATACCGATTTCTTGATCACCTATGTTTAACCTTTGGCCATATTGGCCCTCTCATTCTACATAATGTGATGAATGCATAGAGAACGTGCTCGTACGAGTCAGTTTCCAAGCAACAAAATCTTGCATGCCGAAAGATGACAAAAGGGATAGCAAGAATTCTTTGAACATCTGCTTGCCAAAAAGTCACCTTCACTAGGTCCACATCCCAGTGATTTGTGTTATGATCAATAAGGTCGCTCACCCTACTAAGAATGTTTTGGCCCCTTCTAGTTGTTACTTTACTTGATGCACTATTTGGGATCCATCCGTATTTTCAAATATCAACCTTCGTTCCATATCCCACATGCCATATATGACCATGTTTTATGTAAGAGGAATAGAGAGGAGAGATAATTGGCGTAATGTGGTGTGTGTTGTATTGAGCCTCTCGGGCAGTTTATATAGAGTACATGGCTTGCAGAGCAAGAAGTCTCTCCTAGAGATAAGGCAGGAGATGATTTCAAATCATATCTACCAAATACAAGATATATGCCTAGATACTCTAACATCCAACCACAGTCGTACCGGTAGCATCGCACACAGCAGGAGCGTCACGGACGGTCAAACTGGAGAGAAATCGGCGTAGAAACCCGACAGGCTGACATCCCCCCGCAGTCGTAGTGGGAGCTCTATGGACGGTGTCGCATCGCGGACATGTTGACTATAGAGGAAGCCGCCGAGTTGCTCAAGCGAGGTGATAGCCCTTGGTGTCGAATTCGAGGAAGTCGAGAGCATGGGTGGCGGAGTTGTGGTCCAGGTAGCCGTGCGAGGGGTTGTCGTGGTCGATGTCGTGATCGGGTGTCGATGTCGAGGTAGCCGCACATGAAGCTGCATGCGCATAGTGCGTGAAGAGAGTAACGGAGACGCGTCGAGGCAGTCATCAAGGAAGCCGATGTCGAAGGAGACACAGTCTGAGCCGTCGAGGACGAGGTGCGGCCATAGTTTTGCCAAAACTAGTCGCATGTCGGGGACGAAGGCATACTCTGGTTTTGCCAGAACCGAGTGCGCAAAGAAGAACTCAGCGGTGACATGGTCGAGGCATTCATAGAGGAGGGTGTCGCTGCCAATGAAGAAGTTTCTGATGCTGATGAAGACGAGGCGAAAATCTGACCTTTCCAGACTCGGGAACGTGTCGGGGAAGAAGGCACGTACCGATGTTGCCAGTACCGGGCGTGCGAAGGTAGGGGCCATCATGACATGTGCGCCATTGTCGTAGGGGCTAGCAGAGGAGGCCTTTGTGACAGTTGCGAGGCACAGAGCGGCTAAGAGAGATAAGTGATGCTATAGTTCACGGTTCTCGGAGTAGACGAAGTAGTTGGGGACAAGATGGCGTTGGCGACAAAGTCGTGGTGAATGAAGACGTCCGCAGGACATGCAATGAGGAGGAGCTGCCATGCAGGTTGCCTGTATAAGTGCGGCGGTGGTGCTTGAAGTTGCCAAACACGTGACAAAGACCGTGCGCGGACGGTGGCGATCACGTGTCGTGGAAGGCGGTGCATGAGAGCCGGGGTCGTCGGTTGCATGGTCATGATGAAGATGACCAGATGCGGCGCCACGCGCTGGCGGGGCGCAAGCAGCGGCTGCGTGTCGAGGCAACGGCGGCGGCGAAGACCTCGGCGGTGGCATGGACCGCATGTCGTGGTGCTACGGCCCGAAGGGGCGACATAGCGACTGTGCGCGGGTCGATGCAACTGTGGGGAGGATCTCGAGGCGGCGGCATGGACCGGGTGTCGCGGCGTAATGGCCCAAAGGGGCGATGGCGGAGCGGCACGGGTCGGCGCCATCAGAGGGAGGACCTCGAGTGATGACACTGTGGTCCAAAGGGACGATGCAGTGGCAACTCGTGGCTCCATCCGTGGTAGGCACATGCTCGAGGACGTGCTTGGCGAAGACGTGCATGGGGTCGGCTGGTCAGACTAACGGCGGTGTTGTACGCGCCATTGCGTGGATGACACGTAGATCGGAGTACATGGCGATGTTGTCGGTGATGTCGGGCGATGACAATGAAGACGGGTCGACGATGGAGACCATGCGGGCGAGAGCGGCTGGCAGCGACGCATGAAGGAGTCCCTTGTGCGGCGCGTCCAGCCTTGTCGCGCGGTTGATGATGAACTGGTCGATCTAGACCGGCCAAGCGACCGACAGAGAAAAATCTGATCTAGAATCGAAAAACTCACCAGGGCAGCCGATCACATATCGGCGAACAAACCCTGCTACGGGTTCCGCGGCCCCGACGGCGATCATAGAGATCAATCGCCCCGGGGGCGGCACGGTGCAGAAGCGGCGGCGGCTAGGGTTTGGATCGGGATTAGTCTGATACCATGTAAAACGATAGTGAGAGAGAAGGATTGGCGTAATGCGTTGTGTGTTGTATTGAGCCTCTCACGCGGTTTATATAAAGTACATGGCTTTAAGGGCAAGAAACATTTCCTAGAGATAAGGCATGTCCTAGAGACAAGGCATGCAATGATTACAAATCATATGCTACAAATACAAGAGATGTGTCTAGATACTCTAACGTTTTAATGTATTAATCCAGGCCACATACTTTGTCATGTAAATAAGCTCCCTTTTTTCAACTTCGTGTCAACGATCTCCTGAGGACAAATACCTTGCACGCAACACAGTAGCACAAAAGAGAATCAGGGTTCTATATTATCACCATGATTGCTTTGCTAATAAGGATAGATTAAAGCAGTGGATATCCTTAAAACCCTTTCCTCCTAATTTCTTCAGAATGCACTGTCTTTGATCTGCATCATCGCCCCACCAACATATTTTCAGTGATCCATTTGTAGATTTGTTTTGTCGCATATGATTGTACCCCCTGCGCAATCGCTCTCAGAAGCTTTTCTTACCACCCATGGACAATTTTTTTTTTCCTTTTCAACCAAGCAGTCTCTTTAACACTATCAACCAAGAATTGAAAATTATCACTTCTGTCGGCAGCAACAATCTGTCTCAAGCAATTAGCATCATAGCTTGCATTAAAGATCAAGGAATCATCAGCTAATAGGAGATTAAATATTGCTTCTTCTTTTTTAGGCTAGTCATAGTGGGGTAACTTAGGTAGTAACTTAACATATCTCAAAATAATTTTGCTTATGTGGCGAGTATTTAATGAGAAAAAAGATGCTTGTGGTAACATAATATGTTACTGTAACATAGCGTTTTCCGAGGCAAAATGAGTCTATGAGCTAATGAATGAATCCATTTATGACACTACTAGTACGTTATTTCGCACTAGAGATAGTAACTTAGACTAGTGTCATATGCATGACATTAGTATAAGTTACTCCCCACTGTGACCAGCCTTACAAACCATCGACAAACTTTACTCCTTTTATTAAGTTCAACTTGTACTCCTTTAAGTTCGCCACTCCACTCTGCATGTCATTACAAGGGAAGTAAGACCCTCGGTGCACAAAAGAAAGAGGTATGTGTTAAAGCCGGGGCTATGAGTTGGGTGTATTCCTTTTTCACAAATGCAACAAATACCAAATAACGTGATTTTCCTGCATTACAGTAACAGCATATTTTTATTTTCCCAGCAAACATGCACCTACCAATTCATACTCCTTTAAGTTCGCCACTCCATTCTGCATGTCATTACAAGGGAAGTAAGACCCTCGGTGCACAAAAGAAAGAGGTAGGAGCATGTGTTAAAGCCAGAGCTATGAGTTGGGTGTATTCCTTTTTCACAAATGCAACAAATAACAAATAACGTGATTTTCCTGCATTACATTAACAGCATATTTTTATTTTCCCAGCAAACACGCACCTACCAATTCACAACGCTAAGTGTTGAGACATGATATACAATCAACGGGATCCTACCTTTTTCTAGTTCTATATATACACCACCAACACACTAAAACGGGTCATACAATATTGCCTTTTCTTTTTCCATTTTACAGGCTAACCAATCAAGCCAGCGGCAACCTATGGGCTATATTAACACGCAAACGTGTATCGTCAACGGCATGTCACTGTATATCTTGCTTGCCTCAGTCATTGTTCTTGAAGAAGGAACCCCATTTTGTGTCAATCCATCAATCAGGCTGCCAGTCCGGCTCTTCTGGACTACAAGTGTTGCTCTTGTGCCATCCTCTCCATTGGGGTTCTGGATGGGTTTCTGGGATTCTGCCGAGCCAGATTTTCCATTGATGACCTGAGTTGAGCCGTTGGATTCTGATGCGCCAGAAACATTAGCAGAAACAGCATCATTTAGAGTGCAGTGATCTGCACTTTGCACACTAGACGTCTTTGTTACACTGTTACAGGCTGCTACATCCTTACCAGGAGCATCAGCACCACGCACAGAGATGGAGGATGCATCTGTCTCCAATGCCACTACATCAGGTGCTACACTATTTTCTTTGGAAGCAACATCAGATACAGCTGATTGAGTGTTCTTTGTATTTGACTTGTCTAAATCCTTCAGGGACTCGAGAATTGCTTGCATCAGCATCTGCGTTTAGACACAGCAGAATAGAGATTAACCACTGGTACGGTTAGAAACGTGGAAAGGTAGGCTAGGAAGTACTCCCTCCGTTCGGAATTACTTGTCACAAAAAATGGATGTATCTACAACTAGAAAACATCTAGATACATTCATTTCTTGGACGAGTAATTTCAAACAGAGGGAGTAGTATATACGCATTCAGGACAGATCAGCCTACACCATGATAATTCCTAGAACGTCCATTAACATAGAAACAGAACACGGGCACTTTATGCATCACCACATATTGCTCATACTTAGTTGACATGCTCATTTCAAAAATCAATTTACACCAAAAATCCTTGTTGAGACATTTATTTTCATAGTTTAAATAGTGATTAGGGAGTGAGTATCAACAGTAGCTTCAGATACAGAAAAAACAAGCTTTTTACAAATCAATCATCCATATCAGGCATAACCTTCATATCTCCCAACACCAGCTTCTACTCCAACTTGACTACTCTGCACTCTAGCTGAGACCCAGGAACATAGTTCTAGATCCTCCCTTTTTTTCACCACCCCTATTACACGTTTTGGAATGCTTTTGTGTGCTGAACTCTATAGAGGCATTAAGAAACTACAAACTCCTCAAATATGAAAGCATAGCGACAACCCCATAGAGTGTTACGGTATAACTTACTCTATCTTCATCTTCCTCAGTGTAAGGCATATCTGATACGCTATCAAATGAATACTCCACATACTCGCCATCATCAGAGGTTGGAGTGAGCATCCTTCCATTACGGCCATTCGGAGGAATCGCAGTAGATGCACTAGATGAGAAGGGGCCAACATCACTATCCAATACCTGTTCAAACAGCGAGTAGAAGTAAATCTGAGTGGTGATGCTTGATGAGTGTAATCTTCTGCAAGGTTGGTAAAAGATCAACATTTCACACATACAAACCAAAGCATTCCCTCCAAAACACAACAGTGTTATATACCATCGAAAGAGGCCTATTTTGTAGGGCTAATCTACTTGCAACATGAGACTTTTGAGTTCATGTTACAGCCACCAATTGTTCATGAACACACATTGTACCAATGATTAAAGTGCAAAAAACCATCATGCAACACATCAAGAAAATATTCAAGTACCACCACGGATTAGTGTATTGCTAACCCTCACACATTTTCACTTAACCAGAAGTATTTGCTATGCTCATTCTCTTAAGTGCCCAACAGGCTCTGAAATCAATTATAAATACACTAACGATTCTAAACAAAAAGATACTAAAATAATATATTATAATTTAAATTACATATCAAGGTTGCCTAACACCCATTATTAGATTCAAATTTCATACCGCAAAACGTCTTAAGATCAAGTGCAAGAATCGCTGCAACTGTATCAAAGAGCCAGTCAACAAAAACAACACATAGAGCAGAGAGTGAGGGAGAAAATTACAAACAATTTGGGATTTTGTAGGTGATGTATTTGGAACAAATCCTCACAGGTGAAAGGTACTCTAAACATGACCAATCAAATAGACCAAATATTTCTATAATAAAACCTATATAGGCATTGTAACAATGTTAACTTTAAGTCATTCTATGCCAAGCTTTTTGGAGGTCGGGGGAAATCAGCCAATAAGGTAAAAGAATTTGGTGTTACGGAAGACATAAAATCTAATCCTAAGAGGTGGAAATAGCATAAAATAACACCTCAGTTCTGTCGGCCCTGCCTTCTGTGGCGGTTCCAGATGGGACCTGCAAATGATCAAAAGAAAACAAAGCTGAGTTTGCTGCTCCCTGCTGGTTCGAGCACTGTAAAATGTTTCACGACAATTGGATTGCTACTAAGATAACTTTATTCTTGCTATTATGCTTCCATCAGAGGATAATAAGAGCAAGAACGAGAACCAATAAATTAGAACACCAATAACAATGACACAGCAGAACTGCAGAATTGTTCAGAATGTCAACCAACTGAAACACCCACCTCCATTCTGCTCATGAGCCTTCTAGAACGCAACTGTGCAATGGCATCTTCTGTCGTAGTTGAAGGGGCTGCCCCAGAGCAAAAATATCTCAGATGTTACGTATCATGAATGATTCGCCAATTATAAGTTTGTGTCAAGGTTTGCAAATCATACCTGTTGGTGATTGAGCAATTCTATACTCTATATCATGTTCTGTATCCCAGTGACCCTGTACAGTGTTAGGAGTATTAGAATTGGTATAGGAGTCCTTATTAGGCTATGCCTCTTTCCTTGTACCCCAAATCTTTGTATAATACCCCCTCCGTTCCATATTAAGTGTCGCTGATTTAATACAAAGTTGTACTAAATCAGCGACACTTAATATGGAACGGAGGGAGTATATATATATATGACCCTTGCGCTATGCAATAGAGATTGGTTGCATCTATGCTTGCGAAGCAGTGTTAGAGGCTGATCGATAATTATGAATCCCTATGTGCTAGGGTTTTGAGGTCTAAATATTACCCTCTGGAGATATCTTAAACTGACAGCTCAAGAAAGGATCATCTTATGTCTGGCAGAGCATCTGGGCAGGAATTCAAACATTCAGAAAAGGGTGTATTTGGAGAGTTGGCAATGGCATGAAAATTAATATTTGGGAAGATTGTTGGAACCCACTCTATACTCTATATCATGTTCTGTATCCCAGTGACCCTGTACAGTGTTAATTGTTTAGTATTAATATTGGTATAGGAGTCCTTATTAGGATGTCTCTTTCCTTATACCCCAAGTCTTGTATAATACTCCCTCCGTTCCATATTAAGTGTCGCTGATTTAATACAAAGTTGAAAGTTGTACTGAATCACAACACTTAATATGGAACAGATGGAGTATATATATATGACCCTTGCGCTATGCAATAGAGATAATTTGCATCTATGCTTGCGAAGCAGTGTTGGAGACTGATTGATAATTATGAATTCCTATGTGCTAGGGTTTTGAGGTCTAAATATTACCCTTCTGGAGATATCTTAACTGTCAGCTCAAGAAAGGATCATCTTATGTCTTGCAGAGCATCTCGGCAGGAATTCAGACATTCAAAAAAGGGTGCATTTGGAGAGTTGGCAATAGCATGAAAATTAATATATGGGAAGATTGCTGGGTCCCAAATAGTTCTTCAAGGAAAATAATCACACTGTGGGTAACAGGGTGCTCACAAGAGTTAATGAGCTCCTAGATCCGGTCACAGTAGGATACTAAAACATCACTGGAGTTCATACTTAAACAACACCGTAGTTTATACTTAAAACATAGTTCATACGGGTATAAAACAGAAATTAAACTAGATCTACCCGTCATCACCATCACCGGACTTGCCGACACCGAAGTGGTGCTCCATGAGGGAGTTGGAGAACACGAAGGCGACTTCAACGCCGGCACCCGCGCCGCTGCAGCTTCATCTCCAGCGGCAGACTCCTCCTTTGCCTTGAACCACGCAACCTCCGCCGCCCGGAGACGCTTGAGCTCGGGGGATAAGATGTGGTCGACCCTGTCAAATTTGGCCCACGCCCGTGCTCCGCTCGGACGCCGCGCATTTTCCCTGCGCCACTCCACCGGCGGACGAAGGGAGGAGCTCCCGGCCTCTGCGTCGTTGTGGTGCTTGTGAGGCGGCTCACTGCCGAGCCCCCCTCGGCCACCCCTCCCGCCACCCGCGCACTACATAGCGGCTCGGTTCCGGTGGCTACGCTCGCCGCAAAACGATGCCGGCGGGAAGGCGATTTGTCACCGGAGAAGTAAAAATGCGGCGAAGGAGGATAAGGGAAAAGGAGAACGCAAGCCCTAAAACGACCTAGCGCCGGTATATATTGCGGATTCGGGGGCGGTTTACAGGCCTCCCATAAAAAAATTACAGGCCGGGCCGGTTTTTTGGAGCGTCCCATAAATCCACCGGAAAAACGCGGCCCGGCGAGCAAACTCTAGCAACTCCTGTAAAAGCTCGCCGAGCCAGGTATTTTCGGCAGATTTACAGGACGCTCCAAAAACCCGGCCTGAACAAGTCCGGTAAAAACGGCCTGGCCCGTAAACCGCCCCCGAGTCCGCAATATATACCAGCGCTAGGCTGTTTTAGGGTTTGCGTCCTCCTTTTCCCTCAGAGCATCTCTAGCAGACTCCTTAAAAACACGGAAACTCCTTAAAAACACGGAAACTGTAAAATCCCAGAGACTATGCGGGTTTGGCCCATTTTTTGGGCCAGACCAGAGCCCGTATAGTCGTCCGGCCCATGAAAGATCCCGCACGCAGTATATCTACGAGTTTGCGGCGACTATACGGGGCGAAACCCTATCGCTCTCCCATTTCTCGCCGCCGGTGAGCTAAATCCGTCGTCGCTTCGCCGCCGCGAGACAAAAGAGTACGACCGCAGGCAGGCTCGTCTGTCCTCCGACGCGAGCAGCTCCGCCGGGGGGTTGAGCTCCCGTACGCCGCTCCTCATGCCGTTGAAAAGGGAGCCAAAGGAGCTCCCGCTGCTCCGCGCGGTGAAGGGGAGCTGGAGGAGCCAATGCGGCCAGGCGGTTGCGTCATCCGGCCGGAGGATTTCCTCCCCCCCCCACCCCCCGGCCAAGGCGGACATCTTCGAGCGGGCCATCGTCGCGCGCATGCGCGGGAGGAGATGGAGCAGTGTCGTCGAACTTTAGGCGAGCTCGACGACGTCCTCCTCGAGCAGGGGCTCGCCAAGGTGCCGGACTTCAACGCCAACCTTGAGGGATGGCGCGACAAAATCTACATCAACCTCGTCTCCTCCGACGACAGCTGAACTCCTCCGCTACCGCACCCGGATGGCTCTGGTGAGCCAAATTTTGGCGGTAGGGTCTACGGTGGCCGCCGCTCCTCCGATCTACTTTGTATAAAAATGCTATGTATGATAATCAAGTACTATGAACGCTGCTAGTTCTACTAAAGTAGTTTGATTTCTACCACGAAGTTCAGATTTCAAAATTTACAAGTTCATTTGACGTTTTTGTTCAGCCGCCGCTGTTTTCAGCCCGCATCCAACGCATTCTGCAAACTATAAACTCACTTTACAGGTCCGCGTTTTAAGGTGCCTGCTAGAGATGCGCTTATCCTCCGCCGTATTTCCACTTCTGTGCCAACAAATTGCCTTCCCTCCAGCATAATTTTGAGGCGAGCGCAGCCACCAGAACCGAGCCCCGGTGTCATGCGCGGGTGGCGGGAGGGGTGGCCAAGGGGGGGCTTGGCGGCCGCGACGGCGAGCTGCCTCGCAAGCGCTGCAACAACGCTGGGGCCGAGAGCTCCTCCCTCCGCCCGCCGATGGAGTGACGCAGGGAGCAAGCGCGGCGCCCGATGCTGCTCCCGTGGCACCGAGAGCACAGGCGCGGACCAACTTCAACAGGCTCGACTGCATCTTCTCCCCCTCGCTCAAGAGTCTCTGGGCGACGAAGGTTGCATGGTTCGAGGCGAAGGAGGCAGCCACCGCAAGAGACAAAGCTGCAACGGCGCGGTTGCCTTTGTTGAAGGAGGAGTATGACCTCGCCTTCGTGCTCTCCAACTCCCTCACAGAGCACCACTTCGGCGTCGGTATGTCCGATGATGGTGATGGTGTTGTTTAAGTACAAACTATGTTTTAAGTATGAACTCCGGTGATGTTTTAAGTGGCGTGAATGCTAGTTTGAATATGCATATGCGTTTGAGTATGTTTGTGGAATCTGTTCTGTCTCGGCGTCCGCCGTACCACAAATTTTTCGTTCACGGATACCGTAAACGAAATTTTGTAGGACGGCGGTTTGTGAGATTTGCTAGAGATGCTCTAAAGTAGAAAATATTCATTGGAGATGCTTGCATAATTCAATCCCATGTATGGGCGTACTTGCTAACCGTCACATTGCTACCACGAATTGATGCCGGTGTGTCAGACTCACGCAGAGGATGTAGCGCACGCATTATTCAAATGTGCTCGGGCACAAGAAGTGTGGCAGGTCCTTGGGCTACATGAAATTATAACCCGTGCGTGTGCACCGCAGAGATCGGGCACCGTAATTCTGGAGATCTTGCTATGTGACTGGCCAACCAAAAGCGGTTACATGGATGTGGTCCAAATCTCGAAGATGATCGCGGCACTAGTTGGTATCTTTGGTGCCAGAGACCACAAATTTCAAAGAATGAGGAGGTGCAAACAGCCTGTTCCCACACATCAACCGATGGAGGAAGCCATTGTTTAGTCAGCTGGTTCTGAATGTTGATGCATCTTTTTCTAAGGATTACTCAGGATCATGTGGTGATGTCATCCGGGATCACCTAAGTGCTTTCATTGGTGCTTCTACTGCAAAACTAGAGCATGCTGCCGATACTCTATCCGCACAAGCAGCGGCCACAGTGGAAGGTCTAAAGTTGGCACTTGACTTGGTATAAACTCACTCCGGCATGGTGGATAACTTGGTTGTTGTAGAAGCCTTTGAACATGAATAGTGGGCAAGCCATGGTCGCTGCCCCTATCATTGAAGAATGTCATAGTATTTGGGAAGATTTCGGAAGGTTCTTTTGAACATTTGATTAGTCTAATATGGTTGCTAATGTTTTAGCTCAACAGAGACGTGTTGATCCTCCGACTTTGTGGTTGGACACACCCCCCGAGTTAATTTCTAGCTTTTTAGCGGATGATGTAAGCGTGATTCAAGTAACAAAGCAGCCACGAAGAACTTCCCATCAAAAACAAAAGAGATAAGTTGCATCTATAACATGGCATTAGAGCCTAGGTTTAGGTCTCCGGATGCATAACTCATCCTCCTCTCCCGATCAATTTTTTTTGTTTTGGTCTCCCGATCAGATTCCATCAATCCGCTCTTCTCAGGTAGATTCTCTCTTCTCTTGGCTGCCCGCCATTGCTCCATATGTTCTCGGCCAGACTTGCCGCCACGCTCTGCCCCACGTACAGGCCCACCCGTGAAGCTCTAGCAGCCTGCATGCTGCTCCACCCTGCAGGCCTCGTGGCCCCGCCACAGTCTCCTGCCAGCCTTCTCCTGCTGATATGTCGCTGCTCTTCTTAGCCATCCTCCTGGTTGCTGCTTGCTATGTGTTGTTGTGCCTTCTCTACTTGTTGCTGCTACGTGCTGCTGTGTCATATTTGTCTCATCTTTTCCTGCTGGCCTGCTCCACCGGTTGATAGTAAAAAAGGTATTACAATGTCTGCTGATTCTCAACAGTGTTATTTGCCGATTATGTCTCGCACATACACCTTCCATTGGTGTTGGGTGCTCGTCCGCTAGTTGCTCTTTTCTGCCGCTCCTCGCCGGCATCTCACCTGCACGGTCTCCTCTGCAGCCTCTTCTGCATGCACGGTGGCTATTCCATCTTCGTCTCTTGCGTGATTCTTAGCTTCTATTTTTCTATATTTTCTGCTGCGTCCACCAAGTCCGTTTCTCTTTTCCATATTCTCATGCCATGCGAGTCAACCAAATCTTTATACGTCAGCCTTATTTTTCAGGTTCTTGTCCTTTCTATACAACTTTAGTGGCCTACGTGGTCCTTGTGGTTTCCTATAGGAATTTCATGGCCTCTTTTTTGCACTGCTGATCTACGCTCATTCTCTTGCCATCAAGCTTCTTTTGCCTCCGGTTTTCTTGGGCTATGATTTTGTGCGCAATGCTTCATTCGCTTGATGTCATTGTTTATAAAGCGTCCTGCTTTAGACGCTTAAGCGTCGCTTACGTGATAAGGCGCCCTGCAGCGCCTTAGAAATATGCTCGCTTTGGGCGTCAGAGCAGGTGGTGCTCGCCTTAGGTCGCTTTAACGCCTTATAAATGCTTGATGTGCCATCTTATTTTGATAACCCATCTTCTCTTATGTCTCTTGTATCTTCTACTGATGTGGTGTCTTCTCTGATGCAATCTTCTCGTCATCCCCTTTGGCTTGACTCTCAGGAGAACTTTTCATGCTACGACAACACTCTCAGGGGAGGGGGGGGTGGGTAAGGAGTACTAGCGTTGGTCTAGGACTCCTTATTAGTCTATGTCTCTTTCCTTGTACCCCAAGTCTTGTGTGTGTGTGTGTGTAGGATAGCTTATTCTACACCCCTAGCAACACTACATACAAAATCTAGTAAAACAACGTATAAAACGTAGTAATTCGGAAAATATTTTTGTACTACCCAAGTTTGTAATTTACTACTATTTGACAAAAAATACTTTTTTTTTTGTACTATGTTACTATATTTTGTATGTATCGTTACTGGGGTGTAGAATAAGCTATTCTACACTCACGCTTAGTTTAGTGTTACTATATACTCCCTCCATTCCTTTATATAATGTGTATTTGTTTTTTGATAAAATTCCACAATGTAAGGTGCAGTCTTTCTAATTCCTCATAATTTCGTTTTTAGCCCTCTATAAAAGGAAAGTATCTCTTTCCTGATTATGCATATCTCTCCTTGTAGCAAAAGAAGGAAAAATCTCTCTCGATTGCATGTGTCTCTTACTTTCCTGCACTCACAGATTTACTTGCCACAAATCAACAAATTTGCTAAGGGTAATTTTGTCCTAACATGTCTATAATTATGTGCCTTGGTCACCGTGCCAAAAAATAATGCACCTTACATAAAGGAACGGAGGGAGTATATAGTAACGCGGTATATAAAATATAGTAATTTTTCTGAAAATGCAGTAAATTACAAACTTGGATAGTAAAAAAAAATCAAAATTACTACATATATATGCCTCTTAGGCTATGCAATAGAGATAAATAACATATACAGAACATATGTAAGTAAAATTAACACATTTCAAGACTTGAGGAATACCACTCTGTATTCTGTAGTACCTGACCAAGGCTGCCATGTGGTGTCAGGAAATAATGATCGTCAGGGACATCAGGTGGGTTCAGCACATTATGAAAAAATATTGTGATCGAGTCAAAGTAAAATTGTGGTCGGGGTGAATTGTGGTCCCCATCAAATTTTATAATGTTTTTGTCTCCCTGCAGATACATTAGGACAAACCATACCATATGTTACTATCTTGACAGACAATAAGTAATTTATGTTTCATGCTGAATGGGGAGGTAGAAACTTACAACATATGCTTCACAAATTTTGTCTGAATGATGCGGGAGTATAAAATCATCCTCGGTTGCATGTCCAAACAAAGCAGGAACAAAACATCGCTTTGCTACCTGAAGGGTTTACGGTCAGATACTAAACATGTATCCATAATTCTATATGCTGTCAAAACAGAATATATTGAAGTTTTTAAAGGATATCTCCTAGTATAGTTCGCATAGCTCTCCCAGTTTCCGATTATGCTTTGTGTTCGTCGATAAGACCGAACTGTACAGAATCACATTCAATAAGTTTGCACTATGCAGTTGGCAATTGGAGTAGGAACCATCATCCTCAGTTACCAGATTCGTGGTTCGGTACTTTCTAATATAATCGAGTTCGATGGGGGGTATACATCCCTGATTTGCGAATTCGGAAACCAATTCATGAATCAGTTGACTTCTATTTGCTAGCTCTGATTCGTTTTCCAAAAAAACGATCTAGTAGATGAAAAAAATACTCATACTTGAATAAAAACACCCTGGCTGCTGGTGTATGAGGCCCAGTTATGGCCCAGTAACCTTCACGTGACCTAGCTCCACTTCCTCTTCTGGAATTAAAAAAAAGCTCCACCCCAGTGCTTCTATTGCTTCTGCAATTCTTGCCCTAGCTCCACTTCCTCTTCTGGAATTAAAAAAAAGCTCCACCCCAGTGCTTCTATTGCTTCTGCAATTCTTGCTCTGCTCATGCCGTAGATGAAAAAAATACTCATACTTGAATAAGAACACCCTGCCTGTTGGTGTACAAGGCCCAGCTATGGCCTAGTAACCTTCACGTGACCTAGCTCCACTTCCTCTTCTGGAAAAAAAGCTCCACCCCAGCGCTTCTATTGCTTCTGTAATTCTTGCTCTGCTCACGCCGTTTCTATTCCTCTGCTGCTTGCGTTCTTGCTCCTGCTTCGGCACATCTTATAGCCAAGCTATTCCGCTTCTCCATGTCCTTAAGCTGCTACACATCTCTACTTCTTTCACCAGCAACCAGCAGGCAAAGAAAAATATTGTATAGTGGCCAAGAGCTGCAACAGCAATGGACGACCGACAATAGAGCCCAGGCACGATGGTCATCATCTTTCATCTATATTTTCTCCGACTACCTTCTCCCTCCCAGCCAGCCTCCCCATGGCGCTCACCCTGTGATTTCATTTTTCTGGTTCGCTTAGGATCGCAACTCTGGCAACGAATTCTGTTCGAAACCAATAATCTCGAACCCTAATCTAGGTCGATCGATCTAGATCAGGATTCAAAGCCAGTCCCACCAAATCCGGCAACTATGCCGTCATCTACTTCCTAAAGGGAAATGGTTCGCATAATTTCCCCAGTTTCCTATTCAGATTTGTGCTCGTTGATAAGACCAAACTGTGTGAAAACCAATCTAGCTGTCTGAGCTGTACTATTATTTACAAGAGCAAAACAAAGAAAAAGCTTGTGAAATCTCCAAGCAGCTAATAGCAAATAACATCATGTGTATAAGAACAAACAATATCAGTATCCCCAGTAACTTAAGACAGGACGATAATAAACCTGAATGGTATCAAGATCCATGATGTCAAAGCCGGCTTTTTTCTTGACAATCTTCCGCATGTGCTGTATTGCAAGTTTTACCTAGACAAAACAAACAGAAGCTCCATAATATATAAGATGGGATATACCATCTGCAAATATGCATCAAAGTTGTGGGAGCATATCTAGAACAAATAAAATTAACAGAAGTGAAGCAACAAATGTGGAACTATAATTACAAAAATCAGTGGTCACAAACTCAGTAACTTGGCAGTCACAAGCGCACAGGAACTCATGCATAATTTGAATTAAATTTTAAGTGACTCATGCTCATTCATCACTGGAACTAACTGTATTGATAAACAACAGACAAAGTAGTCTTTTGGATAAAAAAGATCAGGAATGACTCCATTAGGCTCTTTGAGTAGCCATGTTCAATTATAGAAATGGTGCTATAAGGTGGGTTATGTAGGAGAACAAATTTGCAAAAACAACATGCTAAAGCGCAAGCTCATTAACTCCACTATTCCCTGGGCCAACAGCCGCACATACACATTGCTAGTAACAATTGATAATCGATGAATCCTCATCATCAGATTATGCTTACCGTGAATTTTGGCAAGGGGTATTTGTAGGTATCAACTAGTTCCATCATCAAGTCAACAAGGTTTGAGAATGGACTATCAAGAACCATTCCAGCAATTGATGGATCCTCCGCTCCATACATTAGACTGAAAGAAAAGTCAAAACATTCTGAGTAAGGTAAAATTTAGAGTGTTTAAGTATGTACATGTTCCTATCCACACAAACACACAAGAACACAAATACAAGCAACAATATTACACATGGGTATTTTAAAGCCTACAAGCACATGAGGCCGAATATTACAGAGGAATATCATAGAGCATACAAGCAAACTAAGCTGAACAACAGGGAATCGTGATTAACTAATTTCTGACCACTACGGGAGAAAATGAGAGTTCATTTCAACATACTGAACACACCTTGTGACCGCACCCATTGAGCGACCCCACAGAGCAATGCAAGATATGTTCCCATCTGTCCGCAAATAATTAACAACGGCTTTCAGATCTTCTTTCTGTATAAAAGAAAGCGATATCAGCATTCTGTCTTCGAAAGCAATGAAAACGATTTAATTAAGTGCCTCAGGAAAAACAGACGTGTCGATGGCCCAGAGCAGAAAATGAGATGAAGGAATAGGTGGTTCAACTGGCGTAAAGTAACATTTACAATTCAGTCAAATATGAAGGAAAAAAAAAACTGTCTTCCCATAAACGATATACTGCCAATTAATCCTCTGCACAAAGTTTTAGATTTCACTAACCATCCATTTCACTGTTATGACAGATTTTAAGATTATCTATTTCTGTACAAAGACATAAAATGCATACCAGATTATTATGTGTTATTTGTTTCTCAATTTACCTAATAGCATCTGAACTAATTGTGCATGTACAACATATAAAGCAAACAGAAGGTTCCAGAACCATGTGTCATTTTTTAATCTTCTATTCATGTAAGGCAAACTCACTTCATTCCAGCCCAAGGTGACATGCTCTCCTTCAGAGAGACCAGACCCTGAAAAGTCCAGTGTAAAGACTGTAATATTTGATGGTAGAAGAATAATGGCGGCTTCACTAGCATCAGCTCTGCATCCACTGGAAAATAAATAACACAGTTCAATTAATCCTTGCAAAAATATAATAGACTATCTTAGCAAATATTTGTAAAGGACTAGAATTGTGTTTTATCAGTAATAGGTGGAAAGGCATTTTGCCAAAACTGAAAAACAAGCCTATTAAGCAAAAGGATAATGTGTACATATACTCTAGGTCTCTACCTGTTTCCATGACAGTATATAACACAAGGAAGTGCTGTTCCTTCAGGAATCACAGCAGGTATGTAGTGGCTACACTGCAACTTCTTGCCCTGGCTATTTACTACCTGAAAAAAAGAGACTGCATATCAAATATATACCATGGCAAGCCACATAAGAAAGCAAAATTTACCTGCACAAGCCGAAAGCCAATGTTCATTATGTGTAATCTATGTCATCTGATAAATGACAAAAAAGCTAGCAAGCCAATTTCAGTGTGACTATTATTACAGTACACCAGGAAAAAACAAATGCAACAAACAAGACAGCAATACAAATGCATAAAGATGGGAAAGATGTCATAAGATATAATTCACACCTGTAATAGATACTATAATTTCATGTACATTTCTTATACATCACAGAATCTAAGCACATAGGCCAATTAGAGAAAAATGGTAGCCAAATTACGGATTTTACAAAGAATTTCTTTATTGAAACTGAAAAATTCAAAATAGCACAGAAGGGCAGCCCGGTGCATGTAGCTCCCGCTTGCACAGGGTTCAGGGATGGGTCCGACCACTTGAGGTCTCCTGTATGCAGCCTTTCCATACATTTCAGCAAGAGGCTGTTTCCAGGACTCAAACCCGTGACCTCATGGTAACAAAGCAACAGCTTTACCGCTGCACCAAGGCTCCCCTTCTTGGTCTTTATTATCATATGACCAAAAAATTCAAATGGAAAACTACATGTAATTATATATATCCTAGATCACCCATAAACTTGTTACGCATTGGCTACCTATAATGACCCACATCTAGTGGCCCAGATCTGGCATCAGCCTAGCAGATTTCCTGTTTATCCCTTGCATTGTTCAAAACTGAACCTGCCTCACTTGTTAAATGATTCCAAATTAAACACTGTCTTAAAGAACGACCATGCTATTTATATCTTTATGCCATTGATAATGGAATCCAAGTTTCCATTCATGATTTTTTAGCAGACAACGAGGCCAACAGATTGTATTGAGTTTTTCTGGCAATGAAGGTAGAGGTTTTTTTTCTAATGTGTATAGCGCATACCATTGTTTTTAAGGCGTCCCTAAGGCGTCGCCTAAGCGACGCCTAGGCGTCAGGGCGCCCCCAGGAGCCAAGGCGTCGGCCTTGCCTTACCTATGTGTCTAAGGCGTCCGCCTTAGTCCATAAGGCGTCCGCCTAGGCGCCACTCTGCCTGCCTTAGGCAAATGAGGACGCCTTAGACAGGGTTGGGAGGTTCAGGCGGGAAACAGAGATCTGGGAGGGAAGAAAAGGGCGGGAAAGTCTGTTTTGGCGGCAACAGTTACTAGCAGGGAGAGAGAGAGCTGTAACCAGTTTCAGTTCCCCCCACCCCGACCTCAGGCTGGATCTAAGCTTCGCCCCCTCCTCTACAGCAGCTACCCCCCCCCCTCCAGCAGCTTCCCCCCTCCTCACCGGCAGTTCCTCCTCCCCCTCCTCTCCTGCAGTACCTCCTCCCCCTCCTCTCCTGCAGCTTCTCCCTCCTCCAGGACAGCAAGCAAGCAGCACCTCTCCAAGACAGCAGGCAGCAGCAAGCTGTGTATGGCTATATGCCTAGTTGCCTAATGCCTACCAAATTCTACTTAATTCTGTTGCATAGAACTTCTAAGGCGTCGCCTCGCCTTATGCCTTAGCGCTTAGGCAGTGAGGCGCCCCCCCAGCGCCTCGCCTCGCCTTACCGCCTTAAAAACAATGGCGCATACAAAAGCAATATAATAGAACAAAGTAAATAGGTTTCTGATGTTGCTGTTAATCTGTTATCACCGTAACATGGAAATATAAAACATATATAACCTCCAGGTCCTTCCTCTGAAACCATC
This sequence comes from Aegilops bicornis, assembly GCA_021605145.1. Lineage (NCBI taxonomy): Eukaryota > Viridiplantae > Streptophyta > Magnoliopsida > Poales > Poaceae > Aegilops > Aegilops bicornis. Next base: position 367,709,174 of record CM038672.1, read on the forward strand.
TTCCCTTGAGCATAAACTCCTGCTCCAGTAGATCATCGTCTGGACTGTAGTCAGCTCTGCAACGCAAGAATGTATCAAATAGGTTAACAGAGTATGACCATCAAGTTAGGGAGTTACCTAAAGAAGCATAGCTACTCATGTTCGTCTAATGAATATCTACTGTAGCCCCACATCAGACTTGTCTAACTCTCGGTAATAGGAAATCTAGGAAGTATTTAGGAGAATAGAAGAGTAGCTTGCTGAAGTGGAATGGAAGCACTACTTAAAAAAGCATAGGATAGAGTTCAAATGCCACAGTAACAATTTCGTGAGCACAACACCACAACATTTGCAGGCAGGCAGCCACTCAAGTTCATTTGTATGTAACCTAAATTAATCACCATCAATCTGACAAACCGAACTGCTAGTGCCATCTATATCACTAGCATAATCCAAAAGCCAATGACAAATCTACCGGAATTACGGGACCGCGTGAAGCAATCACCCTACCCCAATTCGACGACAGCAAATCGTATGGGAGGCGAGCACAATGGGCCGCGCAAGTCCAGCGAGCCGAACCGCCGCACCTCAAGCCCGCGCGGCTCAGATCCAAACCTACGCCTACCGAATCGAGACGGTGGGGCGGGGTGGGGTGGCTGAAGGAACGGAACAGGGGAGCTCACCTGGGCGGGCGGATGATGAAATTCACCAGCTGGTCCATCGGATGAGAGAGAGAAGAATCTCCGGGGAGAGGGAGAGGGAGAGGTAGAGGTTGAGGGAGATTGGGTGCACGAAGCAAAGAAGGCAACTCTGCTCTCTCCCTCTCTCCTCGCTCGCTGGCCTCCCTCCCTCCCTCCTTCCCACTCTCCTCTGATCGCTTCTGATTTCTCCCCCCTTCTCCCCTCCCCTACCCTCCGCTTTTTAATTGATTGATTGATGGTGATTAATTTAGTCGGGTGCCTTGAGTGGGGGTACTTGCCTTCCCCTCCCGGATGGCTGTTTTTGAGTTTTGACCCTCTCTTCTTCTTATTTTTTAATCCGATGAACATGATCATTTCCAAGGTCGGGCCGGGCCATGTTTCGGACTGGGCTCGACAAAGACCAGTTTCAAAATGACATTTATCCCAAGACCGTGACATTTATTAATTAAAATGATTATTTTCTCATCAAAAAATTAAAAGGGTTATTTCTCATCAAAAAATTAAAATGGTTATTTTCAGGATATAAATTATCTCTCTCTAAAAAGAACTTAATGTTTCCCGTTCCGCTCCTTCGTTTGTCCTCCCCATTCGTATGTCTTGTTGGTGCAGTCATGTGCCCCTTATATTTTGAAGATTGTTGGACAAAACAGTAAGGAACTAATGGGTTTCCTAGTGCACACACAGAAATATGATCCCTGGAGTATTAAGGAGTTTGCCATAAACTCATGTGATAATTATGTGTGCAACAAAGAAGAATGCTAAAGCTATCAAGGAGATTGCATGCCAGAGACGACCCTCCAAAATATTGTTGAGTCAAAGCATTTGCTAGGTGCAACATTCGAGGGAAAATGAGTGCAGGAGAGAAGAATGAAGACGAAGTGGGGACGTAGTTTTCTTTCGTAGTTGCATTATCTCTATTTGAGTCATAGTACAAGGGGGGCGCGATGAGTTATTACTTGTCAGCCAGAGATGAAGTTCTTATGGGTTGCTAGAGAAATTCTCTAGAAGTGGAGTCAGCTTTACTTGTTCCTCAAGTAAATATGTCGTGTGCTATTGAAATTTTGACCACTGGAAACGTGTCGATTGGCCATTGGTTGGGCCGCAGGCCTGATTGGTCATTGCACCCTCAGGATTGCTCCAGCCATAAATAGTCACCCGCACCTACTATTTTGGTCGGCTGCTCCGTTTGATTCCTAACAAGTTTACCTAAGCACCCCTCTCTGAGAGATTTGAGCTAATCCACTGAGAGAAACGCCCAGAGCTGGTTGAGCATCATGTAGATCTAAGTTGAGAGTTCCTGAGCTTATTACTCTCGAGAGTTGCACACTCTCAAAATGACTAGGCATCAAGTCTTGAACAACCAAGAGTAATTGTGGTCATCGCGATCAAAGTCCGATGAAGGTTTGGAGATCGCCGAGAAGTATCTACCATGAGTAAAATCAACTGAAAAATCGAGGACCTTCACATTGAGGAGAATAGGGCGAAGAGAGGTTTGTTCATATCACTACAAAAAAAATGAACACATCCATGATGATATGTGTTTATCACAGTATATCACGCTTTCTGTCACGCTTTCTGTCACATGATGATACAGTATGTCATGATGATATGTGTACATTCGTGACGATTTTATGACAGAATCAAGATAGTCATACCGGTGATGTCGGGGAAGTGTTCCATGGCAATAATCAATTTATCATCACGAAAGTGTTCGTGATGATAAATAGCGTGTCATAGAAGTGTTTTCGTTAAGGGTGGCTGGCACGTGACAGCCATCGTCACGGGTCGTCGTTAACCTATCCGGTGCGGGTTTTGAATCTGGTACCCGTGACAGCCCCGACAAATGACAATTTTCCACGTGTCAAATTCTCATTCGCCAACGGAGCCACATGCCAGCTCTACATTGTGACAGGTGTCGACCATCCAACGGACGATAGTCTATGAAACATTAACACATGGCACGACCCAACAGTGGCCCATTCGTTAAAAGGGTCGGCCCAATCAGAGGCCCGCAAGATTTAGGCAAAAGTTAACGAGACAGCCCACTAACGGCCTGCTTGTAGGTGGCCTAATTACGGCCCACTTGAAGTTCCAGCCCGTTAATAGTCTGCTATGTGTTTGGACCCAATTATGGCTTGGTGTGTCTTCCGGCCTGTTTGCGGCCCGATGAGTGTTATTTTTACGCTCATCAAATCTGAGTTTAAACCGAGATATTCGCTATGATATTGCCACTAATGCAAAGGATACCAAATATCCTATCTTTATTTAGTTTCCATAGGAAATTGGCAATTATGGACGAAATCAAGCCAATACATGGAAAGGACTAAAGAGGAGATCAAGTGGGACGCGCACAGGATGAGCCAGAGCAAAAGACGGTGTTCCATACGACCACGCTCTCGCTCGTATGCGTGGTTGTATGGCCTGCTAGGGTCGACCTCTAATTCACCGCTACAAATACTATGAAGGGGCCAGCGCAAGAAACAATACCTATCTTCGTTGAAACCTCCATCTTCATCATCCACAGGAACCCTAGCCACTGCCACTTCCCATCTACATCTCCATAGCTGCCACCATCACCACCATCGTAGTAATCAGCCAACTAGCCATGCTTTGTAATCGAATATCACACCCGACATCCATTGTAAGACATATTATCAATCAATCAATCTTCATGATGTGTTCTTCAATGATTTCTTCGTGTGATTTCATCTTCATGTGTGAATAGTTCGATAAGTTCATGGGATGAGGCAAAGCCCTACAACCCTATGTATTTGTTGGAGGGATCGATGGAAGTACTTTGAATTAGCGTCCTATATGTGTAACATAAAATTACTTCATATATGTCTCTTGTCTCGTTCGTGTTCTTCATCCCTTCAGGTACCAAGGATCATGGAGAATGAGCCACGAAGAGGCTGAGGGTAGGGAGACTATGATGTGTTATTATGAACACTAGTTGTGATAGACAAGTTTAGTACGGTAACATAGATCCTATCTCTTGGGATACAAGAGGTGTATTCATTAAACACGTTTGTCTAATTTCTATCTTAATTATCTGGCAACTTACTCTTGATGTAGGATGCCTGTCAGTCGAGACATAATTTGGAGACATCCCCCACTTCGATACGTAGCAAGCACATCTTGATGGATGACTTCCAGGACACAAGTTAAGATCATAAATGGTCCTGTCATAAATATATGGTTGTAAGAATAAGTCCTCATACCCATGCCTATTTTTATAAGTGTCCTTACTATTAACTTGATTTTGATCCGGTCAAAAGCTGGAATTAATTCTCTCGCAAAAGCTTGGTAGAAACCTTTGACTTCAAGGGGGCCTTCCTCTCGTGGGTTCCATAACTCAGGGTCACCTCTATGGGAGAAGTCGAGAATCCTTTATGCTCCTTTACCGGATCACTAAAGGGACTAATCATGTCCAGTGAAGGAATTGGGCTGATTTCTATCCAATATGTCTTTCGGCATGTTGATGGCCCGTTGTAGAGTTGGGGCCGTTTCCAGCCCGGTGTGTCTTTCGGCTTGTTAATGGTCGGCGCTACACTTGGGCCATTTGCAGTCTGGCGTGAATTTCAGCCTCTTAGCGACCCATGTTCTGCCTGAAATGAATCCAGGCCGCCTTCGCTTTCGGCTTTTTAAAGGCCCTTGTAAAACAGTGGCGCATTTATGGCCCAGTTGACTATTGCCTTTTCTATGGTCTGCTAAGTAATTGGGCCAATAATGGCCTGCCATATATTTTGGACTACTAATGGTATGTGGGCGCTTTGGCACAATACATGCCCAATCTGACCTTCGGCATGTTAAAGGCCCTAGCATCTTCTGGCCCAATTAAACTCGAGTTGTGCATTAGCCTCTTAATGACTTGTCGCCTGTCTGGGCCAAATACGACCAACATTTAATTTCGGCCTATTGACAACCCGTTGATACTAGGGTCCTGCTATTGCCGTAGGAGTTGTTGGATTCCCCGAAGTGGAAAGGTGATGTAGCACATCAGCAGAAAGTATGTCCTCGGTTAAGAACCAAGATTTACCGAACCAAGAGGGAGTCAACAAGCTAACAATATTAACAACACATGCACAAAACAAATAAAATTGCTTGCACCCAACTTGGCAAGGGGTTGTCAGCTCTTGCTAGTTATAAGATTAAAAGCAAATATATGGTGATAAGGGCAAAACGATAAAAAGGTAAAAGAAAGTAAAAAGTTATTAGGAGTTTGTATTAATGGAGAATAGACCCGGAGGCCATATATAGGTTCGCTAGTGGCATCTCTCTCTAAAGCGGGTAATGGCATGGTAACAATATTCTGTTGGGCAATTGACAAAAATGTAGCATTTTATCACTAAGATCATTCATGGCATAATCTCACACAAGCATTACATCCATGATAAGTAGACCGTTAAACTTACTGACATCTACTACTATCACTCCACCCCAAGATCACTATCCAACATACGTCTCAAAGTATTAAGTTTGCAAGAAACAAAATAACGCAGTAAGCAAGATGACATAATGTAGACAGGAAGAAATCTAGCAACAAGATTAAACCCTGTCGTTTTATCCTTAGTGGCAACAATACAATACGTGTCTTCATCCTTATTGACATTGGATTAGAGCACCGCAATATTGAACCCACTACTATGCACCACTCCCTCTGAAGAAATGCTCATCTATCTTGGCCACAGAAGACAAATAGATCGAAAAACATACATAGCTATTTAATTATGCAGCAAAGAAACTTCAAGAAATTCAATGTAATTCAATGAACAATCTGATCATAAATCCGTGATTCATCGAACCCAACAAACACACCACAATAATAACATTGGATTGATCTCAGAAGAGAACATGGTATTAAAGATCCGAGAGAGAGAGAGAGAGAGAGAGAGAGGGAGGGAGGGAGGGAGAGAGGGAGAGAGAGACATCTAGCTACTACTATGGACTCGTAGGTCCTTAAGGAACTACTCACACATCATCATGGAGGCAACCAGGTTGATGAAGATGGCAACCCCAATGACTTCCCCTCCGGTAGAACTCCGGAGCAGGGATCATGATGGGATCGCTTCAGAATAGAGGCTTGCGATGGCGATAAAATTGTTTTGGGTCTCGCTCCAAGGATTTCGGAAGGAATTAGGTCAAATGGAGGCTCAGGGGCAAGCACGGGTGGCGCCACCACCCACAGCATGACACCTATCCTTGTGGGGCCCTTGAACATCTGATACGTCTCTAACGTATCTTTAATTTATGAAGTATTCATGCTATATTTACATGAGTTCTACATGGTTTTGGTGCCCTTTTATATGATTTTTATGGACTAACCTATTAACTTAGTGCTCAGTGCTAGTTCATGTTTTTGCATATTTGGTTTTTTCGCAGAAAAACCATACAAAACTAAGTCTAAATGCGATAAAAAATTATGGTGTTTTTTTTAACATAAGAGACCCCCGAAGCTTCGGGGAAGGACGAGAAGACCCACGAGGACGCCACAAGCTCACATGGCGCACCTTGTACTGTCGGGAGTGCCATCGGAGCTTCTAGGGCCCTCGTAACTCCTTTTGGCGTGATTCTAACGCTAAAAATTCCTATAGATCCAGAAACCCCCAAAAAGTAACCTAGATGAGTTTTTTCGCCGCCGCGAGCCTCTGTTCCGAAGCGATCTCATTTGGGGACTTGTTCCGGCACGCTGCCGGAGGGGGGACCCATCACTGGAGGCCATCTTCATCATCCCCGCTGGCTCCATACTGAGGAGGGAGTAGTTCACCCCTGGGGCTGAGGGTATGTTCCAGTAGCTACATGTTTGATCTCTCTCTCTCTCGTGCGTGCATCTTGATAGGAAACGATCTTAATGTACCATGAGCTTTGTTTATATAGTTGGATCATACAGTGTTCTTCCCCTCTATCACTTTTTGTGGTGAACTGAATCTTGCTCTTTGAGGTTTCTTTGTTATTGGATTGAGTACTTTGGATTAGAGATCACTTGATGCATGTATCACTCGCGGATACCCGTGGTGACATTGGGGTATCTAGGTGACGTTAGAGTCCATTGATGCGTATCATATGGTGTTGTCGGAGTACGATCTCTAGAACTATTCGTGACACTTTGGGGTGGTTCAATAATTGAGTGGAAAATAACTTTAAGGTGGTTTACTACCTAAGCGATTTCATCCTACTTTCTCCGTTTGGAATAGAAACTTTGGAGCAATTCTTCATCGCACTTTGAGGAATTTCATATGATTCAGCTTATGTTAGTAACACCGAGAGATTGCACTAGTGAAAGTATGAAACCAGACCTTGTTTCTAAGCATTGCAATACCGTTTGTGCTCACTTTTATCACGTGCTACCTTGCTGTTTTTATTATTTCAGATTACAAAAACCTATATCTACTATCCATACTACACTTGCATCATCATCTCTTCGCCGAACTAGTGCACCTATACAGCTGGCAATTGTATTGGGTGTGTTTGAGACAAGAGAGACTCTTTGTGTTTAATTGCAGGGTTGTTTGACAGAGACCATCTTCATCCTACACCTCCCACGACTTGATAAACCTTACGTCATCCACTCCAGCGAAATTTGATGTTGTCCTACAAAAGTCTGGAAGAATAAAGTTGTGTGGTAGACATCAAGCTATTTCTGGCATTGTTACTAGGGAGGTGAGTGCTTGAAGGTATCTTCTTTAGATCTTGCAATTGAATCTTTTAGTTTCTCTTGTTCATTCACTAGTCTGGTTTATAAAAGAAATCTACAAAAATGGAAGTGAAGTTGCATCAAATTCTTTATCTTTATGAAGTTTTTCTTGAAAACATGAATTCCAACAATTGTTATGAAGTGTTAAAAGAAGAGTTTAACATAATGTTTGGTGTGAGTTCCATGAATGCTAAGCATGATTTCAATGATATTAATATGAATTCTTTGAATATCCATGATGCTAATGATATGAAAAAACATAAACTTGGGGATGCTATTTTTGATGAGTATTTTCTTTTTAGTCCCCCTACTTTTGATGAGAAAATTTGTTATGATGAAAAATTGCCTCCTATTTATGATGTTTAAAATGATGATGAAAGTGAGTTTGGAAGAGTGTCAACTTTATGTAATAATGATCCCACTTTTTTGGAGGGTGTTGAATCTTATTATAATGATTAAAGTGGATTTGGAGAGGTTATGACTTTATTTAGTGATGAATCCACTATTTTGGAAGATGTGCCAACTGATTATTGTGGGAAAAAAGTTGCTATCTATGATGATTATTGTGATGACATGTATGCCATAAAGTGTAATGATAACCATGAAACTTGTCATCATGATTTAATGTTCAATTGGGTTATGTCAATCAAGTATCACATGATAGTTTTTTACTTTGCTCCCACTATTATTAATGAGAAGAAATTTGCTTATGCGGAGAGTAATAATTTTTTTTATGCTTATGGATCATGAAAAGAATGCTCTGTGTGATAGAAAGTTGGAAAAATCAGTGCCCAAGAGGCTCTTAGGCACGCTTAGGCGCTAGGCAACGACCAAACGCCTCGCCTAGGGAATAAGAGAATCTCTAGGCAAGACAAGCAAGAAAGGGTCCACTCGAACGAGAAATCACACCTTATTGCACAAACATGCCAATGTTGGAAATATGCCCTAGAGGCAATAATAAAATGGTTATTATTATATTTCTTTGTTCATGATAATTGTCTGTTATTCATGCTATAATTGTGTTATCTGGAAATCGTAATACACGTGTGAATACATAGACCACAACGTGTCCCTAGCGAGCCTCTAGTTGACTAGCTCGTTGACGAGTAAAGTGACTTGCCGGTAACGAGATTAAACGAGGTATTGGGATACCGACGATCGAATCTCGGGCAAGTAACGTACCGATTGACAAAGGGAATTGTATACGGGGTTACTTGAATTCTCGACATCGTGGTTCATCCGATGAGATCATCGAGGAGAATGTGGGAGCCAACATGGGTATCCAGATCCCGCTGTTGGTTATTGACCGGAGAGGCGTCTCGGCCATGTGCAGATGTCTCCGAACCCGTAGGGTCTACACACTTAAGGTTCGGTGACGCTAGGGTTGTATAGATATGAGTATGCAGTAACCCGAAAGTTGTTCGGAGTCCCGGATGAGATCCCGAACGTCATGAGGAGTTCCGGAATGATCCGGAGGTAAAGAATTATATATAGGAAGTCAGGTTTCGGCCATCGGGAAAGTTACGGGGGTCACCGGTATTGTACCGGTACCACCGGAAGGGTCCCGGGGGTCCATCGGGTGGGGCCACCTATCCCGGAGGGCCCCATGGGCTGAAGTGGGAGGAACCAGCCTGGTGGGCTGGTGCACCCCCCTTGGGCCCCCCTGCGCCTAGGGTTGGGAAACCCTAGGGGTGGGGGCGCCTCCACCTGGCTTGTGGGGCAAGCCACCCCCTGGCCGCCGCCCCCCTAGGAGATTGCATCTCCTAGGGCCGTCGCCCCCCTAGGAGGCCTATATAAAGAAGGGGGAGGGAGGGCAGCCGCACCCATGCTCTTGGCGCCTGCCTCTCCCCACGCACCACCTCTCCTTCTCCCTGAAGCTTGGCGAAGCCTCGCCGAGATCGCTTTGCATCCACCACCTGGCCGTCAGGTCTTTGGATCTCCATCAACCTCTCCTACCCCTTGCTGGATCAAGAAGGAGGAGACGTCTTCCCCAACCGCACGTGTGTTGCACACGGAGGTGTCAGTCTGCTCAAAGACTAGGATCATCGGTGATTTGGATCACGACGATTACGACTCCCTCAACCCCGTTCTCTTGAACGCTTCCGCTCGCGATCTACAAGGGTATGTAGATGCACTCCTCTCTCTCGTTGCTAGATGAACTCATATATTGATCTTGGTGAAGCGTAGAATTTTTTTATTTTCTGCAACGTTCCCCAATAGTGGCATCATGAGCTAGGTCTATGCGTAGTTCTCTTTGCACGAGTAGAACACAAACTTGTTGTGGGCGTAGATGTTGTCAACTTTCTTGCCACTACTAGTCTTATTTTGCTTCAGCGGTATTGTGGGATGAAGCGCCGGACCGACCTTACACGTACGCTTACGTGGGACAGGTTCCACCGACTGACATGCACTAGTTGCATAAGGTGGCTAGCGGGTGTCTGTCTCTCCCACTTTAGTTGGAGCGGATTTGATGAAAAGGGTCCTTATGAAGGGTAAATAGAAGTTGACAAATCACGTTGTGGCTTTTACGTAGGTAAGGAAATGTTCTTGCTAGAACCCTATTGCAGCCACGTAAAAGATGCAACAACAATTAGAGGACGTCTAACTTGTTTTTGCAGCAATTGATTTGTGATGTGATATGGCCAAAAGTTGTGATGAATGATATATGTGATGTATGAGATCATGTTCTTGTAATAGGAATCACGACTTGCATGTCGATGAGTATGACAACCGCAGGAGCCATAGGAGTTGTCTTAATTATTGTATGACCTGCGTGTCAATGATTTAACGCCATGTAATTACTTTACTTTATTGCTAAACCGTTAGCCATAGTAGTAGAAGTAATAGTTGGCGAGCAACTTCATGGAGACACGATGATGGAGATCATGATGATGGAGATCATGGTGTCATGCCGGTGACAAAAATGATCATGGAGCCCCGAAGATGGAGATCAAAGGAGCTATATGATATTGGCCATATGATGTCACTACTATTTGATTGCATGTGATGTTTATCACGTTTTTGCATCTTGTTTACTTAGAACGACGGTAGTAAATAAGATGATCCCTCATAATAATTTCAAGAAAGTGTTCCCCCTAACTATGCGTCGTTGCGAAAGTTTGTTGTTTCGAAGCACCACGTGATGATCGGGTGTGATAGATTCTAACGTTCACATACAACGGGTGTAAGACAGATTTACACACGCATAAACACTTAGGTTAACTTGACGAGCCTAGCATGTACAGACTTGGCCTCGGAACACAAGAGACCGGAAGGTCGAACATGAGTCGTATGGAAGATACGATCAACATGGAGATGTTCACCGATGATGATTAGTCCGTCTCACGTGATGATCGGACACAGCCTAGTCGAATCGGATCATGTATCACTTAGATGACTAGAGGGATGTCTAATCTGAGTGGGAGTTCATTAAATAATTTGATTAGATGAACTTAATTATCATGAACTTAGTCTAAAATCTTTACAATATGTCTTGTAGATCAAATGACCCACGTTACCCTCAACTTCAACACATTCCTAGAGAAAACCAAGCTGAAAGATGATGGCAGCAACTATACGGACTGGGTCGGAACCTGAGGATCATCCTCATAGCTGCAAAGAAAGATTATGTCCTAGAAGCACCGCTTAGGTGAAGCTCCCATCCTGCAAGAACCAAGACGTTATGAACGCTTGGCAGTCTCGTCTTGATGATTACTCCCTCGCTCAAAGGCGGCATGCTTTACGCTTTAGAACCGGGGCTCCAAAAGCGCTTTTGAGCAACACGGAGCATATGAGATGTTCAAGAGCTGAAAATGGTTTTCCAAGCTCATGCCCGGTCGAGAGATATGAAGTCTCCGACAAGTTCTTGATTGTAAGATGGAGGAAAATAGTTCACAAGGAGCACATACTCAAAATATGCAGGTTGCACAACCGCTTAACTCACCGGGAGTTAATCTCCCGGATGATGCGGTTATCGATGTAATCCTTCGCCGCTTCCACCGAGCTACAAGAGCTTTGTGATGAACTTCAATATGCAGGGGATGGAAAAGACCATTCACGAGGTATATTCAATGCTGAAGTCAGCAGAGGTAGAGATCAAAAAGGAACATCAAGTGTTGATGGTGAATAAAACCACTAAGTTCAAGAAAGGCAAGGGTAAGAAGAACTTCAAGAAGGACAGCAAGGGAGTTGTCGCACCCGGTAAGCCAGTTGCCGGGAAGAAGTCAAAGAATGGACCCAAGCCTGAGACTGAGTGCTTTTATTGCAAGGGAAGCGACATCGAAGCGGAATCGCCCCAAATACTTAGCGGACAAGAAGGCCGGCAACTCTAAAGGTATATGTGATATACATGTAATTGATGTGTACCTTATCAAGATTACTGTAGTAGCTCCTGGGTATTTGATACCGGTGTCGTTGCTCATATTTGTAACTCAAAGCAGGAGCTGCGGAATAAGCGGAGACCGGCGAAGGACGAGGTGACGGCGCGTGTCGGGAATGGTTCCAAGGTCGATGTGATCGCCGTCGGCACGCTACCTCTACATTTACCTACGGGATTAGTTTTAAACCTCAATAATTGTTATTTAGTGCCAACTTTGAGCATGAACATTGTATCTGGATCTCGTTTAATATGAGATGGCTACTCATTTAAATCCGAGAATAATGGTTGTTCTATTTATATGAGTGATATGTTTTATGGTCATGCCACGATGGTCAATGGTTTATTCTTAATGAACCTCGAACGTGATGTTACACATATTCATAGTGTGAATACCAAAAGATGTAAAGTTGATAACGATAGTCCCACATACTTGTGGCACTGCCGCCTTGGTCATATTGGTGTCAAGCGCATGAAGAAGCTCCATGTCGATGGACTTTAGAGTCTCTCGATTATGAATCATTTGACACATGCGAACCATGCCTCATGGGCAAAATGACCAAGACTCCGTTCTTGAACAATGGAGCGAGCAACCAACTTATTGGAAATCATACATCTTGATGTGTGCGGTCCAATGAGCGTTGAGGCTCGCGGAGGATATCGTTATGTTCTCACTCTCACTGACGACTTGAGTAGATATGGGTATGTCTACTTGATGAAACACAAGTCTGAGACCTTTGAAAAGTTCAAGGAAATTCAGAATGAGGTAGAGAATCAACGGACCAAAAAATAAAGTTCTTACGATCAGATCATGGAGGAGAATATTTAAGTCACGAATTTGGTACGCACTTAAGGAAATGTGGAATCGTTTCACAACTCACGCCTACCGAACACCTCGGTAACAGAACGGTGTGTCCGAACGTCAGAATCGCACTTTATTGGATATGGTGCGGTCTATGATGTCTCTTACCGATTTACCACTATCATTTTGGGGATACGCTCTAGAGACAGCTACATTCACTTTAAATAGGGCACCGTCTAAATCCATTGAGACGACAGCGCATTTAATTATGGTTTGGGAAGAAACCTAAGTCGTCGCTTTCTAAAAGTTTGGGGATGCGATGCTTATGTCAAGAAACTTCAACCCGAGAAGCTCGAACCCAAGTCGGAAAATGCGTCTTCATAGGATACCCTAAGGAAACCATTGGGTATACCTTCTACCTCGAATCTGAAGGCAAGATCTTTGTTGCCAAGAACGGGTCCTTTACGGAGAAAGAGTTTCTCTCGAGAGAAGTAAGTGGGAGGAAAGTGGAACTTGATGAAGTACTACATCTTGAACCGGTGAGTAGCGCAGCTCGGAAGATGTTCTGTGGTGCGGCACCAACTGAAGAGGAAGTTAATGATGATGATCAAGGTACTTCGGATCAAGTTACTACTGAACTTCGTAGGTCCACGAGGACACGCTCCACACCAGAGTGGTATGGCAACCCTGTCCTGGAAATCATGTTGTTAGACAACGGTGAACCTTCGAACTACGAAGAAGCAATGGCGGGCCCATATTCCAACAAATGGCTTGAAGCCATGCAATCCGAGATAGGATCCATGTATGAAAATGAAGTATGGACTTTGACAGACTTGCCCGATGATCGGCGAGCGATAGAAAACAAATGGATCTTTAAGAAGAAGATGGACGCATATGGTAATGTTACCATCTATAAAGCTCGACTTGTCGCTAAGGGTTATCGACAAGTTCAAGGGGTTGACTACGATAAGACATTCTCTCCCGTAGCGAAGCTAAAGTCCGTCCAAATCATGTTAGCAATTGCCGCATACTATGATTATGAGATATGGCAAATGGACGTCAAAACGGCATTCCTTAACGGCCATCTTAAGGAAGAACTGTATATGATGCAGCCAGAAGGTTTTGTCGACCACGAGAATGCTAACAAGGTATGCAAGCTCCAGCGATCCATTTATGGGCTAGTGCAAGCATCTCGGAGTTGGAACATTCGCTTTGATGAGATGATCAAAGCGTTTGGGTTTATGCAGACTTATGGAGAAGCCCGCGTTTACAAGAAAGTGAGTGGAAGCTCTGTAGCATTTCTCATATTATATGTAGATGACATACTTTTGATGGGAAATGATATAGAACTTTTGGACGTGAATAAGTGTTTTTCAATGAAGGACCTTGGAGAAGCTGCTTACATATTAGGCATCAAGATCTATAGGGATAGATCAAGACGCATCATAGGTCTTTCACAAAGCACATACCTTGATAAGATATTGAAGAAGTTCAATATGGATCAGTCCAAGAAAGGGTTCTTGCCTGTATTGCAAGGTGTGAGATTGAGCTCAGCTCAATGCCTGACCACGTCAGAAGATAAAGAAGAGATGAGTGTCATCCCCTATGCCTTAGCCATAGAATCTATTATGTATGCCATGCTGTGTACTAGACCTGATGTAAACCTTGCCGTAAGTTTGGTAGGAAGGTACCAAAGTAATCCCGACAAGGAACACTGGACAGCGGTCAAGAATATCTGAAGTACACGAAAAGGACAAAGGACATGTTTCTCGTCTATGGAGGTGACGAAGAGCTCGTCAGAAGGGTTACGTCGACGCTTAGCTTCGACACAGATCTGGATGACTCTAAGTCACAAACCGGATACATGTATATTTTGAATGGTGGGGGCAGTAAGCTGGTGCGATTGCAAGCAAAGCGTCGTGGCGGAATCTACATGTGATGCAGAGTACATGGCAGCCTCAGAGCGGCGCATGAAGCAATCTGGGTGAAGGAGTTCATCACCGACCTAGGAGTCATACCCAATGCGTCGGGCCGATCGCACTCTTCCGTGACAACACCGGAGCTATTGCACTTGCCAAGGAGCCCAGGTTTCACAAGAAGACCGTTACATCAAGTTGCCGCTTCAACTCCATTCGTGAAAATGTTCAAGATGGAGACATAGATATTTTTAAAGTACATACGGACCTGAATGTAGCAGATCCGTTGACCAAACCTCTCCCTAGGGAAAAACATGATCAACACCAGAACTCTATGGGTGTTCGATTCATCACAATGTAACTAGACGATTGACTCTAGTGCAAGTGGGAGACTGTTGGAAATATGCCCTAGAGGCAATAATAAAATGGTTATTATTATATTTCTTTGTTCATGGTAATTGTCTGTTATTCATGCTATAATTGTGTTATACAGAAATCGTAATACACATGTGAATACATAGACCACAACGTGTCCCTAGTGAGCCTCTAGTTGACTAGCTCGTTGATCAACAGATAGTCATGGTTTCCTGACTATGGACATTGGATGTCATTGATAACGGATCACATCATTGGGAGAATGATGTGATGGACAAGACCCAATCCTAAGCATATCTCAAAGATCGTGTAGTTCGCTTTAGCTAAAGCTTTTCCAAATGTCAAGTAGCATTTCCTTAGACCATGAGATTGTGCAACTCCCGGATACCGTAGGGAGTGCTTTGGTGTGCCAAATGTCACAACATAACTGGGTGACTATAAAGGTACACTCACGGGTATCTCCGAAAGTGTCTCATTGGGTTGGCACAAATCGAGAGTGGGATTTGTCACTGCATGACGGAGAGGTATCTCTGGGCCCACTCGGTAATGCATCATCATAATGAGCTCAATGTGACCAAGTGTCCGGTCACGGGATCATGCATTACGGCACGAGTAAAGTGACTTGCCTGTAACAAGATTAAACGAGGTATTGGGATACCGACGATCGAATCTCGGGCAAGTAACGTACCGATTGACAAAGGGAATTGTATACGGGGTTACTTGAATCCTTGATATCGTGGTTCATCCGATGAGATCATGGAGGAGCATGTGGGAGCCAACATGGGTATCCATATCCTGCTGTTGGTTATTGACCGGAGAGGCGTCTCGGTCATGTCTGCATGTCTCCCGAACCCGTAGGGTCTACACACTTAAGGTTCAGTGACGCTAGGGTTGTATAGATATGAGTATTTTTTTACGAAAGTAGTTCGGAGTCCCGGATGAGATCCCGGACGTCACGAGGAGTTCCGGAATGATCCGGAGGTAAAGAATTATATATAGGAAGTCAGGTTTCGGCCATCGAGAAAGTTTCGGGGGTCACCGGTATTGTACCGGGACCACCGGAAGGGTCCCGGGGGTCCATCGGGTGGGGCCACCTATCCCGGAGGGCCCCATGGGCTGAAGTGGGAGGAACCAGCCTGGTGGGCTGGTGCGCCTTGGGCCCCTAACGCCTAGGGTTGGGAAACCCTAGGGGTGGGGGCGCCTCCACCTGGCTTGGGGGGCAAGCCACCCCCTGGCCGGCGCCCCCCCTAGGAGATTGCATCTCCTAGGGCCAGCGCCCCCCCCTAGGAGGCCTATATAAAGAAGGGGGAGGGAGGGCAGCCGCACCCATGCTCTTGGCGCCTCCCTCTTCCCACGCACCACCTCTCCTTCTCGCTGAAGCTTGGCGAAGCCCTGCCGAGATCGCTGCTGCATCCACCACCACGCCGTCGTGCTGCTGGATCTCCATCAACCTCTCCTACCCCCTTGCTGGATCAAGAAGGAGGAGACATCTTCCCCAACCGTACGTGTGTTGAACACGGAGGTGCTGTCAGTCTGCTACACTAGGATCATCGGTGATTTGGATCACGACGAGTACGACTCCCTCAACCCCGTTCTCTTGAACGCTTCCGCTCGCGATCTACAAGGGTATGTAGATGCACTCCTCTCTCTCGTTGCTAGATGAACTCATAGATTAATCTTGGTGAAGCGTAGAAATTTTTTATTTTCTGCAACGTTCCCCAACAGCCAAAAGGGTCATACTCCAATGGCATTAGTTGGTAGTTGTAAGGGCATATTTATCCCTAAGGTGTTTTGGTGATTGATGACAATGCTTTTGCGGACTAATCGTGTGCCTTGAGTTTCTCAGACGTTTCATCGCTAGGCACAAGATGATTTGGTGCCCCTCGAAGACTATTGAAGACGGGGTTTTTCTACGTTTCTTTTCAGTGGATTTGAGTCGTAGGAAAGCCGTACTATTAAGAGGGGTCCGCTTCGGAAAGGTTCGGATGGAATCATCACTTACACGTTTTCTTCCTCTACACCACCTTTCCCCTTGCGCTTTGGAGCATTCTCTATTTACCTCATTTCTATGCAAAAAGAAGGATTCCTAAGTGTTGTTTTTCTGGGGCATGCGGTAGTACAGCTCTACGGAGCGGTAGTATCGCAGCCCCTCAGTAGTACCGTGGCGCGCAGTAGTACCGCTTCCCTCTGAACCGCACTACCATGGCCTCGCGAGACTCACCTGTTGCGGCTGTAGGGGCAGACGTAATTTTTTACGTCCGCGCCCTACGCGGTAGTACCGCCCCATGCACGCGGTTGTAATGTGAGTCCTGGTCTGGCACAGTTACATGAGCAGAAGTAGGGGCGGATGTAATTTTTTACATCCGCTCCCTGTGCGGTAGTACCGCATGCCATGTGCGGTAGTACTGTGTCGGATTTTTGCATCGATTGATTTTCAGCGGAAGTAGGCACGGATGTATTTTTATTCATCCACGCCCTTCCCAGGCTAGGCCATTCCTTCCTTGCGGTAGTACCGCAAGGGGGAGCGGTAGTACCACACCTGCGGCAATACCACCCTCAGCCTCTGTGCTTCAGGCCTGACCTAGTTCCTGCCGTAGCAGTGGTAGTACCGCGGTCACTCGCGGTAGTACCGTGTGCCTTGCGGTAGTACCGCTTGTCAGGGGCGGTAGTACCGCAGGTCACGGGCTGGTTTAGTGAATAACGGTTGGATCTGGTTCTCCACTATATAAGGGGTGTCTTCTTCCTCTAGTTGACTACCTCTTCCAACCCTAAGCTCCATTGTTGCTCCAAGCTCCATTTTCGCCCGATCTCTATCCTAGCCAATCAAACTTGTTGATTTGCTCGAGATTGGTTGAGAAGGCCCCGATCTACACTTCCACCAAGAGAAATTTGATTGCCCCCACTAATCCCTTGCGGATCTTGTTACTCTTGGGTGTTTGAGCACCCTAGACGGTTGAGGTCACCGCAGAGCCATAGTCCATTGTGGTGAAGCTTCGTGGTGTCGTTGGGAGCCTCCAATTAAGTTGTGGAGATTGCCCCAACCTTGTCTGTAAAAGGTTCGGTCACCGCCTCCAAGGGCACCAATAGTGGAATCACGACATCTCGCATTGTGTGAGGGCGTGAGGAGAATACGGTGGCCCTAGTGGCTTCTTGGGGAGCATTGTGCCTCCACATCGCTCCAACGGAGACGTACTTCCCCTCAAAGGGAAGGAACTTCGGTAACACATCCTCGTCTTCACTGGCTCCACTCCTGGTTATCTCGTGCCTTTACTTGTGCAAGCTTATTTGTGTTATATCCTTTGCTTGCTCGTGTGCTTGTTGTTTTTGCATCATATAGGTTGTTCACCTAGTTGCATATCTAGACAACCTACTTTGATGCAAAGTTTAAATTGGTAAAGAAAAGCTAAAAATTGTTAGTTGCCTATTCACCCCCCTCTAGTCAACTATATCGATCCTTTCAATTGGTATTAGAGCCTCGTCTCTTTATTAAGGACTTTGCCGTCCAAATAGTATGGTTGACACCGTAGACGGTACGGAGGAGCACTCCGGTGCGAATCCATTCTCGTCTACGACCGATGGGGGAACCGCGGTCTCTCGTGAGGAATTCAATGTGGCTTTGGACACATTGAAGACCTCCATGACGACGAGGTTGAAAGCATGTATAATAAATTCATAGAAGGGCTTAAACTTTCCACCGCACCGTTGAAAGTGGGTGATCCCGCTAACAAGGTGACGGATGCTAACTCCGACAAGGGGGAAGCTACTAGTGAGAAAGCTCCTTCTTCTAGTGGTAAAAATGGCACCGGCATCTTTGCCCATGTGGAACCTCCACTTATCTATGGTGGACCTCTTCCTTCCACTCATTTGAATCATGCCAGCCCTACCCCTAAGATTGAGAAGAATGTGGACTTTGATTCTTGGGTCTATCGCTTTAAGCGTCACCTAAATCATGTGAATACTAATCTTTGGAGAATAATTGAAGAAGGGTTCTATCCGCATGACCGAAGCAACTTCACTCCTAGAGAAGCCATGGACAATCAATTCAATGAGAATGCTCTCTTCATCATCCAAGAAGCCATTCCACCCAAAGATCTTCCTCGTCTCCGGCCCTACTCCATGGCCAAAGATGCTTGGCACCAAGTAGTTTCTCTCTACCGGGGAAGTGCAAGCATTCAATGCTCAAACTATGAAGTGGTGCAAGATGAAGCCTATGAGTTTGCAATGAAAGAAGATGAAGAACCTCGTGAGCTTGATCGGAGTGTAACCAAACTCGCGGTTTCACTCGGAGATCATGGAAGCAAGGACACGGATGACAATTGGATCAAGCGCAAATTTCTCAAGGCAATGATGCCTTACCACAAAGCCATGTCCTCCGTCATTCGTCAAAGGCCGAACTTCCACACCTTATCCTCAAGTGAAGTGTTGGATGAGTTTGTTGCTATGAGCATCTTAGACAAGACCGCCGACAATGCGGTGCTACAGTCTCAATGAGTAAAGAAGCCCATCCTTGCACTAAAGGCCAAGGTTAATGTGGAGGAGGAGGACGAAGAGGAAGAAGAGGAGAGCAACCCATAATATACAAAGTATGACTATCATGAACACATGGCTCTTGCCTCAAGGCAATTTTGGAGCAAGAAGAACTCAAGGCCCAGCTTCAACAAGAACAATTCAAGTGGCGCAAGGGTCAAGCAATGTGTGAGGACTTGCTATAATTTTGGTAATGTGAGCCACTTTGTTGCGGAGTGCCCTTATGAGAAGAGGGAAGACAATGGTGGCAAGCTCATCCGAAAGGACAAAGCCAAGTCTTTCCCCAACAAGAACAACTTCACCAAGAAGATTCCTCCCAAGGCATTGGTGGTACAAGAAGAGTACAATGAGGATGAAGATGATGATGAAGATGGTGAGTCGGTTGCCATGGCCTCGGTTGCCATTGCGACGACTCCACGGGTGTCACTCTTCGACTCACCCAATGTGAGCATCACCGTCAAGTGCCTCATGGCTAAAGCCACCAACAAGTTAATCCCCAACATCAAAACTACCATCATTAATCATCCTTCTTTGACAGATTGCATTGATGAACATGACGGATCTAGCGTGGAGGAGAATGAGTTTGAGTCTTTTATGAACAAACTCAAAGGTAAACCCAAGAAGCACTTCGTTGCTCTCTTGGAACAACTTGGTGAAGCCAATGACACGATCGAGGCTCACGAAGATACCATCTCTAAGATGGAGGGGCATAGTCGTGACTATGCCGATGAGATTTCGGATTTTTCCAATGCTCTTGAAGAAGAGCATGCTCTTCGTTTGGCTCTTGAGGAGTCACACAATGATGATCATGCTAAATTAAAGAAAGATCTTGATCATGCTCTTGTTGTATCTCATGTGCTAAATTCCGAGAAGGCCAAACTTGGGGTTGATCTTGCTAGACTCAAGGAGGAGTTTGATATACTTGACAAGGCTCACAAGGTCTTGAAAAGTGTTCATGCTAGCCTCAAGGAGTCTCATGATCAACTCCAAGTGAAGCTAACCAAGGAGAAAGCCACCTTTCCTCATATGGTGTTAATTGATAATGCAAATGCTACTAACCCTTGTTGTGAGCATGTGCATCTTGTTGAGGAGAATGCTATGTTGAAGGAACAAACTGAGAAAGGCCTTGTGTCGTGCATACAAGGTGAGAAGAATCTCAACGACCTTTTGAGTAATCAAAAGGAAGTTGTTACCAAGGAGGGGATTGGATTCGCACCCAAGCCCAAGAACAAGAAGAAGAATGACAAGACCAAACGACCTCCTCCTCTCAAGCAAACTTTTGTGAAGGAGGGAGAGGGTGCTCGCAAGGAGAAGAAGAACAATGCGAAGGGTGGTGGTGTCAAGAAGGGCAATGACACTCCTTCCAACAAAGCCGGCGACTTTAACCCCTCTTATGTGTTGTGTCGTGCTAGTGATGGGCATGCTTATGCCAAGTTTGTTGGTTCTCCTTATGAGTACATTGAATGGTCTATTTGGGTTCCTAAGACCCTTGTCACTAACATCAGAGGACCCATTACAAAATGGGTACATAAAACCAAGCATTGATCTCTTGTAGGTGTTTACTTCCGGTGGGGGATCATGGTTGCTCGATAGTGGAGCTACAAATCATATGATCGGAAGCAAGGACTTGGTGGTGGACGTGCACAAGATTCCATCTATGCCCACCAATGTCGAGTGGGGTGATGTCGTCTTCTAAGGTATTGGGACTCGACAAGGTTGTCATTTCTCATGATCTCACGATCGAGAAGGTCATGCTTGTTGAGTCCCTTGCATACAATTTACTTTCCGTTTGTCAACTTGCAATCATGGGCTTTGCCACTTTCTTTGATATTGATACCGTGGCCCTCTTGTGGAGCAAGACTCTTAAAGTAGCCTTTATTGGGCATGTCGAGAACGGTCTATATGTGATTAACTTTTCAGAGCGACCCACTAAGACCGCGACATGCCTAGTGGCTAAAGTTGACGTGGGATGGCTTTGGCATCGCCATCTAGCCCATGTCAATATGAGATCTTTGCAAAGTCTTCTCAAGGTGGACCATGTTCGTGGACTAACAAATGTTAGTTTTGCTAAAGATCGTGCTTGCAGTGCTTGTATCGAAGGAAAGTTACATGAGAAGGCTCACCCTCCCACGACTATCATATACTCGAAGAGGCCTTTGGAGCTCCTTCACTTGGATCTCTTTGGGCCTCCATCCTTTGATAGTCTTGGGGTAGAAAGTATTGCTTGGTGATTGTGGATGACTATTCAAGATACACATGGGTATATTTCTTCAAGAGGAAGAGCGAGACCCAATAAATTGTCACTGACTTTGCTAATGAAGCCCAACGTCAACACAATGCAAAGATCTTGACTATAAGAAGCGACAACGGCACCGAGTTCAAGAACTACACTTTGGATGAGTTTCTTAGTGATGAGGGGATCAAGCATCAATATTCCGCACCATACACCCCTCAACAAAATGGTGTAGCAGAGAGGAAGAACCGGACGTTGATGGATGCGGCAAGGACCATGATGGCGGAGTTCAAGTCTCCATACAACTTTTGGGCCGAAGCCATCAACACCGCGTGTCATGCATCCAATCGGCTCTACCTCCGCAAGGGCTTGAACAAGACTCCATATGAGATACTCACCGGTAACAAGCCCAACCTCAATTACTTTCGGGTGTTCGGGTGTAAGTGTTTCATTCTCAAGAAAGGTGTTCGATTGTCTAAATTTGAGACTAGAGCTTATGAGGGCATATTTGTTGGTTATGCTACAAACTCTCATGCTTACCGTGTCCTCAGTAAATCCACGGGACTCATTGAGGAGACGTGTAACGTGGACTTTGATGAGAATAACGGCTCCCGAGTGGAGCAAAGTGGCACTTGTGATGTAGGTGATGAAATTCCTCCCCAAGCCATAAGAAGAATGGGAGTTGGTTTTATCCTACCCATTGAGGAACCCCTTGTATGGAAGGAGAAGGAGAATGCTCCACTCAAATGGATCCATCACCAACCCAAGGCCCACATGCTTCCGAAGAACAAAATGAAGGCCCTCAACCTCAAGAACAAGTCCAAGGGCAAGATCAATCTCAAGATGGTGTTGTAACATCAAGTGATGCCCTAGGTCAAGTTCTCTCCTCCGAGCGAGTTCAAGATCAAGAGCCTCCTCAAGATCAAGATCAAGCTCAAGACGGCGATCAAGATGATCAAGTGACCGCTCCTCGTCTCACCCCCGAGGAGGAATTGGAGCGTCGTGCCGCCAAGATTGCTTCCAAGCTCTCCACCAAGGGTCATCTCTTGAAGAATGTGCTTGGGAGCATTCAAAAAGGGGTAAGCACTCGTAGACAATTGGCAAACTATTGTGAACATCACGTGTTTGTCTCTTGTGTTGAACCCCAAAGGTATATGAGGCACTCGAAGATCCGGATTGGCTTAATGGCATGCATGAAGAACTCAACAACTTCGAGTACAACAAGGTGTGGAGATTGGTGCCAAGGCCAACGGGGAACCACAATGTCATTGGAACCAAATGTATATTCAAGAACAAGCAAGATGCTCATGGGCCCATTGTTCGCTACAAGGCAAGGTTGGTGGCACAAGGCTACTCCCAAGTTGAGGGTATCGACTATGGTGAAACCTTTGCTCCCGTTGCTCGCCTTGAATCCATTCGTTTGTTGATTGCTTATGCTTCTCATCACAACTTTAAGTTGCAACAAATGGATGTGAAAAGTGCTTTCCTTAATGGTCCTATTAATGAGTTGGTATATGTCAAGCAACCCCCCGGGTTCGAGGATCCCTACTTTCTCGATCATGTGTATCAAATCGATAAGGCACTCTATGGCCTTAAACAAGCCCCACGTGCGTGGTATGACCACCTTACCGAGTTGTTACAAGACCGTGGATTTGAAGTTGGGCTAATCGACCCCACTCTTTTTACTAAGAAGGTCAAAGGGGAGTTGTTTGTGTGCCAATTATATGTTGATGATATTATCTTTGGTTCCCCTAACAAAGCTTTCAATGAGGAATTTGCCGCTCTCATGACCTCAAAGTTCAAGATGTCTTCCATGGGAGAGTTGAAGTTCTTTCTCGGGTTCGAAGTGAAGCAAAGAAGAGAAGGAACCTTCATCAACCAAGCCAAATACACTCAAGACATGCTCAAGAGATTCAAGCTAAGTGATGTCAAGCGGCTTCCACTCCAATGCCCACCAAGTGCCAACTTGACATTGATCCCAATGGTAAAGCGGTGGATCAAAAGGTATATCATTCCATGATTGGATCCTTGCTTTACCTTTGTGCATCTAGACCAGATATCATGTTGAGTGTGGGAATTTGTGTAGGGTTTGAAGCCGCACCTAAGGAAAGCCACTTTGTGGCGGTCAAGCGAATCTTTCGATATTTGGCTCATACCCCAAACTTTGGCTTATGGTACCCAAGAGGAGCAAACTTCAAGCTTGTAGGGTATTCGGACTCCGATTAGGCGGAGACAAAGTGGATAGGAAGTCCACTTAGGAGGGTGCCAATTTCTTGGTTGCTCTTTGGTGAGTTGGTCTTCCAAGAAGCAAAGTTGTGTGTCTCTCGTCCAATCAAGCGGAGTATGTGGTCATGGCAGTTGTTGTGCACAACTTCTTTGGATGAGGCAAACTTTAAAGAATTACGGGGTCACTTGTGACAAAGTGCCTCTTTGGTGTGATAATGAAAGTGCCATCAAGATTTCTCTCAACCCGGTGCGAAACTTCAATAAGAAGCATATTGAGATTCGATATCACTTCATCCGGGATCACATTAGGTGAGGGGAGATTGAGATCAACTATGTCAATACTCATGATAACCTTGCAGATATTTTCACGAAGCCTTTGGATGAAGCAAGATTTCGCGAGTTAAGGCATGAGCTAAATATCATTGATTCGAGCAATGTTGCTTGAACCCTTGCACACCCCACCCTACTCAACTTTTTGTCTAGTTTAGATGTAGGCATGGACATAGGGGGAGTGTTGTTCTCTCAATGAACTCTCCCTCCCCCCATTATGCATAAATTGATCTACTCTTTCACATTAACCATTTTTTATGGTACTTGTGCTTCAAAGACGAGTTTTGGTCATGGGACCAAGGATAACTCTTCGCGGTGCCATACCAATTGACTCAAACATAGGTGGCTCCGGCCACCGCCCTCTCCTTGGAGAGGTTGTGTCTCGTGGTTCGTCCTTGTTGTCTCTTTCTTTTCCTTCTTTGTATTGTGCGTGTTCTTGTGGTGTCTTTTTTGCTTGAAGTTTCCTTGCAAAGACCCGTTCTCTTTCGTCTGAAACATGCATCTTCTTGAGCTCACGGTACTACCGCGGCCAGCCACGGTACTACCGTATATGGAGCGCACGGTACTTCCGCACCAGTAGCATGATAATTTTTTCTTGCTGCACAGGGAGCGGTACTACCGCTTCGGTGCGGTACTTCCGCCGAGCGGTACTACCGCGATGAGATCGCAGTACTACCGCTGACGAGTCTTGGCGTGGGGGTTAAGACCCGGGAAGGGGGAGTTCCAACTCCCCCATGCCCATTCGTCTCTTTCTCTCCCTGCCGCCTCTCTCTCTCCTGCTCAAGAACGGCGCCGGAGACCCTCACCGGATCTCCATCACCGGCCGCTCTCCTCGGATTCCGACCGGTGGGATCGTTCCCCACCACTTCCTCTTGCCATGGAACAAGGTTTCTCCTCAAATCCCTCTCTCTTTTGTTCGTTCCTTTGCCTCTAGGTTTTTGGGGAGATGCATGTGTTCTTGAGATTTTAGGCCAAATCTATGCAAGAGTAGGATGTAGGAGAGTAGTGTTACGTAGAAATTATACTTGATATGTTGTCCCGTGGTAGATTTGATCAACCGTAGTACCGCCTCATTTTCGCGGTTTTTCTCAGATTCAAAGTGGTTCGGATCCGACACCGTGCGGTACTACCGCACCTCTGGTGCGGTACTACCTCTTGTGCGGTACTACCGCCCATCAGGTGCGGTACTACCGCACGTGCCGTGGTACTAAGGTTCTACTACCGCTCCGAGCCCCAGTACTACCGTGCCTTCACGCGGTACTACCGCGACTAGGAGCGGTACTAAAATTTTAGTACCGCGCGAACTGGCAGTACTACCATTGTTGTCCAATCTTCTTCGCAATTACCACGTATGCTTTCTACTTGTTTCTCTTGTCTTGCTGAGGTCTTTGCATTGATTCTTCTCGCTTTTTGTGTGTGCTTTTTGCTTTGTGTCTTAGGTGGTGGCTCCGGTGCTCCTGCTCGCTGTTCCAATCCCAGTCGTGACACTGGCTGCAAGTGTCTGCGCAATCAAGATGAAGCTCCAGAGGGCTCCAGTGCCCCCAAGCGCAATGTCAAGTCCTCCGCTAGCAAGTACAAGGAACCCGCAAAAGGCATGGACGAGATACCTCTTTTTGAGTTTATCCCTCGAAGGCAGATCAACCCGTATGTGAATGCCCGTGCTATCTTCAGAGGCAATGATCTGTTTTGGACCAAGCAGCAGACGCTCATCTACCTGGATGTGATCAAGGCCAAGCAAAACACCTATGTGGATGTCAAGTGGATTGACATGAATCACATGAGGTAGGACAAGCACCGTGCTTACTTTGAAGAGGCTCTGGACTTGGTGGAGCAGTTTGGCATTGAACATGTGATCTCCTTCCACCTGGACTATGACCCTGAGATTATTTGCCAGTTCTTTGCCTCAGTTCACTTTCACTCTGGGGAGGATCGAAGGATGACATGGATGACCAATGGACGTCAGCTGACTGCTACCTGGAAGTACTTCATGGATTTGCTCCACGTACCTGATGAGGGGCTCAACACACCCGTTGGTGTTCGCCCTCATGCCAACCCTGAGTCAGCCAGCAAGAACAGGCTCCAGCAGTATTATGTTGTGAAGACACTTCCCAGTGGCAAGACAACGTGGGTGCTGAACCCATTTCTGGACATCATGTATCGCATCTTCTGCAACTCTCTTTTCCCTCGCATTGGTGACAAGGACAAGGTACATGACTATCTGGTGGATATGATGCTCCTGTGCGAGGAGGCGCGTGTGTCTGAGTCTCAACCACTTGATGTCTCGCATATCATGTGGTGTGAGCTTCGGTTCGCGGTGTTCAACCGCAAGGTACCCATCTATGGACCGTACCTGTTTCTGTTGATCTCTAAGACTTGGGAGAAGCTTTTCTCCGATGATGAGTTCCTTGCTCCAGACTGGATTCCTCATGAGTCCATCAGTCTCCATGTCAAGCCCAAGAGGGCCAACACTACTACTCGTGCTGAGGCGACTGCTGCTTAGAGGGCTGTTGATGGGGAGGAGGCTGAGGTGGAGGATGCTGGTGAGGACCGTGCTGCTAGGTTTGCCCCTCGCTCCTCTGAGCCCTCGTGGGCCAAGAAGCTGAAGGACAAGATGAAGACTCCGTTCTGCATGCAGGCAAAGGGGCAGTACAGGACTCACATTGCTTCCAAGGAGAGTCGCCGCCGCGACAAGAAGATTATGAGGGTCTTTGGAGAGGACGTCTCTGGCGGTTGTGAGGAGGTCATCACTCCATAGGCTGAGTGGATGGCTAAGCAAGGCTTCAAGTGGACTGATTCTGAGGAGGACATAGAGGAGACCGTCCCCGCTGCCGAGTCTGACGAGGAGCGTTGGAGTGATTACTCTGCTTGAGCCACCCCTTGTGTGTAGGTGTCCTCTCTGCCTTTTTGGTGCCTCGATGCCAAAGGGGGAGAGAATGTAGGATTTGCGAGTCCTTTTATCGTGGTGTTTCGTTTGCATTTGTTCAGTTGAACCTCGTTTGCTTTGGTTTGGTTTGCGCTTGTGAGACTTATCCTTCATATGGTGTAAGACATATGCACTCTATCGTTTCTTAGTGAGCTTATGATATATTGTGCTATTTATGTTATGATCTAGTTTGCTATCTTGCTTAGTGTTAGTCTTATTTTTGCAAGATATGCCTTGTCTATAAAATATAGGGGGAGTGTTGATCCTAGTATGTGTGCCGTGCAGTCCAAAGCACCTATCTAGATTGCACATATCTAGGGGAGCTTCGTCTATATTTTAGAGATAAGGGGTTTGCTTATGCTCTATATTATTTCCCTTTGTGCAAATCCCGTATTGTCATCAATCCACCATAAAGGGGGAGATTGTAAGGGCATATTTATCCCTAAGGTGTTTTGGTGATTGATGACAATGCTTTTGCGGACTAATCATGTGCCTTGAGTTTCTCAGACGTTTCATCACTAGGCACAAGACGATTTGGTGCCCCTCGAAGACTAGTGAAGACGGTGTTTTTCTACGTTTCTTTTCGGTGGATTTGAGTCGTAGGAAAGCCGTACTATTAAGAGGGGGTCCGCTTCGGAAAGGTTCGGTGGAATCATCACGTACACGTTTTCTTCCTCTACACCACCTTTCCCCTTGCACTTTGGAGCATTCCCCGTTTACCTCATTTCTATGCAAAAAGAATAATTCCTAAGTGTTGCTATTCTGGGGCATGCGGTAGTCTTGCTCTCTGGGCGGTGGTACATGAGCCCCTATGATAGTACCATAAGCCTTTAATAGTACCGTAGGCGCCCGCGGTAGTACCGCTCCTAAGGAGCCGTTCTACCGTGGCCTCAGACCAGACTCAGCTGCTCGTGCGGCTATAGGGGCGGACGTAATTTTTTACGTCCGCGCCCTATGCGGTAGTACTGCCCCATGCGCGCGGTAGTACCGTGAGTCCTGGTCTGGCACAGTTACATGAGCGGAAGTAGGTGCAGATGTAATTTTTTACATCCGCTCCCTGCGCGGTAGTACCGCATGCCATGTGCGGTAGTACCGTGTCGGATTTTTGCATCGATTGATTTACATTAGTCGGATTTTTGGTTCTCCACTATATAAGGGGTGTCTTCTTCCTCTAGTTGACTACCTCTTCCAACCCTAAGCTCCATTGTTGCTCCAAGCTCCATTTTCGCCCGATCTCTCTCCCTAGCCAATCAAACTTGTTGATTTGCTCGAGATTGATTGAGAAGGCCCCGATCTACACTTCCACCAAGAGAAATTTGATTCCCCCACTAATCCGTTGCGGATCTTGTTACTCTTGGGTGTTTGAGCACCCTAGACGGTTGAGGTCACCGCGGAGCCATAGTCCATTGTGGTGAAGCTTGGTGGTGTCGTTGGGAGCCTCCAATTAAGTTGTGGAGATTGCCCCAACCTTGTTTGTAAAAGGTTTGGTCGCCGCCTCCAAGGGCACCAATAGTGGAATCACGGCATCTCGCATTGTGTGAGGGTGTGAGGAGAATACGGTGGCCCTAGTGGCTTCTTGGGGAGCATTGTGCCTCCACACCGCTCCAACGGAGACATACTTCCCCTCAAAGGGAAGGAACTTCGGTAACACATCCTCGTCTTCACCGGCTCCACTCTTGGTTATCTCGTGCCTTTACTTGTGCAAGCTTATTTGTGTTATATCCCTTGCTTGCTCGTGTGCTTGTTGTTGTTGCATCATATAGGTTGCTCACCTAGTTGCATATCTAGACAACCTACTTTGATGTAAAGTTTAAATTGGTAAAGAAGAGCTAAAAATTGTTAGTTGCCTATTCACCCCCCTCTAGTCAACTATATCGATCCTTTCAGTAGTTTACTCACTTATATGCTTAAAATCAATATAGGTACATATTGTAAAACCAAAGTACACGTTGGTATCCAAAATATACGTCCGCCTAGGCTGCGCCACCTAGGCACTAGGTGACGGTGTCCTGGACTAGGGGGTACTCACCACGTCGTCTCCCGATCAGATGGATTGGGCCGAGGACCCCCATGGCCGTTTACTCATGGGCCAGTTCGGACAGCCCATGCCGCATACAAGGAGGATTCCACAAGACTTGGCGCCCAAGACAAGGACTCCTCTAAACCCTAGGCCTACGATGCATATATAAACCGAGCCAGGCTAGTCAATAACCAATCTCATATTCATTACTACAATCTCGTGGTAGATCCATGTACTCTGTACTACACCCATATGAATACAATCAAAAGCAGCATGTAGGGTATTATCTCATCAAGAGAGCCCGAAGCTGGGTAAAACCCCCGTGTCCATGTTACTATCGCTCCCAGATGCCTAGCTCAGGATCCCTACTACGAGATACACCGGATATTGAACCGACATTGGTGCTTTCATTGAGAGCCTGCTGGCGGTCGCTGAGGGAGTCCTGGATTAGGGGGTATCCAGACAGCCGGACTGTGTACAACGTCCAGACTATTGAAGCGTGAAGATACAAGACTCAAGACTTCAACCCGTGTCCGGATGGGACTTTCCTTGGCGTGGAAGGCAAGCTTGGCGATCCGGATATTATATTTCCTTCCTTGTAACCGACTCCATGTAAACCCTAGCCCTCTCCAGTGTCTATATAAACCGAAGAGGTTGGTCCTTAGAAGGCAGATCACAATTACAATCATACCATCATAGGCTAGCTCTTAGGGTTTAGCCTCTACGATCTTGTGGTAGATATACTCTTGTACTACCCATATCATCAATATTAATCAAGCAGGAAGTAGGGTTTTACCTCCATCGAGAGGGCCCGAACCTGGGTAAACATCGGTGTCCCTTGCTTCCTGTTACCATCAGCCTTGACGCACAGATCGGGACCCCCTACTCGAGATCCGCTGGTTTTGACACCAACATTGGTGCTCTCATTGAGAGTTCCTCTATGACGTCGCCACAAGGCTCGATGGCTCGTCTCATTGTCAAGGACGACATTACCTCAGAGGGGCTCGGCTGTAGGCATGGGCGAACACTCCGGCTTCGGCGGCTTTATCATGGTCGCCCCATCGGCGGTGGCGTAAGCGATGACTTCTCGGGTCATCAATCATAACCTTCGCGTCGGTTCGGAACTCGCCAAACAGATGGATCCAATGGAGCTCTCCTCCCTTAACAAACTCTTGGATCGCATCGCCGCTCTGGGAGTCGCTACAGACTACGACCAGATTGGGCTTAAACCCGACCAAAGGGACATCAGGTCCCCGCCGGCCACCCATGAGATAGCGATAGTGGAGGAACCACACGCAGATTGCCCCTCAACTTTGAGGACAAGTTATGTTCGGATCACAGAACTCCTTGAGCCAAAGACCTGCTCAAAGGAAAACCTGACCCAGGTCCCGGACTTAGAATCGGGCATTGGGCTGAAGAAATTGGGCTCGCCCGGTTACGAAATTGTTGAGCTCGGGACCGCCCAGCGCTTTGGGCGTTAGATTGGATCAAAATCCGGACTCTAAACTGGACCTAAGCTGTCTCTCCGCATCGTGCAAGAGCCCTGGAAACCGTACATCGCTCTTGGGCGAGATTCCTCCTTGCGCTTAACAAGGTCGGGGGCTGCTTGAAGAGAACATGGTCTCACTTTTCTACAAAAACTGCTCGGATGAAGGACTCCTCAATGCTATAAGCCGCGCGACATAGTATGCTTCATGGACTTGGCAACCATAGTACGGAAGCATCTTGTGCGATGGAGAGCGCTTGGAAGACCCAAACAGAATTTTGGGATAGTACCGCTCTCACCAAAACCTTTGTCCGAACTAGGCAGACGAACTCTAAATAAGTCGTCCGACCCAACCCCAAGAAACCAAAGCCCACCCAGGCGGAGATCCGTATTGGAAGAATGGCTCGACGGGCCATGTAAGCTCCACAGCACTCCGGATACAACAACTACTCATAGCCTTAAGGCATGTTGGATACTCTGGCAGGTGGCAAAAAGTGGCAAGGATCTTCTTGTGGGCCATAAAGCGGAACAACATCCTGCCAGCAAACACAATACGGTACTAACAGTCTCGAGACTTTGGCCTCGAACAATAGGCGCAAGCGAGCTCGTCGAAGCTCATTGAAATTTACCATGTGGCAAAAATAAACCCTTGAACGACCTTTGCTATAACTTTTAATGCCCGGTGATGAACCTCGATTCCGGGCTGTCCGGGCACCAGCCGCTCTGGTCCTTAGTCCGATCATAGATGGCTTTCGGCTCACTAAAGTACTCATGGACGGCGGAAGCGGATTAAATCTGATTTATGAAGAAACACTCAGCAAGATGGAGATTGATAAAAGCCGCATTGAACAAAGCGGTGATACGTCTCCAACGTATCTAACTTTATCTACTGTTTTAGGCAATATTGGGCTTTATTTTCCACTTTTATATTATTTTTGGGACTAACCTATTAACCGGAGGCCCATCCCAGATTTGTTGTTTTATGCCTATTTCGATTGTTTGAGGAAAAGGAATATCGACGGAGTCAAAAGCGGAACGAAATCAAGCTGGAGAAGTTATTTTTGGAAGGAAACCCACCGATGGACTTGGACCCCATGTCGGAAGATACGGGAGGTGCTCACGAGGGTGGGGCGCGCCCACTCCCAGGCGAGCCCCCGCCTCGTGGGGCCCCGTAGCTCCACCGACATACTCCTTTCACCCATATATACCTCGTGCCCTAAAACTTCCGAGCAGAAGATAGATCGGGAGTTCCGCGCCGCAAGCCTCTGTAGCCACCAAAACCAATCGGGACCTGTTAGGCACCACTGGGAGGGATCCCCTCACCGGTGGCCATCTTCATCATCCGGCGCTATCCATGACGAGGAGGGAGTAGTTCACCCTCGGGGCTGAGGGTATGTACCAAGTAGCTATGTGTTTGATCTCTCTCTCTCGTGTTCCCTCTATGGCACGATCTTGATGTATCCCGAGCTTTGCTATTGTAGTTGGATCTTATGATGTTTCTCCCCCTCTACTCTCTTGTGATGAATTGAGTTTCCCCTTTGAAGTTATCTTATCGATTGAGTCTTTTATGAACACTTGATGTATGTCTTGCCGTGCTTATCTGTGGTGACAATGGGATATCACGTGCCACTTGATGTATGTTTTGGTGACCAACTTGCGGGTTCCGCCCATGAACCTATGCATAGGGGTTGGCACACGTTAAATGATTCTCCGGTAGAAACTTTGGGGCACTCTTTGAAGTACTTTTATGTTGGTTGGATGAATCTGAGATTGTGTGATGCATATCGTATAACCATGCCCACGAATACTTGAGGTGACAATGGAGTATCTAGGTGACATTAGGGTTTTGGTTGATTTGTATCTTAAGGTGTTATTCTAGTACAAACTCTAGGGCTGTTTGTGACACTTATAGCAATACCCCACCGGATTGATTGGAAAGAATAACTTTAAGGTGGTTTC
The DNA here is from genome assembly GCA_021605145.1 of Aegilops bicornis. Taxonomy (NCBI): domain Eukaryota; kingdom Viridiplantae; phylum Streptophyta; class Magnoliopsida; order Poales; family Poaceae; genus Aegilops; species Aegilops bicornis. The sequence continues at coordinate 367,741,720 of CM038672.1, forward strand.
GTACCCTACCATAATCTCTACGTTTGTTCTCCGCTATTAGTGGCTTTGGAGTGACTCTTTGTTGCATGTTGAGGGCTTGTTATATGATCTATCTATGTTATTATTGTTGAGAGAACTTGCACTAGTGAAAGTATGAACCCTAGGCCTTATTTCCTAGCATTGCAATACCGTTTACGCTCACTTTTATCGCTTGCTACCTTGCTGTTTTTATATTTTCAGATTACAAATACCTATATCTACCATCCATATTGCACTTGGATCACCATCTCTTCGCCGAACTAGTGCACCTATACAATTTACCATTGTATTGGGTGTGTTGGGGACACAAGAGACTCTTTGTTATTTGGTTGCAGGGTTGCTTGAGAGAGACCATCTTCATCCTCCGCCTCCCACGGATTGATAAACCTTAGGTCATCCACTTGAGGGAAATTTGCTACTGTCCTACAAAACTGTGCACTTGCAGGCCCAACAACGTCTACAAGAAGAAGGTTGTGTAGTAGACATCAAGCTCTTTTCTGGCGCCGTTGCCGGGGAGGTTAGTGCTTGAAGGTATATCTTTAGATCTTGCAATTGAATCTTTTTGTTTCTTGTTTTAGCACTAGTTAGTCTAAAAAGAAAATTACAAAAAATGGAATTGAGTTTGTCTCATACGCTTCACCTTTTAATATCTTTCGTGAGAATGATGGAAAAGAAAATTGTGCCAAAGTGCTAGAAGAAGAATTACATAGAATGCTTGGCATGAAATATGTGAATGATGAGCATGATTGCAATGTTGTTAGTATGAATTCCTTGAATATCCATGATACTAATGATATGCAAAGCCACAAGCTTGGGGAAGCTATGTTTGATGAAGATGATATTTTTTGTCCCCCAAGCTTTGATGAGCAAATTTATTATGATGAAAGCATGCCTCCTATGTATGATGATTATTGTGATGACACGTATGCTATAAAGAATAAGGATAACCATGAAACTTGTCATGTTGATCTTAATTCTCAATCATATGATAGTTATTTTGTTGAGTTTGCTCCCACTACTATTCATGAGAAGAATTTTGCTTATGAGGAGAGTAGTACATTTTCTATGCTTGTAGATCATGAAAATAATGCTTTAGGTGCTGGTTATATTGTTGAATTCATTCATGATGCTACTGAAAATTATTATGAGAGAGGAACATATGCTTGTAGGAATTGCAATAATGTCAAGTTTCCTCTCTATGTGCTTAAAGTTTTGAAGTTATGCTTGTTTTACCTTCCTATGCAAGTTGATTATTGTTCCAATAAGTTGTTTGTTCACAAAATCCCTATGCATAGGAAGTGGGTTAGACTTAAATGTGCTAGTCATATTCTTCATGATGCTCTCTTTATGTTTCAATTCTTATCTTTTATGTGAGCATCATTGAAATCATAATGCCTAGCTAGGCGTTAAACGATAGCGCTTGTTGGGAGGCAACCAATTTTATTTTAGTTTCTTGCTTTTTGGTTCTGTTTAGGAATAAATAATCCATCTAGCCTCTGTTTAGATGTGGTTTCATGTTTTAATTAGTGTTTGTGCCAAGTAGAACCTTTGGGAAGACTTGGGTGAAGTCTTTATAATCATGCTGTAAAAAACAGAAACTTTAGCGCTCACGAGATTAGCTTCAACTTTTTACTGGAAAGTGATATTTAGTTGATTCTTTTTGCAGATGATTACTAGACAAATTCCTCAAGTCCACCAATTTATTTTATAATTTTTGGAGTTCCAGAAGTTTGCGTTAGTTACAGATTACTACAGACTGTTCTGTTTTTGACAGATTCTATTTTTCGTGTGTTGTTTGCTTATTTTGATGAATCTATGGCTAGTAAAATAGTTTACAAACCATAGAAAAGTTTGAATACAGTAGGTTTAACACCAATATAATAAACAATTAGTTCATTACAGTACCATGAAGTGGTGTTTTGTTTTCTTTCGCTAACGGAGCTTACAAGTTTTCTGTTAAGTTTTGTGTTGTGAAGTTTTCAAGTTTTGGGTAAAGATTCGATGGACTATGGAATAAGGAGTGGAAAAAGCCTAAGATTGGGGATGCCCAAGGAACCCCAAGGTAATATTCAAGGACAACCAAGAGCCTAAGCTTGGGGATGCCCCGGAAGGCATCCCCTCTTTCGTCTTCGTTCATCAGTAACTTTACTTGGAGCTATATTTTTATTCACCACATGATATGTGTTTTGCTTGGAGCGTCATTTTTTTAGCTTTGCTTGCTGTTATTTATAATAATGTTTTAAATCTTTAGTTTCAATAAAAAAGGTCAAGGATAGCCTTTGCCATGCTTATTTTGCTAGTATGCATGTTGCTGTTTGAAAACAGAAAGTTTACCGCTGTTGCAAAAATTCCCTAGAAAAGTCAGAGAGTGGTATAATGTTGAATCATTTTGCATATTGAGCTCTGATAAATTTATTACAGTGGGAATTTTAGTTCATAATTTTTGGATTTAGGGAAGTATGATGAATCTTGCATTCTTTACAGATTGTACTGTTTTGGCAGATTGCTGTTATGTTTGCATTGTTTGCATATGTTTGCTTGTTTAATGATTCTATTTGAGGATAGGAGTGTTAAATATGCAGAGGCATTTAGTATGCTATGTTGAATAATAATTTTAGTAATTTTTTACAGTAGGAAATGATATGGTTTTGCATTGGTTTATACTAACCTATCTCACGAGTTCTTGTTGAGTTGTTGTGAATGAAGCTTTTGATAAAAAGAGAAACCATGATATTAGAGGAATTAAGGAGACACAAAAGTTCAAGCTTGGGGATGCCCATGGCACCCCAAGATAATATTTCAAGAAGTCTCAAGCATCTACGCTTGGGGATGCCCCGGTAGGCATCCCACCTTTCTTCTTCAACAACTATCGGTTAGTATCGGTTGAACCTAAGTTTTTGCTTCTTCACATGAGTTGTGCTATCCTTGCAATGTAGTTTTCTTTAGCTTTGCTTGCTGTTTGAATAAAGTATCAAGATCTGAAATTATTAAATGGGGGAGTCTTCACATAGTTGCATAATTATTCGACTACTCATTGATCTTCACTTATATCTTTCGGAGTAGTTTGTTTTTGCTCTAGTACTTCACTTATATCTTTTAGAAACGGTGGTAGTTTTATTTTGAAGAAATATATGAACTCTCATGCTTCACTTATATTATTTTGAGAGTCTTAAATAGCATGGTAATGTGCTTAATTCTAATATGCTAAGCATAAAAGATTTGTAAGAATTCTTATGAGTGTGTTGAATACTAAGAAAAGTTTGATGCTTGATAATTGTTTTGAGATATGGAGGTAATAATATCAAAGTCATGCTAGTTGGGTGATTATGATTTTAAAGAATGCTTGTGTTGAAGTTAGCAAGTCCTGTAGCATGCATTATGGTTAAAGTTGTGTAACAAATTTGAAACATGAAGTGTACACGGCTTGTGCATCCTTATGAGTGGCGGCCGGGATGAGCGATGGTCTTTTCCTACCAATCTATCCCCCTAGGAGCATGCGCGTAGTACTTGGTTTTTGATGACTTCTAAATTTTTGCAATAAGTATATGAGTTCTTTTGACTAATGTTGAGTCCATGTATTATACGCACTCTCACCCTTCCATCATTGCTAGCCTCTTGATGCAGTGCATTGCCCTTTCTCACCTTGAGAGTTGGTGCAAACTTGGCGGTGCATCCAAACCCCGTGATATGATACGCTCTATCACACATAAACCTCCTTATATCTTCCTCAAAACAGCCACCATACCTACCTATTATGGAATTTCCATAGCCATTCCGAGATATATTGCCATGCAAATTTCCACCATTCCGTTCATCATCATCATGACATACTTTACTTTTGTCATATTGCCATTGCATGATCATGTAGTTGACATCGTATTTGTGGCAAAGCCACCATGCATTATTTTTCATACATGTCACTCTTGATTAATTGCACCATCCCGTACATCACGGAGGCATTCATATAGAGTCATATCTTGTTCTAGTTTCGAGTTGTAATTCATATGTTGTAATCAATAGAAGTGTGATGATCATCATTATTAGAGCATTGCCCAAAAAAAGAGAAGAAAGGCCAAAAATAAAAAAAATTAAGGCCCAAAAAAAAGAAAATAAATAAAAAGGGCAATGCTACTATCTCTTTTTCCACACTTGTGCTTCAAAGTAGCACCTTGTTCTTCATGTAGCGAGTCTCATATATTGTGCTTCAAAGTAGCACCATGTTTTTCATATAGTGAGTCTCATAAGTTGTCTTTTTCATACTAGTGGGAATTTGTCATTATAGAACTTGGCTTGTATATTCCTACGATGGGCTTCCTCAAATGCTCTAGGTCTTCGTGAGCAAGCAAGTTGGATGCACACCCACTAGTTTCTTTTGTTGAGCATTTATTTATAGCTCTAGTGCATCCGTTGCATGGCAATCCCTACTCATCATGTTGACATCAATTGATGGGCATCTCCATAGCCCGTTGATTATCCTCGTCAATGTGAGACTTTCTCTTTTTTGTCTTCCCACACAATCCCCATCATCATATTCTATTCCACCCATAGTGCTATATCCATGGCTCACGCTCATGTATTGCGTGAAGGTTGAAAAAGTTTGAGATTATTTAAGTATGAAACAATTGCTTGGCTTGTCATCGGGGTATAGAAGTTGGGAACATCTTTGTGTGACGAAAATGAAGCATAGCCTAACTATATGATTTTGTAGGGATGAACTTTCTTTTGCCATGCTATTTTGAGAAGACATAATTGCTTAGTTAGTATGCTTGAAGTATTATTATTTTTATGTCAATATGAACTTTTGTCTTGAATCTTTCAGATCTGAATATTCATATCACAAGTAAGAAGATTTATATTGAAATTATGCCAAAGTATCACTCCGCATCAAAAATTCTTTTTTATCATTTACCTACTCGAGGATGAGTAGGAATTAAGCCTGGGGATGCTTGATATGTCTCCAACGTATCTATAATTTTTGATTGCTCCATGCTACTTTATCTACTGTTTTAGGCAATATTGGGCTTTATTTTCCACTTTTATATTGTTTTTGGGACTAACCTATTAACCGGAGGCCCAACCCAGATTCTTGTTTTATGCCTATTTAGGTGTTTGAGGAAAAGGAATATCGAATGAGTCAAAACGGAACGAAATCAACTGGAGAAGTTATTTTTGGAAGGAAACCCACCTGATGGACTTGGACTCCACGTCAGAAGATACGGGAGGTGCTCACGAGGGTGGGGGGCGCGCCCACCCCCCTAGGCGCGCCCCTGCCTCGTGGGGCCCCTGTAGCTCCACCGACGTTCTCCTTTCACCCATATATACCTACGTACCCTAAAACTTCCATAACAGAAGAAAGATCGGGAGTTTCACGCCGCAAGCCTCTGTAGCCACCAAAAACCAATCGGGACCTGTTACGGCACCACTGGGAGGATCCCCTCACCGGTGGCCATCTTCATCATCCGGCGCTATCCATGACGAGGAGGGAGTAGTTCACCCTCGGGCAGGGTATGTACCAAAGAGCTATGTGTTTGATCTCTCTCTCTCTCTCGTGTTCTCTCTCGTGTTCCCTCTATGGCACGATCTTGATGTATCCTGAGCTTTGCTATTGTAGTTGGATCTTATGATGTTTCTCCCCCTCTACTCTCTTGTGATGAATTGAGTTTCCCCTTTGAAGTTATCTTATCGGATTGAGTCTTTTATGAACACTTGATGTATGTCTTGCCGTGCTTATCTGTGGTGACAATGGGATATCACGTGTGAAAGTGCAACTATCCCTAGGTGGTTTTGGTAATTCATAACAACATATAGCTCATTGAGCTAATGCTATTCCAAGACAAATATTTCAAGAAAGCTCAATGAATGGCATGGCATGGATGATGAAAGTGGATCCCTCAAAATATCAAGGACAAAGGATTTGCTCAAGCTCAAAAGCTCAAGACTCTACATTTTACATTTTAGTGATCCAAGATCACATTGAGGCTGGGTGTCACTTGGGAGCCTCCGACAAGATTGTGGAGTTGAACCAAGGAGTTTGTAAGGGTAAGGAGATCGCCTACTTCGTGAAGATCTACCGCTAGTGAGGCAAGTCCTTCGTGGGCGACGGCCATGGTGGGATAGACAAGGTTGCTTCTTCGTGGACCCTTCGTGGGTGGAGCCCTCCGTGGACTCAGCATAACCGTTACCCTTCGTGGGTTGAAGTCTCCATCAACGTGGAGGTACGATAGCACCACCTATAGGAACCACGACAAAAACATCCGTGCCTCCAATTGCGTTTGAATTCTCCAAAACCCTTCCCTTTACATTCTTGCAAGCATGCTTTATTTTCCGCTGCCTATATACTCTTTGCATGCTTGCTTGAATTGCGTGATGATTGCTTGAATTGTTCAAAGATAGCTAAAATCTGCCAAAGTCTAAAATTGGGAAAAGGCATAGCTTTTAATTGGTCAAGTAGTCTAATCACCCCCTCTAGACATACTTCAAGGTCCTACAAGTGGTATCGAGCTTTGGTCTCCATTTGCTTTGATTTCTATAGCTTTTGGTGGTCATAGCCTTGGTTTCACAACCTAGGAGAGTATGGCGTCTAGCGAGGGAAATTATCACCGTAGAGGTCCTTACTTTGATGGCACTAATTTTGCTAGTTGGAAGCATAAGATGAAAATGCATATTCTCGGACATAACCCCGCCGTTTGGGCTATTGTGTGTATTGGCTTGCAAGGTGAATTCTTTGATGGGAGAGAACCGAACCGTGAAGCTAGTGCAGAAGAGTTGAAGATGTTGCAATACAACGCTCAAGCTTGTGATATCCTCTTCAACGGATTGTGCCTCGAAGAATTCAAGAAAATCAGCCGTCTTGAGAATGCAAAGGCAATTTGGGATACTTTGATTGATATGCATGAAGGTACCGACTCCGTCAAGGAATCCAAGTTGGATGTGCTCCAAAGTCAGCTTGACAAGTTCAAAATGAAGGATGGTGAAGGTGTCGCTGAAATGTACTCTAGGCTTGCTCTTATCACAAATGAGATTGCCGGCTTAGGAAGTGAAGAGATGACCGACAGATTCATCATCAAGAAGATCCTAAGAGCATTGGATGGAAAATATGATACCATGTGCACATTGATCCAAATGATGTCAAACTACAAAGATCTCAAGCCAACGGAAGTCATTGGAAGAATTTTTGCTCATGAGATGTCACTCAAGGATAAGGAGGAACTTCACAACACGTCAAGTGGTGCTTACAAAGCCTCATGTGAATCCCCCACATCATCAAGTGAGAAACAAACCTTCAATGAAGAATTGAGCTTAATGGTGAAGAACTTCAACAAATTCAACAAGAGTAGAAGCAAAGAAAGAAGCTCCAAGTCAAGGTCCTACAATGACAAAAGATCTTCTAGTCGAGAGCACAATTGCTACAATTGTGGGAGACCTGGACACTATTCCAATGAGTGTACGACACCCTACAAAAGAAGAGAAGATTCTCCCAAGAGAAGAAGTAGAAGAGAAGAATCACCACCAAGAGAGAGAAGGAGTAGAGATGATCGTTATGAACGAAGACCCTCACGGAGAAGCACGGATTAGGAAAGGACGGACACGTCATCACAGAGCTACACAAAACAAAGACATCAAGCTCATGTTGGTGAATGGGTATCCGCCACGACTCGACAATCACTCCGAGAGAAGCTATCACTCCGACTCCGAACACACTCAAGATGAAGGTGTTGCCGATTTAGCACTTGTGTCAACCAACTCCTATGACATATTTGAATCACCAAATGAAGGAATTGGAAGATGCTTCATGGCCAAAGGTCCTAAGGTAACACACCCCGAGTATGTTGATTTTAATAGTGATGAAGATGACTTGCTAGGTGATGATGATTTACTTGTTGACAACTCTAGTGATGAATACTATGATGAAATGTCAATTAATCATGCTAATCAAGATGAAACGAATGACAATGATAAGGAGAAAATTGAGTGTCTAAATAAAGAACTAAACACTCTTAAGTTAGCTCATGAAACTATCTTCGAAGATCATCGAGAACTTTTAAGGGCTCATGAGAAGTTACGCTTTGAAAAGCTCAAGCTTGAGCAAGAGCATGAGTTCCTAAAAGCGATCAATGATGATCTTCGTAAGAAAAGTTCTTCTTATATTGCCAAGCGTTTACTCTTATCTACTTACATGCCTCAAGTCAAGTCTAGTAACAAGAACAAGAAAGATTCTTCTTCTAGTAGTAACAATAACAATGCTAAACCCAATATTGTTGCTTCTAGTAGTTCTCTTGATTCCACTAATGATTCTCTTAGCCAAGTTACACTTGAGCAAGAAAACATCTTATTGAAGGGAATTATAGAGAAATGTGTATACAAGAGCCTTGCCGGGAGTAAGCAATTTGAGGAAATTGTACGCAAGCAAGGAAGGCCTTTGGAAGAATCAAGGTGTTGGTTTTGAACGAAAGTTCAATGCCAATGGAGTTGAGTGGGAAGAAGATAAATACCCCAAGACGAAGTTTGTTCCTCAACAAGAGAAGTATGATCCTACTTCCTTCAAGGGGACACAAGCACAAGATGATCTTCCACCACAAGACCACAAGAACAAAGGCAAGGACAAGCTTCAAGAGGAAATTGATGCATTTGAAGAAGCACCTAAGGCCTTGGTCAAGTGGGTTCCCAAGACTACGTCAAGTTCTACTTCATCAAGCACAACTACTACACCAAGGATTCCCATAAAGATGATGTGGATCCAGAAGAACAAGAACTAGAGAGTTCTTGAGAGTGACTCCACCAACATTTTTCCCTCATATCATTATGGCAAGGACAAGTGCAATCAACTTCCATATCTTGCACTAGTTCAAGGAGTCACAAACCCTCATGTTGGTAAGGCAAGGGACAAGGTAACCTAATGTTTTCATGGACATCATTTTGTGTGTGCATCACTCTATGTCTATGGATATTCTTGTTTTGTTCCTTGTGGGACTAACCCGTGTAGGTATTGAAAGTGCAACTCACTCCAAAGGATTGCTCCAAAAGATCTACATCAACATTGAGCATCCACATCTTCAACACCTACATGAAGTCATCAACGACAACCCAAGGTTAGTTTATCCCTCTAAGGGGATCTCACATCTAGGGGAGCTTAACTCTAAGAATTGAGTCAAAGCAACTCTAATGATGTGAACACATAAATGCTTTATGTAAAAGTGGTAACCCCACTTGAGCTTAAGCGATGAGTATGACCTACGATCAAATGTTCTCATTTGACTCCTAAGTCAATATACTCATATATAGATGACCTAGTCATCGCCAATTGTTTGATAGATGCTAGAATTGGTTGTGCATGCTTTGTCACATATTTCATTTGTCATTTTATTGTGTGAGCATGTTGGTTGCATATTTTACTCATTCGAGGACATCCACTTGTTGTTTGATTGATCGGTTTCTTTTTCTTTTGCCAAGTGGATGGACAAGAATGCATAAGAACCTTCTCTAGCTATCTATGCTTTTCTCGTCTCAAACTCTATTCATGCTACATCACAAAATTTGATCAAGTCAGATTCGAACCACTCTGTGAGGAGCACTTTCGAGTCCCGAATCGTCATAGACTTAAACTTCCAAAACTTCTTTGTGATTTTCGGTCCGACCGATTCCTCCATTTCGGTCATACCGAGATTACTAAGTCGATCTAGGTTTTCAATCTCGGTGCAACCGATTTTAACTTTTCACACACCGAGTTGTTGTAATCATAAGCAGTTATGCATCTCGGTGCCACCGAGTTTTTCAACTCGGTCACACTGACAGTGTCGGGCTATATATATCACACGGGCAAATTTTGGAAAATTTTCTCCGAAACTCCTCGACCGCGCATAGCTCGCTCTGCCTACTTGGTCTACGGATCATCGAATTCGTCGCCAGCTGCCTCCAACCGCTGGTCTCCGCCGCCGTCAACGGAATTCTCCTCTGCCGTTGCCGCGGTAGCAAGTTCACCGCCGAACTAGGGTATGAACTTGATCACTGTGCTATCCTCGTCCAATTCTCAGCACAAATGCATCTTGCCACGATTGAAACACTTCTATCCAGTCAAAACAATCCTTAGAATAGGTATGATTCGAAAATTTAGGGTTAGGTTTCCACCGAAACCATCTCGGACCCACCGAGTTGAAAAACTTGGTCCCACCGATTTGGCTAACGCCATTGCACTAGTAAGTCTCGGTCTGACCGAGAATTACAAATCAATGTGACGGATTTTAGAACTTTGTGAAACCCTAGCAGTCTCGGTACATCGAATCGTGACTCGGTCTGACCGAGTTCACTAGTTTAGGTTCCAAAACTGCTTCGGTATCACCGAGTTTGAAAATCGGTTGATCCGAAATGCTTTCTGTGGAAACTAAAACTAAGTTTTTTTGAATCATTCTTTTGCAAAAATCTCTGCATTTTGTGATGCTCATCCACTCTACCTCATCTATAACTATTCATAGGGTCAGTAGTCAGTGTGAGTAGCATGTCAGACCAAAGTGACAGCCAGAACAGGTCAGAAGAGCAGATTCAAATGAGCGAGGGCACTAGTCCCTCAAGCAGCTCAGATGAGGGGAGCAGAAGCACTCCCAGTAATTTGCCCAAGGCTGCCACAAGGACAAGGAAGAAGAAGACCTCAGAGTCTGAGGATGAAGATTATGTGGCGGTGAGGATGAGGCCAGCCCAAGAAGAAAGTGCTCAAGAAGGAGTATGCTCGACAACAGTTAAGCACGGAATGAAGATCAAAAGGCCAGCAGGTAGACAACCTATGTCCAAAGCGAGAGTCTCCACTCAAGCTTCTTTGGAATCCCAACCCAAAGAACCCTTTCTTCTGAAGGAAAGAAAAGGAAGGAAAGGGTCAAGAAGACCATGGCCAGAGTGATTGGGAAGCCATCTATGATGGAAGAAGAGGAAGAAGAAGAGGTTGCTGAGCCTGCACCCAAGGCACAAAAGCTAATGGGTGATGCCATAAAGTCAGGGGCTGCAAATTCAAAGCCCAAAGCTGCCCCAAGCCAAAGAGCGCACCAAAGAGGAATACCGAGGAGTATCTGAGCAACTGAGAAGAACAAGGGTCCAATGCCTGAGGTTGATGCTGAGGAAGATGAAGAAGGGCAGGTCCTAAGGAAGCTCAAACCCAAGATCCCAGACCACAATGATGCTCATCATGTGGCTGAAAACATGAAGATCAGGACAGATCAAGGGTTGAGGCCATGGAGAGAGTCATATCCATATGCCACCAGGAGAAGGACTGCTGTGGATTACAGGTTCCACACCAAGGAACAACAGGACTTCTATGAGACTATCTTGTTGGATAAGAAGCCCATAGTTTGTGATATGAGGTGGGTCGACTGGACCTATATTCAGGAGAACGCAGAACACTACCCTGGAGTATATGACAGCTTCAGTGCTTGTGGAGTTGCAGATTTTGTTGGGCAGAAGCTCACAAATTGGAATGACGAGCTCATAATGCAATTCTACTCCACAACAAATTTCTATCCAGATGGCAGGATAGTATGGATGTCTGAAGGAACACGATATCAGTCAACCATAGAAGAATGGGCAAGTCTGATCAATGCCCCATAGGAAGATGAAGATGACTTGGACATTTATGCCAAGAAGAAGATGGGACACAACTCGATGTCACACATGTACAAGGAAATCCCAGATGATGCACTTGAGTCCTTCAAGTTTGGATCAGTTCATTATCTTCTGTCAGGGCTGCCTACAATCAACTGGATACTAAGGCACACTCTTTTGCCCAAATCAGGTGAACACATCATGATCAGAGGGCATGCAATCAATTTGCTTCATGTTTTTGATGTGCCTCAGAAATTCAAAGTCATGAGCCTCATAGTTGGAACTATCAAGAGGACTGCAGCAGACCAGAAGAGGAGCTGTGGATATGCCTCACAGATTCAGGAGTTGATAAACTCAAAGATGGGCACAGGGAAGTATCTGTTGGATAAGGAACACATGGTTCTCTATCCTAACTTTGAGGACAATCAAGTTGTCATGACTGAGAATGAACCAACATCAGTGCAAGCGCAAGAGAAGAAGGAGAAAGCAAGGCAAGAGAAGGCTGCCAAGATGCCAACTCAAGCAGAGGCATCTGAATACTTTACGAAGAACAAGCGAGGAGCAGCTCGGTTACTTGATAGCATCAACTCTGCGGATTGAGAAGGGGTTGGCCACCCTAACTCAAAACCAGAGAGCACGGAGAGAATCATGGAACAAAAATTCAATGATCTTGATGTCAAAGTAATCGAGATTGATCAAATTTGTGGAGCAGCTACAGGATGACATGTAGGAGAGGAAGGGCAGGACAACGACTGATCCATTTGCCAGAGTGCCACGAGCTCAGAGATTAGCTGCAGAGCCAGTTCAAGACACCAGAGTCACTTCATCAGCTCCAGCTACAGCTCCAGCACCACCAGCTCCAGCACCAACTCCTTGACTCCTTCTACATCGTTGAAGCCTTCGTTCTTGGAGTTCTCCGGACACCTCCACCACGAGAAGACCAAGCCTGAGAGACGATATAGTCCTATGCATTTTCTAGGAACTTTTTGGTAACTTGTTGCCAAAGGGGGAGAAAAATGTATAGATCATAGGCTTCGAGAGAGAGAGATTTGCTTTTGTTCTCTCTTGTCTTTTTGGTTGAACTTTATTTGCTTTTGATTGGTTGAGATACTATGCAATTACCTATGAGACATTGATGATCACGCGTTTGATCATAAGCTACACTTATGCTCGTTATGATATTATCTTACTTATCCTTATATGATCATTCACTTTGCTTGGTGATGAGTGCATGTATTCAATCTTTGTTATTTTGAGCGCTCCACCAAGATGTATGTGACATGGAAGAGTAACCCATGAGCCTAATTCCTTGTGCATTTGCATTCCAAAGCAAATATTTCTATGCACAAATTTAGGGGGAGTTCTTGCTTATCACATACTTCTCAAAGCGACGATGTTTTTCAAATTTTATTATCATTTGTCGAAGCTTTGATCTATATGTTGTCATCAATTACCAAATAGGGGGAGATTGAAAGTGCAACTATCCCTATGTGGTTTTGGTAATTCATAACAACATATAGCTCATTGAGCTAATGCTATTCCAAGACAAATATTTCAGGAAAGCTCAATGAATGGCATGGCATGGATGATGAAAGTGGATCTCTCAAAATATCAAGGACAAAGGATTGGCTCAAGCTCAAAAGCTCAAGACTCTACATTTTACATTTTAGTGATCCAAGATCACATTGAGTCTATAGGAAAAGCCAATACTATCAAGGAGGGATGAGGTGTTGCTTAATGAGCCTTTTTTTGACACCTGAAACAGTAGGAGAGGCTCCTACTGTGAAATTAAATTAATGAATGATGGGATTTACATCTGGTTTTGTACATGCCATCCCCTTTGGGGGTGGTTGTGGGGTGGGGTAATAATCAAAAAGTATCTAAAAAGGAAGAGAGAAAGGAGATGTGTTTTTCTCCAACCCTATGAGTTAGGAGAGATAGATCCTCTTTTAGTCTTGAAGCCCAGGATGTTTTCGTGGGTGCAATTCTTTTGAAAACTTTATTATTCCTTTCTTTCCAGATGCTCCATGCAGCTTGTAGGAATAATGCCATGAACATTGGCTTGTTCCAAGCATCTTTAGCCGTGCTTATCCAGTCATAACGCGAACCTTGATAGTTCCAACTGATGCCAATGTCATTGACAATCTTTGCTGAATGCACAGCCAAAAAAGAGATGTTCAGGCGATTCTTCCACATTGGAATCGCAAAGAGGGCAAGTATAATCATTGCCAATGTTGTAGTGTCTGCGCTTGAGCATGTTCTTGGTGTTGAGTCTGTCAGACAGAAGAAGCCACCCAAAAACCTTAATTTTCATTGTAACCTTCGATTTCCAGAGCCAGTCATAAGCTTGATGGGCCCTAACCTCCCTGAAGTATAAGTTATAATATTTCTTTGGCCGTGTATGTGTGAGTCCAAGAACAAACCCAGCTATCTTTCCCGAGAGGTCATCATTCAATTGGATGTCATGACGAGAGATTGAAGATCTCTAACTTACGCATGTGCTGTGGCGAGTGGCGGTGGAACATTTCATGTAAAGCCGTGGCCCCAAGAAGTCTCTAACAGAAATATCCTCGAGGTGGCGAAAGAGAAAGCTCAGCGGATGTGATTCTGCTAGTATACCCTCGAGCCAATGATCTTTCCAGAAAAGTATGTTCTTCCCCGTGTGAACTTGTGCTTTGGTAATCCCTCGGTAGATTGGTATTAGTTTCGTCACATCCCGCCACCAAAATGATCTGCATGGGTCCGCTGCATGTGGGATCTTGTTGCTATAGTACATGTTCCATATAAGTTCCACCCAAAGGCAGGTCCCATACATTATAGAATTTGTGCAGGTATTTTAGCGAGTGCATCACTTTGTACCTTGAGATTAATGACACCGAGGCCACCAAGCTTTGGGTTGGCAGACCATGTCCCAAGCCGCAAGAGAGTTACAAGAATCCCCATTCTCCGTCTTTTTGGTCCATAAACATTTGCGTCTGATTTTGTCCAAAAGTTCAATAATGCTCGCTGGCAACTTGAGAGTACAGAGGGCGAAGATGATTAGGGAGGTGATGACCGAGTTGAGAAGTGATAATTTTCCCCCATAAGAGATCATATTGAGCGTAGCCGAAAGCCTGCGTTCCACCCGACAGACAAGAGGGAACAGATCCAACACGGATGGCCTGGTCGTCCCCATAGGCAAACCGAGGTATGTGAAAGGCATTTTGCCCACCACACACCCGAAGATGGTTCAATGCAGTTATACGTGTCCTCGTTACAGTTGATGGGGATCAGAGTTGACTTATGGAAGTTTATCTTGAGGCCAATAGATGTTGCATAATCGGAAAGAATGTCTTTAATAATCACTGCTTGTGATGTGCATCTTTGGCATGGCTAGAATAGTGTCGTCCGCGTATTGAATGACTGGGTAATCCATTTGATTGGTCGAGGGGAAAGGCAGCTGGATTGTTCCTCTAGTGAAGGCGTCATTGATTGCTTCTTGCAAGAGATCAGCCGCCAATACGAACACGAGAGGCAAGAAAGGATCACCCTGTCGGACACCGCATTTACAATGGAATTGCCGTCCAGGAACACCATTCAAGAGTACCGCAGATTTACCAGATCCAAAAATGCATTGCACCCATCCAAGCCATTTGTCATTAAAGCCCATATTCTTCATTATTTGGATCATGGCAGCATGATCAATAGTGTCGAACGCCTTGGCAAAATCAAGCTTAAGTAACACAATTTCTTTCTTAGAGGCCTGACATTGGTATATGTATTCAAATGACCAAGCAAGGCAATCTTGGATAGTGCGGCCGTGTAGGAAGCCGTCTTGGTTTCGATGAATAAAACGAAGGATCACTCTTTGTAGGCGGTTGGCAAGCAGCTTGGTTATGACTTTGAGGCAACAGTTTAGTAAAGTGATCGGTCTATAATCATTGACTGATGATGGGGCATTATTTTTAGGTATCAACGTGATAAAACCATCATTAATGCTCTCAAGATTGAGATTACCTTCAAAGAATTGGTTGCAAAGCTTATAAAAGTCATGCCTGATAATGTGCCAACAGGATTTGAGGAACGCTCCATTGAATCCATCCGGGCCAGGTGCACGATCGGCTGGCATGAGCTTTATAACATTGTCAATCTCTGCAGTGGTGAATGGGACAGTAAGCTCATCTAGACCGTCAACTTTTTTAATAATTCTGTCCAGGTTGAATTTCATATCATGATGTGACGTCGATCCCAATCTTTGATAAATGCATCAAAGATAATTGCCTCTTTGCCAGCATGGTCCTCCACAATGGAGCCAGAGTCATTGGTTAGGGAGGCAATGTTATTAATTATCATCCGCTCCGAAGCCATCGCTTGAAAGAATTTTGAATTCTCGTCTCCGAATTTGACTCAACGTATAGTGCAGCGTTTTTTCCAATATTGCTGTTGGTAAGATAAGATACGAAGAATATGTGACTTGAGAATCTTCCTAAAGTTCGCTTCTGGTAGTGATAGTGGCCTTAAGTTTTCCAACTCATCAATTTTACAGAGAGCCTTATTGGAATTTTCAATGGCAATAGATAGTCTAGAAATCCCTTTGCTCCAAATCTTGAGAGCCTGCCTGAGAGCCTTTAACTTTCTGCAAAGAACCGTGGCCATATTGTCGGATCGAATTTGTCGGCCCCAAACTTGTTGGACAATATCATGAAATCCATGATGCTGAAACCAATAAGATTCAAAACGAAACACTTTTGATCGTGGAATGGAGGTCTCAATAGTGACAACACAAGGTATGTGATCCGAAACTGGTCTCCCTAGGGGTTTAACCATGGTCTTCGGGAAGGAATTGGTCCAATTGGAACTAGTAAAAAACCAGTCAAGTTGCTCTAGTAGTGGGTCGGTTTGCATGTTACTCCAGGTGAACGAACGGCCTTTGATCGGTAATTCAATGAGAGCTTGGGAGCGAATTAGATCATTAAAGGTTATCATATCATTAAGATTACCACCTAGTTTATTGTGGTTGTCTGGGCTTCGGATGAAATTAAAATCACCAACTAACAAACAATCTTCATTATCAGGAATGTTTAGTTGGCTTAGCCAATGAATGAAATCAAGTCTTCGGTCCCCCTGGCAAGGTCCATATACATTCACTAGAGTCCAACGGTGAGCGGATTGCATTGATGTGAACTTAATGACCTGAGCGAAATCATCCGAAGAAATAATATCTGCATGAAAAATGGAGCTGTTCCAGATAGTAACTAGACCACCCGAGGCACCTCGTGAGGGGACAAAAGCAAATTTATCATAGCGTCGTGGACAATAGGATTTAATGAACGCATGATCAAAAGAGGCCATTTTCGTTTCCTGCAAGCAAAGCACAGCACAACCACTAGAGTTTATGGCGTTGGTGAGGGCTAGTTGCTTTGCATCAGAGTTCAATCCCCGGACATTCCAGCAGAGAACGTTCCAATTAACAGATAGAACCATAAGAAAATGTAACGATTGCAGAAAATAAAGGCTAATCAGAGGCCGAAGATGGCCCAGCCTCCATATCAGATAGGAGTGCCTCCTCCGAGAGCTCCGAAGCCGGGATGGCACAAAGAGTTGTACCAATATGCTGAATCACATGAATTGGAGTATGCGACGGTGGTGCAAGCGCTGCTGGGGCTTCAAAGATTTCAGAGATCGTAACAGAAGATGGAGAGGGCACAGTCCTTGGCTTCACCTTGGATTTTTTCGATGACGTGTCCGCTAGAGAAGGCACTTTGAAACCATCATATTTGTTAGCACGAGCACTCCTGCGCAAAACAATGGCACAATCTAGAGCCACAGACTTTCCACGACGCCCAACTGGAGCAGAACTTGAGAGCACAGGCCCATCCTCAATTTTGTGGCTGTGCAGGGGCGATCTGAACCTCAGAAGATGGCACTGCAGAGTCAAGACTGACATAGATGGAAGAGTTGTGTAGCACAAGTCCTAAACCCACAGTTTCAGAAGTTGGAGCCACTGGGATATTACGTGAATCCAAATCCAGCATGGGCAAAGTAGGAGTGTCCATGTCCTGCTCCGCCAATAACCAAGCCGACAGGGCAGGCATCAGATTGGTGCTGGAAACCGATGACGCAGCATGATTAGTCATGGAAGCTTGGGAAACCACATAAGATTCAGTATCTTCCGAAAGAACCACTCTGACATCGAAGTTGGTGTTACGAAACCCAAGCCCAGAGCGCCATGGTCCATAGCTAGCAATGATGGGCATTATGGCTGCTGTGAGGAATGTGTTGATTCGGGCAAAAGGAATTGCAGAGTTCAGCAGAAAAGAGGAAACAGTAGCACCCTGTGACGACATCTCAATATGCAAGCCTGTCGAGGAGAGGGACATGTCAATTGTCAAAGAGCTAACAATGGTTGGCGTAGCAACAGTATTTGAACCAAAATCAGCAGCCAAAGTAGGTGCCTGCAGAGAACTTTCTCCAGTAGTCATACCTTGATCAACAGCAGAGCTAGAAGCAGACACCATGGAGTGGAGAACATTGGCTGGCACAAGGACAAAGCTGTCAGACAGAGTGGCACTTGAATCAGAGCTTGTATAGGCAGAGATAGAATCGTTCCAAGCCATTCCAGGGCTATCCTGGAGATTGTTGGCCGGCAGCACCCCATCTTGCACCTGCAAACCTTCAGCAGCAAGCCATTCCTGAAAGTTGTACAAAGCTGGTGGAGCTTGGGGAGGAGAAGGAGGCCATTCCCCCCAGTTAACCTGAAAATGAACATCGTTGGCATTCGAACATTACATTTGCCCAGCTTCAACATTGCAGAGCATCAACAGCAGCGTTCTGCGCCATCCAGTTATGCAGCTAGGCTTGGTAGAGCTGTTCAGCAGTGAGACCCTGTCCATACAGTGGATGAGGGATTCCGTCCTACGGTGGTGGATCCTCTCCTGCCGGCGGTACCTTGGGCAGGTGGGCATTCCAATCGCTACTCCGTAGCATCGTGACACAAACAGTCCAGCTATGTCTCTCTCCACCCAGCTGACGCATAACAAAGCTCTTGGGCACCAAACACAAGCTAATCACACGGCATTTGATGAGCACAATTTTTCTGTCCGCTCTCGGGCTATGCCAAGTTATCAACTCTCCAAACTTATCAACAGATTTGTGAATATAGTGTGATGTCTGATAATCATGGGGAAAACCAACATAGAGGATCCAAATCTGAGGCCCATAGCTAGTCATGCGCATGTTAATAGCAACATCATGGGGGACAAAAGAAATAACTGTGTTCATGTTTTCATCATCCTCATCAAGCTCAAAGGTTGTGCCCACAACATCATCTCTAACCACAGAATCCACAAACCCAAAAATACCAATGCCAAGCGGATAATCATCTACCTCAGTTGGAAAAAAGTTGGACTCGTGGAGCAGGCCCTCTATTGTATGGCGCAGATCTGCCTTGCGGTGAAACGGGACGAACCTGTTAACTTCAGCAATAGCGAGGAAATCATGCCGCAGCGGCGGGTTGGGGCCGATCACCATGTCATCGTGCACCTTCCGATCATCGGGACCAAGCTCAATGGTCAATCCCTGCGGGAGGTAGGGGATGACATTGACTGGATAGTTCGCCATGAGAGCAGAGGGAGGAGCTTGGGGAGAAACAGGGGAGGGGGCGGGCGGGGTGGTGGAATGCGTATCGGCAGCAGTCTTGGGAACCCAAACCCCCACTTTTTTCCTTTGGTTGGCTGAACAGGAGGTGGCGACGTGCCCCTGGTGTCCGCAGGATGAGCATCGAATGGCCCCAGAAGGTCTTGCGTTTGGTCTTCCAGGGCCCAAGGCAAAGTTGGTCAGAGAAATTAACGGTGACTGATTGATGGGATGGCTAGTAGGTCTTGCCAAAACTGAGATAGCATTTAAGTTATTTCCATCTCCATGATGATGAGGATCAACACTAGCCGGCGATAATAAAGATTCGTTGCTTTCCTGCCTAGGCCGTGGATTATTTCAAGTATAGAATCAGTGTATGGATTGAAAGAAATCTTGGGCTTCCATATAAAACAGGGGGCCGAACCACAGGCCCAAGATGTATGGCCCAAGTTACCGCAAGAAGAGCACTTAAAGAAAGCTGGGCAGCCAAAGAAAAAATGGTTAGAGGAGCCACACGTGACACAGACACGATCAGTAGACGGTTTAGTGGGCTCAGCAAGTTTATTGGGCTTCATGGCCGAGACCATCCTGGAGTCAGATTGAGACCCAGAGGCTAAAACAAAGTTATCATTCAACGGGCAGAAACTGGCTAGGTGTCCCAACATGTCACAATTAGAGCATTTATTGATTCTTTTGTAAATGTAGTCCAGAGACAGAATGTGCTTTAAGGCCCAAATGGTAGCGATATGCTGACGTAGGGGTGGAAACGGATCGGATGTGGATCGGTTAGTGCTCTTACCACCTCCATTTTCATATTTACAAAGCGAATACGAATGCGGCTCGGATATGATTCGAATACGGATACGTATCAGATATTTTCTTGATTCGGAACGGATACGAATAATATCAACATATTGCTTAAGTAAATTAGTCGATAGCTCTGTGACCTAAAGTAATCAACTTGTGACATACAATAAGTCAATGATAAATAGGTTTATGAATAAATACTATTGTAGTGCATAATAATTTATAAGTTTAATCATATAAAGAGTAAAATTTGACCCCTTATTTGGCTTTTATGTTGGATAATTGGAATACTGGGTCTAGAATTTTGAAAATTATTACCTCCCATAATCTTATTCGGATACGGATATATCCACTTCCATATCCATATTTGTGTCAAAATCTCCTACCATATTTTTTTTATTTGTTTAATAAATTTGGATATGGATAATTTCCATTTCCACTTTGGTTCGGATGCGGATGCTTCGGATACGAATAGGCATTTACTCGAATACGAATATCGGATATTTCGGATTATCCGCTACCACTTTCCACCCCTATGCTGAGGTGAATAGCCAAATCGCAGATAATCCAGGATATGAAGAATAATGAAAGTTGGAATTGAATTCCAGTAATCCAGTAAAAATTTGACCCCAACAAAACGCCGAGAATCCCGAACCTTGTTGGCCAAATGGAGAGAGAGGCTGCCAATTTGAATATTCTGCTGTGCGCATTGATGATGATCATGAATTCCTTGATAATCAATCTGTCCCTCAGTGAATACGAAATTGCCAATTTTGAGGCCCGGTAATTCTTCATTGCATTGAATGGGATTAATGTAGTTACCAAGAATGTCCAAATCCTGTCGGGTGACAGCACCGGTCGCCTGAGCAACAATCGCCGGTGAGCAACCAAAATGAAGAGACAAAGAGTTCTGGCCATGATCATCATTGGAAAGCAATCCTTTGGGACTGATGGCCAAAGGAGAACGAGGTACACCCGCATCAATATGTTCATCAGCATGCCAACACTCATCATCAGCAGAGTAATCGTGGACATTAGGCCGGAACAGTTGAAAATGACAAACAAAGTCGGGCCAAATTCTGTCCTTGAGATGATAGATGAAGTGTCCAACCTTGTTAGATGCCAGAGAAAACCTGAAACGTCGCTCGCTCAAATGAACGACCTTGAAACCAGAGGCTAATCCACCAATACAACATTGAAGAGCAATGGACACAGATTCCTCCAACAAGGGGAAGGAGGCAGAGGAGAAGTAAACGACCAAGAAAAATTCCTTGGAAGTCGCCGACGAGGAGAAATGCACCGTGGTGCCAAAACGACGACACACCTGTGCCGCGACCTTAAGGCCCGGGTTGAAATCCCAATGAAGAAGACCCTCCATGAGCCTGGTAGATTAGAGAACGCCATTGGAGCCTAGGTGGAGGTGGAGGTGGAGGTGGAAGAACGCCATTGCTCGATCATTGGAGCCTAGGCGATTCCCCTTTTGCTTCATGTGCTTAGTGATATGCTCCAAAACCCTCCACTACTTTCTCACATCCACATATGACCTAAACCTAAAGTCAAACTCGGCCCTACCGATTCTTTCTACCCGGCGCCACCGAGTTCAGATGTCTTAGCCACTGCCACAAACCCTAGGCAAATCGGCCTCACCGATAGGGATCTCGGTCTCACCAAGATGGGATTGTAATCTCTCTGTTTCCCTTTCGTAACTTTTCGGTCTCACCAAAAGAGCGAATCGGTCCCACCGAGATTACAATGTAAACTCTCTGTTTCCTTTTTGTAACTTTTCGGTCTCACCGAAAGAGCAAATCGGTCCCACCGAGTTTATCTGACCAACTCTCTGGTTAGCTAATTACCAAATTCGGTCTCACCGAAGTTTGTGTAATCGGTCTCACCGAGATTACGTTATGCCCTCACCCTAACCATATCGGTCCTACCGAGTTGCATGTCGATCCCCAAGAAAACCCTAACGGTCACTAGGTTTACGAAATCGGTCTGACCAAGTTTGATGATTCGGTCCCACCGAGTTTGGTAAATTGTGTGTAATGGTTAGATTTTGTGTGGAGGCTATATATACCCCTCCACCTCCTCTTTATTCGTGGAGAGAGCCATCAGAACAAACCTACACTTCCAACTTACCAGTACTGATAGAGAACCACCTAATCATGTGTTGAGGCCAAGATATTCCATTCCAACCATATGAATCTTGATCTCTAGCCTTCCCCAAGTTGCTTTCCACTCAAATCTTCTTTCCACCAGATCCAAATCCTATGAGAGAGAGTTGAGTGTTGGGGAGACTATCATTTGAAGCACAAGAGCAAGGAGTTCATCATCAACACACCATTTGTTACTTCTTGGAGAGTGGTGTCTCCTAGATTGGCTAGGTGTCACTTGCGACCCTCCGACAAGATTATGGAGTTGAACCAAGGAGTTTGTAAGGGCAAGGAGATCGCCTACTTCGTGAAGATCTACCGCTAGTGAGGCAAGTCCTTCGTGGGCGACGGCCATGGTGGGATAGACAAGGTTGCTTCTTCGTGGACCCTTCATGGGTGGAGCCCTCCGTGGACTCAGCAACCGTTACCCCTTCGTGGGTTGAAGTCTCCATCAACGTGGAGGTACGATAGCACCACCTATCGGAACCACGACAAAAACATCCGTGTCTCCAATTGCGTTTGAATTCTCCAAACCCTTCCCTTTACATTCTTGCAAGTTGCATGCTTTATTTTACGCTGCCTATATACTCTTTGCATGCTTGCTTGAATTGCGTGATGATTGCTTGAATTGTTCAAAGATAGCTAAAATCTGCCAAAGTCTAAAATTGGGAAAAGGAATAGCTTTTAATTGGTCAAGTAGTCTAATCACCCCCTCTAGACATACTTCAAGGTCCTACAACGTGCCACTTGATGTATGTTTTGGTGACCAACTTGCGGGTTCCGCCCATGAACCTATGCATAGGGGTTGGCACACGTTCGTGATTCTTCGGTAGAAACTTTGGGGCACTCTTTGAAGTACTTTTATGTTGGTTGGATTGTGTGATGCATATCGTATAATCATGCCCATGGATATTTGAGGTGACAATGGAGTATCTAGGTGACATTAGGGTTTTGGTTGATTTGTATCTTAAGGTGTTATTCTAGTACGAACTCTAGGGCTGTTTGTGACACTTATAGGAATAGCCCACCGGATTGATTGGAAAGAATAACTTTGAGGTGGTTCTGTACCCTACCGTAATCTCTACGTTTGTTCTCCGCTATTAGTGGCTTTGGAGTGACTCTTTGTTGCATGTTGAGGGCTTGTTATATGATCTATCTATGTTATTATTGTTGAGAGAACTTGCACTAGTGAAAGTATGAACCCTAGGCCTTGTTTCCTAGCATTGCAATACCCTTTACGCTCACTTTTATCGCTTGCTACCTTGCTGTTTTTATATTTTCAGATTACAAATACCTATATCTACCATCCATATTGCACTTGTATCACCATCTCTTCGCCGAACTAGTGCACCTATAAAATTTACCATTGTATTGGGTGTGTTGGTGACACAAGAGACTCTTTGTTATTTGGTTGCAGGGTTGCTTGAGAGAGACCTTCTTCATCCCACGCCCCACGGATTGATAAACCTTAGGTCATCCACTTGAGGGAAATTTGCTACTGTCCTACAAACCTGTGCACTTGCAGGCCCAACAACGTCTACAAGAAGAAGGTTGTGTAGTAGACATCAAGCGGCACGACCTTCAGGGGAATTATCCCTACTCGGAAAGCGCGGTGTGCTGGAAAAATCACACTCGATGTGGTATTCGGCACCCCAGAGAATTATAGGTCTAAGGAAATCACATTCCAGGTGGCTCCTTTTAGCAGCGGATACCACGCCCTTCTAGGGCGGGACGCGTTTACAAGCTTTCAAGCTGTACCCCATTTTGGGTACATGAAGCTTAAAATGCCTGTACACAATTGATTCATCTCTCTAGCCAGTGATCCGGACGTTGCACTTCTCGCCGAATATATATATGCAGCTCTATCCTTGGAATCATTATCTGAAGACCTAGCGGTACCAAGAGTTAACAACACTGCGGGCCACCGTGGACAGGGACGACGTGATACTAGACAAGCGACCCAAGTCCACCTCATTTAAACCTGCAGACGAGATAGTCAAATTCCAGGTCCATCCAATGGACCCCACGAAGACAGCTTCCATCGGGACACAACTGAGCCCCGCAATTGACGCCGCACTATGAGATTTCTTATGCGAGAATTGGGACATTTTCGCCTGGCACCCATCGGACATGCCAGGCATCCCAACAGACTGGCCAAACACAACCTCAATATTCTAAAAGGATATAAACCAGGCAAGCAGACCCTAAGGCAATTCTCAGAGCCCAAATGACAGGCAATGGGGGAAGAGTTAGCCAAGCTACTCGAGGCTGATTCATTAGAGATATCAAACATCCGGATTGGCTGGCAAATTTGGTGATGGTACCAAAGAAGGACAAATCCTGGCGCCTACGCGTCGACTTCAAGGACCTCAACAAGGCTTGCCCCAAGGATCCCTTTCCCCTCCCTCGCTCAATCAAATCATCGATGCCATTTGGACACGACTCATTGTGTTTTCTCGACGATACTGGATACCATCAAATAAAGATGGCAGAGTCTGACCAAGCTGCAACAACTTTTATAATGCCATATGGCCCTTTTTGCTTCAACATTATGCCCTTCGGGCTCAAGAATGCCGGCGCAACCTATCAACGCATGATTCAAACATGCCTGGAAAAACAAATCAGCAAAATAGTGGAAGCATATGTGGATGACATGGTCATAAAAACTAGACACGTCGAAACCCTGATAGATGACTTGAGGCTCACATTCGATAACCTCCGAACATACGACATTAAGTTAAATCCGGAAAAATGCGTCTTCGGCATCCCATAGGGGAAACTGCTGGGCTTCATTGTTTCCAATAGAGGAATTGAAGCGAACCCGGCAAAAATCTGAGCTCTGTCTCAGTTGGCTGTACCAACAGACCTCAAGCACATCCAGAAGCTAGCCGGATGCGTGGCCGCTTTGAGCTGCTTTATCTCCAGGCTAGGAGAAAAGGCATTGCCTCTTTACCGCCTCCTGCGGCGCACCGAACACTTCGTATGGACGGATGCAGCCGTGGCCGGACTCGATGAAATAAAGACCTTACTGGCCAGTAATCCAGTCCTAACAGCGCCGAACACCGGCGAGCCTATGCTATTATACATAGCGGCAACACACCAAGTTGTAAGCGCAGTACTCGTCGTCGAACGAGAGGTTGACAGATACAAATTCCCGCTCCAAAAGCCGGTCTATTACGTATCCACAGTCCTCACCCCATGCAAATCCCGATACCCACACTATCAAAAAATAGCATACGTGGTCTTCATGGCATCCCGGAAGCTGCGACACTACTTTCAAGAGTGTTCGATCACAGTAGCCTCAGTACCACTCAATGACATAATAAACAACCGCGACGCTACGGGCCGGATTGCTAAATGGGCCATCGAGCTCCTTCCGTTCGACATAATGTACAAACCACGACGGGCCATCAAGTCGCATAAATCTTTGGGCGACTTTATGTCGCCGAATGAAAGCCGAACTCCCTAAAGAGTACGGCGCATACTCCAACTGGATCATGCACTTTGACGGCTCTAAAATGCTGGCTGGATTGGGAGCAGGTGTAGTCCTGACATCCCCCACCGGAGACACGGTCCAGTACGTCCTCCAGATATTATATACATACTCCAACAATGCAGCCGAATATGAGGCTATGTTGCATGGTCTTCGGATGGCAGTCTCTATGGGCATCCAATGCCTGGAAGTGCGAGGGGATTCGAACCTCGCAATCTCACAAATAAACAGAGACTTCAATGCCAAGGATCCGAAAATGGCGGCCTACCATAATGCCGTCCTAAAAATGTCAGCGTGGTTCGAGGGGCTCGAGTTCCACCATGTGGCTCGAGAAAACAATCAAGCGGCGGACGTCCTCGCCCGCATCAGCCAAACGCGACCCTGTCCCACCTAACATATTCCTGGAAAGGCTGTTCAAGCCATCCGTAGTATGGGAAGGGGAGTCCGGCAATACCAGCTCGGACCCGAACACACCCCTAGATATGGAACCATCAGACACAATCGGAGGCTCTGCCACCGAAATAACATCCTCGGACCACGAAATCATGGCCGTTATTGCCCCGTGGACCGAGCCTTTCTTGGCCTACCTAAATAGGCAGGAGCTACCCGAAGACCAAAATGAAGCACGCTGCATAGTCCGGCATTCTAAAGCTTACAAAGTCCACAAAGGGGAACTCTATAAGAAAAGCACGACTGGAGTGCTCCAAAGGTGCATCTCCGAAGAGGAGGGGCGGCAACTCTTGGCTGAAATCCATGCCGGACTGGGTGGACACCATGCCACGGCTCGAGCGCTAGTCAGCAAAGCCTTCCGCACAGGCTTCTATTGGCCGATGGCCCGAGCAGACGCACAGGACCTTGTCCAACATTGCGTTGGTTGCCAGCTCTTCGCCAATCAGAGTCATATGCCCCCTACCGCTCTCCAAACAATCCCCATAACTTGGCCGTTCATGTCTGGGGCTGGATATGGTTGGACCCCTTAAAGGGGGAGGCCATAAGAAAAAAGTCTTATTGGTCATGGTGGACAAGTTCACCAAATGGATAGAAGCCAAGCCAGTTAAAACGGCCGAATCCGGACCAGTAATCGACTTCATATTCGGGGTCGTACACCGATACGGTGTCCCCCATAGCATCATCAGTGATAATGGCTCAAATTTCACAGCCGATGAAGGGAAAACTTGGTGCGGCAAAATGGGCATTAAGCTCGACTATGCTTCCGTCTACCACCCCCAAACAAACGGCCAGGTCAAACGGGCAAACGGTCTCATCATGAGCGGCATCGAACCCAGGCTAGTGCGGTCTTTAACAGAATCGGATACGCACTGGGTGGAGGAGCTTGACTCCGTACTCTGGGGGCTGCGGACCATACCGAATCGCACTACCGGATATACACCATTTTTATGGTGTACGGTGCGGAAGCAGTACTACCCTGCGACATAATACATGATTCGCCGTGCGTACGCATGTACGAAGAGAAGGAAGCCGAGTTAGATCGACAGGATAACTTGGATGCCCTGGAGGAGGAGCACGATGTCGCAAAAGCCCATTCCGCATTCCATCAGCAGCAGGCTCGACGATATCAAAGCAGAGAAGTGCGGGCCAAAACTTACAATATTGGCGAGCTCGTTCTACGCCTACCGAAGAAGAAGAAGGACAAGCTCAAACCCAAGTGTGAAGGCCCCTTCGTCATCGACAAAGTTCTCACTGGAGGAGCGTACTGCTTACATAATGCATTGGACAACAGACTCAAGCAGAACGCATGGAACGCGGCCAGACTCCGGAGATTCTACGCCTAATGCCGAACTCAGCGTTCGTCTCCCTACTCCCCTCTTTTACTTATGCTCCACCCCTTTTCCCTTTCTCGACCTTTTTTCACACAAAGTATTCTATACAGTGCGGATTGCCAGATCACTCTGGATGCACTAAGCGTACCTGAGGGCTTCCTATACGGAAGCTAAAAATAATTACGCACATGGCTTTCCGCCCATCACATATGCATTCTTTTTCCATATGTGCCTTTTCTTCACCAATATATGCATCGATATGACTTAAGATGTTGCCAAGCTGGGTTGCCTGGCTCTTGTGTTTATGCCCTACGTTCCCGTTAATTCGACTAGGTCATAAGGGGAGCACCTCTGCGATTATTACTGCCGGTTTAGCCGGATGTGTACCTCGATCGGGTGAAGCCGAAAGCTAGCTTCCTTAAGAGAATATTCGGTCGGTGAACAAAAGATGTGTTCGTTTATTACAACGTAAATCCCGTAAGTCTTGTATCCCGTGCCATCGTCATAGTCCGCATGCGCATCATCGCATGCGTACTCTGTGGAAAGGAACCCCTAACGGAACTATTCTCCCTGGAAGATGTTTCTTACTATCCATGTAATATAACATAACTAGTTGGGTACTTGTCTGTTCATGCACTTATGACCCCTACGCCTTGTTTCCATGCATACCCCAGTTTTTTATAACTGAGTTGGTATTCGGACACACCCCGAACTATAGGATCCGGGGGCTGAAGCGAAAAGGTCCGCCATGACAAATGATTTTAATCCGGCTAGGGGCTAATCATGCCCATTAAATTACACAGTCACTTGGACTGACTATATTCCTCCTCTATACCGTCCAATAGGCTATCTAGCTTTTAATCCTGTTGAGAATACTTAGCGGCTAACGCTACCTGGTCATACACCAGACTCACGAGAATTTCTTGCCCATCGGGCCCCGCCAGTCCTACTTCGGCCATATGGTTCGGGTCTAGCTTGGTGTAGCGCGTCTTCACCATAGCCCAGGCTTCTCTTGCACCTTGCCGACAAGCGGACACCTTCCAGAGTAGGGCTGTGCTCCTTGAAGCATATTCACAAGCTCCGCCATGCCATTCGGCAGCAAGCTTGATGGCCATAAAGCCTGAGCAACACCCTGCATCACTTGCCGAGCTCGCTCGTGCAGTTGCGAAAGGTCTTGCAGTAAATCACTTGCAGATGAGGGCATTGATAACCCGCAAGTATAAGGGATCGCAACAGTTTTCGAGGGTAGAGTATTCAACCCAAATTTATTCATTCGACACAAGGGGAGCCAAAGAATATTCTCAAGTATTAGCAGCTGAGTTGTCAATTCAACCACACCTGGAACTTAGTATCTGCAACAAAGTGTTTAGTAGAAAAGTAATATGATAGTGGCGGTAACGGTAACAAAAGTAAAGACAGCAAAAGTAAAGACAGCAAAAGTAATGTTTTTGGTATTTTGTAGTGATTGTAACAGTAGCAACGGAAAAGTAAATAAGCGAGAACCAGTATATGGAAAGCTCGTAGGCACCAGATCAGTGATGGATAATTATGCCAGATGCGGTTCGTCATGTAACAGTCATAACATAGGGTGACACAGAACTAGCTCCAGTTCATCAAAGTAATGTAGGCATGTATTCTGAATATAGTCATACGTGCTTATGGAAAAGAACTTGCATGACATCTTTTATCCTACTCTCCCGTGGCAGCGGGGTCCTAATGGAAACTAAGGGATATTAAGGCCTCCTTTTAATAGAGAACCGGAACAAAGCATTAGCACATAGTGAATACATGAACTCCTCAAACTATGGTCATCACCGGGAGTTGTCCCGATTATTGTCACTTCGGGGTTGCCGGATCATAACACATAGTAGGTGACTATAGACTTGCAAGATAGGGTCATGAATTCACATATATTCATGAAAACATAATAGGTTCAGATCTGAAATCATGGCACTCGGGCCCTAGTGACAAGCATTAAGCATAGCAAAGTCATAACAACATCAATCTCGTAACATAGTGGATACTAGGATCAAACCCTAACAAAACTAACTCGATTACATGATAAATCTCATCCAACCCATCACCGTCCAGCAAGCCTACGATGGAATTACTCACGCACGACGGTGAGCATCATGAAATTGGTGATGGAGGATGGTTGATGATGACGACAGCGACGAATCCCCCTCTCCGGAGCCCCGAACGGACTCCAGATCAGCCCTCCCAAGAGAGATTAGGGCTTGGCGGCGGCTCTGTATCATAAAACGCGATGATTTCTTCTCTCTGATTTTTTTCTCCCCGAAAGCCAATAAATAGAGTTGGAGTTGGCGTCGGAAGGTCTCCAGGGGGCCCACGAGGTAGGGGGGCGCGCCCAGGAGGGGGGGGCGCCCCGCACCCTCATGGACAGGGTGTGGGCCCCCTGGTCTTCATCTTTGGCGAGGATTATTTATTATTTATTCTAAGATATTCCGTGGAGTTTCAGGTCATTCCGAGAACTTTTGTTTTCTGCACATAAAATAACATCATGGCAATTGCCGAAAACAGCGTCGGTCGGGTTAGTTCCATTCAAATCATACAAGTTAGAGTCCAAAACAAGGGCAAAAGTGTTTGGAAAAGTAGATCTGACGGAGACGTATCAACACCCCCAAGCTTAAACCCTTGCTTGTCCTCAAGCAATTCAGTTGACAAACTGAAAGAGAAAAAGAAAAACTTTTACAAACTCTGTTTGCTCTTATTGTTGCACCTATATCAAGCCAGCATTCAGGTTTTCAGCAAAGATTATAACTAACCACATTTGCAATAATTCTCAGGTTTTATGTTTACTCATATCAATAACATAATCAGCTAACAAGCCATAATAATAAATATCGGATGACAACACTTTCTCAAAATAATCATAATATGATATAACAGGATGGTATCTCGCTAGCCCTTTCTGAGACCGTAAAACATAAATGCAGAGCACCTTTAAAGATCAAGGACTGACTAGACATTGTAATTCATGGTAAAAGAGATCCAATCATAGTCATACCCGATATAAATTAACAATAATGAATGCAAATGACAGCTGTGCTCTCCAAATTAGTGCTTTTAATAAGAGGGCGATGACTCAACATAAAAGTAAATAGATAGGCCCTTCGCAGAGGGAAGCAGGGATTTGTAGAGGTGCCAGAGCTCGGTTTTGAAATAGAGATAATTTATATTTTGAGCAGCATACTTTCATTGTCAACATAACAACTAAGAGATGACGATATCTTCCATGCTAAACAAATTATAGGCGGTTCCCAAACAGAATGGTAAAGTTTATACCCCCCTCCTCCACAAGCATCAATCCATGGCTTGCTCGAAACAACGAGTGCCTCCAACATTCAACGGGTCCCAGGGGGAGTTTTGTTTGCAATTATTTTGATTTAGTTTGCATAAATCATGGGACCGGACATCCTGGTGACCAGCCATTTTCTCGTGAGTGAGGAGCGGAGTCCACTCCTCTCGAGAATAACCCGCCTAACACGGAAGATAAGGGCAGCCCTAGTTGATAAATGAGCTATTCGAGTATGCAAAACAGAATGTTCATTTGAAGGTTTAGAGTTTGGCACATACAAATTTACTTGGAACGGCAGGTAGATACCGCATATAGGAAGGTATGGTGGACTCATATGGAATAACTTTGGGGTTTAAGGGATTGGATGCACAAGCAAGATTCCCGCTTAGTACAAGTGAAGGCTAGCAAAAGACTGGGAAGCGACCTACTAGAGAGCGACAACAGTCATGAACATGCATTAAAATTAATAAACATCGAATACAAGCATGAGTAGGATATAATCCACCATGAACATAAATATCGTGAAGGCTATGTTGATTTGTTTCAACTACATGCGTGAACATGTGCCAAGTCAAGTCACTTAAATCATTCAAAGGAGGATACCAACCCATCATACCACATCACAACTATTTTAATAGCATGTTGGCACACAAGGTAAACCATTATAACTCATAGCTAATCAAGCATGGCACAAGCAACTATGATCTCTAATTGTCATTGCAAACATGTTTATTCATAATAAGCTGAATCAAGAACAATGAACTCATCATATTCAGAAAAACAAAAGAGGTCGAGTTCATACCAGCTTTTCCCATCTCAAATACCCATCATATATCATCATAATTGCCGTTCACTTGCATGACCGAACGATGTGAATAATAATAAGAGTGCACGTGCATTGGACTAAGCTGGAATCTGCGAGCATTCAATAAACAGGAGAAGACAAGGCAATATGGGCTCTTGGTTAAATCAACAATGATGCATAAAGAGCCACTTCAACAATTTAATCATGGTCTTCTCCTATCGACCCCCAAAGAAAAGAAAAGAGATAAAACTATTTACACAGGAAAGCTCCCAACAAGCAAAAGAAGAACATGAAATATTTTTGGGTTTTCTTTTTAATTACTACAGCAAAGAAATAAACTACCACTAATTTTTTGTTTTTCTTAAGGTTTATTAAACACACAAGAAGAAAGCAGGAAAAAGAAAATAAACTAGCATGGATATTACAGTGAAAGAGTATGAGCACCGACATCTAGCAATGAGTGTGTGTGAACATAAATGTAATGTCGGTGGGAAATACGCACTCCCCCAAGCTTAGGCTTTTGGCCTAAGTTGGTCTATTGCCGTGGATAGCTGGCGGATACCCGTAGGTGTAGCTGGGTTAAATCTTGTGACGAAGAATAGTTGGGATCATCTGTGATGAAGAGGACTCGATCGACATCGGCCGGCAACCGCCTCTGGATCCCAAGAATAAACAGACTGTCGTGGAGGCTCATCTTGTGGCTCCGGTTCCGGGGCTGGTTCAGGATTCCGATAGGCTTGAACGGCCGCCCACGGAATGATGTGAGGACCTTCAGACAAGTTAAACAAAGAGGGAGCAGGCAAAGTAATAGTCTCAGGGTGATGTTTATCAAAGTACAATTTATATTTAAGCTCCCCTTCCTTGCCCTTAACAAGAAAGTCATGCGCTAGCATACTCTTATAATCTAAATAAGCACGGGGCAACGATGTTTCTTCTTTGTCCACATGCCTAATAGGTATATCAAAATATTCAGCTAGGCATGAAGCATAAATGCCTCCAAAGATGGGGCCCTTAGTACGGTTCAGACTTAACCGTCTAGCAACAATTCCACCCATACTAACAGAGTTATTGCGGTATAAACCATGGAACAAAATGATAATATCAGGAACACTAAGGTTTCCACAGTTCCCGCGACCAATCAAGCAACGACTAGCAAATAAGGCAAAGCAGCGTAAAACAGGAAAATGTATGCTAGTAATTCTTGCATCAGAAACCTTCCTGGTTTCTCCCACGATGATAGTGTTAATAAAAGCTTCTACTTCGTTACGGTGTGGTTCATCCAAGGTACCCTCAAAGGGTATTTTGCAAACCTCGCAAAATTCAGCTAATGGCATCTCCTTAACAACGTCATATAAATGAAATTCTACCGATGGAGGTGATTTCTTAAGGAAAAAGTAGAAGTTTTGCACAAAAGTATTTGTGAGTAAGAGACACTGATGACGTTGGTCGCGGAGGAAGTCGGTGAGGCCAGCATTCTCAATCAATAAATAGAAATCCTCATAAATCCCAGCTCTCCTCAAGAAGTCATCAGAAGGCCATTCACACGGCCGGACCTCCGCGGTACGAGGCAAATTATATTTGGGCTTCTGCTCTTCTTCCTTTTGTTTTTCCTTCGAAATTCGGCTCGACGAGCCCCTCAAAAGTCTCTTCATTATTTTCTGAAATAATCTGAAATTTTTAGTAACTTCAAACAAAAGTGAACCAACTTCAATAAAATTGATAGCAACTACTCCTACAAGTGCCTAGAGCCTATATCAAGCATTAGAACTACTTGGAACCATATAAATTTGACATGCAAGCTCAAGAACATGGTCACCTATGCAGCACAAATTTGCAAAGAATAAAGCACTAGAACAAAAACTAATTGGACCAATGGAGGAGTCACCTACCAAGGAACAATCTCCCCAAGCAGTTTTGCGAGAGGTGCTTTGAGCAAGGAGATCGAAAATCACAGCAAAAGTGGTTGGAACTCGTGCTTGAGTTGGTTTTTTGGGTTTGTGTGAGGCAGAGGAAGAAGATGGGTGTACGGATAAGTGGAGGAGAGCCAACGTGGGCCCATGAGACAGGGGGCGCGCCCAGGGGGTAGGGCGCGCCCACCACCCTCGTGGCCAGGTGGCAGCTCCCCCAGATTTTTGCACAGTAAATCCTCAAATATTCCTGAAAAAATCATATTAAATTGGCATGGTGTCGGGGCAGGCTGATCTGGCCCACGAACAACTATGGGGCCGGCGGACCGAGCCCCTTTCGGTTCGGCGGGGAGCGGAGGTCGCACGAAGAGCAGATCGAGGCGAAGCACGCGAGAGTTTTACCCAGCTTCGGAGCTCTCCTGAGAGATAACACTCCTACTGCTGCATGTCTAGGTGTATTGCGTTCTTGCTCAGAGCGCCGAGTGCTACAA
Source organism: Aegilops bicornis (assembly GCA_021605145.1). Taxonomy (NCBI): domain Eukaryota; kingdom Viridiplantae; phylum Streptophyta; class Magnoliopsida; order Poales; family Poaceae; genus Aegilops; species Aegilops bicornis. The sequence continues at coordinate 367,775,688 of CM038672.1, forward strand.
AGATGCATTTAGCTGCTAACGAGACTGATTGTGGAGGGAATCGATCGACCAACCCCTCACGCTATGCATGGGCCTCCTTTTATATGCTCAAGGGCTCCGGCTGTGGCAACGAGACGGGGTACAAATGGAAAAATGGTGGTTGGTACACCTACTTGTACAAAGGTATGTTGTACTATACCTAACCCCGACGGTAGGGACAAAGGCATTAAATGCCCGTCTAGTCGCCCTAATAAAGGCAAACAGGGACCGTCAGGGGTGCCACCGTTCGCCACGATGGCAAACTTGTCAGCGCTGCTTGCCACCTCGCACTGCTGGCTGCACAACCTCTCGCCACGCGCGCCTGGGTAGGCCCCAGGGCGACATGTTAGCGGATGTGCTGGAGCGTAGGTACAGAGAGGTGGTCTGCCGCGGCAAGCGCCTTGCCGCGGTTGTTGTCTTGTCGCGCCTGGAAGCTTGTCGCTCACCGGGCCTTCCCGGCAAGCTCCTCTTGCCGGGGCCTTGTCTTGTAAGTGCTCAGGTGGCCTTCCGGCAAGCTCCTCTTGCCGGGCCTTGTCTCCTAGGTGCCTTGGGTGGCCTTCCGGCAAGCTCCTCTCGCCGGGCCTCGCCTCCTTGGCTTGAATACGTTGTTCTTGAATGGCTCCAAAGGAACCACGGAGGATCTTGGTAGTCACCCGTAAGCCTTGTCATGAGGGTCAGAATCGCCTGCGTGCACAAGTTCGGGATACTAGGGTACCCTACTCTAGTACACCGGTCAGAGCCCCGGCCTGGGCCACACACTGCAGCCGAAGCGCTGTTGGGCCAGGCCCAAAAGGGCACGGGCACACGCGGCCCGGTCACACCATAACTTACCCGGACCACCACGCCCCCTAACGGCACGCATCGAACGTGGCGCCGTGTGAGAGATCGTGGGTGAGATCGTGGGGTTTCTTTATTCGAAAATCGAACGTCCGCCCTCCCTCTTTATTAGCAGGGAAACAGGGCACGCCGCCTACCTTGCCAGTTGCTGTCCCATCGAAAAACCACCGCTGCTCCCCCCTTCTTCTCAAGGCTGAAAAGAGAGCAGCGCTCCGCCCCCCATCGCCACCAGCACCCTCAACGCCGCCGATCTCCTCCACCGCCTCCGCCATGGGCCCGAAAGCCGACAAGGGGAAGACCGTGAAGTCGGCCGAGGCGCTGCGGCTTGCGGCGCTGCGGAAGGAGCGGGCCGTCTTCCCCCCTCAGCTCGCCGCAAGGGAGCCGAGGGAGAACTACTACCTCTTCTGGTCGACGGAGACGCGCGCGCATCCACGCACGAATGTACTCCCGCCGCTGCAGAACTGGCCCCGACGGGTATCCTTCTTCGCGCTTTTCTATCAAGGGCTCTGCCCGCCTTCTCTGAAGTTCTTTGTGACATTATGAACACCTACGGGTTCCGCCTCCTTGATTTCACCCCAACACCGCTCGACCATGGCAGTTTTCGCACATCTCTGCGAAAATTTTGTCGGAGTCCACCCAAATGTAGCTCTTTTCCGGCCACTTCTTTTTACCCCGAGCCGAGAGAGGAGAGCCCTTGCCGGAGGAATTGCTTGGGTCTCTGTGGTCGGCAAGAAGGAGGCCTATCTGGAGGGAGAGCTCCGTAGCAAATGGGAGGAGTGGAGGCAGATTGGTGCTGGATTGTTGAGGAGAACCCGAGCCTTTTACCGCCAAATACCAAACCCCAAAGAGTACGCTGCAATGATTGGAGCAATCTGGCCCCGGAGGACGCTTAGGTTGAAGATCGTAGTTACCCGAATCCTCCGCCTCAGACTTGCCGGACTCATCAGAGGCACTGTTGGCGCGGACTTTCTTCGCCACAGACGCTTCTTGCAGAGAGAGAAGGAGACTCGCCTGGAATTTCGTAACGCAGCAGACATCATGAGGCTGCGCCAGCCTCAAATTCAACTTCACTGTCTTGGAGCTTGACGCAATGCTCTTAGAGCTGTTCAAGCTCGATCCCGATCATCCGGAGATGTTTAGGTTGCCGAGGGCGTCGTTCGCTATGCAACAACTCGCCGCTTGACCGCATCCGCGTAATGATGCCGTTGTGTGACTCCATGGAATTGTCCCCACTTGGCAAGAGCCCGGATGACGTGGTGCGGCAGTTTTTGACAATCTAGTGGAAATGCCACCGCCCGACGAAAGCGAGGGGCCTCACCCGCGACACTCATCGACGATGAGATGCAGCGATCGCCACCAGCCGGAAGAGGCGGCGGCAGGCCGCGGGCGAGTTTGGCTTCACTGTGGAGGAGGCAGAGGCAGCCGAGGCGGCAAGCCTTAACGAGCGAAAGGAGTTCGCCGGCGAGGAAGAGCTTGCTGAGCCTGAAGCCGAGTCGAGCGAGCCCGCCGAGGGTGCATCCTCCCCACCTCCAAGCAGCTTGCCGCGAGCGGAGCCACCGGCTCGACCAAGAAGGCGTCTTCGCAAGGCCGGAGACGCAGTGGGGCGGCAGACAGGCCAACAGCCACAGCGCCGTGCGACGCGCTCCACCGCGGCAAGCACTATTGCCACGGGAGCTCCTCACGCCACTGCAGCAACTGGAGCGGGGCCCTCGTAGGCCACCGGTCCCGCTCCCGCCAAGCGTCCAAGGGAGCCACCTCCGCCTCGCTGCATCGGAGGCGGGCCAGACCGACCTCTCCGCTCAGCTCCGACGAGAAAGAGGAAGAGTAAGATTCCTTGATGTACTTGTAATTCTTCGATTTGTTGCTTTGTCTTGTATCTGATCTGCTTTACTCTGAATCCATTCCTTTTCAGGACGCTGGCCCAGAGGATGTCGAAGAGAGCCAAGACCCCGGTGATTGTCGTCGAGGACGAACCTACTACGACGGCAGGAGGCGCGTCCGAGACCACCTTGCCGGATGAGGCAACTCTCCTTCAAAGCAGCCCCCAGCGCAGCCCCCAGCGTAAGTATATGGTCTACTTCTTGCTGTTCGGCGTGCATGGGTGCTTTTTCCTTTGCTGATATCTGACTGTTGACTTGTGTAGGAGCAGAGCAGCCTCCTTCTGCTTCGACTACGCCGCCAAGGGTGGATTCCCCGGCAAGGGAGCGTTCTCCGGCAAGGGAGCCTTCTCCGGCAAGGGGCAGCTCTTCGGCAAGGGACGGCACCAGCGATCCCTTGGCGGCGGAGATCATGACCGCAGCCCGGCCAGAACCTTCTCGCCGAGTACTTCCCTTTGTGTTTTTCTTCTGATTTTGACTTTGAATATTTGCTTGACTTTCTTCATCCGTCCGCCACAGAGCCGATGGAGACCGAGGTCGCCGGCGAGGAGGACGTGCGTGGCAACACTGACGAAGCCGCCGCCGTGGAAGAAGAAGCCGCGCCGACGAGCTCGCCAGTGAAGAGGCCACCGGCTGCCGCCGCCGCAGGCCGGGCGAGGGTCCGGCGATCGACCGACGACCACGAGGCCGCAGGAGCGCCAGCGCTACACCGACCGCCGATCCTCCGCCGCCGCTGCAGCCAGTTCGAAGAGCCCCAGCCCGGCGCTTACTTGAAGGCCGGGCGACGGCGTCTTCATCAAGCTCCCATGGGAGTCGAGCCTGTGGCACCGCCGAAGGAGAAACCTTCGATGAAGAGCTGCTCGCCTCATTGGGTTGACGCTTAGTCGACGCGCTAAGCAGCAGTTAGCGGCGAGCCCGAGGAGGAGCAGCCGCTACGGAAGCCGCTGTCGCTCTACCGCGCCCGACAAGCCAAATCGGCATCCCGGAGGCGCTTTGTCGCGAAGGCGGAGCAGACATCGAGAAGCGCGCGGAGGAGCTCCGGGGCGCAACCGAGAAGCTCTCCGGTCGTTGGCGGAGGAGCGGGAGCAACTTCGCCGAGGAGCGCAAGGCCTTCATCGCCGAGAAGGCTGCAGCCGAGGAGGAACAGCTTGCCGCCGAGAAGCTATCTCACAAGGAAGGCGAAATGGGCGCAAGTGAAGGTTAACCCGGACAGCCACGAGGAGGATCTCGCCATGCGCGAGGAAACATTTGGCGGGGCTCTCAAGGAGGCAAAGGATGTTGCCGCGGCTGCCGAGGCCGCCAAGAAGGAGCTGGAGACGAAGGTGGCGCAGTTGGAGGCCAGCCTCAAGAAGAGCGGCGAGGAGCTTGCTGCACTCAAGCATGAGCGCGAGAAGGACGCCTACACTCTTGGCGAGTTGCAGGGCCGTCTCGCCGAGAGGAGCAAGGAGCTCAGCGCCGCCAGGGACTCCAATGCAGATCTTGAGTTGAAGCTAACTACTTTGACTCAGACGCTGGACGACGCCAAGGAGCGGGAGGTGGCCTTGAAGGAGAAGATCAAGGCCGACGAGGAGCTGTTGGCGAATGTTGTTGCCGCCCAGAGTGCCTTGAGGGAGAATGTGGAGCACTAGACTGAGGGTCTCGTGGATACTGCTGCAGCCATCCACAGGGAGCTAATGGAGCTAGGGATGGTGGATCTTGGATACTCCTCCGACGAGCATCTCCAACGCAGCGCCAAGCTCAGCTTGTTCTTCAAGGGCGTGGTGACGGCTCTTCAGCGACTCCGGGAAGAGGTCCCAAAACAGCTGGCCGAGGAGTCGCGCCAGATCTGCGTGGAGCCCTCCAAAAGGTGTTGATGAAGGTGGCCTTCCGCAACCCAGGCCTCAACCTCACCAACGTCCTCAAGTCCCTGCCACCGGATGCTGATGTGGAGGCGCTCAAGACCCTTGTCGCACCCATTGTGGACAGGGTGAGCGGAATCAAGAGGGTTGAGGGCGATCGCGTAGATTAGGCCGCCCATTTTCTCTTTCTCTTGCCGCCGCTAGTCATGTCATAGGAACAATCCATTAGAGCTGCGGCAAGCTATATTGTAATACAACTTTATTTTGAGTATCAATTGCTATGTTATTTCCTTTACTTGATTCCTTCCTTTGTATGTTTTTGCCTTACGCTTTTAGGGAACTTGTCGGCGCGGGCACTGAGCCATGAAGCGCCGAAAAGCGGAACGTCAACCTGGCTGGCGGTGCCACTTCCGACAAGCAACCTTGTCGCAACTAGTCGCAGCTCACTTAAGTTGTTGAGCAGACTCGAAACAAAGTAAGGGCGCGACTAGCTACGAATTGGTTCCTTCCGCGCATGTGTTTTCCATACAAAGTTCGGTCGTTCAAGGAAGATAACTTAAAAATTTAAAATCGACTGCTCAAACTTTGGCAACTTAGCTTTTCTGCTGCTTGCTTCCCGGTAAGGCTAGACTTCCTTGAGAGACGCTTGGTCCGCACCATTATCTTCTCCTTTCCCCCCGGCAAACTTGTGTGCGAGGGAACCTTCCTTTCTTTGAGAAAGAGAAGGAAGAGAAAATAAAGATATGGAGCCTTGTGGCTCGTTATCACTCACCAGGGGTAGGTGCTGCACAAAGTGTCAGATAACGCATGCAAATAGAAGTAAAAAGCATGAAATCGACAAGGTGTGCAAAGCACACTAGCTTTACTGATGCACGGGGTCTGCGCCCGGCTTTGTACAAAGGATTACATGCATCAGCGGCAAGACTTGTACAAAAGGTGGTTGCCGGAAGAGGTTCCGGCAACCGCGCCCTACGGGTAAAACTTACGAAGATGCTCCAGGAGTTGCTCACCGGAATGCCATCTTCGGTCTCAAGGCGGACAGCGCCAGGCCTAGTGACTCGTTTCACCCGATAAGGGCCTTCCCACTTCGGCGTCAACTTGTTGGAATTCTTGGCGGACTGAACGCTCCGAAGAACAAGGTCGCTTTCCTCGAGACTTCGCATTGACTTTGCGGCTATGGTAGCGGCGCAAAAGCTTGTCGGGTACCGAGCAGCTCAGACAAAGAGCACTGAAGACGATCTTCCTCAAGGAGCAGCGCGTCATCTTGTCGCAGCTGCTCCGCTCAAGCTCATCATAAGCGAGCACTCGAGGCGATCCAGATACGAAGTTCCGTGGGGAGAACTGTCTCGCTCCATAGACTAGAGCAAAAGGTGTCCGGCGCTGGCTCGATTTGGTGTCGCCTGATCGACCAAAGAACCACCGGCAGCTCCTCAATCCAGTTTCTTCCGCACTTGTGCAGCTCGTCGAAAGTTACGGTCTTGAGCCCGCGCAGCACTTCAACATTTGCCCTCTCCGCTGACCGTTGCTTCTCGGATGAGCAATGTAGCGAAGCAGACTTTTGGCGCCAAGATCTTGGACGTCTTGCATGAAGGTGCGGCTTAGAACTGTGTGTCGTTGTCGGTGATGATCCCGTTAGGGATTCAAACGGCAAACAATCGACCAAGAACTTGATCACGATTGGCTTTGTCACCTTCCTCATCGCTTCCACTTCCGCCACTTTGTGAACTTATCGATTGCAACGCATAAGTACTCAAAGCCCCCAACAGCTCGGGGAAGGGGCCGAGGATGTCGAGCCCCTGCATCAAAATGGCCAGGATAAAGGGATCGTCTGGAGAGCTTGAGCTAGCTGGTGTATTTGTTTGGAATGGAATCGCACGCTTCACACTTGGTTACTTGTGCAGTTGCATCCTCGAGGGCTGTCGGCCAAAGAAACCTTGCTTAACGCTTTGCGGCAAGTGCTCGGGCGCCAATGTGGTGACCACATATGCCTCCGTGTATCTCTCGCCAACAGCTTTTGTCCGTCCTCCCGGTGAATACACTTCAATTTCACACCGTTGAGTCTCCATCTGCATGCAGTGCCGTCGACAAACCGGGTACATACTTGACCGCCGGGCTACTCTTTCCGCTTCTTCTTGCTCTTCGGAAGTTCTCTGTCACGAAGGAAAAGGACAATCATTGCCCATCTTGGAGCTTGCGGCTCGACAACAAGGACTAAAGGCACATCTGCCGCTGCGGGAATATCAGCTTCATGGCGAGAACCTCGCGGCTCACCGGAGCTTGACGTTCCCGCAAGCTTGCCGGAGCAAAACTTGTCGGGAGCGCTCGCTTCAACGAAACAAACCTCGGGGCTTGTCGGAGCAGATCGCCCCTCAAAGATCTTGGTGTCGATCTTGGGGACCTTCTTGGCGGCGGCGGGAAGCTCACGTGGAAAGTAGTCACCAGAGATCAACTTCCTCTTCTTGCTCTGTCCGGTTGGTGGTGTTACAGACGGTTGGGTCAGCTTGAGCACAAAAATCCTGGTTCCATTGTGTAATTTAAGTGCGGCGCACTTTGACAGCCATCAAGAATGTCGCTCGAGCTCTCGGAATATATTCCATTTGCAGCCGTCAAAGTGCTCTTCTAGCTTCCTCACTTCATCAACATAAGCTTCCATCAACGGACTCGATAATTCTTGTTCACTTGGCGGATAACAAGTTGTGAGTCACCCACGATAATGAGCTTCTTGATCCCAAGGTCCATCATGATCTCGAGACCGGCAAGCAAACCTTCATACTTGTTGTATTGTCTGCATTGCTTGCTCCTTGGGAAAGTGCATCCGGACTACGTACTTGAGGTGCTCTCCGTGGTGCGATAAGCAAGACGCCAAGCACCGGGCGCCTTTGCTGCGAGAAGGCACCATCAAAGTACATCAACCACTCTTTGCTTGTTTCCTTGACGGGACGCTTAGTTTCGAATTTCTTCATCCGGCGTTGGTGTCCATTCTGCTATGAACTCCGCCAATGCTCGCTTTGGATAGTTGAAGTGCTCTCAAACTTGAGGCCAAAGCTTGACAGCCCAAAGTGCCCACTCGACAATCCTGCCTGTTGCCTCTGGATTTTGCGGTATCCTCTTCGGGAAAGCGAGTGACAATCGTGGATCTCATGTGCACGAAAGTAATGGCGCAGCTTTCTCGAGGCCATGAGAAGGCCGAAAAGCAATTTCTCGACACCAGAGTACCTTGACCTAGCCCCTCGCAGAAGGGAACCGACAAAGTAAAGTGGGCGCCGCACCATCCTTTTACGCATCTTGTCATGCGTCTACAGATTCGCCCTTGTCGGGACCAGAGCTTGCCGTGAAGCCCCTCGCTTGTCCTTTGGATGTGTCCGCCATGGTTGCTAACTCATCATCCGCCTCCCTCTCCGCTATTAACGCAGCACTAACCACTTTGATTGGTTGCCGCTATATATAGCAAAGAACTTCTCTTGTGGCTTAGGTGCGACAAGTGTTGGAGTGGAGGACAGTATCTCTTCAAGTCTCGCAGCGCTGCCTCCGCTCGAGTCCATTGCATCGGACCTGCCTTTTTCAAAATTTGAAAAATGGCAGGGCGCGCTCAGCAGACCTATAGATAAACCTGCTGAGAGCAGCTACGCAACCGGCAAGTCATCGTACATCCTTGACGCGCTTTGGTGCTTCAATCTGCTCAATAGCCTTGATCTTGTCGGGATTGGCTTCAATTCCCCGCTGAGACACGAAGAACCCGAGAAGCTTGCCGGAAGGGACTCCAAACACACACTTCTCAGGGTTGAGCTTGAGGTTGATCTTGCACAGATTTGTAAAGGTTTCATCTAAATCTTGAACTAGGGTCGCCTTGTCCTTGCTTTTGACCACTATATCATCCATGTATGCTTCCACATTTACGTGCATTTGCGGCTCAAAAGCATCATGAACTACTCTTCCAAACGCGTTGAACCAAAGCATTCTTTAACCCAAGGGCATCCGTACAAAATAGTATGTGCCACATGGGGTGATGAATGCGGTCTTCTCCTCATCCTCTTCCGCCATGAAGATCTGATGATATCTTGAATATGCATCCAGAAATGAAAGCAAATCACATCCGGCCATGGAGTCAACAATCTGGTCGATGCGCGGCAAGGGAAATGGATCTTTGGGACAAGCTTTATTGACATCTGTAAAGTCGATACAAAGCCTCCATTTCCCGTTAGCCTTGCGTACAACTACATGATTGGCCAACCACGTAGGATGGAGCACTCCTCTGACAAGGCCTGCTGCTTCCAGTTTCTTGATTTCTTCCGCGATGAACTCTTGACGCTCCACTGCTTGCTTCGACTTTCGCTTGACGGGCCGCGCATGAGGACAAAACGACAAGATGGTGCTCAATTACTTTCACAGGAACACCAGGGGATGTCGACGGCTGCCATCCAAACACGCCGACGTTAAGCCCACAGGAAAGCAACGAGCGCCTTCCTATTTAGGGTTGAGAGAGGCACCGATGGTGAAGGTACCACCAGCGCCGTCCCCCGCTGTCGGACACCTTCTTGGTCTCCGGTGGAGCTGTCATCGTCTTCTTACACTTGCCGGTGGAGCTCAATGGTGCGTCCTCAACGGTAGTGCAGCACTCCGAAGAGGTGCGTTTGCGGGAGTGGGCATCAGAGCTCTTGCCGGACTCGGTCTTCTTCTTCCCGGGAGCTTCAGCGGCAAGTGGCTTGAAATCTGTCATGCTGCCGCTTCCAGTAGATCTTGTCGGCGCAGATAAGAGCATCCTTCTTGTCGCCAGGACGAGATGACACTCATCGGGCTGGCATCTTCAAAGATGTTGTAGGTATAGTGAGAGGCCGCCATGAATTTGGCGAGTCTTTGGACGGCCAAGTATTCCATTGTAAGGCAATGGCAAGTCAGCAACATCAAAGGTGACCCTCTCAGTCCTGAAGTTCAACTCGCTGCCAAATGTTACCGGCAACATGATCTTTCCTTTTGGCTTGCTCCTTCTCGGATTGATTCCTTGGAATGTGCCGGTCTCTTCGAGCTCGCCATCAGGGATCTGGAGTTTCTGGAGCACCGCGGAGGAGATCAGGTTCAAGCCGGCCCCGCCGTCAACTAACATCTTGGTGACCTTGAGGTTGCGGATAGTTGGTGAAACCAACATCGGCAAGCACCCGACCGCAGTTACACGATCAGGGTGGTCCTCAATATCAAAGATGATAGGCGTGCTGGACCATTTCAGAGGCTTGCGTGACTCGATGGATGGTTCTGCTGCATTGACTTCCCGCATCCACTGCTTGAGTTGGTGGTGCGAAGTATGCAGAGAAGCACCGCCGTCAACGCACAGGACCTCTGTGGCTTTCTGGAACTCCTGCTCATCGGCCTCGTCATCATCCATTTCCTCGTCGTCGTCTTCGTCCTTGTCGCGGCCGCGGGGAGGCCTGTCTCCTTGCCGCTGCTTGGCCTTGCCGCGGCGCCCTCCCCGGCCGGGATGTTTCTTGCTAGCTCCTCCAGCACTTTCCTGGGCCTTCTCCTTGTCGCGTCGTTCATATTCAGCCTTCTGCTGCTCGACAAGCTGCTCGACCTTCTTGCAGCTCTGGTGGTTATGACCCTTGGTGCGGTGGATCTTGTAGTACTGCTTGCCGGAGCCGTCCTGCTTGTCGGCGACCGCCACAGATCGGCATTGGTGCGGCTGCAACCTCCTTGCCGGAGCTACTAGCCTTGGCGTTCTTGGCGCCACCTCCGTTGCCGGACTGCTCAACAACTAGGACATCTCTGCCTTTCTTTTTCCCGTTGCCCCGCCGCCGGCTCTTCTTTGCCGGGGCGGTCTCCTCACTATCAGATCCTCCTGCTTTGGTATTTTCTTCGGGGAGTCTCCTCCCCTCCTCAGCGCGTGCACATTTGTCGGCCAAGGCGTATAGCTCACTGACGTCTCTGATCTTGCACATCGCCATCTCCTCTCGCATCCTGCGGTTTCGCACGTTCTGATGGAACACGCTGATCACCGCGGCAAGGTGGACATCTAGGATGTTGTGCTGTACACGGCTGAATCTTTGAATATACTTGCGCAGGGGCTCTCCTTCCTTCTGGGCGAGCAGATGAAGGTCGCTTTCTTGGCCATGGGGCTTGTGGCGCTGTAAAGGCGCCGACAAACTGATGGCATAGATCTGCCCAAGAAGATATGGAGTTGTCCGGCAAGTGCATGAGCCAGGATCTCGACATTGGGCTTGAGCACCAGCCGGAAGTAGTTGGCAAGGATCTTGTCGTCGCCCCGCAGCCTCGCACCGCGATGGTGTAGATGCGAGGAACTCCGACGGATGCGTCTTGCCGTCGCATTTCTCCGCACGTCTGCTTGAAGTTTTTCTTCTTTGGGCCATCGGACTTGCCGCAGCTCACAAGTGAACGCAGGGCAACCTACCGCTGACGGCAAGTCGCTGGTTCCTCTAGCGCTGCATGTCGACAGAGGGCCCAGCGGCGCTTGTCGGATTGACGTCGCGCTTCTCTTCGGCGCCGATGCGAGTTCGAGCGTCCTCTCTTGCCGCTGCTCGTGAAGAACTTGGCGCCGATCGCGATGAACTTCGTGGATCCGATGACGCTTGATGGAGTCATTGTCGAGGTGGATCCGGCGAGTCGGGCGATCTTGGCCTTCGGGCGGAGAGTGCATGGTGGTTGCACCCCAGCGTCTCTGCCGCCACCGCTCGTGTTTAGCGATCTTGTCGCGGCGATGATGCACTTTCGGTTGTCATGAGCTGCCGCCGCTGGCGGCCGATGAAACTCGAATGGTGGCCCTCCATTCGTCGACCTTGTCGGCCGTTGGAGGGTAATCCAGAGCGATTGCGCCTCGCCAAAGCTTCTACCGGAGTGGCAGGTGGCGATGGCGAATCGCGAGGAGCGGATATGTTCGGACTTCTAACTATGTTAGAAGGAGCAGATCCCGTCCGGGCGACCGCGTTTCGCCGCGCCAAAGATGTTGGCGTGCATGCTGGTCTTGAGCGTCCCGAGACCCTCCAGCTCGATCTCAGTCCAACGAGCGGATGGCATTATGAATGCCATGACGCTGTCGGTCCCGCGCCTCCTGAGACGGGCGCGGTGCATGTACGGACGCCGAGGTCTGCGCAGCCTTGTCCTTGGACTTGGCAGCACCGTGAGCTCTCTGCCGCCGTCCATTCTTCCGCCGGCGTCTACCCCACCACCGCTTTGCTCGGTGGCGGTGGGTTCGGCGCGGACGGGCTTCGCCGCCAAGCCTTCTTCTTTGGTGGCATGTTGACGAAGATGATGAAGATCTAGCTTCGCGTGGACGCCGGATCAGGTTCACACAACCTCGACGACCCCTACCGGGCGCGCCAAAGATGTCGGGCAGGCTGATTCGCCCATTTAACACCTATGGGGCGGCGGACCGAGCCCCTTTCGTTCGACGGGAGCGGAGGTCGCACGAAGAGCAGATCGAGGCGAAGCATCGCGAGAGTTTTACCCAGCTTCGAGCTCTCTCGGAGAGATAATACTCCCTACCGCTGCATGTCTAGGTGTATTGCGTTCTTGCTCAGAGCGCTCGAGTGCTACAAAGATGCATTTGAGCTGCTAACTAGACCGAATGTGGAGGGAATCGATCGACCAACCCCCTCACGTTGCGCATGGGCCTCCTTTATATGCTCAAGGGGCTCCGATAGGTGGCAACGTAGACGGGGTACAAATGGAAAAATGGTGGTTGGTACACCTACTTATGCGATTAAGGTACGTGTACTATACCTAACCTTGACGGCAGGGGACAAAGGCATTAAATGCCCGTCTAGTCGCCCTAACAGTGCAAACAGGGACCGTCAGGGGCGCCACCGTTCGCCATGATGGCAAACTTGTCAGCGCTGCTTGCCACCTCGCACCGCTGGCTGCACAGCCTCTCGCCACGCTGCTACCGAAGGCCCAGGCGACACGTTAGCGGATGCTTGGAGCGTAGGTACAGAGAGGTGGTCTGCCGCAAGCGCCTTTGCCGCAGCTTGTTGTCTTGTCGCGCCGGAAGCTTGTCGCTCACTGGGCCTTCCGGCAAGCTCCTCTTGCCGGGCCTTATCTTGTAAGTGCACAGGGTGGCCTTCCGGCAAGCTCCTCTTGCCGGGCCTTGTCTCCTAGGTGCCTTGGGTGGCCTTCCGGCAAGCTCCTCTCACGGGGCCTCGCCTCCTTGGCTTGAATACTTTGTTCTTGAATGGCTCCAAAGGAACCACGGAGGATCTTGGCGGTCACCCGGTAAGCCTTGCCGCGGAGGGCTGCAACTGCCCGTGCACAAGTTCGGGATACTAGGGTACCCCTACTCTAGTACACCGACATATGGCATTCTGAGAACTTTTATTTTCGGGATATTTTTATATTGCACGGATAAGTCAGGAGACAGACAAAAAAAATACTATTTTACTTTATTTTTACTAAATAACAGAAAATATAAAGAGGGTACAGAAGGTTGTGCTTCTAGTTTCATCCATCTCATGCTCATCAAAAAGGAATCCACTAACAAGGTTGATCAGGTCTAGTTAACAAACTCATTCCGACTAACATGGAACCGGAGAAATTTCGAATAACACTATGTTACCTCAACGGGGATACGGACATCCCCAATACTAAGTATATCATATTTCTTCTTGACAGTAGGGAGAGGAAATTCAAAACCTCCAAATATAATCGATGGAATTTTTCCAATAGAGTTGATACTATAAACTTGAGGTTGTTTCCTCGGAAAGTGTACCGTGTTCTCATTACCATTAACATGAAAAGTGACATTGCCTTTGTTGCAATCAATAACAGCCCCTGCAGTATTAAGGAAAGGTCTTCCAAGAATAATAGACATACTATCGTCCACGGGAATACCAAGAATAACAAAGTCCGTTAAAATAGTAACGTTTGCAACCACAACAGGCACATCCTCACAAATACCGACAGCTATAGCAGTTGATTTATCAGCCGTTTGCAAAGATATTTCAGTAGGTGTCAACTTATTCAAGTCAAGTCTACGATATAAAGAGAGAGGCATAACACCAACACCGGCTCCAAGATCACGTAAAGCATTTTTAACATAATTTCTCTTAATGGAGCAAGGTATAGTAGGTACTCCTGGATCTCCAAGTTTCTTTGGTATTCCACCCTTAAAAGTATAATTAGCAAGCATGGTGGAAATTTCAGCTTCCGATATCTTTCTTTTATTGGTAATGATATCCTTCATATACTTAGCATAAGGATTTGTTTTGAGCACATCAGTTAATCGTGACACGCAAAAAGATGGGTCTAATCATTTCAAAGAAAGCGCTCAAAATCCTCATCATCCTTTTTCTTGGATGGTTTCGGAGGAAAAGGCATGGGTTTCCGAACCCATGGTTCCCTTTCTTTACCATGTTTCCTAGCAACGAAGTCTCTTTTATCATAACGTTGATTCTTTGATTGTGGGTTATCAAGATCAACAACAGGTTCAACTTCTACATCATTATCATTACTAGGTTGAGCATCATCATGAACATCTTCACTAGGTTCATGTTCATTACCAGATTGTGTTTCAGCACCAGACCTAGAGATATCATTTGGATTCTCAGGTGGTTCAACAATAGGTTCACTAGAAGTTTGCAAAGTCCTATCATTTTTCTTTCTCTTCTTTTTAGAAGAACTAGGTACATCAATATTATTTTTCTGAGAATCTTGCTCGATTCTCTTAGGGTGGCCTTCAGGATACAAAGGTTCCCGAGTCATTCTACCAGTTCTAGTAGCCACTCTAACAACATAATCATTTTTCTTACTATTCATTTCATCAAGCACTTCTTTCTGAGCTTTAAGTACTTGTTCTACTTGAGTGGTAACCATAGAAGCATGTTTGCTAACAAGTTTAAGTTCACCTCTAATATTAGCCATATAATCACCCAAGCGTTTAATCATATAAGCATCTTGTTTTAATTGTCTACCAAAATAAGCATTGAAGTCGTCTTGCTTAAACATAAAGTTTTGGAGCCTCCTCTGGTTCTCTAGTTCTAATTCTAGTTGGTCCTAGTTCATCGATTAGAGCTTGACCTAGATCCTCGAATCCTCAAAATTAGAAGCCCAGTGTGGCTCTAATATCCTCCCTCTAATTCTCTAGTGAAGATTAGCTCTGGATGGTGAACCGTTGCTGTATTGTGAAGACCGTACGCTTGTACCAAGTAGAGAGGTCGTGCTTCGGTCTTCCTTCGAGGAATCATTCGCGGATGGTTTGCGGGATCGTTCATCTACGGTTCAAGGGACTCCAAGTATGATCGTTCATCTACACTGGCACATATGGCCCGAACGAAAAGTTTTCCCGGATCTACATATATCGTTCATCTACACTTTGGAACATATATCCAAATAAGGGACTCCAAGTTCAGGATCAAATATATTTGACTGGATATATGTGCCCCCACTACAAAAAAAGACACATCCATGACATTATGGCCCGAACGAAAACTTTTTCTATCATGGTTATGACACTTTGATGACGACAATCGTGACAAAAACATGTATCATCGTAGATGTGCCGGGCTCCTACTTCCATGACAAAAAAATATGACAAAAAATGGGATTTTCGTCTTAGGATGGCCGGAGACGCACCTGCATGACATTCTTTGGGACGTCCATGGTGTAAATTTTTTTTGGTAGAAGTGAGTGCGAGGAAAATTTTGGGGAGTTCCCGATTACGGTTGGTAGTCGGGGCCGAGCGATGCAGCGTGGTTTGCGTGTTGTTTCTCTCGTACACATGTGTATGCGAGGCAGTCGCTACTGAACCCTTGCGAGGCGTTCCCTTTTGAACACGAGTGATCGCACTAGCTATGTACTAAATCCTATCGATCTCCCTTCGTTGCTAACTGAACCCAGTGATTCCTTCACTGCTAACTGAACCCGAGCGATTCCTTCGATGCTGCTGCTAACTGAACCTGGGCGAACAATCATTGCTGCCGCTAACCGAAGCTAATAAAGCCCCCGTGCGAGATGTAGAGCCGACTGGTGTTGGGTTGCCTCTCGACAAACAGTGCCCGTTGCTTCGACGCGCGCGATATGTAAAACGTGTCGATTGAGACGTGTGGTGAGTCGAGCCGGTTGGTTGGCTGTTTATGAACAGTTCTCGGTGGGGGTTGGATGAACAATACCCCTTGGTTGCCGCTAGATGAACATGACCCCGAGGAAGCCGCCACACCCCAGCCGGTTGGGGTGGATGAACAGGACCCCGTGAAGGCTGGATGAACAGTAGCCAGTGGAGGCTGGAGGAAGTCGACAGTCGATGAACAATAGCCTATGGTGGCTGGAGCGAGGCAGTAGACGGTGGATGAACAGTAGCCCGTGGAGTCCTATTTTGCGGTACACCACATCCCTCCCGATGAATAGAACACCGTTTCGACTGTAGGCACATGAAGAGAAGTTCGTTTCCTCCATTTTGCGGTACGCCAGACCCCATTTCGATCGTAGGTAGTTTAACAGAAGTTCGTTTCCTCCATTTTGCGGTACACCAGACCCTTCCCAATGAACAGGACTCCGTTTCGACTGTAGGTGGTCGAAGATAACTCCATTTTCTCTGTTTTGCGGTACGCTAGACCCCAAGTCGATGAACAAGACCCCGTTTCAGCTGTTCCATCCAAGCCGGTTGGCTCCACATGAACATGACACATTCTAACCCAGCCGCTTGGCTCCCAATGAACACAACGTTGTTTCCTCCATTCTGACCCAGCCAGTTGGCTACCGATGAACAGGACACCATCGATGTACGTGTTTGAGACCATGCCCGTATGTACCTACATGACCGTCTTTTTTCAGCGTGGTTGTATATATGAGTACATGATTTAGCCGGGTTGCCTGAATTGCTACCGTTCCTTAGAGCCACGGTTCATCCTTGCAGAGAGACTGATCGACCAGTATGTACGTACACGTTCGTGACCAAATAGACAATGCTACATACGCTTCGATCGGGTGGGTCCCAACTATCAGGGAGGATAAGGACACACTTCCTTGCATGCGAAGATATAGCTCATGGGTCCCAGTTGTCAGAGGGGAATCATTTTTTTGCACATAATAAGGAGACACTTCCATGCGTGTGAAGATGTAGCTGGTAGGTCCAACTATTAGCCTCACTGCATACAGTGCTCTTCCGATGGTTATTATTCATTGATTGTCTTGACCACGCCGCGCCGAGAGCACGAAGGCGGTGGACGACGGCAAGGCCTAGGAAGGGAACAACGCGAAGCCTGGAAGATGCAGTAGTGGTTTCCCACGCCGAGGGGAGTACGAGGATTCATTGGTTCGACTGCGGTGTGAGGCTGCTGTTGCCGGAGAATAACAGGGGGTGTGGGTGAGTAGAGAGAAGGCCTGGCCAGCGGTGGGAGTTGGATGGGGCGGTGAAGCCTGCGCGGTAGCACAGCTGGCCACAGGAGGCAGGAGAAGGCGGTACGGCCGACGCTAGTTTGGGCGGCTGGAGCAAGAAGACCAGAGGTTGAAGAAGCAACACAGTGTTGGATGTTAATCCAACAGTGACTGCAGCTAGAAACATTTGTTGACTAAGTTGACAAAGCCCTGCGTATGCGTCAACTTAGTAGGCTCACATGTCAGCCTCCAAATCTGGTGGGTCCTAGTTAGCAGGGGGAGTGTCGTGGTTTTGTCACGACAAATGTCCTCGAACAATGACTTAGTTGTGAGGCCATCACAACTAGGTAGTAGCTTGAACGGGGTTAATCGGAATCAAGAGACACAAGTTTATGCAGGTTTGGCTGCTCATGGTGGAGGTAATAGTGTACTTCCTGCTGATTTATTATTGCTTGAGATCTCGATTACAACGGTGCGACTTGGCTAACCTAGTACTCGAGAGCTTGTAACTTAGTATTTCTGCCTCAGGGGCTCCCCTTTATATACAGGTCGAGGCTCTGAGGTCACAACAGAATCCGTGTCGTACTATGACCCGTGCCTGAAACTTGTGCCGCCTTTTCGCCCAAAATTTACTACGCTTCCTCGGTTTTCACACTTGTCATTCCGCCTTCTTACCATCTTATAAATACATGCGAGGGGCTTTGGGATTTACTTTTACCGTCATCTTCCTCGCGCCCGCAACTCTGCCACACCTCTTCGAGTTTACCAGCCAACTCGACTGCGCCTTCGCCACCACTTCAAACGTCACCGAAGCTTCATCCATAGCACCCTGACCACACCAGTGGCGCTTCGGTGCTTCAAGGCATCTCTTCTTTAGATCTGTAAGTGCTCTGCTCTTTCTTTTTCAAAGATCGTCTGCGTTCAACGCCATTTCTCCCCTATAGATCCAAACTTCTTTAAACAATTTGAGCATGTACGGTATTACTGCGATGATGCCTTTTATGCCAATTAGGATCTATGTACTGCCTTTATTAGATGCCCATTGACAAACTAGTTCCCGCGTTGATACATCCATTTTGCATCATGTTTTCCTACTGTTATTTATGATGATTTTATGCATAATAATGCTTTTTGGAGTAATTCTAATGCCTTTTCTCTCATAATATGTAAGGTACACACAAATAGGGAGAATTCCGGCAGCTGGAAATATGGACCTGGAAAAGCTACGCCAGGCTACCTATTCTGCACAACTCCAAACAAGCTGAAACTTTACGGAGATTTTAATGGAATATATGAGGAATATTGGAGCCGATAAGTACTAGAGGGGGCCCTCCAGGTGGGCACAACCCACCTGGGCGCGCGAGGGAGCCTAGGCGCGCCAGGGAGCCCAGGCGTGCCCTGGTGGGTTGTGCTCCCCTCGGCCCACCTTTGGTGCCCATCTTCTAGTATATAAGTCATTTTGACCTAGAAAAAATAAGGAGAGGATTTTCGGGATGGAGCGCCACCGTATCGAGGTGGAACTTGGGCAGGAGCACTTTTGCCCTCCGGCGGAGCGATTTCGCTGGGGGAACTTCCCTCCCGGAGGGGGAAATCATCGTCATCATCATCACCAACAACTCTCCCATCTTGGGGAGGGAAATCTCCATCAACATCTTCAACGGCACCATCTCCTCTCAAACCCTAGTTCATCTCTTGTGTTCAATCTTTGTCTTTGGAACTATAGATTGGTGCTTGTGGGTGACTAGTAGTGTTGATTACATCTTGTAGTTGATTACTATATGGTTTATTTGGTGGAAGATTATATGTTCAGATCCAATATGCTATTTAATACCCCTCTGATCTTGAGCATGATTATCATATGTGAGTAGTTACTTTTGTTCTTGAGGTCACGGGAGAAATCATGTTGCAAGTAATCACATGAACTTGAGATGTGTTCGATATTTTGATAGTATGTATGTTGTGATTCCCTTAGTGGTGTCATGTCGACTACATGACGCTTCACCATATTTGGTCCTAAGGGAATGCATTGTGGAGTAGTTATTAGATGATGGGTTGCGAGAGTGACATAAGCTTAAACCCTAGTTTATGCGCTATTCCGTAAGGGGCCGTTTGGATCCAAAAGTTTAATGCTATGGTTAGAATTTATTCTTAATACTTTTGTCGTAGTTGCGGATGCTTGCGAGGGGGTTAATCATAAGTAGGAGTTTTGTTCAAGTAAAAAATAGCACCTAAGCACTGGTCCACCCACATATCAAATTATCAAAGTAGAGAACACGAATCAACAAGATGAAAGTGACTAAATGAAATTCCCATGTACCCTCAAGAACGCTTTGCTTATTATAAGTGACCATTTTGGCCTGTCCTTTGCCTCAAAAGGATCGCGCTACCTTGCTGCACTTTTGTTACCATTACCGTTACTTGCTCGTTACAAATTATCTTACTATCAAACTACTCTGCTACTTACAATTTCAACACTTGCAGACATTAGCTTGCTGAAAACCACTTGTCATTTCCTTCTGCTCCTCGTTGGGTTTGACACTCTTACTTATCAAAAAGGCTACAATTGATCCCATATACTTGTGGGTCATCAAGGCTATTTTCTGGCACCGTTGACAGGGAGTGAAGCGCTCTTGGTAAGTGAAATTTGGTAAGGAAACATTTATGTAGTGTTCTGAAATTTACCGTCACTTGTTACTATGGGAAACTATCCTTTGAGGGGTTTGTTCGGGGTACCGTCACCTCGACCGGAACCACAATTAGCTACCCCTCAACCTACTGCACCTACTGAAAATATTGAATATAAATTCCTTCGGGTATGGTAGAACAACTTCTAGCTAATCCTTATGCAGGAGATGGAACAGAACATCCTGATATGCACTTGATATATGTGGAAGCAATTTGTGGATTGTTTAAGCTTGCAGGTTTACCCGGAGATGAAGTTAAGAAGAAGGTTTTACCTTTATCTTTGAAGGGAAAAGCATTGGCATGGTATAAGCTATGCAATGATATTGGATCTTGGAATTGGAATCGATTGAAATTGGAGTTTCACCAAAAAAATTATCCTATGCATCTAGTTCACCGTGATCGGTATTACGTATATAATTTTTGGCCTCGTAAAGGAAAAAGTATCGCTCTAGATTGGGGGAGGCTTAAGTCAACGTTATATTCATGCCCCAATCATGAGCTCTCAAGAGAAATTATTATCCAAAATTTTTATGCTCGGCTTTCTCATAATGATTGATCCATGCTTGATACTTCTTGTGCTGGTTCTTTTATGAAGAAGACAATTAAATTCCGAGGATCTTTTGGAAAGAATCAAACGCAACTGAAGATTGGGAACTCGACGAAGGTAAAGATTCACGTATTAAGCTTAAGTATGGTTGTGTTAAATCTTTTATGAATACCAATGCTTTTCAAAAGTTTAGCACTAAATTTGGACTTGACTTTGAGATAGTAGCCTCCTTTTGTGAATCATTTTCTACTCATGTCGATCTCCCTAAGGAGAAGGGGTTTAAATATCACCCACCTATTAAAGAAGAAATTAAAGAACCGGTACTAGCTAAAGAGGAAACTATTATTTATAATGCTGATCCAGTTGTTCCTACTGCTTATATTGAGAAACCACCTTTCCCTGTTAGGATAAAGGAACATGCTAAAGTTTCAACTGTGGTTAACAAAATTTATATTAGAACACCTAAACCTGATGAACAAATCAAAGTAGAACCTAGTGTTTCTATGGTTAAGGATCTCCTGGAAGAAAACATACTTGGGCATGTGATACGTCTCCAATGTATCTATATTTTTTATTATTCCATGCTATATTATATTCTGTTTTGGACATTATTGGGCTTTATTATACACTTTCATATTATTTTTGGGACTAACCTATTAACCAGAGGCCCAGTCCAGAATTGCTGTTTTTTAGCCTATTTCAAAGTTTCGCACAAAAAGAATATCAAACGGAGTCCAAACGGAATGAAACCTTCGGGAACGTGATTTTCGGAACGAACGTGATCCAGAGGACTTGGACCCTACGTCAAGACATCAATCAGGAAGGCACAAGGTAGGGGGGAGCGCCTACCCCCCCCCCCCCCCCAGGCGTGCCCTCCACCCTTATGGGCCCCATGTTGCTCCACCGACATACTTATTCCTCCTATATATACCTACGTATCCCCCAAACTACCAGATACTGAGCCAAAAACCTAATTCCACCGCCGCAACCTTCTCTACCCGTGAGATCCCATCTTGGGGACTTTTAGGAGCTCACGGGAGGGCATCGATCACGGAGGGCTTCTACATCAACACCATAGCCTCTCCGATGATGTGTGAGTAGTTTACCTCAGACCTTCGGGTCCATAGTTATTAGCTAGATGGCTTCTTCTCTCTTTTTGGATCTCAATACAATGTTCTCCCCCTCTCTTGTGGAGATCTATTTGATGTAATCTTCTTTTGCGGTGTGTTTGTTGAGACCGATGAATTGTGGGTTTATGATCAAGTTTTTCTATGAACAATATTTGAATCTTCTCTGAATTCTTTTATGTATGATTGGTTATCTTTGCAAGTCTCTTTGAATTATCAGTTTGGTTTGGCCTACTAGATTGATCTTTCTTGCAGTGGGATAAGTGCTTAGCTTTGGGTTCAATCTTGCGGCGTCCTTTCCCAGTGACAGTAGGGGCAGCTAGGCACGTATTGTATTGTTGCCATAGAGGATAACAAGATGGGGTTTATATCATATTGCATGAGTTTATCCCTCTACATCATGTCATCTTACTTAAAGCGTTACTCTGTTCTTTTGAACTTAATACTCTAGATGCATGCTGGATAGCGGTCGATGTGTGGAGTAATAGTAGTAGATGCAGGCAGGAGTTGGTCTACTTGTCTCCGATGTGATGCCTATATACATGATCATACCTAGATATTCTCACAATTATTCTCAATTCTGTCAATTGCTCAACAGTAATTTGTTTACCCACCGTAATACTTATGCTATCGAGAGAAGCCACTAGTGAAACCTATGGCCCCCGGGTCTATTTTCCATCATATTAATCTTCCAACACTTAGCTATTTCTGGCACCGTTTTTATTTTGCCTTTTATTTTACTTTGCATCTTTATCATAAAAATACCAAAAATATTATCTATCATATCTATAAGATCTCACTTTCGTAAGTGACCGTGAAGGGATTGCCGACCCCTTTATTGCGTTGGTTGCGAGGATTTTATTTGTTTGTGTAGGTGCGAGGGACTCGTGCGTGGCCTCCTACTGGATTGATACCTTGGTTCTCAAAAACTGAGGGAAATACTTACGCTCCTTTACTGCATCAACCTTTCCTCTTCAAGGGAAAACCAATGCAGTGCTCAAGAGGTAGAAGGATTTCTGGCGCCGTTGCCAGGGAGTCTACGCAAAAGTCAACATACCAAGTACCCATCACAAACCCTTATCTTCCGCATTACATTATTTGCCATTTTCCTCTCGTTTTCCTCTCCCCCACTTCACCCTGTCCGTTTTATTCGCCCTCTCTTTTCCGCCCGCCTCTTTTTCGCTCGCTTCTTGTTTGCTCGTGTGTTGGATTGCTTGCTTGTCACGATGGATCAAGACAATACTAAATTGTGTGACTTTACCAATACCAACAACAATGCTTTTCTTAGCACTCCGATTGCTCCTCTTACCGATACTGAATCTTGCGAAATTAATGCCGCTTTGTTGAATCTTTTCATGAAAGATCAATTCGCCGGCCTTCCTTGTGAAGATGCCGCTACCCATCTAAATAGCTTCATTAATTTGTGCGATATGAAAAATAAGAAAGATGTGGACAATGATATTGTTAAATTGAAGCTATTTCGTTTTTCGCTTAGAGATCTTTCTAAAGCTTGGTTTTCATCTTTGCCTAAAAATAGTATTGATTCTTGGAATAAGTGCAAAGATGCTTTTATCTCTAAGTATTTTCCTCCCGCTAAGATCATCTCTCTTAGAAACGATATTATGAATTTTAAGCAACTTGATCATGAACATGTTACACAAGCTTGGGAGAGGATGAAATTAATGATACGTAATTGCCCTACACATGGTTTGAATTTGTGGATGATTATACAAAAAAAATTATGCCAGATTGAATTTTTCTTCTAGAAATCTTTTAGTTTCGGCTGCGGGAGGCACTTTTATGGAAATCACTTTATGAGAAGCTACTAAACTCCTAGATAATATTATGGTTAATTATTCTCAATGGCACACCGAAAGATCCACTAATAAAAAAGTGCATGCCACAGAAGAAATTAATGTTTTGAGTGGAAAGATGGATGATCTTATGAAATTATTTGCTAATAAAAGTGTTTCTTCTGATCCTAATGATATGCCTTTGTCTACTTTGATTGAGAATACTAATGAATCTATGGATGTGAATTTTGTTGGTAGGAATAATTTTGGTAACAACGCGTATAGAGGAAACTTTAATCCTAGGCCGTATCCTAGTAATTCCTCTAATAATTATGGTAATTCCTACAAGAACTCTTATGGAAATTTTTATAAGATGCCCTCTGAATTTTAGAATAGTGTTAAAGAATTTATGAATTCGCAAAAGAATTTCAATGCTTTGCTTGAAGAAAAATTGCTCAAGGTTGATGAATTGGCTAGGAACGTTGATAGAATTTCTCTTGATATTGATTGTTTGAAACTTAGATCTATTCCACCTAAGCATTATATCAATGAGTCTCTCAAAGCCATGAGAATTTCCATTGATGAGTGCAAAGAAAGAACCGCTAGGATGCATGCTAAGAAAGATTGTTTTGTGAAAGCGTGTTCTTCTAGTTTCTATGAAAATAAAGATGAAGATCTAAAAGTTATTGATGTGTCCCCTATTAAATCTTTGTTTTTCAATATGAATCTTGATAATGATGGGACTGAATATCACCCACCTTTACCTAGAAGGCGTTCCAAAAATTCGGAGTTTTTAGATCTTGAAGCAAAAATTGGTAAAAGTGGGATTGAAGAGATCAAAACTCTAGATATTAATAAACCCACTATTTTGGATTTCAAGGGATTTAATTATGATAATTTATCTTTGATAGATTGTATTTCCTTGTTGCAATCCGTGCTAAATTCTCCACATGCTTATAGTCAAAATAAAGCCTTTACCAAACATATCGTTGATGCTTTGATACAATCTTATGAAGAAAAACTTGAGTTGGAAGTTTTTATCCCTAGAAAACTTTATGATGAGTGGGAACCTACAAAATTAAATATCATGAATTCTATGCTTTGTGTGATTTGGGTGCTAGTGTTTCCACGATTCCAAAGACTGTGTGTGATTTGCTAGGTTTCCGTGATTTTGATGATTGCTCTTTAAACTTGCACATTGCGGATTCCACCATTAAGAAACCTATGGGAAG
Organism: Aegilops bicornis; assembly: GCA_021605145.1. Classification (NCBI taxonomy): domain Eukaryota; kingdom Viridiplantae; phylum Streptophyta; class Magnoliopsida; order Poales; family Poaceae; genus Aegilops; species Aegilops bicornis. The sequence continues at coordinate 367,799,951 of CM038672.1, forward strand.
AATTAATGATGTTCTTATTGTTGCAAATAAGAATTATGTTCCCGTAGATTTTATTGTTCTTGATATAGATTGCAATCCTTCATGTCCTATTATTCTTGGTAGGCCTTTCCTTAGAACGATAGGTGCAATTATTGATATGAATGAAGGAAATATTAGATTCCAATTTACGTTAAGGAAAGGAATGGAACACTTCCCTAGAAAGAAAAATAAAATTACCTTATGAATCTATTATGAGAGCCACTTATGGATTGCCTACCAAAGATGGCAATACCTAGATCTATCCTTGCTATTATGCCTAGCTAGGGGCGTTAAACGATAGCGCTTGTTGGGAGGCAACCCAATTTTATTTTTAGTTTTCTTGCTTTTTTCTTATATTTAGGAATAAATCTTTGATCTAGCCTCTGTTTAGATGTGTTTTTATGTTTAATTAGTGTTTGTTCCTAGTTTAACCTATAGGATCTTCTTGGATGATAGTTATTTGATCTTGCTGAAAATTCCAGAAACTTTCTGTTCACGAAAATAATTGTTAAAAATCACCAGAACGTGATAAAATATTGATTGAAATTGCTGCTGATCAATAAACAAATTGTCTAGGTCTTCCTATTTCGGCTGAACTTTTGGAGTTCCAGAAGTTTGCGCTAGTTACAGATTACTACAAACTGTTCTGTTTTTGACAGATTCTGTTTTTCGTGTGTTGTTTGCTTATTTTGATGAATCTATGGCTAGTAAAATAGTTTATAAACCACAGAGAAGTTGTAATACAGTAGGTATAACACCAATATAAATAAAGAATGAGTTCATTACAGTACCTTGAAGTGGTGTTTTTTTTCTTTCGCTAACGGAGCTCACGAGATTTTCTGTTAAGTTTTGTGTTGTGAAGTTTTCAAGTTTTGTGTAAAAGATTTGATGGATTATGGAACAAGGAGTGGCAAGAGACTAAGCTTGGGGATGCCCATGGCACCCCAAGATAATATAAGGACACCTAAAAGCCGAAGCTTGGGGATGCCCCGGAAGGCATCCCCTCTTTCATCTACTTCCATCGGTAACTTTACTTGGAGCTATATTTTTATTCACCACATGATATGTGTTTTGCTTGGAGCGTCTTGTATTATTTGAGTCTTTATTTGTTAGTTTGCCACAATCATCCTTGCTGTACACACCTTTTGAGAGAGACACACTTGATTCGGAAATTGTTAGAATACTCTATGTGCTTCACTTATATCTTTTGAGTTATATAGTTTTTGCTCTAGTGCTTCACTTATATCTTTTAGAGCACGGTGGTGGATTTGTTTTATAGAAACTATTGTTCTCTCATGCTTCACTTAGATTATTTTGAGAGTCCTACAAAACAGCATGGTAATTTGCTTTAATTACGATAGGCATTCAAGATTAGTAATTTTCTTTTTCTTATGAGTGTGTTGAATAGTATGAGAAGTTTGATGCTTGATAATTGTTTTGAGATATGGAGATGGTGATATTAGAGTCATGCTAGTTGAGTAGTTTTGAATTTGAGAAATACTTGTGTTAAAGTTTGTAATTCCCATAGCATGCACGTATGGTGAACCGTTATGTGATGAGGTCGGAGCATGATTTATTTATTGATTGTCTTCCTTATGAGTGGCGGCCGGGGACGAGCGATGGTATTTTCCTACCAATCTATCCCCCTAGGAGCATGCGCGTAATACTTTGCTTCGATAACTTGTAGATTTTTGCAATAAGTATATGAGTTCTTTATGACTAATGTTGAGTCCATGGATTATACGCACTTTCTTCCTTCCACCATTGCTAGCCTCTCTAATATCAAGACTTTTCAGCGGTATCATACACCCACCATATACCTTAAAACAGCCACCATACCTACCTATCATGGCATTTCCATAGCCATTCCGAGATATATTTCCATGCAACTTACCACCATTCCGTTTATTATGACACGCTCCATCATTGTCATATTGCTTAGCACGATCAGTAGTTGACATTGTTTTTGTGGCAAAGCCACCTTTCATAATTCTTGCATACATGTCACTCTTGATTCATTGCATATCCCGGTACACCGCCGAAGGCATTCACATAGAGTTATATTTTGTTCTAAGTATTGAGTTGTAATTGTTGAGTTGTAAGTAAATAAAAGTGTGATGATCATCATTTTTTAGAGCATTGTCCCAAGTGAGAAAATGATGATGGAGACTATGATTCCCCCACAAGTCGGGATGAGACTCCGGACTAAAAAAAAGAAAGTCCATAAAAAAAGAGAAAAGGCCCAAAAAAATGAGAGAAAAAGAGAGAAGGGACAATGTTACTATCCTTTTACCACACTTGTGCTTCAAAGTAGCACCATGATCTTTATGATAGAGAGTCTCCTATGATATCACTTTCATATACTAGTGGGAAATTTTTCGTTATAGAACTTGGCTTGTATATTCCAATGATGGGCTTCCTCAAAATGCCCTAGGTCTTCGTGAGCAAGCGAGTTGGATGCACACCCACTTAGTTTATTTTGTTGAGCTTTCATATACTTATAGCTCTAGTGCATCCGTTGCATGGCAATCCCTACTCACTCACATTGATATCTATTAATGGGTATCTCCATAGCCCGTTGATACGCCTAGTTGATGTGAGACTATCTTCTCCTTTTTTGTCTTCTCCACAACCACCTATCTATTCCACATATAGTGCTATGTCCATGGCTCACGCTCATGTATTGTGTGAAGATTGAAAAAGTTTGAGAACATCAAAAGTATGAAACAATTGCTTGGCTTGTCATCGGGGTTGTGCATGATTTAAATACTTTGTGTGGTGAAGATAGAGCATAGCCAGACTATATGATTTCGTAGGGATAACTTTCTTTGGCCATGTTATTTTGAGAAGACATAATTGCTTAGTTAGTATGCTTGAAGTATTACTATTTTTATGTCAATATTAAACTTTTGTCTTGAATCTTTCGGATCTGAATATTCATACCACAATTAAGAGAATTACATTGAAATTATGCCAACTAGCATTCCACATCAAAAATTCTGTTTTATCATTTACCTACCGAGGACGGCAGGAATTAAGCTTGGGTATGCTTGATACGTCTCCAACGTATCTATAATTTTTTATTGTTCCATGCTATATTATATTCTGTTTTGGACATTATTGGGCTTTATTATACACTTTTATATTATTTTTGGGACTAACCTATTAGCCGGAGGCCCAGCCCAGAATTGCTGTTTTTTTGCCTATTTCAGAGTTTCGCACAAAAAGAATATCAAACGGAGTCCAAACGGAATGAAATCTTCGGGAACGTGATTTTTGAAACGAACGTGATCCAAAGGACTTGGACCCTACGTCAAGACATCAACCAGGAAGGCACAAGGTAGGGGGTCGCGCCTACCCCCCCAGGCGCGCCCTCCACCCTCGTGGGCCCCATGTTGCTCCACCAACGTACTTCTTCCTCCTATATATACCTACGTACCCCCAAACTACCAGATACGGAGCCAAAAACCTAATTCCACCGCCGCAACCTTCTCTACCCATGAGATCCCATCTTGGGGCCTTTTCCGAGCTCACTTTGAGGGGCATCGATCACGGAGGGCTTCTACATCAACACCATAGCCTCTCCGATGATGTGTGAGTAGTTTACCTTAGACCTTCGGGTCCATAGATATTAGCTAGATGGCTTCTTCTCTCTTTTTGGATCTCAATACAATGTTCTCCCCCTCTCTTGTGGAGATCTATTCGATGTAATCTTATTTTGCAGTGTGTTTGTTGAGACCGATGAATTGTGGGTTTATGATCAAGTTTATCTGTGAGCAATATTTTGAATCTTCTCTGAATTCTTTTATGTATGATTGATTATCTTTGCAAGTCTCTTCGAATTATCAGTTTGGTTTGGCCTACTAGATTGATCTTTCTTGCAATGGTAGAAGTGCTTAGCTTTGGGTTCAATCTTGCGGTGTCCTTTCCCAGTGACAGTAGGGGAAGCAAGGCACGGATTGTATTGTTGCCATCGAGGATAACAAGATGGGGTTTATATCATATTGCATGAGTTTATACCTCTACATCATGTCATCTTACTTAAAGCGTTACTCTGTTCTTTTGAACTTAATACTCTAGATGCATGCTGGATAGCGGTCGATGTGTGGAGTAATAGTAGTAGATGCAGGCAGAGTCGGTCTACTTGTCTCGGACGTGATGCCTATATACATGATCATACCTAGATATTCTCATAATTATGCTCAATTCTGTTAATTGCTCAACAGTAATTTGTTTACCCACCGTAATACTTATGCTCTCGAGAGAAGCCACTAGTGAAACCTATGGCCCCCGGGTCTATTTTCCATCATATTAATCTTCCAACACTTAGTTATCTCTGGCACCGTTTTTATTTTGCCTTTTATTTTATTTTGCATATTTTCATAAAAATACCAAAAATATTATCTTATCATATCTATCAGTTCTCACTTTCATAAGTGATCGTGAAGGGATTGACAACCCCTTTATTGCGTTGGTTGCGAGGATTTTATTTGTTTGTGTAGGTGCGAGGGACTCGTGCGTGGCCTCCTACTGGATTGATACCTTGGTTCTCAAAAACTGAGGGAAATACTTACGCTGCTTTACTGCATCACCCTTTCCTCTTCAAGGGAAAACCAACGCAGTGCTCAAGAGGTAGCAGCATGTTATTTACTTCTGTAATGAAGCTACTAGAATTGCCAAACCTGATAAAGAGGATAAACATAGACCCGTTGTCGACATGCCTGTTGTCTTAGTTAAAATAGGAGATCATTGTTATCATGGTTTATGTGACATTGGTGCTAGCGTGAGTGCTATTCCCTTTACCTTATATCAAGAAATTATGGATGGCATAACACCCACTGAAATATAAGAAATAGATGCTACTATTAAACTTGCTAATAGAGACACCATCACACCACTTGGGATTGTTAGAGATGTTGAAGTCTTTTGTGGGAAAATAAAATATCCTACTGATTTTCTTGTTCTTGGTTCCCCATAAGATGACTTTTGTCCCATTATCTTTGGAAGACCTTTCTTGAACACCGTTAATGCTGAAATAGATTGTAAGAAACAAACTATCGGTGTCAGCTTTGGTGATAAGTCTCATGAGTTTAATTTTTCCAAGTTTAGTAGAAAACCTCATAAAAAAGAATTGCCTAGTAAGGATGAAATAATTGGTCTTGATTCTATTGCTGTGCCTCCTACTGATCCTTTAGAACAATATCTGCTAGACCATGAAAATGATTTACACATGCATTAAAGAAATGAAATAGATAAAATCTTATTCGAACAACAACCTCTGCTTAAACACAATTTGCCTATTGAAACTCTAGGAGGTCCTCCTCCACCTAAAGGTGATTCTGTATTTGAATTAAAACTATTGCCAGACACTTTGAAATATGCTTATCTTGATGAGGAAAAGATATATCCTGTTATTATTAGTGCTAACCTTTCGAAACATGAAGAAGAGTGATTATTGAAAGTTCTAAGGAAGCACTGAGCTGCTATTGGATATACTCTTGATGATCTAAAGGTCATTAGTCCCACTCTATGTCAGCACAAAATTGAGATGGAACCTGATGCTAAACCCGTTGTTGATCACCAACGTCGGTTAAATCCTAAGATGAAGAAGTGGTAAGAATGGACATATTAAAACTTCTGGAAGCAGGTATAATCTATCCTATAGCTGATAGTAGATGGGTAAGTCCTGTTCATTGTGTCCCTAAGAAGGGATGAATTATTGTTGTTCCTAATGATAAGAATGAACTTATTCCACTAAGAATTGTTAGAGGTTATAAAATGGTAATTGATCTTAGAAAATTAAACAAAGCAACTAAAAATATCATTACCCTCTACCTTTTATTTATCAAATGCTCGAAAGATTATCTAAGCACAAACATTTTGCTTCCTTAGTGGATATTCTGGTTTTTCACAAATACCTGTCTCTCAACCTGATCAAGAAAATACCACTTTCACTTGTCCCTTTGGAACTTATGCTTATAGACGTATGCCTTTTGGTTTATGCAATGCACCTGCTACCTTTCAAAGATGTACGACTGCTATATTCTCTGAATTTTGTGAAAAGATTGTTGAGGTTTTCATGGATGCCATTTCTGTTTATGGGAAGTCTTTTGATGATTGTTTAAGCAATCTTGATTGAGTTTTGCAGAGATGTGAGCAAACAAATCTTGTCTTGAATTGGTAGAAGTGCCACTTTATGGTTAATGAAGGTATTGTTTTGGGCTATAAAATTTCTAAAAGAGGTATTGAGGTGGACAACAATTGAGAAAATGCCATGTCCTAAAGATATCAAAGGTATTCGTAGTTTCTTAGGTCATGTTGGTTTCTATAGGAGATTTATCAAAGACTTTTCTAAAATTTCTAGGCCCCTTACAAATCTTTTGCAAAAGGACGTTCCTTTTGTTTTTGATGATGATTGTTTAGAAGCCTTTGAAACACTCAAGAAAGCCTTGATTTCTGCAGCTATTGTTCAAGGGATAATTGGTTTTATACCCTTAGTTGTGTCCCCCTCGTCAGGATTGCCCCTAGTTTCTGAAAACACGTGCAATTGCCCAACCCACTTTGGCGTCTTGTGCTTTTACCCTTTGACCGTTTGATCGCCACTTTGAAAACTTCATAACTAATTAATACTAAATCATAAAAATGCAAATAAGATACCAAAATATTCAAAAAAAAACATCGCCTGCATGTCAATGTCACTTGCATTCATGACAAAAGTGTTGGTAAGTGCCCATCCAAGTTTTAGCTCTTATGATACCACCATGAACAGTAAAATCTAAAAAATTCAAGAAAGAAGTTGGTGGCAAAGAATGACAAATGTTTTAAGTGCTAGCCAAGTTTCATCGGGGAATGACATTCGTGGAAGTCGTGGAAAAAAAGAATATATTCTCGAGTGTTGTTTATTTTTTTGCCATGACTTCCACGAAAGTCATTCCCTGATGAATCTCGGCAAGCGCTTAAAAAAATTGTCATTCTTCGTCACCAACTTTTTTTTGATTTTTTTGAACTTTTGTTAGATTTTACTGTTCATGATGGTATCATAAGAGCTAAAACTTGAATGGGCACTTACCAACACTTTTATCATGAATGCAAGTTACATTGACATATATGTGATGTTTTCTTGAACATTTTTGGTATCTTATTTGCATTTTTCTGATTTAATATGAATTAGTTATGAAGTTCTGAACGTGATGGTCAAACGATCAAAGGGCAAAAGCACAAGACGCCAAAGTGGGTTGGGCAAGACCATGTGTTTTCATAAACTAGGGGCAATCCTGACGAGGGGCACACAACTAAGGGTATAAAACCAATCATCCCATTGTTCAACCACCTGACTGGAACTTGCCTTTTGAAATTATGTGTGATGCTAGTGATTATGCTGTTGGTGCTGTTCTAGGACAAAGAGTTGATAAGAAACTAAATGTTATTCATTTTTCTAGTAAAACTCTAGACATTGCACAACGGAATTATGCTACTATTGAAAAAGAATTTCTAGCAGTGGTGTTTGCTTGTGATAAATTTAGATCTTACATTGTTGACTCTAAACTTATCATTCACATCGACCATGCTGCCATTAAATATCTTATGGAAAAGAAAGATGCTAAACCTAGACTTATTCGATGTGTTCTCTTGTTACAAGAATTTGATTTACATATCACTGATAGAAAAGGAGCAGAGAACCCGTAGAGTGATAACTTTGTCTAGGCTTGAAAATGTGCTTGATGACCCACTACCTATTGATGATAGTTTTCCTGATGAGCAGTTAGCTGCAATAAATGTTTCTCACAACACTCCTTAGTATGCTGACTATGCTAATTAAATTGTTGCTAAATACTTACCACCTAGCTTCACATACCAACAAAAGAAAAAAAATCTTTTATGATTTAAGACACTACTTTTGGGATGACCCACATCTTTATAAAGAAGGAGTAGATGGTATTATTAGACGTTGTGTACCTGAGCATGATCAGGGACAAATCCTACAGAAATGTCACTCCGAAGCTTATGGAGGACATCATGCGGGAGACAGAACTGCTCACAAGGTATTGCAGTCTGGATTTTATTGGCCTACTTTCTTCAAGGATGCCCGTAAGTTTGTCTCATCTTGTGATGAATGTCAAATAATAGGTAATATCGGCAAGCGTCAAGAAATGCCTATGAATTATTCCCTTGCTGTTGAACAATTTGATGTTTGGGGTTTTGATTACATGGGACCTTTTCCTTCCTCTAATGGGTATACACATATTTTGGTTGCCATTGATTATGTAACTAAGTGGGTAGAAGCTATTCCAACTAATAGTGCTGATCACAACACCTCTATTAAAATGCTTAAGGAAGTTATTTTCCTGAGGTTTGGAGTCCCTAGATATTTAATGACAGATGGTGGTTCTCACTTTATTCATGGTGCTTTTCATAAGATGCTTGCCAAGTATGATGTTAACCATAGAATTGCGTCACCCTATCATCCTCAGTCTAGTGGCCAAGTTGAACTTAGCAATATATGAATAAAATTAGTTTTGCAAAAGGCTGTCAATAGGTCTCGGAAGAATTGGTCTAAGAAATTAGATGATGCACTTTGGGCTTATAGAACAGCATATAAAAGTCCTATGGGTATGTCTCTTATAAAATGGTTTATGGGAAAGCTTGTCATTTGCTTCTTGAATTAGAACATAAAGCATATTGGGCAATTAAAGAACTCGACTATGATTTCAAACTTGCCGGTGAAAAGAGGTTATTTGATATTAGCTCACTAGATGAATGGAGAACCCAAGCTTATGAAAATGCCAACTTATTTAAAGAAAAGGTTAAAAGATGGCATGATAAAAGAATCCAAAAGTGTGAGTTCAAAGTTGGAGAATATGTTCTTTTGTACAACTCTTGTTTCAGATTCTTTGCAGGAAAACTCCTCTCTAAGTGGGAAGGACCCTATGTTATCGAGGAGGTTTACCGGTCTGGAGCTATCAAGATAAATAATGCCGAAGGTACTAACCCGAAGGTTGTGAATGGGCAACGAATAAAACATTATATCTCAGGTACGCCCATTAATATTGAAAGTAATATTATCTAAACTATGACACTGGAAGAACACAAAAAAGAATCCTTCCGGAACACTCCAGAATTGTGAAAAAGAGGAGGTATGTGATAGGTAAGTAAACGGACTCCAAAAGATCCGCAAAAATATTTTTTGTCAGTTTTGGAATATTTAGAAAATTAGGAAAATAAGAAATTACCGGGAAGTCACTCTGGTGGGCAGAAGACACCAGGGCACGCATGGCTTGCCAGGTGCGCCCAGGTGGGTTTTGCCCACCTCCGGTACCTTCTGGACTCTGTTTTTCTACCGTTTTCTTGTTTCCCAAGATAAAAAAAATCTTTATATACCCCCTGAACCTATTGACCACCGTATCATAGAGAAATCTTCTATTTTCTTTTCTTGCTATTTTTGGTCAGATCTATTAAGCCAGGCGTCATGTCTTCCCCCTCTCCAAACAATGGAGAAGATGATGCAAGGTTATTGCAGGAGGAGCTAGAGGGGGAGGAAGTTTAGGAAGTTGCCAAGGAGGAATATGAAGGGAATTCCTTGGAGTACACCCTCCGGCTTCCGAGAGAGGCACACTAGCTGGTATCTCTACTCATCCCAATCCTCATTTAGCCATGAGATCATCAAACAATCAAGCGACCTTGGAAGTGTAATAAGAACTCCCACCAAGGATGCCTTTACACAGGTTACATCGTAACAATTTTCACAATTTGATTCACAATTATGGGTTCGAAAATACTCCTCGTGTGCACATACCGTCCAATTGGGACATATCTTGTCCAAGAGAAAGTGATGCAGGAGCAAGTTCGTGGGGGCTGGAGGATAAGCATATTATGGCTGAAGTGAAGAAAAACACCGAGTTGCTTCATAAAGCCCTTTGTGAGATTCAGGGCATGAAGCAGGCACTCATGGAAATATTGGGAGTTATATCACCACCTCCTTCTTCATCACCAAAAGAAAACTGAGTATCGGGTATGGGCACTCCCCTTGGCTCTCGCCAAGCATGGGGGAGGTGCCTCGGTATCGTATCACCCCACTATCTTTTACCTTTATTATTTTAGTTCGATCCATAGTTATCTTTTGCTTTAGATGAATAGAAGTTTAGTTCGATCCTTTCTTCTCGAGAGTTTGCTTAGTGATCTATTCTTGTAATTGTGTGCGAGATATATAATAAAGTTTAGTTTGAGTTTTTTCTTTCTTTACTTTCATGTTCCAATAAAAAGAAAGGAAATAAATGAAAAGGTTCATATGCTAATCTTATGGTAGGTGATGGCACCACATAAGGAAAAGTATAAGTAGAAAATTTTATTAGAGATTGACAAACATAGCATTGGTCAATGATGCAACTCATGAAAGAATTAATAAGGGAAGAGAATATTCACATATAAATATACTATCCTAGAAATCTTTTGTGATTGTGAGCCCCCATCAAAATATTATATGCCAAAATTGTTGACGTTGAACAAGGAAGACAACTTAATGGTTTATGTTTGTTCATATTTACATAGAAGTTATATTGTCATAGATCCTTCAACATGTGGTGCTTGCCCCCCATCTTTGCTAGCCAAAAACTCCGCACAAAGTAGAGATACTACTTGTGCATCCAAAAACCCTTAAACCCAAATCTTATTTTCAAGTGTCCACCATGCCTACCTAAGGATTGAATAAGATCCTTCAAGTAAGTTGTCATCTGTGCAATAGGGAAATAAAAATTACTTCTAAAAGTGTGAGATCATTTAGTGTAAGAGAAAATTGAGCGTTGTACAAACTTGTGATGGTGAAGAATAAAAGCGACAAACTGCATAATAAAGGTTGCCATCACAAGGGGCAATACAATGTGACGTTCTTTTGCACTAAGGGGTTGAGCATACAAACAAATAAGAGCATGACAACCTCTGCTTCCCTCTACGAAGGGCCTATATTTTACTTTTACGTATTTACTTTTATGCAAGAGTCAAAGTTTTTCTCTCTATTCCTTTTTATTTTGTCCTTCGGCAAGCATCATGTGGTGAGGAAAGATCTAGGAACATATGTCCAGTTGAATATGGGTAGCATGAGTTATTATTGTTGACATCACCCTTGAGGTGAATACGTTGGGAGGTGAAACTATAATCCCCTATCTTTCTATGTGTCCGGTTGAAAAGTTTTCCTCATGTGTATAAGGTGAGTGTTAGCAATCATAGAAGACTATATGATGGTTGAGTATGTGGACTTGCCTACAGGCTTCGGTACGTGACCCTTCCTGAAAAGATGATGAATTGTGGTTGCAAAGTTGACTGAGAACATAGTTTGTTGGTTTCCAATAGAGGTTATTTTTTATACTTCGATAGTGTGATGAATTGTTACTTATTCATGAGAAGTCTATGATGAAAGTTCTATGATAAAAGCTTTATGTTAAAGTTTGTTGCTGTTATAATAATTCACATGATGCTTCTATGTCCGTATTTTGTTTTTATCGACACATCTCTCTCTAAGCATGTGGACATGTTTTCCGATTTCGGTTTTCGCTTGGGGACAAGCGAGGTCTAAGCTTGGGGGAGTTGATACGTCCATTTTCCATCATGTTTTCCTACTGTTATTTATGATGTTTTTATGCACAATAATGCTTTTTGGGGTAATTCTAATGCCTTTTCTCTCATAATATGCAAGGTACACACAAAGAGGGAGAATTCCGGCAGCTGGAAATCTGGACCTGGAAAAGCTACATCAGGCCACCTATTCGGCACAACTCCAAACAAGCTGAAACTTTACAAAGATTTTTTATGGAATATATGAGGAATATTGGAGCCAATAAGTACCAGAGGGGGCCCACCAGGTGGGCACAACCAACCTGGGCGCGCCAGGGAGCCCAAGCGCGTCCTGGTGGGTTGTGCTCCCCTCGGCCCACCTCCGGTGCCCATCTTCTGGTATATAAGTCATTTTGACCTAGAAAAAATAAGGAGAGGATTTTCGGGATGGAGCACCGCCGTCTCGAGGCGGAACTAGTGCAGGAGCACTTTTGCCCTCCCAAGACAGCCGATTCATTGGGGAACTTCTCCTGAGGGGGAAATCATCGTCATCATCATCACCAACAACTCTCCCATCTTGGGGAGGGAAATCTCCAGCAACTTCTTCAACGACACCATCTCCTCTCAAAACCTAGTTTATCTCTTGTGTTCAATCTTTGTACCGGAACTATAGATTGGTGCTTGTGGGTGACTAGTAGTGTTGATTACATCTTGTAGTTGATTACTATATGGTTTATTTGGTGGAAGATTATATGTTCAGATCCAATATGCTATTTAATACCCCTCTGATCTTGAGCATGATTATCATTTGTGAGTAGTTACTTTTGTTCTTGAGGTCACGGGAGAAATCATGTTGCAAGTAATCATGTGAACATGATATGTGTTTGATATTCTGATAGTATGTATGTTGTGATTCCCTTAGTGGTGTCATGTGAACATCGACTACATGACACTTCACCATATTTGGCCTAAGGGAATGCATTGTGGAGTAGTTATTAGATGATGGGTTGCGAGAGTGACAGAAGCTTAAACCCTAGTTTATGCGCTATTCCGTAAGGAACCGATTGGATCGAAAAGTTTAATACTATGGTTAGAATTTATTCTTAATACTTTTCTCATAGTTGCGGATGCTTGCGAGGGGGCTAATCATAAGTAGGAGGTTTGTTCAAGTAAGAACATCACCTAAGCACCGATCCACCCACATATCAAATTATCAAAGTAGCGAACACGAATTGAATCAACATGATGAAAGTGATTAGATGAAATTCCCGTGTACCATCAAGAACGCTTAGCATATTATAAGAGACCATTTTGGCCTGTCCTTTGCCTCAAAAGGATTGGGCTACCTTGCTGCACTTTTATTACCGTTACCGTTACTTGCTCGTTACAAATTATCTTACTATCAAACTACTCTGCTACCTACAATTTCAGCACTTGCAGACATTACCTTGCTGAAAACCACTTGTCATTTCCTTCCGCTCCTCGTTGGTTCGACACTCTTACTTATCGAAAAGTCTACAATTGATCCCATATACTTGTGGGTCATCATGCATCCACACTGATTTAGGTCTTTTCTTTTCCCTTTTCATAGCAATTTCCAGATCCGTAGGCGCATTCATCTTCGTAATATTTCTGTTTGCAAGCTCATCTGCATAGAGTGCCCAACGCTTGGTAAACCACAAAATGTTACCGAATGACCGGCTTACTAATTTGACGGCTTATTCATACTTTAAGGTAATTTCCATAGCTTGCTTAAATCCAATAGTCATAACCTGAATAACCATGGCCGACATACTATTTTGCCGGCCTATGACTCAAATAGTTTGCCGGCTTATCACACATGAACATAATTTGCCGGCTCATTTTGATCACTTTAGCTTTGAAGCCTAACCCTTTAGTGCCGTTTCGATGGCGCAAAAAACCTACAAAGTCGTCCCCTGGGTTAGATCCCAAGTATCAACCCTTTATTTGGATGACCTGGTAAGCCAGGGCCTTTTAATGCCTCAAGGAGAAATCAGCTGGGGCGCACCTGAAGAGGAATCCCCCCAAACCACAAGAAGGGGAAGTCGTAATATTTGCAGATCATTTGACCAGGGGTTTCCGACCGCCTGGGTCAAACTTTTTCCGCGAAGTGCTCAATTTCTTCAATCTCAGTCCTCAGAGTCTCGGCCCAAATTCTAAAACAAATTGTCGGTGTACAAAAGTAGGGGGTCCCTTTTTACCCCTTTACTTGTCTTGTGGCGATCGCAACCCCACGCCTGCCACGCTTGGCGGGGCAGAGGAAGCAAAGGCACAAGACGACCAGAGCAACGCCAAGCCAGAAACACAAAGAGCAGAAGGGCGAGGTGGACTTCCCCGGCAAGGCCCTTGCCGGGGCGGCCTCCACAGTGATGTCTACTACACAACCTTCTTCTTGTAGACGTTGTTGGGCCTCCAAGTGCAGAGTTTGTAGGAGAGTACCAAATTTCCCTCAAGTGGATGACCTAAGGTTTATCAATCCGTGGGAGGCGTAGGTTCAAGATGGTATCTCTCAAAAAACCCTGCAACCAAATAATAAAGAGTCTCTTGTGTCCCCAACACACCCAATACAAAGGTAAATTGTATAGGTGCACTAGTTCGGCAAAGAGATGGTGATACAAGTGCAATATGGATGGTAGATATAGGTTTTTGTAATCTAAAAATATAAAAACAGCAAGTTAGCAAGTGATAAAAGTGAGCGTAAACGGTATTGCAATGCTAGGAAACAAGGCCTAGGGTTCATACTTTCACTAGTGCAAGTTCTCTCAACAATAGTAACATAATTGGATCATATAACTATCCCTCAACATGCAACAAAGAGTCACTTCAAAGTCACTAATAGCGGAGAACAAACGAAGAGATTATGGTAGGGTATGAAACCACCTCAAAATTATCCTTTCTGATCGATCTATTCAAGAGTCCGTAGTAAAATAACATGAAGCTATTACTTCCGTTCGATCTATCCTAGAGTTCGTACTAGAATAACACCTTGAGACACAAATCAACCAAAACCCTATTGTCACCTAGATACTCCAATGTCACCTCAAGTATCCGTGGGTATGATTATACGATATGCATCACACAATCTCAGATTCATCTATTCAACCAACACAAAGAACTTCAAAGAGTGCCCCAAAGTTTCTACCTTAGAGTCAAGACGAAGACGTGTGCCAACCCCTATGCATAAGTTCACAAGTTCACTGAACACGCAAGTTGATCACCAAAACATACATCAAGTGAATCAATAGAATACCCCATTGTCACCACGGGTATCCCACGCAAGACATACGTCAAGTGTTCTCAAATCCTTAAAGACTCAATCCGATAAGATAACTTCAAAAGTAAAACTCAATCCATCACAAGAGAATAGAGGGAAAGAAACATCATAAGATCCAACTATAATAGCAAAGCTCGCGATACATCAAGATCGTGCCGAATCAAGAACATGAGAGAGAGAGAGAGAGAGAGAGAGAGATCAAACACATAGCTACTGGTACATACCCTCAGCCCCGAGGGTGAACTACTCCCTCCTCGTCATGGAGAGCGTCGGGATGATGAAGATGGCCACCGAAGAAGGATTCCCCCTCCGGCAGGGTGCCGGAACGGGTCTAGATTGGTTTTTTGTGGCTACAGAGGCTTGCGGTGGCGGAACTCCCGATCTAGGTTATGTTCTGGGGGTTTCTGTATATATAAGAGGTTTTGGCATCGAGAACAAGTCAAAGGGGGTCTCCGGGCTGTCCACGAGGTAGGGAGGGACGCCCAGGGGTGGGGGGGGGGGGTGGGCGCGCCCCCACCCTTCCGGGCAGCCCGAGACTCTTCTGGCCCAACTCTTTTACTCCATGGCCTTCTTCTGGTCCAAAGATAAGTTCCATGAAGTTTCAGGTCAATTGGACTCCGTTTGGTTTTCCTTTTCTGCGATACTCAAAAACAAGGAAAAACAGAAACTGGCACTGGGCTCTAGGTTAATAGGTTAGTCCCAAAAATCATATAAAATAGCATATAAATGCATATAAAACATCCTTGATGGATAATATAATAGCATGGAACAATAAAAAATTATAGATACGTTGGAGACGTATCAAGCATCCCCAAGCTTAATTCCTGCTCGTCCTCGAGTAGGTAAATGATAAAAACAGAATTTTTGATGTGGAATGCTACCTAACATATTTATCAATGTAATTTTCTTTATTGTGGCAAGAATATTCAGATCCATAAGATTCAAGAAAAAAGTTTAATATTGACATAAAAATAATAATACTTCAAGCATACAAACCAAGCAATTATGTCTTCTCAAAATAACATGGCCAGAGAAAGCTTATCCCTACAAAATCATATAGTTTGGCTATGCTTCATTTTCGTCACACAAAAATGCTCTCATCATGCACATCCCCGATGACAAGCCAAGCAATTGTTTCATACTTTAGTAATCTCAAACTTTTTTCACCTTTCACGCAATACATGAGCGTGATCCATGGACATAACACTATGGGTGGAATAGAATATGATGATGGGGGTTGTGTGGAGAAGACAAAAAGGGAGAAAGTTTCACATTGACGCGACTAATCAACGGGCCAGGGAGATGCCCATCAATTGATGTCAATGCGAGGAGTAGGGATTGCCATGCAACGGATGCACTAAAGCTATAAATGTATGAAAGCTCAATAAAAGAAACTAAGTGGGTGTGCATCCAACTTGCTTGCTCACAAAGACCTAGGGCATTTGAGGAAGCCCATCGTTGGAATATACAAGCCAAGTTCTATAATGAAAAATTCCCACTAGTATATGAAAGTGACAATATAAGAGACTCTCTATCATGAAGATCATGATGCTACTTTGAAGCACAAGTGTGGAAAAATGATAGTAACATTATCCCTTTTATTTCTCTTTTTTGGCCTTTTTTTAATTGGCCTTTCTTTTTTTTCTTTTTTTGGCCTTTTTTTTCTTTTTTTGACCTTTCATTCTTTTTTTTCTTTTTTTCGGGACAATGCTCTATTAATGATGATCATCACACTTCTATTTATTTACAACTCAAAGATTACAACTCGATACTAGAACAAAGTATGACTCTATATGAATGCCTCCGGCGGTGTACCGGGATGGGCAATGACTCATGAGTGACATGTATGAAAGAATTATGAACGGTGGCTTTGCCACAAATATGATGTCAACTACATGATCATGCAAGGCAATATGACAATGATGATGCGTGTCATAATAAATAGAACAGTGGAAAGTTGCATGGCAATATATCTCGGAATGGCTATGGGAATGCCATAATAGGTAGGTATGGTGGCTGTTTTGAGGAAGATATAAGGAGGTTTATGTGTGGTAGAGCGTATCGTATCACGTGATTTGGATTTACAAGTTGCACCAACTCTCAAGGTGAGAAAGGGCGATGCACGGTACCGAAGAGGCTAGCAATGATGGAAGGTTGAGAGTGCGTATAATCCATGGACTGAACATTAGTCATAAAGAACTCACATACTTATTGCAAAAATATACAAGTCATCAAAAACCAAGCACTACGCGCATGCTCCTAGGGGGATAGATTGGTAGGAAAATACCATCGCTCGTCCCCGACCGCTAGTCATAAGGATGACAATCAAAGAACACCTAATGTTTCAAATTTGTTACACAACGTTTACCATACGTGCATGCTACGGGACTTGCAACCTTCAAAACAAGTATTTCTCAAATTCAAAACTACTCAACTAGCACAACTTTAATATCACTATCTCCATATCTCAACAATCATCAAGTATCAAACTTCTCATAGTATTCAATGCACTCTATATGAAAGTTTTTATTATACCCATCTTGAATGCCTATCATATTAGGACTAGTTTCATAACCAAAGAAAATTGCCATGCTGTTTAGGACTCTCAAAATAATATAAGTGAAGCATGAGAGTTCATCTATTTCTACAAAATAAACCCACCGTCGTGCTCTAAAAGGATATAAGTGAAGCACTAGAGCGAATGACAAACTACTCCAAAAGATATAAGTGAAGATCAATGAGTAGTCGAATAATTATGTAACTATGTGAAGACTATGTAACATTTAAGAATTTCAGATCTTGGTGTTTTATTCAAACAGCAATCAAAACAAAATAAAATAAAATGACGCTCCAAGCAAAACACATATCATGTGGTGAATATAAATATAGCTCCAAGTAAAGTTACCGATGAACGAAGACGAAAGAGGGGATGCCATCCGGGGCATCCCCAAGCTTAGGCTCTTGGTTGTACTTGAATATTACCTTGGGGTGCCTTGGGCATCCCCAAGCTTAGGCTCTTGCCAATCCTTATTCCATAGTCTATCGAATGTTTACCCAAAACTTGAAAACTTCACAACACAAAACTTAACAGAAAACTCGTAAGCTCCGTTAGTATAAGAAAATAAATCACCACTTTTGGTACTGTTGTGAACTCATTATAAATTCATATTGGTGTAATATCTACTGTATTCCAAGTTCTCTATGGTTCATACCCTCCGATACTACTCATAGATTCATCAAAATAAGCAAACAACAGATGGTAAACAAAATCTGTCAAAAACAGAACAGTCTGTAGTAATCTGTATCAAACGTATACTTCTGGAACTCCAAAAATTCTGAAATAAATTTGTGGACGTGAAGAATTTATCTATTAACCATCTTCAGAAAGAATCAACCTAAAAGCACTCTCCAGTAAAAATGTCAACACATCTCGTGAGCGCTAAAGTTTCTGTTTTTTACAACATGATCATAAAGACTTCACCCAACTCTTCCCAAAGGTTCTACTTGGCACAAATACTAACTAAAAGATAAAACCACATCTAACCATAGGCTATATAGATGATTTATTACTAAACAGGAGCAAAAAGCAAATAAAAAAATAAAAATTGGGTTGCCTCCCAACAAGCGCTAACGTTTAACGCCCCTAGCTAGGCATGATGATTTCAATGATGCTCACAAAAAAGATAAGAACTGAAATATAAAGAGAGCATCATGAAGAATATGACTAGCACATTTAAGTCTAACCCACTTCCTATGCATAGGGATTTTGTGAGAAACAACTTATGTGAACAATAATCAACTAGCATAGGAAGGCAAAACAAGCATAACTTTAAAACTTTAAGCACATAGAGAGGAACTTTATATTATTGCAATTCCTACGAGAATATATTCCTCCCTCATAATAATTTTCAGTAGCATCATGAATGAATTCAACAATAAAACCATCACATAAAGCATTCTTTTCATGATCTACAAGTATAGAATTTTTATTACTCTCCACATAAGCAATTTTCTTCTCATTCGGAATAGTGAGAGTATCATAAGAAACTCGAATACTATAAATTGTTTCCACATTGAAAGAATAAAATTCATAAAAAGGGTAATCATAATCATGACAAGTTTTATAAATATAATCATCACCACTTTTTATAGCATAAGTATCATCACAATAATTATCATAAGTAGCAACTTTGTTCTCATCATAATCGATTGAAACCTCTTCCAAGATAGTGGAATCATTACTAAATAAAGTCATGACCTCTCAAAATCCACTTTTATAATTATCACAATAAGATTCAACACCCTCCAAAATAGTGGGATCATTACTTCCTAAAGTTGACACTCTTCCAAACCCACTTTCATCAATATAATCATTATAAGTAGGAGGCATGTTATCATCATAATAAATTTGCATATCAGAACTCAGGGGACTAAAAATATCCTCTTCATTAATCATGATATCCACAAGCTTGGGACAAACATTAATTGCAGAAAATAAATTCTCAAACATGTCATTCTCATCGAACATAGAATCGCCAAGCTTGGGCCTTTTCATATCATAAGCATAATCACTCTCATCATTAATAGTATGGATAGCACCAATAGTATAGCAATTATCATCGTCACAATGAGTAATAGGAGCAACATCATTTGGGAGGGATACCTTTCTACCTTTGCTTCTCCGTCTTTTCTTTTTCTTCTTCACATCATGTGTGGGTTTAATCCTCTTTTTGGATCTCCTTAATAATGAGATTGGTTGAATAGAAAGCTTCTCCTCGTCACCTGATTCATCATAAGAAAGAATAGGAGGATATTGGGAAATCTCTTCCCTTTCATTAGTATTCTCTTCGTCTTCTATTTGTTTTATTTTCTTTATGTAATTGGCAACATAAGGATTTTCAATGCAATTCACCGCACAATACATAAAAATTTCTTCTAGATCAAAATCAAGAACTTTATCAAGGACAAATTCTGGCAAATCCTTAGTTATACGTTTCATTTCTTCATAAACCAAAAGTCATCACCATTTTTGGACACGATACGATCATGAAACAACTTGCATTGGGGATTTAAATGATCACGTTCATTGCAAAGTTCACAAGGATGGCAAAGAAATTTTAAATTTTCAGCACAAGCATCTAGACTCTCTTGCAACCATTTAGTTTCTAAATACTTCTGCCTCTTGCAAAATCTATCTTCCCTATTTGGTGTGTACTTGCAAACTCTATGCACTCCACAAAAATTGGCATGCTTATAAGAGACATTTTCATCATGACTAGTGCAATCATCATTAGTACTATGGACATTCAAAGAGTTCATACTAACAACATTGAAATCATGCTCATCATTCAAAGATTTAGTGCCAAACATTCTAATGCATTCTTCCTCTAGCAATTTAGCACAATTATCGGAATCCTTATTTTCATGAAAGACATTAAAAAGATGAAGCATATGAGGCACCCTCAATTCCATTTTTTTGTAGTTTTCTTTTATAGACTAAACTAGTGATAAAACAAGAAACTAAAAGATTCAATTGCAAGATCTAAAGTTATACCTTCAAGCACTCACCTCCCCGGCAACGGCGCCAAAAAAGAGCTTGATGTCTACTACACAACCTTCTTCTTGTAGACGTTGTTGGGCCTCCAAGTGCAGAGGTTTGTAGGACAGTAGCAAATTTCCCTCAAGTGGATGACCTAATGTCTATCAACCCATGGGAGGCGTAGGTTGAAGATGGTCTCTCACAAACAACCCTGCAACCAAATAACAAAGAGTCTCTTGTGTCCCCAACACACCCAATACAATGGTAAATTGTATAGGTGCACTAGTTCGGCGAAGAGATGGTCATACAAGTGCAATATGGATGGTAGATATAGGTTTTTGTAATCTGAAAATATAAAACAGCAAGGTAGCAAGTGATAAAAGTGAGCGTAAATGGTATTGCAATGCTAGGAAACAAGGCCTAGGGTTCATACTTTCACTAGTGCAAGTTCTCTCAACAATAGTAACATAATTGGATCATATAACTATCCCTCAACATGCAACAAAGAGTCACTCCAAAGTCACTAATAGCGGAGAACAAACGAAGAGATTATGGTAGGGTATGAAAGCACCTCAAAGTTATCCTTTCTGATCGATCTACTCAAGAGTCCGTAGTAAAATAACATGAAGCTATTCTTTCCGTTTGATCTATCCTAGAGTTCGTACTAGAAAATCAACCAAAACCCTAATGTCACCTAGATGCTCCAATGTCACCTCAAGTATCCGTGGGTATGATTATACAATATGCATCACACAATCTCAGATTCATCTATTCAACCAACACAAAGAACTTCAAAGAGTGCCCCAAAGTTTCTACCATAGAGTCAAGACGAAGATGTGTGCTGATACGTCTCCAACGTATCTACTTTTTCAAACACTTTTGCCCTTGTTTTGCACTCTAACTTGCATGATTTGAATGAAACTAACCCGGACTGACGCTGTTTTCAGCAGAACTACCATGATGTTGTTTTATTTGTAGAAAAGAAAGGTTCCCAGAATGTCCTGGAAATCCACGGAGGCACTTTTTGGAATTTATAAGAATTATTGGGCGACGGAAATACACCAGGGGGCCCAGGGCCTGTCCACGAGACAGGGGGGCGCCCCCCTAGGGCACGCCCCCTATCTCGTGGGCCCCCAGGACCTCCTCCGACCTCAACTCCAACTCTATATATTCCGTCTCGGGGAGAAAAAATCAGGGGAAAAGTTCATCGCGTTTCACGACACGGAGCCGCTGCCAAGCCCTAATCTCTCTCGGGAGGGCTGACCTGGAGTCCGTTCGAGGCTCCGGAGAGGGGGATTCGTCGCCGTCGTCATCATCAACCATCCTCCATCACCAATTTCATGATGCTCACCGCCGTGCGTGAGTAATTCCATCGTAGGCTTGCTGGGCCGGTGCTTTGGGTTGGATGAGATTTACCATGTAATCAAGTTAGTTTTGTTAGGTTTTGATCCCTAATATCCACTATGTTACGAGATTGATGTTGCTATGACTTTGCTATGCTTAATGCTTGTCACTAGGGCCCGAGTGCCATGATTTCAGATCTGAACCTATTATGTTTTCATGAATATATGTGTGTTCTTGATCCTATCTTGCAAGTCTATAGTCACCTATTATGTGTTATGATCCGACAACCCCGAAATGACAATAATCGGGATACTTCTCGGTGACGACCGTAGTTTGAGGAGTTCATGTATTCACTATGTGTTAGTGCTTTGGTCCGGTTCTCTATTAAAAGGAGGCCTTAATATCCCTTAGTTTCCGTAAGGACCCCGCTGCCACGGGAGGGTAGGTCAAAATATGTCATACAAGTTCTTTTCCATAAGCACGTATGACTATTGACGGAATACATGCCTACATTACATTGATGAATTGGAGCTAGTTCTATATCACCCTATGTTATAGCTATTGCATGAGGAATCGCATCCGGCATAATTATCCATCACTGAGCCAATGCCTACGAGCTTTTCACATATTGTTCTTCGCTTATTTACTTTTCCGTTGCTACTGTTACAACTACTACAAAAAACCAAAAACATTTATCTTTACTTTTGCTACCGTTACCTTTATTATCATACCGCTTTTGCTACTAAACACTTTGCTGTAGATACTAAGTTATCCAGGTGTGGTTGAATTGTCAACTCAACTGCTAATACTCAAGAATATTCTTTGGCTCCCCTTGTGTCGAATCAATAAATTTGGGTTGAATACTCTACCCTCGAAAGCTGTTGCGATCCCCTATACTTGTGGGTTATCAAGACTAATTTCTGGCGCCGTTGCCGGGGAGCATAGCTCTATTCTCTGAGTCACTTGGGATTTATATCTGTTGATCACTATGAAGAACTTGAAAGACGCTAAGACCAAGGTATTAAATTCATGATGAGAAGTCTCGCTATTTATATATCCTGAAGATATTTCCGTTCTCATTAAAGGGTGATGCTAAGACTTGGTATAATTCTCTTGCTCCTGGTTGTGTGCGTAGTCCCCAGGATATGATTTATTACTTCTTTGCTAAATATTTCCCTGCTCATAAGAAACAAGCTGCCTTGCGGGAAATATATAATTTTGTGCAAATTAAAGAAGAGACTCTCCCACAAGCTTGGGGGAGGCTCCTTTGGTTACTTAATGCTTTGCCTGATCATCCTCTTAAGAAAAATGAAATGCTTGATATCTTTTATAATGGACTAACGATGCTTCCAAGGACTACTTGGATAGTTGTGCTGGTTGTGTTTTTAGGGAAAGAACAGTCGACGAAGCTGAAATATTATTGAATAATATGTTGACCAATGAAAATAATTGGACTCTTCCCGAGCCAGTTCTTGAAGTAATTCCTGAACCAGTTGAGCCAACTGTTGAGCCTATTCCTAAACCCACTCCGAAGAAGAGAGGTGTTTTATTTCTCAGTCCTGAAGATATGCAAGAGGCAAATAAATCAATGAAAGAAAAAAGGTATTAAAGCTGAAGATGTTAAGAATTTACCTCCCATTGAAGAAATACATGGTCTTAATTTACTGCCTGAAGAACCACATTGTCTTGATAACCCGACACAGGTAGTAAAGGTAAATTCTCTCTATAGATATGATAAAGTTGAAATACCCTCTACTAAATTTCATAGCCCGTGCTTAGATGAATTTGATGACTTTATGGCTAGGCAAGAAAGTTTTAATGCTTATGTTGGTAGAGAGTTAAAGAATAATGCTTTCGAGATAGGACGCCAGAGGCGATAATCAGCTAGAGTTAAAGATGAACTTCACCGTTAGCAAATATGCTTCTATGGTTGCTACTCAAGCTGAGCAAGTACTTAAAGCTCAAAATGATTTGCTTGATGAATTGAATAATAAAAATGACTTTGCTGTTCGAGTGGCTACTAGAAATGGTAGAATGACTCAAGAACCTTTGTATCCTGAAGGCCACCCTAAGAGAATCGAGCAAGATTCTCAGAGAAATAATTTAGAGGCACCTACTTCTTCTAAAAAGAAGAAAAAGAAAAAGATAGAACTTTGCATGCTTATAGTGAACCTACTGTAGACACACATGAGAATCCCAATGATATTTCTATTTCTGATGCTGAAACTCAATCAGGTGATGAACATGAACCTAGTGATAATGTTAATGATAATGTTCATGTTGATGCTCAACCTAGCAAAGACAATGATGCAGAGATTGAACCTGCTATTGATCTTGATAACCCACAATCAAAGAATCAACATTATGATAAGAGAGATTTTGTTGCTAGGAAGCACAATGAAAGAAGAGAACCATGGGTTCGTAAACCCATGCCCTTTCCTCCTAAACCATCCAAGTCAAAGGATGATGAGGATTTTGAGCGCTTTGCTGAAATTATTAGACCTATTTTCTTACGTATGCGCTTAACTGATATGCTTAAAGTAAATCCTTATGCTAAGTATATGAAGGATATCATCACAAATAAAAGAAAGATACCGGAAGCTGAGATTTCCATCATGCTTGCTAATTACACTTTTAAGGGTGGAATACCAAAGAAACTTGTAGATCTGGGTGTACCAACTATACCATGCTCTATTAAAATAAATTATGTTAGAACTGCTTTATGTGATCTTGGAGCCGGTGTTAGTGTTATGCCTCTCTCCTTATATCGTAGACTTGAATTGAATAAGTTGACACCTACTTAAATATCTTTGCAAATGGCTGATAAATCAACTGCTATAATTGCCGGTATTTGTGAGGATGTGCCTGTTGTGGTTGCAAATGTCACTATCTTAACAGACTTTGTTATTCTTGATATTCCCGAGGGCGATAGTATGTCTATTATCCTTGGTAGACCTTTTCTTAATACTGCAGGGGCTGTTATTGATTGCAACAAAGGCAATGTCACTTTTCATGTTAATGGTAATGAGCATACAGTACATTTTCCGAGGAAACAATCTCAAGTCCATAGCATCAATTCTATTGAAAAAGTTCCAACTATCATTTTTGGAGGTTTTGAATTTCCTCTCCCTACTATCAAGAAAAATCATGATATTCTTATTGTTGGGGATTTTCATATCCCCGTTGAGGTAACTTAGTGTTATTCGAAATTTCTGTGGTTCCGTGTTATTCGGAATGAGTTTGTTAACAAGACTTGATCAACCTTGTTAGTGAGTTCATTTTGATGATCACGAGATGGATGAAACTAGAAGGCACAACCTTCTGTACCCTCCTTTTACTTTCTGTTATTTAGAATAAATAAAGCAAAAATAGTATTATCCGTCGGTTTTCTGAATTATCCATGCATTAAAAAATAGTCCAAAAATAAAAGTGCTCCAAATGCCCTGCAAACTTAGTATGATTTTTTCTGGAATATTTGAGGATTTTAGGCACTGAAAACACTGCAGGAAGGGCAAGCACCAGGCCACGAGAGAGGAGGGCGCGCCCCCACAGAGGCGCGCCCCTGTCTCGTGGGCCCCTGGTGGCTCCCCTCCACTTATGCCAGCACTCACACACTTCATCTTCCACCCAAAAAAAATCCCCATCCAGCTGAAGCACGAGTTCTAGCTCGTTTTGCCGCGATTTTCGATCTCCTTGCTCAAAGCTCCATTCACAAAACTGCTTTGGGAGATTATTTCTTGGTATGTGACTCCTCCATTGGTCCAATTAGTTTTTTTTCTAGTGCTTTATTCTTTGCAAATTTTTGCTTCATAGGTGACCATGTTCTTGAGCTTGCATGTTAAAATTTTGAGGTCCCAAGCAATTCCAATGCATGATATAGGCTCTACGCACTTGTAGGAGTAGTTGCTATCAATCTTGTTTAGTTTTATTCACTTTTATTTTGAAGTTACTAAAATTTCAGAAATTTTCAGAAAAAGAATTATGCTTAGAAGAATGTACCAAGGAGGTTCCTCGGCAAAGAAATGGCCAAGGATTGCTATACGTGAGCAAGATGTTGAGTTGCCGAGGGACGCAAATGTACGGGCTTGTGAGTGGCCATCCGATGATTTTATGGTCGAAGCAGGCTTCAAGGAGGAATTTGACGTATATGTGCGTAATGCCGAGCTGGAGGACTTCTTACAAGATAAGTGTCCGCATGATACTATCAGTTGAGTGATTCTTTTGTGCGGAGGTTTAAATATAATCGTATGCGTAATTCTCCTAGTGTCATGTTTGATATTTATGATACATCTTATACCATGGATTTAGAGGATTTCACAACTTCTTGCAAACTCCTGCAGTGGGGTAATATTAATGATCCTCCCAAATCTGAATTTAGAGATTTTCTTGCTAGTATTCTTGTGGGAGAATCTAGGGGCGTAGCACAAGCTACCATAGGGAGCATTCATTTTCCTGCTATACATTACTTTGCTCTCTTTATTGGTAGATGCATTAACAGTAAGGACGAGGTATGTCACATGTGTGCCCCTGATCTTTGTGTCCTCAAGAGTGTTGTGTCAGGTTATAAAGGTTATAACTTGGGGGCAATAGTTGCACGTAGGTTGCAGAATAATAGTAGAAAGGGAGATTTATTTGGAGGAATTTATGCAACCCGTGTGGCTAATTATCTTAATATAGCCCCACGAGAGGGGGGATATGATTTTACCTCCTGTTTATTTGGATAAAGAAGCTATGTTCGATCATCATTTTCTTGAGAGGAATGAACAATTCCTCCATTTTCGACTAATCTATGACAGACGCAACGTCGTCCCTGTTACTCTTCCTGCTCCCTACCTTTTTGATTATCAGGCAAAAGGAAGATATGTTGTCACCAGGGAAGAAGCAGCTGAATACAAGAGGGGAATGGAGGCAGATCGCCAGTACGCTGCTGCTCAGGAGGCTGTTGCCTCTGCATCTCAGTACAACCCCAATTTCACTTATGGATAGCCAGGAGGTCCTTGGTACTAGACCAACTTAAGCCAAAAGCCTAAGCTTGGGGGAGTACGTATTTCTCACCGAATTTACATTCATGTTCACACACTAGTCGTCGGTGCTCATACTCTTTCATTGTATTATCCATGCTAGTTTAAATTTCTTTTTCTAGTTTTCTTCTTGTGTGTTTGATAAACCTTAAGAAAAACCAAAAAAATTAGTTAGTTTAATTTCTATGCTTGTAGTAGAAATTAAAATGAAAATGCAAAAAGATTTCTAGTTCTTCTTCTTACTTGTTGGGAGCTTTCCCGTGTAAATAGTTTCATTTTATTTTCTTTCTTTTGGGGGTCGAGAAGACCATATTGAAAATGCTTAGTGGCTCTCATATGCATGATTGTTTATTTAATTTAGAGCCCATATTACTTGTCTTCTCTCTTGAGTTGAATGCTTGCAGATTCTAGCTTAGTCCAATGCATGTGCACTCTTATTATTATACACATCATTTGGTCGTGCGAGTGAAAGGCAATAATGACGATATATGATGGACTTATTGGGATGAGAAAAGCTGGTATGAACTCGACCTCTTTTGTTTTTGCAAATATGACGAGTTCATCGTTCCTGAGTCAGCTATTATGAAGTAAACATATTTGCAATGACATTTAGAGATTATAGTTGCTTGTGCCATGCTTGATCAGCTATGAGTTATAATGGTTTACCTTGCGTGCCAACATGCTATTAGAATGATTAGGATGTGGTATGATGGGATGGTATCCTCCTTTGAATGAATTGAGTGACTCGACTTGGCACATGTTCACACATGTAGTTGAATCAAATCAACATATCCTTCACGATATTTATGTTCATGGTGGATTATATCCTACTCATGCTTGTACTCGGTGTGAATTAATTTTGATGCATGTTTATGACTGTTGTCGCTCTCTCAGTTGGTCGCTTCCCAGTCTTTTGCTAGCCTTCACTTGTACTAAGCGGGAATCTTGCTTGTGCATCCAAACTCCTTAAACCCAAAAGTTGTTCCATATGAGTCCACTATACCTTCCTATATGCGGTATCTACCTGCCGTTCCAAGTAAATTTGTATGTGCCAAACTCCAAACCTTCAAATGAAATTCTGTTTTGTATGCTCGAGCAGCTCATGTTTCAACCGGGTCTACCTATATCTTCCATGCTAGGTGGGTTATTCTCAAGAGGAGTGGACTCTGCTCCTCATTCACGAGAAAGGGCCGGTAACCGGGATGCCCAGTCCCATGATCCAAAAAGATCAAAGCAAATCAAAAATAATTAAACAAAACTCCCCGAGGGCTGTTGTATGTTGGAGGCACTCATTGTTTTGAGCAAGCCATGGCTTGATGCTTGTTGGTGGTTGGGGGAGTATAAAACTTTACCATTCTGTTTGGGAACTGCCAATAATGCATGTAGTATGGAAGATACAACCATCTCATAGTTGTTGCGTTGACAGCGAAAGTATGCCGCTCAAAATGTTACTCAATCTCTATTTTAAAATCAAGCTCTGGCACCTCTACAAATCCTTGCTTCCCTCTGCGAAGGGCCTATCTATTTACTTTTATGTTGAGTCATCACCCTTCTTATTAAGAGCACCCGCTGGAGTGCACACTATCATTTGCATTCATTACTATTGGTTTATATTGGGTATGACTTGACTGGATCTCTTTTACCATGAATTACAATGTTTAGTCAGTTCTTGATCTTTAAAGGTGCTCTGCATTTATGTTTTGCGGTCTCAGAAAGGGCTAGCGAGATACCATTTTGTTATATCATCTTATGATTATTTTGAGAAAGTGTTGTCATCCGAGTTTTATTATTATGGCTCGCTAGCTGATTATGTTATTCATATGAGTAGTTGTGAGACCTATGTGTTATTGTGAGTATGGTGTTCATAATATTTGCTGAAACTTGAATGCTGGCTTTTCATGTTTACAACAACAAGAGCAAACAGAGTTTGTAAAAGTTTTTCTTTATCACTTTCAGTTTATCAACTGAATTGCTTGAGGACAAGCAAAGGTTTAAGCTTGGGGAGTTGATACGTCTCCAACGTATCTACTTTTCCAAACACTTTTGCCCTTGTTTTGGACTCTAACTTGCATGATTTGAATGAAACTAACCCGGACTGACGCTGTTTTCAGCAGAACTACCATGATGTTATTTTATGTGTAGAAAAGAAAGGTTCTCGAAATGTCCTGGAAATCCATGGAGGCACTTTTTAGAATTTATAAGAATTATTGGGCGAAAGAAATACACCAGGGGGCCCATGGCCTGTCCACAAGATAGGGGGCGCGCCCCCTATCTCGTGGGCCCCCTGGACCTCCTCCGACCTCAACTCCAACTCCATATATTCCGTCTCAGGGAGAAAATAATCAAGGGAAAAGTTTCATCGCGTTTCACGACACGGAGCCGCCGCCAAGCCCTAATCTCTCTCGGGAGGGCTGATCTGGAGTCCGTTCGGGGCTCCGGAGAGGGGATTAAATGCCGTCGTCATCATCAACCATCCTCCATCATCAATTTCATGATGCTCACCGCCGCGGCGTGAGTAATTCCATCGTAGGCTTGCTGGACGGTGATGGGTTGGATGAGATTTACCATGTAATCAAGCTAGTTTTGTTAGGGTTTGATCCCTAGTATCCACTATGTTACGAGATTGATGTTGCTATGACTTTGCTATGCTTAATGCTTGTCACTAGGGCCCGAGTGCCATGATTTCAGATCTGAACCTATTATGTTTTCATGAATATATGTGTGTTCTTGATCCTATCTTGCAAGTCTATAGTCACCTATTATGTGTTATGATCCGACAACCCCGAAGTGACAATAATTGGGATACTTCTCGGTGATGAACGTAGTTTGAGGAGTTCATGTATTCACTATGTGTTAATGCTTTGGTCCGGTTCTTTATTAAAAGAAGGCCTTAATATCCCTTAGTTTCCGTAAGGACCCCGCTGCCACGGGAGGGTAGGACAAAAGATGTCATACAAGTTCTTTTCCATAAGCACGTATGACTACTTACGGAATACATGCCTACATTACATTGATGAATTGGAGCTAGTTCTATATCACCCTATGTTATAGCTATTGCATGAGGAATCGCATCCGGCATAATTATCCATCACTGATCCATTGCCTACGAGCTTTTCACATATTGTTCTTCGCTTATTTACTTTTCCGTTGCTACTGTTACAACTACTACAAAAACCCAAAAACATTTATATTTACTTTTGCTACCGTTACATATATTATCATACCGCTTTTGCTACTAAACACCTTGCTGCAGATACTAAGTTATCCAGGTGTGGTTGAATTGACAACTCAACTGCTAATACTCAAGAATATTGTTTGGCTCCCCTTGTGTCGAATCAATAAATTTGGGTTGAATACTCTACCCTTGAAAGCTGTTGCGATCCCCTATACTTGTGGGTTATCATGTGCCAACCCCTATGCAATAAGTTCACAAGGTCACTGAACCCGCAAGTTGATCACCAAAACATACATCAAGTGAATCAATAGAACACCCCGTTGTCACCACGGGTATCCCACGCAGGACATACATCAAGTGTTCTCAAATCCTTAAAGACTCAATCCGATAAGATAACTTCAAAGGGAAAACTCAATCCATCACAAGAGAATAGAGGGGGAGAAACATCATAAGATCCAACTATAATAGCAAAGCTCGCGATACATCAAAATCGTACCGAATCAAGAACACGAGAGAGAGAGGCCAAACACATAGCTACTGGTACATACCCTCAGCCCCGAGGGTGAACTACTCCCTCCTCGTCATGGAGAGCGTCGGGATGATGAAGATGGCCATCGAACAGGGATTCCCCCTCCTGCAGGGTGCCGGAACGGGTCTAGATTGGTTTTACGTGTCTCTGAGAGGCTTGCGTGGCGGAACTCCCGATCTAGGTTATGTTCAGGGGTTTCTATATATATAAGAGGTTTTGGCATCGAGAAAAAGTCGGGGTCTCGGGCTGTCCACGAGGTAGGAGGCGCGCCCGGGGGGTGGCGCGCCTCCCACCTCGTGGGCAGCCCGGACTCTTCAGCCCAACTCTTTACTCCATGGCCTTCTGGTCCAAAAATAAGTTCCGGGAAGTTTCAGGTCAATTGGACTTCGTTTGGTTTTCCTTTTCTGCGATACTCAAAAACAAGGAAAAAACAGAAACTGGCACTAGGCTCTAGGTTAATAGGTTAGTCCCAAAAATCATATAAAATAGTATATAAATGCATATAAAACATCCTAGATGGATAATATAATAGCATGGAACAATAAAAAATTATACATATGTTGGAGATGTATCACACAGCACCGGAAAGAACCTTGCCGGAGCAACTTGCCCAACGCTAGCAGGGCTGCCACCCTTGAGCCTGAGAGTTCCGACGCCCTCAACCACATTGGAACCAAAGCTCGGGAGGCGCCTCTGTGGTGGCATGCAGATCTTTGTGAAGACCAAGAACAAGCAAGACTAGATGAGAATCAAAAGACGGAGATCCTTAGTGAGATCCTTGCCGAGGATACCCACGAGACCCCCCGACAAGACCCTTGCCGGGGATGCCCATGACGCCGCGGCAAGACCCTTGCCCGGGCCCCGGCAAGAATCTTGCCGAAGACATCCGCGGGGCCGCAGCCAGGCCCACACCAGCCAAGACTCCACCGCCGTTCCCATGCAGCTGCCAGCCCACCAACTAGGCAAGCACCTGCGTGGCGAAGTGCGGCCTCTAGGCCAACTCAGCAAGCACCTGCGTGGTGGCATGCAGATCTTCGTGAAGACTCTGCCACTGTGCCAACTCAGTAGCCAGCCAGCCAGCGTGGCACTACATGCCTCGTCAGCTCGGGCGCGGGTCAAAGACAGGCAAGGCGGCGACAGCTGGGACGAGCTTCCTTGCCAGCCCCGATAAAGCAAGAAGGGCATGTCGGCAGCGCACTAAATGCGTTTGTCCTACGGTGCTAGGAGATAGACTCAACTACTGTACAACTTTCCACCTCCTGTGTGCCACCGTGGCAGCCCCTTTTGACTATAAAAGGAGGCCCGCGGCGTACTGAGGAAGGATTTGGACTTTTTGGACCCTGCACGCCTTGTAGCTAGTCCAAGAACACCAGATAAACATAAACCAACAGGAGTAGGGTATTACGCATCACTTGCGTCCCGGACCTGGATAATCCCCCTGCATTGATCTCTCAATCCCGCTCTTTCCACAGCCCCGCGCCCGCCAACCGTAGCAAAAGGGATTCCTCGTGATCCCGTAGGTGTCATTTCCCTCGACACCTTTGGCGCGCCAGGTAGGGGGCGCAAGCTGTGAAAATCCGGTTTGGAGGTTAGCACACCGACTTCATCATCACCATGGCCCCCAAGAAAAAGGGGATCACAGTGATCGGCTCGTCCGGGGCTGGCCCGTCCGCGCCAGCACGACCAGGCGGCCGAGTGGCCACGGATGGGGCCGGAGACGTGGCGCGCGAGAATCCACGTCATTCTGGCGATCAGAGCCAGGCGAGTGGCATCGTCCGAATCCGAGACGATGAGCCACGCGCCGCTGGGTCCGGGGGCGGGGCCGTGCTACCCACGGGCGGCGCAGCAGCCTCTACGGCACCCAAGCTGGCGTCCCTGCTGCACCCTTCCTAGGCCGCACGCGATGAGCGACACCGCAATGCCAGAGCCCCCGGGCACCACCGCGGAAAGAGCCCTGTGCGCCACTCGCTGGACGAACCAGACCGGCGTGCGTGCTCAAACGCCGGTGAACGCAGCGTGCGACCACGGGACCGCCATAGAGCCCCTTCTAACCAGGTTAGAAGTCGGAGCGCGTCGCGGTCTACACAGATCTCGCCCGCTAACGCCAGCGCGGCGAAATCTTTGGCGCGTCTGGCTCCTCGACTTCCCGTCTTTGTAGAGAAGCTCGACGAGTGGAGAGCCACCATTCGGAGCCTTGTCAGCTTCGCCAACAAAGATGAGCCGCTCCCAATGGGACGCTCACACTAGCATCCGGACGAGCCGGTGCATGCCGGCAGTGGGGGGACCCGAGATGCTGCAACCCCGGGGCACCCCCCCCGCCCCCCCCCCCCCCCCGCGACCGCGACAACAGCTATTGGCCCGTCGACCCGACGTTGGTGTCAACATTTCCACAGCGTTGTCCGACCCGCGAACTCGCCGCGACCAACGTCAAGTCCTTTGGGAATGGGCCCAGGAAGACGCTCGAACTACCATCGAACAATGACGGGAGATGCGCCATCAGTCAGATTGGCGTGCGGGGCCTACTATGGACCACCCGGCGCCGGGGGGCCCCGGTGACCTGCCTTACAAGGTGGGTTGCCAGCCTTTAACCGAGAGCCGCGGCAGTTCCAGTGGCCCTCCCACCACACGTTCAAGCCCGATGTTGGCGAGAAGTACAACGGCAAGACCGACCCGTCGGAGTTCCTCAGCATCTACACCATCGTGATGCAAGCCGCTGGAGCTCACAATGACAAGGTGCTTGCCTATTACTTCCCGTTGGCACTCAAACCCAATGTCATGTCGTGGTTGATGCACTTGCCAGTGGATTGTGTCGACGTCCTGGGAACGGGGTCCCCAGACTTGCCTGCCTGCGGCCCACGGCGTGGTTTCACCAGCGGCCCTGTACGGCCCATCTTCACCAGCAACACTCAAGACCCTCACGAGGGGCCAAGCCTCGCGAGGCGGATGACGCAAGACCTCCTCGGGGGCAGCCTCACTAGGCTGGTTCGCGAGGGGCGGAGAGATCAAGGCAAGGGGCACCCCGCGAGGTTGCTGTGACGCAAGCCATGACGACCGGGGCCAGGCGGGCGCCAGCGCGCGCAGTGTCCTCGTTTCCTCTTTGGTGCTAAAGAGGCAAGCGTGATATGTCTCCGTCGTATCTACTTTTCCAAACACTTTTGCCCTTGTTTTGGACTCTAACTTGTATGATTTGAATGGAACTAACCCCGACTGACGCTGTTTTCAGCAGAATTTCCATGATGTTGTTTTATGTGCAGAAAACAAAAGTTCTCGGAATGACACAAACTCCACGGAACATCTTAGAAAAAATAATAAAAAATCCTCGCCAAAGATGAAGACCAGCGGGCCCACACCCTGTCCATGAGGGTGGGGGGCGCGCCCCCTACCTCGTGGGCCCCCTGGAGACCCTCCGACGCGAACTCCAACTCTATATATTTGCTTTCGGAGATAAAAAAATCAGAGAGAAGAAACCATCGCGTTTTACGATACGGAGCCGCCGCCAAGCCCTAAAACCTCTCGGGAGGGCTGATCTGGAGTCCGTTCGGGGCTCCGGAGAGGGGGATTTGTCGCCGTCGTCATCATCAACCATCCTCCATCACCAATTTCATGATGCTCACCGCCGTGCGTGAGTAATTCCATCGTAGGCTTGCTGGACGGTGATGGGTTGGATGAGATCTATCATGTAATAGAGTTAGTTTTGTTAGGGTTTGATCCCTAGTATCCACTATGTTCTGAGATTGATGTTGCTATGACTTTGCTATGCTTAATGCTTGTCACTAGGGCCCGAGTGCCATGATTTCAGATCTGAACCTATTATGTTTTCATGAATATATGTGTGTTCTTGATCCTATCTTGCAAGTCTATAGTCACCTATTATGTGTTATGATCGACAACCCTGAAGTGACAATAATCGGGATACTTCTCGGTGATGACCATAGTTTGAGGAGTTCATGTATTCACTATGTGCTAATGCTTTGTTCTGGTTCTCTATTAAAAGGAGGCCTTAATATCCCTTAGTTTCCATTAGGACCCCGCTGCCATGAAAGGGTAGGAAAAATATGTCATGCAAGTTCTTTTCCATAAGCACGTATGACAATATTCGGAATACATGCCTACATTACATTCATGAATTGGAGCTAGTTCTGTGTCACCCTATGTTATGAATGTTACATGATGAACCGCATCCGGCATAATTATTCATCATCGATCCAATGCCTACGTGCTTTCCATATACTGGTTTACGCTTATTTACTTTCCCGTTGCTATTGTTACAATCACTAAAAAATACCAAAAATATTACTTTTGCTTTCATTACTCTTTTGTTACCGTTACCACTACTATCATACTACTTTGCTACTAAATACTTTGCTGCAGATATTAAGTTATCTAGGTGTGGCTGAATTGACAACTCAGTTGCTAATACTTGAGAATATTCTTTGGCTCCCCTTGTGTCGAATCAATAAATTTGGGTTGAATACTCTACCCTCGAAAGCTATTGCGATCCCCTACACTTGTGGGTTATCAAGACCAATTTAAAAGGCGCCGTTGCCGGGGAGCATAGCTCTATTCTTTGAGTCACTTGGTATTTATATCTGCTGGACACTATGAAGAATTTGAAAGATGCTAAGACAAAAAATTATCCCTCAACTACGAGGGGAGGTAAGGAACTGCCATCTAGCTCCTCACTTGATTCACCTTCTGTTATGAGTAAGCTTGCGGCACCTAAACCTGCTTCTGCTATTCGTTCCGATATGTCGCATGTTATTGATGATGCCACTTCTGCTATGCATGATACTTATGATGAAACTACTTCTATGCTTGATACTACTGTGCCCCTTGGTGAATTTCTTGATGAACAAATTTCTAAGGCTAGAGAGAAAGAAACTATTGAAACTGATAATGTTGATGAAATTGATGATGAAGATATGCCTGCTATTCCTGAAGGTTATGTTTTTGATGTGGAATCTTCTGCAGCTATTTTTGCCTGCAAAGATATAAACGAACTTAAGAGGCTATTAGTTAAATGGAGTAAAGAATCTCTTAGGGATAGAATGAAACCGGACCCTGCTTTTGCTACTTCACCTATTTGTGTTCCCGATAAGGATTATGAATTCTTTGTTGATCCTGATATAATTACTTTGGTTGAATCTAATCCTTTTCATGGTTATGAATCTGAAACTGTTGTGGCACATCTTACTAAATTAAATGATATAGCCACCCTGTTCACTAATGATGAGAGATCTCGCTACTTTTATCTTCTTAAAATATTTCCGTTCTCATTAAAGGGTGATGCTAAGACATGGTTTAATTCTCTAGATCCTAGTTGTGTGCGTAGTCCCCAGGATATGATTTATTACTTCTCTGCTA
The DNA here is from genome assembly GCA_021605145.1 of Aegilops bicornis. Classification (NCBI taxonomy): domain Eukaryota; kingdom Viridiplantae; phylum Streptophyta; class Magnoliopsida; order Poales; family Poaceae; genus Aegilops; species Aegilops bicornis. Next base: position 367,835,780 of record CM038672.1, read on the forward strand.
AATATTTCCCTGCTCATAAGAAACAAGCTGCTTTAAAGTAAATATACAACTTTGTGAAAATTGAAGAAGAGAGTCTCCCACAAGCTTGGGGGAGGCTTCTCAAGTTACTTAATGCTTTACCTGATCATCCTCTTAAGAAAAGTGAAATGCTCGATATCTTTTATAATGGACTAACCGATGCTTCCAGAGATTACCTGGATAGTTGTGCTGGTTCTCTTTTTAGGGAAAGAACACCGGATGAAGCTGAAATGCTATTGAATAATATGTTGACAAATGAAAATAATTGGGCACTTCACAGGCCAGCTCACGAGCCAGCTCGAGCTAATTATCGAGCCTATTCCTAAACCAACTCCGAAGAAGAGAGGTGTTCTATTTCTCGATCTGAAGATATGCAAGAGGCAAAGAAATCTATGAAAGAAAAAAGGTATTAAAGCTGAAGATGTTAAGAATTTACCTCCTATTGAAGAAATACATGGTCTTAATTTACCGCATGTTGAAGAAACATATGATCTTGATCCATTACCTATTGAAGAACCTCCTGATCCCGATAACCCGACACAGGTAGTAAAGGTTAATTCTCTCTATAGATTTGATGAAGGTGATATTCCTCACTATAAGTCTGCTAGACAATGCTTGGATGAGTTTGATAATTTTATTGTCAAACAAGAAAATTTTAATGCTTATTTTGGTAGACATTTAAAACAAAATACCTATATGATTGAACACTTGGGTGATTATATGGCTAATGTTAGATGTGAACTTAAACTCATTAGCAAACATGCTTCTATGGTTACCACTCAAGTAGAACAAGTACTTAAGGCTCAAAATGATTTGCTCAGAGAAATGAATAGTAAGAAAAATGATTATGCTCTTAGAGTGGCTACTAGAACTGGTAGAATGACTCAGGAACCTTTGTATCCGGAAGGCCACCCTAAGAGAATTGAGCAAGATTCTCAGAGAAATAATACTGATGTGCCTAGTTCTTCTAAAAGGAAGAAAAAGAAAAATGATAGGACTTTGCAAAATTCTAGTGAACCTATTGCTGAACCACCTGAGAATCCAAATGATATATATAAGTCTGATGCTGAAACACAATCTGGTAATGAACATGAACCTAGTGAAAATAATAATGATGATGTTCATGATGATGCTGAACCTAGTAATGATAATGATGTAGAAGTTGAACCTGCTGTTGATCTTGATAACCCGCAATCAAAGAATCAACGTTATGATAAGAGAGACTTTGTTGCTAGGAAACATGGTAAAGAAAGAGAACCATGGGTTCAGAAACCCATGCCTTTTCCTCCCAAACCATCCAAGAAAAAGGATGATGAGGATTTTGAGCGCTTTGCTGAAATGATTAGACCTATCTTTTTGCGTATGCGATTAAGCGATGTGCTCAAAACAAATCCTTATGCTAAGTATATGAAGGATATCATTACCAATAAGAGAAAGATAGGAAGCTGAAATTTCCACCATGCTTGCTAGTTATACTTTTAAGGGTGGAATACCAAAGAAACTTGGAGATCAGGAGTACCCACTATACCATGCTCCATTAAAAGAAATTATGTTAAAACTGCTTTATGTGATCTTGGAGCCGGTGTTAGTGTTATGCCTCTCTCTTTATATCGTAGACTTGATTTGAATAAGTTGACACCTACTGAAATATCTTTGCAAATGGGTGATAAATCAACTGCAATACCTATCGGTATTTGTGAGGATGTGCCTGTTGTGGTTGCGAACGTTACTATTTTAACGGACTTTGTTATTCTTGATATTCCCGAGGACGATAGTATGTATATTATTCTTGGAAGACCTTTTCTGAATACTGCAGGGGCTGTTATTGATTGCAACAAAGGCAATGTCACTTTTCATGTTAATGGTAATGAGCATACGGTACACTTCCGAGGAAACAACCTCAAGTTTATAGTATCAATTCTATTGGAAAAATTCCATCGATTATATTTGGAGGTTTTGAATTTCCCCTTCCTACTGTCAAGAAGAAATATGATATTCTTATTATAGGGGATGTGCATATCCCCGTTGAGGTAACATAGTGTTATTCGAAATTTCTCCGGTTCGATGTTAATCGGAATGAGTTTGTTAACAAGACTTGATCAACCTTGTTAGTGGATTCCTTTTGATGAGCATGAGACGGATGAAACTACAAGGCACAACCTTCTGTACCCTCTTTATACTTTCTGTTATTTAGTTGAAATAAAGTAAAAATAGTATTTTTCTGTCTGTTTCCTGATTTATCTGTGCAATATAAAAATATCCCAAAAATAAAAGTCTTCAGAATGCCATGCCAATTTAATATGATTTTTTCGGGAATATTTGAGGATTTATGGTGCAAAAGTTACCGCGGGGGGAGCTGCCACCTGGCCACGAGGGTGGTGGGCGCGCCCTACCCCCCAGGGCGCCCCCCTGCCTCGTGGGCCCATGGTGTCCCCCCTCCACTTATTCTTGCACCCATCCTCTTCTTCTTCCTCCCACAAACACGAATATCTGGCTCAAACACGAGTTCCGGCCCCGTTCTTTGTGATTTTCGATCTCTTTGCTCAAAGCACCTCTCACAAAACTGCTTGGGGAGATTGTTCCTTGGTATCTGACTCCTCCATTAGTCCAATTAGTTTTTGTTCTAGTGCTTTGTTCATTGCAATTTTTTGCTGCATAGGTGACCATGTTCTTGAGCTTGCATGTCAATTTTATATGGTTCCAAGTAGTTCTAATGCATGATAAAGGCTCTAGGCACTTGTAGGGGTAGTTGCTATCAATTTTATTGAAGTTGGTTCACTTTTGTTTGAAGTTACTAAAAATTTCAGATTATTTCAGAAAATAATGAAGAGACTTTTGAGGGGCTCGTCGAGCCGAAGCTCGAAGGAAAAACAAAAGGAAGAAGCATAGAAGCCCAAATATAATTTGCCTCGCACCACGGAGGTCCGGCCGTGCGAATGGCCTTCCAATGACTTCTCGAGGAGAGCCAGGATTTATGAGGATTTCTTTTCACTAATTGGGAACACCGGCCTCACCGACTTCCTCCGCGACCAACGTCATCAGTATCTCTTACTCACAAATACTTTTGTGCAAAACTTCTACTATTTTCCTAAGGAATCACCTCCATCAGTAGAGTTTCATTTATATGACGTTGTTAAGAAGATGCCATTAGCTGAATTTTGTGAGGTTTGCAAAATACCCTTTGAGTGTACCTTAGATGAACCACACCGCAATGAAGTGGAAGCATTTATTAACACTACACTGTGGGAGAAACCAGGAAGGTTTCTGATGCAAGAATTACTAGCATACATTTTTCGGTTTTATGCTACTTTGCCTTATTTGTTAGTCGTTGCTTGATTTGTCGTGGAAACCTTAGAGTTCCTGATATTATCATTTTGCTCCATGGTTTATACCGCAATAACTCTGTTAGTATGGGTGGAATTGTTGCTAGACGGTTAAGTCTGAACCGTACTAAAGGCCCCATCTTTGGAGGCATTTATGCTTCACGCTTAGCTGAATATTTTGTCATACCTATTAGGCATTTTGAGAAAGAAGAAAAATTGCTGCCTAGTGCTTATCTAGATTATAAGAGTATGCTAGCACATGATTTTATTATTAAGAGTCGTGAAGGGGAGCTTAAATATAAATTGTACTTTGATAAACATCACCCTGAGACTATTACTTTGCCTGCTCCTTCTTTGTTTAACTTGTCTGTAGGTCCTCACCTTGTTCCGTGGGCGGCCGTTCAAGCCTATCGGAATCCTGCACCAGCCTCGGAGCTGGAACCACAATACGAGCCCCCACGCCAGTCAGTTTATTCTTGGGATCCGGAGCTGGCTGCCAGTCAGTGGCAGTTAGAGCCGCTGCATCACAGTACGACCCCAGCTACACCTACGGGTATCCGCTAGGCTATCCCTGGCAATGAACCAACTTAGGCCAAAAGCCTAAGCTTGGGGGAGTACGTATTTCTCACCGACATTACATTTATGTTCACACACACTCATTGCTAGATGTTGGTGCTCATACTCTTTCACTGTAATATCCATGCTAGTTTATTTTCCTTTTCCTGCTTTCTTCTTGTGTGTTTGATAAACTTTAAGAAAACAACAAAAAAATTAGTGTAGCTTCTAGTTAGTTTACCTTTTCTTGCTGTAGTAGTAATATTAAAAAGAAAACCCAAAAAGCTTTCCTGTTCTTCTTTTGCTTGTTGGGAGCTTTCCCGTGTAAATTGTTTTATTTCTTTTCTTCCCTTTGGGGGTCGATAGGAGAAGACCATGATTAAATTGTTGAAGTGGCTCTTATATGCATTATTGTTGATTTAACCAAGAGCCCATATTGCCTTGTCTTCTCCTGTTTATTGAATGCTCGCAGATTCCAGCTTAGTCCAATGCACGTGCACTCATATTATTCACATCTTTCGGTCGTGCAAGTGAAAGGCAATTATGATGATATATGATGGACTGACTGAAATGGGAAAACCTGGTATGAACTCGACCTCTCTTGTTTTTGTAAATATGATGAGTTCATCGTTCTTGATTCAAGTTATTATGAATAAACATGTTTGCAATGACAATTAGAGATCATAGTTGCTTATGCCATGCTTGATTAGCTATGAGTTATAATGGTTAACCATGCGTGCCAACATGCTATTAAAATGGTTGTGATGTGGTATGATGGGGTGGTATCCTCCTTTGAATGATTTAAGTGACTTGACTTGGCACATGTTCACACATGTAGTTGAAACAAAATCAACATAGCCTTCACGATATTTATGTTCATGGTGGATTATATCCTACTCATGCTTGCATCCAATGTTTATTAATTTTAATGCATGTTCATGACTGTTGTCGCTTTCTAGTTGGTCGCTTCCCAGTCTTTTGCTAGCCTTCACTTGTACTAAGCGGGAATACTGCTTGTGCATCCAATCCCTTAAACCCCAAAGTTATTCCATATGAGTCCACTATACCTTCCTATATGCGGTATCTACCTGCCGTTCCAAGTAAATTTGTAGGTGCCAATGTCTAAGCCTTCAAATACGCATTCTGTTCTGTATGCTCGAATAGCTCATGGATCAACTATGGCTGCCCTTATCTTCCATGTTAGGCGGGTTATTCTCAAGAGGAGTGGACTCCGCTCCTCACTCACGAGAACATGGCTGGTCACCGTGATGCCCAGTCCCATGCTTTATGCAAACTAAATCAAAATTAATTGCAAACAAAACTCCCCACAGGACCTGATGTATGTTGGAGGCACTTTCGTTGTTTCGAGCAAGTCTTGGATTGATTCTTGGTTGTGGAGTGTGAGTTTATACTTTACCATTCTTTTTGGGATCCTACTATAATGTGTGTAGCATGGAAGATATCGCCATCTCTTAGTTGTTATGTTGACAATGAAAGTATACCGCTCAAAATATTATTTATCTCTATTTCAAAACCGAGCTCTGGCACCTCTACAAATCCCTGCTTCCCTCTGCGAAGGGCCTATCTATTTACTTTTTGTGTTGAGTCATCACCCTCTTATTAAAAGCACTAGCTGGAGAGCGCAGCTGTCATTTGCATTCATTACTATTAATTTATTTTGGGTATGACTATGACTCGATCTCTTTTACCATGAATTACAATGTCTAGTCAGTCCTTGATCTTTAAAGGTGCTCTGCATTTATGTTTTGCGGTCTCAGAAAGGGCTAGCGAGATACCATCCTGTTATATCATATTGTGATTGTTTTGAGAAAGTGTTGTCGTCCGAGATTTATTATTATGGCTCGCTAGTTGATTATGCCATTGATATGAGTAATCATGAGACCTGAGAATTATTGCAAATGTGGTCAGTTATAATCTTTGCTGAAAACTTGAATGCTGGCTTGACATATTTACAACAACAAGAGCAAATAGAGTTTGTAAAAGTTGTTCTTTTTCTCTTTCAGTTTGTCAACTGAATTGCTTGAGGACAAGCAAGGGTTTAAGCTTGGGGGAGTTGATACGTCTCCGTCGTATGTACTTTTCCAAACACTTATGCCCTTGTTTTGGACTCTAACCCGTATGATTTGAATGGAACTAACCTGGACTGACGCTGTTTTTAGCAGAATTGCCATGATGTTGTTTTATGTGCGGAAAACAAAAGTTCTCGGAATGACCTGAAACTCCACGGAACATCTTAGAAAAAATAATAAAAAATCCTCGCCAAAGATGAAGACCAGGGGGCCCACACCCTGTCCATGAGGGTGGGGGCGCCCCCCCTCCTGGGCGCGCCCCTACCTCGTGGGCCCCCTGGAGACCCTCCGACGCCAACTCCAACTCTATATATTTGCTTTCGGAGAGAAAAAAATCAGAGAGAAGAAATCATCGCGTTTTACGATACGGAGCCGCCGCCAAGCCCTAAAACCTCTCGGGAGGGCTGATCTGGAGTCCGTTCGGGGCTCCGGAGAGGGGGATTCGTCGCCGTCGTCATCATCAACCATCCTCCATCACCAATTTCATGATGCTCACCGCCGTGCTGAGTAATTCCATCGTAGGCTTGCTGGACGGTGATGGGTTGGATGAGATCTATCTTGTAATCGAGTTAGTTTTGTTAGGGTTTGATCCCTAGTATCCACTATGTTCTGAAATTGATGTTGCTAGGACTTTGCTATGCTTAATGCTTGCCACTAGGTCCCGAGTGCCATGATTTCAGATCTGAACCTATTATGTTTTCATGAATATATGTGTGTTCTTGATCCTATCTTGCAAGTCTATAGTCACCTATTATGTGTTATGATCCGACAACCCTGAAGTGGCAATAATCGGGATACTTCTCGGTGATGACCATAGTTTGAGGAGTTCATGTATTCACTGTGTGCTAATGCTTTGTTTCAATTCTCTATTAAAAGGAGGCCTTAATATCCCTTAGTTTCCATTAGGACCCCGCTACCACGGGAGGGTAGGACAAAAGATGTCATGCAAGTTCTTTTCCATAAGCACGTATTACAATATTCGGAATACATGCCTACATTACATTGATGAATTGGAGCTAGTTCTTTGTCACCCTATGTTATGACTGTTACATGATGAACCACATCCGGCATAATTATTCATCACCGATCTAATGCCTACGAGCTTTCCATATACTGGTTTACGCTTATTTACTTTCCCGTTGCTATTGTTACAATCACCACAAAATACCAAAAATATTACTTTTGCTTTCATTACTCTTTTGTTACAGTTACCACTACTATCATTCTACTTTGCTACTAAATACTTTGCTGCAGATATTAAGTTATCCAGGTGTGGCTGAATTGACAACTCAGTTTCTAATACTTGAGAATATTCTTTGGCTCCCCTTGTGTCGAATCAATAAATTTGGGTTGAATACTCTACCCTCGAAAGCTGTTGCGATCCCCTACACTTGTGGGTTATCAAAGCGCAGGCGAGGAGTCCCGAGGCATCAGGCAAAGGTTTCCATATCGGTGCAACGAGACCAAGACCAGTAGCACGACAGGACGGAGGTCACCGTGGAGCCCAAGACGGTGTCACCACCAGAGCCTTTGGCAGGCGAAGACCACGGAGGGAGTCCTGGATTAGGGTGTCCTCGGACAGCCGGACTATATACTTTGGCCGGACTGCTGGACTATGAGGATACAAGATTGAAGACTTCGTCCCGTGTCCGGGTGGGACTCTCCTTTGCGTGGAAGGCAAGCTTGGCAATTCGGATATGTAGATCTCCTTCCTTGTAACCGACTCTGTGTAACCCTAGCCCCCTCTGGTGTCTATATAAACCGGAGGGTTTAGTCCGTAGGAGAACAACAATCATAACCATACGCTAGCTTCTAGGGTTTAGCCTCTACGATCTCGTGGTAGATCAACTCTTGTAATACTCATATCATCAAGATCAATCAAGAAGGAAGTAGGGTATTAACTCCATCGAGAGGGCCTGAACCTGGGTAAACATTGTGTCTCCCGCCTCCTGTTACCATCCGCCTTAGACGCACAGTTCGGGACCCCCTACCCGAGATCCGCCGGTTTTGACACCGACATTGGTGCTTTCATTGAGAGTTCCACTGTGCCGTCACGATAAGGCTTGATGGCTCGTCTTGTTGTCAAGGACAACATTACCTCTGGGGGAGCCCTGGCTGTAGGCCAAACTCTCCGACTAGGCGGCTTCATCATGACCGCCCGTTCGGCCGTCGTGCCGACGATGACTTCTCGGGTCATCAAAAATAGCCTCCACGTCGGCTCGGGATTCACCGAGTAGATGGATCCAATGGAGCTCTCTTCTTTGAACGAGCTCTTGGATCGCATCGCCGCCTTGGGAGTTGCTATGGACTATGATCGGACCGGGCTTAAACCCGACCAAAGGGAGATTAGCTCTCCGCCGGTCACCCATCAGATAGCGGTGGTGGAGGAGCAATGCAACGATTCTTCCTCTATTTTGAGAACAAACTATGTCCGGACTCCCGAGCTCTCCAAGCCGGATACCCGTCTATGGGAGGACATGACCCAAGCTTCGAACCTAGAATCAGACAGTGGGCCAGAACTATTGGGCATCGTCCCAAAGCCCGAACTACCAAGCTCGGAAACTTCGCCCCGGGGTCTCAGACCGGGTCAGGGTTTGGACCTAAATCTACCCACCCACCCTCACATAAGTGATCTTTCCCACATTAGACAAGAGCCCCAAGAGACAGTACATCACTATTGGGCCAGATTCCTCCTTGTAATGAGCAAGGTCAAGGACTGTCGCGAGGAAGACACAATTTCATTCTTTTGCAAAAATTGCACGGACAAGGGAATCATCAACGCCATAAGTCGCCGTGACATAGTACACTTCGCTGACTTGGCAGCCATAGTACAGAAGTACTGTGCGATGGAAAGCACCTGGAAAACCCAAACAAAATTCTGGGATCCTCCGGCTCTCACTAAACCCGCCGTCCGAACTAAAAGGGTGTACTCTCGTAAGTCACCCGATCCAATTACAAAGAAACCAAAGCCCACGACAGGGCGAGGAACCGTATTGGAGGGATGGCTCAATGGACCATGCAAAATCCACAGTACACCGGATACCATGCCAAGACATAGCCTTAGAGCATGTTGGATACCCCGACAGGTGGCCAAAAGCGGCGAGGATCTCCTCATCAAAAATACCACAGAGCACCATCCCGTGGAAAACAACAATACAGTGCTGACAGTCTTCAAGACCTTCGCCTCAAATAATAGGCGCAAGCGAGCACTCCGTAGCCTCGCCGAAGTCTGCCATGTTGCAACAATAAATCCATGGAACGATACGACTATAACCTTCAATGCCAGTGACGAACCTCAATTCCGAACAGTCCGAGCACCAGCCGCTTTGGTCCTTAGTCCAATTGTGGACGACTTCCGGCTTACTAAAGTGCTCATGGATGGTGGCAGCGGATTAAACCTCATCTATGAGGAGACTCTTAGAAAAATGGAAATAGGCAAGAGCCGCATTGAGCAAAGCAGCACGACCTTCAGAGGAATCATCCCTAGTCGGGAGGCACGATGCGCGGGAAAAATCACACTTGATGTGGTATTCGGCACGCCGGAGAATTACAGGTCCGAAGAAATCACATTCCAAGTGGCCCTGTTTAGTAGCGGATACCACGCCCTTTTAGGGCAGGAGGCATTCACGATCTTCCAAGCTATACCCCATTACGGGTACATGAAGCTCAAGATGCCCGGGCCCAATGGAATCATCACTCTAGCTAGTGATCCGGACATAGCACTGCGTGCGAAAATAAAACCGCCAAGACCGGCCCTCGAGGCGTTATCCGAAGCCCTTGCAGCCGAAGAACTAATTGCGCTGTGCTCCACAGTGGACAGGGACGACGTGATACTCGACAAAAGACCCAAGTCCACCTCTTTTAAACCAGCGGACGAAATAGTCAAATTCCAGGTCCACCCAATGGACCCTACAAAAACAGCATCCATCGGGGCACAGCTGAACCCCACAATAGACGCTGCACTGCGGGAGTTCTTGCGTGAGAATTGGGACATCTTCGCCTGGCATCCTTCAGACATGCCAGAAATCCCACGCAGGCTGGCCGAGCATAGCCTTAACATTCTAAAGGGGTTCAAGCCGGTCAAGCAGACTCTTCGGCGTTTCTCTGAGCCTAAGCGTCAAGCCATGGGAGAAGAGCTAGCCAAGTTACTCGAGGCCGGATTCATTAGAGAAATAAAACATCCGGACTGGCTAGCAAACCTGGTGATGGTACCACAGAAGGACAAATCCTGGCGCCTATGTGTCGATTTCAAGGACCTTAACAAGGCTTGTCCCAAGGATCCCTTCCCCTCCCCCTCATCGATCAAATTATCGATGCTACCGCTGGACACGACTCATTGTGTTTCCTCGACGCATACTCCGGATACCATCAAATTAAGATGGCAGAGTCCGATCAAGCCGCAACGACATTCATCACTCCATACGGCCCCTTCTGTTTTAACACCATGCCTTTCGGGCTAAAAAACGCTGGTGCAACCTATCAACGCATGATTCAGACATGCCTGGAAACACAAATCGGGAAAACAGTGGAGGCATACGTAGACGATGTGGTCATTGAAACCAGACACGTCGAATCCTTAATAGACGACTTGAGGCTCACGTTCGACAATCTCCGAACATATGACATCAAGCTCAATCCGGAAAATGTGTTTTCGGCGTGCCCACCGGAAAGGTCTTGGGCTTCATCGTTTCCAATAGAGGAATTGAAGCAAATCCGGCTAAAATCCAAGCTCTATCACAGTTGGCTATCCCAACAGACCTCAAGGAAATCCAGAAATTAACCGGATGCGTGGCTGCCTTAATACGCTTTATCTCTCGATTGGGAGAAAAGGCATTACCCCTCTATCGCCTTCTTCGGCGCACCGAACACTTCGAGTGGACGGATGCGGCCACGGCCGGATTTGAAGAAACAAAAGCTCTCTTGGCCAGCAACCCAATCTTGGTCGCGCCAAATATCGGCGAACCAATGCTGTTATATATAGCGGCAACACACCAGGTTGTAAGCGCAGCCTTCGTCGTCGAATGAGATACGGACGAACATAAGTTCCCGCTTCAAAAGCCGGTATACTACGTATCCACTGTCCTCACTCCATGCAAATCACGGTACCCACATTATCAAAAGATAGCATACGCGGTCTTCATGGCATCTCGAAAACTACGACACTACTTTCAAGAGTGTTCAATTACGGTGGCCTCTGAAGTACCACTCAATGACATAATAAATAACCGCGATGCAACTGGCCGGATTGCTAAATGGGCTATTGAGCTCCTCCCATTCGACATAACATACAAACCACGGCGGGCCATTAAGTCGGAAGTACTGGCTGATTTCGTCGCCGAATGGACGGAAGCCGAACTCCCTAAAGAGTACGGCGCGTACTCCATTGGATCATGCACTTCGACGGTCTAAGATGATGGCTGGTCTAGGGGCAGGCATCGTCCTGACATCCCCCACCGGATATACAGTCCAATACGTACTCCAAATATTACACACAGACTCCAACAATGCAGCAGAATATGAGGCCCTGTTTCATGGTCTCCGGATGGCAGTCTCCATGGGCATTAAACGCCTAGAGGTGTGTGGGGATTCGAACCTTGCAATATCTCAAATAAATGGAGACTTTGACGTCAAGGACCCAAAAATGGCGGCTTACCGCAACGCCGTCCTTCAAATGTCAGCTCGGTTCGAGGGGCTCGAATTCCACCATGTGGTCCGAGAAAACAATCAAGCGGCGCATATCCTCGCCCGCATCGCTGCTAAGCGCAACCCTGTCCCACCTAATATCTTCTTGGAAAGGTTGTTTAAGCCATCCGTGGTGTAGGAAGGGGAGACAGGCAACAACAGTCCGGATCCGGCCACAATGCCAGATCCCAAACACTCTGACATAATCGGAGGCTCCGCCACCGAAATAACACCTTCGGCCCACGTGATTATGACTGTCATCGCCCCATGGACAGAACCCTTCTTGGCTTACCTAACTAGGCAAGAACTCCCTAAGGACCCAAACGAGGCACGTTTCATTGTGCGGCAGTCTAAAGCCTACAAGGTCCACGAGGGAGAGCTTTATAAAAAAAGCGCTACCGGAGTACTTCAAAGGTGCATCTCCGAAGAGGAAGGGCGGCAACTTTTGGCAGAAATTCATGCTGGACTGGGAGGCCACCACGCCGCAGCTCGGGCCCTTGTAAGCAAGTCCTTCCGTACAGGTTTCTACTAGCCGACGGCCCGAGCAGTCGCACAGGACCTTGTGCAACATTGCGTCGGTTGCCAGCTTTTTGCAAACCAAAGCCATATGCCACCTACCACTCTCCAAACAATCCCCATTACTTGGCCCTTTGTGGTCTGGGGGCTTGATATGGTCGGACCCCTTAAAGGAGGAAGCCATAAGAAAAGGTACCTACTGGTCATGGTGGATAAATTCACCAAATGGATAGAAGCCAAACTAGTTAAAACAGCCGAGTCCAGACCAGTGATAGACTTCATATCCGGGGTTGTACACAGTTACGGTGTCCCCCACAGCATCATCACCGATAACAGCTCGAACTTTACAGCCGACGAGGTAAAAACTTGGTGTGGCAACATGGGCATTAAGCTCGATTATGCCTCCGTCTATCACCCCCAAACAAACGGTCAAGTCGAGCGAGCAAATGGTCTTATTATGAGCGACATTAAACCCAGATAGTGTGATACTTGAAGGAATCAGATACACACTGGGTTGAGGAGCTCGACTCCGTACTATGGGGGCTGCGGACCACACCGAATCGCACTACCGGATACACACCGTTTTTTATGGTGTACGGCGCAGAGGCGGTACTGCCCTGTGACATCATTCATGACTCACCTCGAGTGTGCATGTACGAAGAGAAAGAAGTCGAGCTTGATCAGCAGGACAGTTTAGATGCCCTGGAGGAGGAGCATGACGTTGCAAAAGCCCGCTCCGCATTCTATCAGCAGCAGGCTCGACGGTATAAAAGCAGAGAAGTACGGGCCAAAACTTATAACGTTGGCGAACTTGTTCTACGCCTACCAGAGAAGAAAAAGGACAAGCTCAAGCCCAAATGGGAAGGTCCCTTCATTATTGACAAAGTTCTAACCGGTGGAAGTACCGTCTGCGGGATGCATCGGACAATCGACTCGAGCCAAACCCATGGAATGCGGCCAGACTCCGAAGGTTCTATGCCTAGTGCCAGACTCTGTGTTTGTCTCCTTACCTCTGTCCCTTATATATATATATATATATATATATATATATATATATATATATATATATATATATATATATATATATATATATCCGCTATCTGTCTTTCTTTCTTTCTTTCTTCCCTTTTTCTTCACGGCCTTAAAAGGTTAAAATGTGTCTTGACTACACAATCTTGATGCGCCAGGCGTGCTCATTATACCTAGGGCTTCTTATACAGAAGCTTAATATAATTATGTTCCGGGCTCTATGCCCCTTGCAAACGTGTTACTTTTCCACATGTACCTTTTCTTCGCCATAATATGCATTGATATGACTTAAGTTTTGGCCAAGCTGGGTTTCCTGGCTCTTGTGTTTATGCCCTACATTCCCGTTAATTCGGCTAGGGCATAAGGGGAGCACCTCCGCGATTGTTACTGCCAGGTCAGCTGGATGTGTACCTCTGACTAGGTGAAGCCGAGAGCTAGCGTTCTTAAGGGAATATTCGGTTGATGAACAAAAGATGACTTTTACTTATTACAATACATGCCTCCAGATGTTTATATCCTGCGTCTCTTTTCGCAGTTCGGACATACACATTAATGCATGCGTACCCAGGGAAAGGAACCCTTAACAGAACTATTCTCCCTGGAAGATGTTTCTTAATATCCATGTAATATAACATAGCTAGTTGGGTACTTGTATGTTCAAGCACTTATGACCCCTACGCCTGGTTTCCACGCGTACCCCGGTTTTTACATAACTGAGCGGGTATTCGTATACACTCCGAACTGTCGAGTCCGGAGGTTGAAGCGAAATGGTCCGCCATGACAAATGATTTACAATCTGGCTAGGGACAATATATGTCACTTGAAGTACACAGTCACTTAGACTGACTAAATTCTTCTTCTATGCCATCCAACATGCTGTCTAGCCTACAATCCTATTGGGAATACTTTGCGGATAATTTTACCTGGTCATACACCAAACTAACGGGGATCTCTTTCCCATCAGACCCCACAGGTCCGACCTCGGCCATGTGGTTCGGGTCAGCCTTGGTATATCGAGTCTTGACCATGGCCCAGGCTTCCCTTGCACCTTGTCGGCAGGCAGATATCTTCCATAATCGGAAGCGCCGCCGCGCTCCTTTGAGGATCTCTACGAGCTCCCCCATGCCTCCTGGCAGGGAGGCGGACGGCCAAATGGCCTGGGCAATGCCCTGCATCACCTACCAAACTTTTTCGTGCAGTTGTGAGAGCTCTGGCAGAAGATCACTCGCAGACCCAGGCATCTCATCTCCAGGACGACCCGTCAGCATACCTACAGATATAACTCTATTAGCCGGTTTTTTCGCCGACTCTATAAAAGTTCGTTCAAGCACTTACTAAAAATGCAGTGTCGAAGCTCCTTATTCTCCTTTACGGAGTCAGCTAGCTGGGTCCGAACATCTTTTAGTTCAACACCCAGCCGGGTATTGGCATCTTGGAGATCGTTTTTCTCCCGCCTAACCCGTGTAAGCACGCGCTCGCCAGCATCTAGCTATCGTTGAGCATGTTGCTCATCCCCTCGCACGACCTCCGGATTAACTCCGGGATCATCTGCAGAATCTATTGTTAGATTTGCATGCATGCCGAATACTAACTGGTATATATCATTCTTTTCGATAGGAACAAGTGTTACCAGATGGGGCCTTCTTGGACTCCTTCATTGCGGCAACTGCAGCCCGTAGCTGGGCTTTGCACTCCTCCAGCTCTTGAGACAACTGGGTATTCTTCTCTGTATGAACCTACGCAAATAATGATCCTTAAATCAGTTGTGCCAACTATTTCAAGTCTCAGGGGCTACTGATGTACATAATTATCAGATTTTCTTACCCGTATATCCTTTACATACTGGTCCGTGGCTCTGGCAAGACCATTTTGAGTAGCTCAGATGTACGCGTCTCCCGAGTTGAAGGCTTCGAACGCCTCTTCAGAGAAACCAGGGTCGCGGAGTATGGCCCGGCGACGCCTGTGATTCATGGCACTCTCCACTTCGGAATTCGTAGCGGACAACCTATCCACATCCTCTATAGGAGGAACATCCGATGTTGTCCCCACGTTAGCATCTGCCTCTAAGTCCGGCTCTGGAACCCGGCTGGTGGAGGCGTGGCAGCGTGCTCTCCGGATCTGGTCCGTGGCGTTTTCCTGCCAGGAACCATGGACATTATTATATTTTAAAGACGACAACCACGGAGTAGGGTTCTTTTTCATACCTCTGCGACGACATCTCAGTCCTGTCCGCCTTCCTTTTAAGCCTACCCGGCTTCGGTGCCCCTTGTTGGCGAGTCACCGCGGGTTCGGCATGGCGTCCCGAGGGCCCTTCCCTGTAAGACACCATATGTGTGCGGTGGGTGAAGTGCAAAAAAGGGATCCTTCTCGGAAGTTGGGACTCCGGTTTTACGTACATGCGATTAAGGGAGCAGTCCAGGATAATCGGCTATGATGGCCACCAAGGCACCGTCGCAGCTTAACTGATAGAACGTCCTGTCGATAAGATCCACAAATATGTCTGGATCTTCTTCGAGTCTAGGGTCGAGGGCCCGGTCAGGGTCCTCTGGCTGTGGAGGCGGGCTGTGGACCTCCCTCACAGCTTTTCGCAGCTCCTGCTATGAAATAGCAAGGTAAATATTTATGACGAAGAATGCGTAAAAAGTAGCAGCTCACCCAGTTTTGGGGGTTGTACATGGAGAATCCATCCCATGGCTTAATGCGGATGAACTCCTCTTCCTCTCCTTTATATAAATCGGACAGTATTCTCGCTAGAGCAGCGGCGGAGTCCGGACCTTTACGGCCGCAGCGGGTGGCATCGTCTTCTCCATTGAATTGCCACATGGGTTGTCCCCGATATTGAAGTGGCTGCACCCCCCGCATTATACATATTGACATAGCCTCGATTATTGTCAGTCCTGATTTGGCTAGCGTTTTTATCCGGCCTATCAGGTAAAGGACCCCTCTGTTATCTTCCTCCTGGGGGCTCCGAGGGTGCCAGCTGCGGCATTTCTTCAAAAGGGCGTTATTAATCTCAGGAAGGCCCATCCGAATAGGGTCTGGAAGGGGGACGTCCTCCATATAAAACCACTCCGAAGGCCAGTCTTCGAATGTCTTCTTCGGAGTACCGGATAGGTATTCGGTCCCGACGATGCGCCATATTTCTGCTCCGCCCACTTGATATATTGACCCCTCCTGCGCACGGGGTACGAGGCAGAATAGCCTCTTCCATAGCTCGAAATGAGCTTCGCAGCCCAGAAACAGCTTGCAAAAGGCGACGTAGCTAGCGATGTGTAATATGGAGGCAGGAGTAAAGTTATGCAGCTGGGGGCCATAGAACTCCAGGAGCCCGCGGAGGAACGGATGGATTGGAAATCCGAGTCCCCTTAATAAGTAAGGGACAAGGCATACCCGCTCCCCCATGGATGGGTTGGGAAAGCTCTCCGCTTGCTCCCCGCCAATTTAAGTGGCTAGTCCGGCTCGGACGGGGACCATATACACAGGAGGGAGAAACCCCTGGGTTTGTAACTCTACTAATTGGCTGTGGGGGACGGAACACTTGTCCCAATTGCCTGGCTTAGTGCTACGGGAGCGAGAGGAGGAGCTGCGATGGCCGGCCATGATGGGATGGACTTTTCCGGTCGCGCTCTGATGGATACTCGCTGTGGGAGGATGGTGTGATCTGGATCTGAGGATCCCCGACTCTTTAAATAGACGATTTACTCACATGGTTAGGGTGGCAAATGTAAAAATGCCCCGTCTTCTCGCATTCGCTCGACACGTGGAAGATAGCCGTTATTAGGCGCAGAAGCCGAGGAGTGCAACATTCATGGGAAGCCGGACACTACTCGATAGGTACTCAGGATTTGGAGAAGAACCCGCCCGGCAATGCCGAAGACAATCTGCGGGCCGGACTCATCATCATTGAAGCCTGGTTCAGGGGCTACTGAGGGAGTCCTGGACTAGGGGGTCCTCGGACAGCCGGACTATATACTTTGGCCGGACTGCTGGGCTATGAGGATACAAGATTGAAGACTTCGTCCCGTGTCCGGGTGGGACTCTCCTTTACGTGGAAGGCAAGCTTGGCAATTCGGATATGTAGACCTCCTCCCTTGTAACCGACTCTGTGTAACCCTAGCCCCCTCCGGTGTCTATATAAACCGGAGGGTTTAGTCCGTAGGACAACAACAATCATAACCATAGGCTAGCTTCTAGGGTTTAGCCTCTACAATCTTATGGTAGATCAACTCTTGTAATACTCATATCATCAAGATCAATCAAGCAGGAAGTAGGGTATTACCTCCATCGAGAGGGCCCGAACACAGGTAAACATTGTGTCCCCGCTTCCTGTTACCATCCGCCTTAGACGCCTGATTCGGGACCCCTACCGAGATCCGCCGGTTTTGACAATCGACAACCACCTTTAGTCGGGATAACTTGTACTAGTTGTCTCCCTTCAAATTTGGTCATTGTGGCATCCCTTCCCGCCAAAGATTTGGGAAGAGGATCAGTGACACCACAGTAGGAGGCAACTGATCGAAGGCCATTCAGATCATCCTCATCCACACAAACTAACCAAGCACAAGAGCACCTCTCCCCAGCACTACTGGAATCTGGCACTTTGCCATCTGCCATGACAGATGGCAAAGGCATGGTCGGCGGATGGCAAAGGCTTTGCCATCTGCCAGCAGATGGCAAACAGTTCGTCCGAAACCCTGCCGGTAAAGGCTTCTTTGCCGTCTGCTGGCTGATGGCAAAGAGCCTGTGGCTTTGCCATCTGCTGGCAGATGGCAAAGCCTCTTAACGGGGTTAGCCCCGTTAGAAGGCTAACGGCATACTTTGCCATCCGCCAGATGGCAAAGGCTGCGAGCTTTTTTGCCGTCTGCCAAATAGATGGCAAGGTTGCATGCTTTGCCATCCGCTCAGCAGATGTATAAGAGCTTTGCCATTTGCTGGCAGATGGCAAAGGGTCCAAATAGGCTAGCACAAATTTTACATGTAGATGACACGTGGCCTCTTTGCCATCTGCCAGCAGATGGCAAAGTGCCTATATTGCGCCATTTAATTTTTTTTCTTATATCAATTCATTTTCACAAAAAATCAAACACAAATATATTTATATGACCAATATAGCATATTCAACACATATTACCAATAGTCATGAACACATATATATATCGAACACATATCCAACACATGTTACCAATAGTAGCAAGTTTCATCCATACATATACATAGTTTCATCAATATTACATAGTTTCATCATAGGTAGCAAGTTTCACAAAGTCAAAACAAAAACTAAAGACAAGCACTCCATCAACCCAAGCTTCCATGATCTGAAGCAAATCTACAAAATGGGAAAGAAGAAAGTATATATTCAATGTTAGAGTTGCATCTTACAACTCAAGGAGCCACATGAAATCCAAGCAAATCTACAAAATGGGAAAGAAGAAAGTATATATTCAATGTTAGAGCTGCATCTTACAACTCAAGGAGCCACATGAAATCCATGGAAGGACCTTACTGTGACAATTCACTTGTATAGTCCTGCCTCCTGTGCATAATGCCGTTGCAAACAAAATTGTTGGTAAAGTTGCATAAATACAAGTGTCTAAGTTAGAAATCACTGGAGTGTCAGACTCATGCATCTAACAACAGGCCCATGCATTTGCAACAGGCAAGTACTCCCAAAACCCTTTGTAAACTGAGAACACCTAGGCAAAGAAGCACTAAGCACAAAGACAACAGGATTGAGTTATTCACATGCTCATGGCATACTTAGGGGATTAGTGTTGAATACAATGTCTTGCATTTACTGAGAAAAACATATACAATGCCATTTACTGAAGCTGTGTGTAAACATGACTAAGCTTGACATATACAGGGAAGAAAAAAACTGAATAAGATAGCAGTTAACGACCTTATAGCTTTCAATGGAAACGCATAGCAAGCATATATAAAAATGGAAACCCATAGCAAGCATACATAAAAATTATCGGGGTTGGTGGGATGGATGAGCTGTAGGCAGCTCACACAGGACGATGACAAGAACCTGCAGACCGCGAAGGCAAGAAGGTCAGAGAAGGAGCCCAACAGAGCAACAATCGAATGAAGCAGGACATCTGGTAGGTCTGTCCAACCTTGATGTCCAGAAATGGCGAGGACGCAACACACATCAGCCCTTTCTTGCGTTCTCCAGGTTGCAGCTTCTCTGCGAAAAATTATTAATTCAGAGAAAAATATCAGTACTAGAAGAATATGAAGTGGATGCTAAGGATTAAAATAGACTGTGTGCAGTGGCCATAAGCATCGATTGTGGAAACAGTAGCACTGGCTACTAGGGCTACAGCGACGCCAAGCAATTCAACGAAGCAACGACTGCCATACAGAGCTAAGCACTGACTACTACGGCTAGTAAGTGTTCATAAATCAAAACAGATCATCCCAAACTGTTATAAGGTCATACTGGATAATAGAGATCGCAATTATTCTAACTGAACTACACAAGAGTACGTCTTCTGCAGCACAACACAAAAGAAAAAATTGTTACTCCGGAATAACAAAAAAAAATTGTGCTCCATGTCTTTTGTTTAGAAATAAACTACAATCACGCATCTGAAACAAAGTAAATAAGTGTAGCTGTGCACAATCAGGCGCGCTGTAGTAGTGTGTAATCACGTCAAGTGTACTAAACTCTACTCAAGCGCAGTAATGGCACCGAATCAGCCAACGAACGAACGAGCACATTAACCAAACCGCCATCCCCGTGCAAAGGCAGCGAGGTCAACCGGGCGCATCGGCACGTGAGGTGCGAAACAAAGGGGCTGAGCATGAATGATCCTTGGCCAGTTGTGAGCGCCTGCTGCCATGGAACCGGCCACCACAAATCCGATGCCAACCACTACAGCAACTAGCATTTGACCTTATAACCCGCTGCTAGATGCATTAGATCACAGTTGACTGCAAATACCAGATGCACTGATGCAGAACTCTTTCAGGATCCGCTACAAGTCTACAACAACAAGCATTTAAATAACTGAGTTCTACTAGTTGCAGCAGCTCCTAAATGAGTCACTACAAAGACAAGGCTGTCACACAAATCAACAAAGCTTCTGGATAGTCGAGCGACTTGCAAGCGTCGTCCTTGACCTGGAAGTTGTAGGTCCAGTTCCATCCGGGCGGGATGGGGCAGTTGGTGCCCAGCATGCCGTCCTGCCAGCAGTTTTTCCGCTGCTGGATGCCGTCCCTGCATATGTGAGCCAAAACTAAAAAATGTTCAGACAACCACTTGCTTGCCATCACTCACACTGAACCCATAATCAGAATGACTCAGCCGCATATGAGAGCGATGTGGGGAGTGGGGAGTGAGCATACCAGTGATGAGGAGCGGCTCGTCAAGGCTGTTGAGGACGTTGACATCGACGCTAGAAGTTTGTGGTGACGTTGACGACGGGCCACGTCGCAGCCGCCGCCTGGGCTCGGGACGGGCTTGCTTTGGAGCCGGACTTGGCGATGGCGGTGGCATCCGGGTCGTCGGAGAGGTCGACCGTTGCGAGGGCCTCTGTGGTAGCCGCGACCAGGTCCGGGTCCAGGTCGTCCCTGTCGAGGCTGCTGTCGGGCGGTGCTCGGGAGGGATGCCGCGAAGGAGGTGGAGGAGGAGGGGAGACACGGCCGGGGGAGGTGAAGCCCGTGATGCTCCCTCTATGCTGCCGCCCGCACACAGTTCATGGCGGGTTCGCCGAAGCGGGGAGGGGTCTGGGTAGAGGACGACGGCGGATTGGGTTGGGCTACGCGGGGGTAGGGATAGGGGCGGCGGCGTATTGAGATCTGAGGGAGGGAGAGGGTTAGGGTTGGAGAGAGGGTTGCGATAGTCGGCGTCGGGGCGGAGGAGCGCGGACGCAGTGGGCGCGCCGGCCGACGACGGACGCAGAGCACCAGCGCGGCCACCACGAGGAGCAGGCTGTGACATCGTGGCTGCGGCGGCGAAGGACGGGCGCTTGGGTTGGATCTGGATCGGGGAGAGGCGGCAGGGAGGGGGAGAGAGAGGCGGGCGCGGGCTGCTTAGGGTTTGGATTGGGCTGCAGAGAGGTGGACGGTTCAGATCGGCTAGAACGGACGGTTCAGATCGGCTAAGGGGGTGATCCGTGAGAAGAGCCCTGATTGGTTCAGAAAATTTATGGTTTTAAAAAATAACCCCATCTCTTTGCCATCTGCCAGCAGATGGCAAAGAATCTTTGCCGTCTGCTGGCAGATGGCAAAGAGGTGGGGCTGGTATGTCGTTACACTCTCGGCGGCCACATGATTTGCCAACCTCTTTGCCATCTGCTGGCAGATGGCAAAGATTATTTGCCATCCAGTAGCAGATGGCAAAGAATTGGCTGATGGCAACCATGTTCTTTGCCGTCTGTCAGTTCTTTGCCATCTGTTTTTTATAAGCAGATGACAAAGACGTTCTTTGCCATCAGCTGGCAGACGGCAAAGAGCTGGCTGATGGCAAATTCCCAGTTTCCAGTAGTGCAGGAGGCTGTTCTTCCCTTGTAACTATTCTTCCTCAGCCCAAGAGACAATCCACCACACCACACTAGAGTAGGGTATTACACCAGATCGGTGGCCTAAACCAGTATAAACCTTGTGTCCCTTTGTCCTTTGAGTTCGACGCGCTGAGCATTGAGATCGCGGTGAGGGAGAGTGCAAGGGGGAGGAGAGATCTTCGTGCACACCCCAGTGTTCGAACCTCAAGGGTTTTGCCAGAACCCAAAATCCGACATTTGGCGCACCAGGTAGGGGTGCGCTGAAGCCTTCCTCCCACCGATCTGAGTTCCATTGATCCACCGCATCCATGGCGGACGCGTGTCGAGCCCGCATTGAGCGCCGGTCCGCGCTCGCCGCCCGTGTTGCTCAGACAGCCCCTGTCGACGGGCCTCCCCGTCGTTCCCCATCACTCGCCGCCAACGCCGCTACCGGTCCGGCGGGAAACGAGTAGCAAGCGTCCTCACTGCACCCTTCTGTGCGGCAGGACGGCCGCACTGCCACTCCATCACTGACCCTGGCCGGCTCATTGTCTCACGCTCGCTACGCACTCCCGGCCGCGCTGCTCATGGCACGCGAGCTCCTGCGCTACCGCCCGGTTGACGATCTCTACGAGGACTGGCTGGACCGCATCGCCGAGCTCGTCAACGCCGCAGGGGGCTCCCCCGCACCATCCCTCTCGCTGCCTCGCCATCTGCCAGCTGTGGGTGACGTAGCTCACGGAGCACCTCCACCACCTCTTCACCAAGATGGCGCTCTGGCGCCAAGGCGCGCGGCCCCCGGGGTAACCTACCGCGCCGGGCACCTGCGCGAGAAGAAGGAAGCTGCCAAGAGATTCCTCGACCGCGGGAAACGCTCCCGCGCTCCCAGCACCACCACCACAAGAATGGGTGCCGCCTGCGGTGGCGGTGCGGGGGCATCCAGGCCGGGCCCCGGTGGCCACGGCAGGCTGCCGCGCCTTCACTCCTGAGCTGCGTAGCGTCATCTAGCCGGGCAAGTTCAAGCTGAACCTACCTCCTCGCTACGACGGCACCCCCGACCTTGCGGAGTTCTTGCAGCTTTACAAGCTGAGCATTGAGGCGGACAATGGCGACAAGAAAGTCATGGAAAGTGGTTCCCTATGTCTCTCAAGGATGGTGCTCGCTCGTGGCTCCTGAACCTGCCTCCAGGCTCGATCTCCTCCTGGGATGAGATGCGCGACCGCTTCGTCGCCAACTTCCAGGGCACTCGCGACCGCCCTCCGGTCGCGGTCGACCTGCGCCGCATCAAGCAGTAGCCAGGAGAGACCTTGTAGAAGTACATCCAGCGCTTCAACATCGTTCGTCTCAAGATCCCCAAGGTGACGGATGAGGCCATCATTTCTGTGTTTTCTGATGGTGTCCGCGACGTCAAGATGAAGGAGGAGCTCGCCATCCGCGTGGAGTTATGCACGGCTCCGGAGCTATTCAACATGGCGACCAAGTGCGCAAGAGCTGAGGAGGGGCACATTTCGCTCCTCGAGTTCCCTACTACCGACCCGAAGGAGAAGAAAGCTAAGGCCAATGACGTGAAGCGCAAGGGAGTGGCTGTGTTCGCAGTGGAGCTGGATACGAAGCACGTCCGGGACCATCCCGAGTCGTCCAAAAGCAGCTGAACATTCCGCGCCTTCCACAACGTACACAGCCACAACACCAATGACTGTTAAGAGCTCAAGGCCATTCGAGATGGATGCTTCGGTCGACGCCCCGAGCGCAACGATCGGGGCTATGGTCGAGGAGGAGGACGAGGCGGAGGACGCTGGGACGACCGCGGCCCCCGCCAGGAGTGGCACGACCGTCCTCGCGAGGACTGCTGGCAGGACCAGCCTCGTGAGGGTGCCTGGAGGGATCAGCCCCACGAGGACCGCACTCAGGGCAATGCCGGTCTTCCTCCACTGTCGCCGCCACCAAGAAGGAACGATGACCACCATCAGGACGAGAGGGCTGGGGCCTTCCAGGAACCGCGTGCCATCGCCTGCATCTTGGGCGGAGCTCAGGCCCCAGCATCTCAGCATATCTTCAAGCAGTTTGCTCGCGAGGTGAACGCAACCCTTCCCAGACTTTAGGCCACGCGCCCGCTCGGGTGGTTCAAGTGCGCCATCACTTTCAGCTCGGCGGACCAGCTCAAGTGCACGACCACTGCTGGCGCCCTCCCGATGCTCTGTTCACCCATCATCAGCAACGTACAAGTCACCAAGACCCGCGTCCTGTCCGTCGAGACATCCGATAGCCTCTAAGTGCCATACGATCAACTTCAGCCCACCAAGCCCTTATCAGGAGTGACTGACGACTCCACCACCCCAATAGGGCAGGTCCGCCTCCCTGTCACCTCCGGAGAACGCGACAACTACCGCATCGAGCTCATCGACTTTGACGTTGCTCACATCCATCTGCCGTACAATGCCATCCTCAGATATCCTGCCCTGGCCAAGTTCATGGCAGTGACCCACCATAGCTACAACATCGTCAAGATGCCAGGAAGCGGCGAGATCATCACAGTCCCCTGCGAAGAAAGAGATGCGGTGTGCTCCCTAGAGTGCGCCTTCCAAGCCACAGCAATCGAAGACCCTGGCAACAAGGGCGAGTACCCTCCTGAGGCCACCCCCAAGAAAAAGAAGCAACTACTCCGTACAGGGCCTCAGGGGAGCAGTGCCTCTAGCGGTGCCACATCAGGATCAGCGCCCGCACCTGGAGCGCCTCCCTCCCTCGCATAGGAAGGCGTGCCCGGTGCCCTCCTCGGGCAGGGCTCGGGGGCTCTCTTCTGGAGGGCCTCAAACCTAGCCAACATCACGAGGGAGGCGCTCGGGCACCACGTGGAGGCGTGCTTTGCAGCACGTCTTCCTCAGGGGGACCCCGGGCAAGGAGCACCCGACGCTCAGGAGTTCATCGCCACGACCACTGAGGAGCTGCAGGATGCAAGAGACATGCGCGGCAACCGCCGCGCACCTGGCGCAGCTCCCCATCCTGGCGAGGATGGCGGGCTGCGCGTCTACATCGACATCCCAGGGCTCAACAGGGCCACATCTCAGGAGCGCTTCTAGCCTTCACGCGTGGGACGTTGCGAGGGCCCACATCATAGCTATGTTCGCATGTCATTCGGCCTACCAAGCATGGCGGCGGCCTTCCAGCACAACCTGCAGAGCGTCCTAGCGACCCAGGAGGCCCGGCATCACGCTGTCCTGGAGGAGATGGAGACGGTCCTCAAGGAGCCGCTTGGACCCCCAAAGCCTCCCGAGGCTCAGGGCCTCAGAGGCTAATGAGGAGCAACCCCTTCGCCTCGCATCTTCAGCTACCCCGACATCCCTTCAACAATAGAACCAGGTGACATTTTCGGAGTTTATTTAGCTGGGAGCGCCCCACGGGATGCATCATTCACAAGCCGTGTGGGCCTGTCCCTGCGGCATGTATCTTTTTACGTCTTTAGCTTACTCCGCTGGGGGCCCCTCGGGATGCATCATCCCCAAGCCGCTCGGGCCCGTCCCGGTGGCGTGTATCGTCCTCACATCAATCCAAGCTAGTTCGCTCCCATGCATAATCTATCTATGGTTATCACTTGCTTGATTATCACCCACCACGGGAGCCGCACGCCGATTGTCTTTCTTCAGGATCCCTCGCATGAGGAGGCTAGGCACGGCGCCTGTGCTCGGGTCCGTCCCTGCAGCGTCAATAAACCCAACGGCTGAGCTCTGTCTGGGGGGCCAGCCCCGTTCACGTCACCTCCTGAGATAACCTCAAGATATTTGTTCGGCGCAGGTTGCCTGACCATCTCGCAGGACTACCACAATCCACAAGAACCAAGACCAGGTGCAAACCGCCTTGAGGTAGGGCCTCGTGAGTCCCGCACTAGCTCACGAGTGCCCAGACACACCTCGTCTAGCCCTGCCGTGCAAGCCACGTGTCAGGGCGGGGCTGTACACGCCCCGAGGGCTCCACTCAGAGGGAGCCGTCACCCACGCACCAGTGGAAGCACCATGCTCCGCGCTGGCAATCGACTCAGCTGAGGAGCGGTTATGCCCGTGCAAGTGCGGAAGCGCTATGCTCCGTGCTGGTGATAAACAACTGAGGGCGGCCCCATGGCCGTGTCAACCTCGGGGAGCCTCAGAGCTTAGTGTCTGGCCTCATCGCAACACCTCCCCTCGGGAGAGTCGCGCGAGGGGGCTGTGCACGGGGGTTGTGCTCGGGTCACGCACAAGCATACAACACCTTGCCAGGTCCCCCGGACCTGGTCGTCGCGCGCCCCTACCGAGCCGAGCCTCGGCGAGGGAAAAGGTACGAAGGTCGTTTGAGCGTCAAGGGGGACTCCTGAGCATTGCAACTCAGGAGCCTAACTGGCCATGTAGCCCCTCGACCCTTGGTCTCGTCCTGGTGATCCGGACGACCCGACTGCGGCTGAGGTATGCGTGGGGTCGGGCCCTGCCGACGTAGAACACTAG
Organism: Aegilops bicornis; assembly: GCA_021605145.1. Lineage (NCBI taxonomy): Eukaryota > Viridiplantae > Streptophyta > Magnoliopsida > Poales > Poaceae > Aegilops > Aegilops bicornis. The sequence goes on from CM038672.1 coordinate 367,861,951, forward strand.
ACCTACTCCCGCGTCTCCTTCCTGTAAGTTGTTTGCGCGTCAAGGGGGACTCCTGAGCATCGCAACTCAGGAGCCTAACTGGCAACATAGCCCCTCACCCCTTGGTCTCGTCTTGGTGATCCGGACGACCCGACGGCGGCTAAGGTATGCGCGGGGTCGGGCTCTGCCGATGTAGAACGTAAAGCAGACAGGAAGGAAATCGCAGAAATCAAATAAATATTACAAGACATATTGTTCCCCAAATACCAAGCATAAGTTTAAATGCCCCCACGAGGCATGGTACATGTTGCAGATGCAAAGAAGGAAAGAAGTTGCCGGCAAGTCATCCCTGGACATCACCGTCGCGTGCAAGACATGCCCCTTTGACGACAATGTTTCCCTCACCTACGCCGCCTGCCGGAGTTGTAGGTTCAGTAGCACCACCCGTCGGGGGCGCATGGTCGAATGCGCGAAACTTCTTCAGCAAAGCTTCCACCTGGCCCTTCACGGCTTCGGCAGCGGCTATGCAGCGCTCGTCATTCACAGGCTCCAGCAGCTCGTCGAGGTTGGCGGCAGGATCACGAAGATAGAGGTGGCTGAAGACGCGCGTCAGCGCGGTCGAGGAAAGTGTGCGGGCTTCTGCTTCCACCAGGGGGCCGATTCCGCCTACGACTTCCTCAAGCACCTCGACCAGATGAGGAAGCAGCTGGGTGGGGCCCTCATCGACAGTGGCCAGCGGCTCCTCGAGGCCCTTCTCGTAGAGTGCCCGCAGTGCCACGCATGACCTCTCCTCGAGGCACTTGAAGGCCGCATGGTCCTCGGCCAGGACCTTCGCCTTGGCATCAAGCTCGGCTTTCTCCGCTTCCATCTTCCGCTTCAGCTTCTCTAGCCGGCTGCGCTCCGCGGCCTGCGCCTTCCCCAACTGCTCCAGCTCGGTGTCGCGACCCCTGGCGGCGTCCTCTCGGGCCTTCATCTTCTCCTCCTCCGCCTTGAGGCCTCGCGCCTCGGCCGCACGCTCGTTGCACATTGTCTCCAGCTCGGCCTACAGTGACTAACAGCGATCCTGGGCGGCTCCAGCATCTTTTAGCGCCACCTCGCGAGCAGCCGCGGCCTGGGCGGTGGCCTGGTTGTCCTTTTTTCTCAGAGGTTGCCGCCGCCTGGCTCAGTGCCGCCCGAATGGAGACGTCTGAGTGAAGCCAGCCAGAGACCAGCTCCAGGCGCCCGGCTACCAGGCGGGGGTCGGTGCCCTGAAGATCTTCTGGCAGCAGGGTCATCACAGAAAGAGCGCGCTCCAGGACGTCAGGGGAGCCAGAAGGATCTAATGTCAGCCGTGCGGTAGGAGGAGGAGGAGGCAGCATCACCACCATGGCCTGGGAGGCTGGGGGCTCCTGAGCCTTGGGGACCCCAAGAATCGAAGCCAAGGCCAAGACCTCCAGAGCTGCTGGGGCAGCAGGGGCCACCTCCTCTTGAGGATGCTCCCCCAAGCCTCGCGAGGATGATCAAGCCGAAGAAACGCGAGCGCTGTCACTGCCCTTCCCCACGGAGGGGGACGCAGCCGCCGCAGGTGATGGGGTCCCGAGCAATACCACCGCTTCCTCCTTCCTCCTCTTCGCCGCGAGTGTAGTACTGTTGGCGCAACAGAGAAGCATCAAGAGTCAACAGCAGAAGCAGAAACTAGACATGACAAGATTACTTATTGGTCCACCGCAGTGTAATCTCTCTGCTTCCTAAGCTTGAAGCCTGAAAGCTTCAGAGGCCTCGAGGCGCGGGCGTGAGCACCGTGGAGGCGAAGAAGAAGCAGCAGGTGGGTTGGAGGCAGCTCCGGGCAGCATCAGAATAGGGGCGTCATCTCGGGAAATCAGCGCCGACCTCCCTCTTGTCGGAATCGCAGCCGGGGACCTCCTCCGAGGATTGGCCTTGGACCTCGAGGAGCCACCGGCCGCATGCAGCTCCCTCCTTTCCAGGGGACATCGGCCTCGTCATCATCATCATGCAGGGTGCGGAGGATGTCGGCCTTGCGCATAGGAGAGGTCTCCCCCTCCCCCTCGCGGGTAGCTTCCGAGTTGCGCTCCTCCTCCTCCTCTTCCTCCTCCTCCCCCTCGTGAGACTCGTCGGAGGACACATTCACCAGGACCCTCATCACCGGAGCACTCGAGGGTGCAGGCGGCACAAGCCCGCGCCCTTCAAAGACGGGCATGGCGGCGGCGACCTCTGCCCCATCTAGGTGGTGGAACAAGGGAACGAAGCAGTCAGGAGGGTACCCTTAGTTGTCCCCAACCAAGGAGCGAAGAGTCGAGCGCAATTCCTCATCAGAAAGGGGCTCCGGGCGTAGGCGGAGGTCGTCCCCTTCATCTCCAAGCTTCCATAGTGGGCGCAGGCGCGCTTGGAGGGGCGCCACGTGCTGCACCATGAATTTGGTGATCATGGCCCCCGTCAGCTTCGCCGTCCTCAAGTCGCGGGCTTGGTCGTCAAGATCATCCTCTCCAAAGACTGCGTCGCTCGAGGGTCGGTGAGCTTCGCGCGAAGCCATCCCTCTTGGGACACAGGTATCTCTGTCGGCAGCACCAGCCGGGGGTGGGAGCACTTGGCGTCCATCAGGACCCACTTGCTCCTGAAGCCCTCGGCCTTCTTCCCAGCCTTTGAGATGGCATTGGTCTTTGTCGGTGTTCTGGGAACGGGGGTACCCAGACTTGCCTGCCTGCGGCCTACGGCGTGGCTCAAGGGGCGGCCCATCAAGGCCCATCTTCATCAGCGCAAGCTCAAGACCCTCGCGAGGGGCCAAGCCTCGCAGGGCGGACAACAGGAAGCTTGCTCAGGCACGACCTCGTCAGGCTGGCTCATGAGGAGGCGGAGAGATCAAGGCGGGGTACCTCACGAGGTGCCCATGACGCAAGCCATGACGACCAAGGGCACCAGGCGGGCGCCAGCCCGCGCAGTGTCCTCCTTTCCTCTTTGGTGCAAAGGGAGCAAGCGCAGGCAAGAGTATCAAGCAAAGGCATCCGTTTCGGTGCAACAAGACCAAGGCCGTCGCAACGACAGGAAGGAAGTCATTGTGGAGCCCAAGCCGGCGTCACCACCAGAGCCTTTGGCCGGCGAGGACCAACTTTAGTCAGGATAAGTGTACTAGATGTTCCCCTTGAAAATGGCCAATTGTTGGCGCCCTTCCCGCTTGATATTTGGGAAGAGGCCGAGGGCCTCTGCCTATAAATAGGACTAGCCACCCACAGAGTAGGGGCATCTGATCCGGCATCTAGAAATCTGTAGATTGCATAGAGAGAGAGAGAGAGAGAGAGAGAGAGAGAGAGAGAGAGAGAGAGAGAGAGAAGCGACTGAACTCCCCCTAGCAGTTCATCGCACCAGCCTAGAACAGACCCTCGCGAGGCTGTTCTTCCTTGTATTGTTCATCATCAGCCCAAGAGGCAATCCACCACACCACAAACTAGAGTAGGGTATTACACCACAATGGTGGCCCGAACTAGTATAAACCCTGTGTCTCTTGTGTTGTTCCTTTCATAGTTTAGATCCTAGTGAGGCGGCGAGGTGCAGGTAGGTAGAGGGCGAGATCTCCGCTACGCACCCCAAAGTTGTTCGAATCCTAGAGGGTCTGCCGAACTCGAAATCCGACATTAGGCGCGCCAGGTAGGTGCGCTGGCTTTCCTTCCGCCGACCCGCTCTCCGCCGACACAGCGACTCGCCTCGCGATGAGCAGCGCGCCGCCCGCTCGATCGCCCGGCCTTGGGGCGAGGGCTCGAGCCTTGGCCCGGCATTATGACAGTGCGGTGGCGGACAAGTTCAAGCCGGAGACGCCGCCGCGCTACAACGGCACAACTGATCCGCTGGCCTTCCTGCTGGCGTACGAGGAGGCCATCCTCGAGGCGGGAGGCGACGACAGGGTCATGGCTAACTGGCTTCCCATGGCCCTCACCGACGCCCCGCGCATGTGGCTGCTCCACCTACCGGCGGCTTCCGTGGCCTCTTGGGAAGAGCTGCGCAACCTCTTCCTCGCCCAGCACGCAGCGCCGGTGCCCCCAGTCGTCGCGACTCTCCTGGGCGGCTCGCAGGCGCCACCTTCAGGCCGCCACGTCAAGCCATTCGTCCGCCAGGTCTGCCTGGTGAGGTCACTGCTGAGGAGGTCTTGTGTCGCCCGCCTCGCGAGGGTCTTGAATGCCTCGTTTATTAAGATGGGTCGTACAGGCCTGCTAGCATAGCCACGCCGTGGGCCGCAGGCAGGCAAGTCTAGGGACCCCTGTTCCCAGAACGCCGACAGTAGCCTCCAGGCCCAAGGCGCGCTCGGGCTTGGCTTCTAGGCGAAGCCAAAGTCCAAGCACGGAGCGCCGCGGGCCCCTAAAGCCTGCGGCCTTGGTCGACGCATGGAGGTTGATTGGACGTGGGCGTCTCCGCTTCCCCATGCTGCCTCGGCAACTGCCTGACTTGACAAAAGGCTGGCGCGGACAGCACTTGCCTTCATTGCTCCCCTTCGCCTCGCTCCTCGCCGCCGAAACCTCCAGATCTGCTCCAATCTTGCTCCACATCTGCGACCGATGGCGCCGCGCAAGGTTAAGGCCTCCTTGGAGCCGACTTGGTACGAGCCAGCTCTTGAAGCAACCAATGTCACGGAGAAGAGCCTAGCCGCCACGCGCTTGCTGACGGCGGGGGAGAGCAACGAGAGGGGGAAGACAGAGCTCCGGCTTGCCTCCGACGTGCTGGAGCCTGAGGGGAGCACCTTCTTCCCTTTCTTCACGAGCAGCATCGCTGCCGGGTTGGTTCCCCCCTTCTCTGACTTCGTCTATGAGGTCCTCGACCACTACAGGCTGCAGGTGCTGCATCTTGATCCCAACTCCATCCTCCTCCTGTCCATCTTCGCTTACTATTGCAAGGCGTATCTGGACGTGATGCCGTCTGTGGCTCTTCTGTGCCACTTCTTCTTCCTTCGCGTCAGCGAGGGCCATGTCTCCGGGTGCGCCAATTTCGTCGCAGCCGGCAAGGCCAACTCGATCTCGAACACCGGGAAGAGAGCCGACAACATCCGGGCCAAATGGGTCATGATGGACACCAAGGGCATCCACCCGCACTTGGCATTGCCGACGGAGGCGCCCCAGTCCAACAAGGGGTGGTCTCGTGCAGAGCTCACTAACGAGCGGGCGTTATCGGTTTGGAGCAGATGAAGACTGACTTGAAGCCAGGCAATGCGAAGGCGGCCAAAGTGACCGAGGCTATGCTCCTGAGGGAATTCTCGACGCTGCACGTTGCCCCACTTCAGGCACGCACGCCCTTTGTGGAAGCTTGGAGATGAAGAAGACAAGATTTGCCTGAGGCCGGAGGCCCTGCCCGACTATGAGCTGGCTGCTGTCCTGCGCCTCTTGGTTGGGGACAACCAGGATTACCTGCCGAGCGCCTTTGTTCCCATGTTCCACCGCAAGGACTGGGAGCCGATCGTTGCCTCCAGGCCGACCTTTGACGTGCGCGGGCTGGTGCCGCCCATGCCCCCTGGAGGCCCTGCAGCGCCGAAGCCGGTGGAGCTGTCTTCTGACGAGTCCCGTGGGGAGGAAGAAGAGGAGGTGGACTCGGAGGCGACCCCCGAGGAAATGGGGGAAACTTCTCCCTTGAGCAAGGCTGACCTCCTCCGTGCCTTGCCAGACGACGCCGAGATCGATGCCTGCCAGGAGGACGGGGGGCTGCCCCTCATCTTGACAAGGGGCAGATCGTCGCTGGTCTCTCGAGATGCCGCCCCCGCCTTGACGCCGCCTGGAGCTGCCTCCGGCCCTTCTGCTGCGCCGTCTTCTGCTCCTGGAGCCCGTGTGCCCACTTCTCAGGCTCCGAAGCTTTCGGGTTTCAGGCTCCCCAAGCAGAAGGTGGACTATGTCACGGTGGACCAGTAAGTGCGAAAAAGGCTAAAGAAGAAAAACCTATAGATTTGAATGCCACTTCCTTTGCTAAGATAGCTAGATTTGGATGTCCTTTCCATAAGGTATAGCTGCATCTGACACTGTGTAGAAGTTACTAGCAGGATAGACAGGAAGCTCTGAAGGATGTACAATGCCGAGCTTCATTTTGTTCCCGCCTGTGCTTGCTATTTTCTGATGTTCACCTTTGGTTGATCAGGCCGATGTCTTCAGCGAAGAAAAGGAAGGAGGATGCAGCGGCCGTGCCCCCTTCTACGGAGAAAGGAGGCGATAACACTCGCACCACCCCGGCTTGGTCGCCCTTGTGAGGCCAAGATGAGCATCGTCGGGAGGAGTCAGTCCCCGCCACCCCGCTGGCTCCGAAAGCGCTGGTGCCTGGCTCGGCTGGTGAGGTTCCAAAGGCCCTGGAGCCCTTGATCTCCCAGGCCCTGGTAACGACGTCGCCTCCTCCTCCTGCTGCGCCTCTGGCCCCAGGCTCTTCTGCTTCCTCTACCGCCTTGGAGTGCGTCCTTTCAGAGATGGCCCAGCTGCGGGAAGATCTCCTGGGCGCGGACCCGCGCTTGGTGGCCGGGCGCCTGGAGATGGCCTCCGGCTGGCTTCATTCTGACGCGGCGGTCCAAGCGATACTGAACCAGGCTGCGACGGCCTCCGAGGAGGAGAAGTGGGCCACCGCACAAGCTGTGGCCGATCGTGAGGCGGCGCTGAAGGATGCCAAGGCCGCTCGCGACCGCTGCCGGGTGCTGGAGGATGATTTGAAGAGTCTGTGTGACCAGCATGCCGAAGAAACCCGTGGCCACCAGGCGAAGGTGGAGGAGATGAAGGCCCGGGAGGACACCGTCAGGGACCGCGACGCCAAGCTAGGGGAGTTGGCGAGGGCACAGGCCGCGGAGCATCACCGGCTGAAGGAGCTGGAGCGGAAGGTGAAGGCGAGTGAGGCCGATCTCGACGCCAAGGCGAAGGTCCTGGCCGAAGACCGCGTGGCCTTCTCGCTTCTTGAGAAGAGCTCCAGCGTGGCGCTGAAGTCACTGTACGAGAAGGGCTTGGAGGCCGGCCGACCACCGACGAGGATGGCCCTGCTCAGCTGCTTCCCCACTTGGTGAAGGCGCTTGAGGAAGTCGTGGAGGGCATCGGTCCCATGGCTGAGGCAGAGGCTCGTGTCCTTTATTCAGCTGCACTGACGCTGTCTTCAGCCATCTGTACCTTCACGACCCCCACGCTCGTCTCGATGAGCTGCTGGAGCCTATAGCTGATGAACACTGCGCGGCTGCCGCCGCAGCCGTGAAAGGTCAGGTGGAGGCCCTGCTGAAGAAGTTCCGCGACTTCGTCCTCGCGCCCTCGACCGGCGATGCCACCGATCCTGCGGCTGGCAGTGCTGGTGAAGGCGACGCTACCAAGGGAGGAGCACCCTCTGCGGGTGATGGTGGTGTCCGGGAGTGACCTGCGTCTGCTTTCCTGTTTTGTTCCTGCATCATGCATCAGGCCTTGTGGAGGCGTTAAACTTTCATTTGATATTGTGAGAACAATATGTCTTGTAATATTTGCTTTGGGATTTTGTGATTTTCTTCCTATTTGCTTTGTGTTCTGCGTCGGCAGAGCCCGGCCCCGCGCATACCTCAACTGCCGTTGGGACGACCGGAGACCAGGACAGACCAAGGAGTGAGGGGCTACGTGACCAGTTAGGCTCCTGAGTCGCGATGCTCAGGAGTCCCCCTTGACGTGCGAACAACTTATAGGGAGGGTACGTGAGGATAGGTTAATGTTCTACGTCAGCAGAGCCCGACCCCGCACATACCTCAACGGCCGTTGGGCCGACCGGAGACCAGGACGGACCAAGGAGTGAGGGCTACGTGACCAGTTAGGCTCCTGAGTCGCGATGCTCAGGAGTCCCCCTTGACGTGCAAACAATTTCCATACCTTTGCCCTGGCCGAGGCTCGGCTCGGGAGGGGCGTGCGACGACCAGGCCTGAGGGGCCTGGTTGGGTGGCGTACGCTTGGGCGTGACCCGAGCGCAGCCTCCGTGCCCAGCCCCCTCGCGTGGCTCTCCAGAGGGGACGCGTTGCGGTGAGGCTGGACACTGAGCTCTGGGGCTCCCTGAGGTTGTTCGGCCATGAGGCCACCTTCAGTTGTTTATCACCAGAGTGGAGCATAGTGCTTCCGCTTGTGCATGGGCATAGCCGCTCCTCGGCAGTGTCGACGGCTAGCGCATAGCATGGTGCTTCCACTTGTGCGTGGGAGGGGGGCTCCCTCTGCGGAGAGCCCCCGGGGCATGTACAACCCCACCCTGACACGTGGCTTGCACAGCAGGGCTAGACGAGGTGTATCTGGGCACTCGTGAGCTAGCGCGGGACTCACGAGGCCCTACCTCAAGGCGGGTTGCGCCTGGTATTGGCTCTTGTTTGGTGTGTTAGTCCTGCGAGGTGGTCAGACAAACCTGCGCTGAACGAATCTCCTAAGATTATCGCGTGAGAAAGCCAAGCACCAACGGCCCCAGGAGGTGACGTGAACGGGGCCGGCCCGCCAGACAGAGCTCAGCCGCTGGATTTATCAATGCTGTAGGGACGGGCCCGAGCATAGACGCTGTGCTCAACTTACCCACGCGACGGGTCCTGAAGAAAGATGGTCGGCGCGTGGCTCCCATGGCGGGCGGCGATCAAGCAGGTAATAGTCATAGGTAGATTAAGCATGGAAAGCATACTGGCTTAGGTAAATGCAGGGAAGATACAGGCCACTGGGTCAGGCCCGAGCGGCATGGGGATGATGCAGCCCGAAGGGCACCCCCAGCAAGGTAAGGTAAAGACATAAAAAGGGATACATGCCACAGGGACGAACCAACGTGGCCTGGGAATGATGCAGCCCTAGGGGCGCTCCCAGCTAAATAAACTTGGAAAATGTCACCTGGTTCTGTTGATGAAGGGGTGTTGGGGCAGCTGAAGGTACGCGGCGAAGCGGTCGCTCCTCATGAGCCACCGGGGTCCTGAGCCTCGGGAGGCCCTGGGGGTCCAGGTGGTTCCTTGAGGATCGTCTCCATCTCCGTTAGGACGGCGCGGTGCCTGGCCTCCCGAGCTGCCAGGGTGCGCTGCAAGTTGCGCTGGTAGACGAACGACACGCTCGGCAGGCCGAAAGGCATGCAAACGTAGCTGTGCGTTGGACGCTCCCAGCGGCCCACACGCAAAGGCCAGAAGAGCTCCTGTGATGCGGTCCTGTTGAGCCCTGCGACGTTGATGCAGACGCGCAGCCCGGCATCCTCGCCTGGATGGGGAGCTGCACCTCATGAGTGGCGGTCCCCGCGCATGGCCCTTGCGTCTTGCAGATCCTGAGCGGTCTTGGTGATGAACTCCTGAGCGGTGGGCGCTCCTGTCCCTATGTTCTCCTGAGGAAGACGTGCCGCGAAGCATGCCTCCAAGTGGTGCCCAAGCGCCTCCCTCGTGATGTTGGCAAAGTCTGAGGCCCTCCAGAAGAGAGCCCCCGAGCCCTGCCCGAGGAGGGCGCCGGGCGCGCCTTCCTATGTGATGGAGGGAGGCGCCCCTGGCGCGGGCGCTGACCCTGACGAGGCACCGCATGCCTGAGACCCCGCGCGGTGCTGCTGCTTCTTCTTCTTGGGGATGGCCTCAGGAGAGCCCTCGCCCTTGCTGTCGGGGTCGTCGATTGCTGCGTCTTGGAAGGCACGCTCGAGGGAGCACACCGCATCTCTTTCCTCGCATGGGACCGTGATGATTCCGCCGCTTCCTAGCATCTTGAGGACATTGTAGCCGTGATGAGTCACCGCCATGAACTTGGCCAGGGCTGGTTACCTGTCACGCCCAATATGCGACCCTATCCAAAAGGAACTCGACGGTCCCACCAAGGATAGACCCGCATATTGAAACGCTTTTGCAAGGTGGATATCATTACATCAACATTACATAATAGATGGGGATACATACATAAGGCACAAATGCCACAAGAATACATCAACATCATATACAAGAACAACATCCGACTACGGATGAATCATAAACAGAAACTCAAACGACATCCACCCTGCTAGCCCAGGCTGCCGTCCTGGAACCTATCCCCTGATCGAAGAAGAAGCAGAAGAAGAACCCCAAAACAAGCAACATCGCTCTCACGTCATGATTATCGCAAACCTGTACCTGCAACTGTTGTTGTAGTAATCTGTGAGCCATGAGGACTCAGCAATCCCATTACCATGGGTATCAAGACTAGCAAAGCTTAAAGGGAATGGAAGGGGGGTAAAGTGGTGAGGTTGCAGCAGCGACTAAGCATATATGGTGACTAACATACGCAAATGAGAGCGAGAAGAGAAACAAAGGAACGGTCGTCAACTAGTAATGATCAAGAACTGATCCTGAACTCCTACTTACGTTAGACATAACCCAGAAACCGTGTTCTCCTCTCGATCAACCCCGAAAAGAGACACTCACGATTACGCATTACACGGTTGGTGTATTTTAGAAGAGTTTACTTCAAGTTTACTACAACTGGATATTAACAAATTCCCATCTGCCACATAAGCTGCGGGCACGGCTCTCGAAAGTTTATACCTGCAGGGTGTCCCAACTTAGCCCATGATAAGCTCTCGCGATCAACGAAGGATATTCCTTCTCCCCGGGAAGACCCGATCAGTCTCGGAATCCCGGCTACAAGACATTTCGACAGCAATAAAACAAGACCAGCAAAGCCGCCCGAATGTGCCGACAAATCCCGATAGGAGCTGCACATATCTCGTTCTCGGGGCACACCGGATGAGCAAGACGACGGGTTGGCATAGACCCTGGTTGCCCAGGGGGCGCCGGACATCGCTCGGTTTGGACCAGCACTCAGAGGAGAACTGGCCCGGGGGGGCTAAAATAAAGATGACCCTCGGGCTCCGGAAACCCAAGGGAAAAAAGGGCATAGGTGAGGCAAATGGTAAAACCAATGTTGGGCCTTGCTGGAGGAGTCTTATTCAAAGCGAACTGTCAAGGGGGTCCCATAAATCACCCAACCGCGTTAGGGATGTAAAATCCGGGAACATAATACCGATATGACGGAAAACTAGGGCGGCAAGAGTGGAACAAAACACCAGGCATAAGGCCGAGCCTTCCACCCTTTACCAAGTATATAGATGCATTAATAATATAAGAGATATTGTGACATCCCAACACAACATAATCCAACATGGAGCAATCTTCATCTTCACCTGCAACTAGCAACGCTATAAGAGGGGCTGAGCAAAGCGGTAACATAGCCAAACAACGGTTTGCTAGGAAGGGTGACAAAGGTTAGAGGCTGACATGGCAAATTGGGAGGCTTGAGCAGCAAGTGGTAGGTAAGGCAGCATAGCGATAGAACGAAGCAACTAGCATAGCAATGATAGTAGTAAGATCCAAGGTGACGATCATCTTGCCTGAAATCCATAAGGAAGAAGAACGAGTCCATGAAGAAGATGAAGCCACGAAGTCGAACCAAGCGTAGACGAACGAATCCTCACGATCGCATAGCTAAACAGGAACTATCGAGAAGAAGCACACAACATGGTAAACACACCACACATGAACAGGACATGATGCTCAACCAAGTATGATGCATGACAAGGCTACATGAAGCTACTCATGGCAAAAGATGATGCATACAAGACCAACACATCAAAGCAAGTTTAAATGAGGCCGGGAACAACATATAACAATTCCGGTAAGTCCTCATATGCAAATTTCGAAATTGGTCCAGATCTGAATAAACCTTAAGTTCAAGTAGTTAAACAGCAAGTTAAGATGCACCAAGATGATCTACAAGAAATTATAGTCAAGTTACATATAAAGTTCATTAAATTCGGAGCTACGGCCTAGAAGATATGAGCAAAACAAGTACATTGGTACAAAATGCATACAAACCTCAAGCAAACACTCTCAAAACAAGGATGCAACATGATAATATGAAACTAGATGCAAAATCACGCAAGTTTCATATAGAGCACACTCAAAACGGAGCAACGTTTCAACACATACACTCTACAAGTTTAAAGGACAAGCTATCCAAAACAGCAACTAGGCATATTGCAAGCACCTAAACAACAAGCTACGGCATCTCAACGTGATATCAAAAGGCATGGGCATGAAGTACAGGTAAAGAATGACAAAAAATGAACACTGAGCTATCTCCATAAATCACTAGAACATGCTCAAAATGACATGGCAAGATTGCAAATCATAACAGTTTCAGGCATTGGCAGAAATAACATCAGGTTGCAATGTTTAGAGCTATCAAACAACATGTTACATGAACTTATCATGGCAAACAAAGGCACGGAATGAATCTAATAATTGCGTAGAACAAAAGACCCTCACTTACCATGAGCCAAAAAGGATCAAAAGATATGATGGCACCCATGTAAACATAGCAAGTTATATTACAGATTCATACATGGCAGGAACAACAATAAGTAGGCATGTTGGTGAGCTTGAACCACTCACCACAGAGCAATACATGGCATGGAAAGGCAACCAACAGTGATAACACATGTTTATGAAGCTAAGAATGGCAAGAACAAGTTCATAGGGTGCATGGATCACTAGCAACAATCATAGCAACATTGAACTTAATGTTAACAGGCTGACAACAACATTATTTAGCAATTTGAGAGCAAGATTACAACAAGTTACGGCAGACTATAATTGCAACAATGGGCACGGATGGATAGAGCAAGACATGTATAACAAAACATCCTTATTGAACATCTCCAGATTATGCATAGAATGACTAGTAGCAGCAGGTTAACATAGCATCATGATATAGCAGATTCAGACAAGCAAAACAGTAACAGCAAGTACCCTACTTAACAAGCTCGAAGCACTCACTATAAGACCCACAAAAATAGATGGATGGCACCACTGTAAATATGGCATGGCATAGCTCAAAACACATGTAGAGATCAACCTCATAGGATACACACATCAATCATGGCAAAAATGACAAATCACCAAGTTATACCAGTTTCAGCAGGTTAACATCATATAGCACTCTTGCAACGAAGATTCAGGCATCAAGATGATCTCAAATGAACATGATGCAATGGAACGAAATGAAGTACTCGTCGAGGCGAATAATTTGACATATTGCACGCATGAAACGGAGAAGTATGCAGCAAGTTATGATGCGATGAACATGGGTACATGATGCTGAAAAAATCTGGGACTTAGAAGAAATATACCCTCGCGAAAAGTCAACCCGGGACGAGGAGATCCCGGGACGGAGCGGATCCAGGCACGCGGGAGCGTTTGGTTGGCGGGCCTGGTGGATCTAGTCCCGGTTTACACGGACTTCGAGGTTCGCCGGGGAGCTCGCCGGAGTAGGCCGAGGAGAGGTCCGGCGAGGCGGGGATGGGGCGCTCCGGGCGGATCTCGCCGGATCCGGCCCGGGGCGAGGCGTGACGGCGACGGGGAGGCGCGGGGAGGCGGCGCGGAGATGTGGACTCCGGAGGCGGCGGGAGCTTCAATGGCGGGCGGCGGCGGACGCTGGCGGGCGGTAAGCGTTACGGAGCCGGGCCGGGCGAGGTCCGAGGCGGCCGGGAGCGCCGGGTTTGAGCGGAGGGATGCGGGCGGGCAAGGCCCTCGGCTGGCGGCGGAGGCCGGACTGCAAGGGGCGGCGACGGGCGATGATGGCCGGTAGCGGAGGATGCTGGGCGGCGAGCGGCGGGCGGCGAGGCGGCGGCACGGCGGCATACAGCGGCCGGGCGAGGGGCCGGGCGACGAGTGCGCAAGGGCGCTGGGCGGGCGTCTTCGGGCCCAGGCGGGCCTGCCCTGGCCCCTGGCCGGGCGGGCGGCGGTTGGCGGCGGAGGGCCACGTGGCGCTTGGTTGATGGAGGCGGCGGAGGACGGGCCCAGCGTCCGTGGCGGAGGGGGGTTGATCTAGGGTTAGAGAAGGATTGATCCGAAATTTTCGAGGGAGAAGACATATATATAGGTAGAGGGAGCTAGGTGAGTCCAAATGAGGAGCGGTTTTCGCCCACACGATCGTGATTGAACGACCGAGAGCATGGAGGGGAGTTTGCTGGGTTTTGGGCCACTTTGAAAGGGGTGTTGGGCTGCAAAGAGAAGGAGGCTTTACGGTTACCCGGTTAACCGTTGGAGTATCAAACGACCTCCAAATGGCACGAAACTTGACAGACGGTCTACCGGTGCTATACCAAGGCCGCTTGACAAACCTCGGTCCATTCCGAGAACGTTTAACACCCGCACACGAAAAGAGGCAAAAGGGGGCGCCGTGGGACATAGGAGTGCCGGATTGGAAAACGGACAACGGGGAAAATGCTCGGATGCATGAGACGAACACGTATGCCAAATGAGATGCACATGATGACATGATATGAAATGCATATGATGACATGGCAAAGTGCAACATGCAACCAAATGACATGGCAACGACGGCGAATAACTGGCGGACACCTGGCGCATCGAATCCGGGGCGTTACATTACCCGAGGATGGCATTGTACGGCAGGCGGATGTGCGCGACGTCGAAGTCGATGAGCTCGGTGCGGTAGTTCTTGCGTTCTCTGAAGGTGACAGGGAGGTGGACCTGCCCTATCGGTGTGGTGGAGCCGTCGGTCACTCCTGAGAAAGGCTTGGTAGGATGAAGCTGGTCATTTGGCACCTGGAGGTTGTCGATCATCTCGACGGACAGGAAGTTGAGCCTGCGCCGCCGTCGATGAGAATCTTGGTAACTTGCACGTTGCTGATGACTGGTGAACAAAGCGTTGGGAGTGCGCCAGCGGTAGCTGCGCACTTGAGCTGATCTGCCGAGTTGAACGTGATGGGGCATTGGGACCATCTGAGTGGGCGCGTGGCCTCAAGCTTGGGGAGGACTGCATTCACTTCACGAGCAAATTGTTTGAAGATACGCTGTGAGGCTGGGGCTTGAGCTCCACCCAAGATGCAGGCGATAGCACGCGGCTCCTGGAAGCCCCCAGCCCCCTCGTCTTGATGGTGGTCGGCGGCGGTAGTAGGGGAAGACCGGCGTTGCCCTAGGGGCGATCCTCACGAGGCTGGTCCCTCCAGGCGCCCTCGCGAGGCTGATCCTGGCAGCGGTCCTCACGAGGTCGGTCGCGCCACTCCTGGCACGGGCCACGGTCGTCCCAGCGTCCGCCACCACGTCCTCCTCCCCAGCCGCAGCCCCAGTCGTTGCGCTCGGGGCGTCGACCGAAGCGTCCTTCTCGAATGGCTCTGAGCTCTTGACAGTCGTTGGTGTTGTGGGTGTGCAGGTTGTGGAAGGCGCAGAACGGTCGGCTGCTCTTGGATGACTCGGGCTGGTGTCTGCCGCGCTTGGTGTCTGGTTCCGCCGCGAGCACGGCTGCTCCCTTACACTTCACGTCCTTGGCCTTGGCTTTCTTCTCCTCTGTGTCTGCAGCGGGGAGCTCAAGGAGGGAGAGGCGCCCTTCCTCAGCTCTTGCGCACTTGGTCGCCAGGTTGAACAGCTCCTGAGATGTGCACAGCTCCTCTTGGATAGCAAGCTCCTCCTTCATCTTGACGTCGCGGACGCCATCAGAGAATGCAGAGATGATGGCCTCGTCCGTCACCTTGGGGATCTTGAGCCGAACGTTGTTGAAGCGCTGGATGTACTTCTGGAGGGTCTCTCCTGGTTGTTTCCTGACACGACACAGGTCTCCCGCGACCAGTGGGCGGCCGCGAGTGCCCTGGAAGTTGGCGACGAAGCGGTAGCGCATCTCGTCCTAGGAGGAGATCGAGCCCGGTGGCAGGTTCAGGAGCCAGGAGCGGGCACCATCCTTGAGAGCCATGGGAAACCAATTCGCCATGAGCTTCTCGTCGCCGTTGGCCGCCTCGATGCTCAGCTCGTAGAGCTGCAAGAACTCCGTGGGGTCGGGGGTGCCGTTGTAGCGAGGAGGCAGATCCGGCTTGAACTTGCCCGGCCAGGCGACGCTACACAGCTCGGGGGTGAAGGCGCGACAGCCGGCTGTGGTCGCCGGGGCCCGTCTTGGAGGTGGAGCTTGGTCTTGATGCTCGCGTGCCGCCACAGCAAGCGGCGCTGGGCCCTGCCGCAGCAGACGATCCTGGCGCGGCGGGGCGAGGAGTGGTGGAGCGTTCTCTTGCGGCCGAGGAACTTCTTCGTAGCTCCTTTCTTCACGCGCGGGTGCCGGACGCGGTGGGTCGCGCCGTGGAGGCGTGCGCCTTGGCGCCAGGGCGCCGTCTTGGGGCAGAGGTGGCGGAGGTGCTCCGTGAGCTACGTCGCCAGTAGCTGGCGGAGGGCGAGGTGGAGAGAGGGACTACGCAGGGGAGCCCCCTGCGACGCGGACAAGCTTGGCGATGCGGTCGAGCCAGTCCTCGTAGAGGTCGTCGACTGGGCGGTAGCGCAGGAGCTCGTGTGCCATGAGGAGCGCGGGCCGTGCATCCATGGGAGCACGACGTGCATGGGATGAAGAACTGGCCAGGGTCAGCGATGGAGTGGCGGTGCGGTCGTCCCGCCGCACCGAGGGGTGCAGCGAGGATGCTTGTTGCTCGTTTCCCACCGGGCCGGTGGCGGCGTTGGCGGCAGGCGATGGAAAACGACGAGGTGGCCCGCTACAGGAGCCGTCTGAGCGACTTGGGTGGCAATGGCAGCCCCGCGCTCAGCACGAGCACGGCGAGCGTCCGCCATGGAGACGACGGAGCGATGGAGCACAGATTGACAGAAGGGAGGCTATGGCGCACCCTACCTGGCGCGCCAAATGTCGGATCACGGGTTCCGGCAAAACCCTTAAGGTTTGAACTCTAGGGTGTGCGCGAAGTTCTCTCCCTCATACCGATCCGCGTCCTAACTAGCTAAGATCTCAAGAACGGGCTCGATGAATTCACAATCACAAAGACACGAGGTTTATATTGGTTCGGGCCACCGTTGTGGTGTAATACCCTACTCCAGTGTGGTGGTGGTGGATTGCCTCTTGGGCTAATGATGAACAGTACAAGGGGAAGAACGACCTCCTGAGGTTGAGGTGTTCTTGTGCTCGGTGTGTGGCTAAGGATCAGGCGAGATGCCCCTGGATCAGATCAGTCCTCTTCTACTGTGGTGGCTAGCTCTACTTATATAGGCCCTGGTCCTCTTCCCAAATATTGAGTGGGAAGGGATCCAACAATGGCCAATTTGAAAGGGGACAACTAGTACAGCTTATCCTGACAAAAGCGGTCTCCGCCTGCAAAAGGCTCTGGCGGTGACGCCGCCTTGGGCTCCATGGTGACTGTCGGTGTCAAAACCAGTGGATCTCGGGTAGGGGGTCCCGAACTGTGTGTCTAGGCGGATGGTAACAGGAGGCAAGGGACACGATGTTTTTACCCAGGTTCGGGCCCTCTCGATGGAGGTAAAACCCTACTCCTGCTTGATTAATATTGATGATATGGGTAGTACAAGAGTGGATCTACCACGAGATCAGAGAAGCTAAACCCTAGAAGCTAGCCTATGGTATGATTGTTGTTAGATCCTCTGGACTAAAACCCTCCGGTTTATATAGACACCGGATAGGGTTAGGGTTACACAGTCGGTTACAATGGTAGGAGATCTACATATCCGTATCACCAAGCTTGCCTTCCACGCCAAGGAAAGTCCCATCCGGACAGGGGACGAAGTCTTCAATCTTGTATCTTCATAGTCCAGGAGTCCGGCCAACGGTGATAGTTCGGCTATCCGGACACCCCCTAATCCAGGACTCCCTCAGTAGCCCCTGAATCAGGCTTCAATGAAGACGAATCCGGCGCGCCTATTGTCTTCGGCATTGCAAGGCGGGTTCCTCCTCCAAATACTTCATAGAAGATTTTGAACACAAGGATAGTGTCCGGCTCTGCAAAACAAGTTCCACATACCACCGTAGAGAGAATAACCTTTGCACATATCTGCCGACGTATCCCGCGGCGTGACATCACACCACGGCCAGGCCTTTATACGAATCATTTTCTTGTCCCACCTCGGTAGCGTTTAGCGAGGCAGTTTCCTTGGCACGTCTTATCAAAGCGGAGATCGTGCCCCCTTATTCCGGGATCCTCATCAATACGGGCGTGGGTAACCCAGTCGTGCCCTTTGGCACACCTCCTCCATCGAAGGCGAGTCCCGAACGGTCATGGGGGGGGGGGGCTGTTGGTATTCAACCTCTTTATAACGAGACCAAGGCCCGCTCCTTTCTTTCAATCTCAATCAAATCCGCCCCTCGCCTCGAGTTCCAACACCCAAATCTCCAGATTTAGGCGCTTCGGACCTTCAACGATGTCCGGCTCTGACCTGCACGGCCGGTGGATGTCTTCCTTCGTCACGGAAGAAGATGTGCTAAAGTTGAGAGACGCCAGGTATCTAACCGGCAAAATTTCGCATAGGTTGCCTGCCCAAGGGCAGGTTATTCCCACTCCCGAGCCTGGTGAGAGCGTGGTATTCGTGTCTCATTTCCTTCGGGGTTTAGGCTTCCCGACGGACCCCTTTGTGAGGGGGCTCATGTTTTATTATGGGCTGGAATTCCATGACTTGGATCCAGAGTCCATCCTCCAAATCTCGTCGTTCATTGTCATATGTCAAGCCTTCCTCCGCATTACCCCTCACTTCGGATTGTGGCTCAAGACCTTCAAAGTGGAGCCGAAGATGATCAAGGGGCATCAGGCAGAGTGCGGAGGGGCTGTTATAAGCAAGAATGAGGACGCTCCATGGCCCGAGGGCTTTTTTCAAGAGGAGCTCAATTTATGGCAACAAGAGTGGTTTTATATCACCGCTCCCAGGGGCACCAAATGGGCGGCGCCACCTGCCTTCCGCTCGGGTCCTCCACTGCGGCAAGGCGTCATGGGTCAATAAAGGGCTTGGTAGGGGACCGTCCAAGGACGTACCTCATTGCGGGGCCGTATTCGAGACCTCGAGAGAGAGAGAGAGAGATCAATCTGGTCGTAGTAGCGCAGGAGTCATGCTGATTAAATCGCACCTTGCCCCTGCAAGCGTCGCCCCTCACTTTGTGGGAGTTTAATCCGGAGGGACCACGAGCTCTCCAACATTTTATGGGCGTAACGCCCGTGGAGATGTACCAACTGTTCTTCGGATCACAAGCAATGTGTCTAGACTTAACCGAGGATGCAGGTCTGAGCTGCAATCGCCCGGATACTCAAGTACGTAGTCTGTGCCGGACATGCTATCCATATTTATCATACACTTGCCCTTAAAAGAGCTATCCTTTAAACAGGAGTGGATAGCAAAAGAAAAGCTGATCGGTGTCCGGCCCCCCCTCCACGAGACCCCGCCGGATCCTGTATTAACCAAGATGCTAGAGGTTATGCCTTTTGAAGAAGGCGAAGGGGGGAACAAGGGAACTACTACCTCTGTGAAGGAGGCTATCAAGAAAGGGGGGATCGAGAATCCCTCCCTCCAAGGGGAGAAGAGGACCGCTTCTGAAGATCCGGAGACCAAAGCCTCGAAGCGGGGGAATAAATCTTCACCAGAGGGTCCTGCGGCGGGAGATGCCCCGGCCGCACTATTTCCCCAAGGAGATCAGCTCTCCAGCGAGCCGTAAGTAAAGGGTGGCGTTTTTTTTAAAAGAGAGACATCCCCGTTTTATTTTTGAAGGTAACCGAAAGTTTACCTTGTAGTTCGGATCTCAGCCCTTCACAGCAGAGCTCATCTTCAGGGGATCTTGGTCCGGAGATGATGGAGAGCGAAACGCCTCTGCCTGCCGTACCGTTATGCGAGGTGGACGACCCTGAGGTGTCGTCGCGGAGGGCGTCTCCGACTCCGGCGGGGCCAGAAGGCAGCCGTATGTCCCTTCAAAGCCCTCCGTGTCCGGCCTTCGAAAAAGGCCACCGGACGAGTCCGACACCAACGAGTGTACGGTCGGAGGAGCCGAAGGATCTGCTCGGGCGAGCGTCTATCTCGGAAGATCACCGTACGTTAATGGGTACGGTGATTGAAAGGATTTCATCCGCTGAGAGCGGATTGCATGAAGCCGTCATAAGTTTACTGACGGGTTTTGAGGTACGCAAAATGATGTACCTTCGGCGGTTTTGCATATAAAATGTGCCTGTATGGATAGTAGCCCTGAGACTTGGTGTGGTGTCAAAATGATGGCGCCCGAGGATCATAACCCTGTATAATATGCGCTCTTCCTATGTAGGTGGCGAAGCGTCCGGTGGCTAGCGGGCTGATGAATTTGCCGAATCAAGCGGCAACTTGACGTGACGGATGCGGACATCACGCTTGTTAATAAGCGGCTTGACGAGTCACAAGGTATGCAACTTCTCTGCGGACACCTGGTAAGGGAGCTTGACGCCCATGCCTTACAACAGGTATGCTTAATGCAGATGGTGCCGCTGCTATGGAGAGCCTTCGGGCGGAGCTCGCCCGAGCCAAGGGGCAAGCCAGAAAAAGTGATGCGGCTGCTTTAAAGGCGGCCGCAGAGCTAAAAGCCGAACAGGTCTTGTTTGCCGAAGCAAGAAAGAAATGGCCGAGATGGCCGTGAAATTGAAGAATGCTACTGACCGTTGCGAGCTTCTTAAAAAAGAAGATCGAGCGAAACAAGAGGACCTGAAAAAGGCCGCCACCGAGGCCAAGGATACTCGCTCTGCAATGAGAGCTATGAAGGAGGAGCTACGTTAGGCCGGAGATATTGCGGCTGGAAAGCCCTTTCTATTGCGGAGGAAATTCACGAATCCTAGGCACGCTCCATTGGACCGGCTGTGGGGTGCGGAGGATGCTTATCTAGACTTGGCGGCGAGTGCCGCAGACGCGGCCGAACACTTCCGAGGTCAAAAGGATCATGGAATGGAAGAGCTTTTTTGGTCGCAGTTCCATAGTCCGGAGCGTCCACTTCCATTAACCGATCGTTTGGCCGAATGGGCTGAGCTGAATAGTTTGTCCGGACTTGCCATGAAGGCTGTCGTGACTCATTTGTGGCCGAAAAGGCCCGAGCCGAAGAGTTATTTTGGCTTGGTGCAACAGTTCCTTGGTGCGGTGCCGCATATCGATGCAATGAAGCGGTCAACATGCATAGAGGGTGCACGGATGGATCTTGCCCGTGCCAAGACATACTGGGCGGAGATGAAGGCCACCGACGTTGCATCCCAAGATTCGGACAGAAGCCGAGTACCTGCCGAGCACTATTTTGAGGAAGTCCTGCATGGCGCTCGTTTAATAGAGACGCAGTGCTCGAAGGATATTGTGTTTTAATGACATGTATGATTTGTGAAAACAATGTTTCAATATAATATAAGAGCTTTTTATACTTGTGCGTTCAAGTATTAAAACACCTCTGTCTTGGTTGTTGATGTATATGTGTATATAACACGAAAGATGGCAGTCTTGGCTTCAGCCCCCACGCACATAGTGCGGGGTGTTTGCAAAAGGCGCATTTTCACACTTAATCCAACCTCTTGGTCCCGTAAAGGAGGTGATAGCGTAGCAAACTAGGCAACCAGCACTATAATGCTTTATCACTTTCACTTAGCCATAGGAGTTCGATGGTGGGGCTACTATATAGCCCCTAGGGGCACCGCGCTCTCGAATCGAGGCGGCGTATGTGCTGACCGAAACGGTCCTTCGTTAATCTTGGGGAATTCTAAACATTCCGGTGGGTCGTCAGTGGTTGACCAGTCTCACGCTATATCATGATGATTAGTTTTCGGCTTTCTCTCTTGAGGTGCTCACCTGGCCGAACCGGGGCACAATCGCAGTAGTTCTCCTTGTGCCGCGTTAGCCGATAGAGCGGAACGTAAGGCAGCAAAACACAGGAGCCGGGCAAACCCAACATTTGACCAAAGACATGATTCGGAGCTGATGCATATAAGGCTTAACTCGAGATGCCGAACACTCCCTAAGGTATTCGGTCTTTATGAAAACGGGTAGAATAATGCCCTAAGCCCCTGGTGTCAAGGTACGCGCAAAAATTCTGGTGCAGCCAATGCCAAAATGCCAGCCTCCTCCTCGGTTATAGCAAGAAACGGGGGGATGTGTATCAACAAGAGATAGTAAAAAAGGTTTACGCAGGGTCTTAATCTAAAAAGAATCCTTGCAACGGGTCCCTACTTCACGTCTGCGCCTGTGTCTCCGTTGTGCCGTATCCTGGACGGGTGTAGCACGGTGTTCATCTGTAAAAGAGAAGAACTTAGTTGAAAAGAGAAAAAAGATCGTGCGAAAAATGTACTTTATTAAATAAACAGAGTACGGTTCGAAAAGTGAATAAAATTGAGCTTTATTGTCTCTTGTTGTACATGCGTGCAGCCCCTTGTATGGGGGTATGCCGCTAGTAGGCGTTTATATGTTTACGCCAGACTCGTCTAGCCATGTCCGGGGTTCGAATGACCTATTCAGTGCTTTGATTAGCGTGGCGGATTAGTGTGGGGCTGTCAAGGCAGTCTCACGTTCTTACGTGCTCGAGTAACACTTGATACTCCCTTTTAATGAGATGATGCCGCGTGGACCGGGCATTTTAAGTGTAAGAGATGCATAATGCGGTATTGCGTTAAAGCGGGCGAAAGCTTCACGTCCCAGTAGTGCTTGATAGCTACTTTCGAATGGGGCAATGTGGAAGGTTAACTTTTCGCGGCGGAAGTTGTCGGATGAGCCGAACACAACTTCTAGCAGTAGGAAGCCCGTACAATGGGCATATAGGCCTGGCATTACCCCTTTGAAGGAGGTGTTGCTATGGCAAATTTTGGTTGGGTCTATCCCCATTTTGCGGATTGTGTCACGATATAGCAGGTTTAGATCGCTACCTCCGTCCATTAGGACTGTGTAAATTGGAGTCCGTCGATTATAGGATCTAATATCAAGGCAGTCCATCCTGCGTTCGGATACTTCGAGAATAGTCCCGATGATTGAAGGTGATTGGTTTTGACAACCATCGTTGGGACTCTCTTTGGGATAGACCATGCAGTGGCGATGTTTCTATGGGCGCCGCTCTGTTTTCCCTTTTGTCACTTGAAGTGAGTTCACTGTTTTGACTTTTGTGGGAAATTCTTTTGTTTTCCGGTGCTTTCTGCTTGTGGGGTTCGTCATCGTCCTCGCTTGGTGTGTCGAGCCCCTTGTGTTCGACATTGAGTTTGCGGACTGCTTGAAGACCCAACAATCTCTGTGGGTATGGTTTGCAGGCTTCCGAGAATCGTGGATTTGGCATATTTTGTCCAAGATTTTTGTTTAGGTTGGATAGCTCGTCGTTGTTGTCCTTGAGGGCAGTTTTTATGATTCTGCTGGGAGCTTACGAATCCGGCGTTGATTGCCGTGCTCTTCGGCTGTTTCCCTTTGTCGAGTGCTTTGGTCCTTCTTTGCGTCGTGGTTTTCCATTTCCATCCACGACTTCGGATGTTCTTGGGTCGCTGGTATCGCATCTTGCTAGCCAACTATCCTCTCCCGCTAAAAAGCGGGTCATGAGGCTTGTTAATGCAGCCATTGTTCTCGGCTTCTCCTGGCCGAGGTGTCCGGCGAGCCATTCGTCTCAGACGTTGTGTTTGAAAGTTGCTAAGATTTGGCGTCCGGACAGTCGACTATTTGGTTCTTTTGATGAGGAACCTGTTCCAGAATTCTTGCGGGCTGACTCTCCGGGTTGTTGAGTTATGTGACTTAAATAAATGCGCATCCGGAGGGCGGACATAAGTCCCTTGAAAATTTGCCCGAAAAGTATCCTCGAGCTCTTCCCAACTTCCAATGGTATTTTCAGGGAGGCTTTTGAGCCAATGCCGGGCTGGCCCTTTGAGCTTGAGGGGTAAGTATTTTATGGCGTGGAGATCATCTCCTCTGGCCATGTGTATGTGGAGGATGTAATCCCCAATCCAGACTCCAGGGTCTGTTGTTCCGTCGTATGCCTCTATGTTTACGGGTTTGAATCCTGATGGGAATTCATGATCCAGCACCTCATCGGTGAAACATGTGCGGCACCCCTATATTTGGGTGTGCCGTGATGTTCAGATATTTGGCGTGTTGCATTGCTTGGAAGAGCTTGCTTTCTCGGACCATAGATGGACCTAATGGGCCATCCTTTTGATGCGAATCCTTATGCGGATCGCGTGCGGCTTGTGTGCGAGCCGCTTGCCGCTCCATGTTTTCCATGTGGTCGTCTATCCGACCGGGCGGCCTCTTTGTTCTTTGATTGCGGGGGCTCTACGGCCTCCTCATCGAATTCAGGCAGTAATTTGCGCTTCGGGTAGCTCTTTGTTTGGCGACTGTCGCCGTATTTCTCTACGGTGTTGAGTACTTTGCTCCATCTGATTCTGGGTGCATCTTCCGCTGTTTTGAGCTTCCGCTTTTGCTTTTTCAGGCTACGCGCAGTGGCGACGAGCCTTTTGTGGAGGTTCTTCTGCTCCAATAATTTTTCCGACGTGAGATCGTCCGGACTGTTATGTTCGCCGGGGACGGGTTGTTTATCCAAGTTGTCCTGTTCGGACGGTTGCTTGATAGCATGTTAAATGCCGTCCTTTGGTTCATACGCTCTATGGCTGGGTACGTGTGGCTGCCGTCTTTGTCGAGGCGGGACTTGGTGCGGCGTTTACATTGCTGTTTTGACTGCTTTTCGAGGGATTTATCCTTCGTAGTGTCCCGTTGTTCCTCGTCGTCACTTCCTTTAGGTGTATCCACCATGTATACATCGTTGGATGAGGTGGCTGTCCAGTATCCTATAGGTTCTGGTTCATGGTTGTCTCCCACATCGTCGTCCATACCGTCGATGTCTTTGGAGTCGAAATCGAGCACGTCGTTTAGGCTTTCGACAGTGGCTACAAAGTGGGCGGTGGGTGGGCGTTGAATTTCTTCGTTTTCCGCATCCCAACCTTCCTGGCCGTAGTCCGGACAGGGCTCTCGTGATAAAGAGAGAGACTTTAGTGAATTCAGGATGTCGCCAAAGGGCGAGTGCTGAAAGATGTCCGCGGCAGCGAACTCCATGACTGGCGCCCAATTGGATTCGATTGGCAGGGGCGCAGAGGGTTCGGAGTCCGGAGAGGAGTCAAGCACCTTGGAGTCACGGTCTTTGCAAAGGACAGGGATGGAGGTCGGCTTAATCGACGTAGAGATCGTAGCCCCCGAGGCGGTGTCCAACCACTCGTCCTTGATCGGCGAAGTCGGCTCCGAGCTAAGGATCGGAGCGGACGCTGATCTTGACCTCGTGGCACCTTTGTCCGTGGCGAGCTAGATCGTGCTAATCGAGACAGTGCGGCGCGCTTGGCTGTGGCTCGAATCCGTCGGAGATTAAGTCTCCGCGGATGTCGGACGTGTAGTTCAAACTCCCAAACCTGACCTGATGGCCAGGGGCGTAGCTTTCGATCTGCTCCAGATGGCCAAGTGAATTGGCCCGCAGTGCAAAGCCGCCGAATACGAAGATCTGTCAGGGGAGAAAAGTCTCACCCTGGACCACGTCGTTGTTGATGATCGAAGGACCATCGGGCCTAAGGATGATGACACAAAGGAACTCTCAATGAAAGCACCAATGTCGGTGTCAAAACCGGCGGATCTCGGGTAGGGGGTCCCGAACTATGCGTCTAGGCGGATGGTAACAGGAGGCAAGGGACACGATGTTTTTACCCAGGTTTGGGACCTCTCGATGGAGGTAAAACCCTACTCCTGCTTGATTAATATTGATGATATGGGTAGTACAAGAGTGGATCTACCACGAGATCGGAGAGGCTAAACCCTAGAAGCTAGCCTATGGTATGATTGTTGTTCGTCCTACGGACTAAAACCCTCCGGTTTATATAGACACCGGATAGGGTTAGGGTTACACAGAGTCAGTTACAATGGTAGGAGATCTACATATCCATATCGCCAAGCTTGCCTTCCACGCCAAGGAAAGTCCCATCCGGACACGGGACGAAGTCTTCAATCTTGTATGTTCATAGTCCAGGAGTCCGGCCAACGGTGATAGTTCGGCTATTCGGACACCCCCTAATCCAAGACTCCCCCAGTGACCTCCGTCTTGCCATCCGGCTGGTCTTGGTATCGTTGCACCGGTATGGAAACCTATGCTTGATGCCTCGGTAGTCCGCGCCTGCGCTCGCTCCCTTAGCACCAAATGGGAAACAAGGACACTGCGCGGGCTCGCGCCCGCCTGGCGCCAGCCTGATCTTGATCGTCATGGCTCACGTCAAGAGAGCCTCGCGAGGTTTGCCTTGCCTTGATCTCTCCGCCCCTCGCGAGCCTGCCTGGTGAGGTTGCTCCTGAGGAGGTATTGTGTCATCCGCCTCACGAGGCTTGGCCCCTCGCGAGGGTCTTGAATGCCTCGTTGATGAAGATGGGCCATACAGGCCTGCTAGCATAGCCATGTCGTGGGCCGCAGGTAGGCAAGTCTAGGGACCCCCATTCCTAGAACGCCGACAAGCGCTTCAACCAAGTAGAACCGTCCGAGGATGAAGTAAATAAAGCCACAAAAAAGCTATTGAGTGATTCCAAGGACAAATGCCATTTGACTGGGTTGGCTCCCTTTTGCCTGGCTAATCCAGTGCGTCCTGTAAGTACATTTGTGCTTACTTACTCATTTTATTTATGACTTATTCTCTGTCTTCGAGCTTAATTACCAGCTCATCATGCGTGCAGGCGGATTCCGCCTTTTGGAAGAACAAGACTCGAAACTCTACTCCTCCCCCAGTTGAGGGTGAAAATGAGCCAGTTGACGCTGATGAGGCAGCTGCTGGAGATGAGTCGGAGGTAGAGCTCGACTCACTTGGTCGGCTTTCTATTGAACTTGATGATGCCCTCTCTTCTCAGGACCATACGGAAACCAGTCGAGCCACCAAGGTTGAGCTAATTTCAATCTCATCTAACTCGTAAACTTTTCTCTAGAAGAGAGAGAGACAAGCTATAAGGAAGCTACCATTTTCACATCCACACGCTCATTTAGACCCACACTTTCTTTTGAACAAAAATCAACAGACTGGCACATCAAAACAGAAGACCTGGAGCAGCTCCAGGGAGTTGTTTGCCGGCTTATCTGATGAGCCGGATGCTCGAAAGCAAAGAGTTGAGGTGTCTCATAGTCCAACTTCATCTCGTCCATGAGCCACTCTTATTAAGCAACCACTCAATCCTTCTGATTCGAATTATCAGGAATCTCCACCTTCTTCTGGGGAATCGACCGTGTCCCAGCTTCCAGCTCTCACGATCAAGCTTGGGTAAGTTTTCGTAAAACACACTTTATCTTGTCATCATAGTTATTTCTTTAAACTGATGTTATTTTCATGACTGCAGAGCCAAAGCTTTCGCGAAGAAGAAAGTTGGCGAGTCATCTTCCGCCGTAATAGGACCCATCGTTCCAGACCCACCAGTAATCAACCTAGAAATCCAAGATGAACTTGCTGGCCAAGATAACCTAGACCAAGGGGTTTCATGAGCTGGTTCATGCATATGAGCCAGTGATGATGGAAGAGACAATTCATGTAGAAGAGCAGGTTAATATAGATGACCCGACTCATCATGTCAACCCGCCAAGTCCTGCTTGATCCTCCAGTCCTATGCAGGAGGTAGAGAATATCATTCCGTCACACACAACGGATGATACAGAGATGACCATCACTGGAGACGCTCATAAGTGTTGGGAAACATAGTATTTCAAAAAATTTCCTACGATCACGCAAGATCTATCTAGGAGAAGCGTAGCAACAAGCGGGGAGAGTGTGTCCCTGTACCCTCGTAGACTAAAAGCGGAAGCGTTTACTAACACGGTTGATGTAGTCGAACGTCTTCGCAATCCAACCGATCAAGTACCGAACGCATGACACCTCCGCGATCTGCACACGTTTAGCTCAGTGACATCCCACGAACTCTAGATCCAGCTGAGGTCAAGGGAGAGTTTCGTCAGCATGACGTGGTGACGATGATGACAAAGTTACCAACGCAGGGCTTCGCCTAAGCACTATGACAATATGACCGAGGTGGAAAACTGTGGAGGGGGGCACCGCACACGGCTAAAGATCAACTTGTGTGTCTATGGGGTGCCCCCTCCCCCGTATATAAAGGAGGGGCGGAGGAGGCCGGCCGGCCACAAGGGGCGCACCAAGGGGGGATTAATCCTACTCCTAGTAGGAGTAGGTTTCCTCCTTTCCTAGTCCAAGTAGGAGAAAGGGGGAAGGAGGAGGAGGAGAGAAGGAAGGAGGCGCGCCGCCTTCCCTTGTCCACCCGGATTGGGGCAAGGGGGGCGCGCGCCACCTCCTAGCCAGCCCTCTCTCTTCTCCACTAAGGCCCATGAGGCCCAATTCCTTCGGGGGGGGGGGGGGGGTTCCGGTAACCCCCGGTACTCCGAAACTTATCCGAAATGACCCGAACCATTCCGGTGTCCGAATGTAGCCTTCCAAATGAATCTTTATGTCTCGACCATTCGAGACTCCTCGTCATGTCCGTGATCTCATCCGGGACTCCAAACAACCTTCGTTACAGCAAATCACAAAAACTCATAATACCAATCGTCATCGAACGTTAAGCGTGCGGACCCTACGGGTTCGAGACCTATGTAGACATGACCGAGACACTTCTATGGTCAATAACCAATAGCGGAACCTGGATGCTCATATTGGCTCCTACATATTCTACGAAGATCTTTATCAGTCAAACTGCGTTACAACATACGTTGTTCCCTTTGTCATCAGTCTGTTACTTGCCCGAGATTCGGTCGTCGGTATCATCATACCTAGTTCAATCTCGTTACCGACAAGGCTCTTTACTCATTCCATAATGCATCATCCCGCAACTAAATCATTAGTCACATTGCTTGCAAGGCTTATAGTGATGTGCATTACCGAGAGGGCCCAGAGATACCTTTTCGACAATCGGAGTGACAAATCCTAATCTCGATCTATGCCAACTCAACAAACACCATCGGAGTTACCTGTAGAGCATCTTTATAATCAACTAGTTATGTTGTGACGTTCGATAGCACACTAAGTGTTCCTCCGGTATACGGGAGTTGCATAATCTCATAGTCACGGGAACATGTATAAGTCATGAAAAAAGCAACAACAATAAACTTAATGATCATAGTGCTAAACTAACGGATGGATCTTGTCCATCACATCATTCTCTTATGATGTGATCCCGTTCATCAAATGACAACACATGTCTATGGTTAGGAAACTTAACCATCTTTGGTTAACGAGCTAGTCTACTAGAGGCATACGAGGGACACTCTGTTTGTCTATGTATTCACACATGTACTAAGTTTCCGGTTAATACAATTCTATCATGAATAATAAACATTTATCATGATACAAGGAAATATAAATAACAACTTTATTATTGCCTCTAGGGCATATTTCCTTCAGTCTCCCACTTGCACTAGAGTCAATAATCTAGATTACATAGTAATGATTCTAACACCCATGGAGTCTTGGTGCTGATCATGTTTTGCTCGTGAGAGAGGCTTAGTCAATGGGTCTGCAACATTCAGATCCGTATGTATCTTGCAAATCTCTATGTCTCCCTCCTTGACTTGATCACGGATGGAATTGAAGCGTCTCTTGATGTGCTTGGTTCTCTTGTGAAATATGGATTCCTTTGCCAAGGCAATTGCACTAGTATTGTCACAAAAGATTTTCATTGGACCCAATGCACTAGGTATGACACCTAGATAGGATATGAACTCCTTCATCCAGACTCATTCATTTGCTGCTTCCGAAGCAGTTATGTACTCCGCTTCACATGTAGATCCCGCCACGATGCTCTGCTTGGAACTGCACCAACTGACAGCTCCACCATTCAATATAAACACGTATCCGGTTTGTGACTTAGAGTCATCCGGATCAGTGTCAAAGCTCGCATCGACGTAATTGTTTACGATGAGCTCTTTGTCACCTCCATAAATGAGAAACATATCCTTAGTCCTTTTTAGGTATTTCAGGATGTTCTTGACAGATGTCTTGTGATCCACTCCTAGATTACTTTGGTACCTCCCTGCTAAACTAATAGCAAGGCACACATCAGGTCTAGTACACATCATTGCATACATGATAGAACCTATGGCTGAAGCATAGGGAATGACTTTCATTTTCTCTCTATCTTCTGCAGTGGTCGGGCATTGAGTCTGACTCAACTTCACACCTTGTAACACATGCAAGAACCCTTTCTTTGCTTGATCCATTTTGAACTTCTTCAAAACTTTATCAAGGTATGTGCTTTGTGAAAGTCCAGTCAAGCATCTTGATCTATCTCTATAGATCTTGATGCCCAATATAAAAGCAGCTTCACCGAGGTCTTCCATTGAGAAATTCTTATTCAAGTATCCTTTTATGCTATTTAGAAATTCAGTATCATTTCTGATCAACAATATGTCATCTACATATAATATCAGAAATGCTACACAACTCCCACTCACTTTCTTGTAAATACATGCTTATCCAAAAGTCTGTAGAAAACCATATGCTTTGATCACACTATCAAAGCATATATTCCAACTCCGAGATGCTTGCACCAGTCCATAAATGGATCGCTGGAGCTTGCACACTTTGTTTGCACCTTTTGGATCGAAAAAACCTTCTGGTTGCATCATATACAACTCTTCTTTAAGATATCCATTAAGGAATGCAGTTTTGACATCCATTTGCCAAATTTCATAATCATAAAATGAGGCAACTGCTAACATGATTCGTACAGACTTAAACATCGCTACGGGTGAGAAGGTCTCATCATAGTCAACTCCTTGAACTTGTCGAAAACCTTCCGCAACAAGTCGAGCTTTGTAGACAGTAACATTACCGTCATCGTCAGTCTTCTTCTTGAAGATCCATTTATTCTCTATGGCTTGCCAATCATTGGGCAAGTCAACCAAAGTCCACACTTTGTTCTCATACATAGATCCCATCTCAGATTTCATGGCCTCAAGCCATTTTGCGGAATCTGGGCTCATCATCGCTTCCCCATAGTTTGTAGGTTCGTCGTGGTCAAGTAACATGACTTCCAGAATAGGATTACCGTACCACTCTGGTGCAGATCTTACTCTGGTTGACCTACGAGGTTCGGTAGTAACTTGATTAGAAGTTTCATGATCATCATCATTTGCTTCCTCACTAATTGGTGTAGGAATCCCTGGAACTGATTTCTGTGATCAACTACTTTCCAATAAGGGAGCAGGTACAATTACCTCATCAAGTTCTACTTTCCTCCCACTCACTTATTTCGAGAGAAACTCCTTCTCTAGGAAGGATCCATTCTTAGCAACGAATATCTTGCCTTCGGATCTGTGATAGAAGGTATACCCAACAGTTTCCTTTGGGTATCCTATGAAGACACATTTCTCCGATTTGGGTTCGAGCTTATCAGGTTGTAGTTTTTTCACATAAGCATCGCAGCCCCAAACTTTAAGAAACGACAACTTGGGTTTCTTGCCAAACCACACTTCATAAGGTGTCGTCTCAACGGATTTAGATGGTGCCCTATTTAACGTGAATGCAGCTGTCTCTAAAGCATAACCCCAAAATGATATCGGTAAATCAGTAAGAGAGATCATAGATCGCACCATATATAACAAAGTACGATTACGATGTTCGGACACACCATTATACTGTGGCGTTCCAGGTGGCGTGAGTTGCGAAAATACTCTGCATTGTTTCAAATGAAGACCAAACTTGTAACTCAAATATTCACCTCCGCGATCAGATCATAGAAATTTTATTTTCTTGTTACGATGATTTTCCACTTCACTCTGAAATTCCTTGAACTTTTCAAATGTTTCAGACTTATGTTTTATTAAGTAGATATACCCATATCTGCTCAAATCATCTATGAAGGTCAGAAAATAACGATACCCACCACGAGCATCAACACTCATTGGACCGCATACATCAGTATGTATTATTTCCAATAAGTCTGTTGCTCGCTCCATTGTTCAGGAGAACGGTGTTTTAGTCATCTTGCCCATGAGGCATGGTTCGCAAGCATCAAGTGATTTATAATCAACTGATTCCAAAAGTCCATTAGCATGGAGTTTCTTCATGCGTTTTACACCAATATGACCTAAATGGAAATGCCACAAATAAGTTGCACTATCATTACTAAACTTATATGTTTTGGCTTCAATACTATGAATATGTGTATCACTACTATCGAGATTCAACAAAAATAGACCACTCATCAAGGGTGCATGACCATAAAAGATATTACTCATATAAATAGAACAACCATTATTCTCTGATTTAAATGAATAACCGTCTTGCATCAAACAAGATCTAGATATAATGTTCATGCTTAACGCTGGCACCAAATAACAAATATTCAGGTCTAAAACTAATCCCAAAGGTAGATGTAGAGGTAGCGTGCCGACGGCGATCACATCGACTTTGGAACCATTTCCCACGCGCATCGTCACCTCGTCCTTAGCCAATCTCTGCTTAATCCGCAGCCCCCTGTTTCGAGTTGCAAATATGAGCAACAGAACCAGTATCAAATACCCAAGCGCTACTACGAGCATTAGTAAGGCACACATAAAATAACATGTATATCAAATATACCTTTCACTTTGCCATCATTCTTATCCGCCAAATACTTGG
This sequence comes from Aegilops bicornis, assembly GCA_021605145.1. Taxonomy (NCBI): domain Eukaryota; kingdom Viridiplantae; phylum Streptophyta; class Magnoliopsida; order Poales; family Poaceae; genus Aegilops; species Aegilops bicornis. Next base: position 367,894,264 of record CM038672.1, read on the forward strand.
GGCAGTTCCGTTTCTAGTGACTAGTCCCTTTGCAGTAGAAGCACTCAGTCTCAGGCTTAGGTCCAGACTTGGGCTTCTTCACTTGAGCAGCAACTTGCTTGTCGTTCTTCATGAAGTTCCCCTTCTTCCCTTTGCCCTTCTTCTTGAAACTAGTGCTCTTGTTGACCATCAACAGTTGATGCTCCTTCTTGATTTCTACCTCCGCAGCCTTTAGCATCGTGAAGAGCTCGGGAATTGTCTTATCCATCCCTTGCATATTATAGTTCATCATGAAGCTTTAGTAGCTTGGTGGCAGTGATTGAAGAACTCTGTCAATGACACTATCAACCAGAAGATTAACTCCCAGCTGAGTCAAGTGATTGTGGTACCCAGACATTCTGAGTATATGTTCACTGACAGAATATTATCCTCCATTTTGTAGCTGTAGAACTTATTGGAGACTTCATATTTCTCAATCCAGGCATTTGCTTGAAATATTAACTTCAACTCCTGGAACATCTCATATGCTCCATGACGTTCAAAAAGTCGTTGAAGTCCCGGTTCTAAGCCGTAAAGCATGGCACACTTAACTATCGAGTAGCCATCAGCTTTGCTCTGCCAGACATTCATAACATCTGGTGTTGCTCCTGCAGCGGGTTTGGCACCTAGCGGTGCTTCTAGGACGTAATTCTTCTGTGCAGCAATGAGGATAATCCTCAAGTTACGGACCTAGTCCGTGTAGTTGCTACCATCATCTTTCAACTTAGCTTTCTCTAGGAACACATTAAAATTCAACGGAACAATAGCACGGGCCATTTATCTACAACAACATAGACATGCAAAATACTATCAGGTACTAAGTTCATGATAAAGTAAAGTTCAATTAATCATATTACTTAAGAACTCCCACTTAGATATACATCCCTCTAATTATGCTAGGCTCGTCCAGTTTAACCTGAGTATTCTGCTTGTGCAAAACTGGCTTGCACCCGTTGTATGTGAATGTAGAGCTTATAACACCCGATCATCACGTGGTGTCTCGGCATGATGAACTGTAGCAATGGTGCATACTCAGGGAGAACACTTTGTCGGTGTACAAAAGTAGGGGCTCTCCTTTTTTACCCCTTTACTTGTGCACGGGCAGTCAGAGCCGCACCCATGGCCACACTAAGCAGGGCAGGGAAGGGGAGCAGGAGCACAAGGCGACCAGAGGCAACGCCAAGACCAAGAGATGCCAAGAGCAAAAGGGCGAGGTGGACTCCCTCGGTAAAGACTCTTGCCGGGGAAGTCCCCGCAGCCCCGGCAAGAGCCTTGCCGGGGCAACCTGCCCAGCGCCAGCAAAGCAGGCCACCCTTGAGCCCGTGGGTTCCAACACCACCAACCAACTACATTGGAACCAAGGCTCGGGAGGCGCCTCTGTGGTGGCATGCATATCTTCGTCAAGATCGTAAACACACAAGAACAGATGAGGATCAAAAGACGACGATCCTCGGCGGGATCCTAGCCGAGGAAATCCACGAGACCCCCAGCAAGATGCTTGCCGGGGAAGACCACGATGCCGCGGCAAGGCCCTTGCCTGGGTCCCGGCAAGGCCCTTGCTGGAGACACTTATGGGACAGCAGCAGGGCCCGTGTCTGCCAAGACTCCACCGCCGTCCCCATGCAGCTACCGGTGACCAGCTGGGCAGGCACCTGCGTGGCGACGAGCGGCCTCCACGACCGACTCAACAAGCACTTGTGTGGTGGCATGTAGATCTTCGTGAAGGCTCCACCACCACGCCAGCCCAGCAGCCAGCCAATGTGGCGCTACAGTGGCGCGTCAGCCCGGACGCATGCCGAAGCCAGGCGAGGCGGCGACAGCTGGGACGTGCTTCCTTGCCGTCCCCGATAAAGTGAGAGGGGCACGTCGGCAGCGCATTAAATGCGTTTGTTCGACGGTGCCAGAGGATAGACTCATCTATTGTACACCATTCCACCTCCTGTGTGCCATTGTGGCAACCCCTTTTTGCCTATAAAAGGAGGCCTGAGGCGACCAGGAGGAGGATTCGGATCTTTAGGCAACTTACACCCCGTAGCTAGCTCAAGAACACAAGAACACTCAAATACATACACAAAAGCAGGACTAGGGTATTACGCATCCTCGCGGCCCGAACCTGGGTAAACGATCAGTGTGCTTCCTGTCAGACCCGCTCTTTGCACAACCCCGCGCCCGCCAACCGTAGAAGGAATCCCAGTGATTCCATAGGTGTCGTTTCCCCGACATCTTTGGCACGCCAGGTAGGGGGCGCAGTTGTGGAAATCTGGTTTGGTTGGAGCAGCGGCTTCATGGTGATCGTCGCTCCAAGGAAGAAGACGACCAAACGGGCGGCGTCGCCTACGGGTGCGGTGCACGCTCGCACAATGACAGAAAAGCTAAGTCATGTGAAACCCTAAGCAATTTCTTTTGATATATAAGGTTATTGTCCTCAAGGGCCCCGCCCTATGTATGGAAAACCTAGACGCAAAGGGGCCCTTCCGCTATTGGCAACACCCTTTCCCTGTTTCAAGTCCGCTCAACAGCTCAAGCGGCCGCGTCGAGAACGGTAGGGCAGCCTTCCGCAATTGGCAATGCTCTCGATTCTGACTCGAGTCAAGCTCGACAGTTTGAGCGGCCGCGTTGAGAGCGGTAAGGTGGTTCGCCCGGCAGCAAGCACACCCGGCAAGCCATTGGGAATCCATCCTCAAGGTGCCGCGGCCTGGGTTTATGCGCCGACAAGCCTACCAGATTAACATAGGGTGAACATACAAGGGGAGATCTAACGGGAAGATAGCATGCATAATATTAAAAGTGCTACAGAGTTATATTACATCAATTGTTGCTGCGGTTCTAACTAAGATAGAAATTGTCTTGGTCATGAACCTGCAGCAGCGGTGAGAGACGGGGTGCCTAATCCCGGCGCTGGCCTGATGTCTACTACGCAACCTTCTTCTTGTAGACGTTATTGGGCCTCCAAGTGCAGAGGTTTGTAGGACAATAGCAAATTTCCCTCAAGTGGATGACCTAAGGTTTATCAATCCATGGGAGGCGTAGGATGAACATGGTCTCTCTCAAACAACCCTGCAACCAAATAACAAAGAGTCTCTTGTATCCCCAACACACCCAATACAATGGTAAATTGCATAGGTGCACTAGTTCGGCGAAGAGATGGTGATACAAGTGCAATTTGGATAGTAGATATAGGTTTTTGTAATATGAAAATATAAAAACAACAAGGTAACAAGCGATAGAAGTGAGCGTAAACGGCATTGCAATGCTAGGAAACAAGGCCTAGGGTTCATACTTTCACTAGTGCAAGTTCTATCAACAATAATAACATAACTGGATCATATAACTATCCCTAAACAAGCAACAAAGAGTCACTCCAAAGTCACTAATAGCGGAGAACAAACGAAGAGATTATGGTAGGGTACAAAACCACCTCAAAGTTATTCTTTCGGATCGATCTATCATAGAGTTCGTACTAGAATAACACCTTAAGACACAAATCAACCAAAACCCTAATGTCACCTAGATACTCCAGTGTCACCTCAAGTATCCGTGGATATGATTATACGATATACATCACACAATCTCAGATTCATCTATTCAACCAACACAAAGAACTTCAAAGAGTGCCCCAAAGTTTCTACCGGAGAGTCAAGACGAAAACGTGTGCCAACCCCTATGCATAAGTTCACGAGGTCACGGAACTCGCAAGTTGATCACCAAAACATACATCAAGTGGATCACGTGATATCCCAATGTCACCACAGATAAGCACATGCAAGACATACATCAAGTGTTCTCAAATCCTTAAAGACTCAATCCGATAAGATAACTTCAAAGGGAAAACTCAATCCATTACAAGAGGGGGAGAAACATCATAAGATCCAACTATCATAGCAAAGCTCGCGATACATCAAGATCGTACCAACTCAAGAACACGAGAGAGAGAGAGATCAAACACATAGCTACTATTACATACCATCAGCCCCGAGGGTGAACTACTCCCTCCTCGTCATGGAGAGCGCCGGGATGATGAAGATAGCCACCAGTGAGGGACCCCCCCTCGGCGGGGTTAGAGCAGGGGTCCCGATAAGTTTTGGTGGCTCTGAGAGGCTTGCGGGCGGCGGAACTTCCGATGTATTCTGCTCCCGATGTTTTTAGGGTATATGGACATATATAGGCGAAAAAAAGTCGGTCGGGGGAGCCACGAGGGCCCACGATGGTGGGGGTGGGGCGCCAGTGGGTAGTAGCGGCTCCCTGCCTCGTGGCTTCCTCGAAGCTTCCCTGACGTCTACTCCAAGTCTCCTGGATTGCTTCCGTTCCAAAAATAACTGTCCCGAAGGTTTCATTCCGTTTGGACTCCGTTTGATATTCCTTTTCTTCGAATCACTGAAATAGGCAAGAAAACAACAATTTGGGCTGGGCCTCCGGTTAATAGGTTAGTCCCAAAAATAATATAAAAGTGTTTAGTAAAGCCCATAAACATCCAAAACACATAATATAATAGCATGAATACTTCATAAATTATAGATATGTTGGAGACGTATCAACATCCCCAAGCTTAATTCCTGCTCGTCCTCGAGTAGGTAATTGATAAAAGAAATAATTTATGAAGTGTGAATGCTAGTAGGTGCACAAGTTTGATCAATGATAATTTCAATCACCGTTTCTAGCATCATTTTATGTCATAACAATAGCTCTACTCATAAAACTTTTCATGATCAAGTAACAAGCTATTCACATGTTAAAGTATAGATCATAAACTTTCTTGAAAACTAACAAACAGTTCTCAGTCATCAAACAATTGCAATTCATCTTATTTTCAGGAAGGGTCTATGTAAGAGCTTTGATTTAGCAAATCGCACATACTCAACTATCATATAGTCTTCCATGATTGCTACCACTCAAATCATATTTTTAGAACAAATAGTATTCATCAAACACAGAGAAAGATAGGGGCTTAATGTTTCGCCTCCCAACCTTATACCTCAAGGGTAATGTCAACAATAATAATTCATGCTCAAATATATTTGAATGGCCATATATGCTTAGATCTTTCCATCACATGATGCTTGCCAACTAAAGAGTAGGTTGTGAGAAGGAATACTACTGACTCTTGCATAAAAGTAAAAGATAGGCCCTTTGCAGAGGGAAGCAGGGATTTGCAGAGGTGCCGTGAGCTCAAGCAAAAGCAGAGATGAAAATAATTTTGAGAGGTATGCTTTCATTGTCAACATAACGACCAAGAGTTCCCAATATCTTCCATACTAGATACATTATAGGCAATTCCCAAACAGAAAGGTAAAGATTTTACTCCCCCTCCACCAACAATCACACTCCACAGCTTTTCCGAAACAACGGGTGCCGTCCAACTTTCAACAATCCTGGGGGAGTTTGTTTAAATTATTTGCGAATTTGTTTTTGATCTTTTGATCATAGGACTGGGCATCCCAGTTACCAGCCATTTTCTCGTGAATGATGAGCGGAGTCCACTCATCGTGAGAATAACCCACCTAGCATGGAAGATACTAACAACCCCTAGTCACTACATGAGAGATTCGGGCATACAAAACAGATTATTATTTGAAGGTTTAGAGTTTGGCACATGCAAATTTACTTGGAACGGCAGGTAAATACCGCATATAGGTAGATATGGTGGACACTCATGGAAGGAACTTGGTTCAAGGATTTTGGATGCACAAGCAGTATTCCCGCTTAATACAAATATTTTGGCTAGCAAAGGATTCTAAATAGCAAGCACCACATGTTAGAGGATCCATAACAATATAACTTCTATACAAATATACTGACATAACTCATTATGCTGTCTTCCTTGTCCAACTTCAACTAATTTGCTTAGGTTTGAAAATAATTAATGGGGCTCACAATCATAGAATATGTCCAAGATAGTATATTTATATGTGAAATCTCTCTTCCTTCAATATTCTTTCATGAATTGTTCAAGTGACCAATACAATGTTTGCTAACCTTCAATAAATTTACCACCTCTACTTCTTATATGTGAAGTCATTACTCCCCATGGGATAAGCACATGAAACATATATAATTTCAGATTTATGACATTCAAATCATTCAACCGTTTACTCATAGGATATAAGAGAAGCACACGAGTAAATGACAAACTACTTCAAAAAGATATAAGTGAAGATGAATGAGTAGTTTAATAATTATGTAGCTATGTGAAGACTCTCTCTCATTTAAGAATTTCAGATCTTGGTATTTTATTCATACAGAAATCCAAAACAAAATAAAACGACACTTCAAGGATAGCACTCATCATGTGAAGAAGCAAAAACTTAGGCTCAACCGATACTAACCGATAATTGTTGAAGAAGAAAGGTGGGATGCCTACCGGGGCATCCCCAAGCTTAGATGCTTGAGACTTCTTGAAATATTATCTTGGGGTGCCTTGGGCATCCCAAAGCTTGAACTTTTGCGTCTCCTTAATTCCTTTTATATCACGGTTTCCTAAATCTTGAAAGCTTCATCCACACCAAACTCAACAAGAACTCGTGAGATAAGTTAGTATAAACCAATGCAAAAACCTTATCATTTTCTACTGTAACAAATCACAAAAATTATTATTCAACATTGCATACTAAATGCCTCTGCATATTTAATAGTCCTATCCTCAAATAGAATCATTAAACAAGCAAACATATGCAAACAATGCAAACATAATAGCAATCTGCCTAAACAGGACAGTCTGTAAAGAATGTAGCAAGATCCATACTTCCCTAGCTACAAAAATTATGAAAGAAAATTCCCACTGTAGTAAATTTATCAGAGCTTATTATGAAAAATGTTTCAACATTTTATCACATTCTGACTTTTCTAGGGAATTTTTGAAACAATGGTAAACTTTCTGTTTTCAAACAGCCACATGAAGACTTGTAAAATAAGCATAGTAAAGGCTATAAATGCCACTTTTATTGAAATAAAAGATGAAAAACATTTTTATAAATAACAGCAAGAAAATCCTAACAAAATAAATTGACGCTCCAAGCAAAACACATATCATGTGGTGAATAAAAATATAGCTCCAAGTAAAGTTACCGATGAGCGAAAGGCGAAAGAGGGGATGCCATCCGGGGCATCCCCAAGCTTAGGTTCTTGGTTGTCCTTGAATATTACCTTGGGGTGCCTTGGGCATCCCCAAGCTTAGGCACTCGCCACTCCTTATTCCATAGTCCATCGAATCTTTACCCAAAACTTGAAAACTTCACAAGACAAAACTCAACAGAAAACTCGTAAGCTCCGTTAGTATAAGAAAATAAATCACCACTGAGGTACTGTTGTGAACTCAATCCAAATTAATATTGGTGTAATATCTACTGTATTCCAACTCCTCTATGGTTCATACCCTCTGATACTACTCATTGATTCATCAAAATAAGAAAACAACGCAATGAAAACAGAATCTGTCAAAAACAGAACAGTCTGTAGTAATCTGCATCAAACACAAACTTATGGAACTCAGAAAAATCTGAAATAAATTGGTGGACCTCTGGAATTTGTCTATTAATCATATTCAAAAAGAATCAACCTAAAATCACTCTCCAGTAAACAATGGCAGCTAATCTCGTGAGCGCTAAAGTTTCTGTTTTTTTACAGCAAGATCATAAAGACTTCACCCAAGTCTTCCCAAAGGTTCTACTTGGCACAAACACTAATTAAAACATAAAACCACATCTAACCATAGGCTAGATGAATTATTTATTGCTAAACAGCAGAAAAAAACACGGAACAAAATTAAGATTGGGTTGCCTCCCAACAAGCGCTAACGTTTAACGCCCCTAGCTAGGCATGATGATTTCAATGATGCTCACATAAAAGATAAGAATTGAAACATAAAGAGAGCATCATGAAGAATATGACTAGAACATTTAGTTCTAACCCACTTCCTATGCATAGGGATTTTGTGAGCAAACAACTTATGGGAACAATAATCAACTAGCATAGGAAGGCAAAACAAGCATAACTTCAAAACTTTAAGCACATACACAGGAAACTTGATATTATTGCAATTACTACAAGCACATATTCCTCTCTCATAATAGTTTTCAGTAGCATCATGAATGAATTCAACAATATAACCAGCACATAAAGCATTCTTTTCATGATCTACTTGCATAGAAATATTCCTCTCTCATAGTAGTTTTCAGTGAGCAACTCCTGGAACATTGAGCATCTTCGTAAGTTTTACCCATAGGGCGCGGTTGTCGGAACCCGTTCCGGCAACCACCTTTTGTACAAGTCTTGCCGCTGTTGCATGTAATCCTTTGTACAAAACCGGGCGCAGACCCCGTGCATCAGTAAAACTCATGTGTTGCGCACAACTTGTCAAGTTCATGCTTTCATCAATTTATTGCATGTTTTGGCTAACACTTTGTGCAAAGAACCACCCCCGGTAAGCAGAATCGAGCCGTTGGGCTCCATAACGTTATTTCCTCTTTTTTCTCTTTTCTCAAAGAAAGGAAGGCTCCCTCGCGCACAAGTTAACCAGGGGGGAGGAGGAGATAATACTATGGACCAGGCACCGCTCGAGGAAGTTTCACCTCATCGGGAAGCAAGAGACAGAAAAGCTAAGTTGCCAAAGTTTGAGCAATCAATTTTTAAATTTCTAAGTTATCTTCCTCGAACGATAGTACTTTGTATGGAAAACCTGTGCGGCCAAAGATGTCGGGAGGCTGATCGTACCCACGGACACCTATGGGGCCGGGCGTGAGCAGGCCCCTTGTGGTTCGGAGGGGGCGGAGATCGCACGAAGAGCGGATCGAGGCGAGGCACACGAGCAGTTTACCCAACCGAGCTCTCCGGAGAGATAAAACTCCTACCGCTGCTTGTCCGATGTATTGTGTTCTTGCTAGGGAGCAATGCAAGCTACAAAACCTAGCGTGAGTGTCTCTGGTCTCTGGTGAGTCGAATGAACCGAACCAGCCGAACCTCCTCTACGTTGCGCATGGGCCTCCTTTTATATGCTCAAGGGGTCTCCGACAGGTGGCAACATAGACGAGGGTACAAATGTAAAAACATGAGTTGGTACACCTACTCGTACAGTGTACAGTGCCAAATACCTAACCCTGACGGCAAGGGACAAAAGCAATAAATGCCCGTCGATTGTCGCCTAACAAAGGCAACAGAGGCCGTCAGTGCGCCTCCGCCGCCACGATGGCAAGCTTGTCGGCGCCGCTTATCGCTGCTCTCCGCTGGCTGCAAAGCCTCTCGACACGCCGCCCATGGAACGGTCCCATGGCGACACGTCGCTGGATGAGCTGGAGCGGAAAGGAGAGAGGTTGCATGCAGCGGCAAGCGCCTTTTGCCGCGCCGAATCCTTGTCGCATCCGGAGGCTTGTCACGCCTGAACCTTCCCGCAAGCTCCTCTTGCCGGGGCCTTGTCTTCTGCGTGCACAGGTGGCCTTCCCGACAAGCTCCTCTTGTCGGGCCTTGTCTTCTTAATCAAATACTTTGTTCTTGAATGGCTCCAAAGGAGCCACGGAGGATATTGGCGGTGACGAGGCAAACCTTGCCGCTGGTGTTGCAACTGTCTGCGGCACGAGTACGGGATACTAGGGTACCCCTACTCTAGTACACCGACAGAGCCCCGGCCTGGGCTGCACGGTGCCGAAGCGCTTGTCGGGCCAGGCCCGTAACTGTGCACGGACACGCGGCCTCGACCACGCCGCAACTCGCCCGGACCCACCACGATCCCCACTAACGCACGCACCGGACGTGGCGTCGTGCGAAGATCGTTGGCGGCGATCGTGGGGGGTTCTTTATTAGTATAAGCGAACGTCCGCCTCCTCCCCTTTATAAGCGGAGGAAGCAGAGGCAGGCCGACCACCCCTGCCATTGCTGTCTTGTCAAGAAACCACCGCTCCCTCTTCTTCTCCGGTGCGAAGAGAGCAGCGCCCGCCTTCGCCATACAAGCACACTCACCGCCGTCGACCTTCTCCGCCTCGCCATGGCTCCGAAGACGATAAGGAGAAGGGCGTCAAGTCGGCCGGCATGGCGGCTCATGGCGCGCAAGGAACGAGCCATCTTCCCCGCAGCTCGGCGCACGGGAGCTGCGGGGCGTCTTCTACCTTTTCTCGGTCGACGGAGACTCGTGCGCATCCGCCAAGACGAGGGTGCTCCCGCCTCCGCCGCTGATTTGGCCCCAACAGGTACCCCTTCTTCGCCTTTTTCTTCTATTATGGGCTTTGCCCGCCTTTTTCAGTTCTTTATGCGACATCATGAACACCTTTAGCCTCCGCCTCCTTGATTTCACCCCAACGCCATCTTGACCATGGCAGTTTTCGCACATTTGTGCGAAAACTTTGTCGGAGTCCACGAACGTGGCACTCTTCCGCCATTTCTTTGTTCCCTGGCCGAGGGGGAGATCCACTTGCCGGAGGGATAGCTCGGGTCTCTAGGATCGGCAAGAAAGAGGCCTACCTAGAGGGGAGTTCCGCAACAAGTGGGAGGAGTGGAGAGCCAACTGGTGCTGGGTCGTGAGGAGAATCCGCAGCCCTTCACCGCAGGCGCCATAAACCCCAATAGTGCGCGGCAGGATTGGAGTAACTTGGCGCCGGAGGACGCGGTCAAGATAGCTGTGACCCGAATTCTGCGCCTCGGGCTTGCCGTGTTAATCAGGGCTAGCTTGGCGCAGACTTTATTCGCCGGCCAGACGCTTCCCTTGCAGAAAGGAGGAGGCCTGCTGGGGAGTTCCAAAATGCGGCGGACATCATGAGGCTGCGCCGGTCCTGAATTGGAACTTCACCGTCATGGAGTTGGATTCAGTGCTGCTCGAGCTGTTCAAGAACGACCCCGACCACCCCGAGTGGTTTAGGTTGCCGCGGGGGGTCGTCCCTTTGTGCAACAACTCGGCGCTCGACCGCATCCGCGCCATGATGCCACTGTGCGACTCCCACAGGATCGTCCCAACCTGGCAGGAGCCCCCCGACGAGATCGTGCAGCAATTCTTCGATGACTTAGAAGAAGTGCCGATCCGCGCCGACGAGCAGAAGAGGCTCACCCGCGACACCACTGACCAAGAGATGGCGCGGATTGCCACCAGGGTGGAGGAGGCGGCAGCAGCCGCTGCCGCGGGTGCCTTCGGGTTCCCCGTGGAGGAGGCGGACGCGGCGAAGGCGGCAAGCCTTGCCGAGCGAGGGGAGGTCGCCGGCGAGGACGAGCTTGTCGAGCCCGAGGCCGGGTCGAGTGGACCCGCCGAGGGCGCTTCTTCCCCACCGCCAAGCGACTTGCCGCCAGCGGAGCCCCCGGCTCCGCCAAGGAGGCGTCTCCGCAGGGTTGGAGACGAGTCGGGGCGACAGACCGGCCCACAGCAGCAGCGCCGCGTGACGCGCTCCACCGCGGCATGCGAGGTTGTGAGCGCCCTCACACCGCAGCGACAATCGGGCGGAATCTTCTCGAGCCACCGCCGACGTCTCCGTAAGCGGCCAAGAGAGCCCACGCCTCCGCCTCGTCGCACCGGAGGCGAGCCGGAGTTTGACTTCTTCGCGCTCAGCTCCGAGGAGGAAGGCGAAGAGTAAGCTTCTCGAGATTGTGCTTGTATTTCTTCAATTTTTATTGCTTCGTCTTGAATCTGATTTGCTTGCTCGACTCTTCCCTTTTCAGGACGCTGGCCTGCAGAGCGCGAAGAGGGCCAAGATCCCGACAGTCGTTGTTGAGGACGATTCTCCCGTGGCGACGGGGACGCGTCCGAGACCGCCTTTGCCGGACCCGCAACCTTCCTCAGAGCAGCCCCCAAAGACAAACCCCTAGAGTAAGTGTGCAGTTTTCTTCTTACTATTAGGTGTGCAGGGGTGCTCCTTCTTTGTTGATATCTGACCGTGTGCTTGTGTAGGAGCAGAGCAGCCTCATCAGGAGGGCTCGGAAACCGCCTCCGAGATCCTGCCCGCTGCCACTACGCCGCCAAGGGAGAACTCCCCGACAAGGGAGCTCCCTCCGACAAGGGAGACCACCCCGGCAAGGGAGGCCACTCCGGCAAGGGGAGGCTACCCCGGCAGGGGACGGCGCCAACGCCTCCGGTGGTCGAGGCCATGGCTGCGGATCCCGTTGCAGGTAACTCCCTTTACGCGAAAAATCTCCCTTGGGCTTGCTTTCTTTTGTCTCTCTTTTGAACATCTCGCTTGACTGCCCTTTCTTCGCCTCGGGACGCAGAGCCGATGGAGGTCGAGGCCGCCCGGCGAGAGGAAGCGCGGCAACACCGACGAGGCCGTCACGAGGAAGAAGTGGTCGCTGTCGTGGAAGAAGAGAGCCGTCGGCGGCAAGCCTGTTGGGCGAGGAGGCCACCGAGGCTGCCGACGCAGAGGCCGGGCGAGGGTCGGGCGATCGCATCGACGGCCCTGAGGCCGCAGGAGCGGCAAGCGCTACACCGACAGCCGACTCCCCCGCCGCTGCCGCAGCGTCAGGCTCCGAGGAGCCCCAGCCCGGTGCCTACCTGAAGGCCGGCGAATGCGTCTTCATCAAGCTCCCATGGGAGCCGAGCTCCAGGGCGCCGGTCGAGGGAGAAACCTTCGACGACGAGCTACTCGCCTCTGCTGGGCTGACGCTGGTGGACACGCCAAGCAGCAGCAGCGGCGAGTCTGAGGAGGAGCAGCTGTTGAAGAAGCTGCTGTCGCTCTACCGCACCCGGCAGGCCAAGTTAGAGACCCGGGAAGCCCTTGTCGCGAGGGCGGAGCGGACATGGAGAAGCGCACCGAGGAGCTCCGGAGCGCCAACAAAGAAGCCCTCCGCGACATAGCAGAAGCGCGGGGGTATCTCGCAGAAGAGCGCACGGCCTTCATCCTTGAGAAGGCCGCAGCTGAGGAGGAGCAGCGGCTGGCTGCCGAGAAGCTCGCCGCGCAGGAAAGCGAGCTGGCGCAGCGGAAGGTCAACCTGGACAGCCACGAAGAAGACCTTGCCGCGCGTGAGTCGCTGGCGGGCGCCAGAAGCAAAGGACGCCGCCGCAGCCGAGGCCGCCAAGGAAGAGCTGAAGGCGAAGGTGGCACACCGGAGGCCACCCTCAAGAAGAAGCGGCGAAGAGCTTGCCGTGCTCAAGCGTGAGCGCGAGAAGGACGCTTACACCCTTGGCGAGCTGCAGAGCCATCTCGCCGACAGGGCCAAGGAGCTCGACGCCGCCAAGGATTCCAAGGCGGATCTGGAGCTGAAGCCGACCACTCTGACGCAGACGTTGGATGGCGCCAGAGAGCGGGAGGTGGGCTTGTTGGAGGCGATCAAGGCCAAGGAGGAGCTGCCGGGCGAATGCTGCCTCCGGCCCGTAACACCTTGAGGGAGAGCGTGGAGCATCGGACCGAAGGTCTTGTGGACACCGCCGCCGCCATCCACAACGAAATGATGGAGCTGGGGATGGCGGACTCATGCATCTCCTCCGACGAGCATCTCCAACCCAGCGCCAAGCTCAACTTATTCTTCAAAGGCGTGGCGACGGGCCTCCAGCGTCTCCGAGAAGAGGTCCCGAAGCAGCTGGCCGAGGAATCACGCCAGGTCTGTGCAGGAGCCCTCGAGAAGGTGTTGATCAAGGTGGCCTTCCGCAATCCGGGCCTCAACCTTAACGGCGTCCTCAGATCCCAGCCGCCCGATGCCAACGTGGAGGAGCTCAAAGCCCTTGTCGCACCCATTGTGGACAAGGTGAACAAGATCAAGCGGATCGAGGGCGACCGCGTAGACTAGGCCGCCAACTTTATCTTTCCCTTGTCATTGCGATCATTTTAGAACACTTTGTTAGATCAGCGACAAGTTATTTTGTAATACACTCTATCTTAGGCGATCAATGCAATGTTATTTCCTCTACTTGATTCCTTCCTTTGTACGCTTTCTTCCTTACGCATTTGGGGGACTTGTCGGTGCGGGCACTTTTGTCATGGCCGAGTCTTGAACGTCGGCAACTTCTTTGGCAGTGCCGCCTCCGACAAGCAACCTTGCCGCGACTAGCCGCAACTCACTTAAGTTGTTGAGCGGACTCGAAACAAAGTAAGGGCGCGACTAGCCGGCGAGTTGGTTCCTCTGCGCACAGGTTTTCCATACAAAGTACTATCGTTCGAGGAAGATAACTTAGAAATTTAAAAATTGATTGCTCAAACTTTGGCAACTTAGCTTTTCTGTCTCTTGCTTCCCGATGAGGTGAAACTTCCTCGAGCGGTGCCTGGTCCATAGTATTATCTATCCGGCGTCCACACGAGCAGCGTCATCAACATCTTCCTCAACATGCCACCGAAGAAGAAGGCTTCGGCGGCAGCAGAGCCGTCCGCGTCGTACCCATCCTCACCGCAGCAAACGGGTGGTGGGGCAGACGCTGGCGGAGGAACGGGCGCCGACGAAGGTGCTCGCGACGTTGCCAAGTCCAAGGACAAGGCCCCGCAAACCTCGGCGTCCGCGCATCCCCGCCGCCCATCTCAGGAGACGCGGGACCAACAACGTCATGGCCTTCACAATGCCATACGTTCGTTGGATCGAGACCCTCAAGACCAGCATGCGTGCCAACATGCTGGCACGAGTGAGATACGGTCGCCCGGACGGGGTGCTGCTCCTTCTAACGTAGTTAGAAGTCCGGCGTGTCCGCTCCTCGCACCGTTCTCCAATGCCACCCACTACTCCAGCAGAAGCTCTGGCGAGAGCTCACCGCTCGACTACCCTCCAACGGCCGACAAGGTCGACGGTGGAGGGCCACTATCCAGAGCCTCATCGGCTTTGCTAACGTAACGCTCCGCGACAACTAACGCCATCATTGCCGCGGCGAGGCGACAAAACACGAGCCGGTGGCGACGGACTGTCGGAGGTGCAACCACCGTGCACTCTCCGCCAAGAAGGCCAAGATCACCGACTCACCGGATCCACCTCGACAGCGACTCCACCGCGTCGCCGGATCCATGAGCTCGCCGCGATCAGCGCCAAGTTCTTCATGGCGACAACAAGAGGACGCTCGAACTTCGCATCGAAGCGCGAAGAGAAGCGCGGACGTCGATCCGACAAGCCGCTTGGCCTTCTGTTGACATGCGCGCGCCGGAGGAGCCAGGCGACTTGCCCGTCTGTGTAGGTTGCCCTGCGTTCACTCGTGAGCTGCGGCAAGTCCAAAGGGCCCAGCCAGGAAAAACTTCAAACCAGACGTTCGGAGAAGTATGATGGCGGGACGCATCCGTCGGAGTTCCTTAGCATCTACACCATCGCGGTGCAGGCTGCGGGGGCGGATGACAAGATCCTTGCCAACTACTTCCGCTCGTGCTCAAGCCCAACGCCGATCTTGGCTCATGCACTTGCCGGACAGCTCCATATCCTCTTGGGCAGATCTGTGCCATCGGTTTGTTGGCGCCTTCACAGTGGCCACAAGCCTCATGGCCAAGAGAGTGACCTTCATCTACTCGCCTGTAAGGAAGGAGAGTCCCTGCGCAAGTTCATTCAGAGATTCAGCCGTGTGCACTACAACATCCCAGACGTCCACCCTGCCGCGGTGATCAGCGCATTTCATCAGAATGTGCGGAACCGTAGGATGAGGGAGGAGATGGCGATGTGCAAAGTCAAGGACGTCAGTGAGCTGTACGCCTTGGCCGACAAGTGTGCACGCGCTGAGGAAGGGAGGAGACTCCCAGGAGAGAATCCAGAAGGAGGATCGGCGGTGAGGACACCGCCCGGCAAAGAAGGGCGGCGGCGAGGCAACAGGAAGAAGAAAGCGGAGAAGTGCTAGCAATCGAAGCAGTCCGGCAATGGAGGTGGCGACAAGAACGCCAAGGCTGGTGGCTCCGGCAAGGAGGTTGCACCGACGCCAACCACTAGTCGGTGGCGGCCGCCCGACAAGCGGGACAACTCCGGCAAGCGATCTTGAAAGATCCACCGCACCAAGGGCCACGACCTCGAGCTGCAAGAAGGTCGAGCAGCTTGTCGAGCAATGAGAGCTGAAATCTGGCGGTGCGACAACGAGAAGGCCAGGGAAGGTGCTGGGGAGCAAGCAAGAAAGCGTCCGGGCGGGGAGGACGCGCGGCAAAGGCCAAGCAGCGGCAAGGAGATAGACCTCCCCGCGGCGCGACAAGGATGAAGATGATGACGACAGCGAAGATATGGAAGACGCACGACACCGACGAAAGCAGGAGTTTGAAAGCCACGAGAGGTCCTTTATGCGTTGACGGAGGTGCTTCCTGCATACCTCCCACCGCCAACTCAAGCAATGGATGCGGAGGTCAATGCAGCGGAACCATCCGTAGAGTCACGCAAGCCTCTCAAGTGGTCCAGCACACCTATCATTTTGATATTGAGGACCACCACGATCGCATAAGCTGCGGTCGTGCTTGTCGATGTTGGTCTCTCCAACCATCCGCAACCTCAAGGTCACAAAATGTTAGTTGACGGCGGGCCGGCTTGAATCTGATCTCCTCCACGGTGCTCCACAAGCTTCAAATCCTCGACAAAGAAGCTCGAAGAGACCGGTACCTTCCAAGGAATCAATCCGGAAGGAGCAAGCGAAGGGGAAGATTACTTTGCCTGTCAAATTTGGAAGCGAGCTTAACTTCAGGACTGATAGGGTTAAATTCTAAGTTGCCGATCTCCCATTGCCTTACAATTGGATACTTGGCCGCCCAAAGCACTTCGCCAAGTTCATGGCGGCCTCTCACTACGCCTACAACCTACTCAAGATGCCAGGCCCGATAAGCGTCATCTCTGTCCATGGCGACAAGAAGGATGCCCTTATCTGTGCCAACAAGATTTTCTGGGATGCAGCAGCCGCGACAGATTGCCAAGCACTTGCCGCTGAAGCTCCCGGGGGGAAGAAGACCAAGTCCAAGTCCGGCAAGGGCTCTGATGCTTACTCCGGCAAGCGCACTTCTTCGGAGTGCTGCGCTACCGTCGAGGACGCACCATCGAGCTCCACCGGCAAGTGCAAGAAGATGGTGGCTCCACCGAAGACCAAGAAGGTGCCCGCCAAGGAGGACGGCACGGGTGGTACTTTCACCATCAGTGCCTCTCTCGACCCTAAATAGGAAGGCGCGTTCGTTGCTTTCCTGCGGGCGAATGTCGACGTGTTTGCATGGCAACCGTCTGACATCCCCGGTGTTCCTGTGAAAGTGATTGAGCACCGCTGGCCGTTTGTCCTCATGCGCGGCCCGTCAAGCAAAAAAGTCAGAAGCAAGCGGTGGAGCGCCAAGAATTCATAGCGAGAGGAGATCAAGAACTGGAAGCGGCGGGCCTTGTCGAGGAGTGCTCCATCCTACGTGGTTGGCCAATCCTGTAGTCCTGCGCAAAGCAAATGGGAAATGGAGACTTTGTATTGACTTCACGGATGTTAATAAAGCTTGTCCCAAAGATCCATTTCCCTTGCCGCGCATTGACCAGATTGTTGACTCCACGGCTGGATGTGTTTGCTTTCGTTCTTGATGCATACTCGAGATACCATCGGATCTTCATGGCTGAAGAAGATGAGGAGAAGACCGCATTCATCACACCATGTGGCACATACTTGTTTCATACGGATGCCTTTCGGTTTGAAGAATGCCGGTTCAACATTTGCAAGGGTAGTCCATGACGCTTTTGAGCCGCAAATGCACGTAAATGTAGAAGCCTACATGGATGACATAGTGGTCAAAAGCAAGGACAAAGCAACTCTGGTTCAAGATTTGGACGAGACCTTTGCAAATCTGCGCAAGATCAACCTTAAACTCAACCCCGAGAAGTGCGTGTTTGGAGTTCCTTCCGGCAAGCTTCTCGGGTTCTTCGTGTCTCAGCGAGGGATCGAAGCTAATCCCGACAAGATCAAGGCCATTGAGCAGATTGAAGCACCAAAGCGCGTCAAGGATGTACGAATACTTGCCGGTTGCGTGGCTGCTCTCAGCAGGTTTATTTCTAGGTCTGCTGAACGCGCCCTGCCATTTTTCAAGATTTTGAAAAAGGCAGGTCCAATGAAATGGACTCCTGAAGCGGAGGCAGCTTGCAGACTTAAAGAGATACCTGTCCTCCACTCCAACACTTGTCGCACCTAAGCCACAAGAGAAGTTGCTGCTATATATAGCGGCAACCAATCAAGTGGTTAGTGCTGCGTTAGTAGCGGAGAGGGAGGCGGATGACGAGCCAAAGCAACCATGGCAAGCACATCCGGCGACAAGCGGGGCTACGCCGACAAGCTCTGGTCCCGACAAGGATGAATCATACAGACACATGAGCAGACGCAAAAAAGGATGGTGCAGCGCCTACTACTTCGATTCCCTCCTGCAAGGGGCTAGGTCGAGGTACTCTGGTGTGCGAAGTTGCTTTCGGCCTCCTCATGGCCTCGAGAAAGCTGCGCCATTACTTCCAAGCACATGAGATCACAGTTGTCACTCGCTTTCCGGCTGAAGAGGATCTGCGAGAATCCGAAGCGGCAGGCGGGATTGTCGAGTGGGCCTTTGGAATTGTCAAGCTTTGGTCTTAGGTTTGAAAGCACATCAACTATCCAAAGCAGAGCGTTGGCAGAATTCATAGCGGAATGGGCGCCAACACCGGATGAAGAGATTAGGAGACGAGCATTCCCGTCAAGGAAGCGAGCAAAGAGTGTCCGATGTACTTTGATGGTGCCTTCTCGCTGCAAGGCGCCCGGTGCGGCGTGCTGCTTATCGCACCCACCGGAGAGCACCTCAAGCACGTCGTCTAGATGCACTTTCCCAAGGAGCAAGCGACAAACAACAACATGAGAGTATGAAGGTTTGCTTGCCGGTCTCGTGGATCGCCGTGGACCTTGGGATCAAGAAGCTTATTGTCGGGGTGACTCGCAACTCGTCAGTCCGCCAAGTCAACAAAGATTACGAGTCCGTTGATGGAAGCCTACGTTGATGAAGTGAGGAAGCTAGAAGAGCACTTTGACGGCTCGCAAATGGAACATGTTCCAAGAGCTCGTAATGATATTGCCGATGGCTTTGTCAAAGTGCGCCGCACTTAAGTTGCACTGTGGAACCAGGATTTTCGTGCTCAAGCTGACTCGCCAACCGTAACGCCATCAACTGGACAAAGCAAGAAGAGGAAGTTGGCCTCTGGTGACTACTTTCCGGCAGAGCTTCCCCGGCCGTCGTTGCAAAGGTCCCCAAGATCAACACCAACAGTCGAGGAGCGATCTGCTCCGGCAGACCCTGAGGTTTGTTTCGTTGAAGCAGATGCTCCCGACAAGTCTTGCTCGGCAAGCTTGTCGGGAGCATCAAGCTTCGCAGGGCCGCAGGTTCTTGCCGTGGAAGCTGATGTTCCCGCAGCAGCAGATGTGCCTTTAGTCCTTGTTGTCGAGCCGCAAGCTCCAGCATGGGCGCAGCAGATTGTCCATTTACTTCAAATAGGGGAACTTCCCGAAGAGCAAGAAGAAGCGGAAAGAGTAGCCCGGCAGTCAAGTATGTACCAGTTTGTCGACATCATACTGTACAGAAGAAGACTCAATGGTGTGGAATTGAAGTGTATTCCCAGGGAAGATGGACAGAAGCTGTTGGCAGAGATACATGGAGGCATATGCGGTCACCACATTGGCGCAAGAGCACTTGCCGGCAAAGCTTTCCGGCAAGGTTTCTTCTGGCCGACAGCCCTCCAGGATGCAACGGCACAAGTAACCAAGTGTGACGCGTGCGGTTCCATTCCAAATAGATACACCAGCCAGCTCAAGCTCTCCAGACGATCCCTTTATCCCGGCCATTTTCGATGCGGGGCTCGACATCCTCGGCCCCTTCCCCGAGCTGTCGGGGCTTTGAGTACCAGACGCCGCCATCGACAAGTTCACAAAGTGGCGGAAGTGGAAGCGATGAGGAAGGTGACGGCCGCGGTCGGCGATCAAGTTCTTCAGGTTGATTGTTTGCTGTTTCGGAATCCCTAACAGGATCATCACCGACAACGGCACACAATTCACGAGTCGCACCTTCATGCAGTACGTCCAAGACCTTGGCGCCAAGGTCTGCTTTGCTTCTGTTGCTCACCCGAGAAGCAACGGTCAAGCAGAGAGGGCAAATGCTGAAGTGCTGCGCGGGCTCAAGACCAGAACTTTCGACAGGCTGCACAAGTGCGGAAGAAACTGGATCGAGGAGCTGCCGATGGTTCTTTGGACGATCAGGACGACGCCAAATCGAGCCATCGCGGACACCCTTTGCTCTAGTCTATGGAAGCGAGGCAGTTCTCCCCACGGAACTCGTATACGGATCGCCTCGAGTGCTCGCTTATGATGAGCTTGAGCAAGAGCAGCTGCGACAAGATGACGCGCTGTTCCTTGAGGAGGATCGTCTTTAGGCCGCTGTGCGAGCTGCTCGCTACCAGCAAGCTCTGCGTTGCTACCATAGCCGCAGGGTTAGTGCCAGAAGTCTCGAGGAAGGCGACCTTGTTCTTCGGCGCGTTCAGTCCGCCAAGAATTCAAACAAGTTGACGCCGAAGTGGGAAGGCCCTTATTGGGTGAAACGAGTCACTAGGCCTTGAGACCGAAGATGGCATTCCGGTGAGCAACTCCTGGAACATTGAGCATCTTCGTAAGTTTTACCCACAGGGCGCGGTTGTCGGAACCCGTTCCGACAACCACCTTTTGTACAAGTCTTGCCGCTGTTGCATGTAATCCTTTGTACAAAGCCGGGGGCAGACCCCGTGCATCAGTAAAACTCATGTGCTGCGCACAACTTGTCAAGTTCATGCTTTCATCAATTTATTGCATGTTTTGGCTAACACTTTGTGCAGCAACCACACCCGGTAAGCAGAATCGAGCCGTTGGGCTCCATAACGTTATTTCCTCTTCTTTTCTTTTCTCAAAGAAAGGAAGGCTCCCTCGCGCACAAGTTAACCAGGGGGAGGAGGACATAATACTATGGACTGTGCACCGCTCGAGGAAGTTTCACCTCATCGGGAAGCAAGAGACAGAAAAGCTAAGTTGCCAAAGTTTGAGCAATCAATTTTTAAATTTCTAAGTTATCTTCCTCGAACGATAGTACTTTGTATGGAAAACCTGGCGCGCCAAAGATGTCGGGGAGGCTGATCGTACCCACGGACACCTATGGGGCCGGCGGAGCAGGCCCCTTGTGGTTCGGAGGGGGGCGGAGATCGCACGAAGAGCGGATCGAGGCGAGGCACACGAGCAGTTTACCCAGCTTCGGAGCTCTCCGGAGAGATAAAACTCCTACTGCTCCTTGTCTGATGTATTGTGTTCTTGCTAGGGAGCAATGCGGGCTACAAAACCTAGCGTGAGTGTATCTAGTCTCTGGTGAGTCGAATGAACCGAACCAGCCGAACCTCCTCTACGTTGCGCATGGGCCTCCTTTTATATGCTCAAGGGGTGTCCGACAGGTGGCAACATAGACGAGGGTACAAATGTAAAAACAGGAGTTGGTACACCTACTCGTACAATGTACAGTGCCAAATACACAAAAGCAATAAATGCCCGTCAGTGTCGCTCGAACAGTGCAACAGAGGCCGTCAGGTGCGCCTCCGCTCGCCACGATGGCAAGCTTGTCAGCGCCGCTTATCGCTGCTCTCCGCTGGATGCACAGCCTCTCGACACGCGCCCATGGAACGGTCCCATGGCGACACGTCGCTGGATGAGCTGGAGCGGAAAGGGAGAGAGGTTGCATGCCGCGGCAAGCGCCTTGCTGCGGCCGAATCCTTGTCGCGTCCGGAGGCTTGTCGCGCTCCGAACCTTCCCGGCAAGCTCCTCTTGCCGGGGCCTTGTCTTCTGCGTGCCTGGAGTGGCCTTCCCAACAAGCTCCTCTTGTCGGGGCCTTGTCTTCTTAATCAAATACTTTGTTCTTGAATGGCTCCAAAGGAGCCACGGAGGGATATTGGCGGTGACGAGGCAAACCTTGCATGGAGTTGTCAAGAATCGTCTGCAATCTGCTAGTCACGGGATACTAGGGTACCCCTACTCTAGTACACCGATAGTTATCTTTATTCTTTAGAGCATACATGTCATCACAATAATCACCATATATAGGAGGCATGCTTTCATCATAGTAAATTTGCTCATCAAAGCTTGGGGGACAAAAATATCATCTTCATCAAACATAGATTCCCCAAGCTTGTGGCTTTGCATATCATTAGAATCATGGGTATTCAAAGAATTCATACTAACAACATTACAATCATGCTCATCATTCAGAGATTTAGTGCCAAACATTCTAATGCATTCTTCTTCTAGAAATTGAGCACAATTATCGGAATCCTTATTTTCATGAAAGATATTAAAAAGATGGAGCATATGAGGTACGCTCAATTCCATCTTTTTATAGTTCTATTTTATAAAACAAACTACTGATAAAACAAGAAACAAAAAGATTCCACTGTAAGATCTAAAGATATACCTTCAAGCACTCACCTCCCCGGCAACAGCGCCAGAAAAGAGCTTGATGTCTACTACGCAATCTTTTTCTTTTAGACGTTGTTGGGCCTCCAAGTGCAGAGGTTTGTAGGACAGTAGCAAATTTCCCTCAAGTGGATGACCTCAGGTTTATCAACCATGGGAGGCGTAGGATGAAGATGGTCTCTCTCAAAAAACCCTGCAACCAAATAACAGAGAGTCTCTTGTGTCCCCAACACACCCAATACAATGGTAAATTGTATAGGTGCACTAGTTCGGCGAAGAGATGGTGATACAAGTGCAATATGGATAGTAGCTATATGTTTCTGTAGTATGAAAATATAAAAACATCAAGATAACAAGCGATAAAAGTGAGCGTAAACGGCATTGCAATGCTAGGAAACAAGGCCTAGGGTTCGTACTTTCACTAGTGCAAGTTCTCTCAACAATAATAACATAACTGGATCATATAACTATCCCTCAACATGCAACAAAGAGTCACTCCAAAGTCACTAATAGCGTATAACAAACGAAGAGATTATGGTAGGGTACGAAACCACCTCAAAGTTATTCTTTCGGATCGATCTATCATAGAGTTCGTACTAGAATAACACCTTAAGACACAAATCAACCAAAACCCTAATGTCACCTAGATACTCCAATGTCACCTCAAGTATCCGTGGGTATGATTATACGATATGCATCACACAATCTCAGATTCATCTATTCAACCAACACAAAGAACTTCAAAGAGTGCCCCAAAGTTTCTACCGGAGAGTCAAGATGAAAACGTGTGCCAACCCCTATGCATAAGTTCACGAGGTCACGGAACTCGCAAGTTGATCACCAAAACATACATCAAGTGGATCACGTGATATCCCATTATCACCACAGATAAGCATATGCAAGACATACATCAAGTGTTCTCAAATCCTTAAAGACTCAATCCGATAAGATAACTTCAAAGGGAAAACTCAATCCATTACAAGAGAATAGAGGGGGAGAAACATCATAAGATCCAACTATCATAGCAAAGCTCGCGATACATCAAGATCGTACCAGCTCAAGAACACGAGAGAGAGAGAGAGATCAAACACATAGCTACTGGTACATACCCTCAGCCCCGAGGGTGAACTACTCCCTCCTCGTCATGGAGAGCGCCGGGATGATGAAGATGGCTACTGGTGAGGGACCCCCTCTCCGGCAGGGTGCCGGAACAGGGTCTCGATAGGTTTTTGGTGGCTACAGAGGCTTGCGGCGGCGGAACTCCCGATCTATTCTGCTCCCCTATGTTTTTAGGGTATATGGACATATATAGGCGAAAGAAGTCGGTCAGGGGAGCCACGAGGGGCCCACGAGGGTGGGGGGGTGTGCCCAGGGGGGTAGGGCGCGCCTCCCTGCCTCGTGGCTTCCTCGAAGCTTCCCTGACATCTACTCCAAGTATCCTGGATTGCGACTGAGGGAGTCCTGGATTAGGGGGTGTCCAGATAGCCGGACTATGACCTTTGGCCGGACTCCTGGACTATGAAGATACAAGATTGAAGACTCCGTCCCGTGTCTGGATGGGACTTTCCTTGGCGTGGAAGGCAAGCTTGGCGATCCGGATACGTAGATCTCCTTCCGTTGTACCCGACTCTGTGTAACCCTAACCCTATTCGGTGTCTATATAAACCGGAGGGTTTTAGTCCGTGGGGATCGAACAACAATCATACCATAGGCTAGCTTCTAGGGTTTAGCCTCTACGATCTCGTGGTAGATCTACTCTTGTACTACCCATATCATCAATATTAATCAAGCAGGAGTAGGGTTTTACCTCCATCGAGAGGGCCCGAACCTGGGTAAAAACATCGTGTCCCTTGTCTCCTGTTACCACCCGCCTAGACGCACAGTTCGGGACCCCCTACCCGAGATCCGCCGGTTTTGACACCGACATTGGTGCTTTCATTGGGAGTTCCTCTGTGTCATCATCTTTAGGCCCGATGGCTCCTTCGATCATCAACAACGATGCACTCCAGGGTGAGACTTTTCTCCCCGGACAGATCTTCGTATTCGGCGGCTTTGTACTGCGGGCCAATTCGCTTGGCCATCTGGAGCAGATTGAAAGCTGCGCCCCTGGCCATCAGGTCAGATTTGGAAGTTAGAACTACACGGCTGACATCCGCGGAGACTTGATCTTCGACGGGTTCGAGCCACAGCAAGCGCGCCGCACTGTCACGAGGGGCATGATCTAGCTCTGCCGCCGAATAGTGTCCTGGAGGCCGCACCAGAGTCCGCTCCGACCTTTAGCTTGGAGCCTACTGTGCCGATCGAGGACGGGTGGCTGGACACCGCCTCGGGGGCTGCGATCTCTACGGCGATCGGGCCGTACATCTACCCCGTCCTTTGCGAAGCTCATAACTCCAAGGTGCCGGACTCCTCTCCGGACTCCGAGCCTTCCGCGCCCCTGCCAATCGAATCCGATTGGGCGCCGATCATGGAATTCACCGCCGCGGACATCTTTCAGCACTCGCCCTTTGGCGACATTCTGAATTCACTAAAGTCTCTCTCTTTATCAGGAGAGCCGTGGCCGGATTATGGTCAGGAAGGCTGGGATGCAGACGACGAAGAAAATCAAAGCCCACCCACCACCCACTTCGTAGCCACTATCGATGATTTAACCGACATGCTCGACTTCGACTCTGAAGACATCGACGGTATGGACGACGATGCAGGAGGCGACGAAGAACCAGCGCCCACAGAGGCCTTTGGAAGGCCACCTCGTCATACGACATATACATGGTGGGCATCCCAAAAGATGGGAATGGCGATGGAACAGCGGAGGATGACCCCTCCAAGAAACAGCCTAAGAGCCGGCGTCAGCGGCGCCGCTCTAAATCCCGCCACAGCAAAAATGGTGATTCCGGCACGGGAGACAATAACACCCCGGACAGTGCCGAAGACAACCCCCTCCAGCAAGATTCAGCTCAGGAGGATGGAGAAGCCAGCCCTCATGAGAGAGCTGCAGAAAAAGAGGTAGAGGACGATAATTACATGCCTCCCTCCGAAGATGAGGCAAGCCTCGACGACCAATTAAATCATGCCCGAGGATCCCGTCGAACAAGAGCGTTTCAAACGCTGGCTCATGGCCATGGCAAGCAGCCTCAAGAAAAAGCAGCAACAGCTTAGAGCTGACCAAGACTTGCTAGCTGACAGATGGACTGAAGTCCTTGCGGCCGAAGAGTATGAACTCGGCGCCCTCAAGAGGGTACCCAATACGCAGGCTACTACCCCGATGAGAGGAGGTAGCTCCCAAACCTACATCACCAGTGCATGATATGGATGACTGGCCACCTCGTGGCCGCGACAGAGAGGCCTCTCGGCCCTCAACTCAAGCCGCACCCCGTCGCCGCTCAAAAAATACAAAGGCGCGGGGAAATGCGCTAGACCTGCGAGATATATTGGAGGACAAGGCAAGGCAAACAAGATCGATCTACGGATCACGTGGGCGCCCCACGACACGTGACGATAACCGTCACGCCATATATGGCAACTCCGGTCGGGCCGAACATAGTAGACAAAGCTCATTTGAGCTGCGTCGTGATATAGCCCAATATAGAGGCGCCGCACACCCACTATGCTTCACAGATGAAGTGATGGATCATCAAATCCCTGTGGGTTTCAAACCCGTAAATATTGAATCATACGACGGCACAACAGATCCTGCAGTTTGGATCGAGGACTATCTCCTTCACATCCACATGGCCCGCGGTGATGATCTACACGCCATCAAATACCTCCCACTCAAGCTTAAAGGACCAGCCCGGCATTGGCTTAACAGCTTGCCAGCAGAGTCAATTGGTTGTTGGGAAGACCTGCAAGCCACATTCCTCGACAAATTCCAGGGCACATATGTGCGACCACCAGACGCCGATGACCTAAGCCACATAATTCAGCAGCCAGAGGAATCGATCAGACAATTCTGGACACGGTTCCTAACCAAGAAAAATCAAATCATCGATTGTCCGGATGCCGAGGCACTTGCAGCCTTCAAACACAACATCCGCGACGAGTGGCTTGCCCGGCACCTAGGACAGGAAAAGCTGAAATCCATGGCAGCCCTCACAACACTCATGACCCGCTTTTGCGCGGGAGAGGACAACTGGCTAGCTCGTAGTAACAACATGACCAAGAGCACTGGTAATTCGGATACCAAGGACAGCAGTGGCAGGTCGCGTGGCAACAAGCACAAGTTCCGCGTGCGGCGATAATGCCGAGGATCTGGCGCGATCAATGCCGGATTCGGAGGCTCTAAACCCGGTCGGCGGAAAAAGCCATTTAAAAGAAATACTCCGGGCCCGTCCAATTTGGACCGAATACTCGATCGCTCGTGCGGATACATGGCACCCCGAAAAGTTAGCCAATCACACCAACAGGGATTGTTGGGTGTTCAAACAGGCAGGCAAGTTAAATGCCAAAAACAATGACAAGGGGCTGCATAGCGATGACGAGGAGGAGCCCCGGCCGCTGAACAAAAGAGGACAGAAGGGCTTCCCCCCGCAAGTGCGGACGGTGAACATGATATACGCAACCCACACACCCAAAAGGGAGCTTGAAGCATGCACTAAGGGACGTATATGCGATGGAGCTAGTCGCCCCAAAGTTCAACCCGTGGTCTTCCTGCCCGATCACTTTTGATCGAAGGGACCACCCCACTAGCATCCGCCACGGCGGATTCGCCGCATTGGTTCTAGACCCAATCATTGACGGATTTCATCTCACTAGAGTCCTAATGGACGGCGGCAGCATCCTGAACCTGCTTTATCAGGACACGGGCGCCAAAATGGGCATAGACCCATCAAGGATTAAACCCACGAAGACGACCTTTAAAGGCGTCATACCAGGTGTAGAGGCCAATATGACAGGCTCAGTTACACTTGAAGTGGTCTTGGATCCCGGATAACTTCCGGCGAGGAATTAATCTTCGACATAGTCCCGTTCTGCAGCGGCTATCATGCACTGCTCGGACGAACCGCATTTCCAAAGTTCAATGCGGTGCCGCACTATGCATATGTCAAGCTCAAGATGCCAGGTCCTCGACGTGTCATTATGGTCAATTGAAACACCGAACGCTCTCTCCGGACGGAGGAGCATACGGCAGCCCTCGTGGCGGAAGTACAAAGCAGCCTCTTAAGGCAATTCTCGAGTCTGGCTGTTAAACGCCCGGACACCGTCAAGCGCGCCCGGAGTAACCTACAACAAGACCGCCTGGCATGTTCCGGGCACACATAGCAATGCGGCCCAAGCCCCAGCCCTCGTGAAATTGCAAAACCAGTACCACGCGTACATAATTACGCTCTAGAAATACCATGGGCATAGGGGAAGGGGCACGACCACGGCATGCCCAGAATGCGGCTCAACCGCACCAGGGGCTCCCTATTGTGTCATTATTTTCTTCTTTCTTTTTACTTTCGGGACTCCGTTCTCACGAAGCCCTGTCCGGCATTAGAATCGCCGAACACACGATGCAACAGCCAGGGAAGCAGAAAGCTACGTCGAGTGTCCAGGTGGTCTCTATTACGAGCAATATATCTGTTTTACACACCATCCCGCGGCTTACCCCTGGAGGGAGACATGTTAAAAAGTCCCGTCCCTTGCTTATCGCACTATTTGTATAGTTCTGCTCTTACTGCAGCCCTTTTGAATAAACAATATATAGCTTCTGCCTATTATTGAATTCCCTTTTTTCTATATATATATATATGTTCATTTATGACATTGTGCAACTGTACACTTTGGTACGGCCAATACACCAGGGGCTTAAGTACCCTATAACATGGTGTGATAAGTCCGAACACTTTCACAAATGCGGCACCCCGAACTTATAACATTATATGCATCGGCTCCGAATCATGTCTTGGGTCAATAGTTGGGTTTGCCCGGCTCCCATGTTTTGGTACCTTATGTTCCGTTATATCGGCTAAGGTAGTATTTGGGATAACCACTGTGATTGTGCCCCGGTTGAGCTGGGTTAAGCACCTCAGTGGAGAAAGCTAAAACTGACCGTCATGATAGGGCGAGAGCCGGTCGCCGTTCGAGAGGTTTTCGAGTCCCTAAAGACTTATGCAGCTTAGAGCGAGGAGTCGGCATTGTCCGGCCTAAGGCGTGGATAGCGCCCCGAACTCGGTCTTCCGAATACTATGGGCTTCGCCGAAATTTAAAATTATAGAATTCTATGGCTAAGTGAGAGTGTTCAAGCATTATAGTTCGGTTGCCTTGTTCGTTGCGTTGAGCGCCTCCCTCGAAGGACCCAAGAATGGGAACAAGAGCGCTCAATTTTATCCCGAACACCCCAGCACTCGTGGCATGGGGGCTGAAGCCGATGACTCACCATCTCTCAAATTTAATAAATGGCCGCACAGAAGGTAATATTTTAAATTCAAAAGTGTTGCTTCACGCATATGAACAAGTTTTCAGCGCACAGGATACCAAATGCGAGTCTACTCAAAAATTATATCTTTGGAGCATTCATCCGCTATAAGGCAGGCACCCTTGAGGACGCCCTCATAATACATTTCAGGCTTGCGATGCTCCTTCTTCAGTGGTGGTCCATCCTTCACAAGATTCTCAGCGTCCATCTTGCCCCAGTGCACCTTAGCAAGGGCAAGGGCCCTACAGGCACCTTCGATGCAGACGGAGCGCTTGATGACTTCAACCCATGGACAGGCGTCCACCAGCCGCCTCACCAGCCCGAAGTAGCTCCCAGACATGGCTTCCTTAGGCCACAGCCGAACTATGAGGCCTTTCATGGCCTGTTCGGCCACCTTATGGAGCTCGACCAGCTACTTCAACTGGTCGCTTAACGGCACCGGGTGTCCTGCCTCAGCATACTGAGACCAGAACACCTTCTCCGTCGAGCTTCCCTCCTTGGCTCGGTAGAGTGCGGCAGCATCAGCCACACTGCGGGGCAGATCTGCGAATGCTCCTAGAGAGCTCTGGATTCGGGTAAGTAACAGATAATTCACTTTCACATGCTTGCTTTGCATATAGAATGCCTTACCCGCCGCTATCTTCTTCATCGCCTCAATCTCCTGGAGGGCTTTTTAGGCTTTGACCTTAGCGGCCTTGGCGCTCTCCAGGGCCGAGGCGAGCTCGGACTCTCGAGTCTTTGAGTCACGCTCCAAACTCTCGTGTTTTTCCATGAGAGCCTAGAGCTCCTGCCGCACCTCCGCCACCCGCGCCTCCTGCTTCTCTCGCTCGGTGCGCTCATGGCCGCATTGCTTTGGCCTTGGACCTTTGCTTCCTTCAGGGTCGCCACCTCGTTCATGGCCCCTGCAATATTCACGTTATTCCTGTTATTTTTTGCAAACACATCTTTTAAATACTCCCATAAGGTATTACTTACCTTCCTTGTCCTCGAGCTGCTTTTTGGCAAGTCTGAGCTCGTTCTTGGACCGCTCGAGGCTCGGATTTAATGCATCAACCTCTGCAGTCAGTGCGGCCGCATTGCTTTTGGCCTTGGACACTGCTTCCTTCAGGGTCGCCACCTCGTTCATGGCCCCTGCAATATTCACGTTATTCCTATTATTTTTTGCAAACACATCTTTTAAATACTCCCATAAGGTATTACTTACCTTCCTTGTCCTCGAGCTGCTTTTTGGCAAGTCCGAGCTCGTTCTTGGACCGCTCGAGGCTCGGATTTAATGCATCAACCTCTCTGCGGTCGGTCTTGGCCGAGGTCGGCGTGACCTGCATTCCCGTATTGACATACTTATGTTAGACTCCTGCGTATATCTTTTGGATCCTCGGTTCGGCTATTTCTTTCCGAACACCAAACTGAGCATCGGGGCTACTCTCTGTCTATGCGGTAATATTTTTACATATCTTAAATACATACCTCAAAGCTTGTTAGAAGGCAGCACGGCTTGATCAGCCCGCTCTTGGCGGACTGAACTTCTGGATCACCGCACTCATAACAGTCTGCGGTGCTCCTCGTCGATGGAAGCACCGTTAAGCGCCTCCATCAAATCATCTGGTGCCTCGGTTGGGCCGGAGGTCACCCGGCGTCATGATCTTGCCCTTCTTACAAAGGGGTTGCTGTCGGACTCGGAACCTTGAAGGTTCGATGCAGTCAGCCTTGAGGCGGACTTGAAGCCCTTGAGGTTTTATCCCCTTTGAGCCCGGGTTAGGGAGGTCGCCTTCTTGGCGCCTCGAGGCCACCTCCTCTGGCTGGGCCCCTTTGGGACTCCACCCGGCGTCATCCTGGCGGGAGGACCTGAGCGGTCGGAAGTGAGGTGCTATTCACCTCCGACGAATCCAGGGAGCCGCTCGACGAATCGTCGAGCCCATCCTTGTGCGGGCTGAACGGTTATACTTGGCATTAGAAGATGCTAAGCGACAAATGGAAACCATGAGTTATTCTGGTGTCCGGACACTTACGATTTCGCCAGGGGCTTGGTCCTTGGTGCCCAACCCTCTTCGCCGTCGTCGGCATTGGCGGTGTAGTCCGGAGGAAGGTTCCTTCCCTTCTTGGACCCTCCGGCCTCCCCAGTTGGGGCGGCCTTCCTTTTCTTCTCTCCCTCCACAGGGGGAGAGGCCTCTTTTTCCTCCTCCTCGTCTCCGCGGGGGGAGCCTGCCTCGGAGTCATCGGACGATGTGTCCGACAGCACCTGGCGCCGGGAACTCCTTCGAGTTCCCGTGACCTTCTTCTCCGGCACCACGTGAGGTGCCGGAACCAGCAACCTGGCTAATCGGGCGTCCGCTGGTCTTTCCGGCAAGGAGCCGGACGGTCAATCTGTCCGGACGTCTTCAGCCAGTCCTGTCAAAGGTGAGGGAGTTTTAGATCCCGCAAAGAGTCAAACTATGAAAAAAGAGTCCCGTAAAGGGTAAAATAACTTACCTCGCTGGCTTGATGCTGTGAGCTGAATCCGCGATCTTTGGTAGCTGATGCGGGAGCTTCGGCGCCCTTGAACAGGACCTTCCAGGCATCTTCATACGTAGTGTCGAACAGCCGGCTCAAGGTTCGGTGCTGTGCGGATCATACTCCCACTAGTTGAAGGCCCGTTGCTGGCATGGGAGAATCCGGCGGATGAGCATCACCTGGATTACGTTGACAAGCTTGAGATTCTCGTCCACCAGGTTTCGGACGCAAGTTTGGAGTCCGGTCAGCTCCTCCGAATTACCCCACGTCAGGCCCGTCTCTTTCCATGAGGTGAGCCGTGTACGGAAGCCAGATCGGAATTCGGGGGCCGCCGCCCATTGAGAGTCGCGCGTCTCGGTGATGTAGAACCACCCTGATTGCCACCCCTTTATGGTCTCCACAAAGGAGCCCTCGAGCCATAGGATGTTGGCCATCTTTCCCACCATGGCACCTCCGCACTCTGGTTGGCGGCCGCCCACTACCTTCGGCTTGACATTGAAGGTCTTCAGCCATAAGCCGAAGTGGGGCTGGATGGAGAGGAAGGCCTCGCACACGATGATAAACGCCGAGATGTTGAAGATGAAATTCGGGGCAAGATCGTGGAAATCTAGGCCGTAGTAGAACATGAGCCCCCGGACGAATGGGTGAAGTGGAAACCCTAATCCGCGGAGGAAGTGGGGGAGGAACACCACCCTGTGATGGGGCCTGGGGGTGGGGATGAGCTGCCCCTTGTTGGGGAGCCTATGTGCGATGTCGCCGGACAAGTATCCGGCCTTCCGCAGCTTTTTGATGTGCCCCTCCGTGATGGAGGAGGCCATCCACTTGCCTCCCGCTCCGGACATAGGTGGAGAAGGTTGAGGTGGGATGTGCGGACTTAGGCGCTGGAGCTCGAGTCTTGTGAAATGGATAAGCAAAGGAGGAAGAAGGCGTGTGTGAAAAAGTGGATCCTTATCCCCTTATATGGACGGACAAAGCTATGCGTCCCCACCGGCCTGATAAAACTTGCTTATCTCCCAAGCGGCGTAATCAATGGCGCGGTTGGGTTACCCACGCCCGTATTGATGAGAATCTCGGAATAAGGGGACACGATCTCTGCTTTGACAAGACGTGCCATGGAAACCGCCTCACTAAACGCGCTGAGGTGGAACAGTGAAAACGATTCGAATAAAGGCTTGGCCGTGGTGTCATGTCATGCCACGGAATACGTCAGCAGATTGAACTTGTGTAAATGTTATTCTCTCTACGGTGGTATGTGGAACTTATTTTGCGAGCGGACACTATCCTTGTGTTCAAAATCTTCTATGAAGTATTCGGAGGAGGAACCCGCCTTGCAATGCCGAAGACAATATGCGCGCCGGACACGTCGTCATTGAAGCCTGGTTCAGGGGCTACTGTGGGAGTCCTGGATTAGGGGTTGTCCGGATAGCCGGATTATGACCTTTGGCAGGACTCCTGGACTATGAAGATACAAGATTGAAGACTTCGTCCCATGTCCGGATGGGACTTTCCTTGGCGGTACGGATATGTAGATCTCCTACCATTGTAACCGACTCTTTGTAACCCTAACCCTATTCGGTGGCTATATAAACCGGATGGTTTTAGTCCGTAGGACGAACAACAATCATACCATAGGCTAGCTTCTAGGGTTTAGCCTCTTTGATCTCGTGGTAGATCTACTCTTGTACTACCCATATCATCAATATTAATCAAGCAGGAGTAGGGTTTTACCTCCATCAGAGCGCCCGAACCTGGGTAAAAACATCGTGTCCCTTGGCTCCTGTTACCATCCGCCTAGACGCACAGTTCGGGACCCCCTACCCGAGATCCGCCGGTTTTGACACCGACAACGTCCGTTCCAAAAATAGCTCTCCCGAAGGTTTCATTCCGTTTGGACTCCGTTTGATATTCCTTTTCTTCGAAACACTGAAATAGGCAAGAAAAGAACAATTTGGGTTGGGCCTCCGGTTAATAGGTTAGTCCCAAAAATTATATAAAAGTGTTTAGTAAAGCCCATAAACATCCAAAACAGATAATATAATAGCATGAATACTTCATAAATTATAGATACGTTGGAGATGTATCATGGCCCTCTACCCTCTGGATTTCATCGATGCGGCTGATGATGGGCTTGATGCGCTCCTTGAGCACCACGAGGTCCGCATCCTCCGGCAAGCTCTCCAGCGCGGCTTCAAAGTCGAGGTTGGGATTCCAGTGCGCCACCTTGGTGAGGACCTTGGTCATGGCACCCCGGCAAAGCCTTCGGGCCTCATCAGCTAGAGAGCCCGCCCGATTGGAGTGGAGCTGCTCCAGGGCCCTGAAGACACCCTCGAAGAATAGGGTCAGCTTGGCGTTGGGACTCATGTTGCGCTCCGGGGTGTACCTCACATTTGGCATCCCCATGGTAGCCAGCTGTGTGGTGATCCTGCCGGCGACGCCTTCAAGGCGGCCGATCCAGCGGCTCTCGCCCTCCACAAAATCCTTGTGGTTGGCGGGTTCGTTCTTCCGCTACTGCTTCTCGGCCTCCTGATCCTTGGCCAGGGTCTCCTCCCGGGCCTTGGCCTCCGAGAGCGTCTCCTCAAGGCCCTCCAGCTTCAGCTTCAGGTCTTTGATGGAGTCATTGGCCTTGGAGAGTTGCTCAGCCTTGCAGAGGACTGCGCCCTGTGCCTCCACCCGAGCGCCATTGAGTGTGTCCTTCTCCTTGGGCAGCTTTAGGACCTTGTCCTTCAGCCCGTCCCGCTCCACCTCCAGCTGCTTCACCTTGCCGGCGTGAACCAGAGCTTGGGCATTGAGTGCCTCCTTGTGCCTCTGCTCCAGCTCCTGGGTTCGCTGCACGATGAGTTTCTCCACCTCCTCGTCCTTGTCGCAGAGCGTTGCGGCGAGCTTCTCCTCACGCGCAGCAAGATCCTCCTCCTGGGAGTTCAGCGCTGCCTAGTGCTGGGACCGAGTGGCTTCGTCCATGGCGGCCTGGTTCTTTGCCGTCTCCTGGGCCTTCTCGATGTCGGCCTGCTTCAAGACGAGCTCCACCTTGCGCTTGGCCAGCTAGTTCTGGGCGGTATTCAGCTTCTCGTGGGCCTGGCGGAACCAGGCCTGCGCCTTGGTGACGTGCTCCTCGAGGTCCGCCTCCGCCTTGTCCACCACCGCCATCCTGGACTTGGCCTCATCCAAGCGGGCGCGGTGAAGTGCCTGGAGCTTCTGGAAGTTGGCACTCATGGCCCGGAGGAGCCGCTCTTTGTGGGAACCGCTGCCACCGGCGCTCGGCTCGTCAACAACCTCAAGTCCGGTGGTGGCGAGCACTTCGCCATCAAACACCTCCCCCTCGATGGGCGCCCCGACACTCGCCGTCGCTGGAAGGTGAACGAACAGGTCGTCGCTCACCCTCAGGTAACTGCCCGAGCCAGAGGCAGCGAAGGAGGAAGGTTGGTCATCAACCACCTCCTTCTCGGCAGCGGCCCTGTTGGCCTCCCCGGTAGGCCCCTTGCCAGCCTCCTCGGCAGCAGCCTTGCCAGGCTCCCCGGCAGGCTCCTTGGCGACGTCCTTAGCAGCATCCTTGGCGGACTCCTCGGTGGCGATCTTCTCGGCCTCCGCTGCGGCGTACTTGGCGACATCCTCGATGACGTTGTCTATGGCCTCCCGGTCCGCCGAGGGAGGACCTGGGTACCGAGAAGGGGATGAGGCGAAGCCAAGACCAAGATTCAAGAAGAGAAAAAGAATAGGGACGGAAGGCGAGAGACTTACCCGTGCCGGGCTGGGAAGAAGTGGCCCCCTCCCCGCCAACGCCTGGCGTGCAGACGGAGCCACCAGCACCTGGGTTATCCTCCTCCTCCTCCTCCTCCGTGCGCATAGGCTCGACGCTTGGCGCCCTTGCCGGGGACGCCCCTCGGGGCGGCGTAGTTGATCGAGGCGGCGTGTTGGGGGTGGCCCCCAGTGGCTCCTCCTGCTGCCGTCCTCCTCCTGCAACCACGGCAAGGTCAGCACCAAGGGATCGTACCCCGGCATGCGTTGAGGGAGAGCGAGTGGTGAACTTACACCGGGGGCTGCTGTCCGGGCTGCTCACCACCACCAGCGGCATACCCGAGGTGCCCGCCGGGGGCTGGCCGCCCGTCTAGGCCCTGGCCCTCTTCACCCTTTGGGCCAGCGTCTTTGTGTCCCTGCAAAGATGAAAAACATCAAGATACGCGGCACAGTCTAAGGAGACGGAGAGGACAAAAAAAGGAACAAGATACTTACTCATCCTCCACCTCTTCTTCTGCTGCCTTCCTCTTCCTCCTTGGGCTGAGGGACCCAAAATCAAAGACAACCTCCGTGTCATCATCCGCGAGAGGAGGGGAAGCAGATGGAGTCTGAGGACGCTTGGACGAAGAAGAGGTAGTTGCCTTCTTCTTCGCCACCGCGGCCTTCACCACCTTCCTCGCCACCGCGGCCCTCGTCTGGCGCGGACGACTCCTGGGTTTGCTGCAGCCGCGCGGCCCTGCCAGGCAGGACTGGCTCACCAGAGCCGGCCCGCCACAGGACTCGCCCCCTCTCCGTGGCCGGAGGGTCGATAGTCTCGACCTCCTCTGACGATGACTCGTCGACTACATCTTCAATAAGAGGGGCCTAGTGCCAGCGCTGCTGGCCTCCCCAGCGGACTCCGCCCACTGGGCGAGCTCCCTCTCCTCTTCTGCTGCCGCGGCCTCGTCCTCCACGCCGCTGGCGCTGCCGGCCTCCCTGGCGAGCTCCGCCTCTGCCGCTCCGGCAGCGATGTAGTCCAGCTCCACCTGGGTGGTGTCCTGGACGAGCAGCGGCTTGTCGCGGACGTACTTCTCCTCCAAGGTATCAAAGAACTCCTGCACCTGATCCTCCGGCGGCTCGGCCCAATTTGGGACGAGGCCGTGCGCGTTGAACTCCGGCATCATGGCGATGATGTCATTTCTGCGTGAGTTATTGCTCAGCGGGACTACCCCTGCCGGCAACCCAAACAAGGGCCCCTTGGCAACCTTGCCGGTTTTGGTAGCCTTGCCGTCGCGGTTCACGTCAAGCTGGAAGAGCCGCTGGCAGAAGTGGGCGTGCCCCATCACCGGGAGGTTGTGGTCGAGGCCGGGGCGAAGCATCATGATGTCGGCCGCATTCGTGAAATGCCAGGCCGGCCTCCCCTTGTTGTGCAACGGAGCGATTCGGGGGCGGATGAAATCCGCCCCGATCATCTCAAGGGTGAGCCCGGCCTCGGTGAGGCAAAGAATCCTGGTAGTGGCAACCGTGAGCTTCGCGTCGTAGGTGTCAACATTGCTCCAGTCATTTCTGCGAACCGGCGGCGCCTGGCGAACCTGAAAAAATTCTTGTGGATCCTCGTCCTCAATCCAGCACCACCGGCCCCGCCACTCCTCCCACCTCTCCTTCTGAGCGCCCTCCGGGTATGTCCCCTTGGACCTTGGGATCGAGGCGACACAACCGGAAATGGCACCCCCCTTTTGATCCGAGGGAAGAAGTAGTGGCGGAAGAGCGCCGTGTTGGGATGCACCCCGACGAAGCCTTCGCAGAGCTGCGCGAAAAGAGCCATGCACGCCATGGTGTTTGTGGTAAAATCCAGAAGGTGGAAGCCGTAGGTATGCATGATGTTGTTGAAGAAATTAGAGATGGGGGTGCAGAGGCCGCAGGAAAAGTAATCGACGAAGAATGGGTACCGATTCGGGCCTGCTTCGGTGAAAGTAGCAGGGTGATGCGCGTGGCCGGATTCCCCGTCGTCTCCCCCCCGTATTGCACCCCCAGAGGTGCTTGAAGTAGTCCCGAAGGTGGACCGCGTCGACCGCCGTGGGGAAGTAGGCAGACTGTGTCCGCCGCACCGCCTCTCACTCTCCGGCGGCTCGCTCGCCCCAGCGTCCTAGGCCACTCCCTTGCCTCTGCTGGTTTTGGGTGCCATGGCGGCTGCGAGAGGCGAAGGATGAAGGACGACGAAGGCGTAACGGCGGCGAGCAAAGGCAAAAGCTTGATAGGGAGGAAGAAGGGGACGATGGTTCTGAGATTGGAGGGCACAGAGGGTAAATGAGCAGCGCGCCTGCGGTTATTCCTTTTTATGGGGAAGGCACGGGCCGCCTCTTTCCCATTTACTATGATGTGCCGCATGCGTGCGGGAACCGCCCCATGCATGACCCCCACATCACGCGCAACCCTCCACGACGCGCGTTCAACGCGGGTCGTGGGGAAGCGCAAGCGAGCGAAAAGTTACCACGGTGAAAGACCGCCCACCTGCCCGCGCACCGTTCTGGGCCTGGCACAACAACGTGTCGCGCTTATGTGTGGCCCAGGCCCGGGGGCTCCTGTCGGTGTACAAAAGTAGGGGCTCTCCTTTTTTACCCCTTTACTTGTGCACGGGCAGTCAGAGCCGCGCCCACGGCCACACTAAGCAGGGCAGGGAAGGGGAGCCGGAGCACAAGGCGACCAGAGGCAACGCCAAGACCAAGAGACGCAAAGAGCAAAAGGGGGAGGTGGACTCCCCCAGCAAAGACTCTTGCCGGGGCAACCTGCCCGGTGCCAGCAGAGCAGGCCACCCTTGAGCCTTGGGGTTCCAACACCACCAACCAACTACATTGGAACCAAGGCTCGGGAGGCGCCTCTATGGTGGCATGCAGATCTTCGTCAAGATCATAAACACACAAGAACAGATGAGGATCCGAAGACGACGATCCTCGGCGGGATCCTAGCCGAGGAATTCCACGAGACCCCCGGCAAGACGCTTGCTAGGGAAGACCACGATGCCGCAGCAAGGCCCTTGCCGGGGCCCCGGAAAGGCCCTTGCCGGAGATACTTATGGGACAGTAGTAGGGCCTGCGTCTGCCAAGACTCCACCGCCGTCCCCATGCAGCTGCCAGCTCGACCAGCTGGGCAGGCACCTGCATGGCGACGAGCGGCCTCCACGACCGACTCAACAAGCACCTGCGTGGTGGCATGCAGATCTTCGTGAAGGCTCCACCACCGCGCCAGCCCAGCAGCCAGCCAACATGGTGCTATAGCGCCTCGTCAGCCCGGACGCATGATGAAGCCAAGCAAGGCGGTGACAGCTACGACGTGCTTCCTTGCCGTCCCTCACAAAGTGAGAGGGGCACGTTGGCAGCGCATTAAATGCGTTTGTCTGACGGTGCCAGTGGATAGAATCATCGACTGTACACCTTTCCACCTCCTGTGTGCCACTGTGGCAACCCCTTTTTGCCTATAAAAGGAGGCCCGAGGCGACCAGGAGGAGGATTCGGATCTTTTGGGCAAGTTACACCCCGTAGCTAGCTCAAGAACACAAGAACACTCAAATACATACACAACAGCAGGACTAGGGTATTACGCATCCTCGCGGCCCGAACCTGTGTAAACGCTCTATGTGCTTCCTGTCAGACCCACTCTTTGCACAACCCCGCGCCCGCCAACCATAGAAGGAATCCCAGTGATTCCATAGGTGTCGTTTCCCCGACACACT
This sequence comes from Aegilops bicornis, assembly GCA_021605145.1. Taxonomy (NCBI): domain Eukaryota; kingdom Viridiplantae; phylum Streptophyta; class Magnoliopsida; order Poales; family Poaceae; genus Aegilops; species Aegilops bicornis. The sequence continues at coordinate 367,932,886 of CM038672.1, forward strand.
TATACCTTGAAATTTAGTGTGAGCCCATCTTATAATGCTATCGCCGTACTGAGCAAAATAAGATGCATAAAGGATAAACATCATATGCAATCAATATAAGTGATATGATATTGCCATCATCATCTTGTGCCTTTCATCTCCATCTCCAAAGCACCGTCATGATCACCATCGTCACCGATTTGACACCTTGATCTCCATCGAAGCATTGTTGTCGTCTCGCCAACTATTGCTTCTACGACTATCGCTACCGCTTAGTGATAAAGTAAAGCAATTACATGGCGAATGCATTTCATACAATAAAGCGACAACCATATGGCTCCTGCCAGTTGCCGATAACTGTTACAAAACATGATCATCTCATACAACAATTTATATATCATCATGTCTTGACCATATCACATCACAGCAAGCCCTGCAAAAACAAGTTAGACGTCCTCTACTTTGTTGTTGCAAGTTTTACGTGGCTGCTACGGGCTTTAGCAAGAATCGTTCTTACCCACGAATCAAAAACCACAACGATTTTTCGTCAAATGTGCTGTTTTAACCTTCAACAAGGACCGGTCGTAGTCACACTCGATTCAACTAAAGTTGGAGAAACAGACACCCACTAACCACCTGTGTGCAAAGCACGGTGGTACAACCAGTCTCATGAACACGGTCATGTAATGTCGGTCTGGGCCTCTTCATCCAACGATACCGCTGAATCAAAATATGACATGATGGTAAGCAGTATGACTATTATGCACACAACTCTTTGTGTTCTACTCGTGCATATAACATCTACGCATAGACCTGGCTCGGATGCCACTGTTGGGGAACGTAGTATTTCAAAAAAATTCCTACGATCATGCAAGATCTATCTAGGATAAGCATAGCAACAAGCGGGGAAAGTGTGTCCACGTACCCTGCGTTTAGTAACACAGTTGATGTAGTCGAACGTCTTCGCGATCCAACCGAGCAAGTACCGAATGCACGGCAGCTCCGTGATCTGCACACTTTCAGCTCAGTGACGTCCCACGAACTCTAGATCCAGCTGAGGTCGAGGGAGAGTTTCGTCAGCACGACGGCATGGTGACGGTGATGATGAAGTTACAGACACAGGGCTTCGCCTAAGCAGTACGACAATATGACTGAGGTGGAAAACTTTGGAGGGGGGCACAACACACGGCTAAAGATCAACGTGTGTTTTTATGGGGTGCCCTCTTCCCCGTATATAAAGGAGGGGAGGAGGAGGCCGGCCGGCCACAAGGGGTGCGCCAAGGGGGGAGGAATCCTACTCCTAGTAAGAGTAGGTTTCCTCCTTTCCTAGTCCAAGTAGGAGAAAGGGGGAAGGAGAGAAGGAAGGAGGGGGGTGCCGCCCCCTCCCCTTGTCCAATTCAGATTGGGGCAAGGGGGGGGGGGCGCCACCGCCTGGCCAGCCCCCGCGCTTCTCCACTAAGGCCCATGAGGCCCAATAGTTTCCCGGGGGGGGGGGGGGGGGTTCCGTTAACCCCCGGTACTCCGAAACTTAACCGAAACGACCCGAACCATTCCGGTGTCCGAATGTAGCCTTCCAATATATGAATCTTTATGTCTCGACCATTTCGAGACTCCTCGTCATGTCTGTGCTCTCATCCAGGACTCCGAACAACCTTCGATACATCAAATCACATAAACTCATAATACTAATCGTCATCGAACGTTAAGCGTGCGGACCCTAAGGGTTCGAGAACTATGTACACATGGCCGAGACACTTCTACGGTCAATAACCAATAGCAGAACCTGGATGCTCATATTGGCTCCTACATATTCTATGAAGATCTTTATCAGTCAAACCGCATAACAACATACATTGTTCCCTTTGTCATCGGTATGTTACTTGCCCGAGATTCAATCGTCGGTATCATCATACCTAGTTCAATCTTGTTAGTGGCAAGTCTCTTTACTTGTTCCGTAATGCATCATCCCACAACTAACTCATTAGTCACATTGCTTGCAAGGCTTATAGTGATGTGCATTATCGAGAGGGCCCTGAGATACCTCTCCAACAATCGGAGTGACAAATCCTAATCTCGATCTATGCCAACTCAAGAAACACCATTGAAGACACATGTAGAGCATCTTTATAATCACCCAGTTATGTGGTGACGTTTGATAGCACACTAAGTGTTCCTCTGGTATTCGGGAGTTGCATAATATCATAGTCATAGGAACATGTATAAGTCATGAAGAAAGCAATAGCAATAAACTAAATGATCATAGTGCTAAGATAACAGATGGGTCTTGTCCATCACATCATTCTCTAATTATGTGATCCCGTTCATCAAATGACAACACATGTCTATGGTTAGGAAACTTAACCATCTTTGATTAACGAGCTAGTCTAGTAGAGGCATACTAGGGACACTCTGTTTGTCTATGTGTTCACACATGTACTAAGTTTTCGGTTAATACAATTCTAGCATGAATAATAAACATTTATCATGATACAAGGAAATATAAATAACAACTTCATTATTGCCTATAGAGCATATTTCCTTCAATAAGGCCCCAATTGCTTCAAATGCCTTAACCAGATTTGTGGCCAAGGATGAGCCAGCAATGTTGTCTAAGAGGAAAGCTAAGCTAGAGCTCCCAAGTTTTGATAAATTTAGTGTGAATGATCTGCATCAAGAGTATTTGACCTGACTGTCTGAGAGCCGGGACGCTGAAATGAATATGGTAAATGTGCTCAAGCGCAAATATGAGGTATGAAATACTCCATTTCCTTTGTCATGCATTCTCTTGTAGGCCCCAAGGGTTGGCCCAGTAGATAGTACTGGGCTGGCACTTAGATGATAATAGTTAAATATGAGAGTAGACCATATCCCCCAAGTATCGTGTCATCATCAGAAATGACAAGCCGGTTCTTCAAAAGACCACTTAATAAATACTTTGCAGAAAAAGCGACCTGTAGCCCCCAAGGGTAGGCTCATTTCCATGAGATAGCTGGGTCTTTCATGTTAATGGATTTGAAAAAGTTACTTTTATTAGCCCCGAAGTGTCATGGGGTTTGCTTGCAACTTCATGAGGCTTGTCATGAGAATACATATAAAAAATCTGAACTATAGCCCCCAAGTGCTGGGTCGTGCAACCTCGCGAGCTCAGGACTGTGGAAAATTTGAACTAAGATTGCATCTGTTATGACAGGATATGCTGGATCTGGTCAAGTCAAAGGCGGTAGACTTGCAAAAGCAGTTGAAAACAGAGCAAAAACTTCATGAGAGGGCAGAATCATCCTCCTCATATTTGCAAGAATCTGTTTCGCTTGCTAAGGAGAACTGACAAACCATGAAAGCCGCTTTTCAAGAAGAAAGAGCATCACTGTTAACACGCGCAAAGGAGGTAGAAACAAGCTTGAGTTGGTGACTCAAGAGTTGGGCATCTTAAAAGCGTCATATAACCAAGATGATTACGGCCATCTTTGGTTAGTAATGTCACCGTAGTCAAAATCCGAGTTAAGTATTGGCAGACTTATTGATAATCTTATTTGTGCAAGGAAAAGACATGACAATGCTGTCCAACTGCCCGTAGTGAAATTGAAGGTGATATATACATATCTGGAGCTGTTGTATATAGGATGTGCTTGTGCAATCATGACAGTGAAGGACACTGCAACACCCCCTGCACGGCTCAGAGACATGTTTAATGACTTGTCAACAATTCCTCAACGTATCTAGGAGTTGAATTTTTTTTTATTATTCCATGTTATTATATTATCAATCTTGAATGTTTTATATACATTTACAAGCAACTTGATATCATTTTTTGGGACTAACCTATTAACTTAGTGCCTAGTGCTAGTTGCTATTTTTTGCTAGTTTTTAACTTTGCAGAATATCAATACCAAATGAAGTCCAAATGCCATGAAACTTTTTGGAGATTTTTTTGGCAATAAGAGACCCCAGAAGCTTTTGGAGGCCACGAGAATATGAAACATGGGCCCACTAAGCACCAGGCCATGCTAGGGGCCTCAGGCGTGCCCTGGTGGGTAGTGTGGCCCACGAGCATCGTTTTGACCTACCTTCGCCTCTAAAAATACTCCAAAATCCATTAACCCTCAGGGGAGTCCACTAAATACTTTTTCCGCCACCGTAAGTTCCAGAACCACAAGATCCAATCTTCCGGCACTCTGCCGGAGGGGGAAACAATCACAGAGGGGTTCTTATCATCCTTGCGACCCCTTCGATGATGCTTGAGTAGCTTACAACATACCTATGGGTCCATAGTTAGTAGCTAGATGGCTTCTTCTCTCTTTTTGATCTTCAATACAATGTTCTCCTCGGTGTTCTTGGAGATCTATTTGATGTAATGACTTTTTGCGGTGTGTTTGTTGGGATCCGATGAATTGTGAGTTTATGATTGTCGGTGGGACGACACCTATGGGATCACAAGAATCCCTACTACGGTCGCGGGGCGCGGGGTCGTGAGAAGAGCAGATCAAACAGATAGCACACGGTTTCCTTATCCAGGTTCGGGCCGCGAGGATGCGTAAAACCCTACTCCTGCTTTGGTGGTTTGTGTATCTGTGTTCTTGAACTAGCAATGGGGCGTGAGGAGCTCCAAAAAGCCGAATCCTCCTCCTGGTCACCTTGGGCCTCCTTTTATAGGGAAAGGGGTTGCCACAGTGGCACACAGGAGGTGGAAAGGGTCTGATGATGCGAGTTTATCCCTCAGATTACATGACAAGGCGCCTTTAATGCGTCTTGCTTAGGTGTCCTTGCTTTATCGGGATGGGGAGAGCCTGTCTCGTCCGTCGCCGCTCTCTTCAGGTCAACACGCCCTGGCCAGCGATGCCCGTGGTGCCATGTAGGCAGGCAGGCAGCTGAGGTGGCGCAGTGGTGGGTCTCCACGAAGATCCGCTTGCCGCCACGCAGGTGCCTGCCCAACTGGTTGGGTCGGCAGCTGCATGCGAACGGTGGTGGAGGTTTGATTGGCGTGGGCCTGATGGTGGCCCCACGGGTGTTCTTGGCAAGGGCCTCGCCGTAGCCCAGACAAGGGTCTTGCCGTGGCGCCTGCTGTCATCCCCGGCATGGCTCTTGCCATGGGCCTTGTGGTCCTCCTTGGCTGGGATCCCGCCAAGGGTCGTCATCTTCTATAGTGTGTATCTGATCTTGAATGTCTTCACAAAGATCTGCATGCCACCACGGGGATGTCTCCCGAATCCTTGCCCCATGGGGGCAGTGGACTCAAGGGTGATTCGCTCCGTAGGTGTGGGGCGAGCTGCCACGGCAATGGTCTTGCCGGGTTTGCTAAAACCGCCTCCCGGCAAGGATCTTGTCGGGGGAGTCCGCTTCGTCCCCTTTGCTCTTTGTGGTCTTGGTCTTGGCGTCGTTCTGCTCCTTTCGAGCTTCGGCCTTACCTTGGCTCACCTCCCTTGCCTTGCTCAGTGCGGTGGTGCCCGCGGCTCAGACTGCCCGTGCATAGTTATAGGGGTACAAAAAGTGTACCCCTCTTTTTGTACACCGACAGGAGCCCGGGCCTGGGCCACACTTAAGCGCAACGCGTTGTTGGGCTAGGCCCAGAACGGTGCGTGGGCAGGCGGGGTGGTTTTACCGCGGTAAGTCTCGTCGCCAAGACTGCGCTTCCCATGCCTCCCGCCGTGGCTCGGCGTGGGAGGCAGGCGTGATGTGGGCGGCATGCGTGGGGCTGAGCTCTGCGCATGCGTCACGTCATAGTAAAGGGGGCGGTTCGCGCCTTCCCCATAAACGGAGGGAGGCGTGGAGGCGCGACCCATTTACTGAACGGGGCCGAGGCGTGGTCTTCAAGGCATCCATTCCCCATGATCACAGGGTGGGGAGAGGTCGCCTCACCCGTCGCCTTGGTCCCGCACGCCTGCCACCATGGTTCTCATGCGCTTGGGGTGGCGAACGGTGGAGGCGGGAAACCGGGCCATCGTGGGCTGGGGCAGCGGGTTGGTCCCAGTTCCCTGCGCCTTCCGCGTCTTGATTGGCTGAGCGGGGCGGCCGAGCCCCCACCCCGTTCCTTTATAAAGAGCGGGAGGGGGGGGGATGGCGTCCCGCATTCTTCCATCTCCTCCTTCCTTCAGCTTCTGCTCCCCACCTCCAATGGTGGCGGCGAGGGTCGCCGCTCGAAAACGCATCCTTCCTTCTCCTGCACCTGCGGTGGCAGAGCCAGCCGCGAGGGGAAGGGGGAGGGGGCGAGGCCGTGGGCGGGGCCGTGGGCGAGGCTGTGGGCGAGGCCGAGGCGCTCGGGGAAGAGGAGGACGGGGCGGCGCGCCGGTCTCGCCTCCGCCAGTAGTTCCTCCCCCCATGGAGGGCCATGTTGGGGATGACCCTTGCGAGTTATTCGTCAGGCTGCGCCGGCCACCTCACCGTCGCCTTCGTCTCCCGACTCCATTCGCGCGAGAGATGGAGCTGGATCCGCCGGAGTCATTGCGGCTGCACATGAGGGGCTGTGGGATCAGCGGTACGCGAGTTCGCGTCGACTTCCCAGCCCCTCACGTGATGTATCCTCGTCGATGATGGAAGACGTTCGCTCATATCCACCGCTTGAGGAGGGGCTCACGCTCCATTTCAAGCTGATGGAGGGCGGCCTCCTCTCCGTCAAGGTCTTCGGGCTCTTCGGGACCCGGGCAAGGTGCTGCGTGGAGAGCTCTTCTGATAGAGAAGACCCCTCCTCGGGTGGGAGTGGCGAGGAGGACAACGGCAGCGACGACGAGGGTAGCAGGCGGCAGGGTGACGGGTCCGACTAGGTATCGGGCGCCGCTCCGTGCGGCACCGGCGACCCCATCATCCGTGTCGCCGGCTCCCTGAACTTCTCGGGGTCGTCTCCTTGGGCGGCTGGCGTTGGGAGGCTGCGGAAGAGGAAGAGGGCGGGCGGCAAGGCCGTCAAATCGGAGTACGCGGGCACCGACGCCTTCGACGCGTTCTGACGTCCTTCCGCCTCGTCTTCGACCTCTGCTTCCAGCGCCACCAGCACCATCGATCCTTCAGACGGCCACCGAGATGTTCTCTTGGTGTCTCCTGCCACCCGTAGCTCGCCTAGGCGCCCCTTCTGCCCTTTTCGCCTCCTTGACCTGCCTCCTGAGGAGAGGGACAAGAAAGGGGTTACGGACACCTTATCTCTTTTTAGCTTGTACGCTTTTGGGCCTTGGCTGAATTTAAAACTTGTAATCCCACCATTCATGTTTTTCATTCCCCATGGGCTGTACCTGAGTGGAATGTTGGGATGCTTGCCGGGTCATTTGTTTGCGGGTAGAACCCACGACAAGGAGTAAATCCTTGATATCCCTAAGATAAACATTTCCTTGCTCGGCAACAGGCCCTGCCGTCTTCCCACTTCGCTCGACCTTTCTCACGCTTTTGGCGGAGGCAGGGATGAGGTGGGTTCAAGCTCCTCGTTTCATCCTTTTGCTGCTGCGTGATCATTTATCAAACCTGGCCCCAGGAACGAGCCCTAGGGCCTAGAGTTTTAGGGGAACATGGTAGCTTTGGGAAAAAAATGAGGTTTCACATACCTCAGTCCATAAGGGAACGCATGATAAGGGATGAAGAACTTATCTCAAGTTGTAGCCCCCGGCAACTCTGGTTTGCCGTGGGAGAATCTTTGCACTTGCAGCCCCCGGCAATACTGGCTTGCCGGGGTCTAGATGCCGGTCTGTCCCTCTTCTCTTTTTCATCCTCAAGTGATCCGGCAAGGATATCTGTGAGTCCTGCGAACCAAAGAAGACAAAAGAACGGAAAAGAGACGCACACTCAACCTCTAAGCTAGGGGTTAGCCGTCGCTAAGCACTATCAACCCTAACCAAGGACAAGACTCGACCTAGCATGCATGCTATAACTTAGGGCGCCAGCGCTTCATTTATTTATGCTCAGGGTCTGCGCCTGGCTTTGTACAACGGGTTACATGCATCATCGGCAATGCTTGTACAAAAGGTGGCTTGCCGGGGGGCCCGGCAAGCCGCGCCTCACGGGTAAAACTTGCGAAGATGCTCAATGTTCCAAGAGTTACTCACTGGAACAACATCTTCGGTCTCCAGGCGGATTGCGCCGGGCCTGGTGACTCGTATTACCCGATAAGGGAGTTCCCACTTTGGCGTCAACTTTTTGGAATTCTTGGCCGATTGAACGCGTCGAAGGACAAGGTCGCCTTCCTCAAGGCTTCGGGCATGAACCTTGCGGCTATGGTAGCGGCGCAAGGCTTGCTGGTAGCGTGCTGCTCTCACAGCCGCCCGAAGACGATCTTCCTCAAGGAGCATTGCGTCATCTTGGAGCAGTTGCTCTTGCTCAAGCTCATCATAAGTGAGCTCTCGAGGTGACCCGTATATGAGTTCAGTGGGGAGAACTGCTTCTGCCCCGTATACTAGGGCAAAAGGTGTCTGGCCGGTGGCTCGATTTGGCGTCGTCCTGATCGACCAAAGAACCGCCGCAAGAACTCATCAATCCAAAGGCCTTCCACTCTTGTGCAGCCTGTTAAAGGTCTTGGTCCTTAAGCCTCGCATGATTTCAGCATTCGCCCTCTCAGCCTGACCATTGCTTCGCGGGTGAGCAACGGAAGCGAAACAGACTTTGCTGCCGAGGTCTTGGGTATATTGCATGAAGGTGCGGCTTGTGAACTGTGTGCCGTTGTCGGTGATAACCCTATTGGGTATGCCAAAATGGCACACTAGTCCCTTGAAGAACTTGACGCCGATCGAGCTGTGACCTTCCTCATCGCTTCTCCACCTCCGGCCACTTTGTGAACTTGTCGATTGCAATGTACAAGTACTCAAAGCCCCGACAAAGGCGGGGAAAGGGCCCAAGATATGTCGAGCCCTGCACCGAGAAGGGCCTGGAGAGAGGAATGGTTTGAAGGGCTTGAGCTGCTTGATGAAGCTTGTTTGAATGGAACTGACACGCTTCACACCTGGTGACTAGTGTCGTCGCATCTTGGAGGGCGGTGGGCCAGAAGAAGCCTTGCCAAAATGCCTTGCCGGCAAGGGAACTTGACGCAATGTGGGATCCACATATGCCTTTGTGTATCTCCGCCAACAGCTCCAGTCCTTCCTCTCGAGGGATACACTTCAATTTCACACCGTTCGGCCTCTTTCTGTACAGGACGTCATCGACGAACCGGTACATGGTAGAGCGACGGGCTACTTTTTCCGCTTCTTCCTGCTCCTCAGGAAGTTCCCCTGTTTGGAGGAATCGGACGGTATGCTGTGCCCACGCTGGAGCCTGGGGCTCGACGGCGAGGACTAAAGGCATTTCCTCCGCTATAGGAGCGACTGTCTCGACGGCAAGAGCTTGACGCTCCGCCGGAGCCAGTCGTCCCGTGGCGGGCTCAGTATTCCCAGCAACATCCTTGCCGGCGGCTCCGGGGAGCTCAGCGGGAAAGTACTTGTCGGGCCCTGATTTCCTCCTCTTATTCTGCTCTGTTGATGGATCAACGGATGGCTGAGTTAGCTGAAGCACAAAGGTACCTGGTTCCACAAGTAGCTTTGAGGGCAGCGCGTTTTGACAGGTAATCGGCAATATTGTTCTCCGCTCGGGGAACGTGTTCAGCCTGTATACCGTCAAAATGCTCTTCCAGCTTTCTCACTTCATTGACGTAGGCCTTCATCGACGGGCTCTGGTAATCCCTGTTGACTTGCTTGACGACAAGCTACGAGTCTCCCCTGACGATGAGTTTCTTGATTCCGAGGTCCGCCGCGATCCTAAGACCGGCAAGTAGCCCTTCAGACTGGCCAGATTGTTTGTTGACACCTCCACAGGGAAGTGCATCCGGATCACGCATTTGAGGTGCTCTCCGTGGGCGCGACAAGCGACGCCAGCCCCGGCGCCTTGTAAGGAGAAAGCTCCATCAAAGTACATGATCCAATCACAACTTGCCTCCTTGTCGGGGAGAGCAGTCTCTTGGGCTTCTTCGTCAGGTGTTGCGGTCCATTTTGCAATGAACTCCGCTAGGACTCGGCTCTGAATTGTCGATGTACTTTCAAACTTGAGGCCAAAGCTGGACAACTCAAGTGCCCATTCCACAATTCTTATCATTGCATCCGGATTGTGCAATATCCGTTGCAGAGGGAGGCGAGTGACGACAGTGATCTCATGTGCCTGGAAGTAGTGACGCAGCTTCCTCGAGGCCATAAGAAGGCCGAAGAGCAGTTTCTGCACGCCGGAGTACTTTGATCTAGCCCCCTGCAGGAGGGAATTAACAAAGTAGACCGGGTGCTGCATCATTTTCTTCTTCGGCGGCACTTCAACTGGCTGTGTCGTCTCTGCATTGGTGGTGTCGGGCTCTCCTGCTGCCATTACCTCGTCGTCAACCTCTCTCTGCGCCACTAGTGCGGCGCTGACCACCTGGTCCGTTGCCGCCAGGTATAGCAGCAACGGCTCCTGTGGCCTAGGCGCAACTAGTATTGGCGCGGAGGAGAGGTACTTCTTCAAACCTTGCAATGCTGCTTCGGCTTCTGGCGTCCACTCCAACGTGGTATGGGCCTGATGGTGGCCCTACGGGTGTTCTTGGCAAGGGCCTCGCCGTAGCCCCAGCAAGGGTCTTGCCGGGGCCCCGGCAAGGGTCTTGCCTTGCCGCCTGCTGTCATCCCTGGCAAGGCTCTTGCTGGGGGCATTGTCGTCCTCCTTGGCTGGGATCCCGCCAAGGGTCGTCATCTTCTATAGTGTGTATCTGATCTTGAATGTCTTCACAAAGATCTGCATGCCACCACGGGATGTCTCGAATCCTTGCCCCATGGGGCAGTGGACTCAAGGGTGATTCGCTCCGTAGGTGTGGGGCGAGCTGCCACGGCAAGGGTCTTGCCGGGTTTGCTAAAACCGCCTCCCTGCAAGGATCTTGCCGGGGGAGTCCGCTTCTCCCCCTTTGCTCTTTGTGGTCTTGGTCTTGGCGTCGTTCTGCTCCTTTCGAGCTTCGGCCTTACCTTGGCTCACCTCCCTTGCCTTGCTTTCGGTGTGGTGGTGCTCAAGGCTCAGATCGCCTGCAGACAGCTTATAGGGGTACAAATAGTGTACCCCTCTTTTTGTACACCGGCAATGATCAAATCTATCCATGAATATTATTTGAGTTTGCTCTGAACTCTTTTATGCATGATTGTTATAGCCTCGTATTTCTTCTCTGATTTATTGGTTTGGTTTGGCTAAGTATGTTAACTTATCTTGCCATGGGAAGAGGTGCTTTGTGATGGATTCGATCTTGCGGTGCTTAATCTAAGTGACAGAAAGAGACATGACACGCATGTATCGTTGCTATTGAGGGTAACAAGATGGGGTTTATTCATACGTGAGTTTATCTTGTCTACATCATGTCATCTTGCTTAAGGCATTACTCCGTTTTTCATGAACTTAATACACTAGATGCATGCTGGATAGCGGTCGATGTGTGGAGTAATAGTAGTAGATGCAGAATTGTTTTGGTCTACTAATCTTGGATGTGTTGCCTATATACATGATAATTGCCTTGGATATCATCATAATTATTTGCTTTTCTATCAATTGCCCAACAGTGATTTGTTTACCCACCGCATGCTATTTCCTTGAGAGAAGTGTCTAGTGAAAACTATGGCCCATTTGACGACACTTGGCGAGCTCGCCCACCCCACAGCTCCAGCGCTCGCGGATCTCCGCTAGGGTTTCCCTCCGCCGCCGCCGGCCTCCGGGCGCGCGCATCCCGACCCCTCCCGCGCCCCCTCCTCCTCCCCCTCCTGGTCCAGCCCTTGGGCCGCCTCCCTAGGAGGTGGCCGGGGCGACGCACCCCCTGCTCTCTTTCTTGGCCGTCCCTGTCCTCCATCTCCTCCCCGCCGTCGCCGGTGGGCGCCCCCTGCGCTGGCTCGGGTGTTGTCGGCAGCGGCGGGACCTCCTGTCCCCCCGCGCGCGGCTCCCCTTCCTAGGGCTAGGGACGGCGCGGTGCTGCTCGGCTAGGCGGCAACCCGGCGAACCCGTGGTGGTCGCCGGCGGAGGGCGAGGTGTGGTGCTGCCCCTTGGCGGCGGGGCGGCGTGGTGATGTGCGGTGGTGGGCAGCGTGCCCCCGGCACAGATCTGGCCCCTCTCAGCCCCATCTGGGTCCTAGCGGGCCGGCCATTGGTGTGGCTTTGACGTCCTCTACGTGGCGCGGAAGAGGAGCAGCTCCGACTCATATTGGTTGCGCCGATGGCGAGCCTTCTTCAGCGTGACGGCGGGAGCTTTACGGGCATTGGCAGACCTGGCTAGGCCTGTGGGCCTATGGGCCTGGTATGCTCCTGCTATCACGTCCGGTCGGTTACCATCATTGACGGTGGAGGTTGAGCCCTCCTGCCCTCCTGCGTGCCAACGATGTTGTTGTCTCGAGTCCCGGCTACTCTTGTTCGTTGAGCAGGTGTCGGCGTTCTGGGAACGGGGGTCCCCAGACTTGCCTGCCTGCGGCCCACGACGTGGCTCTGCGAGCGGGCCCGTACGGCGCACCTTCACCAACAAGCTTTCAAGACCCTCGCAAGGTGCCAAGCCTCACGAGGCGGACGACACAAGACCTCCTCGGGAGCGGCCTCACCAGGCTGGCTCGCGAGGGGCGGAGAGATCAAGGCAAGGCAAACCTCGCGAGGTTCCAATGACGTGAGCCATGCTGAACGAGACCAGGCAGGCGCCAGCGCGCACAATGTCCTTGCTTCCTCTTTGGTGCTAAGTGGGCAAGCGCAGGCGAGGAGTACCGAGGCGTCAAGCAAAGGTTTCCATATCGGTGCAACGAGACCAAGACCAGCAGGACGACAAGACGTAGGTCATTGTGGAGCCCAAGACAGCGTCACCACCAGAGCTTTTGGTAGGCGAAGACTACTTTTGTCAGGATAAGCTGTACTAGCTGTCCCCTTTCGAATTTGCCGTTGTTGGCTCCCTTCCTGCTCAATATTTGGGAAGAGGACCAGGGCCTATATAAATAGGGCTAGCCACCACAGTAGAAGGCAACTGAGCCTGAACTGATCGGATCCTCACCTACCAGAACTCATCTGGAGCGATCCTCATCCACACACCACTCACCAAGCACAAGAACACCTCTCCTCAGGAGGCTGTTCTTCCCCTTGTACTGTTCATCCTCAGCCCAAGAGGCAATCCACCACCACCATACTGGAGTAGGGTATTACACCGCAACGGTGGCCCGAACCAGTATAAATCTTGTGTCCTTGTGTTCTTTGGGTTCGGCGAGCTAATCCGTGAATTTGTGAAGCGTGTGAGGGCGTGATCGGTGAGGGGGAGATCTTCACGCGCACCCCAGTGTTTGAACCTTAAGGGTTTTGCCGGAACCCGAAATCTGACATTTGGCGCGCAGGTAGGGGTGCGCCGGAGCCTCCGTCCCGCCAGTTGATCCACCGACGCTCCGCAGTTCCGATGTACGGTGACCCAAGAACCAACGCCGACCGCTGGGCGGCTTGTCCAGCCCGGGCAGCGTCGTCCACCCTGGAGGATCTCGACCCCGCGCTCCAGGCAGCACGCGCACCACCTAACGCTGCAGGGCGCGGGCGGCCCGGCCAGGCGCCATCCACCCTTACCCCACGACAGGCGCGAGCTGCTGCGAGGGCTGCAAGCCACGCCGCGGCGACGGCGCCGCACACCCGGTGGGAGCAGGCGAACATGCGGGCAACGCTCACGGTGGTGCGGGAGCTGCTACAATGCCGGCTGGTGGAGAGTGATACGTCTCCAACGTATCTATAATTTTTGATTCCTCCATGCTACTTTCTCTACTGTTTTAGGCAATATTGGGCTTTATTATCCACTTTTATATTATTTTTGGGACTGACCTATTAACCGGAAGCCCAGCCCAGATTTGCTATTTTATGCCTATTTCAGTGTTTCGAGGAAAAGGAATATCAGACGGAGTCAAAACAGAACGAAATCAACTGGAGAAGTTATTTTTGGAAGGAAACCCACCTGATGGACTTGAACTCCACGTCAGAATATACGGGAGGTGCTCACGAGGGTGGGGGCGTGCCCACCCCCCCTGTGCGCGCCCCCTGCCTCGTGGGGCCCCCATAGCTCCACCGACGTACTCCTTTCACCCATATATACCCACGTGCCTAAAACTTCCAGAACAGATATTAGATCGGGAGTTCCGCCGCCGCAAGCCTCCGTGAGCCACGAAAACCAATTGGGACCCCTTTCCCACCTGCCGGAGGGGGGATCCATCACCGGTGGCCATCTTCATCATCCGGCGCTATCCATGACGAGGAGGGAGTAGTTCACCCTCGGGGCTGAGGGTATGTACCAAGAGCTATGTGTTTGATCTCTCTCTCGTGTTCTCTCTCGTGTTCCCTCTATGGCACGATCTTGACGTATCCCGAGCTTTGCTATTGTAGTTGGATCTTATGATGTTTCTCCCCTCTACTCTCTTGTGATGAATTGAGTTTCCCTTTGAAGTTATCTTATCGGATTGAGTCTTTTATGAGAACACTTGATGTATGTCTTGCCGTGTTTATCCGTGGTGACAATGGGATATCATGTGCCACTTGATGTATGTTTCGGTGACCAACTTGCGGGTTCCGCCCATGAACCTATGCATAGTGGTTGGCACATGTTCTTGACTCTCCGGTAGAAACTTTGGGGCACTCTGTGAAGTACTTTTATGTTTTTTTTACCAGGAACAGTAGGAAAGGCTCCTACTGTGTTACTATATTATAAGAGTAAGCAAACTGTACAACAGGTATTTACATAGTGGGGGGAGGTGGAGATACAACTTGCCAACTTTGTGACAAGTAGACTAAGAAGACTAAGAAAACAGAAGGAAACAACTAAAGGGAGTGTACAAGGTTCAGCACAAGGACCCTATGCTCCTCTTTGACTCTATGTTGAAGAAGCCCAAAGTCTCTCTTGAATTTGTCCAGCCAGGAGTTGAGGGAAGGTGTTATTGCTCTAAAATGTTTATTATTCCTCTCCTTCCAAATACTCCTGTGCTGCCACAATGAATTTCTCTAGGAACAAGTGGGGTGGGATGAGTGTTTCTGTGAGCTTCAACAGCTTGTATTCGCCAAGGAAAGGTTCCCAATTAATCCCAAGTTTGGCCCAAAGAAAGCTTCTTGAAAAGAGCATGTGAAGATCATGTGTTCCACTGTTTCCTCAATGTTCAATCCACATAAGAGGCAACTGTGGTCATATCCTATGTTATAGTGCCTCCTTTTCAACATGTTCCTCGTATTGAGGTTGTCATGGAAGAGCAACCAGGCAAAGACCTTCAACTTCATCGTGCACTTTGATTTCCGAATCCAACAGAATATCTGTTGCACTTGGGCGTCTTTGAAGAATAATTTATAGTAGTCCGTTGATTTGTAGATGGTCTTACCCCAGGTATAGTGCCAAATATCCGTGGATGATGTGGATGGTTGTAGCTGAGCCGCAATTGTTTGCAAGTCTCTAACCTCCGTAAGGGCTTGAGGGTCAAGGGCAGGTGGAACGCTTTCTCCCAAATGATGTGATCCCTAGGAAGTTTTTGACCGAGATATCTTCATCCAGAGCGTGAGAGAAAGCCCGAGGATGGGAGTCTTGAAGTATTTGCCCTGACCACAAATCTTTCCAAAATAAAGTCGTGGTGCCACACACGATATTGACTTGAGAAATCCCACGAAACTTAGGTGTGAGCTTGAGTATGTCCTTCCACCAGAATGAGCCGACTAGTTCAGAGACATGTGGAATTTTTTGGGTATAATAGGAGTCCCATGTGAGCTGCACCCAAGGTATATCCAACTTGTTGTAAAACTTGTGGAGGAACTTCAGAAGCAATGCTTCATTCTGTACACGAAGATTAAGCACACCAAGTCCTCCCTTATTTTTAGGTTTACATACCATGTCCCAGGCCGCCAGAGAGTTACACTTATCACCTTGTTCAGTCTTTTTGATCCATAGGCATCGACGCCTAATTTTGTCCAGGAGTTCAATGAGCTTGGGTGGAAAATGTAACGTGCACATGGCATAGATGAATAATGCGGTAACTGTGGAGTTGAGTAGAGTCAACTTGCGAGCATTGGACATGAGGGACAGTGTTGACGACAAGCTTCTTCAACCGTGTTGACTAGGGGCATAAAGTAATGGAGGGTAGGCTGGGACGTGCCCAGAGACAGTCCTAGGTAGGTGAACAACATGGTACCAATTGTACACTCAAAGATAGCAGCAAGTTGTGCAGCCAGATCTGCTTCCAAGTTTATGGGAATTAGTGTGGACTTGTGGAAATTGATTTTAAGGCCGATGGACTGTGCATATTTGGTAAGGATGTCTTTAATGATCAAGGCTTGCTGAGGGCAGGCAGGCATAAGTAAGATTGTATCATCGGCGTATTGGACAATAGGGTAATCCATTTGTCCCGTGGCTGGAAAAGGAAGTTGTATTCTGCCCTCTCTATAAGCTTCATTAATGGCTGATTGAAGGAGGTCGGCTGCCATCACAAAGATTAGTGGAGATAGTGGGTCGCCCTGTCTCAATTTCAAGCGCTTGCAAAGTGAACTGTCTTCCCGGAACACCATTTAGGAGAACTGAGGATCGCCCGAGGAAAAATAGCCTTTATCCGGGACAGCCATCTGTCATTAAAGCCCATATGTTTCATAATGTTGATCATGGGATCGTGCTTTCGATCGTGTCGAAAGCTTTGGCGAAGTCCAACTTAAGCAGAACAATCGGTCTCTTGGAGGCTTGGCATTGGTGGATGTATTGAAATGTCCATGCAAGACAATCTTGTATAGATCTCCCACGTATGAATCCATATTGGTTACGATGGATAATTTTCAGAATGACCTTTTGGAGACGGTTAGCCAGGAGCTTGGTAATGAGCTTAAGGCAGCAATTGAGTAGGGTGATTGGCCTGTAGTCATTAACTGTGGATGGGGATCCATTCTTCGGGATAAGAGTAATCAACCCATCATTAATGCTCTGGAGATTAAGAGTTCCTGCATGGAATTGATCACACAGCGAGTAGAAATCATTTTTGATGATTGGCCAACATGCTTTAAGGAAGAGACCACTAAATCCGTCCGGACCAGGTGCCCTATCGCCTGGCATCTCTTTAACCACCAAGTCAATTTCCTCATGCGTGAAGGGAAGGGTGAGGTGATCCAAGGTTGCATTGGGCCGAATTAGAGATGGAAGATCAAAATGCATCTGAGTTGGGCTAGAGGTGCCTAGTTTGTCCGAATATGCGTGGAAAAGCAGGGCCTCCTTTCCATGGTGATCTTCCATGACTAACCCATCCGGAGTTTGCAGATTAGCAATGTTGTTTTTACGATATCTATCAGTAGCCATTGCTTGAAAAAACTTGGTATTTTCATCACCAAATTTAACCCATCGGACAGTACATCTTTCCTTCCAATACTGTTTCTGATAGTCCAAAAGCCGAAGAAGATGATTTTTGATAATCTTGCGAAAATTGCTCTCTGGTAGTGTGAGAGACCGCTGATTTTCCAGCACATCCAACTCTTCCAAGGTTTTGTTTGTGTTCTCAATAGCCACCGAGAGTCGTGAGATACCTTTGCTCCAAGCTTTGAGCTCCTGTCGGAGACGTTTGAATTTACGGCAGAGCACAGTGGCTGCATTATGCACCGCAATGGGTTTATCCCAAACTCTTATAACCACGTCCATGAAGCCCGGGTGCATAAGCCAATAGGATTCAAACCTGAATAGCTTGGCACGAGGGATTTTTGTCTCAATGGTGACAACACATGGTGTGTGATCTGATGTGGGCTTACAGAGAGGTTTAACCATGGTATTGGGGTAAATAATTGTCCAGTGCATGGACGTGAAGAACCAAATGAGTTGCTCGAGGAGTGGATCATGTTGCATGTTACTCGGTGTATAGCCTACCCTTAATAGGTAATTCGACTAGGTTGAGTTTGCGAATAATATCATTGAAAGTGGACATATCGTTGACATCACCCCCTGGCTTGTTACGATTTTCTGGCCCTCTGATATAATTAAAGTCCCCCAGAAATAAGCAATCCTCATTTGGCTGAATATCCCTGGCATAGAGCCATTGAGTAAAAGTGGCCCGAGCAGGCCCAGTACAAGGACCATAGATGTTAAAGAGTGTCCACGCTTGGGCAGAGATGGTGCTAGTGAATTGAATCCCCAGAGCAAAATCTTCCTGGAGAACTACCGAGCCAGAGAACATGGAGCTGTTCCAAACCGTGAGTAAACCACCCAAAGCCCCATGAGAAGGAATATAAGCAAATTTATCGAAACGCTTAGGGCAGCAAGTTTTAATAAATGCTAGATCGATAACAGGTTTTTTAGTATCCTGTAAACAAACGATGGCACAGCCACTAACAGAAATCGCGATCGACAACGCTAATAACTTGTTGTCCGAATTTAACCCGCGCACATTCCAACATAGCACGTTCCAGCTACGCAAAAGTGGCATAAGAGACCGTGAAGTTAAGCTGAAGACGAAGAGGAGCCTTGTGTCTGGCTATTGTGGCTGGTAGCCACATCTTCAGTAGCAAGCAGAGCAGCTTCAGTGAGCTCTTGAGGCGGGACAGTGCAGCGAATGATGCCGATATCCTGCATGGTGCGGAGAGGTGTTGGTGGCGGGGCCTGATCCATGACCACAGAAATGGAGCTCGAGCAGCAGAAGGTATCACCTCGGGCTTCACTTTGGATCTGATGAGGGCGCACATCAGATATTTGTGGCACTCTGAAGCCATCAAAGCGCGTCGATCTTGTGCTGCGTCTAACTTCAGTAGTGACCACAGGAGCTTTGAGCTTTGAGCGGCGAGGACGGGCTGCAGAAGGTCCCGGCGCATCAGACATGACTTGAGCAAGGCCCAAGTCAGAAGCATTCTCCAGTGGGCTATGAGAGACCATAGGAGGCCCATCTCTGGAGACAGCAGGTGGCGCCAAACTAGGAAAAGCACCCATAGGAGCAGTGTCTGACGACAGAAAGTTCAGAGAAGTGTGATCTGCATCCAGGGCAATAGTATCATTTGAGGACAGCAGGATCATATCAGTCCTATCAGCAGTGTCAATTGCGGGAGCACCAAGATGTTCAGAGGGCAGATCTGCAGGATGCTCTTCATCTGGTGTCATTTCACTGATATGCACCGAGGTTGGTGTGGCCTGCAGGATGCGCGGAGAGAAACACAGTATGTGAGTGGTCGACTGATCAGTCACTTGGAGGATAGAGCGAGAAGGAGCTGTCTGAAATTCCAGTGGAGGCAACCCATAGCCAGAGCTCCAGGGCCCAAAAGCAGCAACCACAGACAAGATGGCCCTTGAGAGATAGGCAGTGAAAACATTCCTCGGGATCAAGTCTGAAGTTAGCACTGTAGCCAGCTCCATTCCCTCAACAGAGATACTGACATTCATAGTTGCAGCCGAAATTGCAACATCCACGTTGATGACATTTAGAATCTTAGGAGGAGCCACAAAAAGAGTGTTGATTTGACTGTTGGAACCAAGAGAAGAGCCCTGAGTGCTTGCCGAAGAAGCAGTTTCATACCAAACCGAATTTAGACTGTCAGTAACATTATCTTCAGGTAGAATTCCATCTTGTACACGGAGACCCTGAGCAGCCAGCCATGATTGGAAGTTAACCAGAGCAGCTGGCATTTGAGGAACAGGAGGCTGCGGCCATGGGTCCCAATGGGCATCTTGTGGCCCATCTGGCTGAGGAGCCAGGTGATGCGCCTGATCATTACCGATCCCATTCTGAAGCAGCCAATTCTGAAGCTGTTGTTGGTAGAGCTGCTCCGCCGTGAGGCCCTCCCCAAAGATGGGATCCGAAACACCATTAGCCGGAGGTGGTTCTTCATCAGCTGTTGGAACCTCAGGATCATGGGCATTCCAATCAGTTCCACGGAGAATGAAAACAGCAGCGGTCCAGCA
Source organism: Aegilops bicornis (assembly GCA_021605145.1). Classification (NCBI taxonomy): domain Eukaryota; kingdom Viridiplantae; phylum Streptophyta; class Magnoliopsida; order Poales; family Poaceae; genus Aegilops; species Aegilops bicornis. The sequence goes on from CM038672.1 coordinate 367,952,680, forward strand.
AGCTCTATCTCCACCTAACTGACGGATGACAATACTCTTGGGTATGAGGCGCATGTGAATGACTCTGACCTTAATAAGCACCACAGAGCGATTAGTATTAGGGCTATTCCAAGATACTAACCTGCCGTAATCATCAACCGAACGCTGAAGATAGAAATCAGTATGATAATCATCCGGAAAGCCGATGTACATAAGCCAAAGTTCAGGACCATAGGTGGTGTTGCGCATATTAAGAGCAGCATTGTGACGCACAAAAGAAATCACTAGCTCCTCATCATCAAGCTGGAAAGTGGTGTTTACTGCAGTGTCGCGGATGAAAGAATTGGCAAAGGCAAACATACCCACTCCCAGCGGATGATCAGAGGTCTCGGTGGTGTGCAGTCCGGCCTCATGCAACATGCCCTCAATCGTGTTGCGAAGATCTTCCCGGAGATGAAGGGGCACGAACCAGCTGGCCTCGGCAATGGCGAGGAAGTTGTTGTTGATGGGCGGGATGGGATTGACAGCCATGTCCGCCCTAACCTTGCGATCTGCTGGCCCTGGCTCAATGGACCAGCCAGGCGGAAGGAAAGGAAGGGGGTTGACAGGGTAGTTGGCCATGGTGGTGTGCGGGGCGGGGTTGTTGACGGCGGTGGTGGAGGTGGTGGTTTGCAGGGGTGGAGGTGGTGCTAGAGCAGAGCGCTCTGTTGCATTGGGAAGCGGGGCGGGCAAAGGGAGAGAATGCGGGGCGTCAAAGGTGGACGGGGGGGGGGGGGGGGGGTTTGGTCTCCATTGACAGTGTTGGGCCCATCGACGCCGCCAGCAAGATTGCGCCAGGTGTTCGTAGCGCTCGCATTCAGTACATCGCACGGTGGAGGGAGGTTGGCTCCTGGGTGCCGTAAACGGGCAAGTTTGCTCCGCAGTTGGATAATTGATTTGCTGCCCAGAGTGAGATGATTTGACTGTAAGATCCGAATCTGAACCCATAAAAGCCCTGCCATTTAAAGAAGCCCGAGGCCGAGAGGGACAATTAATCCCTTTGTGCCCTGGGGCCGAACAATGCAGACAAATAATCCGGGCGTGACAGTTAAATTTGTCGTGCCCCCATTGTAAACATTTAGCACATAGGATGCCCCAAGCAAGAACCAAATCATTCACTTCCATGGAGTTATATCCTGCCCGCGATAAATCCATGATATGAGCCTGGGAGAGCAAAGGCGGCCAGGAAGTATTTGGAGGAGCATATTTGAACACCGACGCAAGGAAACTTTGCGGTAATTTCGGGTAAATGATATTGCATGGAAACTGGAAAGAGCCAATCTGAAGTAAAGGCTCCGAAGATTCTTCAGGGCATTGAATGCTCGTGTCTGCGGATTCTGAAAGCACCATGGAACATACGTCGTGCTCATGGGCTTGCGGTGCTTCGAAAGAACATGAAGCTTCATGAATGTTCTTATCAGTGAAATCCATTGAAACAATAGGCACGAGTCCAAATTTGCACAACTCATTTGAGGTTGAAGGATCATGTCCTGAGGGTTGTGTGAAAACAGTAGGAGCAATGCGCACAACCACAGGACTACGATGAGCAATAGATTCTAGTCTTTCATCCGCATGCCAACGAGAATCCAAGTGCTTGAAACCATTGAAACGACCATTGAACAGGTGAAAATGATAGATGAAATCGGGCCAAATACGGTCCTTGAGGCCATGAATAAAATGTCCAACCTTGTTCCTGGCCACAGAAAAGCGAAAGGACCTCTCAAAAATCTTAGAGACCTTAAAACCAAGATGATGACCACCAATGCAGACCTTTGTAAGGCCACACCCACAGATTCCTCATTGAGGGGGAATGAAGCTGAAGAAAAGGAGACAACCAAGAAAAATTCCTTGGTCTTGCGCGAAGGAGAGAAGTGCACCGTCTCTCCAAACCGACGACGTACCCGATCGGCCACTGCAAGGCCAGGGTTGAAATCCCAGTGTAGGAGCCCTTCCATGGCGTGGATCATTGGCTAGATCCATGAGGAGAGGTGGAGCAGGTGGGAGGAGAGCAGAGGAGGAGAGGTGGGAGGATGAGATCCATCATGACTCTAATACTATTCTCCTTGAAGTACTTTTATGCTGGTTGGATGAATCTGAGATTGTGTGATGCATATCGTATAATCATGCCCACAGATACTTGAGGTGACAATGGAGTATCTAGGTGACATTAGGGTTTTGGTTGATTTGTGTCTTAAGGTGTTATTCTAGTACGAATTCTTTTATAGATTGATCCGAAAGAATAGCTTTGAAGTGGTTTCGTACCCTACCATAATCTCTACGTTTGTTCTCCGCTATTAGTGGCTTTGGAGTGACTCTTTGTTGCATGTTGAGGGATTGTTATATGATCTAACTATGTTATTATTGTTGAGTGAACTTACACTAGTGAAAGTATGAACCCTAGGCCTTGTTTCCTATCATTGCAATACCGTTTACGCTCACTTTTATCATTATTTACCTTGCTGTTTTTATTATTTTAGATTACAAAAACATTTATCTACCATCCATATTGCACTTGTATCACCATCTCTTCGCCGATCTAGTGCACCTATAGAATTTACCATTGTATTGTGTGTGTTGGGGACACAAGAGACTCTTTGTTATTTGGTTGCAGGGTTGCTCGAGAGAGACCATCTTCATCCTACGCCTCCCATGGATTGATAAACCTTAGGTCATCCACTTGAGGGAAATTTGGTACTGTCCTACAAACCTGTGCACTTGCAGGCCCAACAACGGCTACAAGAAGAAGGTTGTGTAGTAGACATCAAGCTCTTTTCTGGCGCCGTTGCCGGGGAGGCTAGGTAAGTGAAGGTATATCTTTAGATCTTGCAATCGAATCTTTTTGTTTCTTGTTTTATCACTAGTTAGTCTATAAAAGAAAACTACCAAAAAATGGAATTGAGTTTGTCTCATACGCTTCAACTTTTTAATATCTTTCGTGAGAATGATGGAAAGGAAAATTGTGCCAAAGTGCAAGAAGAAGTTTGTGTAGTAGACATCAGAGAGCGCCCGGGATGCATTGCTGGAACACGTCACGGAGCTACTGGATGCAGTGGCCATGGTAGCGGCCGGATCCCATGGCGGGCCTCACCGCGCCCGCGTACCCCCGAGTGCGCCCGGGGGTCTCATCGACGTCAACGCGGTCCACGGCGTCGATCACACCCTCGCACCGCACCACCCCCGATGGGTGCGGGTATGAGCATCGCCGCACACGGCCCCAGCGGGGCACCACCCTACCACCCTCATGACGGCGTGATGGGCCGGGCAACGTGGAGCTTAGGGCACTTCGGCGAGGTCTTCGGGGCAACGATCACGGAGGCCTACGTGCCCCGCATGATGAACCAGGAGTACACGCCGGGAGATGACCCCGGCTCGTTCCTCGAGCCAGGCTAGGAAGAGGAGGCGCTAGGAGCTGAGGCCTTCCAGGAGCCGCCCGAGAGCCCCGCCAACCATGCCATCGACAATAGCTACCGGGTACCACTAATCCCCCAGGAGCGGGCTTATGCTAACCATGAATCGCAAGTGAATCAGGTCACAGCGCCAGGTGGCAGTTCCGATACGACGGTACCCGTCCCACCAGGAGAGGCTCACTGGGGGCTGCGTGGGGGAGCCACGAGGAAGACCCCACCCCAAGTCACGCAGAGCAAGGCGTTACCCGGAGGTAGGCCCTCTGCCAAGGAGGCGTCGGTGAGCCCTCCCCCGGAAGAGGACCCGTGGTCACCGAGGGCGCCGCTGGCATCCCCTTTGCCCCCTTTGGTGCCGTCCTAGTTTCCGATCATCCCAACAGTGGTAGAGGGTGGCGCAAGGCGGGGCCCTCGTCTGGCGATATGAAGTAAGGCTCACGCCTGGGAAGGTCTCCGCTCGTGACACTCTCACGTAATAATGAGTGGGGCTATACACGCCCCGGAGCCTGAGGAGTGCCGCCCTTGGGCCTCGGGGGCTCCCTCCCACGTCCTAGTGGCAGCACTTAGCTCCGCGCTGGTGAGAAGACTCGAAGACAAGAAGACTAGACTAGGCACCGGACGCGACCATTTGCTTTTGGATCTCTTTTCTGTAGCCTTGCCTTCTGGATTTGGATTTAAGTTGAAGTTGAATTTTCATTGATGCGTGCGGGGGGTGCCTTTTATCGTTCAAGTGATTTCTTGCTACCTGGTTCTTGCCTTAATTCGAAGTTCGTGCCAATTGCTTTCCCCTCACGGGCCCCTCACGAGCGGGGCTGGGCATGGCACACACGCGCCACGCGCATGCCCTACCACGACTGGCGCTTGCTCCTCGTGAGGCCCTTTCGGGCGGATCGACAGGTGCCTCAGGAACTTCTCAGGAACTCACAACCTCGTCCGTCGGTTCAGAACCTGCCAGGTGAAGGTAAATTACGACAGCAAACTCGCCACAAGACTCGTGAACGCACGAAGGTGCATAATCAGCTTGGCCCAAAAGAATAGGGGCAGTAGTCTATTTACATGAGGGTCTCCCCCTCCCAAAATGCTCTTACAACATCTGGGACGCGCCCGAGCTTTTGCGTGCAGGATAAACGGCAAGGAAACATGGGATCAATCGGACATATAGCTCACCACGTCCCCTAGGACACCTTCGGACGGATCGCTGGAATCGTCGTCACCTCCGCCGGCATCATCATCACCTTCGACGACGCCACCATCACCATCGTCGACCACGTCGCCCTCGTCTGCGGCGACCACCACCGCGTCATCTTCGGAAGCTAAGGTCCTGACCAGCGCGTTCACATTGTCCTCCACCCACCGTGCCAGGTCGCCCGAGATGGCCTCCAGAACTGGAGCGATGGCGGCGTCAAAGTCAAAGTCCTGGTAGGTGTTCTGGAGATGGCTGAAGACGCGGGAGAATGCACGCCCGAGCAAGTTGTGACTCCTCTCTTTGACAAGCTGGCGAGCCCTCTCAGAACGGTTCTCCAGGCGAGTCACCACCTCGGTGAAGAAGCGAAGGTGACTGGTGTAGTCGTCCGCGTGGGGATGAGGGGAATTCTCATCGCAGATGTGGCCCAATGTGGTGTTGGCCCTGTTCCTGAGGCCCTGGAGCATGGGGGCATGCACGTGCTCCAATGTCCACCGCTAAAGCACTTCCTCCATGTTCTGCTGCGCAATGGCCTCGGCGTCGATAACCCGCTGCTGAAGAGGGAGCAGCTCGGCGCAGGCGGAAGCTAGCCCAGCCTGCACCAAGACCAGGGCGGCTGCGGTGGCCTCCTCTCGCGGCTCCACCTCAGCCAGCTTAGAATTGAGGGCGGCAGTCCTGCCCGCAGCCTCGTCTTCAACGCGCTTCAGCTTCAGGTCATACCTACCCTCAAGATCCGCGCGAGCCTTGGCCACCCGGCGATCGATCTCCTCCTGGGGCCTGGCCTTGCGCGCGCCAACAACGTCCTCCGCTTTTGCAACCTGATGCTCCCTCGTCTCCAGTCGCTCAAGCTCAAGGCTACGCTCCACAGCTTCCAGCGCGAATGCCTCCTCGCGCTTCCGGATCTCTTCCTCTTCGGCAGGCGTCCCCCTCAATGACGCGAGGGCGGCTTTGCGCGCCTCCACTTGCTGCTCCAAGGAGGCGCTCCAGGCTTGGAGCTCCCTCGCGCGCTCCTCCGCGGCCTCGCAACAGCGGTCGGCTTCCCGGGCCTCTTCCTGAGCTCGGGAGTAGGCCTCTCACGAGTTTGCGAGGGAAGCCTCAGACTTCGTGTTATCAAGCTCGCGCTGGTGGCGCTCGAGGTTGATAGCCACCTTCATCTTATGCCGCTCCTCCGCCAACCGAAGGTCCTCGGCCATGAGGCGCGCATCCACATTCACGAGCTCTTCACCAAGTCGGTTCATCATGCCCAACGCCTCCTGAAAGAGCTCGTGGCGGACGACGCTCCCTTCTTGCGCCGACTTGAGCATGCTGCTGACTCTGTCCTCCGCCACGGGGGCAACAGAGGAGGCCCGAAGCGGCTCACCCCCTCTCAGCAGGGGGCTGGGGGCTGGCACCCACCTGGTTGTTGGCCAGGCCTCATGAGAGGCCCGAGCTAACGGAGACCCGCCACCTAAAGAGGACCCAGGACCGAAGCCAACCAGCCGCCGTCCTTGATCAGGGAAGGGGCCCTTGGCACACTGGTCACACCCCAAACAAGGCTGCCAAGAGAAGGCGGTGTAGGCATGAGCTCAAGGCACCCGGCAGGTGGGCTGGCTACCCAGGCTGATCCTGCTCCAGGGGAAGCGTGCGGGCTCGCAGCGCTTGAATCTGGCGAAGGAAGCAAAGCGAGAGGAGGTTGCTTCTCAGGAGATTCTGCGGCTTTGGCGGAAGGGACCCTGAGGAAACAACCATCAGAAAGGGAAGCGGCGCGCAAGGGATGACAGAGATAAGGTACTTACTCATTGATGGTGATATACTTCCTCCGCTTCAATGGCCCGAAGGCGCCATTGCTACAGCTTGGGGATCCCTTCCTCTTGCGGACCTCCTCAAAGTCCACAAGGAGCCGGCCGAAGCGTTGTATGTGGCGACCATCACGAGGCGCAACTGGGGAAGCGCCCCAGGAGGTCTCAGGAGCGCCAAGCTGGGGAGAACTGTCGGGCTCCGCCTCGTGATGACCTGCTGATGCCTCGGGAGTTTTGACCTCAGGAGCAGCGGGCTGCATCACCCCTTCAGCTGCCGCCCCGGCGTGGGAATCACGGGTTCCCGAGGATGACGCCTCGGGAGCCTCAGGCAGCATCGACGCATCTGCACCAACGCCCCCGGCCTCCGACGGTGCTTGCCCCCCAGCGTCCACTCTTGGGGCAAGATCGGGGCTCGTGGCAAGGAGAGGAACCATGACGATGGGGTTCTCGCATGCCCCCACCAGACCAACTGGACGCAGCCCCCACTCATTGAAGGAGGGCACGCGCTCCACAAGTTCCACTTTGTTCGAGCAACAGTAGAGAAGGAAACTCTTGCCCGACATGTCATCTGGCAACGGGACACCCGTCAGGACCTCGAGCATAGTTTGTCACGCCTCCAGTGGGAGCCCGGTCTCCTGAAGTCTCATGTGGTCGTTGCTCCTCAGAAAGGCCCACATCGGTCGAGAGTGTCGCTGAAGCGGAGCAACCCGACGCTGGACGAACTCCTTCACCACCATAGGCACAGTCACGCCACGGTCTTTCAGCCTCTTCACCCTGAGCCAGACGGGGACAAGGCGTGGATCGGCGAGCCTTTGGCGGCACCAACCGGAGTTGGGAATGGCAGGCGTCGATGGAGAAGAGAGCAGGGGGCTGAGCACTCTAACGTCAACAAATACCCAGCGTGTCCGAAACTCGCTCGTGGATGGCGGAAGCTCAAAGTAAATCCCCGAGCCAGCCATCGCCGCCACGGCCTGGAAGCTCAAACACCCCGAGCTCTGCCGGGGATCAATCAGGTGCAACAAAAAGAAGTGGCGGAGCAGATCCACGAAAGGAGCAATGCCCACCATGGCCTCACAAACAAAGGCAAAGATCGCAAGAAGGGTCACAGATTGAGGGTTAAGGTGCATCATGTGGATCTAATAATGGGCAAGCACTGCGTCGAAGAAGGCGAAGAAAGGAGGAACCAGGCCAGCCCAGAGGGCGTCGATGAAGAATGGGACCTCGGTGGCTGTCCTGTCGACGCGAGCTCGAGATGTGGGACAGGCCACCGTTCTTCCCCACTCATTGAAGCTGGAGGCAAGCATGGGGCGCACCTTGTCCATGGCTTCTTGGTTAAGCACCAGCGACATACCAACGACGGGCTCAATGGCCGTGTGTAGTTCAGTGGAGGACAGGGGCTCCTTCCCTTTCTTCGTCTTATCTAGGGCCATGGCGATGGAAAGACCGAGCTCAGATCGGATTGGGAGGAGAGGCTGAGCTTCGAGGAAGCGGAAGAATTGGGGGAGTGCGCCGCAACGATGGGGAGGAAATCGTGTAGACCGCTGTGGCCGCCTAGCTAGGCGGGTATCAAGGCAGCATGGGGAAGCAGAGATGCCCATGTCCAATCAACCGCCACGCGTCGACCAAGGCCATAGGCTGATGGGGCCCGCGGTGCTCCTCACTTGCCCTTTGGCTTCGCCTCGAAGCCAAGTCCGAGCGCGCCTTGGGCCCGGGGGCTACTGTCGGCGTTCTGGGAACGGGGGTCCCTAGACTTGCCTACCTGCGGCCCACGGTGTGGCTCTGCGAGAGGGCCCGTACGGCCCATCTTCACCAACAATCTTTCAAGACCCTCGCGAGGTTCCAAGCCTCGCGAGGCAGATGACACAAGACCTCCGCGGGACCGGCCTCACCAGGCTGGCTCGCGAGGGGCGGAGAGATCAAGGCAAGGCAAACCTCGCGAGGTTCCAATGACGTGAGCGGTGACGAACGAGGCCAGGCGGGCACCAGCGTGCACAGTGTCCTTGCTTCCTCTTTGGTACTAAGGGGGCAAGCGCAGGCGAGGAGTACCGAGGCATCAAGCAAAGGTTTCCATATTGGTGCCACGAGACCAAGGCCAGCAGGACGACAAGATGGAGGTCATTGTGGAGCCCAAGACGGCGTCACCACCAGAGCCTTTGGCAGGCGAAGACTACTTTTGTCAGGATAAGCTGTACTAGCTGTCCCCTTTCGAATTGGCCATTGTTGGCTCCCTTCCCGCTCAATATTTGGGAAGAGGACCAGGGCCTATATAAATAGGGCTAGCCACCACAGAGAAGGCAACCGAGCTCGAATCGATCGGATCCTCACCTACCAGAACTCATCTGGAGCGATCCTCATCCACACACCACTCACCAAGCACAAGAACACCTCTCCTCAGGAGGCTATTCTTCCCCTTGTACTGTTCATCCTCAGCCCAAGAGGCAATCCACCACCACCACACTGGAGTAGGGTATTACACCGCAACGGTTGCCCGAACCAGTATAAATCTTGTGTCCTTGTGTTCTTTGGGTTCGGCGAGCTAATCCATGAATTCTTGAAGCATGTGAGGGCGTGATTGGTAAGGGGGAGATCTTCACGCGCACCCCAGTGTTTGAACCTTAAGGATTTTGCCGGAACCCGAAATCCGACAGCAGGCCCCTTTTGCGATGTTGTGGTGAGACGGTGCAGAAACTTCAAGACCGTTTTGGCGCAGAGTGGTTGTTTGTTTGGTGGCATGCTCCAGAGCACCCGAGGTGAAGGTTGGGATCAGGAGAAATCCCTGTCGGCCGAGCCGACACCGAGGCGGTGGTTCCTGAGGGTGCCTCTAGACCTTCCTGGAGGGTTTTGGGGGTACCCTTCCTCTATTCTCGTCGTGTATTAGGGGAAACCCTTGGCAGCAGCGTCGTCATTGTCGCGTCCCTTCTTGGAGGTGTTGATTGGTATTGGCTCTTCGGAGTATAGGAGCTTAGTGGAGGATCCCCAGTGGGTGCGACGGTCGCGATGCTTCTTCGTTTTTGTTGATCCGCTGGTGTCGGCATTTGTTTCTTTTCTTTTTCTCTTTTGTTTCTTTTGAGCGTGCCTGTGCTGCTTCCGCCCTAGCACCTATCCAGTTGTATCCGTGATATTTTCTTTGCAATACAAAGCTGGGGGAAACCCTATTTCATCATGAAAACTATGGCCCCTAGGTCTATTTTCTATCATATATTAAAACCAAAAATACCTTGCTGCAATTTTATTTTACTTTTTTTTGTATTTTTGTCAGATCTATCTATCAAAACCTATCAATTTATCTTGCTCATAAGCGTTGAGGGATTGACAATCCCTCTACACATTGGGTTGCAAGTATTTGTTGTTTGTGTGTAGGTGTTGTTTACGTAGTGTTGCTTGGTTCTCCTACTGGATTGATAACCTTGGTTTCATAACTGAGGGAAATACTTATCTCTACTGTACTACATCATCCTCTCAGCTTCGGGGAAATCCCAACGTAGCTCTGATAACCCACAAGTATAGGGGATCTATTGTAGCCTCTTTTGATAAGTAAGAGTGTCGAACCCAACGAGGAGCTAAAGGTAGAACAAATATTCCCTCAAGTTCTATCGACCACTGATACAACTCTACGCACGTTTAACGTTCACTTTACCTAGAACGAGTATAAAACTAGAAGTACTTTGTAGGTGTTGTTGGATAGGTTTGCAAGATAGTAAAGAGCACGTAAATAAAAAGTAGGGGCTGTTCAGATAAAGACACAACTAAATTAATTTTAGTAAAGAGCTTTTTGTCACGAGAAAGTTATTTCTCCCTAGGCAATTGATAACTAGGCCGGTAGTCGTTATGCAATTTTAAATGAGGGAGAGGCATAAGCTAACATACTTTCTCTACATGGATCATATGCACTTATGATTGGAACACTAGCAAGCGTCCGCAAGTACTAAATATCATTAAGGTAAAACCCAACCATAGCATTAAAGTATCAAGTCCTCTTTATTCCCATACGCAAACAACCTACTTACTCGGGTATGTGCTTCTATCACTCACGCCACCCACCATAAGCAAATCATGAACATATTGCAAACCATACAACGGGGATCCAGCACGCTTGCGCGACACGGAGAGCACCATAGGATAGCACCAATAATAAAACATGCAACTCAAACCAATCACGGTCATCAATTAACCCATAGGACAAAATGGATCTAGTCAAACATCATAGGATAGCCATACATCATTGGGAAATAATATATAGCGTTGAGCACCATGTTTAAGTAGAGATTACAATAAGTAAAAAGGGGGTTACACCGCTGCATAGAGGGGGGGAAGAGTTGGTGATGATGGCGGTGAAGTTGTTGGTGTAGATGGCGGTGATGATGATGGCCTCCGGTGGCACTCCGGCGCCACCGGAAGCGAGGGGGAGAGAGCCCCCCTCCTTCTTCTTCCTTGACCTCCTCCGGATGGGAGAAGCGTTTCTCCTCCGGTCCTTGGTCTCCATGGCATGGGAGGCGAGAGCCCTCCCGAGATTGGATCTGTCTCCGTCTCTCTATTTCTGCGCTATCAAATCTGGCCTTTCACCGCTTTCTTTTATAAATCAAGATTCAGAACTGATTGGGCTGAATTTTGGACACAATCTCTATCCGGATATTAGCTTTCTTATGGCGAAAGAAGGGCTCCAACCGCCTTCTGAGGTGGCCACGAGGGTCAGTGGCACGCTGACTGGGCGCGCCCCCGCCTCGTGGCCCCTCGGGCATCGTGTCGCGTTGATTCTTCTTCCCAAAAATCATTAATATTCCAAAACAACCTCCGTCCAAGTTTTATCCCGCTTTGGACTCCGTTTGATATGGGTTTTACGTGAAACAAAAACATGCAACAAACAAGAACTGCATCGGGCCTTTGGATCAATATGTTAGTCCCAAAAATAGTATAAAAAGTTGCCAAAAGTATATGAAAGTTGCATAATATTGGCATGGAACAATCAAAAATTATAGATATGACGGAGGCGTATCAGCATCCCCAAGCTTAATTCCTGCTTGTCCTCGAGTAGGTAAATGATAAAAAAGATAACTTTTGATGTGGAATGCTACCTAGCATAATCTTGATCATGTAATCTAATCATGGCATGAATATTAAGACATGAGTGATTCAAAGCAATAGTCTATCATTTGACATTAAGACAATAATACTTCAAGCATACTAATAAAGAAATCATGTCTTTTCAAAACAACATGGCCAAAGAAAGTTATCCCTACAAAATCATATAGTCTGGCTATGCTCCATCTTCACCGCACAAAATATTCACATCATGCACAACCCCGATGACAAGCTGAGCAATTGGTTCATACTTTTTAACGCGCTTCAGCCTTTTCAACCCTCATGCAATACATGAGCGCAAGCCATGGACATGTCACTATGGGTGGAATAGAATATGATGATGGAGGTTGTGTGGAGAAGACAAAAAGGAGAAAGTCTCACATCGACGCGGCTAATAAACGGGCTATGGAGATGCCCATCAATTGATGTCAATGTGAGGAGTAGGGATTTCCATGCAACAGATGCACTAGAGCTATAAGTGTATGAAAGCTCAAACTGGAAACTAAGTGGGTATGCATCCAACTTGCTTGCTCGTGAAGACCTCGGGCATTTGAGGAAGCCCATCATCGGAATATACAAGCCAAGTTCTATAATGAAAATTCCCACAAGTATATAAAAGTGATAACTCAAGAGACTCTCTATATGAAGAACATGGTGCTACTTTGAAGCACAAGTGTGGTAAAAGGATAGTAACATTGCCCTTTTTTTCTTCTTTTTTTGCGGGCTTCTTTGCCCCCGTTTTTTTATTTAGGCTTCTTTGGCATCTTTTTTTTTCTTGGGGCAATGCCCTAATAATGATGATCATCACACTTTTATTTACTTACAACTCAATATTACAACTCGATACTAGAACAAACATATGACTCTATATGAATGCCTCGGTGAATGCAAGGATGTGCAATGATCTAGCATAGCAATGACATCAAAAAACGGACAAGCCATGAAAACATCATGCTAGCTATCTTATGATCATGCAAAGCAATATGACAATAAATGCTCAAGTCATGTATATGATGATGATGGAAGTTGTATGGCAATATATCTCGGAATGGCTATGGAAATGCCATGATAGGTAGGTATGGTGGCTGTTTTGAGGAAAATATAATGAGGCTTATGTGTGATAGAGTGTATCATATCACGGGGTTTGGATGTACCGGCGAAGTTTGCACCAACTCTCGAGGTGAGAAAGGGCAATGCACTGCAATCAAGAGGCTAGCAATGATGGAAGGGTGAGAGTGCGTATAATCCATGGACTCACATTAGTCATAAAGAACTCATATACTTATTGCAAAAGTTTATTAGCCCTCAAAGCAAAGTACTACTACGCATGCCCCTAGGGGGATAGATTGGTAGGAAAAGACCATCGCTCGTCCCCGACCACCACTCATAAGGAAGACAATCAATAAATACCTCATGCTCCAACTTAACATTACATAACGGTTCACCATACGTGCATGCTACGGGACTTCCAAACCTCAACACAAGTATTTCTCAATTTCACAATTACTCAACTAGCACGACTCTAATATCACCACCTTTATATCGCAAAACTATTGCAAGGAATCAAACATATCATATTCAGTGATCTACAAGTTTTATGTAGAATTTTATGACTAACCATGTGAATGACCAATTCCTGTCATCTCTCTAAATAGATATAAGTGAAGGAAGAGAGTTTAATTATTTCTACAAAAGATATGCCCACGCTCTAACAAATATAAGTGAAGCAAAAGAGCATTCTACAAATGGCGGTTTTCAATGTGAAGAGAAACAGGCAATCCAAACTTCAAACGATATAAGTGAAGCACATGAAGCATTCTATAAAGCCATACTCAAAGAATATAAGTGAAATGCAATGAGCGTTCTATAAATCAACCAAGGATTATCTCATACCAGCATGGTTCATAAAGGAAAAATGAAAAATAAATGCAAAAGATGCTCCAAGATTTGCACATATCGCATGAACCAAACGAATCCGAAAACATACCGATACTTGTTGAAGAAAGATGGGATGCCTTCCGGGGCATCCCCAAGCTTAGATGCTTGAGTCTCCTTGAATATTTACTTGGGGTGCCTTGGGCATACCTAAGCTTGAGCTCTTGCCTCTCCTCCTTTTCCTCATATCGAGACCTTCTCGATCATCGAACACTTCATCCACACAAAATTTCAACAAAAAACTTGGTAAGATCCGTTATAGTATAATAAAGCAAACCACTACTCTAAGTACTGTTGCAAACCAATTCATATTTTGTTTTTGCATTGTAGCTACTGTAATATAAATTTTCCATGGCTTAATCCACTGATAGAATTTGATAGTTTCATCAAAACAAGCAAACTATGCATCAAAAACAGATTCTGTCTAAAACAGAACAGTCTGTAATAATATGAACATTAACCATACTTCTGGTACTTAAAAATTCTGCCAAAATTATTAAAAATAAACAATTTTTACAGAAAGACAATGCAAAAAGAATCAGAACTGTTTGACGTTCTAGTAAAAAACTAAAAATCACGCACTACAGCCAAAGTTTCTGTCCTGCACCGTACAAACCGACAAGCATTGTAAACATCCTAAAGGCAAACCTTGGCACATTATTTTTATAATACAATGGAATTGTACAAGGGGATAATTTTTTTTGAAAAGTTTCTGTAATTAAGATTCACAAAGTTTCCGTGAGCATGAACAAAGTTTAAGGAGCTCCCCCACTTCAACAATGCTTGTCTCTCTCACTTTCACTTTCCTTTTTGAAAAGTTTTAGGTTCCCCTATTTATTTTTTTGTTTTTAAACTATATAAAAGCACTCAACAGAAATAAATGACTCTCTAAAACTTCCGGGTTGTCTCCCTGGCAGCGCTTTCTTTAAAGCCATTAAGCTAGGCATATAGTGCTCAAGTAGTGAATCCACCCGGATCCCAAGGTATATCAAAGCCAATTTTAATTAGCAATGATTTGGCATTTAGTAGTGAGCACAAAGCAACATATATCAAGCAATTATTAAGTATAACTCTCTTCCTATGCATCGGCATGTCATAAAAGAACAATTCATGCACACCTGGTAAAGGCCAATGCATAGTATAAGCAGTTTCTTGCAATTTTATCATATTACAAACATGGAGAGGCGGAGATGTTGTTACTCTCTCATAATAATTGCAAGTAGGAGCAGCAAGCACATGCACATTATATCTATCAAAATTATCATGTGTAATAGTAAAACGTAACCCATCAATATGATCCTTAATGAAGGCAAACTTCTCCGATATAGTGTAGCCAGGAGAATTCAAAAAGATTATAGGACTATCATGTGTGGGTGCAATAACAACAATTTCATGTTTAACATAAGGAACTATAGCAAGTTCATCTCCATAAGCATAATTCATATTGGCATCTTGGCCACAAGCATAGCAAGCATCATCAAAAAGGAATATTTCAAGAGAATCAACGGGATCATCACAGTCATCATAGCAATCATCCTTCGGTAAGCACGAAGGGAAATTAAACTATGTATGAGTTGAAGAGTTACTCTCATTAGAAGGTGGGCACGAGTGGTCAATCCGCTCTTTCTCCTTTTGTTCTTCGCTCTCCTCCTCATCTTTTTCATCCAATGAGCTCACAGTTTCATCAATTTCTTCTTACATAGACTCCTGCAAAATATTAGTCTCTTCTTGGACAGCGGAGACTTTCTCAATAAATGCATCAATATCGACATTGTATTCAGAATTCTCATAGAAATATTTAAGGATAGCTAAATTTTCAGGTCTATAAACAGCATCATAAAGATTTTCACACTCTTTAAACACAGATTCAATTTCATAAGCACCCATAAAAGCAAAAAATTCTTCTATTTGTTCCACATCATATTAATCATATATACCGTTAGCATAAGAAGCCAAGGTTTTATTATCATTAAATTTGCATAAAAAGGGAAGGTGTGGAGCTTTCATCCTAGAGCAACAAGTATAATCATAACTCAAGCATACTTGCCGAGCATACCACTTCAACATATAAATTTGATCCCATAATAGTTTCCCTTTTTGAGTCAAGCGATAATCCCTAAAGTATTCACGTTGATCCAACGTGTCTCCCATTACCAGATTGAATGGGGTTTTCTCAGGATTATCAAAGTAGTACATAATATCTGTCACATAACGAGCATCAATGGTTTTAGGAGGTTCCCCATCTCCATGAGTAGCAAGTACACCTAATTTTTTTGGTATTTCGTGTTCCATATCCATAACTAAAGATAAAGAACAACTAAGAACAACAAATAAAAATTACTTAGTGATAAAGCAAACAAGCACACACGAGAATATTCACCCCACGCTATAACTCCCCGGCAACGGCGCCAGAAAAAGGTCTTGATAACCCACAAGTATAGGGGATCAATTGTAGCCTCTAAGTAAGAGTGTCGAACCCAACTAGGAGCTAAAGGTAGAACAAATATTCCCTCAAGTTCTATCGACCACCGATACAACTCTACGCACGCTTAACATTCGCTTTACCTAGAACAAGTATAAAACTAGAA
This sequence comes from Aegilops bicornis, assembly GCA_021605145.1. Taxonomy (NCBI): domain Eukaryota; kingdom Viridiplantae; phylum Streptophyta; class Magnoliopsida; order Poales; family Poaceae; genus Aegilops; species Aegilops bicornis. The sequence goes on from CM038672.1 coordinate 367,968,662, forward strand.
GTACTTTGTAGGTGTTGTTGCATAGGTTTGCAAGATAGTAAAGAGCACGTAAATAAAAATTAGGGGCTGTTTAGATAAAGACACAACTAAATTAGTTTTAGTAAAGAGCTTTTTGTCACGAGAAAGTTATTTGTCCCTAGGCAATCGATAACTAGACCTGTAATCGTTATTGCAATTTTATATGAGCGAGAGGCATAAGCTAACATACTTTTTGTACTTGGATCATATGCACTTATGATTGGAACTCTAGCAAGCATCCGCAACTACTAAAGATCATTAAGGTAAAACCCAACCATAGAATTAAAGTATCAAGTCCTCTTTATTCCCATACGCAAACAACCTACTTACTCGGCTATGTGCTTCTGTCACTCACGCCACCCACCATAAGCAAATCATGAACATATTGCAAACCCTACAGCAGGGATCCCTCACGCTTGCACGACACGGAGAGCACCATAGGATAGCACCAATAATAAAACATGCAACTCAAACCAGTCACGATCATCAATTAACCCATAGGACAAAACGGATCTACTCAAACATCATAAGATAGCCATACATCATTGGGAAATAATATATAGCGTTGAGCACCATGTTTAAGTAGAGATTACATTGGGTAAAAGGGGGGTTACACCGCTGCATAGAGAGGGGGGGGGGGGAAGAGTTGGTGATGATGGCGGTGAAGTTGTTGGTGAAGATCGCGGTGATGATGATGGCCCCCGGTGGCACTCCGGCGCCACCGGAAGCGAGGGGGAGAGAGCCCCCCTCCTTCTTCTTCCTTGACCTCCTCCCTAGATGGGAGAAGGGTTTCCCCTCTGGTCCTTGGTCTCCATGGCATGGGAGGGGCGAGAGCCCCTCCGAGATTGGATCTGTCTCTCTGTCTCTCTCTGTTTCTGCGTTCCCAGATCTGGCCTTTCACCGTTTCTTTTATAACCGGAGATCCGTAACTCCGATTGGGCTGAATTTTGGACACGATCTCTATCCGGATATTAGCTTTCTTGCGGCGAAAGAAGGGCTCCAACCGCCTTATGGGGTGGCCACGAGGGTCCAGGGCGCGCCTGACCCCCTGGGGCGCCCCCTGCCTCGTGGCCCCCTCGGGCATCGTATCGCGTTGATTATTCTTCCCAAAAATCATAAATATTCCAAAAAATTCTCCGTCAAGTTTTATCTTGTTTGGACTCCGTTTGATATGGGTTTTCCACGAGACAAAAAATATGCGACAAACAGGAACTGGCACTGGGCACTGGATCAATATGTTAGTCCCAAAAATAGTATAAAAAGTTGCCAAAAGTATATGAAAGTTGCATAATATTGGCATGGAACAATAAAAAATTATAGATACGACGGAGGCGTATCAAGCTCACAAGTGGCAAGAAGAATTTGTGGCGCCGTTGCCTGGGAGACATCATCGATATCTATCAAGTACCTACGCATAAACTTTCATCTCCTTCCACTTACTTTATTTTCCATTTGTCTCTGTTTTCATCTCCCCCACTTCTAAGAAGTTTTTACAAGAATACAAAAATATTTTCCGCTTGCCTTTTTCTTGTTTGATCTTTTGCTTGCTTGCTATCTGGTTTGTCTAGTCACGATGTCTCAAGAAAATACAAAGTTGTTTGATTTTTACAATACTAATAATAATGATTTTATTAGTACTCCGACTGCTCCTCCCACCGCTGGTGCAGTGTCTTATGATATTAATGTCCCTTTGTTGAATCTTGTTATGAAAGAACAATTTTCTGGTAATCCCAATGAGGATGCCGCACCCCATCTAAGCACTTTTGTAGAACTGTGTGATATGCAGAAGAAAAAGGATGTGGACATTGACATTGTGAAATTAAAACTATTCCCTTTATCCTTGCGTGATTGTGCAAAAAATTTGTTTTCACATTTGCCATGAAATAGTATTGATTCTTGGGACAAGTGCAAAGATGCTTTTATTACTAAGTATTTTCCTCCCACGAAACTTATTCCCCTTAGAAATCAAAATATGAATTTTAAGCAATTTAAGCGTGACCATGTTGCCCAATCTTGGGAAATGATGAAATGGATGATAAGAAATTTCCCCACTCATGGTTTAAATCAGTGGATGATCATACAAATTGTTATGTGGGGTTGAATTTTGTTTCTAGAAATCTGTTAGATTCCGCCGCAGGTGGTACTTTTATGGAGACTAATTTGGGTGAAGCTACTAAAATTCTTGATAATATTATGGCAAATTATTCACAGTGACATACTGAAAGAGCTCCTACTAGTAAAAAAGTGAATTCCGTTGAAGACATTAGTACTTTGACTGATAAAGTTGATACTCTTATGAAATTGGTTGCTAGTAATAATGCTCCTATTGATCCTAATGATGTGCCATTGTCCACTTTGATTGAGCAAAATAATGATCCCGTAGATGTGAATTTTGTCTAAGCTTGGAGGAACGGGCAGACCGACAGGGGTTGGTGGCAGCCGCGAGCTAGGGTTCGAGGGGGGAGGGGGGCGGGTGGGGGACTATGGAGGGGGGGTTGGTGTTCGAGGATACGCCGCGGCTACTGAAAAATTTAGTAATGGTGGGTGGACGAGGGAGGGCGACGGTTCAAATGCCTCGGCTACTGCAATTTTACTATAAGGTCGTACGTCGGCTACTAAAATTTGGGTAAAGGAATTGATACAGGGCGTGAGTGCCCAAGATCACACACGGTCCAATAACAATATGCGTGTATGATAATAAGGAAAAGTGGCGTGGAACCACCAATTTTTGCAACACTCAAGGTGGGTAGTTTGTTTTTTATATTTCTAGCTAGCTGGTCTATCACACACGGTTCGTCCTAATTTCCAAATAAACTTACCCGCCTTTAGCTTGCACAGGTGGTGGTTTTACAGAGCACTTGCATCGCACACGGGTAATCCAGTACCTCCACCCTTTGCTCGCGCTTGCGCGGTCATGGTGATTTCAGCGCACTTGCATCACACACGGTTGAGCCAGTACCTCCATCTTAATTTGCTCGCGCTTGCGCGGTTGTGGTGATTTCAGCGCACAGTCATCACACGCGGTTGAGCTAGTACCTCCACCCCTTTGCTCGCACTTGCACGGTCATGGTGATTTCAGCGCACTTGCATCGCAGACGGTTGAGCCAGTACCTCCACCTTAATTTGCCCGCGCTATGCGCGGGTCATGAGGATTTCAACAAGACTTGCATCGCACACGGTTGAGCCAGTACCTCCACCTTAATTTGCTCGCGCTTGCGCAGGCGTGGTGATTCACAACGCACTTGTATTGCACACGGTTAAGATGTTATACCCGTGTCTATTGAGCGTCATCAGAGTCTTTGCAGCAAAAAATAACGTTAGAGAGGGTCAAAAGACAGCCACACCAGCATGTGACCCAGATATATATGAGTGAAAAGGGTGATATGTGATGTTCAATATTCCAATGCACAACTTTGACCGCACAGGCCCACGGTTGGGCGCGTCGTTGAAGATCGATGAGAGGTGCCAGAAGTCAAGAACCACCTGGAAGTGGCCAAATATATGTACTAGTATCAATAGGAAACTATCATGGTTAAACCCTTCTTGTTGGGTCAAAGGGATAGATTGTGTGGGGCCCCCTAATTGTCGGTAAAGGATAGTATATATACCTCGAGAAGCGCACAGTTATGTGCCGCGTCTATAAGCCGCACAAGGGAGACATGCTTGAGAAGAACACCCTGCCCCCTATACCCTGCATGCAACCTGAAAATGGTTTATATAATCGCCATGATAGGTCAAGTCAATCATTCATTAATTTTTTAGAGGAAAAAATAACCCATAAAAACATAGTAGGTTTATATAATCGCCATGACAGGTATAGTCAATCATTCTTTAATTTTTAGAGAAAAAATAACCCATAAAAACATACTCCCACGCCATGATCGTGTCATGGCATTTAAATGAAGCTTGAGATATGCAAATTCCCACCGGGTCACCCATCCTTGGACTACTCTAGACCGAGCACGCTTAACTTCTACGTTCTATTCGACTAGGCTAGCAGATGGGAAGCCGACCCTTGCTGATAACAATTGCCTCCTTACCTTAAGGCGTTTCACTCTGGTTACCCTATGAGACCTACTCCCTCCAGTCACACACATTTGTGCTTTTAGAAACTGTGTGGGATATTTACATGGTCGGTGTGTCGCTGCTAGGCTTCAATGAGCACTGACACTGGTAGCAGGAAAACGATGGGAGAAGAGGCGGGAAACCGATGAGAGGAGTGGCGAGAAACGGTAGCCTGTTTTGAATGAAAACCTAGTAGAGAATGAAGCGTGAGCTACATGACGCATGCGCACAGTGCTTACCCATGTACTGCATGTGCTGTCGAAAGGGCTTAGGGTTGCCGTTTGATCTGAGAGCATCCAACGGTGCACACGTACGATCCGTGGGGTTTGGGTTCTGGCTAATCAGAACGCACGACTCCGATCACGCGCGCAGCGGGGGGGGGGGGATACGGAAACCAACATTGAGTGGAAACTGGTGAAAACCACGAGAAAAAGATATTTTGAAGTTTCAAAAAAATTGAAAAATATGCGGGATGTTAAGAGGATGATGTTTTATTGCCACACAAAATTTCAAGTTGAAACACATTACGAGATGTGAGCTATGAAAAAGACAAAATCAGCATTGAATAGTGCTGAATAGTAATGTCACTGATTTTGTCTTTTTCATAGCTCACATCTCGTAATGTGTTTCAAGTTGAAATTTTGTGTCGCAATAAAACATCACCTTCTTAACATCCCACATTTTCTTTTTCAGATTTTTATGAAACTTTAAAATATGGTTTCCACAATGTTGTCATTGAATATCGGCTTTCATGAGTGAACCGTGTGCTATTTGAAAACATTTCGTGAGAAGAATCTGGGTTTTTAAATCCCCGTAAATCAAAAACTAAGCCGAAAATCGTGAAACCTGGCATGGTGTCACGACATGGCACTTATATGTCGAGGAATTTTTTTCGTCCATTGTGGCGCAAGTTTTATTACAAGCCTCTTACAAACCGGACCTTCTCTCAAAGAAGCCTCGTGGTTCCGATATGGAAACGTGTCCCCCTTGTGGGCGAAACGTAATCACTGCCTCTTTTCGCCTTGTATTTTCTTCTACGGGCAACATGGAATGACAGGATATCCGTGCTGAAATTTAAACTTATTCAGGGTTCGTTTGACCTTTTTATACACTAATTGAGTTTCCTAGGCATTTAATGTCCATAATTCAAATCTGAACAACAAATACATGCTCCAGTTCACCAAAATGGCTAGAAAAATTATACATGTGTCCTTGGGTGCATGTTTAGGTCCCATGCTAGGAATGGGAACGAATTACAACCATACCGGTGTCTTGGCTTGTCCTCAAACATTTCGAATCTCGGTTTTGAAGTCCCCATAAATCCTAAACTCACTGGAAAGTCATCAAAGGTGGCATGGTGTCACGTCATGGCACATATATGTCGTGGTAAAAACATTGTCCAATTTGGGCCAAGCTTTATTACAAACCTCTTACAAAAACCAGAGCTTCACTCATAGAAGCCTCGTGGTTCTGATAGGGAAACGTGTCCCCCTTGTCGGGAAAACGTAATCACTGCCTCTTTTCACCTTGTATTTTCTTCTACGGGCAACATGGAATGACAGGATATCTGTGCTAAAATTTAGACTTATTCAGGGTTCGTTTGGCCTTTTTATACACTAATTGAGTTTCCTAGGCATTTAATGTCCATAATTCAAATCTGAACTACAAATACATAATCCAGTTCACCAAAATGGCTAGAAAAATTATACATGTGTCCTTGGGTGCATGTTTAGGTCACATGCCAGGAATGGGAACGAATTACAACCGTACCGGTGTCCTGGCTCGTCCTCAAACATTTCGAATCTCGGTTTTTAAGTCATCATAAATCCTAAACTCACCAGAAAGTCATTAAAGTTGGCATGGCACACATATGTCGTGGTAGAAACATTGTCCAATTTGGACCAAGCTTTATTACAAACCTCTTACAAAAACCGGAGCTTCTCTCAAAGAAGCCTCGTGGTTCCGATAGGGAAACGTGTTCCCCTTGTCGGTAAAATGTAATCACTTGCTCTTTTCGCCTTGTATTTTCTTCCACGGGCAAAATGGAACTACATGATATCCATGCTGAAATTTAAACTTATTCAGGGTTCGTTTGGACTTTTTATACACTAATTGAGTTTCCTAGGCATTTAATGTCCATACTTCAAATCTGAACTACAAATAGATGCTCCAGTTCACCAAAATGGCTAGAAAAATTATACATGTGTCCTTGGGTGCATGTTTAGGTCTCATGCCGTGAATGGGAACGAATTACAACCGCATCAAAGTGTCTGTCTCGTCCTCAAACATTTCAAATCTCGGTTTTAAGTCCCCATAAATCCTAAGCTCACCAGAAAGTCATCAAAGGTGGCATGGTGTCACGTCATGGCACATATATGTCATGGTAAAAACATTGCCAATTTGGGCCAAGCTTTATTGCAAACCTCTTACAAACCGGAGCATGTCGCAAGAACCCTCATGGTTTTGATAGGGAAACGTGTCCCCTTGTGGGCCAAACGTTAATCACTCCCTCTTCTAGCCTCTTATTTTCTTCTACACGCGACACGAAACAACTTGAGATTCGCGCTGAACTTTGAAATTATTCAGGGTTCGTTTGACCTTTTTAATTCATTAACTGAGTTTTCTAGGCATTTAAAGTCCATAATTCAAATCCAAACTACAAATACATGCTCCAGTGCACCAAAATGGCTAGAAAAAACATACATGTTTCCTTGGGGTGCATGTTTAGGTCCCATGGAACGAATGGGAACTAATTCAACCGTCTCGCCATCCTGGCTTGGCCACAAACATTGCGAATCTCGGTTTCTAAATCTCTGTAAATCCAAAACTCACCAGGAAATCATGAAACTTGGCATGGTGTCACTACATGGTACATATAGTTGTCCAATTTGGGCGAAGCTATATTACAAGCCTTTTACAAACTGGAGCGTGTCGCAACCCTCGTGGTTCCGGTAGGGAAACATGCCCCTATTGTGGGCGAAACGATAATCGCTGCCTCTTTTCGCCTTGAACTTTGTTTTCTACAGGCAACATAGAATAATAGGAGTGTCGGGCTGAAATTTGAAACTATTCAGGTTTCATTTGGCCATTGTATATATGTTACTAGTTACTAAGTTTTCTATGCATTTAATGTAGTCCATAATTCAATTTTGAACTCCAACCACATGCTCAAGTGAAGCAAAATGTGTGGGAAATCGTACATGTGTCATTGGGTGCATGTTTAGGTCTCATTTAAGGAATGGGAATGAATTACAAACTTGTCGTTGTCCTGAAACATTGAGAATCTCGGTTTTTAAATCCCAGTAAATCAAAAAGTCACCCAAAAAACATGAAACCTGGGATGGTTTGATGACATGGCACATATATGCCGTGGTAAAAAAATCGTCCAGTTTGAGAAGAGGTGCATACATTAGTAGCCAACGAAGTCCTTTTTGAAACAAAAAGCAGACACGTTAATATCGCAAACGGTTGTATTATATTAACCCTTTCAAAATTTAACCATACTTGGTGGCGTGCGTGCAATTGTTTGATTAGACGGGACGAGCGCGAGAAGTCCACCGTGCAGGCTCGACGGGACGCGTGCATCCTCTCCTCCTTGCAGGCTTGACGGGACACGTGAGCGCAGCAAGTCCGCCCATGCTCACCAGGAAGCGAGCTCTTTGACCTCCATAACTACAAAAAAATACACTTCCGTGATGAGTCACAGTAGGTCGCGTTTTCTGTCATGCATGTACATCCATGACGATTTTATGACAGAATCAAGATAGTCATACCTGTCTTTGTCAGAGAAGTGTTCCATGACATTACCAAAATTATCATCACAGAAGTATCCACTTCCATGACGATAAATCACGCGTCACGAAGTTCTTTTCGTCAAGGGTGACCGGCACATGGCATCCACCGTAACGGAATGCGGTTAAGCTTATCGGGTCGGGTTTTGGATCCGATAACCCGTTAACAGCCCCGACCAATGGGGATTTTCCACGTGTAAAATTGTCATTGGTGGAGGAAACACGGTTCCGCTCATCGTTGGGACAGATGTCACCCACTCATTGGACGTAAAGGCGCCTATGATACGTCGACACGTGGCACGGCCCAACAGAGGCCCATTCCTGTGAAAAGGCCGGCCCGTTTGACTTGGTCAAAAGGTGGCGGGCCGGCCCATGGAAAGCCTGTTAACGGCATGTTCGCATATAGCCCATTTACAGCTCGCTAACCCAAGGCCCGTTACGCCCTATCCGAATTAGGCCCAGTAGCGTCATCTGGGCCATCCAATATGATTCAGCCCATTTTCACTTCTGGCCCATGTATGACCCATGACGTCTTTCGGCCCATATGAGGCCCTATGTAACTCTTGGCCTTTTAACGGCCCGTGGTGAAATCGCCCCTAATGAACAAAGTGTATCACTTTACACCCATTAACGGCCGGTGGTGAAACCGCCCGTAATGAATAGTGTATCACTTTATACCCATTAACGGCCCGTTATTCCGCTAATGCTTCAGCCATGTTATCTTTTGGCCTTCTCGAGCCCATTTATTCTTGGGCTCATTTCAAAGATTCGTTTACTTACGGCCCGTTCTTGTCATTTTTCGCTTGTGGGCCAAATTCAGCCCATGGTTACTGATCGGCCCGTTTGTGGTCCGTTAATCACGTTGGGTCGTTTTCATAGCGTCATCAACACGGCCTATTAACAATGGCCCGTTATGGTCGGCCCATGAATGCACAATTCCAACTCTAGCCCGCTTATGTACCATAATGCGGTCTGCTTGGCCCATGTTTGGCCAATCGATCATACGGCCCGTATAAGGCCCATTGATGATACGGCCCGCAGAAAGCCCATTGTTTCTACGGCCCGTAGAAGGCCCATTGTTTCTATGGCCCGTAGAAGGCCCACTATTTCTACGGCCAGTAGGAGGCCCAGTGTCACTACAGTAAATATTAGCCCATGGTTATTGTGGCCTAGTTTAAAAAAATAGGTTATTGCAGCCACTAGCAAACCGCGGAAAAAGAACTGCAATGACTACAAGCAAACAAATAAACAAGACAACAAGGAAATAAATAAGCAAGCAAATAACGCTAGGCTATCACGGCTATTACACATATTACATCCACTGGGCATCAAAGTTCGCCACCAGTGCAAATATAGGGAACAAAGCAGCATATCATATACACTGGTTGTCAAAGTTGGCGATCAAATAAATAAACGCTGCAGCAAAACAAATCAAGAACTGAAACCACTTTAGAAGATCTCAAGAAACAACATCCTAGGTACCCATAATGCTGGCAAGATGCTTAGCAAGCTTATTAACTTTCTCTTGTTTGGCGCTTAAATCCTCCAGCGCTTGCTATTGCACCAGAAAATATGCATATGAATTACAGAGGGACTTCCTCAAATCCGACTTCTGTCGCAAAGACATCCGATCGATGTGTTTCAACTTGAAGTTGAGACTCAAGAAGACGAACTAATTCAGGCAGCGAGTTCGAAGAGCTTGTGCCAGGAGTAGTGGCCAGTAACTCGAACACTACATCAAGACAGGACTTTTGGGTTCCCTCACTGTCATCAAGATAGTTTTTATCAGCTTTCTTGGAGACCAACAGGGATGTCTCACTATCTTGAACCTTATCTGCATTACTTCCTTTACCATTGGATAACGCGGTACTGTTCTCCAATATTTTGTCCGCATTCTAAAAGAGAAACAAGCAGACACATCACATGTTTACTATGTTGTATATGAAACTCATTTTGGTAAATGAGTTCAGTAGTAAAGTGGACAGGATAACATCATGAAACAAACATATATCTATGTACCATGGCCACTTTATGGTCTATATCATTCTAGTTTTTGTTGCCAAATCAAGATAGAGACACAGTTCAAATAATATTTGTTCAAGACAAAGCAGAATAGACAGAATATAAGTGTGGGTAACTATAGAGAAATAACAACACTTGTAATGTGCATGACATGAGAACATAACTGTTTATTCAATTGAAACTGAAATCAACATAGAGCAGGTTACAACAAAGAAACCAGTTAAAGAAACAGATTTAAAACATACCTGCTATGCCATTGGAGTTTCAATTCCATCCTTCAAATTTGAAAATAGTTGGTATGAGTAAATACAAGAATGCAACAAAGAAAGGAGTATGAACCATAGCTACAGAACCTGACCTGAGAAAAAAATCTTCTTCTCCTTTAAGCGTTGAGTTGGGATTCGAAGTGGTGGTCCTCGTGCTTTGGGCACTGTAGTTCCCTTACTAATTGCTCGTGTTTAGGTGCTCTGTGGTGGAGACGGTGTTGTGTCAACTGGAACTGCGTTACTATCTGCCGGAGTTGGGGTTAGAAGTGGTGTAGCTGGTTCCCTGTCCAACTGGGTAGGGGTACAATCTGCGAGTGTCTGGGTTATGTGTGGTGGATTTGGTCCTTGGGTAAGTACAACCATGGTTCTATCTACATCAACTGGTAGCACTATCTTTTCTGAAGACCGTGTTGTTACTCCCTTAGATACTGCCATCACGCTCTCCAATTCAAATGGATGATAAACAAGAAAAGTAATTGAAAGTATAGACATTGTATGATAGATAGGTGCAATGGATAGTGGGGAATAAAAGAAGGCATGAAATAATTCATATGTATGTTGTCTAACCAAACGGGATAGCATGACACAATTTCACATATATGATGGCTAACTAAACAGGATATCATGACACAATTTCACATTATGATGGCTAACTAAAAAATATGGAAAGACATAGTTCAAAATAAGAGACTATGTAAACACGATGACATGACATAACTATATAATGTGTTTATTAAATAGGTTGGCATGCCATAATTCAAAATATGATGACTGTAAACACTAAACAGGATGAGATGATATAACTATATGATGTCTTTATTAAATGGGTTGCCATGCCATAATTCAGATAGATGATGTGTATGTACTATGTAAACATGATTTCATGATATAATTCAAATATATGATTTATATAGTAAGCAAGTAAGCAGATGGCAATCCATATATGATGTAAAAACTAAGCAATGCAAGACAACATGCATGGAATGGGTAATATAACCCTGCCAAGTTTGAGAATAGACCTCAGGGGGGAAATAGGACTGGTCATCAGTCTCTGAATCCTCCTCTGAGGAGCTCTCTATAACCAGCAAGATGTCTGCTTCAGCAGGTAGCATTGTCTGCTCTGAATACCTTGTTTTCACTCCAGATACTTCCATCACCGCTTTAAATGGATGATGCACAGGAAGAGTAGTTGAATATACTAACGTTGTCGACAACGGAACACGTAATACAAAAAAATGATAGCATGATATAATTCACATACATGATGATTGGCTAAACAGCATGGCATTGCATAATTCACATATATAATGCCTTTGCAACAAGATAGCATTGTATAATTCACATATACAATGTCTTGCAACAAGATGGCAATGCATAATTCACATATATGGTAATTAGAGAATGAACAGGTGGCATTCACACAAAGCATGTCTAAACTAATCAAATGACATAGCAATGCAAGACACCATACGCACGATATGAGCAACATAACCCTGCCATGTTAGAGCATACACCTCAGGGGGGGGGGGGTAGGACTGGTCATCTGTCTCGGAATCCTCCTCTGAGGAGCTATCCGTAACCAGCGAGATATGCGCTTCGTCAGATAGCATAGTCTGCTCTCAAGACCTTGTTTTCCCTCCAGAATTTGCCATCACCGTGTCAAATGGCTGATGCACACGAAGAGCAGTTGAATGTACTAACATTGTTGACCAATGTAATATGTAACACACACAAAAGGATGGCCTGATATAATTTATTTTGGATTGGATTGTTGAATATATGAGCAATTTACTATTGAATGTAATCTGAATCAACAGTAAATAGATCATGACGACAATTCCAAAGATCAAAGTAATGATGCGGACTAAACCAGGAGGACAGAATCACATACTGTACAGCGGGAGCAGAACCATTGTGTTTCATGTTGTCACTCATGTCGTTGATGAAGAGGTTACCGAGGTCGGCGAAGAAGGCTGCCATTGAGGAAGTCGTCGCTGGCAGTAGTCACAAGAGTATGCTCCCCAAAAACCTGATCGCCCCTCTCCCGTACAGGATCACGAAAGGCGGGGTTCGGAGGACTGTTGTCCCTTCTCGCGGTGCACGCCGGAAGGAGGGATGGAGAAGAATTGCGTGGCGGCGCTAAGATCTGGAATGGTGCGAAACCATACGATACAGCGGCGGCTAGGGATGAGCCTGTCAGGTCGGTCGTGCGAGTAAGACCAAGTACATAATAGTAGGCCTTTGGCCCAAACCCCACGTCCAAATCAATAATAGCCCCACTATCCAAAAGAATTAGAAATGGCTGAGTAATTAAGGCGTCCGATAATTATTAATTAATGACTTAATAAATTTTCTGACTCACACCACACTTAGAGCATGGTTAATAGTATAGCAAACATCCGGCTATATGAAGTTGACACATCATCTAGAACCAACCTAATATGTAGCCTGCTTACAATAGTTAGTCCCTTTAGTATAATACTATATCATTAATAATGGCCCCACCTTTTGTCTCACAAAGTATGTGTAGTCTGAAATGCCGAGCGTGCAGCGGGCGGTGTCCTCGATCGGCGCGCCGCTTCAACGGCGGAAGTAGTGAGAGGTCGCGTCGCCCTGACTTTCCATCAATGTGGAGCGGCGGGCTCAGCTGGCGCCGGGCGGGAAGTTTTTGATTTTTGATTCAGTTGTTGTGCTGCTACCGTCCAATATTCGCGTGTGGTTGTTTCTAGAATAAAAAAAGGAGGTACTCCTACTTATGTTACTCCCACTATGGCTAGCCTTGCGCTTGGCTCTTTGCCTCTTCCAGAAATCGAACAATAATGGTGGTACTACAGTAGTACTTCTGGCAATCTGACACCAAATGAACTGCTGCACGTCCACCGCTTGTAAGCAAAAGTTTCTCCTCATGATGAGAGCCACCGTGCACGCGTTGGCGAGGGAGAAGGCGTAGTAAGCAAGCTTCTTGTCGTTCTATGAGTTGACGGGACACATCAAAGTTATTTAGTAGCACGTACTCCCTCCAAAAATGGGCTGACCATGTCATGGCTACCATCCCGTGCTCCGTCATTGAGTAGGTGCCGTCGAAGTGCATGATTCACTTACGCACTGCTTATCTGATTATCTCCATTTTCTTGCATGACACGTGCACCTTGATGCTAGATGTCTCGCGTGTTGGCAAAAGTATGAACAAAGCTCACGTAAAAAAAGAGTGGAAGAACATAGATTCCCGACGACTGAGAAGGAGCAAGGAACCTCGCGGTGGAGTGTCTGCAAGGAACCATGCGCGTTTTCCCCTGTTTTTTGCCGCCTGCCCGCCTATAAACAAATAAAAGAACATGAACTATTCGCTAACCACTAGACACGATACACCAGGATGCTAAGTTGAAGATATTTTATTAGTTTATATTGATAACCATGCAAGAAGCCAAACATGTACAGGACGCATGCAGCCGCGCATGTACACACGCCAACGCACTAACTCATGCAGATCCAACTCAGGCACAAACGCGCACAGCATGGAGCACACAACGCACGTACACAACAGATGCATGCACACACACTCGGCCGCAGAATGCACGTGAATAACACATGCATGCGCACACACACGGCTGCATGGAGGTGTGCGCCATCTGCAGTGACGTCCGGTTCGTCGTGCTACAGCGAAGCTCTCACACAACGGTGCCTACGCATCTCTTGCAACACCTCTTTGTCGTCGTTCCTCAATGACTAGCCGGAGACGAAGACGACTGCAGCCTCGGCTTTAGAGCTAGCACCGATGGAAAAGCAGCTCCTTCTGCTTTCACGGTGGAAAAGCAGCACCAGTCGCCTCTACTCCTTCTGCGCACGTTGTCTATGAAGGCAGCTGCATGCCTAATGATGATGTGTGTGAGATCTTCTAGGACTCAGATGATGACGAGGAGGGTGTCCCCAACAGCGTTCCTCAGCTCGCACCTCTTGCATCACGGTAGTCGAGCTTGGAGTCATTCATCTGGTACACGTGGCATCCTAGATCTGGACACAAGGTGACGTGCACCGTCAAGGGGGTCAGGGCGAATGCGACCTCTCACTGCATCCGCCCGCTGCACTCCCAGCTGTACCCGCCTCCTCGCCGCATTCAAAAACCTACATTTACTAGTATGTATACACGTGCAAGGCACGTCTTAATATAACAGTGATTTTGGTAATAGGGAAAAGAAGTAATATATGTGCTAATAGATTCAAAGAAAAAGAAATTACAGTGATGTATAAATGGCGATATTAGTTCAATATTGTAAAAGCAGGAAGTAGTATTCATGCCATAAAACTGTATGTTCATTTAAAAAGAACTGCACGTTGCTTCACTTTTTCCACGTGTTCTTTTTTTTGAGAAATATCCACATAATCATACTAAACCATCTCGACTGGGTACAATCAAACCATCTGGTGGTCATGTGGCAACACACCCCATCGGAGCTAGTTATGCGGGTTTAACTAAGGGGTTTGATGGAGGCGAGGAGGTGTGTTCAGCCGGGCTTGCAGCGGACGGCGCAGTACTATTCGATTTGACGCCTACTACTAGTATATTATAAAAAACAAAGAAGAATAGTAGAGATAGAGATAAGAGTAGAGACTAGGGAGGAGCACCATCTACTACTTCGTGGGCTACTCCTGCGCTCCATTCGGCGGCCACAACGTCCCCTACAGCCACTCCCTCCCGCGCTCCATTCGGCGGGCGCTGTTGAAATTTGGGGACCGCACTCTCGCGACTGCTGGCAGCGATGACTTCTTCCCCGACCTCATCAACCTCTTCCTCCACAACATGGGCGACAAGCTCAACGCCAATGGTGCTGCTCCCGTTGCACCGTATGTGTTTCTGTCCTTCCTGTTCGAAATCGTGGTAGAATACATGTTTCTAGTCTGTGTCCTAGATTCAATCTGTTCATCTACTATGCTAGTCCACATGATTAGTTTAATCTCTGTTATTGTCTTCATGATTTATTTTGTGCTTATTAGGACTAAATCTCGTAGTAACTTGCTCATATATTCAACTGGCGCAACGTCCCCTACAACCACTCCCGTTTCATGGATGGCCTGGTCAATGCCTCCAAAGAGCCCTTCGTCTACAACTATGAGTGCCCGATGCCGTTTTGGGGCTCGCCGGCGGACACCGTGCATCACCTCACGCAGGCGTGCGGCGATCACTACTGGCCCTTGGCGGAGAACATCAAGTATGAGACATGCTACCCGTTCACTGTGCCGGAGTCGCTGGAGGATCACCGCTGCCTTTAGTCTCGGAGGAGGACGACATCGTCTTCCTCTTGATCGTGGGCACCGGCGAGGCCCGCGCAGGCCGCCGCCCCGTCTCTATAGTGTGCGTCAGGGGCGACGCCGCTGACGCTAACACTGACATGAGGCCGATGTACGGGTGCGTGCTCATTGTTACTGCCCCTCAGAGGTACGTGGGCGGCGACACTGGCTGGGCTAGCTACATCAAGCTGACTAGGATTGTGGAGAGCTGGGACCTTTCCACCGATATGGACATGGAAGACGCATGGTATGATTTGGCCCCCAACGAAGTGCACGGGGACTCCTAGGAGGTTCACCTGGACATATGCATTACCAAGTTAAATGTTGATCATTAGTCTTCACTCAATGTAATCCGCTGTCTAAGCATGTGGAGACTTCCATGCATGATCTTGCTCTATTGGAGTATCGCGCATGGATAATAAGTGTATCCATTTATGGTTTAGTCTAGAATCTTCCATGTATGAAATTTTTACTACAGTACTGGTGAAAGACTTATGATGAACCGTTTCTTACATCTCCTATAACTAGCTGATGGCTACATGACACTGCCACGTCATCTATAGCCAACCTTGTAGCCTTCAAGTATAATAGTCCCTCCGTCTAGGTGTCATCTTACGAAAACCAAATAATACAAAAATATTTAGGCACAGTGCATTAACTTCTACCTCGTTTCTTGTTTCTTGACATATCAACCAAAGAGATGTGGGTGTGCATGGTTTTAATGACTTGAGACTAGCAAACACGACATGCAGTGGTTAGTTCATTGCATGCAATGCTATTATTTAGCAAATAAACATTGAGTTCTCTTGTCTCTTCCGAAAGTCGAACAATGATGATGGAACTACAGTCGATAGTGTACTAATAGTAAGCAAAGCTTCTCCCCATTTGCGAGTAGACCGGACACATCAAAAGTAGTGCATTATCTCCAAAAGGGTTGACCATGTCCATGGCTACCATCCCGTGCTCCGTCATTCAGTGTGTGCTTCTCGTCGTTCTGCGAGTTAATAGGATGCATCAAATTTAGTACGTATTCAGTACTCTCTCCAAAAAGGGCCGACCATGTCCATCAGTCCATGGCTACCATCCCGTGCTCTATCATTAAGTACGTGCAGTATTCATGTGCCATCGAGGAGGAAAAATATTACTATGTAGTACTAGGTGCCATCATAGTGCACGACTCACTTACGCACTGCTTATCTCCATTTTCTTGCATGACACGTGCACCTTGGTGCTAGATGTCCCGCGTGTTGGCAAAAGGATGAACAAAGCTAATGTGAAAAAAGAGTGGAAGAACATAGATTCCCGACGACCGACAAGGAGCAAGGAACCTCGTGGTGGAGCGTCTGCACACATAGTATTTTATATTATCTAGCGATATAAAATCAACCAATCATGTCCACAGTAGACCGGAAGAGTACGAAACACGGCAGCCCAGTGTAGTTACATCATACTGTACGTGGCCAACCCACGATATCACCATATTTCTTGGCCTCCGTGCGACACCTAGCTCTAGTAACCCACCAGCCCGTATCGCTTCTCGCTCCTCGTCTCTCTCAAAGTGCGGCGGGCTGGCGTTTCGCCGTCTATTGAGGTCGGTTAACTAATCACATGTTAGTGACATGCCAAGAGCATTCTAAAAAAATTACTGTACTCTATTGTTATGCCAAGAAGAGGAAGCGCTTTGACCGACGGACCAAGCGAGAGAGGCGTGCCGTGCCGTGAGTGGGTCCAGTTTCTCGTTTTGAACTTGTTTGGTGTAGTAGTAACACTTGGTTTTGACTATTGGTAAGATTTTATATACTCCCTCTGTCTAGTGAATAAGTCATCTTAGATTGTGCACCGTGACCAAGGAAGAGGGGAAATGAGAGAAATTAATATTTATTTGCTAATTAATAGCATTGCATGCAATGATCTAACCATTGGATGTCGTATTTGGTAGTCTAAGTCATTGAAAACATGCACGCCCCACATCTCTTATTGGTGGATATGTCAAGAAACAAGAAACGTTGTGGGAGTTAATGCACCGCGCCTAAGTATTTTGGGATTATTTGGTTTTTGAAAGGTGACTTATACACCTAGACGGAGGGAGTAGGGCCTAATGTATTCTTTGAGGATGCCTTTGACTGTTGATAAGATTTTATATAATTTGAAAATTATATCATTCGAAGATCCTTTCACGTTCCGTTTTCAAAAAGAAAAAATATCCTTTCACGTATGAAAATGACTGTATGCTTTGAGCAACTTGCATGTCCTATACTGTTCCTGTTTGGATACTCTAACTTAGCTAGAGGTTAGACTAACTCATGACTAACCCTGAACTAACTGTAGCCAAAGAGGTGTTTCGTGATGTGGTTAGATTGACAATTAGTGCTCTTGATGGAGAGAGAAAAGTGATTTTTCAGTGGGCCCAAGTAGGTACTTACTATGGGAAAGGTGAAGTAATGGTTGCTTCACCTGAGCAACTTATTACTAGGGAATATGGGAGTACCAGCGGATTCAAGGAACGGAGAAATGATGGTTGCTTCGTCCGAGCAACTTACTATGGCGAAGGTGGGGCTCTGTGATTTGACTGCTCACTAGTCATTACTAATGCGGCGCAACGACCAGGGTGAATCTTTCCCTACAGTTGTGCACTCAATATTGTTGCACGGCAGGTGGAGCCGGATGAAGGATGTCCCACAAGTCAGCGAAACGAAGTTGAATTGTTTCTGGCATTGCTACCAATCCTTCAGGATTTGTTTATATGTACGCACAATTTTAATGAAATTGTACTGTGATGATACAAAGGTTTCAACTTTGGTTCCCGCAGAAAAAAGGTTTCAACTTAGGATTCATGTGTCCTCTTGCCTCAAGATTATCTCGTTACAACATTCCATCAAATACAAATGAAACTACTACCATGGCTGCTAATGCATCTCAATGGTTCGCAGATCAGTGCCAATATTCACATCACAACTGAAGACAAAGTTGTGAGAAGGTGTACAAATAAAGAAAATTATATAATTGATCGATGTTGTTCGTAGGCATGGGTCCATTTCCTGGGCACAGTGTTCATTGCTTGGCAGCTAGTTTCACCCAGCGCTGTAGCCTTAAAGGGGGTGTACGGAGGACACCACAATCCGATCATTTTGTAGCAGCTCCACTAAAATCGAGCTGACCATCCCTATTTGCAAAGATATCCAGTCAGTGTGATTACAATAATAGTGGAACTAGATTATGAAACATAACACACACAAATAGAAGCCGATCACCTCTGCGATCTCTCTTTAGGACTAACTACTTGTTGGAGAAGATTAGGCAGGAGTTGGATGAGGAGGATAGCAAAACCAATCTCCCTTTCTGCAGTCCCACAGAAATGTAAAAACGTTGCCCGTGTGACATTTTGGCAGAACTGCACAAAACACTCTTAAGAAAAAAAGTGATTTGTGCAGTTCACCAAAAGGTCGCAATAGCAACGAGGTGAAATGGCTAGCCCTGTTTGCAAAAAATATGTAGAAAGGAAACAATTACTGGAGAATAACACGAGTTGAAGACACATACGCCGACAAAAAAGAAGCATATTCCATGTAATAAGGGAAAGATAGCAGCATGGTGGTTTATCAAAAATGGTTTCAGGACGAGATTGCAAGATGGAAAGTATGCCGACCGAGATACGTTTTAAGAAAACAACTAAAGAAGATCCACATGCAGCAACATGGGAAGACGGGCAGTCGAGCAAGGCCAGAGGAAGCTGTACCTGAGGGTCATCGGGATGTTACTAGGAGGGCGCCGGCGGCCAGGATCTTCCCATACTACGGCAGCGAGCAAGTGGCGAAGGCCCTACCGTGCCGGTGCTTAGTCAGAGAGAACGGTGGGTACCACAGATCAGGACGTGCTGCCTCAACGCAGTCGAACGGAGAAATGATGCACATCCTCCCTTTCTGCCAGCGGATGGGAGGCCGCCAGATCACTGACCAACGGTGAGAGAGAGAGGCCACCGCCGCCTTGTGTGAGATGGTGTGACGAGAGACAAACCCCGGCAGGAAGGCTCCGTTGTATATAGTGGAGACTATTTTTCCATTTTCCCCATGGTAATCGTTTTATATTCTGTACTACGCGCCATTGAGGAGGACTATATAACTTTATTTAATACAAACGCGTCAAGTCGAACTTTGTTCCGTCTAGGCGTGGTACCTGACCCTCATTCGATTAAACAACCGCTACACACATCAAATTTTCACGTGGGCTGCCTTTTCGTATAGGGACAACTCCACCGTGTACCCGCGCGGGTGTGGACGGGAACGAGACATGAGTACGTGCGTCCTGCGTGCACCTCTTCTTTAGGTGCACATACGTACGTGGGTGCGTGTGAGAGAGATGGTTTGTGCAAAACCGAGGCAATGTGTCGATGATATCTCAAACAAAAAAATGTCACATATGCAATGTGTGTGAAACAGAGTCATGGATATATCATATATAGAGGGAGCGATCCACGAGAAGAGAGTGGAGGGATCATCGGCGTGAGATATCGATAGAATGAAAAACATGGATGAAGTGTGTGGCTGTGCGATCGATAAAGAGTCCATCAAATTTGTGTTGCCCACGTCAAAGATACAAGGCGGCTGGCCTACTGGAATTTGAGAGGGCAGAGGTTCATTTTTTCTCTGTGGCATGGATACCTACCTACAACGTTCGACTATCGATGTGGGGAGGGGCAGAGACCGAACTATAGAGAGGTAGATCGACTATTATATGCGTGGAGAAGGAGAGAGACCTAGCTATGTATAGAGGGAGATCGATCGGCATCCATGTATATGTGTAGCAGAGGAATAAGGTTGGGAGAAAGACAAAGGTAGAGTGTCGGAGGGTTGGTGGTGGAGTTGCGTCTCACAAATGGTGGGAGAGGCCTGCTAGACAAACGAAGGGTACGAGTGCAATATCAATAAGAGAGGACGGGGATGTCTGTCTGTCTATGCACGTGCGTGTGAGAGACGGGTCGGGAGGTATGCAAGGATTATGAGGGGATATGATATGGTTGTGGTAAGCATATGTAACTACATAGGAAGATCAGCTGTCATGTGTCCGAGAAAGGGAGAGACATAACTAGTGAGGTAAGTCTATCGGTGCGTGGGGAAGAGAATTATAGTCGACCTAGCTATATGTAGGGAGATTAGTACGTATACATGCATGCATGTGTTAGAAGCAAATAAGGTCCGGAGAGACAGACAGGGGGAGAGGGGTGCGGCTAGGAGGTGGTGCGAGAGGCCTACTATGTCGAGGGGGGGAGTGTGCGACTATGAGATCGATGAAAAGAGGGGCGGGAGTGTGCACCTGTGTGGAACCGTATTGGACATAGGGGGCATGGACGGTGAGAAGAGAAGAGGGGAAGTATGTGTTTGTGGTAGGCACATTTGGCTAGAGAGGTATATCGACCGGTGTGTGCCGGAAAGAAGGAGTCAGGGGGCCTACACACACCGCGGGTGAACGACCTAAAGAGAAATAACGAATGTGCGTGATGGAGGGGACGCTGAGGGAGGGTGAGAGGGGGGGCGTGTGCATGCACGATAGTAAATTAGCGCTAGCTAGCTACAAAGAGAAGAGGATCATGAAGGTGTTAAAGACGAACATAGATCATAATTCATTATAAAAAAGTGGATACGGATACTAGAAGAAGATATCATAATGTAGAACATTGATTATAATTTGGGCTAATGTGTGGCTTTTGCAGGTCAGGGCTAAATACTTGTCATAATGTAGGGGGCGGGGCACTATACTTTGTGTGATAAACACGTTGTACGTATGGAACATGGTTAATATTATGAATATATAGTTAGTACATCAAATGTACTATTATTTGGAATCAACATCAAGTGTATTCAAAAAATTGAATTCGATTTCATATAGTACACATAGTTCATATCTATCTCCATAGTAATCGTGTAGTGTGTTGTTAAGGTAATACACGAATGATGGTTGAAGTTGGCAACAATCATGATTGTAGATTCTTATTGAAATAGAGAAATAAATTCAAATTCAGTTCGAATTGCAGCGGTAGTATAGACATTTGGAATGCACTAAAATGTTGGCATGAGTAGGTTACATGCATTATACAGCCAGCAATTTTTTTTAATTGGACATAACATGGATCCATACTCCCTCCTTCCATCTATAGAGGGCCTAATGCATTTTTAAGACCGCCTTTGACTATTGACAAGATTAATAGTCCATGACATGCACAATGTGAAAATTATATCATTGAAAGCTCCTTTCACACACGAATTTAACGGTGTGCTTTGTGTAAGTTGCATGTCATATATTATTGCTATAATATTTGGTTGGTCAAATTTAGCCTCGAAAAATGCATTAGGCCATATATAGATGGAAGGAGGGAGTAGCTTTGAATAGCATTTGTATAGTAAACACTGGTAGAAAAAGGGCCTTTAGTCCCGGTTCATAAGGGCCTCTAGTCCCGGTTCTGGAACCGGGACTAAAGGGTCGTTACTAAAGCCTCACCCTTTAGTCCCGGTTCTTATACGAACCGGGACTAAAGGCCCTCCACGTGGCCACTGCATGGAGGTCCACCTTTAGTCCCGGTTGGTATCACCAACCGGTACTAAAGGAAATTTTACGATGTTTTTTTTGAATTTTTTTATTTTCAAATTTCTGAATTATTTTAATCTCTAATCTCTAATCACCCCTCATCACTGCTCAATTTAACATGTAATCTCTAATCACCCCTCATCATTCCAAATCATCTAACTTCGCGGCGGTCACCCATCCTCTCACTACTCCAACCTGAGCACGCTTAACTTCCGGGTTCTATTATCCCTCGTTTCCAAGTCTGCACTTGTTGTTTTCCTGACAATAGTAAGATGTCAATCCTATTAACCCTCAGGAATTTAGCTTGAGCATGAAGTCACAATTTTCACTGTTTGAGTTTGAAACTATTTTTCTAAAAAACAATAATTATTTAGTAACACTAATATTTCTTGAATAAGTAGTTTGACCATAGTTTGACCATAGTTTGACCATAATTTGACCACAGTTTGACTAGATTTGACCAAAATCCAAAAAAACTGAAATAATTATTTAGTAACACTAATATTTCTTGAATAAGTAGTTTGACCATAGTTTGACCACAGTTTGACCAGATTTGACCAAAATTCAAAAAAACTGAAATAATTATTTAGTAACACTAATATTTCTTGAATAAGTAGTTTGACCATTGTTTGACCATAGTTTGACCAGATTTGACAAAAATTCAAAAAAACTGAAATAATTATTTAGTAACACTATTATTTTTGAATAATTATTTACTAACACTAATACTTCTTGAATAAGTAGTTTGACCATAGTTTGACCAGATTTAACAAAAATTCAAAAAAACTGATATTTGAGCATAACTTTTATTCCCTTTTAGAATTTGAGGATTCTAAAAATTTGCAAACAGCCATAGGCCTATAAAATCGGATGCGGATTTTCGTGCTGAACATTTTGATATATTATACATTTTTTTCTGACATCGTATGCAAAAGTTATAGCCGTTTTACATTTTCCCTACACTTTATGCAAAACATGTCCAAATTTAAGTTTTTAAATTTTCCTAACTAGTAGATGTGGTAACATAACTACATCTCGAAGGATTTTAACTTTTGAAGTTTTTATCATTTTCTTTTGCTTTTTACAAAACTAAAAAAACGATACACGAGGGGGGGGTAGGATTTGAAAATTGCACCATTAGTACCGGTTCGAGGCACGAACCGGTGGGGTTGAGACCTTTAGTACCGGTTCGTGCCACGAACCGGTACTAATGGGCATCGCACCCTTTAGTACCGGTTCGTGGCACCAATCGGGACTAAAAGTCCCATTCGAATCGGGAGTAATGCCTGTACGGTGCCCTCGCCGCTCGAACCGGGACTAAAAGTCCCACTTGAATCAGGAGTAATGCCTGTACGGTGCCCTCGACGCTCGAACCGGGACTAATGCTCACATTAGTCCCGGTTCGTAATGCAACCGGGATTAATGCTCTTTTCTGGCCGAACGAAAGCCCTGTTTTCTACTAGTGAAAACGGGACAAGAATCTCTCTTTGTGTGGTGTGAATAGTTTTTATTTTTTCATTTTTTTCGTTGAGGGAAGTGCAAATTGATTTGGTACGTACAAGTACAATATTACACGTTAGGCTTGCGTAAAATTCAACCCGCGCCTTGTTATATCCCGAAAATTCAGATATCGTGCTCCCAAAACTGGCGCCTTCACAACCCGCGCCTTGCTATCCCGAAATTACAATGCGTGCGAAAACTCCCTCCAGCTGCCAAATCTCGACACGTGAAATCCCCCTTCTAACTCTGAGCTTAAAGGGCCTCTAGTTCAAATTGGTGGGGGTACTTTTGTAACACACCCTACATTTTGGACAAGCGCGTCCCTAAGTCATGGTTCCCCCCTCCATCGCCTCCTTTTCGCCATTCGAAAGATGGCCGCCATAACCTCTCCTCTCCAGCTGCGAAACCCCACCCTGCTCCGTCTGCTACCTCACCGCTGCCCAGCCGGAGCCTCTTCCCCGACGACGCCGTCCACTGCAATAGCTCGACGTCCCTCATCCGCCTCCCCAGATGAGGATCCGCATCCATCCCGTCGTCCCGCCAGTTCAGCCGCCCCGTCCTCCACCTCCAAGGAGCTACTTCAATGATCGCCTCGTCTATCGCGGCTGCTCCATCCCCACAGCACTGCCTTAACCTGCTCCACCAGAACCGCAGTATCCTCACCGACTCCTCGGGCGAAGCCGAGGCCTACTCGGCGCCACCAAAGAGGTTGTACACTCATCGCATCGCACCTTCTCCTTAACTCGACCTCCCAGCGCCGACGGTGCTCCATCCCGCACCCCCATGGAGAAGCTACCTCGAAGCCGGCGCCGTGGGCGACATCTCCACGGCGGCTCTCCCTAGTGCGACGCCCCTTCGACGGCGGCGTCCATACCAGCCGGATCTGCTGCTGCTGCTCCGGCTCTCGCTCGCTCGCGCTGCTGCTACTACTCCGGCTCTCGCTCACTCGCTCACGCTGCTGCTGCTATTGCCCATGCTCTCGCTCGCTCGATCGCGTTGCTGCTGCTTCTCTGGCTCTCGCTCGCTCGCGCTGCTTCTCTCCCCCTTGCTCGTGCTGCTTCTCTGCTCCGATTTAGCTACACTTCAGTCGACTGAATCAACTTTTGGGTCAGGTGATTTTCAGGGGGTGGTGGGTCTCGCCGGAGTTAAGGAAGAACCACCCGCAGCGGGGAGGGTGGCTCGCCGGAGAGGTACCCCACTATCTAACTTAGGGTTCTGGGTGGGGTGCTGCTCGCCGGTGGTGGGGGGCGTGGTGGTGGGGCGGTGGCATGGAGATCACCGGAGAAAAAGCTTGGCGGGGGGGGGGGGGGGGGGGCGAGGGGACGGGTCGGGGCGGCGGCAGACCGATGGTGGGGAGTTTTTTCGGGGCGGCGAGGTGGCGGCAGACCGGCGGTGGGGAGTTGTTTCGGGGCGGCGAGGCGGCGGCGGACCGGCGGTGGGGAGTTGTTTCGAGGCTGCGCGGGGTTCGGCCAGTGGTGGCTGGTGGCTCAGGGGGGTGCAGGTTGAAGATGAACTGCAGGCCCTCCCTAAACTATCCCATGTGAAGTGCCTCTCTACTACCATTGTGTTCAGTTTCGACAGTAACATTCACATGCCACAGTAAATTTCAGTTTCAACAGTTAAGTTCAGAGTCAACAGTTTCTACCTCATCTGTTGTAGTCAGGTGGTTTTTGGTGATGTAAATTTTACATCTATCACTTTTTGGTAATGCATTTTACATCATCTATTGATGCTATTAGAATCGCACTTCAGATTAACAATGTCTATCTTGTGCTGCTTCAGCCTTGACGTCTTACGGCTCACTGGAGCTGCTCCAAGGATGGAACGATCCATCACAACAGAGCAGTGCCCTAGACGCCGTCTACAAATTCCTCAGATCTTCCTCCACACCTCCGACAACCACCTCTACCTCAACTTCTTCAGCGCCAACCCAATGATGCTGAGGTCGACACGGCTACGACAAAGAGGTTGTACACTTGTCACATCACTTATTACTCTACATTCATGTCGATCCATTAGGGCTATTTGAAAGTGCTCGTTATCGACTAGAGGGGGGTGAATAGGCGATTTTTATGAAAGTCTTCAAAACATGAGAGTTTCGAAGACAAACAATAGAAATGAACCTATTGATATGCAATGAAGGTAGACTACACTAGGCAAGCCATGGTCAGGTATTCAATGAAGTAAAAGTGCGAAGACTAATAGCAGCTAGGTAGTACGGATCAGGATGGAAGATGGTATGAAGCCAAACAACGATAGTAGTCACATAGTGAAGACAAATAGGTAAAGCAAACAGGCAATGACTTCACGAAGACAAACTTTAAGTAAAGAGAGGGAGAAGATAGAACCAGTCACTTGTTGAGGACACATGATCATTTGGACCAGTTCCAGTTGCTGTGACAACTGTACGTCTGGTTAGGCAGGCTGAGATTCAACTCAGAAGACCGCGTCTTCACCTTATTCCCCTTGAGCTAAGGACACCCAGTCCTTGCCCAATTACACTGGTAAGTCTTCAAGTAGACTTCCAAACCTTCACATACTTCGTTCACCGGCGATCCACAATGACTCTTGGATGCTCAGAACGCGACGCCTAACCGGCTGGAGGATTCACAATCCTCAAGTGTAACAAGTCTCCAGGTCACGCGGATAGAAAAACTTGATGATGCCTAACACTCTTTGGCTCGGTGTTTGGGCTCTATCCTCGCAAGGATTTCTCTCTCTCAAAAGCTTCGAAGGTGGGTTGCTCTCAAACGACAAAAGCCGTGCACTAACTCTGAGCAGCCACCAATTTATGGTGTAGGGGTGGGCTATTTATAGCCACTAGGCAACCCGACCTGATTTGTACGAAATGACCCTGGGTCACTAAGGAACTGACACGTGTTCCAACAGTCAGATTTCAAACACATGTGGCAACTTTACTTGGGCTACAAGTAAAGCTGACTCATCCAGCTCTGGATAAGATTTGCTCTCATTGTCTTCACTAGAATACACAGGATTTTGGTTGAGCATCACTTCAGTCACTCTGACTTTGTTCACTGGGACCCCACTTAACAGTGGTGGTTCCTATGACTCAACAAAGAAGAAAAGGAAACAACGAAACAACTAAGTCTTCGCGCTCCATTGTCTTCACGCAATGTCTTCTCTTGTCATAGTCTTCAATGTGAATATCTTCATATACCACCATTGTCGTCAATGTCTTCATACATTTTTAGGGGTCCTCTCCGGTAGGTAAACCGAATCAATGAGGGATTACTACATGTGTTATCCTGCAATTCTCACAAACACATTAGTCCCTCAACCAGGTTTGTCATCAATACTCCAAAACCAACTAGGGGTGGCACTAGATGCACTTACAATCTCCCCCTTTTTGGTGATTGATGACAAACTGGTTGAAGTTTTCAACGGGGATAAAAGTATGTGAAATTGTGAATGATAAAGGTATTGTCTTCGTAAGTAGCACAAGGCTCCTTCCGAAGATGTGCATATAAGTAATTTGCTTTTGGAATGCAAATGCACATGGCAGGTTGTACTTGTGGAGATCCTCTTCAACTTATGAAGACAATTCATCATGCATGATTTTATATAACGAAGGTAATGACATGCATAATGAAAAATGGACGTCTGCAAAATGACTAAGTGCGGAATTTACCATCGCACATGCGGAATTTATCATCGCATCACAGAATAGCAGAAAAGTAGCAGACAACCATCAAGTTTAAGTGTTACAACTCAAAGAACCAAATGTATCAAAAGCGAGAGTTGTAAACACTAGGCAAAATATGAAGCAGCCGCCCATGAGGACCCACTTGAAGACTATCAACTCATATGCTTCTCCCCCTTTTGTCAATAAGGACCAAAAAGGTCTGAAGACATAGAGCCTCTACTCGTTCCCAGAAGGAGTAGGAGAAGATGCAGGGTCGGCGTCGGGGTTTGGCGGTGCAGATGAGCTTGGTGCAGTGTCGATACGTGCTGAAGTTGGAAGTGGTGAAGTAGCATCATCTTCATCATTGATCACTCTGGCATTCACCGTTGCAGCGGAGGAGGAATAATCAGAATCTTCAAGAGATGGAGTTTGATGCAGGACAACATTCCTTGGGGGAGTGGTGTCAAACTTGAATCTTTCAGTGAAGCCATCGTCTTGAAGATCTGCTTCAGCACTGAGTAGTGTCAAACTCCTCCAAGACCTCCAACATGTTTCATGTGTAACAAAGGCATTCTTGGTGGCAAGATTTCGAATGCGATTGACGTCCACCAAGAGGCTTTGCATCTGACGCTTCAGCCAGAAGTGATGCTTATCTTGTTTCTGGTGCATGGCATGAGAAGTTCTCGGTCATTTAGAACACGAGAGCGCTTCCGAGGCCTTTGAGCAATAGTGCTCTCAGTGGCTTCAGTTTGAACACGGTGAGGTAGGCATGTATTGCCACCCAAAGGATAAACACGAGTGACTACCTGGACTCCTTCAATGGGTTGCGTGAAGCTTTGGTGATCAGCATTGTGAAGACAAACCGGCTCCTTGGCAGGCTCTGGGTATATGGCTTCAACTGACATATCATCCTCTGGCAGAAAGATCAGATGGTTGTGAGCAGAGGGCTGATAGTTGAAAGTTGAGTGTAGCTTGATGAGGCGCATGACCCAAGGAGCGTAGAACTTCAGGCCAAAGAGATCAAAGCCTGATGCAGCCAACTGTCTGATAAAGAAGTCTTGAGCATTGAAGCTGATGCCGTTGAAGATATAAAAGACCAAGGTCTTCATTGCTCCTTCATGTTTTGCTGCTGAAGAATGTACTTTGATAGGCCATAGAGTTCGCCTGATGATGTGATAAATGGTGCGGGGCAGATACTCTAGCTTATGGAAGATACTCTCCAAGGGCTTCATCATGCTCAGCATTTGGCTCATGTTGGGCTCTGGCTTATGGAAGATACTCTCCAATGCATTGCGGTGAAGCTGACAACCAGGTTCATATAATTCTCCTGGAGTGGGGAGGCCGGTAAGCTCAATGATGTCAAACACTTTAGCTTCATGATGGACATTGCATGTCATCCACTCAAGGACCCAAGTCTTCGGATCCCTGTTGTATCCGTGAATGTGGAGGGAAGCATAAAATTGAAGCAGCAGTTCTTCATTCCAATGCTCCTTACCAGTCACAAAGTTTAGCAAGCCTGCATCACGGAAGCAGTCAAGGGCTTCTTCAAGGCAAGGCAATCCAGCAATGGCTTCACAGTCAAGACGCATATGAGGTAAGATGCGCCCTTGATCATAGAGAACACATGAATAGTAGTTGCGCTGCTGATAGCTCCAGAACCGATCATATGAAATCTTTGGCCTTGAATAGGGGTTCTTGGCGCTATCAAAGAAAGTGTTGTGCGCTTTGAAGCCATTAGCATTGAAGGACCCTGGTGAAGTGGCATTACCTGGAAACCTAGGCAGTCTTGGCTTCGGCTTCTGGACCTATGGCCTGTGCTCGACATGATAGTCAAATTGCGGACCAACAGCAGGAGGAGGAACCAGAAGAGGCCATCTGATAGTGACCAGCTGACCATAGTTGTATGCTTGCTCAATAGTATGTGGCCTGAGAGGCGGTATAGGAGCAGTGGCAGTGGCAGTGACTTCAGGCCGCAGATTGGCATCTGGTACAACATTGACTTCAGGTGCTATAACTTCAGGCACCACATTGACTTCAGGCGCCACATTAGCTTCAGGCATGACAAAATCATTGGATTCAGTGTTGGTGTTGGTGGCCGCCTCAGTATTGGTAACCTCCACTTCAGGAGCTGGAGGGTCGGACACGTTCTCCTCGAGAACAACTTGGTTGGTAGGGGGTGTAGCAACACGTGCTTCTTCTTCTCTTGGTTCTTCTTCTTGGTCATCGGCTGATGCAGCCAGAATATCTTCAGCCGCTTTGGCTTCAGACTCAGGGTTGTTCACAGTTGGAGAGGTTTCAGGAAACACTTGGCGTGAAACAGATTAGTACTCATCTCCTTCTGGAACACTTGACAGATTGACTTGTGGCCTTGGTCCTTTGAGAAGCCTGCGAAACGCTGGCGACGCTTGTGGAGATGGAGTTGGTTGGGCCTCAAAGTCTTCATCGTCAATCACCGGAGTGGTGACCTGTGTTGGGGGAGTAACTGGTGTTTCTTCATGACGTTGGGATTCTTGTGGGTGGTCAGCCCATGAGTCATCCTGAGCAATTGGCATCAACAGACGACCAATGCTGATGAGTTCACTGTTCGTGAGAACAGGCGATGATACCACATTGTGCTCGATTTAAGGAAGGACTTCATCATCTTCAACATTGTCTTGATGACCAATGTCTTCAGCTGCGGTGGGGTCAACAGCTGGAATGTTTTCAGCTTCAGGAGCCTCTGTGGAAGCAGGCTCATGAACTATCATACGACGTTCTTGGTGTGCAGATTCAGGACGAGCAACAGAAATCGGCTCGACTACAAGGGGCTCTGTGGGAGCAGCCCGATCTCTCTTCTTGGTCTTGCGCTTCTTGGTGGGTGGAGCCTCATCGGTTGTGTTCTTGGTCTTGTGCTTTCTGGCCTTGGCTTCAGCTGCCCTTGTCTTCTGAAGCTCTGAAGCCACTGTGGGGACCTTAGGCTTCATGCCTGTCATACTGGCTGGGAAGACAATGCGAGGTTCTTCCCGCCTGGATGGTTCAGTTTGGTCCACAGATGGCTACTTCTTCTTGGCAGCCATCTTGGGGTCGATGCCAGGACGCCCAAGTGCCTTGCTCTTCTCGGCTTCATTGTAAGCTTGAACACACTTAGTAGCAGGAATCTTCATGCGCTTACGAGAACCTTTGCGAGTGCCTTGCTCTTCTTGGCTTCATCACGTTTCTTGTGAAACGCTTCCTTGAGCTCATGCAGCATGACCTTGAAGTTCTGAACATCTGCGACGCTGAGCTTGGCCACATGCTTCTTGAACTGAGCCTTCTCATTATCGATCTTATGCTTCAGCTCAACAATTTTCTGAGCAAGAGCCAGCTCAGGAGCAATGACTCCATGTAAGGAGACGCTTAGGCCAATAGGAAGTTGCAGATCGTCAAAGTTTAGATTGGGGGTGTCAAACCACTCATCAATGAAGTTGTTCAATACTTCCACGTCAAAGAGAGGCAAATCATTGAAGATTTCCGCCTCTTGCATGCTCTTTATCAATTGCTCAAGAGCGTCATCAGCAAGATCATCGTCACTTGCCAGATCAATGGCATCATTCTCGTTTCTCAGAACAGCAGCAGGGGTCAGAGCTGGACCAGTGGAGTGCATAGGCTTCTTTTTCTTCTTCTCAGACTTGGAGATGCGTGAGAGATCTTCAGACTGCACACTTGGTGCAGGAGGAGCAGTGGCCAGAGGCTTCGCTCGTGAAGCTTTTGGTGGAGTGGAAAGCTTCAAAGCTTTAGGTTTCTTCAGCTTCTTTGGCTTCGATGGTGCAGGCGCTTCGTCAGAGTCAGCGTCGTCTACAGGTTGATCCACGTCTGCCCCTTGAACCATAATATGAGTGATGGGCCCTTCTAGGTTGTAGAAAGGTCCAACGAGATTGGGTTCAGCTTCGCGTGTGCCATCGGCACGTGGTGCAGAGGGGCCTGGGTTGAAGTCTAATCCCCAAGACTTCTTGTTTTCCTTGGCCAAGTTCTTGGCAAACTGAAAGTTGCGCTTGAACAGATTGTCGTGTCAACACCATAGCAATGAAGATGGGTCGGCATCAGCAGGCTGTGGCCCATGGACCATGCAAGGATAGAATCCCTGAGCAATGGCTTCAGCTCTGGTCTTGGGTTGAAGATTTTTATAGAGAATATCTCCCCAAGGACGCTTGATGGAATTCTTCTCAGCATACTCCTTGGTGACGAATCTGTACTTGAGCCATTGCTCGGCCCAATATCTTCGAATCCATTGGATTCGTGTCTTGCGCTGACCATAGCTTTCTTCGGGATCAGTTTTGTATAGTTCATAGAGATCTTCGGGCAGATTCATTGATGTACCCCCACGGCGCTGTCTGTCACCCTTCCTTGTTGATTTCTCTGTTGCCATGAAGTTTAGACTGAAAGGCTTCAACACTGTCAAAGGCTTCCGTCTGCTGGTCAGACAGGAACTGGCTTCGGGAGAGTTGATGTGATGCTTTAAGAATTCTGCAAATGAATGCAGACTATGAGAACCAAGGGATTCTCCCACGGACATGTACCTGTGACGGCAATTGAGATGCGAGGGAAGGGGAAGAGGTCATATGCATTCTCAGAAGATTTTGAAGATAAATCAGTTTAGAAGACATTGACCTCATAGCGCGAAGACATTCACTTATATGTTGAGTGTTGGTTCCAGATTTGTATGAATCCAAGAATAAGTACAAGTGAGGAATCTAACTATGTGTGAAGCATAAGTGAATATACTAGGCATTGTATGAGATGCAGACATGATAGATCCAACTTTGTGGAGGCGGAAACCACTTTTGGTAAAAAGGATGAATCTATAGGATCAAAAAGACGGTAAAAATATGATTTTAATTTACCACACGACGAACTGCTAGACGGAGTAGAAGATGAGGCCGAGCAATTCGATCTTCCATGCTCTAACTTGGCGACGGAGGACACCTACGTCGGCGGCAGAGTAGACGATGTCCGCGGCCAGCGTGAAGACGATGTCGAAGAGGTCTCGGCAGCTAAGCGCTTCGTCACTGGCGTCGTCGAGAGCTAGCAGTGGCGCTAGGGTTTTTCGAGGTGGAGAGGTGGAAGAAGGTTTTGGCAGCGATTGGATGTGCATTTATAGGGAAAGGGACCACACAGCGCAATTACGCAGGTGCCCCTGGCGGTTCACATCTGAGGGACACGTGGCGAACATGCAACACATTTGGAGTTGTCCCATGTTCCCACGCCTGCCTGGACTATCGGATGGTCAATCCGGCTTCTCCGGGTTTCAGGCAATAAGAATAAAGCATTGAAAACAGATTTAATGTTTGTCTCTGTATCTTCTCCTGACAAGGACGCAGAGAAGACATTCGACAGTTTCAATAGAATGCATATGATTTGGATAGATAGAGTTTGAGGTAGAAAGCATAGAGAGATTAGGGTCCAATCACATCCACTTAGTTCAAAAGATTCAAACGAGAAGACATGGCTATAAGTGAATGCTGTAGAGGACAGAACACTAATATGTATATATCTGAATGCAACCAAATCAACATAGTGAAGATAATCAAGAAGACATGTTAATATTAAGACAAACCAAATGCGAAGACATAGCAAATGTAATGCCATGAGAAAAACACTTCAAACAGAAAATTTTGGTGGTGGCGTTACCCACCGTATAAGAAGTATTAGACCCAGACAGGGCGCACAATTATCGTGGCGCTCCGAAGTCAAATTCCGCGTTAATGTATTCACACTCAGAATGTACGTCTTCATTGATTGAAGATATACTTTACTTCGTGTGTTGCACATTTAAGTCATCAACATGCATAAGTGTTAGGATGTGTGCACGATCACGTGACATTTGAGGATTCCAAGATATTTAGCTCACAACGTAACTTGCAAAACCTTTTCTCATCCAAGGGCTTTGTGAAGATATCGCGATTGCTCTTCCGGTGTTGACATGTATGATATCAATATCTTCCTTCATGACATGATCTCTGAGAAAGTGATGACGAATTTCAATATGCTTTGTCATCGAGTGCTGAACTGGGTTGTTGGCAATCTTGAAGGCGCTTTCATTGTCGCAATAGAGTGGTACTTGTTTCAGATGGATGCCATAGTCCTGGAGAGTTTGCTTCATCCATAGAAGTCGAGCGCAAGAAGATCCAGCAGCAATGTATTCAGATTCAAAGAAGGAGAGTGATACACGTTCTTCTTCTTTGAAGACCAACAGACAAGTGATCATCCCAGAAAGTGACATGTGCCTGATGTAGACTTGCGATCCACCTTGTCACCAGCCTAGTCAGCATCCGAGAATCCAACTAGATCAAATTCTGAGCCCTTTGGATACCATGATCCTAATGTTGGGGTGTAAGCCAAATATCGAAGAATTCGCTTCACAGCTAAGTGATGCGATTCCTTTGGTACCACTTGGAATCCAGCACACATGCAAACACTAAGCATAATATCTGGCCTAGATGCACATATATAAAGTAAAGAACCAATCATGGGGCGGTATACCTTTTGATCGAACTCTTTACCATTGGCGTCAGGACCCAGATGACTCTTGGTTGGCATTGGCGTCGTGTAACCTTTGCAATCTTGCATTCCAAACTTCTTCAGGCAATCTTTGAGGTATTTCTCTTGAGATATGAAGATGCCATTTCTTTGTACCTAGTTACGAATGTTGGAATACCTGGAGCACCATGAGGTTAGCTGACAGCAGGTAGATGCAGCCATATAAGTTTTGTGCGGTGCTACAAAAACTGAGGTTTGTATCCCTTCCCGTTATGAGAATTCTTCTTGAAGTTGGTAGAATGTGACGGCTTGTTCTCACTACAAAAAAAGACACATCCGTGACATTTTGGGCTGAACGAAATTTTTTTCTGTCATACATATGACACTTCTATGACGATAATTGTGACAAAACCCGGTATCATCATAGATGTGGTGGGCTCCTACTTCTGTGACAAAAATCATTACAAAAATGGGCTTCTCGTCACAGGGAGGGCCGGAGACGCAGCTTGCATGACATTCTTTGGGCCGTCCCATGACGGAAAAAACCGTGGTAGAAGCGAGGGGAGGAAAATTTCGGGAGTTCCGGTGCGGTGGGAGGTCGGGGCCGAAGCGATGCGTGTTTCTCTCGTACACGTATCGCGCGCTGCGTGTGTGAGGCGCCGCTCTAATCGAACCCGAAGCGAGGCGTTGGGCTCTAATCGAACCCGGCGATTGCCGCAGTTACGCTACATCGAACCCGGAAGCGAGGCGTTGGGCTCTAATCGAACCCGGCGATTGACCGCAGTTACGCTAAGCATGAACCCCAGCGATCGATCGATGGCTGTTAACTGAACCCGATCGAGCGATTCCTTCGCTACTGCTGCTAACTGAAGCCGATCGATGCTGCCTCTGGGATGAACAGTGAGCGTTGCGGGGGGTGGGGGTTGGATGAACAGTGAGCGGTGGCGTTTGCCTCTGGATGAACAGGACCCCGTGGTGTGGAGGGCTGGATGAACAGTAGACGGTGGAGGGGTGCCCGTGGAGGGGTGGTTGAACAGGATCCCGTGGTGTGGAGGGCTGGATGAACAGTAGACGGTGGAGGGGTGCCCGTGGAGGGGTGGTTGAACAGGACCCCGTGGTGTGGAGGGCTGGATGAACAGTAGACGGTGGATGGGTGGTTGAACAGTAGCCGGTGGAGTAGCGCGCGGTGGAGGCTGGATGAACAGGAGCCCGTGGAGGCTGGAGGAGGTCGACGGTAGCCCGTGGAGGCTGGAGGAGGTCGACGGTGGAGATGAACAGTATCCCGTGGAGTCCTGCTTTTGCGATACGCCACACCACTCCCGGCGAACAGGACCCCGTTTCACCGTGGCGCCCAACACAAGTCCATTTCGTCTGCTTTTGTGGTACGCCACACCCTCCCGATCAACAGGACCCCGTTCGACCGTAGGGAGGTCGGGCTTCCTCCATTTTGCGGTACGCCACACCCCTCTCGATCAACAGGAGCCCCGTTCCGACCGTAGGAGGTCCGTTTCCTCTGTTTTGCGGTATGCCACACCCCTCTCGATCAACAGGATCCCGTTCGAAACGTAGGAGGTCTGCTTCCAACCTTGTGCGGTACGCCAGGCCTCGTTTCCATCACCTGTTCCGTCCAAGCCCTCCCGATGAACACGACCACGCATTCCGTTCCGACCCAGCCGGTTGGCTCCCACGCATTCTGTTGCCTCCCGATGAACACGACGCATTCTGTTGCCTCCCCATGAACGCGACGCACTCTGTTGCCTCCCCATGAACATGACGACGACGTTGTTTCTCCGTTCCGACCCAACCATGTACACGAGCCCTGGCCGTACGTATGCGCGAGTAGGCGTTCGAGACCCCGCCCGTATGCACACATACGTGGTCGTATTTTCTTTCTTGCAGCCTGGCCGCTGTACGTATGTGTACATGCTACGTGCGCGCCTCTACAACGACCAGTATGTACGTACACGTTCGCGACTGCACGACAACTCTATATGCGCTTCGACCAGGTGGGTCCCGACCGTTAGGCACTTCCTTGCGTGCGAAGATGTAGCTGGTGGGTCCCAGCAATGTGGTGTGAATTGTTTTTTGCGGACGCACTTCCTTGCGTGCGAAGATGTAGCTAGTGGATCCCAGTAGTCAGGGGGGCAAATCGGTTTTTTTTGCCCGGACGCACTTCCTTGCGTGCGAAGGTGTAGCTGGTGGGTCCCAGCAGTCAGGGGGCGAATCGTTTTTTTGCCCGGACGCACTTCCTTGCGTGCGAAGATGAAGCTGGTGGGTCCCAGCAGTCAGGGGGAAACGTTTTTTCCGTGAAATACAGTGGCCCGTCTGGTGGGTCCCAGCTGTCAGGTGGAGGAATCATTATTTTCCGCGTAATAAGGAGGCACTTCCTTGCTGCGGCCGTGGACCCAACTGTCAGCCTCTCCACGTACAGTCCACATCCGATGGAAGCCATTCCTTGACCACGTTGACCACGCCAAGGCCGAGAGCACTGTGGCGGTGGACGACGGCGAGGCCTAGGAAGGGACGACGCAGAGCCGTGGAAGACGCGGCAAGGATGCCCATGTAGAGGAGTATGAGGGTTCACCTGCTCGGCCGCGGGCGTGAGGCTGCCGTCGCCGCAGAATAACAGGGGTGTGGGTGCGTAGAGGGATGGCCCGGCCAGCGGTTGGAGTAGGGGGCGGTGAGGCCTCCGCGGCATCACAGCCGGCCACGGGCGGCAGGAGCAGGCGGCACGAGCGGCGCTGCTTTGGGCGGCTGGAGCAAGAAGACCAGAGGTTGAAGAAGCACTATGGCCGTTGGATGGACATCGTACGGTCACTGGAGCTAGAATCGTTCATATATTGACTAAAGTTGACAAAGGCATCCGTGCAAGTCAACTTAGTAGCCCCACAAGTCAGCCACCCACCAAGGTGGGTCCCAGCTAACAGGGGGTATTCATTTTTTTTGTGCGTAATAAGGAGGCACTTCCGGTGGGTCCGAGCTGACAACGGGGGGAACGTTTTTTCGCGATACGGTGGCCCGATCTGTGGGAGTCCCTAGCGATCGAGGGCAAGCGTTTTTTCGCGCGAAATCTTGGTAACGCGTCCGGTGGGTCCCTATTTGTCGGTGGAGGAATAATTATTTTCTGCGTAATAAGGAGGCACTTCCTTGCGGCTGCCGTGGACCCGGTGTCGGCCTCTCCACGTCTGATACTCTTTCGATGGAAGTCGATCGTTGACCACATTGACCACGCCGCGCCGAGAGCACCACGGCGGTGGACGACATCGAGGCCTAGGAAGGGGACGACGTGGAGCCGGGGAAG
This sequence comes from Aegilops bicornis, assembly GCA_021605145.1. Classification (NCBI taxonomy): domain Eukaryota; kingdom Viridiplantae; phylum Streptophyta; class Magnoliopsida; order Poales; family Poaceae; genus Aegilops; species Aegilops bicornis. The sequence continues at coordinate 368,005,628 of CM038672.1, forward strand.
ACGCGGCAGTGGAAGCCCGCGCGGAGAGGAGTACAAGGGTTCACCGGTTCGGCTGCGGTGTGAGGCCGCCGTCGCCGCAGAATAACATGGGGTGTGGGTGAGTAGAGGGATGGCCTGAACATCAGTGGGAGTAGTAGGGGGCACTGAGGCCTGCGCGGCAGCACAACCGACCACGGGAGGTGGGAGCAGGCGGTCCCGCCGGCGCTGCTTTGGCGGCTGGAGCAAGAAGATAAGAGATTGAAGAAACACGACGGCCATTGGATTGACATCCAACGGTTACGTCTGCTAGAATCGTTTGTTGACATATATAATAAATAAAAAAATCTTGCATACGCGTCAACTAAACAGGCCCACAAGTCAGACCACTCTCTTTTTTTAATAATTTATATATAGCTCATGGCAACTTCTTATGCAATTTATTGCGCTTTTTTTAGTTGGCTGTATCAATTTCGCATATTTCCGTGGGTTTCAAACTATTTTTAATACCGAAATGTCGAGCAAGATTTAAAGTACTTTGAAGATATATTTAAATTAGGTTAATGCCCAGTGAAATAGGAATCTGAAAATGTGAAAAAATCAGAAATTATAAAGTAATTGCCAATTTGTCATCTGTTTTTATATTTACAACCTATTTCATATTATTTTCAAGATTTGCAAGCGTCTTGAAAGAGTTGCAGCCCATCGTATGAGAAAATAAGTAGGCCTGGATTGGGTATTCTTGAGAAAAATAAATCGGGCTAATTTTTACAAAGAAAAAATAGTCGGGCTGTTCACATGGTGAACATAAAATATAAGCACAGGCTAGACGGGCCACAACCAGCTTGAAACCCCGCTCCGTCTCAACTATACCAAACAAAAAAATATCTTCGAGTAGCTACGTCCCTGTGTGTCACCGATCTTGTGTTGTTCTCTTGTCTATTGACTATATACGCTCACAATGTCGTGGGTCCCGGATGTCGTGAAAACACTAGGAGGAATCATTTTATTTTTCCATACATCGACGCAGGGCCCCTACTGTCATCCTCTCCACGTACTTCTGCCGATTCCTGTTGTTTGTTGACCATGTTGACAACGCGAGAGGGCGGCGCCGCGGCGAGCGCACCAAAGCACGCGGAGGACGTCGGCGTTAACGATTTAGGAGACGGTGGGGCGGCGATGCGTGCGCTGAGGCGCAGCCAGCCGTGGGAGGCGGAAGCAGGCGGCCCCGCCGACGCTGGTTTGGTTTTGGGGGCCGGAGGAATACAGGATCAAGAAACACGGTTGCATCGTAAAAAGCAGCAGAGTACTTAGCAACCTTAATCGAAACCAACAGGGGCACTTAACAACCAAAGCTGAAAGCAAGATGAGTACTTATACAGTTCAACTGCATAAAGCACGCCTCGAATAAAGTGCTATTTGCCTCTGATTAACCAAGGGTGAGGCCGCCAAGCCCCGTGACAAGGCCCAGCGCCACCCAGCGCATCCACAACCTTACGAAAGCGTCTTCATCTCGCAACGTGGTCAATAAACAGGATATTCGCTTTAGAGCCATGGAAAAGCATGAACATAATCTTACATCCTATTCACCAAGATGGACGGGCCTTCATTATTTGAGACCACCCATGAATAAGTATCTTTTCACCTCCAAGGGAATTGCGTGAGGTCGACATAAACATTATGTTGTGACCAAGCGCAAGTCCGACTTCGACCATGGTCAGCATCTATATAGGAACAATAGAACTCGGCGGTTCCTTATTTCAAGAAGATCACACCTGTAAAACCGTGTATAAGCAATAGTTTATGAACAACATATATAACGAGAAAACAGCTCGCATAATAAGTTTCTCAAACACGGTTGGACCTGTTCAACGAGTGCAGCAGTGGCACACATATCCCACGTGGCCTTCCACCATTTAAACGCCCCACAAGGACATCAAGACGATCAATAAAGTGTGGGAACTTGTGGATGTCGATCCAGTCAACTTCAGTCCCATTAGTAACAGCCGAGTTATTACAGAGTAACAAACGAGCAGACTGCTTAACTCTGAAAAAACCTACACGTGCCACCAATTATAAGAAAATATTAGTTAGAAGTAGCATCTTCGTGAGAGATTCATTGCTACTTCTAAAGTTAAATTGTGATTAGTTAGACAGAATAGGTGGATTAAGAAGTAATCAAGGCAACAAGCAAGAACCAGATACAAAACTAACATGGATGAACAATTGGAACGACGTCGGGGTGGAAGATCAGAGTGAAGATGAGACCAGGTTCTGCTATTTCCATGCGCGCCAACTTTCAGTCTGTAACACTTGAGAAAGTTTATCCAAGTTCGGCCATAAAAAAGCAGCGATCTTCATGGTTCATGAACCAAACTCGGAACTTATATCCATGGCTTGTCTTCACTGTGACCATTAAACTAGTGTATTCAGTTATGGCAAGGCCGAGCATCTTGAGTACATGTGTTCTGGCAGAGCAAATAATACACGAGGGAAAAATAATATGAGAACACAGCATGTTCAAAAACCCCTACCCTCCGGATAGAAAAGAGGATTCTAGGAACATACTGCATGCTGCGTTTCAAAATGTTGTGTTAGGATGAGAAGGAACAAGTGTGGCGTCTACGAGGGCGCAGAAACCTGTAGGGTACTCGCACTTTGGGCACTGCAAATGAAACACACTAGATTTAGTAGGAAGAAAAATGCATCAACAGCGGCGGCTGCCATCCTAGGATTACCTGCGCTATGGGACTTGAATTTATCAGGGATGGATGAAGAATTCGTACCTGGTTCTCCATGAGAAAACCCCATGCAATCGCCGAGAGGGGGTTTTCTCTGAACAAGAAGACGAGGGAGAAGGGGATTCAGGCCCAGTGAAATATTGCCGCTTCGTCCGTCCGACTTCGCTTAAAATTTGGAAAGGGGGTTGTGATTTGACGGCTCATTGGGCATTCTTGTGGGCGCTATGACCGGGTGTGTCTACCGTGAAGTTGTGCACTCTAATTTGTGCATATGGCACATGGACCCGTTGCGGTTTGCCGCTCCCACATATCAGCGAAAGGAACTAGAAAGACAGGAGTAACTAGTTACACATAAATATATTTTTTGACAGAGAGATACTCCCTCTGTAAAGAAATATACAAATCTTTTATATCACAGGTTCACGTTGCCGATAAATATACTCCCTCTGCAACGCACGGGCATTATGGGGGTTAAGCTTTTTTTATGGGGGTTCAGCTGAGAATATAATACTCTGATAGGCTCACGGTTCTGGACTTTGGGCCGCAGGCCGACCCTACAGGTTTGGGGGCCCATGTGTTCTACCTCGCGCTTTTCATATTGCAAGCGATCAAGACGGGCGCTGGTTTTAGAATCTTTGTCATAGGCGAATACACAAAATTGAATAAAGCACGCCACCTGTTGGAATGAAATCGAATCTACGCTTTCTAACCGGCAATCAGAGTTGCAATTCTATCAACGATATACCATGTGATAAATAATCTTGTCATACCATCGATACACACAGGACACTTGTTTCACCATGCCGATTATTACATCAAAATCTCTCGGAGGATAGATCAGTTCGGCGATTGCATCTTGCTCTTGAAGAATTTCAAAGTTGATTTGGACCAGCTCTCCTTGCCGAGAAAGTTCGATTTTGACATCATCCCCTACTGCAAGATATGATTTAGATTTGAACCTTGACCATCCTTTAGCATCAATCATCATGCGACCATCCTTTGTACTTACAGTATATTGAGCAGGTTCATTCACACCAAGGCTGCGTATGGTAAGAGAAACTTGGCCGCGGTCGCCCAGATTATTGAACGACTCCATCGTTCCTCTAGGAATTCTCTGTTTGCAAACAAGAAGACATACCCAAACAATTAGATCAACACAGTGAATCGTGTGAAACAACATGGAAAGAAAAAAGAACGAAGCACTTGGGCGGCCAATGCTTACCAAGAAGGTGGACATGTCAGTTTTTGTAAGAACTTTGGTATATGAAGTGCGAACTGCAGCCCAGTCTGTTGCCAGTGAAACTACACGGGCCGGAGCAGATGCAAGTGTTGGTGCAGGTGCCGAAGCCGCTGCTGCTGCCGGAGATGGTGCTCCTTGTAGAGCTGGTGCCGGTGTCGGAGCAGGTGCTGGTGTCGATGCCCGATCCTCCGGTAGATTAGACTGATCCGCTGACGCGGTCGGTGCCCAATCCTCAGCTAGATCAGATCGAGGCTGTCATTGCCGCTGCTAGAGCAATCAGCCGGTGATCGATCTGTCTTGAGACAATGACGATCGTGTCTGCTACGCTATGATCAGCTTTCTAACTTGACTAGGATCCGTGACCATGATCCAATTTTTCTTCATTTCTTTTAAATACGAGAAGGACTAATTGTATGCGTTTTGTTAAACCAAACTGCAGTTCATCATAGGGATTCAGCTTGTACTCGAGACAATAGACTGATCCAATTTTTCCAAAGAATATAAGTGATGGATAGTGCCTTCAAGCATCGACACGACGTAAGAAGTGAAACCTGCAAAAATAGCCATCGAGAGAAAACCAAACGGTTTATTACGTGATGAATGTCACATGGCAAAACCTGCATTGTAAAATTGCAGGAAAAGAAAGAAAACATGACATTAAATCAATAAGATTTAGACAGTAAATCAATAAGATTTACTTGATGTGACACGAGCGAATCCTTATCAGGAAATCACTATGTTGAAGTACTAAACAGAAGATTGATCGTCCAACTACGCGTGGCATGTAGGGGCCCCGCCTACTCCCACAAGCAGGACAGTCCAAAGGTCGTGACAAATCATATGGACCAAACATCCATGGGATTGGAAACCCTGGTGGGTGCGATAAACCCTGCAATGCATACAGATATTGGGGTGTAACCATAATTGATAAACCATCCTCACAAAAATATGATTTGGATACTTCAAAATATACAGACTGAATTGAGTGGACAGACATTAACATAGACCGTTCTCAGGACTGACCACACATCAAAAGTGGCAGTACTAATAAACAATACAGGGTTCACAAACACAAATCAAGTACTGAACAATAGAACTTACTAGAGACAAGCAAAGTTGCACCTAACAGAGTGGTCTTTCCACTCATAAACATGATGATGAAGACAAGCCGCATCAGATTTGTTGGGAAGCTTTACAAGAACCACACCCTTCGTAATCGAAGGCACAACCAGGAAATTGTTGTGGTCAAGTACAGCCTCGAGGACATGCCTGACAACAATGCTACAGGAAAACACTAGTTCAGGACACGTGGCGACAAGGACACATCAATTTGGATAGTTCAAAGTGAGAACTCATCATCAGGTCTTCCAGTTCACACAGCATGACTTTGAGAACTTCATCTCCACCGCTGACCTGGTTCTAATTCAAACAGAAACCATATTTTATTACTACCTCTGTTCAGAAATATAAGATGGTTTTTGATATTATACTCCATATATGACTACATATACACACAGAAATGAGTGAACAAAGACACTAGAACATGTCTTCAAAGGCATGAGAGCAGAGGGATTACATGCAATATCCATAACACAAGTTTCTGAGGCAAATATACCCTCTTAAAAGGTAGCATTGATGTTCATAAAGTACTCCCTCCGTCCCAAAATTCTTGTCTTAGATTTGTCTAGATACGGATGTATCAAGTCACATTTTAGTATTAGATACATCCATATCTAGACAAATCTAAGACAAGAAATTTGGGACAGAGGGAGTAGTTGAAAGTAATCTATAAGAAATCAGTGTCAACCTCTCACATGTTTTCGTCAAAAGAGGAATTTAGAACCGTCATTTGGCACACTAAAATCACATGCAAGATCACCCGAAAGTTGTACTACCGATTACTAGTACTGCGTGTTAGATGAAAAAACATGATCAAGATCGAGAAAAGATCGTCAACAAGAGACATTACGGACTTTCTTAATGAGGGATCCGGAGAGGGGGCTTGGACAGGCGATGGCTTTGAGATTGTCTCATGTAGTCTCGGCGGGGTGCTTGCGCTTCTTTGTACCATGAGCCTCGACGGTTTTGGCCAGAGCCATAGACATCACGTCGGCCGGTGCTCCGGCGTCAATCCAAGAGAGGAAGCTGAGAGAGAAGAGTGAAAGGAGGAATGAGATGAGGGAGAAGCGAAGCGAGTGGGGGTTTTCTTCAAGAGAGGAAGCTGAGAGAGAAGAGTGAATGATGGTTGCTTCGTCCGTCCAACTTACTGCTGGAAAGGAGGGGGTTTTGTGATTTGACAGCTCATTGGGCATTACTGCGGCGGTTCGATCGGGGTAGTCTACCATCACTCTACTATGGAGTAGTTTAGTGCATGGCTGGTGGACCCAGGTACTGGCTATCCCACACGTCGGCAAAAGTGAGTAATTTAGTGCATGGCTGGAGGAGGATCCGCACGGTAGAGCGTGTCCACTGTTGTTCATTCTGAAGAAAAAAATGATTACAGCAAGCGTTTCCACTCTTATGACGGAGGAGTGCGAAACACGGCAGCCACGTGAACATACACAGTGCTCCTACTACTAGGCATGTGCAGCGGTTCATACGTCAGTACTACACAATCTTGTTGCTAGTGTAGTAAGATATGACCATAACAAATGATGTTGTGCGCATGTCAACTACTCCTATATGTAACATCGTACCGCTTTTTCGACTGTCCGTTCAAGAATGAACGGTGAGATCAATGTTAACAGAACTAGGTCCACAGCGCACGGAGAGTACGGTGTATGGCAGATAGTGTTAGGCAGGGTGTATGAAGGGTGCACGGGATGGGAGCGAAAGTTCCCTTCTCGACCCACTTTTGGGTGTTTGGCAGAGTGCATGAAGGGTGCAGGAGTCCACACTTGTAGGTTGACAAAAAGACACGAAGAGGAAACAACTATATTGAGATGAGAATGCAACCAAACACACCCACACGCTTTGTGCTACAGTGACTGATCTGCATCGTCTGATTTTGATCCAACGGTCATGTTGCGCCGAGACATGGACATGCCCATGCAGAGGGCACCTAAACACCACCGAAGTCCCTCTGCTTCTCGAGGCGCACGATGTTGGTGATGCAGGGTGCAACCACCCGTAGAGCCTGCTCCCGGTCGACGGGAGCCAGCTTGTCAAAGACGGCGTCCAATGGCACGAATGGATTCCGGTGACGGAGCCCTGAAAGGATTCGCCCGGCAACGGCGACGACAGCCCGCAACCCCTCCTTGTCCAGCTCAGCCCCCACCATCACGCGGAGACGGCTCATCTCCTCGGAGATATAGGTGAAGAAGGAGACCAGGTCAAGAAGCCACAACTCGATGAAGTCCACCGGGTGGTCGAACGGGTTTAGCCCGACGGCCGGCATCATCGCGCTGGCACGACGGTGGCATCGCGCAGCCGCAACACATGCGTGGCAACTTGGTTCACCAAGTGGTTGAGGCGATCCTCGACCTCGTCACGATCGGCCCGCTCGCGCTCCAGCCGTCTTCCCTGACGGCCTATCGTATCTCCGGCTTTCTGTAGGAACGCCGGCGACGCCTCGAGCATCTTTGTGGTGGACGCCTGCCGCTTTTGAAGCTCTGTGAACTCCCGCACATAACGGAGGAGCATGGCACTCCTCTCCTCCTTGAGCTCATGGAGCTCCACATCCTTGGCCCTGAGCTCCGCATCCTTGGCATGGAGATCCTGTGTCAGGCGCCTCACCTCGGACTCCGTGATCTGTTGCGCCGCAATGGCACCAGGTAGAAGCAATGGGGAGAGGAAGCAAAGGGGGCTGAACGGCTAAAAGGCAATGCAATCTACGGGAAGGCGGAGGGAGCGGGGAATCTTTTGGTTTTCACCATGGTAAAACACCAGTCGACGACTTCTCACATCAGGGAGCAGTGGGTTTTTACAGGCGGAGTCATCATGACTAATTGCTGCCACGCTTGCTCCGTCAATCAAAAATTTAAAATCCTGCACCGCTGCTCCAAATCAATCAAAAATTAAAAATCCTGCCGCACTAAAACACCGTGAGCAACGCCATGGTGGATATTTAAATTTACATGCCGCAAGTAGATAAAAAAAGGGGTGAAAAAACAAATGTGGCGGCGGCCTAGCTAATCGGTCGAACTAGCCCAACTAGCTAGCCACCGTGCTTCACTGATGTACTCGGTGGGAAAGGTGGTCTTTCATGATTTGACGACTCATTTACTTGCTTCGGCGCTACAACTGAGGAGGACCCAGAAAACACGCGGTAGGGCATCCCATGTCAGGAAGAGTATATGCGTGCACCACCCGGGAGGACCCCGAAACCATGCGGTAGGGTGTGCCACGTCGCGGCATGGAGGAAAAATGTGCGTGTAAAAATATACTGTATCAGACGTAGTACCTATGGTTCGACCTCGGGACCCAGCCAGTCGGTCGAAAACACCCCACTAGCCACACAGCTTCATCATGCAAACATGGCACGGAGGATAGATGTGGTTAGCTCCGCCTCGACCAGCCACAACGTCTCTTGTTCTAGGCGATTCTTCTATTTTCCAAGCTTTTTTTAGTTGTAATAACACCACGGCAAGCTAGCACCGCTCTTCGTGTGTGCCCATGCAAAGGTTAGACGATGGAGAGAAGAGAGATTGAGATCGCAGACCTGGGACCCACCAGTAAGTGAGACAACGGTCATGCACGTGTTGATGAGGCACTCCCTCTATTCTATCAACGCAAGTACTGTATAAAATCAGGTTATGGGAGAAAGCCAACAACCGTTTGTTTTTTCAGGCTATCGACTTACGCTTTGTAGTCCAGGTTGCCAGTTCGAATCTCGTCTTTCAGATTTGTTAGTTTTAGGTCCAAATTTGATCAATGACAAGTGGGACCCCCGTGTTTTGTTCCGATATTTCAGTGTAGGATGATTTTTTTGAACAAACACTTTGCGCGGTTAGACAAGTAACGGCACGAGTTACACGTATTTTGCAAGTTTACGAAAAAAATGACAGCGACATAGAATATCACATCCACCCCGCAGCTTAGATATTATGGTGATACGAGTTTTTACACCATTGGAAGTGAGATCCAATGGCTTGGTAGTAGTCTTTGTAATTATGCGCAATTTCCAAACTCTCCAAAGGTTTTTTTTGCAAATAAAACATTCATGCCTCGTGTGTGCCGCTGCATCTTCGATCCAACGGCTCCCCGGTGCTCATATTAGGTGCTCCCCATAGCTTAATTACCTGCTACGGTGATATGAGCATCTAGGTCATATGATCAGTGATCAGATGGCACATGCGTAGTACTTGTACTTTCTGCACATTTCCCAAACTCTATCAGCCGTATATAGCAAAAACATTCATACCTCCTACTGTGGGCCGTTAGATCTCAGTGAACTCGTATCAACATAGAATCTATAGTGCGGGAGCACCTCATACTCTCCCGTACGAGAAAACATAAGTTGCTATCGCAGCTTGGATGCTACGGTGATACGAGCTTGGAGGTCGTTTGATCTGAGATCCAATGGCATCTCAGCAGTCTTTGTGCTTATGGCGGTGGCGAACTCTTTTGGGGCATTTACGCAAAAACCATTCGAACCACCGAGGAGGTGTTGGGTCACAAATCAACGCCTCGAAGAGCTTATCACCAAAGCATCTAAGGTGTGGTAGCACATGATATTCTTACATACAGGAGAATATGATGTCCTCCTTCATCTTAGATGGTACGGTGATCTGAGCTTCGAGGTCGTTGGATATGGGATCAAAGGGCATCTAAGTAGTTTTTGTACAAATTGTGTGCAATTCTCAAACTCATCAAGGTTTCCTGCAAAAATATTAAGACACATCATGTGAGCTGCTCTATCTCAGATCTACAAGCTCCAAGCAACTCATATCGGCATATAGCATCTAAGGTATGGGGGCACATGATATTCTCCCGGGGAGGAGGGGTGGGGGGTGCACAACCAATAGGTGGTTGGGAGGGTAGGGACAAATATAATCTAAACAACCCTAAACAGAGCTCCACAATTTTATCTAAGGTCGAGGGGTTGACCCCCGACAACCATAGCTCGGCCTAAACACAACATTTGCATGCACTGTAGTACTAGACTTAATATTCATGTTTCAGTTTCATGTTCATTTTAAATATTGAACTGAGGACCATGGATGTCTTACATTTTACTCCCTTCGTTCCTAAATATTAGTCTTTTTAGAGGCTTCAAATGGACTGGCACATACGGATGTATATAGACATATTTTAGAGTCTAGATTCACTCATTTTTCTCTGTATGTAGTCACTTGTTGAACTCTCTAAAAGACTAGTATTTAGGAATAGAAGGAGTATTTTTGAATTCATGTCATACATGCATTGTTTGGAAAAATATATGCACTATACTTATTGGATTGTTGTTGTATTCGTGCGTGTGTGTCTGTGTGTGTGTGTGTGTGTGTGTGTGGTCATATGCTTCATACATACAAAGTTTTCTCACCTCCGTATTGTTCATCTTTCAAATTTGAATCTGCATTGGAAAACTTACTGGGGATACCATGAAATGTGAAATCCACGTTGAGATCACTATATCACAAACTCACTCTAATTCAATAACTCATCATAAATCAATTACCACGTTGAGATTAGTATTTGCAAGGAAAATATGGGTATTGTAATACACATAGATTCATTCGGCAATTTAAAAGGTTCCTTTCGTATTCTCGAATGGTAGGACCCAACGGCATACCAGCCAGACCTTGGCTCGTGTTGATACTAAAAAAACCGGGCTCGTGTCCTTCGGTGGTGTGCGTGGTACGCACATTAGGCAACCCCAAACATTCGAGCCTCGACGTTTCAAGTCGAAATTTCTGGCGGCCAGAATTCCAGCCCTAGGAAATTCCCCTCATGTCCCCGGTCCATAATGACTACCGATGAACAACGGAGGGATGCTTTAGTAACTAGACAATGTTACCTACCATGCCGAGCACGGTTCAATTCCCTCGGTCACCGCTTGTCAAGGTCACCCGTCAACTGCATTGCCTAGTACTACTACTACTACACCAGGATGAGCACAAAATTGAGCCCGATTGTTCGTGCCTAGTACTTGAGTTAATATATCAGTTAATACACTGGTACGAAGGGATTATCCTTTTACTCTGCATATATAACTTGTCTGAAGTCTAACTAAGCAAAATGTTTGACCAAATCCTTTCTTAAGAAATACAACAGGACAGATGTACGGCTTGAAAATTTATTGCATGATGCAGGTTATGATATTGTTTTGAATACTGGATCTTAAATTTCAGAAAATCCAAAAGTGAGCATAAATTCTTGAAACTAAGCATGGTCACGTGATATGGCACAAATATTACTTCATAAGTTTTTTCTTCAATTTGAGACAAGCTGCTTATGACAAGTTGCACAAATGAACAGCCAAGGTATTTGGGAACAAAGACATGTCACGTTAAGGCGAACGCTTTCACTATTGAAACCGTGGGCGTTTACGTGCCTCCATGAGTCCCCGCTTCTCATCGGCAGGTGCCGTCCCAGCAAGCGTGTGAGTCGACGGGAGGCGTGCGAGCTGACTGTTGCGCCGGCTGTCAGGGAGGCGTGCGAGCAGACCACTGTGCAGACTCACCAGGAGGCGAGCCCTTTGACCAGGCTCCGCCACCCACCGTCGTCCCAACTGCTCCCACTTTTAATGTCGCCGGCGCCGCAGTTTAAAATCAACCCCGCACTACCCGGTATCGATACAATCCTCTCTCTTCCTCTCCGATTCTCCTGTCGTCTACCTCCAACTAGCCTGGCCTAAATGTACGCCATGCCGCATCACGATGGTCTGCCCTTAGTGTTCCAGTTTCCTGAGGAAGACACCCAGCCGGAGTCTCAAGAACATAAGGCGCTTTGGGACGAGCTTGAACTGGCCTTGCGGGAAGACGCCGCGCCTGTCCCCGTTCCCGTTGCAGCTCCCGTCGCCCCGACTGCGCCAGCGCCCATCCCCGTGGCATTGATGGGTTGGGAGCCGCACATTGTTGCCGAGCTTGATGCCACGGGGTTCCGCGAGGTCCCCGCTGACTTTCACGTGCCCGTGCACCTGCCAGCGCATGCGCTGCGTCTGGCAGCGTGCACGCTGTGCGGTGCCCGTGCACTGCCAGCGCATCGCTGCGCGATGCTGCAGCGTGCGCGCCCGTGCCGGTGCCCGTGCACACGAATGTCTCCGCCGCACCGTTGACAGCGCCTGTCCCCGCGCGGGTGCCAGTGCCCCCTCAGCGGCATGGATGGCCGCCGTCGACCGCTTCCTTGCACCAACGCCAGTCGCCTCCTCCCGCCAGTTGACTCGCTCCGAAGTCCAGAACATTTTAGCCTTCCTTGAAGCTGGGCCAACGTCCAGGAGTACACCAACAACGGTGCAAGACGCCGCCATCGCCATCGGTCAGTGGCCCGACGACACACAGAGCATGGCAGAGGAGCCGCTCCCCACCGCGAGACACCGCCGCCGCCGCCGCGTAATCTAAATTTGCCATGAAAAACGTTCTGATTGCCATGCTTAAAATCCAAACGTTTATCATTTCTGTTTATTTTATATCGATCGTCGTATAATTTAAAGTCGGAGTTAGACTGAACGAAATGTATGGTTTGATCGATTGAATGTTCTGCTAGAGCCGTATCAAATTAAATATAAAACATCATCAAGCCACATGTATTCCTTGTCATCCAACGACCTAGACTGCTTCAATGTCGGCGCTCAACACGTTTAGCGTGCAGTTAATTTCATGCAAAAATAGTGCTAATCACATGACAACACGCAAATAATATCCTATTAGTTAATATCCGCATGCACTTCATATACTTCCAAATTAACGTGCATTGCACGCATACACACCGACTAGTGCTGCTAGTACGTGAAACTGGTGCCGTGACTTGTGAACGCGTCCAGATATGGTCAACGGCAACATCGCCCGCGAGTTCTTCCTGTTTGTCCGTGCGTCTAAACGCAGAAGGGGAGGAGAGAGAGAGAGAGAGAGCACACATAGAACCCATCAGTAAGTGAAGGCGAATAGTACTAAAAATAATATTACATTTTATCCATTAATTAGGCTGTGGTAATATAAAAACATTATGTGAACAAAGGGGGTACAACAAACATTGCTATTCTACGTATGTTGCCTATTGACGCGCGGCTTTAAGGCCTAGTCGCATGTTCGATCCTCGTCCTTTATTTTTTAATTTGTATATGGGTCCAAATTTGTTTCATGACATGTGGGCCCCTCGGTGTGTAGTTTGTAGCACTTTAATTTGTGGGTCAAAATTTGTTCCATTCCAAGTGGACTATCGGTGTGTAGTTTTGTAGGTTATTTATAATAATTAAAGAGAACAACATAGTTTTTTCAATAATACCATGGTGCAACGTTGAAGGCGAGAAAGGACGTGCGGGAGAGCGATGACCGAGCCAGAGGGAAATCAACTAGGGGAGTTGCCTGGGTTGCAACGGTGTTTGGAGTAGTTGTGGGCCGAATGCTACAAAAATATAATCTAAACCGACCGGAATAAATGCCTACACAAATTAATCCAAGGTTGGAGTGCCCCTCGGATGGATGGAGAGGTAGTAGCTTCAACGCGTGGGATGGAGAGGTAGTAGCTTCAACGCGTGGAAGATACAGTGTGAGAAAGCGAGGTCAATCGAGAGACATATAGATAGAGAGACAAAGTGAGTGTGGTCCGACATTCATTGAACAAATATATATGCTCTGGAGAGATATTGTCCGATTGAGCTTTTGGCAAGGGTGAGGGCTGTAAGATAGAGCTTGAGAGATGATCCGATCCGCACGTGTAGATATATTTTGTGCGTGAGAGGAAGCAAGGTCAACCGATCACATAGGGTCGCCGTGCGATCGAAAGAGTGAGACGGGTTGGAGAGAGTGACCTAGATAGACGATGTGTGTGAGAGAGTATACAGTGTGAATAGGTCGAATTGGGCTCAAACATGGTGATATATCATTTTTGTCTGAGAAAGAGGAGGTCAATCGAGACATACGGAGAGAGAGAGAGAGAGAGAGAGAGAGATATGAGTGAGCGTGGCCCACCATGAGGTCGAAAGAGTGGTGGCGGCTTGGATGGACTGACCTAGATAGACAATCTACGTGAGAGAGTATAGAGTGTGTCGATCAAGGCCCGGAGAGGGAGATATATCATTTGTGTGTGAAAGAAAACGAGGTTAAACGAGACTCTGATAAAGAGAGCGAGATTGAGCGAGTGTGGCCCGCCGTGCGGAAGAAAGAGTGAGACAGTCTCGAGGGAGTGACCTAGATATACAACGTGCTGCGTGCATTTAGAGGTTGGGGGCTAGATAGGCACTGCATGTTTTTAGCGCGAGAGGGTGAGAGGCAGAGGGGGAAGAGAGAGAGAGCTCGGCGTGGGGTGCAATGGTGGGTGTGTGAGGTAAATATATTTGGTAACAGAGGGGAAAAAGGGGTTGTGTAGTTGAAAGACTTAGAGATCGAAACACGGAGAGAAAGAATGAACGTGTGTTGGAAACCGATAGATTCCTAAGGTGGTTAGGAGAGGAAGATTGACCGATACAGGAAGTATGTAGCATTTGTGCGGGGGGCTAAAACAACATTTGAATGTACATAGTACGAGACTTAATATCGATGTTTCAATTCGGTGTACATTGTAAGATTTGAACCGAGGACTAGGCATACGGGTAATTATTTCGAATTCGTGCCATACTAAGTTTCGGAAAGTTGACATTGACTCAATTTGTTGTGCTATTTTGTAGGTCATATGTTTGAATCCATCCAAAAGTTTTCTCTTAAAAAAGTAGCGTGGATACAGTGAAATGCGAAATCCACGTTAGAATTTGAGATCGCTACGTGACACACACTCTAATTCAAAATCTAACTATGTGACACACACTCTAATTCAAATAACTAATTATGTGACACACAGTCTAATCCACGCTTGCAAGGTACCGTTTCGATTTTTTTTTCAAATAACTCCTCATTAATTAATTTATAGTACTCCCTCTGCTCACTTTTATAAGACCTTGAAGACATTTCAGACAATGTGCAAAACAGTTCATTTTAAGTTGTCTAAAACGAATTACAAAAGTGAACTGATGGAGTATCTCATTTCGAATGACTAATTATTGCAAGGAAAACACGGCCATGGTAATACATACAGATTCGTTTGCAAATGAAAGAAGATTCGTTTGCATTCTCAAATGTAGGCGCACCAGTGCGAGACCGTGGTCGTGTCGGGGTGGACCTTTGCCCGGTGCCTTAAAGGCAAATGCCTTTGGGTGGCCGACATGTGGGCCAAAGAACTGTTGGGCCCACATGTCATGGACAAAAGCAGGTGCCTTAAGGCACCGAAGCATAGTCCTATCGGGGTGGTCGCGTGTGTCGGACGGACGCGTAGCACGCAGCCACCCACCCCCCTCCCCCCAAAAAAAGGACGACGACAATATAAGTTCGCGCTTCCACGTTTCTGATTGAAATATCTGGCGGCCCCAATTCCAGCCCTGCAAAATCTCTCTTCTCCAACGTCCCCTTCCGCGCCCAGATTGCTCAAATCCCTAATTCGCCGCCAACCCTCGAATTGCCCCTCGTCTCGGCTCTTTCCCCACCGTTCCCCACCTCTGTGCCGGACAACGACGACGAAGAGGACGGTCGCGCTTCACCACCGCCCCGGAGCTACCTCATCTACGCCCTCGTCCACCGCACCGGGTGATCCACCGACAACGACGGCCGCCGCAACCGACGTGCCTCACAGACACCGAGTTCCACCGCATCAGGTGCGCTTAACCGACACCGTCTCCCAGCTCACCGGGGCTACTTCATCGAGCACATCGTTGCACCTCCGCCCCCCGAGGCCGTTGGGTCTTCACCAACGGTCTCGTCCACCGCATCGTAGCGATCCGCTGCTGATAACCCACAAGTATAGGGGATCGCAACAGTTTTCGAGGGTAGAGTATTCAACCCAAATTTATTGATTCGACACAAGGGGAGCCAAAGAATATTCTTAATTATTAGCAGCTGAGTTGTCAATTCAACCACACCTGGAAACTTAGTATCTGCAGCAAAGTGTTTAGTAGCAAAGTAATATGATAGTGGCGGTAACGGTAACAAAAGTAAAGACATCAAAAGTAATGTTTTTGGTATTTTGTAGTGATTGTAACAGTACCAATGGAAAAGTAAATAAGCGAGAACCAGTATATGGAAAGCTCGTAGGCACCAGATCTGTGATGGATAATTATGCCGGATGCGGTTCGTCATGTAACAGTCATAACATAGGGTGACACAGAACAAGCTCCAATTCATCAATGTAATGCAGGCATGTATTCCGAATATAGTCATATGTGCTTATGGAAAAGAACTTGCATGACATCTTTTGTCCTACCCTCCCGTGGCAGCGGGTCCTAATGGAAACTAAGGGATATTAAGGCCTCCTTTTAATAGAGAACGGAACAAAGCATTAGCACATAGTGAATACATGAACTCCTCAAACTATGGTCATCACCGGAGTGGTCCCGATTATTGTCACTTCGGGGTTCTTGCGGATCATAATACATAGTAGGTGACTATAGACTTGCAAGATAGGATCAAGAACTCACATTATTCATGAAAACATAATAGGTTCAGATCTGAAATCATGGCACTCGGGCCCTAGTGACAAGCATTAAGCATAGCAAAGTCATAGCAACATCAATCTCCGAACATAGTGGATACTAGGGATCAAACCCTAACAAAACTAACTCGATTACATGATAAATCTCATCCAACCCATCACCGTCCAGCAAGCCTATGATGGAATTACTCACGCATGGCGGTGAGCATCATGAAATTGGTGATGGAGGATGGTTGATGATGACGACGGCGACGAATCCTCCTCTCCGGAGCCCCGAACGAACTCCAGATCAGCCCTCCCGAGAGAGATTAGGGCTTGGCGGCGGCTCCGTATCGTAAAACGCGATGATTTCTTCTCTCTGATTTTTTCTCCCCGAAAGCCAATAAATAGAGTTGAAGTTGGCGTCAGAAGGTGTCCAGGGGGCCCACGAGGTAGGGGGCGCGCCCAGGAGGGGGGGGGGCACCCTCGTGGACAAGGTGTGGGCCCCCTGGTCTTCATCTTTGGCAAGAATTTTTTATTATTTATTCTAAGATATTCCGTGAAGTTTCAGGTCATTCTGAGAACTTTTGTTTTCTGCACATAAAACAACATCATGGCAATTCTGCTGAAAACAGCGTCAGTCCGGGTTAGTTCCATTCAAATCATACAAGTTAGAGTCCAAAACAAGGGCAGAAGTGTTTGGAAAAGTAGATACGATGGAGACGTATCAACTCCCCCAAGCTTAAACCCTTGCTTGTCCTCAAGCAATTCAATTGACAAACTGAAAGAGAAAAAGAAAAAACTTTTACAAACTCGGTTTGCTCTTGTTGTTGTACCTATGTCAAGCCAACATTCAGGTTTTCAGCAAAGATTGTAACTAACCACATTTGCAATAATTCTCAGGTTTCATGTTTACTCCTAACAATAACATAATCAGCTAACAAGCCATAATAATAAATCTTGGATGACAACACTTTCTCAAAACAATCATAATATGATATAACAGGATGGTATCTCGCTAGCCCTTTCTGAGACCGCAAAACATAAATGCAGAGCACCTTTAAAGATAAGGGACTGACTAGACATTGTAATTCATGGTAAAAGAGATCCAATCATAGTCATACCCAATATAAATTAACAGTAATGAATGCAAATGACAGCTGTGCTCTCCAGCTAGTGCTTTTAATAAGAGGGTGATGACTCAACATAAAGTAAATAGATAGGCCCTTCGCAGAGGGAAGCAGGGATTTGTAGAGGTGCCAGAGCTGGGTTTTGAAATAGAGATAAATTATATTTTGAGCGGCATACTTTCATTGTCAACATAACAACTAAGAGATGACGATATCTTTCATGCTAAACAAATTATAGGCGGTTCCCAAACAGAATGGTAAAGTTTATACTCCCCTCCTCCACAAGCATGAATCCATGGCTTGCTCGAAACAACGCAGTGCCTCCAACATTCAACGGGTCCCGGGGGAGTTTTGTTTGCAATTATTTTGATTTAGTTTGCATAAAGCATGGGACTGGGCATCCCGGTGACCAGCCATTTTCTTGTGAGTGAGGAGCGGAGTCCACTCCTCTTGAGAATAACCCGCCTAACACGGAAGATAAGGGCAGCCCTAGTTGATATATGAGCTATTCGAGCATGCAAAATAGAATGTTCATTTGAAGGTTTAGAGTTTGGCACATACAAATTTACTTGGAGCGGCGGTAGATACCACATATAGGAAGGTATGGTGGACTCATATGGAATAACTTTGGGGTTTAAGGGATTGGATGCACAAGCGGTATTCCGCTTAGTACAAGTGAAGGCTAGCAAAAGACCAGGAAGCGACCAACTAGAGAGCGACAACAGTCATGAACATGCATTAAAATTAATAAACATTGAATACAAGCATGAGTAGGATATAATCCACCATGAACATAAATATCGTGAAGGCTATGTTGATTTGTTTCAACTACATGTGTGAACATGTGCCAAGTCAAGTCACTTAAATCATTCAAAGGAGGATACCAACCCATCATACCACATCACAACTATTTTAATAGCATGTTGGCACACAAGGTAAACCATTATAACTCATAGCTAATCAAGCATGGCACAAGCAACTATGATCTCTAATTGTCATTGCAAACATGTTTATTCATAATAAGCTGAATCGAGAACGATGAACTCGTAATATTTACAAAAATAAAATAGGTCGAGTTCATACCAGCTTTTCCCATCTCAGTCAGTCCATCATATATCATCATAATTGCCTTTCACTTGCACGACCGAACGATGTGAATAATAATAAGAGTGCACGTGCATTGGACTAAGCTGGCAACTGCGAGCATTCAATAAACAAGAGAAGACAAGGTAATATGGGCTCTTGGTTAAATCAACAATGATGCATATAAGAGCCACTTAAACAATTTAATCATGGTCTTCTCCTATCGACCCCCAAAGAAAAGAAAAGAAATAAAACTATTTACACGGGAAAGCTCCCAACAAGCAAAAGAAGAACAAGAAATATTTTTGGGTTTTCTTTTTAATTACTACAGCAAAGAAATAAACTACCACTTTTTTTTTGTTTTTCTTAAGGTTTATTAAACACACAAGAAGAAAGCAGGAAAAAGAAAATAAACTAGCATGGATATTACAGTGAAAGAGTATGAGCACCGACATCTAGCAATGAGTGTGTGTGAACATAAATGTAATGTTAGTGGGAAATACGTACTCCCCCAAGCTAAGGCTTTTGGCCTAAGTTGGTCTAGTGCCAGGGATAGCCTGGCGGATACCCGTAGGTGTAGATGGGGTCGTACTGTGACGAAGAATAGTTGGGATCATACTGTGATGAAGAGGACTCTGACTGCCACTGGCTGGCAACCGCCTCTGGATCCCAAGAATAAACAGACTGTCGTGGAGGCTCATCTTGTGGCTCCGGTTCCGGGGCTGGTGCAGGATTCCGATAGGCTTGAACGGCCGCCCACGGAACGATGTGAGGACCTGCAGACAAGTTAAACAAAGAGGGAGCAGGCAAAGTAATAGTCTCAGGGTGATGTTTATCAAAGTACAATTTATATTTAAGCTCCCCTTCCTTGCCCTTAACAAGAAAGTCATGCGCTAGCATACTCTATAATATAAATAAGCACGGGGCAATGATGTTTCTTCTTTCTCCACATGCCTAATAGGTATATCAAAATATTCAAATAGGCGTGAAGCATAAATGCCTCCAAAGATGGGGCCCTTAGTACGGTTCAGACTTAACCGTCTAGCAACAATTCCACCCATACTAACAGAGTTATTGCGGTATAAACCATGGAACAAAATGATAATACCAGGAACACTAAGGTTTCCACAGTTCTCGCGACAAATCAAGCAACGACTAGCAAATAAGGCAAAGTAGCATAAAACAGGAAAATGTATGCTAGTAATTCTTGCATCAGAAACCTTCCTGGTTTCTCCACAGTGATAGTGTTAGTAAAAGCTTCTACTTCGTTACAGTGTGGTTCATCCAAGGTACCCTCAAAGGGTATTTTGCAAACCTCGCAAAATTCAGCTAATGGAATCTCCTTAACAACGTCATATAAATGAAATTCTACCGATGGAGGTGATTTCTTAGGGAAAAAGTAGAAGTTTTGCACAAAAGTATTTGTGAGTAAGAGATACTGATGACGTTTGTCGCGGAGGAAGTCGGTGAGGCCAGCATTCTCAATCAATAAATAGAAATCCTCATAAATCCTAGCTCTCCTCAAGAAGTCATCGGAAAGCCATTCACACGGCCGGACCTCCGCGGTACGAGGCAAATTATATTTGGGCTTCTGCTCTTCTTCCTTTTGTTTTTCCTTAGAGCTTCGGCTCGACGAGCCCCTCAAAATTCTCTTCATTATTTTCTGAAATAATCTGAAATTTTTAGTAACTTCAAACAAAAGTGAACCAACTTCAATAAAATTGATAGCAACTACTCCTACAAGTGCCTAGAGCCTATATCAAGCATTAGAACTACTTGGAACCATATAAATTTGACATGCAAGCTCAAGAACATGGTCACCTATGCAGCACAAATTTGCAAAGAATAAATCACTAGAAGAAAAACTAATTGGACCAATCGAGGAGTCACATACCAAGGAACAATCTCCCCAAGCAGTTTTGCGAGAGGTTCTTTGAGCAAGGAGATCGAAAATCACAGCAAAAGTGGCTGGAACTCGTGCTTGAGTTGTTTTTTCGGGTTTGTGTGAGGCAGAGGAAGAAGATGGGTGCAGGGATAAGTGGAGGAGGGCCACCGTGGGCCCATGAGGCAGGGGGCGCGCCCAGGGGGGTAGGGCGCGCCCACCACCCTCGTGGCCAGGTGGCAGCTCCCCCAGATTTTTGCACAGTAAATCCTCAAATATTCCCGAAAACAACATACTAAATTGGCATGGCATTCTGAGAACTTTTATTTTCAGGATATTTTTATATTGCCCGGATAAGTCAGGAAAAAGACAAAAAAAATACTATTTTACTTTATTTTTACTAAATAACAGAAAATATAAAGAGGGTACAGAAGGTTGTGCTTCTAGATTCATCCATCTCATGATCATCAAAAGGAATCCACTAACAAGGTTGATCAGGTCTTGTTAACAAACTCATTCCGACTAACATGGAACAGGAGAAATTTGAATAACACTATGTTACCTCAACGGGATATGGACATCCCCAATAATAAGTATATCATATTTCTTCTTGACAGTAGGGAGAGGAAATTCAAAACCTCCAAATATAATCGATGGAATTTTTCGAATAGAGTTGATACTATAAACTTGAGGTTGTTTCCTCGGAAAGTGTACCGTGTGCTCATTACCATTAACATGACATTGACTTTGTTGCAATCAATAACAACCCCTGCAGTATTAAGGAAAGTTCTTCCAAGAATAATAGACATACTATCGTCCTTGGGAATATCAAGAATAACAAAGTCCGTTAAAATAGTAACGTTTGCAACCACAACAGGCACATCCTCACAAATACCGGCAATTATAGCAGTTGATTTATCAGCCATTTGCAAAGATATTTCAGTAGGTGTCAACTTATTCAAGTCAAGTCTACGATATAAAGAGAGAGGCATAACACTAACACCGGCTCCAAGATCACATAAAGCAGGTTTAACATAATTTCTCTTAATGGAGCAAGGTATAGTAGGTGCTCCTGGATCTCCAAGTTTCTTTGGTATTCCACCCTTAAAAGTATAATTAGCAAGCATGGTGGAAATTTCAGCTTCCAGTATCTTTCTTTTATTGGTAATGATATCCTTCATATACTTGGCATAAGGATTTGTTTTGAGCACATCAGTTAATCGCATACGCAAAAAGATGGGTCTAATCATTTCAGCAAAGCACTCAAAATCCTCATCATCCTTTTTCTTGGATGGTTTCGGAGGAAAAGGCATGGGTTTCTGAACCCATGTTTCCCTTTCTTTACCATGTTTCCTAGCAACGAAGTCTCTTTTATCATAACGTTGATTCTTTGATTGTGGGTTATCAAGATCAACAGCAGGTTCAACTTCTACATCATTATCATTACTAGGTTGAGAATCATCATGAACATCTTCACTAGGTTCATGTTCATTACCAGATTGTGTTTCAGCATCAGACATAGAGATATCATTTGGATTCTCAGGTGGTTCAGCAATAGGTTCACTAGAAGTTTGCACAGTCCTATCATTTTTCTTTTTCTTCCTTTTAGAAGAACTAGGTACATCAATATTATTTCTCTGAGAATCTTGCTCGATTCTCTTAGGGTGGCCTTCAGGAAACAAAGGTTCCTGAGTCATTCTACCAGTTCTAGTAGCCACGCTAACATCATAATCATTTTTCTTACTATTCATTTCATCAAGCACTTATTTCTGAGCTTTAAGTACTTGTTCTACTTGAGTGGTAACCATAGAAGCATGTTTGCTAACAAGTTTAAGTTCACCTCTAATATTAGCCATATAATCACCCAAGCGTTTAATCATATAAGCATCTTGTTTTAATTGTCTACCAAAATAAGCATTGAAGTCGTCTTGCTTAAACATAAAGTTATCAAACTCATCCAAGCACTGACTAGCAATTTTAGTAGGAGGGACTTCAGCTTTATCATATCTGTAGAGAGAATTTACCTTTACTACCTGTATCGGGATATCGAGATCAGGAGGTTCTTCAGTGAATAAAGAATTGAGATCATATACTTCTTCAATAGGCGGTAAATTAAGACCATGGATTTCTTCAATAGGAGGTAAATTCTTAACATCTTCAGCTTTAATACCTTTTTCTTTCATAGATTTCTTTGCCTCTTGCATATCTTCGGATCGAGAAATAGAACACCTCTCTTCTTCGGAGTTGGTTTAGGAATAGGCTCGATAATGGGCTCGTGGAGCTGGCTCAGAGGTGCCCAATTATTTTCATTTGTCAACATATTATTCAATAGAATTTCAGCTTCATCCGTGTTCTTTCCCCGAAAAGAGAACCAACACAACTATCCAGGTAATCTCTGGAAGCATCGGTTAGTCCATTATAAAAGATATCAAGTATTTCAGGTTTCTTAAGAGGATGATCAGGCAAAGCATTAAGTAACTTGAGAAGCCTCCCCCAAGCTTGTGGGAGACTCTCTTCTTTAATTTGCACGAAGTTGTATATTTCCCTTAAAGCAGCTTGTTTCTTATGAGCAGGGAAATATTTAGCAGAGAAGTAATAAATCATATCCTGGGGACTATGCACACAACCAGGATCAAGAGAATTAAACCATACCTTAGCATCACCCTTTAATGAGAACGTAAATATTTTGAGTATATAAAAGTAGCGCAATCTCTCATCATTAGTAAATAGGGCGGCTATATCATTTAACTTAGTAAGATGTGCCACAACAGTTTCAGATTCATAGCCATAAAAAGGATCAGATTCGACCAAAGTAATTATATCTGGATCAACAGAAAATTCATAATCCTTATCGGGAACACAAATAGGTGAAGTAGCAAAAGCAGGGTCAGGTTTCATTCTGTCTCTAAGAGATTCTTTATTCCATTTAACTAGCAGCCTCTTAAGTTCATATCTATCTTTACAAGCAAAAATAGCTGCAGAAGATTCCCTATCAAAAATATAACCCTCAGGAATAACAGGCACATTTTCATCATCACTTTCACCATCGTATTCAGATTCAATAATTTCTTTTTCTCCAACCCTAACAATTTGTTCATCTAGAAATTCACCAAGGGGCACAGTAGTATCAAGCAAAGAAGTAGTTTTATCATAAGTATCATGCATAACAGAAGTGGCGTCATCAATAACATGCGACATATCGGAACGAATAGCAGAAGCAGGTTTAGGCGTCGCTAGCTTACTCATAACATAAGGTGAATCAAGTGCAGAGCTAGATGGCAATTCCTTACCTCCCCTCGTAGTTGAGGGATAAATTGTTGTCTTAGCGTCTTTCAAGTTCTTCATAGTTTATGTCTACTACACAACCTTCTTCTTGTAGACGTTGTTTGGCCTGCAAGTGCACAGGTTTGTAGGACAGTAGCAAATTTCCCTCAAGTGGATGACCTAAGGTTTATCAATCCGTGGGAGGCGTAGGATGAAGATGGTCTCTCTCAAACAACCCTGCAACCAAATAACAAAGAGTCTCTTGTGTCCCCAACACACCCAATACAATGGTAAATTGTATAGGTGCACTAGTTCGACGAAGAGATGGTGATACAAGTGCAATATGGATGGTAGACAAAAGGTATTTGTAATCTGAAAATATAAAAACAGCAAGGTAGCAAGTGGTAAAAGTGAGCGTAAACGGCATTGCAATGAGTTGAAACAAGGCCTAGGGTTCATACTTTCACTAGTGCAAGTTCTCTCAACAATAATAACAAAATTGGATCATATAACTATGCCTCAACTTGCAACAAAGAGTCACTCCAAAGTCACTAATAGCGGAGAACAAACGAAGAGATTATGGTAGGGTACGAAACCACCTCAAAGTTATTCTTTCCAATCAATCCATTGGGCTATTCCTATAAGTGTCACAAACAGCCCTAGAGTTCGTACTAGAATAACACCTTAAGACACAAATCAACCAAAACCCTAATGTCACCTAGATACTCCAATGTCACCTCAAGTATCCGTGGGCATGATTATACGATATGCATCACACAATCTCAGATTCATCCAACCAACACAAAGTACTTCAAAGAGTGCCCCAAAGTTTCTACCGGAGAGTCAAGAACGTGTGCCAACCCCTATGCATAGGTTCATGGGCGGAACCCGCAAGTTGGTCACCAAAACATACATCAACTGGCACGTGAAATCCCATTGTCACCACAGATAAGCACGGCAAGACATACATCAAGGGTTCTCATAAAAGACTCAATCTGATAAGATAACTTCAAAGGGGAAACTCAATTCATCACAAGAGAGTAGAGGGGGAGAAACATCATAAGATCCAACTACAATAGCAAAGCTCGGGATACATCAAGATCGTGCCATAGAGGGAACACGAGAGAGAACACGAGAGAGAGAGAGATCAAACACATAGCTCTTGGTACATACCCTCATCCCCGAGGGTGAACTACTCCCTCCTCGTCATCGAGAGCACCGGGATGATGAAGATGGCCACCGGTGATGGATTCCCCCTCGGCGTGAGTCTTGGAACGGGCTCCGAGAGGTTTTGGTGGCTACAGAGGCTTCCGTGGCGGAACTCGATCTAATCTCTGCTCGGAAGTTTTACGATACGTAGGTATATATGGGTGCAGGGGTACGTCGATGGACGAAGGGGGGCCACGAGTGGGCGCCCTAGGGGGGTGGGCGTGCCCCCCACCCTCGTGAGCACCTCCCTTCTTTCCTGGCGTGCACTCCAAGTCCATCGGGTGGCTTTCCTTCCAAAAATAACTTCTCCAGTTGATTTCGTTCCGTTTTGACTCCGTCTGATATTCCTTTTCCTCGAAACACTGAAATAGGCATAAAACAACAAATCTGGGTTGGGCCTCCGGTTAATAGGTTAGTCCCAAAAATAATATAAAAGTGGATAATAAAGCCCAATATTGCGTAAAACAGTAGATAATATAGCATGGAGCAATCAAAAATTATAGATATGTTGGAGACGTATCAAGCATCCCCAAGCTTAATTCCTGCTCGTCCTCGAGTAGGTAAATGATAAAAAAGATAATTTTTGATGAGGAGTGCTACTTGGCATCATTTCAATGTAAATTTTATTAATTGTGATATGAATATTCAGATCCGAAAGATTCAAGACAAAAGTTCATATTGACATAAAAATAATAATACTTCAAGCATACTAACAAAGCAATTATGTCTTCTTAAAATAACATGGCCAAAGAAAGTTATCCCTACAAAATCATATAGTCTGGCTATGCTCCATCTTCCCCACACAAAATATTTAAATCATGCACAACCCCGATGACAAGCCAAACAATTGTTTCATACTTTTGACATTCTCAAAACTTTTTCAATCTTCACGCAATACATGAGCATGAGCCATGGACATATCACTATAGGTGGAATAGAATGGTGGTTGTGGAGAAGACAAAAGAGGGGAAGATAGTCTCACATCAACTAGGAATATCAAAGGGCTATGGAGATGCCCATCAATAGATATCAATGTGAGTGAGTAGGGATTGCCATGCAACGGATGCACTAGAGCTATAAGTAGATGAAAGCTCAACAAAAGAAACTAAGTGGGTGTGCATCCAACTCGCTTGCTCACAAAGACCTAGGGCATTTGAGGAAGCCCATCATTTGAATATACAAGCCAAGTTCTATAATGAAAATTTCCCACTAGTATATGAAAGTGACAACATAGGAGACTCTCTATCCTGAAGATCATGGTGCTACTTTGAAGCACAAGTGTGGTAAAAGGATAGTGACATTGTCCCTTCTCTCTTTTTCTCTCATTTTTTGTTTTTTTATTTGGGCCTTTTCTCTTTTTTATGGCCTCTTTTTTTCTCTTTTTTTTTATTTTTCGTCCAGAGTCTCATCCCGACTTGTGGGGGAATCATGGTCTCCATCATCCTTTCCTCACTTGGGACAATGCTCTAATAATGAAGATCATCACACTTTTATTTTCTTACAACTCAACAATTACAACTCGATACTTAGAACAAAGTATGACTTTATATGAATGCCTCCGGCAGTGTACCGGGATATGCAATGACTCGTGAGTGACATGTATGAAAGAATTATGAACGGTGGCTTTGCCACAAATACGATGTCAACTACATGATCATGCTAAGCAATATGACAATGATGGAGCGTGTCATAATAATCGGAACGGTGGAAAGTTGCATGGCAATATATCTTGGAATGGCTATGGAAATGCCATGATAGGTAGGTATGGTGGCTGTTTTGAGGAAGGTATATGGTGTGTGTATGATACCGGCGAAAGGTGCGCGGTATTAGAGAGGCTAGCAATGGTGGAGGGATGAGGAGTGCGTATAATCCATGGACTCAACATTAGTCATAAAGAACTCATATACTTATTGCAAAAATCTACAAGTTATCAAAGCAAAGTATTACGCGCATGCTCCTAGGGGGATAGATTGGTAGGAAAAGACCATCGCCGTCGTCCCCGACCGCCACTCATAAGGAAGACAATCAATAAATAAATCATGCTCCGACTTCATCACATAACGGTTCACCATACGTGCATGCTACGGGAATCACAAACTTTAACACAAGTATTTCTTAAATTCACAACTACTCAACTAGCATGACTCTAATATCACCATCTTCATATCTCAATACAATCATCAAGCATCAAACTTCTCTTAGTATTCAACACACTAATAAGAATTCTTACAAATCTTGTATGCTTAGCATATTAGGATTAATTAAGAAAATTACCATGCTATTTAAGACTCTTTAAAATAATATAAGTGAAGTATGAGAGTTCATCTATTTCTTCAAAATAAAACTACCACCGTTGTGCTCTAAAAGATATAAGTGAAGCACTAGAGCAAATGACAAACTACTCCGAAAGATATAAGTGAAGATCAATGAGTAGTCGAATAATTATGCAACTATGTGAAGACTCTCCCATTTAATAATTTCAGATCTTGGTATTGTATACAAAAACCAAGCAAAACAAAATAAAATGACATTGCAAGGATAGCACAACTCATGTGAAGAAGCAAAAACTTAGGCTCAACCGATACTAACTGATAGTTGTTGAAGAAGAAAGGTGGGATGCCTACCGGGGCATCCCCAAGCTTAGATGCTTGAGGCTTCTTGAAATATTATCTTGGGGTGCCTTGGGCATCCCCAAGCTTGAACTTTTGTGTCTCCTTAATTCCTCTCATATCATGGTTTCTCTTTTTATCAAAAGCTTCATCCACAACAAACTCAACAAGAACTCGTGAGATAGGTTAGTATAAACCTATGCAAAACATTATCATTTTCTACTATAACAAATCAATAAAATTATTATTCAACATTGCATACTAAATGCCTCTGCATATTTAACACTCCTATCCTCAAATAGAATCATTAAACAAGCAAACATGCAAACAAGGCAACCATAACAGCAATCTGCCAAAACAGTATAGTCTGTAAAGAATGCAAGAGTATCAATATTTCCCTAAATCCAAAAATTATGAACTAAAATTCCCACTGTAATAAATTTATCAGATCTCAATATGCAAAAAGATTCAACATTATACCACTCTCTGATTTTTCTAGGGAATATTTCAACAGCGGTAAACTTTCTGTTTTCAAACAGCAACATGTATAGTAGCAAAATAAGCATGGCAAAGGCTATCCTTGACTTTTTTATTGAAACTAAAAATGCAAAACATTATTATAAATAACATAAAGCAAAGCTAAAGAAAATAAAATGACGCTCCAAGCAAAACACATATCATGTGGTGAATAAAAATATAGCTCCAAGTAAAGTTACAGATGAACGAAGACGAAAGAGGGGATGCCTTCCGAGGCATCCCCAAGCTTAGGATCTTGGTTATCCTTGAATATTACCCTGGGGTGCCTTGGGCATCCCCAAGCTTAAGCTCTTTCCAGTCCTTATTCCATAGTCCATCGAATCTTTACCCAAAACTTGAAAACTTCACAACACAAAACTTAACAGAAAACTCGTGAGCTCCGTTAGCGAAAGAAAACAAAACACCACTTCAAGGTACTGTAATGAACTAATTATTTATTTATATTGGTGTAATATCTACTGTATTCCAACTTCTCTATGGTTTATAAACTATTTTACTTGCCATAGATTCATCAAAATAAGCAAACAACACACAAAAAACAGAATCTGTCAAAAACAGAACAGTCTGTAGTAATCTGTAACTAACGCAAACTTCTGGAACTCCAAAAATTCTAAAATAAATTGGTGTACCTGAGGAATTTTTCTAGTAATCATATGAAAAAAGAATCAACTAAATAGCACTCTCCAGTAAAAAGTTGACGCTAATCTCGTGAGTGCTAAAGTTTCTGTTTTTTACAGCATGATCATAAAGACTTCACCCAAGTCTTCCCAAAGGTTCTACTCGGAAAAAACACTAATTAAAACACAAAACCACTTATAAACAGAAGCTAGATGGATTATTTATTGCTAAACATAACCAAAAATAAAGAAACTAGAATAAATTTGGGTTGCCTCCCAACAAGCGCTATCATTTAACGCCCCTAGCTAGGCATTATGATTTCAATGATGCTCACATAAAAGATAAGAATTGAAACATAAAGAGAGAATCATGAAGAATATGACTAGCACATTTATGTCTAACCCACTTCCTATGCATAGGTATTTTGTGGGCAAACAACTTATGGGAACAATAATCAACTTGCATAGGAAGGTAAAACAAGCATAACTTCAAAACTTTAAGCACATAGAGAGGAAACTTGATATTATTGCAATTCCTACAAGCATATATTCCTCCCTCATAATAATTTTCAGTAGCATCATGAATGAATTCAACAATATAACCAGCACCTAAAGCATTATTTTCATGATCTACAAGAGTAGAAATTTTACTACTCTCCCCATAAGCAAAATTCTTCTCATTCGTAATAGTGGTGGGAGCAAACTCAACAAAATAACTATCATATGATTGAGAATTAAGATCAAGATGGCAAGTTTCATGGTTATCTTTATTCTTTAAAGCATACGTGTCATCACAATAATCATCATAGATAGGAGGCATGCTTTCATCATAGTAAATTTGCTCATCAAAGCTTGGGGGACTAAACATATCATCTTCATCAAACATAGCATCCCCAAGCTTGTGGTTTTGCATATCATTAGCATCATGAATATTCAAGGAATTCATACTAACAACATTGCAATCATGCTCATCATTCACATATTTCATGCCAAGCATTCTATGTAATTTTTCTTCTAGTACTTGAGCACAATTTTCCTTTCCATCATTCTCACAAAAGATATTAAAAAGATGAAGCGTATGAGACAAACTCAATTCCATTTTTTTGTAGTTTTCTTTTATAAACTAAACTAGTGATAAAACAAGAAACAAAAAGATTCGATTGCAAGATCTAAAGATATACTTTAAAGCACTCAGCTCCCTGACATTGGCGCCAGAAAAGAGCTTGATGTCTACTACACAACCTTCTTCTTGTAGACGTTGTTGGGCCTGCAAGTGCACAGGTTTGTAGGACAATAGCAAATTTCCCTCAAGTGGATGATCTAAGGTTTATCAATCCGTGGGAGGCGAGGGATGAAGATGGTCTCTCTCAAACAACCCTGCAACCAAATAACAAAGAGTCTCTTGTGTCCCCAACACACCCAATACAATGGTAAATTGTATAGGTGCACTAGTTCGGCGAAGAGATGGTGATACAAGTGCAATATGGATGGTAGATAAAGGTATTTGTAATCTGAAAATATAAAAACAGCAAGGTAGCAAGTGGTAAAAGTGAGCGTAAACGGTATTGCAATGAGTTGAAACAAGGCCTAGAGTTCATACTTTCACTAGTGCAAGTTCTCTCAACAATAATAACATAACTGGATCATATAACTATCCCTCAACATGCAAAAAAGAGTCACTCCAAAGTCACTAATAGCGGAGAGCAAACAAAGAGATTATGGTAGGGTACGAAACCACCTCAAAGTTATTCTTTCCAATCAATCCAATGGACTATTCCTATAAGTGTCACAAACAGCCCTAGAGTTCATACTAGAATAACACCTTAAGACACAAATCAACCAAAACCCTAATGTCACCTTGATACTCCAATATCACCTCAAGTATCCGTGGCCATGTTTATACGATATGCATCACACAATCTCAGATTCATCCAACCAACACAAAGTACTTCAATGAGTGCCCCAAAGTTTCTATCGGAGAGTCAAGAACGTGTGCCAACCCCTATGCATAGGTTCATGGGCGGAACCCGCAAGTTGGTCACCAAAACATACATCAAGTGGCACATGAAATCCCATTGTCACCACAGATAAGCACGACAAGACATACATCAAGTGTTCTCATAAAAGACTCAATCCGATAAGATAACTTCAAAGTGGAAACTCAATTCATCACAAGAGAGTAGAGGGGGAGAAACATCATAAGATCCAACTACAATAGCAAAGCTCGGGACATATCAAGATCGTGCCATAGAGGGAACACGAGAGAGAGAGAGAGAGAGAGATCAAACACATAGCTACTGGTACATACCCTCAGCCCCGAGGGTGAACTACTCCCTCCTCATCATGGAGAGCACCGGGATGATGAAGATGGCCACCGGTGATGGATTCCCCCTCCGGCAGGGTGCTGAAACGGGCTCCCGAGAGGTTTTTGGTGGCTACAGAGGCTTGCGGCGATGGAAGTCCCGATCTAATCTCTGTTCTGGAAGTTTTACGATACGTAGGTATATATGGGTGCATGGGGTACGTCGGTGGACCGCAGGGGGGGCCACGAGGCAGGGGGCGCGCCCCCGCCCTCGTGAGCACCTCCCTGACGTGCACTCCAAGTCCATCGGGTGGCTTTCCTTCCAAAAATAACTTCTCTAGTTGATTTCGTTCCGTTTTGACTCCGTTTGATATTCCTTTTCCTCGAAACACTGAAATAGGCATAAAACAGCAAATCTGGGCTGGGCCTCCGGTAAGGTTAGTCCCAAAAATAATATAAAAGTGGATAATAAAGCCCAATATTGCCTAAAACAGTAGATAATATAGCATGGAGCAATCAAAAATTATAGATACGTTGGAGACTTATCAATAGTGTCCAGCAGATATAAATCCCAAGTGACTCAAAGAGTAGAGCTATGCTCCCCGGCAACGGCGCCAGAAAAAGGTCTTCATAACCCACAATTATAGGGGATCGCAACAGTTTTCGAGGGTAGAGTATTCAACCCAAATTTATTGATTCGACACAAGGGGAGCCAAAGAATATTCTCAAGTATTAGCAGCTGAGTTGTCAATTCAACCACACCTGGAAACTTAGTATCTGCAGCAAAGTGTTTAGTAGCACAATAATATGATAGTGGTGATAACGATAACAAAAGTAAAGACAGCAAAAGTAATGTTTTTGGTATTTTGTAGTGATTGTAACAGTAGCAACGGAAAAGTAAATAAGCGAGAACCAGTATATGGAAAGCTCGTAGGCACCGGATCAATGATGGATAATTATGCCGGATGTGGTTCGTCATGTAATGATCATAACATAGGGTGACACGTAACTAGCTCCAATTCATCAATGTAATGTAGGCATGTATTTGAATATAGTCATACGTGCTTATGCAAAAGAACTTGCATGACATCTTTTGTCCTACCCTCCCGTGGCAGCGGGTCCTAATTGAAACTAAGGGATATTAAGGCCTCCTTTTAATAGAGAACCGAACAAAGCATTAACACATAGTTAATACATGAACTCCTCAAACTATGGTCATCACCGGAGTGGTCCCGATTATTGTCACTTGGGTTGCGGATCATAACACATAGTATGTGACTATAGACTTGCAAGATAGGATAAAGAACTCACATATATTCATGAAAACATAATAGGTTCAGATCTGAAATCATGGCACTCGGGCCCTAGTGACAAGCATTAAGCATAGCAAAGTCATAGCAACATCAATCTCGAACATAGTGGATACTAGGGATCAAACCCTAACAAAACTAACTCGATTACATGATAAATCTCATCCAACCCATCACCGTCCAGCAAGCCTCACGATGGAATTACTCACGCACGGCGGTGAGCATCATGAAATTGGTGATGGAGGATGGTTGATGATGACGACGGCGACGAATCCCCCTCTCCGGAGCCCCGAACGGACTCCAAATCAGCCCTCCCGAGAGAGAATAGGGCTTGGCGGCGGCTCCGTATTGTAAAACGCGATGATTTCTTCTCTCTGATTTTTTCTCTCCGAAAGCCAATAAATAGAGTTGGAGCTGGCGTCGGAAAGTGTCCAGGGGGCCCACGAGGTAGGGGGCGCGCCCAGGAGGGGGGGCACCCCCCACCCTCGTGGACAGGGTGGGCCCCCCCTGGTCTTCATCTTTGGCAAGGATTTTTTATTATTTATTCTAAGATATTCCGTGGAGTTTCAGGTCATTCCGAGAACTTTTTTTTCTGCACATAAAACAACATCATGGCAATTCTGCTGAAAACAGCGTCAGTCCGGGTTAGTTCCATTCAAATCATACAAGTTAGAGTCCAAAACAAGGGCAAAAGTATTTGGAAAAGTAGATACGACGGAGACGTATCAGCTGCCACTCAAGATCTGCATCCGTGCGCGGCCAGCCAACGCCAGTGCATCACCCTCAACAGCTCTGAAGTGACCCGCACTCTAGCTAGGCGAGCATGCCCAAACGCCGGCCCGAACTAGGTATCCACACATCACTCCATTGTGCACTGCCTCGACGATGTTTGTATACCCTTATACTGCTCTCTTAGCTTACACGCCAATGCAACTCTGACTTTAACTCTTATTTCTTCTGGAGATATCATCTGAAACAAGCAAATCCATTTTTTAGCGAAGCATGACGGCGCTACGGGATCTAGTACACATCCTGCACACCCGTATGACCTTGTAAGTAGCTGTCCTCCGGTACAACATCAAGGTCGATTCCTCTTATTTGATCAACCATTCGCCATGCCAAAAATGCAGAGGGGGTGCAAGGAGCACAAGGCCTGCACATCCAAGCAAGTGGTAACATGGACTTGTACATGGAACATCCCAAGCGCAAGCAGAGCTGTAGTGAGCCTATACAACGAGCTAGCGTAAGTCCCTGCATTTCATTTAGTTTGTACTGGCATTCATGTATGATTTGTGTGCAGTGGCTGATCCACGAATTCAAGTTACCAGGGGAGAATATTTAACTTAAAAAATACGAAGGCACTTGCACTCCGGAAATCAACATAACTTGAGAAATGTGAAGCTACATGCACTTTGAAAACCAGCTAATGATCCAAAGTAGTTCAGATTATAAACACTAAATGATGCAAGCACCAAAAACACAAAATGCAACATGGTGTACAAGGACTACAAACATGGTCTGTACCTGCTTGAATTATTCGTTCTCTGGCTGAAAATATCGAAGTATAATTGCACGTATAACCAGTGGGCAAACTGCATATCAATATATCTATCTTGCACAAGTATGCCAATAGTTTCAAACAAGAGACTAGAAAAGTATTTTTTCTATGTTGTCATGATACGGGGACTTTCTGGTAGATGGCCTCGACGTTTCCTCAGGCTATGAAATGCACTATAATTTTCTTGTCATCAATGCCTGCAAATATATGTCTCTCTCAACATAGTAGATCATCATTAGACACTAAATCCTTCAATGATCTTGCAAAATGCTTGCATTAGATCCCTCATTAGACACTATATGTTCATCACCAGGAGCATGTAAAATGTTTGGATCAAATCATTCATTAGCAGCCTATTCATTAGACACTTCAGGCTGTGGATCAACATGAGCTTGTATGTTTGCACTGGAAACTTGATTAGATACATCAGATTCATTCAGTTCAGTACTGATTGGGGGAGTTATAAAATAAGTAGAAATTGGTTTCATTTTCTCATAGATTCCCTACATACAAGCAGTTTTACAACACCGTCAGGTTCAACTATTGGCCAAAAATTGAAGAGTTGAATTAGATATAATCAGGGATGTGATGTACCTGCTAGTTGCGCATGCTACTCTTGCAAGTAGCGGTCTGCATTTCATGCAAGCTCGATGCCATGCCCGTGCTGCCGCCGCTGCCTCCCATGCAGGCTACACCCAGGGTTGGATCTTCATCTTCTTGTCCTTCCGTTCGCTTGAAGCCCGACAAGCACCCTCCAACGAAGGCGCGAGGAAGTGCTGTGTCGGTCTGTCCAACGGCGGCTAGGTTAGGAGCGAACTAGACTGGAGGCTGGAGCGAATGAATTGGGATTTTTCCTGCTGTCGATCGATATGGGAGGCGCTCGTTTGGGCCGCGAGCCTGCTATAGGGCCTGCCTTGCACTTATGTTATTGGCCCATCCAAATTGAAACATTTTTCTTCATTTTTTACATTGCACGCTTCGTGCGTTGGGACGAACAAAACTAGCGTGGGCCAACTCGACGACTCAAACTAGGTGCACACTTTCGAGCCACCCGAGGCGGCCGCCCATACCAGCCCCTATGGTGGCGCCCCTTTTTGCATGTATGATTGGATAGTGAAAAATATTCCAGTGGCGCTTTTGTTTTACCCACAGAATGGTTGAATTGCTTGTTTCTATGAACTGAGTTCGCCAATAATGTGAAGGATGCCAGTCTTTTCATCCTATTGTAGATTGCTTATATCTCGATATGCCAAAAGTAATCGCATGAAATATAAAGTAAAATCCAGTCTGATGTGTTTGGCTACAACTAGAATGACTAAACGTACTCATATAACATATCAAGGATGCACCATCTTACCAGATTAACCATTCGACTTACCCATGCAGTGTGGGAAGAAAGAAGTATTGGGACTGCGTATCCAAGCAATTGATGCCATGGACTCCTTTGTACAATGTTGTAAGCGAAAAAGAAGTTTCAGTGTGCCTGTACAAAGAACTAGCGTAAGTTCAGTTACCTGCTTCTCGGAATTTTAGTTAGCCACTTATTGCAAAATTGTTCAATTACGTTGCTTGGCTTAATTTAGTTTGCTACTGATTACATAATGGCACAACCTGTTAATCATATTGTAGACTGCGCCTATCTATGTGTTTGATACTTTATGTTAAGAATTACCTGTTTGCCTTAACTTAAATATCTACTTGTTTGTTTAACTGCATTGCTGCTGCAATGGGTTACAATGATGTTAATAACTACTTTTCAGCATCCAACTGAAACTCTTTAATCCCTTGTTTGTTTAACTGGTTTGCTGTTATAACTCCTAGTTGAGATGTTTTGCTAACTTCAACTTTTCTGAATCCAATCGGAACTTTAATGGCAAAACAGGTTAGCCCAAGATCAAAGAGCGAGGTCCCCATGGACATTGCATCATCCCACAGCAGTGGCACCGGCCCAATCGTGCATTATGAATTGCCAAGCTTGATGCTCTAGAGGCTAAACTAGTGGTAGAAAGAGATTACATACGCACTTAGAGATGAAGTTGACATCTTGAGGAAGCAAACATCACAATCATAAGCAGTACTCAAGACAACCATTAAATATTTGGTGGATTTCAAAAGCGAAGCAAGCTGAGACTGACCAGATTGTTAAGGTCTGAAGGAAAAAGGAAATTAAATTCCTACTTGGTAAATCATAGGTGAAATGTTCTTTCCATAGTTGAATAACCTTTGTGTTGTCTGTTCATGTAATCAATCAAACCATTTGTTTTAGAGATCATGTAATAATTGTTTTTTAGTTTGTAATTTTATTTGAGCACAAGTCTGTATTAATTGATAAGACTCGGAGACATTTCATTTGGATTGCTGTGCAGGCACCTACAAATATGGCAATCGGGCTGAATGTGCATTCAGCAATAGTAGTAGTATAGATGGACCATAAGTGGCACGCATCGGAAAGGGCCAAGATCTTGGCTAAAAAAGGATCTTTGTTGTAGCCAAAAAAGTACAAATGGCCTGGCTTATGTATGTTAGTTGATATTATTGATCCATATACTCTATAAGTGTTTATATGTACATTAGTTCTGTACATTCTTGGTTGATTGACTCGGTATTTGAATCTTGATACATCGCTTGTGTACATATCTAAATGGGAGTACACATTATGCTGCGCGTGACATTTGAGTTGGACATGAAGTGTTCCAAATATTCGATTTCACCTTAAAATGGATTCTAGTTTCTGAATTTGAGTATCGGCATTTGTAAACCATATTCATATATGACAGTGGAATACATCTTTGTCGTCCTTTTGAAAATATATAAAAACACATAGAATGATTTATAAAGATTCATATAGGAATACAAAATGGATTCAATTTAGTTGCTGTGGTAAACATGGATGCTTATTGTCCCAAAATTCGAAAGAAGCAGCAAAATGTCCACTCCCACGTCGGCTGCCCGAAGCCAAGTGTTTGGGAGATGGAAATTACTGTCTACCCATTACACGAACAATCCATCGGCCCGATTTCCACTGCTCTAAATAGGGGTAGGTTAGTAACTTCAATTAGACGTTACACGACCGCCTCTGAGCCCATTCCGACACGGTGGGCGTCAAACATGGGCGGCAAAACACATCTGATTCAAGATCGTCCGAAAGACCTCTGTTTCTCCCTCCATTCCCCATTCATACACGGTGGGCGGCAAAACAAACTCGACTCGGCCGAAATCGATGTAGGTCAATATTTTCAATAGGGGCAGGTTTGTAACTTCACTCAGACGTGACACAACCGCCCTACCTGTCAGCCCCGTTCATACACCGTGGGCGCCAACCACCCTCTCCTCGGTCGAAATTGCTCTGGGCAAATATTGGCGAGATGCGAGATTACCGTCCTATCCCCAACCGACGAGACGTCCAAATTTTAAACGGGGGCGCGTCCCGAAAACATGGTTCCCCGTACCACTCCCTCCATTTTCCCATTCATACACCGTCTGCGCTAGAACACCCCATCCCCACACCAGCCTCCGTCCGCCACCCCATCCATCGTCGTCGTCCTCCACCACATCCATCGCCACGTCCTCCACCATGCCGGAGCGCCTACCAAGACCACATCGTCCACTGCTAGAGATGGTCGTTTCTCATCCACGGCGACGGACCAATAGCCTTGCATCGCGTCCTCTCGCTTCATCGGCGCCATCGTCCTCTTTGTCGGGGCCGCTCACACGACCTTCTCTTCCACCGCAACGGGACTTATCCCCCGATGCACCCGTCTACCATCACAGATCTGCTTCAACGCCACCGACAGCCATCGCACCCCCGATGCCTACACGGCGCCGCAAGAGAGGTGGTCCTTTATATCTCCTCAACTTTTTGATCTCAACCAGAAAATAGATCTTAACTTGGTTACTCTACTTTCTTTTCAGCTCTTAGAATTTAGTCCTTAGTTCGAAGCAAACAATGGATGCTAAATATCATTTCTCCGCTTTGACTTCAAATCTGCCATGGCACATCCATAATACGGTTGAATTGATCATGCTTCGGGTTTAATTGATCATGTTGGTTCCGTGGTGGTTTCTTTAATAGAAATCGGAGGAAACCCTCTTTGCTAAAAAATATGCTTAGAGTTTCCCCTTTATGATCACTATACGATCGTAATACGTGCTTCGTGTCATAATAACACTGCTCCACCCATCAAGCTAAACAAGCTTAGATGTTCAAATACGAATCTGATATTATTAAAACAGAGTTGTTTAATTGGTCAGCTAAATGTTCTTAAATTAGTTTCGAAAATGCATGTTCGCCGCTCGGGTGTGTATCTCTACAGGGTGCCCACGGTGGGCCGGCCCACACTGCGATTTTGGGTCGTCCCAGGCCCCGTTTCCCCTCTATTCTACTACGCGCTTCCGATCTCTACTCACCCCCAGCCGCCTGCCTCACCGGCGACTTGCCGTCCCCGGACGGCATGACTCTAGGAGGAGACGCCGGACTAACAGGAGGCCAGGAGCCGCTCGCCCAACAGCGTCATCACGCTGCCGGCGCTGCCGTGCCTACCTTCCCAGTCCGTTCAGGGCTCAGGCATGCAGCACCCACCAAGCCAACCCGATTTATCCTGAGATACGTCCTCAACACTCAGCAGCCACTCCTCATCACCCATTTTCTAATTGATTCATTACTCATTAGGCAGGACTATCATTAGGGTTTGTTGTGTGCTCAGTGCTACCTACACTTTATGGTTCAGATGTATTTCGATAATCTTTAGTACCTCTAAAGTTCACAGGGTTTTCAAAATTCCGGCCCTCGGAACAGAAACTAGTCATTTTGGATTGTTGGTCGTAGTGAAATTGACCCAGATTACTACTACAAGCCAGGTTTGTTGACAATTTTACTTGTCTTTCTTACTCATTCAATATAATATCCAATTATTCACGTCGATTAGTTGCAAACAATAAGTGCTAGACAAACTTCTTCATTCAGATTTTGGACGGCCTCTTACTGCAGTTACAATTCTGCATACTTGTCCTAAAAAGCTCACAAGTAAATGATTGATTCACTACATCTATGCTTGCCTTGTCATATTTGTTGTCAATATTCTTTTAGGGTGGACCACCTGTTTCTAAATCTTTGGAACCGTAGACATGAGTGAATAGTATTTCTCTATGTGATCTCTTCCATCATGTGTGGGTAACTAACACCGCATTGTATAGAAAGAAAGTGTCATTTCCAGCTTTTACATAGGTTTCGATCTTTTACATGGAATACAATCTGCCTACTTGCTTTGTGTCACACTACCAACACTCCACCCTTGAAGCTAAACATTACGCCACTCATAATTGCTTAGTTTATTTGTTCAAATACTGAATTTCATATGGTTCTAATGTTCCTACTTCAGTTTTGAAATGTGTGCCTCACTGTTATAGAGACATAAGGGTTTTATTTCGTGTGTGGTCCAGTCAAGACGGTTGGGGAGGTGAACTTTGCATATCCAGGGGTTCGTAGGGAAACACTCTCCGAGTTGAATCCGCAATGCATTCCATAGATAATCTGCCTACTTTTTATGTTTTCATGAATCCCAGATACTGAACAACATCATAATGACTATGAGCTCGCGCGCATGAAAAGAATAAAGCAGAACAATGCCATGGCTGTCAAACTTGGCATTAAGGGACTGAAATCAAGTCTGGATGCAATGCAATGCAAAAGCTCTCCACCTACAGATTCATGCTCAGAATATGATCCTAATAGTGATTCTGAGCTAGAGGGAGACCTAAGTCAATGTAGCTCCCTAGTGGAGGAGTCAGAGGAAGATGCCCTATCTTATTCACCCATCAAGGTACTTGCTCTAACTTTCCAAGGTTACATTGCTCGCACATATCTTGCAATTGATGCCTTGCATTGCTTCTACTTTGTTGAACTGCCATTAGCTTAGTTTACACATCGTGTATGTGAATACGCCGCCTATCCATTTTCAAAGACATATTCCATCTGTCATCATACCATATTTATCCATTCAAATGTTGTTCTTGTGTATCGACGCTCAAAAGGAAGAGGGCGATTGCTGATCGTGGAGGAGCACAAGCAAAGTATTTGGAAAAGGTAGTGGCACCGATAAATCAAATACCCATTAGGTGTAGTTGCAATATCACCGACCCACAAAATATCCCAACTCTAGCAGACTCTAGCCCTACTACACCGGGTCATTTCGATGCCCCGACTTAGCAGACCTCTAACTGCAAAGCAATAAAGATGATTATGCCAGTTGACATAACACCAGCTTTACGACGCAAAACCCCCATTCCAGCAAAGAGTACGCCAAATCCAGTTGCCAAATCCCTTTTCGAACCAGAAAGAGCCCCAATTGCAGCAAATAGGACCGATGTTCCATTTCTTCCCAGTTTAGAAGACGAAGCTTATGTTGTTGTTAGGAACTTTGTGTGCATCTTTCCTTCATGGAAAGATTATACCGCAGACACAGAACAATTTCCAGTCTTCCTCCGCAACTTACGCGTAAGTAATGTACTAATGTTATTCATGGTCATTACTTCATATGTTTCTCACGATGTAAGACACAAGATTTCATTCTTTTAAATAGGCGAGGAGCAAACTGGATTGTGATGATGAGCAAGGGTTGGTTGCGCTTTTCAAGCACTCGTTGATGAAGTATCGTTCCTACCTGAGGCAAGCGCACTTCGATGGCAAGCCTCTGAACGAAATTTCTGTAAAGTCTCCGGTGCTACATTTATCCGACGGTGACTGGAATAATCTTGTTACACATTGTTCTCGGCTACAGCGTAAGGTACTGTCTATGATATCACATTACAATTTGAACTACATTTCTTCATTTGCCTTAATGTCTCACTTGTACGAAAACTGTTACCAGAACAACATCCGTTCTCAAGGGACCGTAGAATCTCGCAACTATACTACACACTGCATTGCTCTTGTGAGTACCTCTTGCCCTGTATGACCATACTTACTTTCATAGCTGTTTGATTATGTAGCATCACTGCACATGTTAGCCTCGTAATCGCCCATTTGGTGGACATTATAAGATCCGTATGGACTCTTACATAAATTTAGAATCAACCTAATGCTTTTGAAGAGGTTTAGCTCTGCAGTCCTCTTGTAAGGACTGAACGTGGTTTATCACTGTACTTACATTAACAGCTACTATCAGGGATTGGTAGTTGATTATGTAGCATCGATCTGCCTCCTATCTTCATTATCCTCTATCCCTTCCAGTATTATCATATCTATAATTACTCTCTACAAAATGTACAGTACAGGCAATGCTTATGAAGAACATTCTATGCTGAAATTCTTGAGTTATCCTTCCCTTGGCATGGAGAAGGGCATTATAAAGCCGGTGTTAACTGTTAATGTTAGTCACTCCTTCTAAAGCCTTTATCATCAACTGCTGTTTAATTTGCTCATACTCCCTATCGCCATCGTTGTTTAGTTTGTTGTTTCTACCAAAATGCATGTTCGTAAGAACTATAAGTTCTAAGTTTTACTTGTAAAACCAAATTCCTTATTCATACCATGCACATTACTTAATACTCCCTATATGTATGCTTATTTTTGTGGATCTATAATCCAGTGTGTGGTGAAGCAGCCCACGCTTCCACCTTGTCATCTCCTCGCTTTTATCTTACCGATGTGGCTGATGATATGAACAACATGCCATGCACATTATCGAAAAATAGATACAATTATTTTCTTTGCCCTTCATCTATGCTTGTTATGTTGAAACGGTAATCCAAAGAGTGGTGAAGCTCCTCAAGATTATGAACAATGCCAAATTATGCCATTGATATTTTGAACTTACTCTTTGTTTTCTAATTTGAAATTGGATAGAATTGACAGAACAGTTATCATCTTTGTTTACACATGTGCA
This sequence comes from Aegilops bicornis, assembly GCA_021605145.1. Taxonomy (NCBI): domain Eukaryota; kingdom Viridiplantae; phylum Streptophyta; class Magnoliopsida; order Poales; family Poaceae; genus Aegilops; species Aegilops bicornis. The sequence goes on from CM038672.1 coordinate 368,047,563, forward strand.
AAACCTGTCATCTCTCTGCTTTGTTTCAGGGTTATATGCCTGATGGCATGCATAAGTCTGTTGAAGGTTGTGAGACAAACCCAACATATATTGCAGCAAAGAAGGCAAAACATCTTGAAGATAGCGAGACAACCCCAAGGTCTTGTCTTGATGCAGTGTTCAAGTTACTTGAAACTAACAGTCAGACAAGCTCACATAATTCGTTGTCTGAATCAGTTCGACTTCTTCAGTCCCGAGTTCTAGCAGAAAGGCATTCTGCAACTCAACTTCGACTTGAAGTCCTATCTCTAAGAAAGATTATGGAGAACACCAATGAGAACCTCATCGCTAAACAACTACACGGAAGCTATGACCGACATGCTAGGCGGTCTCACAGCCTTGCTCGATTGGCTTGGCGCAGTTCCTCTGCAAGGCTAACCTTTCTTGAACTGTCTTGGAAGTGGTCTCGGTTCAAGATTATTTTGTTACGCTGCAATGGTGCCCAGCTTTTTGCAATCTGCTTCTTCGCGCTTTATGATCACTGGTGGCGAACTTCGATGCCCAATGGATGTAATATACCTTAAATCCTTTATTGTATAGTGTAGGTTTATTCTTAGTTACTATGCCGTAATTTCTTTATTGTATAGAGTAGGTTTGTTCTTAATTCCTACTAGTTACTGCCATCATTCGCTATCTGAAAAAAATCAGATGTAGTCGACCGGACCGAAACATTCGACTCTAACGGGCCAGGTTTTTAGCAGGCCACAATTGGGCCGGCCTGCGTCTTTCTTAGGCCCGAATGATTGGGACTTCACACATTGCGCCAGGCCCAAACTTACACCGACCTATATTTTAGTTGGGCCTTTTGTCGACCGAGCGCTTACTTTGGCCCAGGTAGCGTTGGGCCATTAACAAGCTGAATATTGTATCGGCCTCATTACGGCCGAGATGAAACCATCGGCCTTTAGCGGTGCCAAAATGCATGTTGGGCCTCAATTTTCACTAGTCGTCGACGGGCCTTGATGAGGTCGAAATGTAGACCGGGCCATTTTGGGCCCAGTTAGCTCACGGGCCATTATCAGGCCGAAACAGATCTCGGGCCTTAGTTGGCCCACTGATATCATGGGCCTTTAAGAGGCCGAAAGCTTAGTACAGGCATCAATGGGCCGAATTACGCGACAGGCCTTTAACAGGGCCAAAGTTACATTGGGCTTAACTGTTGCCACCTTTAGCACTGGCCGTTAGTGGGCCCGATGTCCCATCGGACCATATATGGCCCATGGGCAGCACGGGCCATTCCCCGGCCAAAAGTCACACCGGGCTGAAATGGGCCCATGTCTACATCAGGTCTCTAACAGGCCGAAAGTCACTGGCTCTAGTTGGGCCCAAATATTCGGTGAACAATTAATGGGCCAGATGTGGCTTCGGGCCGCAAATGGGCCCAAATATTGGGCAAACAATTAATGGGCCAGACCTGGCTTCGGGCCGTAAATGGGCCCAAATATTGGGCGAACAATAACGGGCCAGATCTGGCTTCGGGCCATAAATGGGCCTTTATTAAGCAGGCCGTTATTGGGCTGGCCCACTAGTACCTGATTAAGTTCTACGGGCCTTTGACTGGGTCGGCCTTTTTAACCTATATGGGCCTCTGTTGGGCCCAGCCACGGGTCGACGATCATAGGCATGTCCCTCCAATGGACGGGCGACATCCGCCCATCGACGAGCTGATAGGTGTTCCCTTCGGCCAATCAGAATTTTACACGTGGAAATTTCCCATTGGTCAGGGCTGTTAACGGGTTATCGGATCCAAAATCCGACCTGATAGCTTAACGGAATTCCGTTACGATGGATGCCACGTGTCGGTCACCCTTGACGAAAGCACTTCCGTGACGCGCGATTTATCGTCATGGAAGTGGACACTTCCGTGATGATAATTTTGGTAATGTCATGGAACACTTCTACGACAGCACAGGTATGACTATCTTGATTCTGTCATAAATTTGTAATGGATGTACATGCATGACAAAAAACGTGACCTACTGTGACAAACACGTATCATCACGGAAGTGTATTTTTTTGTAGTGTCTTTGCATCAAACTTGCCTTTCCCCTGAGATTTGTTCTTGTTTTTTTGGGGCTGGTTGGGCTGGAAGTTCTTCTCGTGTACCATGTGGGCACTAGAAAGCTCCCTCAGCGACCCAAGCATGTGTGTCTTTTGCCCTCGCCTTCTCTTCAAAATGAAGAGTGCTAATGAGATCCGAAATGGAAAACTCATGTCTCTTGTTTTTTAGAGAATTAGCAAAATCGTTCCACGAAGGTGGAAGCTTGACAATGATGGTCCTAGCAACAAATTTGTCCGACAACACACACTTGAAGTACTCAAGTTCCTTAGTGAGTGACAGTATCTCATGAGTCTGCTGAACAACAGAGCGCTCATCATTCATCTTGTTGTCACATAATTGCTCCATGACGTACAACTTGTTGCCAGCGCCCGAGGCCCCAAAGGTTGCCTCGAGCGCAGCCCACATGTCTTTGCCGCTATCAAACGACATATATGAATCCACAATGGAATCGTCAAGAACACTCAATAGGGAGGCTTTGAAGAGGGTATCCATGTTCTCAAAAGCTTCCTGCTGTGTAGGATTAAGATCGCCCTCAGGCTTACCCTTAGTGGCGTCATGGCAGTATATGATCTGAAACCAATATACTACTCTTGTGCGCCACCTTTTATATTGCACCCCCTTAAAAGTAGGCGGCTTCAAAAGCGCAGCAAAACCACTCTGAAACCAATATACTACTCTTGTGCGCCACCTTTTATATTGCACCCCCTTAAAAGTAGGCGGCTTCAAAAGCGCAGCAAAACCACTCGGAGTAAATTGCCTATAATCAGGTTTTTGGATTGGATTGTTGAATATATGAGCAATTTACTATGAAATGTAATCTGAATCAACAGTAAATAGATCATGACGACAATTCCAAAGATCAAAGTAATGATGCAGACTAAACGAGGAGGACAGAATCACATACTGTACAGCAGGAGCAGAATCGTTGTGTTTGATGTTGTCACTCATGTCGTTGATGAAGACGTTACCGAGGTCCGGGAAGAAGGCTGCCATTGAGGAAGTCGTCGCTGGCAGTAGTCACAAGAGTGTGCTCCCCAAAAACCTGATCGCCCTCTCCCGTACAGGATCACGAAAGGCGGGGTTCAGAGGACTGGTGTCCCATCTCGCGGTGCACGCCGGAAGGAGGAATGGAGAAGAATTGCATGGCGGCGCTAAGATCTGGAATGGTGCGAAACCATATGATACAGCGGCGGCTAGGGTAGAGCCTGTCAGGTCGGTCATGCGAGTAAGACCAAGTACATAATAGTAGGCCTTTGGCCCAAACCCCATGTCCAAGTCAATAATAGCCCCACTATACAAAAGAATTAGAAACGACTGAGTAATTAAGGCGTCCATTAATTATTAATTAATGACTTAATAAATTTTCTGACTCACACCACACTTAGAGCATGGTTAATAGTATAGCCAACATCCGGCTATATGAAGTTGACACATCATCTAGAACCAACCTAATATGTAGCCTGCTTACAATAGTTAGTCCCTTTAGTATAATACTATATCATTTATAATGGCCCCACCTTTTGTCTCACAAAGTATGTGTAGTCTGAAATGCCGAGCGTGCAGCGGGCGGTGCCCTCGGTCGGCGCACCGCTTCAACGGTGGAAGTAGTGAGAGGTCACGTCGCCATAACTTTCCATCAATGTGGAGCGGCAGGCTCAGCTGGCGCCGGGCGGGAAGTTTTCGATTTTTTATTAAGTTGTTGTGCTGCTACCGTCCAATATTCGTGTGTGGTTGTTTCTTGAATAAAAAAGGAGGTACTCCTACTTATGTTACTCCAACTATGGCTAGCCTTGCGCTTGGCTCTTTACCTCTTCTGGAAGTCTACAGTAGTACTTCTGGCAATCTGACACAAAATTAACTGTTGCACGTCCACCACTTGTAAGCAAAAGTTTCTCCTCGTGCTGAGAGCAACCATGCACGCGTTGGTGAGGGAGAAGGCGTAGTAAGAAAGCTTCTCGTCGTTCTGTGAGTTGACGGGACACATCAAAGTTATTTAGTAGTGCGTACTCTCTCCAAAAAAGGGCTGACCATGTCATAGCTACCATCCCGTGCTCCGTCATTCACTAGGTGCCATCAAAGTGCACGACTCACTTACGCACTGCTTATCTGATTATCTCCATTTTCTTGCATGACACGTGCACCTTGATGCTAGATGTCTCGCGTGTTGGCAAAAGGATGAACAAAGCTTACGTAAAAAAAGAGCAGAAGAACATAGATTCCCGACGAGTGATAAGGAGCAAGGAACCTCGCGGTGGAGCGTCTGCAAGTAACCTTGCGTGTTTCCCCTGTTTTTTGCCGCATGCCCGCCTATAAACAAATAAAAGAACATGAACTCTTCGCTAACCACTAGACACGATACATCAGGATGCTAAGTTGAAGATATTTTATTAGTTTATATTGATAACCACACAAGAAGCCACACATGTACAGGACGCATGCAGCCGCGCATGTACACATGCCAACGCACTAACTCATGCCAATCCAACTCATGCACAAACATGCACAGCATGGAGCACACAACGCACGTACACAACAGATGCATGCACACACACTCGGCCGTAGAATGCACGTGAATAACACATGCATGCACACACACATGGCTGCATGGAGGTGTGCGCCATCTGCAGTGACGTCCGGTTCGTCGTGCTACGGTGAAGCTCTCACACAACGGTTCCTACGCATCTCTTGCAGCACCTCTTTGCCGTCATTGCTCAACGACTAGCCGGAGACGAAGACGGCCGCAGCCTCAGCTTTAGAGCTAGCACCGATGGAAAAGCACGCCCGCTGCATGCACACGAGAATGTACGGAGTGCCCACGACGTGGTGCGTCCCCAGTCGCCTCTACTCCTTCTGCGCATGTTGTCTATGAAGGCAGCTGCATGCCTAATGATGATGTCTGTGAGATCTTCTAGGACTCAGGTGATGACGAGGAGGGTGTCTCCAACAGCGTTCCTCGGCTCGCACCTCTTGCATCACGGCGGTCGATCTTGGAGTCATTCATCTAGTACATGTGGCATCTTAGATCTGGACACAAAGTGACGTGCACCGTCAAGGGGGTCAGGGCGGACGCGACCTCTCACTTCATCCGCCATTTGAAGCGGCGGGTCGCCCAGGCGCCGCCGCTGCACTCCCAAATTGCCCGCCTCCTCGCCGCATTCAAAACCTACATTTACTAGTATGTATACACGTGCAAGGCACGCCTTAATATAACAGAGTGATTTTGGTAAAAGGAAAAGAAGTAATATATGTGCTAATAGATTCAAAGAAAAAGAAATTACAGTGATGTATAAATGCCGATATTAGTTCAATATTGTAAAAGCGGGAAGTAGTATTCATGCCATAAAACTGTACGTTCATTTAAAAAGAACTGCACGTTGCTTCACTTTTTCCACGTGTTCTTTTTTTTAGAAATATCTACATAATCCTACTAAACCATCTCGACTGGGTACAATCAAACCATTTGGTGGTCATGTGGCAACACACCCCATTGGAGCTAGTTATGCGGGTTTAACTGAGGGGTTTGATGGAGGCGAGGAGGTGTGTTCAGCCGGGCGGGCAGCGGACGGCGCAGTACTATTCGATTTGACAGCTACTACTAGTATATTATAAAGAAAAAAGAAGAGTAGTAGAGATAGAGATAAGAGTAGAGACTAGGGAGGAGCACCATCTACTACTTCGTGGGCTACTCCTGCGCTCCATTCGGCGGCCGCAACGTCTCCTACAACCACTCCCTCCTGCGCTCCATTCGGCGGGCGCTGTTGAAATTTGGGAGCGACTCGCGATCACTGGCAGCGCATTTACTTCTTCCCTGACCTCGGTAACCTCGTCCTCAACAACATGGGCGACAAGCTCAACGCCAACGGTGCTGCTCCCGTTGCACCGTATGTGTTTCTGTCCTTCCTGTTTGAAATCGTGGTAGAATTCATGTTTCTAGTCTGTGTCCTAGATTCAATCTGTTCATCTACTATGCTAGTCCACATGATTAGTTTAATCTCTGTTATTGTCGTCATGATTTATTTTGTGCTTATTTAGACTAAATCTCGTAGTAACTTGCTCATATATTCAATCGGGCATAACGCCCCTACAGCCACTCCCGTTTCATGGATGGCCTAGTCGATGCCTCCAAAGAGCCCTTCGTCTACTGCTATGAGTGCCCGATGCCGTTTTGGGGCTCGCCGGCGGACATCATGCATCACCTCACGCAAGCGTGCGGCGATCACTACTGGCCCTTGGAGGAGAACATCAAGTACGAGACGTGCTACCCGTTCACCGTGCTGGAGTCGCTAGAGGATCACCGCCGCCTGCTAGTCTCGGAGGAGGACGACAACGTCTTCCTCTTGATCATGGGCACCGGCGAGGCCCGCGCAGGCCGCTGTCCCGTCTCTATAGTGTGCGTCAGGGGCGACGCCGCTGACGCTAACACTGGCACGAGGCTGATGTACGGGTGCGTGCTCATTGTTACTACCCCTCAGAGGTACGTGGGCGGTGACACTGGCTGGGCTGGCTACATCAAGCTGACTAGGACTGTGCAGAGCTAGGACCTTCCCGCCGATATGGACATGGAAGACGCATGGTATGATTTGGCCCCCAACGAGGTGCACGGGTACTCCTAGGAGGTTCACCTGGACATATGCATTACCAAGTTAAATGTTGATCATTAGTCTTCGCTCAATGTAATCCGATGTCTAAGCATGTGGAGACTTCCATGCATGATCTTGCTCTATTGGAGTATCACGCGTGAATAAAAAGTGTATCCATTTATGATTTAGTCTAGAATCTTCCATGTATGAAATTTTTACTACAGTACTGGTGAAAGACTTATGATGAACCGTTTCTTACATCTCCTATAACCAGCTGATGGCTACATGACACTGCCACGTCATCTATAGCCAACCTTGTAGCCTTCAAGTATAATACTCCCTCCGTCTAGGTGTCATCTTACGAAAACCAAATAATCCAAAAATACTTAGGCGCGGTGCATTAACTTCTACCTCGTTTCTTGTTTCTTGACATATCAACCAAAGAGATGTGGGTGTGCATGGTTTTAATGACTTGAGACTAGCAACCACGACATGCAGTGGTTAGTTCATTGCATGCAATGCTATTAATTAGCAAATAAACATTGAGTTCTCTCGTCTCTTCCGAAAGTCGAACAATGATGATGGAACTATAGTCGATAGTGTACTACTAGTAAGCAAAGCTTCTCCTTGTTTGCGAGTAGACGGACACATCAAAAGTAGTGCATTGTCTCCAAAAGGGTTGAAAATGTCCATGGCTACCATCCCGCGTTCATTATTCAGGTGTGCTTCGTCGCTCATGAAGTTGACGGGACACATCAAATTTAGTACGTATTCAGTACTCTCTCCAAAAAGGGCCGACCATGTCCATCAGTCCATGGCTACCATCCCGTGCTCTGTCATTGAGTACGTGCAGTATTCACGTGCCATCGAGGAGGAAAAATATTACTACGTAGTACTAGGTGCCATCATAGTGCACGACTCACTTACGTAGTGCTTATCTCCATTTTCTTGCATGACACGTGCACCTTGATGCTAGATGTCCCGCGTGTTGGCAAAAGGATGAACAAAGCTCATGTAAAAAAAGAGTGGAAGAACATATATTCCCGACGACCGACAAGGAGCAAGGAACCTCGTGGTGAAGCGTCTGCACTCATAGTATTTTATATTATTTAGCGATATAAAATCAACCAATCATGTCCAGAGTAGACCGAAAGATTACGAAACACGGCAGCCCAGTGTAGTTACATCATACTGTACGTGGCCAACCCATGCTATCACCATACTTCTTGGCCTCTGTGCGACACCTAGCTCTAGTAATCCACCAGCCCGTATTGCTTCTCGCTCCTCGTCTCTCTCAAAGTGCGGCGGGCTGGCGTTTTGCCGTCTATTGAGGTCGGTTAACTCATCACATGTTAGCGACATGCCAAGAGCATTATAAAAAAATTACTGTACTCTATTGTTATGCCAAGAAGAGGAAGCGCTTTGACCAACAGACAAAACGAGAGAGGCGTGTCGTGCCGTGAGTGGGTCTAGTTTCTCGTTTTGAACTTGTTTGGTGTAGTAGTAACACTTGGTTTTGACTATTGGTAAGATTTTATATACTCCCTCTGTCTAGTGAATAAGTCATCTTAGATTGTGCACCGTGATCAAGGAAGAGGGGAAAACAAGAGAAATTAATATTTAATTGCTAATTAATAGCATTGAATGCAATGATCTAACCATTGCATGTCGTGTTTGGTAGTCTAAGTCATTGAAAACATGCACGCCCCACATCTCGTATTGGTGGATATGTCAGGAAACAAGAAACGTTGTGGGAGTTAATGCACCACGCCTAAGTATTTTGGGATTATTTGGTTTTTGTAAGGTGACTTATACACCTAGATGGAGGGAGTAGGGCCTAATGTATTCTTCGAGGATGCCTTTGACTGTTGATAAGATTTTATATAATTTGAAAATTATATCATTCGACGATCCTTTCACGTTCCGTTTTCACAAAGAAAAAATATCCTTTCACGTACGAATTTGACTGTATGCTTTGATCAATTTGACTGTATGCTTTGAGCGACGAATCTTGGTCATCCGGCCCACTGCGTATCTCTTGAGCCCTTCGAAGCTGCCCTTCAAGAACTCAAATCCATCGTGCGCGGGCCCCACGATGGGCGCCAACTGTTGTGGATTTGTCACGACAGATGTCCTTAGTGTCAGGACTTAATCACGAGGCCAACGCATCTATGTAGTAGCTTGAGAGGGGTTGATCGGGACGAGAGACGCGACACACAAGACAGGGATTTAGACAGCTTCGGGCCCCGAGAAACATCATCCGGAATAGCCCTACATGCTGTTTGTTGCTAGGTCTCATTATGCTCACGAGGGAGTCGCCGCATAAACCAGCTCTCCTATTAGGTGTGTCTAGCCCTAGAGATTATTTTCTTCTTCCTTGCCCCTCTTTGGGGAGCCCTGCCCCTCTTTATATAAGTTAGAGGGGCGGGTTACATGTGGGGTCCTAGTAGGACTAGGACGAGCCTATCTTCTACTACAAGCCGGATACAAGTCCGGGTCTTGATTCCTTGTAAGGGAAATATTCCTCACACCTTTCTTCTTAAGCCGGCCCACCATCACATGAACCGGCCTACTGGGCCTTGGGCCTTATCGTCCGTTTGACCCGCCATCGGGGCCATCCGTGAGTCGCCTGGCTCGTGAGTCGTCAGACCAGTGAGCCGCCAGACTCGTAAGTCACCAAACCTCCGGCGGTTACCAGTGAAACGCCAAGTCCCAACCGGGTCATTCATCCGGCCGGGTCATACCGTGGGGTATATCCCCGACATTAGCCCCTAGTTTAATTTGGATTTATCCTTGTTAAACTGATCCTGTAAAATAACTCAAGAACGAATTTGGCAGGTTGTGCTCCGGGTTAAATACTCTTGTAAGCCGGTCACCTGAACATCTTTAAGTCCTTGTCATTTCCTTGTTGATATAAATATGTCCATAACATCATAGAAAAATCTTCTTTAACAGATATGCTTCAACTTTGTCAATGCAAAAAATCCAGATACTTCTTTTGAAAAATCCGGGTTAACGGGCCAACTTCGGAATCAATTTGCTGACATTGATCTTCCTGTAGAGAAATATTGTAAGAAATAATCCACTTGAGTTGGCTTCCAAAACGCCGGCTTAAAAAATATTAGTCTTAAAATACTCATATGACTTTCAACCGGCTTAAAGATGTAGATCTTGCCGATTTATGATTGCCAAAATTGTCGGGTTATAAACAAATGATACCGGGTCATATAATTGTTGTTGATGCCCGGTTAATCTTATGATGACGTCGGGTCATAAACTTTGCAGATTTCTTTGATAATAATATAATACCCGATTTGCTCAAAACTGAGGATTTGAAGTTATTCCTCCCTTATATGCATATCACCTGTAGCCCCCAAGGGCCGGCTCAGTAAGATATTACTGAGCTAGGACTTTGTATATAATTCATTGATAATAACATCATATGATGTAATCTCCACCATGGGTCTTGAACCCACGTCCACAAGGTTAAGAGCTTTGTGCTTTACCAACTGAGCAATGGATCCTTCAATATAATGGATTAAGACTTGTGTACCTTGAACTTTTGACAGGAGCAATTGTTAGCCCCCAAGGGTCGGCTCATTACGATGTGATGAGTCGGGTCTTCAATGAGGTGAGCAAAAAATGACTTTGCATTAGCCCCCAAGTGTCATGGTGCATGCTTGCAGCGACATGAGACTTGCATATTTGATGTAACCTCAATTTGAATAATGTAGCCCCCAAGTGCCGGGTCGTAAGCCTGCAACGACTCGGGACTATTCCTTCCATTGTAGAATAAATCATATCCATTAATGAAATAATAACCATTGCGCCAAAGCGACTTTGAATACCTCGTCTATTGATAAGTAAATCCGGAGTTTAAATACCCGGCGGCTCTTGGCCGTTGGCAATTTAATACGTCTCCATTATAAGCCAGAATTTTTATAACCCGGTGGCTTATAGCCTTTGAGAAAAATCCAGAACGGATAATCATTTTGAAGCATCAACTTTGGTAATGAGCTTGAACTTAATCATTTATATGTCATATTTCGCAAATCCTGCAAAGAGTTTAAACAACATATGCCCCGGCGACTTAGCGCCAAAGCCGTGGTGGGTCATAATATCTCACATATAACCACCGTGATATTGAATTTGTACCGCCGGTTCACATGACCTGTGCAGTAATGGTGATAACCCAATCCTTAGAAGCCAATGCTTCCACATAGATGATGATTGTCATAAGCTGGCGACTTATAGTCAAAAGTCAAGCCGGGTTAAGCATAAAACACTTATATACATTTGAGATATAACCTAAAAAAGGTCTCAAGTCAAACCCAAAATTGTTCGCAAAAAAGACTTAAAAATTTTAAGGCTTCTGATTCGTATACGATCAAAAAACCGTTCCAAAGGGGTTGAGCTAAGATTCGAACACAATCATATAGCCCCCAGTGGCTCTGGCGTTGCCGATCAAGAGGGTACCGACAGCTATGTTCTCTTTGGTTTGAATACGACCTGTGTTTGAACAGGAAGCCCCCAAATGACCTTGAGAGTTGTTTAACGACGCTTATTTGAATACGATCCACGTCGGACCCAAAAGAGGTTAAGCAATGATTCAGATACGATCAAGAAGCCCCCTAGTGAGTTTGGCAGTGTGCCGATCAAAAGGGTTTCGACAGCTATGTTCTCTTTGGTTCGAATACGACCTATGTTTGAACAGGAAGCCCCCAAGTGACCATACATTAGCATTGCACCAATCAAGAGGGTACCTACAGCTATGCTCGATGAGGAGGAAGCCCCCGAGTGACCATAATAAGATAAGTCGTAAGGCAGGATACCTATGTTTGAACCGCGCATCATGGCAACAAGTTCTTTTTGGCAACCTTTAATTTTTCTTAGAACTCGAACTTGCGAGAGATTAATTCTTTTTGAACCGAAACTTTAAACCGGATTTGAAAGCTTCAAAAATTTGTGAGCGACAAATTTACCTTGAGCCGGATTTTGAACCGGATTTGAGAGCTTCAAAAATTTGTGAGGGACAAATTTACCCTAGGCCGGATTTTGAACCGGATTTGAGAGCTTCAGTGCTTTGTGGGAGAAAGATGTCTCTTGAACCGGATTTTAAACCAGAGTCCTTATTTTGAGCCAGAAATCTTCTGACGGCTTTTAAATTTTCATTGATCTAGCAGTAATCTCCAGGTCCCGGGTTATTTTTCCCTTCAATGACCTAGAGTTCTTGAATTTATTGAAACCGGCTAGTTTTGCTGAGTCATACCATTGTAGCCCCCGAGTCTCAAGGCGACTCGAGGAGTTGGCTTGAGATTCTCCATTTTTGACCATAGCAGGAGGTGTATATCATTGGCGATGATAGCACGATGTGAACCTACAGAAGGTTGAGGTGACTGCGGCGGGTTATAAATGATCTCGTATGAGCCGTGTCAGCAACTCGGCCAATGGCTCATTCCAACTGGCTGTTTGAAGTTAACCAAACTGTAGTGGCGGCGACTTGTGCGCCTGCCCATTGAACCATGCAGTGCAGACGGCGGCTGATAATATATGATAATTTGCCTCCAATTTGTTGGAAGAAAAACCGGGCTTCCCAAGTAGTGACTTGCTCATACTCAATGAACAACTCACGCAGACAGGCACGGCCCGGTGTGTTGATGTAGACCAGGCCGCGAGAGACGAACGGTAAAGACGACCGCAACATCTGAGGCGGCACAGACAGATGAACCGGCCGTGGTGTTGTAAGCCGGTGCGGACGGGAGAGTTGTCCTCCTTGTTGTAAGCCGGCGTGGTCGCGAGAGACGGCCTTGGCGTTGTAAGCCGGCGTGGTCGCGAGAGACAGCCACGGTGTTGTAAGCCAGTGCATGAGTCCGTTGAGCAACGACGGCCACCTGTGCCAAAAGATGTTGGCGTGCCTCCATCTCCGCGGTATAATATCACTTTTTGTCATAAATAATTACCCTGCATAAATAATGTTGCAGACCAAGGCAAAGATAAACTGTTCTTTGACAAAAACAAACGTGTGCTAATAAAACAAACTTGGATGGATATCACCTGATTTGTTCGGACGACGGATGATCCGTTTATCGTGACAGGGTGGCTCAGGCAGAACAGCGACTCAATATAGTTCCAGCGGCTCAGTCAGACCGGTGACTTAATATAACCCCAGCGGCTCAAAGCGGCAAGGCCGGCTCTTTGTGGCTCTGACGGGTTGATGTAGATTAAGCTGCACAGGCGGCGACTTGCGCACACTGCTCCATCGCAGTGGGGCGCAGAGGCGGTATGTGGACAGTGCCGACTTACACTTCTTAGGCACAACATGGCACCACCTTTGCGACGACGGATGATCCGTTCAAGGCGACAGAGGCGGCTCAGGCAGACCGATGAATCAATATAACCTGGGCGGCCCAACACAACAGAGGCAGCTCAACGCGGCCCCGACGGCTCAACACAGCAGCGAAACGGAGGCATCGCCATGGTGGCGGCTCAGAAACTACAGCGGCAGTGCGTTTGAGACGGCGGAGGCAGTGACTCTCGGAGTGCCAGCGACAAGTCACAGAAGCTGCGGAGCAGACACGGAGACGGTGGTGGCGGCCCACCGTTGGTGATGTGAGGCTGGTATTTATTCTTATCCATCTTGATAATTTTTGGATGTACTTATACTAATACTGATGATCCTCAACAAATGTTTCTTTAATCTGGGACTACTTTGAGTGACGTTCAACAGTGCATGTGATACTGGTTTTTGATTAAATCTCGGGATCCGCGTAAGGAGTACCACTGCCCTCATTGCTAGCAGGTTATCTCTTGCTAAACAGTATCGAGCTCCTCACAAAAAAGTATCCCAATTAGTGCTCGCACAGGACCTTTCAACATTTGAATCGGAATGACTTGCAGCTCGTAATTCTTCCTTCAGGTAGCAAATGTGCATCATTGTCTGTAACTGGTCCACTATGAACTATGCCTGGCAATCATTGTAGAAAAAACTGTACGGATAAGCTGGTTGTGCAGCCAGGGGTGGCGGCTTGCAGCGATGATCAGCGGACACCGGTACGGTGGCTTGACGCTTGAGGCTGGAAGAGCGCCGACGGCTCGGAGTTGGTCACTTGCCGGCGGAGGCGGCCACAGTTTTCAGGAGCCTGTGAAAACGGCGGTTTACACTTTACTGGCGCGGGCGGCTCAAAGCGAGGCCAGCGGAGGCACAGAAGTAGGCCGGAGCGAGACCGCCGGTGGCCCGGGGTGTCACGACGGAGGTCGGTGGCTTAAGGGTGTTACAGCTTGATGAAAACCAGAGCAAGGCCGGGGCGCTTTCAGAGGCACTCGCCCGCGACCCGCGACAACCTAGAGGAGGCAATTCGGCCAGGCTGGAGTACGGTTTAGGTAGGGCTGGTCTGTTGAGGCCGAGGGCGACTCGGAGTGAAATCGCGGAGTCGAGGGTGACTCGGAATATCGGGCCGACTCCCTGGCGAGTTGGGGCAGCGGTAGCCGGTGTCTTGGCACGACGGTGTGTCAAGCCGTGGGAGGATGCAAGTCATGGCAGCAAGGCCGGTGCGAGTTGACCACGGCAGCAAAGGGAGGCAGCGGCTCAAAGTTTTGGGCCTGCTCTAGCCAGCAGACTGAAAGTAGTCGACAGAGGCGACGACGACTTGGTCATAACATCTTTGGCGATGGCGGCTCAGCTTGACGCCGATCCCTTTGATGGATTTGATTTTGATGTTGATTGATCCACAAATACAAAGATTTGATCTTGGATGATGGCCGGCGTTGACCCAGCAACCATGGACCTGGCTACCAATCTTTGCAGCGGAAGATTCCTGATGATTTTGATAGATTATTACAGTATGCTTTGGTTGCGGCAAAACTCCGGCGGCTTGCAAGATAACAGGGACAAGACAATTTACTATACTAATTTCTCTGATGAACTCGAAACTGCTGCATATCCTTTCAAACTAGTTCTTCTTCATCTTGAAAAATTGCGAACTTCTCAATCCCTGAGAGATATCCCTTCAAGAACTCAACACCACCGTGCGCGGGCCCCACGGTGGGCGCCAACTGTCGTGGATTTGTCACGGCAGATGTCCTTAGTGTCAGGACTTAATCACGAGGCCAACGCATCTATGTAGTAGCTTGAGAGGGGTTGATCGGGACGAGAGACGCGACACACAATACAAGGATTTAGACAGCTTCGGGCCCCGGGAAACATCATCCGGAATAGCCATACATGGTGTTTGTGGATAGGTATCATTATGCTCATGAGGGAGTCGCCGCATAAACCGTCTCTCCTATTAGATGTGTCTAGCCCTAGAGATTATTTTCTTCTTCCTTGCCCCTCTTTGGGGAGCCCTGCCCCTCTTTATATAATTTAGAGGGGCGGGTTACATGTGGAGTCCTAGTAGGACTAGGATGAGCCTATCTTCTACTACAAGTCGGATACAAGTCCGGGTCTTGATTCCTTGTAAGGGAAATATTCCTCACACCTTTATTCTTAAGTCGGCCCACCATCACATGAACCGGCCTACTGGGCCTTGGGTCTTATCGTCCGTTTGACCCGCCATCGAGGCCATCCGTGAGTCGCCAAGCTCGTGAGTCGTCAGACCAGTGAGCCGCCAGACTCGTAAGTCGCCAAACCTCTGGTGGGTTACCAGTGAAATGCCAAGTCCCAGCCGGGTCATTCATCCGGCCAGGTCATACCGCGGGTTATATCCCCGATAGATACTCTAACTTAGCTAGAGGTTAGACTAACTCATGACTAACCCTGAACTAACTGTAGCCAAAGAGGTGTATCGGTGACAGGGTTAGATTGACAATAAGTGCACTTGATGGAGAGAGAAAGGTGATTTTTCAGTGGGCCCAAGGTGGTACTTACTATGGGAATGGTGAAGTAATGGTTGCTTTGCCCGAGCAACTTATTACTCTGGGAATATGGGAGTACCAGTGGATTCAAGGAACAGAGAAATGATAATTGCTTCGTCCGAGCAACTTACTATGGCGAAGGTGGGGCTTTGTGATTTGACTGCTCACTAGTCATTACTAATGCGGCGCAACGACCAGGGTGAATCTTTCCCAACAGTTGTGCACTCAATATTGCTGCATGGCAGGTGGAGCCGGATAAAGGATGTCCCACATGTCAGCGAAACGAAGTTGAATTTCTTCTGGCATTGCTATCAATCCTTCAGGATTTATTTATATGTACGCACAATTTTAATGAAATTGTACTGTGATGGTATGAAGGTTTCAACTTTGGTTCCCGGAGGAAATAAAATGTGTCAACTTAGGATTCATGTGTCTTCTTGACTCAAGATTATCTCGTTACAACATTCCATCAAATACAAATGAAACTACTACCATGGCTCCTAATGCATCTCAATGGTTCGCATATCAGCGCCAATATTCACATCACAACTGAAGACAAAGTTGTGAGAAGGTGTACAAATAAAGAAAATTATATAATTGATCGATGTTGTTCGTATCCTCGGCACAGTGTTCATTGCTTGGCAGCTAGTTTCACCCAGCGCTGTAGCCAAAAAGGGGGTGTACGGAGGACACCACAATCCGATCATTTTGTGCAGCTCCACTAAAATCGAGCTGACCATCCCTATTTGCAAAGATATCCAGTCAGTGTGATTACAATAATAGTGAAACTAGATTATGAAACATAACACACATAAATAGAAGCTGATCACCTCTGCGATCTCTCTTTAGGACTAACTATTTGTTGGAGAAGATTAGGCAGGAGTTGGATGAGAATGATAGCAAAACCAATCTCCCTTTCTGCAGTCCCATAGAAAAGTATAAACGTTGCCCGTGTGACATTTTGGTAGAACTGCACAAAACACTCTTAAGAAAAAAGTGATTTTTGCAGTTCACTAAAAGGTCGCAACAGCAACGAGGTGAAATGGCTAGCCCTGTTTGCAAAAAATAGGTAGAAAGGAAACAATTACTGGAGAATAACACGAGTTGAAGACACATACGCCGACAAAAAAGAAGCATATTCCATGTAATAAGGGAAAGATAGCAGCATGGTGGTTTATCAAAAATGGTTTCAGGACGAGATTGCAAGATGGAAAGTACGCCGGCTGAGATACGTTTTAAGCAAACAACTAAAGAAGATCGACATGCAGCAACATGGGAATATGGGCAGTGGAGCAAGGCCGGAGGAAGCTGTACCTGAGGTTCGTCGGGATGTTACTAGGAGGGCGCCGACGGCCGAGATCTGCCCATACTGCGGCAGCGAGCAAGTGGCGAAGACCCTACCGCGCCGATGCTTGTTCAGAGAGAACGGCGGGTACCACAGATCGGGACGTGCTGCCTCAACGCCGTCGAACGGAGAAACGATGCACATCCTCCCTTTCCGCCGGCGGACAGGATGCAGCCGGATCACTGACCAACGGTGAGAGAGAGAGAGAGGCCACCGCCACCTTGTGTGAGATGGTGTGACGAGAGACAAACCCCGGCGGGCAGGCTCCGTTATATATAGTGGAGACTATTTTTCCAGTTTCCCCACGGCAATCATTTTATATTCTGTACTACATGCCATTGAGGAGGAGTATATAACTTTATTTAATACGAATGCGTCAAGTCGAACTTTGTTTCGTCTAGGCGTGGTACCTGAACCTTCTTCGAGTAAACAAGCGCTACACGCATCAAATTTTCACGTGGGCTGCCTTTTCGTATAGGAAAAAACTCCACCGTGTACCCGCGCGGGTGTGGCTGGGAACGAGACGTGAGTACGTGCGTCCTGCGTGCACCTCTTCTTTAGGTGCACGTACGTACGTGGGTGGGTGTGAGAGAGATGGTTTGTGCAAAACCGAGGCAATGTGTCGATGATATCTCAAACAAAAAAATCACATATGCAATGTGTGTGAAATAGAGTCATGGATATATCATATATAGAGGGAGCGATCCACGAGAAGAGAGTGGAGGGATCATAGGCGTGAGATATCGACAGAATGAAAAACAGGGATGAAGACTGTGGCTTCACGATCGATAAAGGGTCCATCAAATTTGTGTTGCCCATGTCAAAGATACAAGGCGGCTGGCCTACTATAATTTGAGAGGGCAGAGGTGCAGTTTTTCTCTGTGGCATGGATACCTACCTACAATGTTGGGGCAGAGACCTAACTATAGAGAGGTAGATCGACTTGTATATGCGTGGAGAAGGAGAGAGACCTAGCTATGTATAGAGGGAGATCGATCGGCATCCATGTATATGTGTAGCAGAGGAATAAGGTTGGGAGAAAGACAAAGGTAGAGTGTCGGAGGGTTGGTGGTGGAGTGGCGTCTCACAAACGGTGGGAGAGGCCTGCTAGACAAACGGAGGGTACGAGTGCAATATCAATAAGAGATGGCGGGGATGTCTATCTATCTATGCACGTGCGTGTGAGAGACCAGTTGGGAGGTATGCAAGGATTATGAGGGGATACGATATGGTTGTGGTAAGCATACATAACTACATAGGAAGATCAGTTGTCGTGTGTCCGAGAAAGGGAGAGACATAACTAGTGAGGTAAGTCTATCGGTGCGTGGGGAAGAGAATTATAGTCGACCTAGCTATATGTAGGGAGATCAGTACGTATACATGCATGCATGTGTTAGAAGCAAATAAGGTCCGAAGAGACACATAGGGGGAGAGGGGTGCGGCTAGGAGGTGGTGCGAGAGGCCTACTATGTCGAGGGGGGGAGTGTGCGACTATGAGATCGATGAAAAGAGGGGCGGGAGTGTGCACCTGCGTGGAACCATATTGGACATAGGGGGCATGGACGGTGAGAAGAGAAGAGGGGAAGTATGTGTTTGTGGTAGGAACACTTGGCTAGAGAGGTATATCAACCGGTGTGTGCCGGAAAGAAGGAGTCAGGGGGCCTACACACACCGGGGGTGAACAACCTAAAGAGAAATAACGAATGTGCGTGATGGAGGGGACGCTGAGGGAGGGTGAGAGTGGGGCGGGCGTGTGCATGCACGATAGAAAATTAGCGCTAGCTAGCTACAAAGAGAAGAGCATAATGAAGGTGTTAAAGACGAACATAGATCATAATTCATTATAAAAAAGTGGATACGGATACTTGAAGAAGATATCATAATGTAGAACATTGATTATAATTTGGGCTAATGTGTGGCTTTTGCAGCTCAGGGCTAAATACTTGTCATAATGTAGGGGGCGCGGCACTATACTTTGTGTGATAAACAAGGTGTACGTATGGAACATGGTTAAGATTATGAATATATAGTTAGTACATCGAATGTACTATTATTTGGAATCAACATCATGTGTATTCAAAAAATTGAATTTGAGTTCATATAGTACACATAGTTCATATATATCTCCATAGTAATCATGTAGTGTGTTGTTAAGGTAATACACGAATGATGGTTGAAGTTGGCAACAATCATGATTGTAGATTCTTATTGAAATAGAGAAACAAATTCAAATTCAGTTCGAATTGCAGCGGTAGTATAGACATTTGGAATGCACTAAAATGTTGGCATGAGTAGGTTACATGCATTATACAGCCAGCGAAAAAAATTTAATTGGACATAACATGGATCCATACTCCCTCCTTCCATCTATAGAGGGCCTAATGCATTTTTAAGACTGCCTTTGGCTATTGACAAGATTAATAGTACATGACATGCACAATGTGATAATTATATCATTGAAAGCTCCTTTCACACACGAATTTAACGGTGTGCTTTGTGTAAGTTGCATGTCATATATTATTGCTATAATATTTGGTTGGTCAAATTTAGCCTCAAAAAGCGCATTCGTCCCTATATAGATGGAAGGAGGGAGTAGCTTTGAATAGCATTTGTATAGTAAAACGGGACAAGACTCTCTCTTTGTGTGGTGTGAATAGTTTTTATTTTTTCATTTTTTTTCGTTGAGGGAAGTTCGAATTGATTTGGTACGTACAAGTACAATATTACACGTTAGGCTTGTCCCTAAAATTCGACCCGCGCCTTGTTATATCCCGAAAATTCAGATATCGTGCTCCCAAAACTGGTGCCTTCACAACCCGCGCCTTGCTATCCCGAAATTACAACACATGCGAAAACTCCCTCCAGCTGCCAAATCTCGACACGTGAAATCCCCCTTCTAACTCTGAGCCGAAAGGGCCTCTAGTTCAAATTGGTGTTGGTACTTTTGTAACACACCCTACATTTTGGACAAGCGCGTCCCTAAGTCATGTTTCCCCCCTCCCATCGCCTCCTTTTCGCCATTCAAAATATGGCTGCCATAACCTCTCCGCTCCAGCTGCGAAACCCCACCCTCCTCCGTCTGCCACCTGTCGGAGTAATGGGCCACGGGTAGGCAGACCCGAGCCCCTGGACCTTTCAAAACATCGGGGCAGACTGCGCCCCTCAAGACCCCAAGACGAAGAGCCGCCTTCAGAGAGTCGGCGATAGAGTCGCCAACTTCCCCTATAGGCCGGGTCCCAGAGACGGCCTCAGGACAAGCCGACTCCAAGCCAGCGACCTCCAATGAAGCCGGCTACAGGGAGTCGGCCCTCGACTCCGTCCACTCCCTGCATGAGCGACTACGAGCGGGATGGGATAAAGATGCCTCGCGGCCGGTCCCCGCCCCGCTCATAAAGGGCGCGTGCATGGCCATTGTGGCGCCCTACCGACGGAGATCTCCATCCGCGCAGCATCAGAGCCACACTGCCTCGACGCCGCCCTGCGGGCAGATTCTCGTACTCCACGATGGCCTCGTCTGACGAAATTCAAGACGGGCGGGACCCGCTGTCGTGAGTGCAGAAGACGGCGAGAACGCCTAAAGTCGGACCCGTTGGAGTCGGCGTCGAGAGTCGGCCGGCCTCCGCGGGCTCCATGCGCCATTAACTGGACAAGACATGGAATGGCAGATGATCGCCGCCAGCGGCGGCACTGTTGCCATGCCCCCACGACCAAGCTCGCGTCATTAGAAGCGCGGCTACAGTAACCTGCAGCCGGCAAGAGCCGCCCGCGGCGGACGGGGGCTGTCGGCCCCATGCTGGACCGTTGGTGGGGCCCACTAGTCGGCGGGCCCCAGGAGTCGGCGGAGAAGAAGGCGACCTAAGAGACTGATGGCTGGGACCCGCGCCCAGCCGGATTACCATTGTACCCCCGGGGGTAGGCCTATATAAACCCCCCGGGGCACCCATGCAAAGGGTTGGAACCTAGTAGTTTTAGACACACACATGAAGGGAAGAGAAGAGCTAGCCATGCCCTTCTCCTTCCTCACCCCGAACAGCTCAAGGAGCATCTTGTACTCACTTTGCCATAGTGATCATGCGGAGACCCCTGCAGAGCAGCAAGAGGGGTGTTATCTCCTCGGAGAGCCCTCAAGCCGGGTAAGATTTGGGCGCGGCATGTCTTTGCCTCATCCCGTTTCCAGGCACCGGCGACGTTCTACTCGCCCCCTCCATGATAATCCATCCTTTGGCATATGTCGCACCCAACCCCCGACATTTGGCGCCCACCGTGGGGCGAGGTGCACCGTCGTCCGGAGACCTGCTCTAGACGGGAACCCTCTTCCTCCTCGGGCGCAGGAGCCCTTTGGCTGCACGCTTAGACGAGTTCTGCACCGACGCGCTGCATGGCGCTGAGAATGCTCACATGGGCGAAGCTGCTCGCCGAACTTGCCGGAGAGGTTCGCCTCTCCGACGAGCCTGCATCCGACGCAGGCACGGACGGCCCTGAAAGCCTCCTCGCGGGCCTCCTCGAGTAGCGCCACGTCGCCGGCAAGGCCGCCGCCGACCTGGAGTCCGTAGGCTCCACCGACCCGATGCTGGTCGACTCCGACACCGCGTCGCTCGACGCATTCCCCACCAACGTGGTGGTCTACGACGAGCCTCTTCGCTGGAGAGCGGCAGAGGCACCGGCCACGGAGGTGCTCGCCATCGGTCACAACGAAGCTTTCCGGCGAGGGAGCTCGTGACCCTCTCGACGCTGTTCGCAAGACTCGACCGCCCCATTCCGGAAGACGCCGACACTGGGACGCTGGAATCACGCCGCCTCCAGCTCCTCGTGGGCGCACAGAAGCTGGCAAGCATGAGACGCTTGTCGGAAGCCTACCAGCGCGAGATGGATCGCGCCGTGGGCTTTCGCCCGGCTCGATCGGGCCTAGCCGCCTAGGCGCGGTCCAGCAAGCCGCGGGCGTAGCCATCGCCCGATCTGTTTGGGGCCGATCGCCTGTGTACGCCACGCCCGCGGAGAACATCCGCGCCCAGCGCGGCGGCGCAAGCTGGATAACTTCGAGGTGAGGAGCGCTACCGATGACGGAGCGAGTCCAGCAGCTCTCGACGTGGCGCTGCACAAGAAGCCGGCTGCCGCGACGGAGGCGCCAGCGACGACAACACGGCGATTTGCCTCCCCGCCGAGATCAAGGCGCGACGCCTCGGACGCTAACCGGCGGCGTCCATGAAGAAAAAAACAAGGATCCGACTGTCAGCCATAACCGGACTCACATCTCCATCGCGGCGACAAGACGGCCGCCCGAAGGCGATGGAAGCGGCCCAGGGGCGACTATTTGCCTCCTCCTCCCGCGCAGAGAAAGGCGAAGTCTCCCGCCACCTGCCGAGCATCCGACTTCGGCTGACCGCTTTGTCCGCCGAGAGGGAGTCGGAGAAAGCGACGCCCGCCACCGGATCGGCGACTCCACCGATCTCGGCGCTGGAAGAAGAAGACGAAGTTGGGCCCGCCTGTTCGGACCTTGCATCCGAGACGAGCCTTCCCCGCAGGATTCACACTCCCCGAGACACACCCAAATACACCGGCTCCGTGGAAGCCGGAGGACTGGCCGGTGGACTACTCCACGGCCGTCCAAGATAGCGAACGGCAACAAGCGTGTTGCCGTAAAGTATGTTCCCCTCATGCTCCGTGGCACGCCCGGACATGGTTGAACAACTTGAAGCCCCACAGCATCAACAGCTGGGTCGACTTCACCGAGGCCTTCGTCCGCAACTTCAGGAGCACATACAAGCGACCTCCCAAGCCTCGTCAGCTGTCCTTGTGCGTGCAAGGCCCCAACGAGTCTACTCGCGACTACCTCCCGCGCTGGGCCGAGCTCCGAAACTCCTGCAAAGGAGTGCATGAGGTGCAAGCAATTGAGTACTTCACTGCCGGGTGCAGAGAAGGCACCCTCCTCAAGCACAAGCTCCTTTGCGACGAGCCGGAGACCCTCGACGAGCTGCTGATCATAGCGCATAATGCGCCATACGGCCGACTCCTCCATGAAGTCGAAATCGAAGCCGGCGACCGGGCAAGGTGGCTCCTCATGCTCCTTAACTTCGTGGCGACACCAGTCGGCGGCAAAGAGCAGAATGATCCTGGCGCAAGGCCCCGCAGCCGGCTTCCAATAGCCGGCAGGTGGCGACAGTCGAAGACCAGCAGCCAGAGGGGCAGCCTCCTGCCAAGCGGCAGAAAGGCGGCAAGTCCAACTGGTTGCCGGCCTTCTCTTACGAGCAGACTCTGGACGGACCCTGCAAGTTCCATAGCGGCGCGAAGCCGTCAAATCACACCACCCGGAAGTGCCACTGGCTCACCAGGATCGCCAAGGGAGACGGCCTTGCCCCTCCTCCGCCTGCTGGGCCGGGCCGCCTCCACCATCGCTTCAAAGCCGGGTCCGCCGTGCCAAGCGCAAGACAAGACAGTACCTGTAAGAGCATGGTGCCTATGTAGTGTTTACAGTGTGGACGATCGCCGTCAAGAAAGCGGCGGCAAAGAATAAAGAAGAAGTGAATGCGAGCATCAGATACTCCGTAATTCATGCATCGGATGCGAGAAGCCCATCGCTTGAGCCGGGCTGATCACCCGCAGGTGATGCGAATCCGGCTCCACGCCTGGTCTTGGGAGCCACCCTTGCAGCGGATAGGCGGCCGCTCATGAAAGTGCCGATAGACGGAGGCAAGCGACAGCATCAACATCCTGTATAAGGATAAGATGGACAAGTTAGGAATCAAGCAACGACAGCCTTTCAACACGGTGGACTGTGTTCCACGGAATTGTACTGGCCTTTCCCGCTCACCGATTGGCAAGATTCTCGATAGACGCCCTCTTTGGGGACAAGGATCACTTTCACGAGAGCCAGTCTGGTTCAAGTGGTGGACCTCGAAAGCCCCTACCATGCTCGCTTGGCCGACCTGCTCGCCAAGTTCATGGCGGTCCCCCTATACGCCTACCTCAAGATGAAGATGCCGAGTACCAAGGGGATTCTGACCGTAGCCGGCGACTACAGAAAGACGTCCGCCTGTGCAGCTGAAAGCAGTCGGCTGGCCGAGTCCCTAGTGATCGCAGCTGAGAAGCGACTCCTGGATCGGGTTGTGGCAATGGCCGGCAAGCAGACAGAGATATCGCCCGACCCCAAGGAGTCAGAAGCTGAGGGCTCGTTCAAGCCGGTCAAAGAGACCAAGAAGATACCCTTGGACCCGGAGCACCCGGAGAGATATGCTGTCGTAGGTGCAAACCTCGACAGCAAATAGGAAGGCGAGCTCGTCGATTTCCTCGAGAATCGGGACATCTTCGCATGGTCCCCCAAAGACATGCCAGGTGTACCGACGGAATTCACCGATCACAAGTTACATGTCCGATCTGATCTGAAGCCCGTCAGGCAGCCCTTGCACCGCCTGTCAGAAGAAAAAAGAAGAGTTGTTGGAGAAGAGATAGCCCGGCTCCTCGCAGCCGGTTTCATCATGGAAGTGTTCTTTTCAGAATGGTTAGCGAACCCGGTCTTGGTACTAAAGAAGAACAAGCAGCGGCGGATGTGTATTGACTACACAAGCCTCAACAAAGCCTGCCCAAAGGACCCGTTCGCTTTGCCAAGGATTGATCAGGTGATAGACTCCACAGCCGGATGCGAGCTGTTGAGCTTCTTAGATGCATATTCAGGATATCACCAGATCAAGCTGAACCCGGCCGACAGATTGAAGACCACCTTCATCATGCCGTTTGGAGCCTTCTGCTACCTGACCATGACGTTCGGCTTGAGGAACGCCGGCGCCACCTTTCAGCGTTGCATGCAGAAGTGCCTCCTCAAGCAGCTTGGCAGAAACGCCCACGTTTACGTGGACGACGTGGTGGTGAAGACGGAGAAACGAGGAACGCTGTTGGAAGAACTCAAGGAGACCTTTGAAAATCTGCGCCGATTCCAGATCAAGCTCAACCCAGAGAAATGCGTCTTCGGAGTACCAGCCGGCCAACTCCTTGGTTTCTTGGTCTCTGAACGCGGCATAGAGTGCAACCCCGTGAAGATCAAGGCGATCGAAAGGATGGAAGTACCTCACCGATCGCTAGATGTGTAGAAGTTCACCGGCTGCTTACGCCTATCACCGATTCATCGGTCCGATGGGCGAGAAAGCTCTTCCTCTATACCAGCTTATGAAGAAGACCACCTTCTTGAATGGAACTCAAGGCGAATGAAGCTTTTCTCCGCTTGAAGAGAATGCTGACTACTCCCCAAGGCCGGGCGGCTCCGACTCCAAAGGGCCCATGCTCACAGATATTGCCGCCACCAGCAGGGTAGTCAAAGATACCATTGTAGTTGAACGCAAGGAGGAAGGCAAGGCGCTACCTGTCCAGAGACCAGTGTATTACCTGAGCAAGGTACTGTCGACCTCCAAGCAGAACTACCCCCACTACCAGAAGATGTGTGATGGCGTGCACTTTGCCGCCAAGAAGTTGAAGCCTTACTTTCAAGAGCATCCAATCACCGTGGTTTGCACGGCCCCACTAGCAGAGATCATCGGAAGCCGAGATGCTTCTAGCCGAGTGGCCAAATGGGCCATAGAGTTGGCCCCCTACACCATCTATTACCAGCCCCGCACCGCCATCAAGTCACAAGCACCGCCGATTTCCTCGTCGACCGGACCGAGACCAGATTTGCCGCCACCGACTCCACCCATTAGCGGATGCACTTTGATGGCTCCAAGATGCGCACCGCTTGGGAGCCGGGCGTGGTCCTCACATCCCCAAAGGCGCATAAGCTCAAGTACGCGCTGCATATCCATTTCGCCGCCTCCAACAACGTCGCCGAATACGAGGCGCTCATTCACGGGCTCCGGCTTGCCAAAGAGCTTGGCATTCACCGGATCCTGTGCTATGGCGACTCCGACTTGGTGGTCCAACAGTCATCCAGCGACTGGGATGCCAAAGAAGCAAATATGGCGAGCTACCGTTTTCTGGTACAACAGCTGAGTGGATATTTTGAAGGATGCGAAATCCTCCACATGCCAAGAAACGACAACGACCAAGCAGATGCCCTGGCAAGAATCGGCTCTACCCGCCAGGCAATACCATCCGGCGTCGCCCTTCAGCGCCTCCTCAAGCCATCTATCAAGCCCTCACCAGAGTCAGACTCCATTTTTGTGTCGGCTCCCCCTGAAGAAGTCGGATCCGACTCCAAAGCCTCAGCAGACGGCACAAGAATCCTTGCAGACGGAGCCAAGAACGCGGCAGTCAAAGCCGGCCGGGGACAGTAACCCGGCCGTGGACTTCGTAACCCGGCCCAGGACTACTTGGCGACCATTGCGAAGACTCAATACTGCCCGGGACTGCGCCGGTCGGCCGGGGACTTCTTCAACCCAGCAAGCCTGCGGACTCCAACCGCCGCCTCCCAGCCCGGCCGCCCTCGTCAAGTAGCGATCTTGGCAATCGAAGAAATAGCAACACCCTCATGGGCCCAGCCCATCCTCAAGTTCTTAGTAAGCGGAGAGCTACCAACCGATGAAACCTTGGCTCGGCAAGTGCAACGCCGAGCGGCAGCCTACACTATAGTCAATAGAGAGCTGGTCAGCGCAGCGTCATCGGTGTCTACCAAAGATTAAGGCCGAGTCGAGGCAAGGCCAAGCAATTCTCGAAGACATCCATCGGGCGAAAAGGCCATCATGCAGCCTCAAGAGCACTGGTCGCCAAAGCCTTCCGACACGGTTTCTTCTGGCCAACTGCCCTAGAAGAGGCCAAGGAATTAGTTCAAAAATGCAAGGGGTGCCAGGTGTTCCGCTCCAAGCCGCTTCAGCCGGCTTCAGCGCTCAAGACTATCCCCATCGCCTGGCCCTTTGCTGTTTGGGGCCTGGACATGGTGGGACCATTCAAAACGGCACGAGGTGGCCTAACTCACTTACTTGTCGCGATGGACAAGTTCACCAAGTGGATAGAAGCAAAACCCATCAAGAAGTTGAATGGTCCTACGGCAGTGACTTTCATCGCCGACATCATGACTCGGTACGGCGTACCACACAGCATCATCACCGACAACGGCACAAATTTTGCCAAAGGCGCCCTGGCCCGTTTCGCTGACGCAAGGCCTCCGATCGACTTAGCGTCCGTTGCCCATCTCGCAGTCAAATGGCGGTGGAGGCGAGCGAACGGCCTCATCCTGTTCGGCATCAAGCCTCGATCGGTCGAACCATTGAGCGCTCGCCGGGTTGTTGGCTTGAGGAGTTGCTACCGTCCTCGAGTCTGCGTCACGACTCCAAACAAGTCAACCGGCTTCACACCCTTCTTCCTCGTCCACGGTGCCAAGCCGTCATCCCAACGGATATAGAGTTCGACTCGGTGAGTCACCATGTACGCCAAGAGGAAGCGTAAGAAGCACGTCAAGACGGGCGCCGATCTGCTGGAAGAGGGCCATTGTTGGCACTCGGCCGGTCCAAAGCATCTACAAGCAGAGCTCAAGCGCTACATTACAACAAGAAGGTCAAGCCAAGATCATTCCTAGAGGGCGACCTTATGCTCGGCTGATCCAAAGAACAGCCGCCAAAGACACAAGTCGTCGGCGCCTTTGGGAAGGCCCATTCATCATCCGCAAAGTGCTGGGCAATGACTCCTACTACCCGATCGACACTCGAAGCCCGAGCACGCAAGAGGGACGACTCCGCAAAGAGAAGGAGCGGCCTATGGAATGCTAATCTCCTCCGAAGATTTTCACAGCTTGATGCAGTATGTACCACGCTACCCTTTGTGTTTAAAGTACCAAGACTCCGGGCCCTTCGAGACGCAGGCTCGGGACTGCCTCTTTTTGTTATATGTATGATAAGAATTATGCCTTTGAGTATGTTACCCTTTGATTATGTTGTTTGGCACCGGGCTCGACTAGTTGGCCCGGGACTCGCTTTGGCTATGAAATGCTTCCTCGCAATGTGACAAGTAATGTGCGGTGCCTAAGCCGCCTCTCGTCAGAAGCCGCAGCTCACAGAGCGACCGCTTGGTGGGCAGGTGAGTAAGGTAGAACAAAGCGCCACACCTAAAAAAATGGGTAAGGACCCAAAGCATAAACATAGTTTAAATCGGCTTCCAGCCCGTTTCAGAAACCGACTCGTAAGTAGCCGGCTTGCCGCTTTCTACCCAACTTGCTTAACGAATCTAAAAAATGGCCAAGTACTTGCCTTGTCAAAAGTAACCAAGCACTTGACCTAGACGGCAGTCCGCAGAGCGGTTGCCCGATGGGCAAGGCGACATCTAAGGGAAGGCGGCAAAGGAAAAAGCCACAAGAGCAATAAGCAAGGAAAGATAAAATTAGAATAATATTCACACAAGCTTAGGCCCTTGGCCGGATCTTCGGGCAGAGGTTCAGAATACACCCCGCGGGTGGAATTGTGCAAATTAACAAGTTCTTTTAAAAAGACTAGCAAACAGATAAAATAAAGGCAAGGCAGCGTCCTAAGAAGCAGCGGATGGGGTTGGAAGGCCGGAGGCGGCGGCGGCGTCAGGCGCCGGGGCGGCCGGCTTGGCGGTCTCAGCTTGATCGTCTTCGGCGGCAGCCGGCCTAGATGGATGCGGCTCATTGCTGGAGGCGCGGTCGAGCTGAGGCTGGTCGCCCGCTCCGTCTTCTGGCGCCTCCATGCCGTCTCCGTCCTCCGCCTTGTCTTCTTCCTCGGCGCTGGAGTCGATCACCTCCGCCGAGTCCTCGCCGTAGTCTGGGTGCCTCCCCACCGGCGGTGCCTCCCCACCGTCTTCAGCCCGCTCAGGGACGAAGACGCTGGTGTCCGTGTAGTCGGCGATCGCCACCGCACGCTCGACGAGGGCGTCCTCCGCGGCCAGCAGCTCCGCCTGGGCTTCTGACCGGAACGCGGCCAGCCGGTCCAGATCCAGCCCTGGATACCATGCCTTGACGAACTCCAGGGCTCGGCGAGCTCCAGCCCGAGCCGTGGAACCCTTCCAAGCCTCAAGACGGCCAGCCGTGACCTCCAGCCAGTCGGCGGTCCGGCTGGGAGTGCGCAGAACCGGCATGTCCGGCCACAGAGCAGCGATCGCCTGGGCACCGACACGTTGAAGACGGCACAGCATCCGATGGGCCAGCCACAGACGAGCCTCAATGCTCAGGAGCTGCTCGTCAAGCATCCGGGGGGCGTTGGCTGCGATCTCAGCGCCACCCGCCCTCCGCGCCTCACGCTCAGCCTCGATGGCCTGATTGGCTGCCAGCGTGTGACCGAGGAAGAAGTCTGCCAAGAAGAAGAAGAAGCAAGTCAGAAAAACGGGAGTCGGCTTGACCCATAGTCGGCAACCCAAAAGAAAAAGCAAAAGCAAACTCACCATCGACGATATCTTCGATTTCGTGGAAGCCGGAGGTCAGCAGCGCTTCCCTGTCAGTCCAGGCGGAGCGCTCGCTCTCAAATTCGGCCAGGAGAGCGGCCTCTTTCTTCTCCGCCTTAGCCTGCGCTGCCTTGAGCAGCTCCCTCTGATCCGCCAGCTGCATAGCCAGCAGGTCGCGCTCTGCGGCGTGCTTGCCGCACTCCTCCTCTTTGGCGCGCAAAGCGGTCTCGGCCGTACCCAGCTGCCCCCGAAGAGCGGCGTTGGACTCTGAAGAATAAAAAGAAGAA
Organism: Aegilops bicornis; assembly: GCA_021605145.1. NCBI lineage: Eukaryota > Viridiplantae > Streptophyta > Magnoliopsida > Poales > Poaceae > Aegilops > Aegilops bicornis. The sequence continues at coordinate 368,077,038 of CM038672.1, forward strand.
GGACGCGAAGTCGTCAGCTAAGAAGGTCGCCAGGAAGATCCGGCCCGACTGCGCAAGTATCGGCCCGAATCTCGGGGACTACATACCCTGCTGGAGTGCGCCAGCGCCTTGTGAAGAAGAAAACACACCACGGCGCCACGCCAAGTCAGCAGCCCCCGTTATCAGCTCCACAACCTTGCGGTTGTATGCCGTAGCGCGGAGGTTGTGATACTCTGCGACAAGAATTCCGCATGCAGGTAAAAACTTGGAAGTAAGCAACTAGAGTTTCGAGTCACTTTGCTTTCGGCAGCCGGCCCAAACTCGGGATTACCAGTGGGTGCAGCGCCGCCCACAAAGAAGAGCAAGAAAAGGTTTGAAAAAGAAACATACCCGCACGGCGGATCGCGATGCCAGGTGCGCCTTGGAGAGGTTCTGGATGGCCGCCCTCGGCCCGCAGCCGCCGACGCCCAGAGCGCCGTGGTTTAGCGGGCCTGCGCCGCCTCGCACCCACTCAACGGGCGCGGGCGCTTTGTCGCCGGGCGCTGTGGATGGCCGAGCTGGCGGCGCGGTCTCCAAAGGCCTGGCTCAAGTCGCCTTCTCAAGACGGCGTCGCTGTGGCGAAAGCGATTGAAGAAGTAGCTGCGCCATGGCCTCGTCGTCGGTCGGCGGCACAGGCAGGTCCGTCGGCTGCTTGCCTCGCGCGATCTCGGACTGCGGGGGAGGCGGCGGATGTGGCGCGACCGCGCCCGGTATGGAGACCTCGCCGCCTTCCCTCCCTGCGACGGGGACCTCACTGCCGACTCCCTCCGACTGCCCCGTGAACTCCGGCTGCGGTGGCACAGAACTCAACGGGGTGACGAGCAGCACCGACCCAGGCCTTGGCGGCCTCCTCGGCTCGCCTCTTGGCTGCAAAGCGGCCGACCTCCTCCAGTTCTTCCGGGCGGAAGCCGCCGCCTTCTCGCCTCCGCCTTCTCCAGACGGGCGGCCTCCTCCTCGTCAGCGCTTCTCCTGCGATTCCGCCTGCTGCCTCTCGGAGGGCGGCCGCAGGGTCAACCCGCCGACTATTGACGGACGTCTCCACCGAACCCATGACGGAGGCGGCGGCGACCCTCTCCAAGGTGAGGGGAGCCTTGATGAGAAAAAAGACATGAGAAGACTCGGACAAGACGGACCAGAAGAAAACAAGACAGAATAAAAAATACTTACGCGGAGACCAGCGGTGGCTTCTTCACTTCCTTGAGGAAGCGGTTAGCCTTCGCGACCGCCTCTTCGCGCTGAGTCGCGGCGGCCATTCCCCTGAATTTCTTGGCCCGGGCGCCTGGCAGACTTGGCCCGGCCAGGCGCTTCTTCGCGCCGCCTCGACCACCCAAGGCGGCAGAGGAGCTCGCACCTGGATGGCCGGCTTTCTGCTGGCGGCGGGGGACAACTTCCATCGCGCCATCGTCATCAGGCCAATCGGCGAAAGTGGCCGAAGGCCTGAAGTCGTCGACCCCTCCTCCTCCCTCGACGTCGGCCTCCATCGCCGTCACGCCCAAGTTGGGGTCGTCGGCGTCGCTCTGCGCCCGGTCAGGGACGAATTCACGAGCTGGCTCCGCGGCGCCGGCCGAAGGCGGCGTGAGGGGATTCTGAATCGGAGAAGACCAAGGAAAATTAGAGCTGGACTCGGCTGAAGAAGGAAACAGAGAAGCAAGAGACGACTTACCAATGGCGGGGGGTTGGCACGCGAGTATGGCTCCTTGCCAAACTGCCATTCCTCCGTGAGGCCGCAGTTCGCCAAGAAGTTCACCGTGTCCACCACCTCCGCGTGGGGCATGTCTTTTGAGCACAGCCGGCTGGGGTCCCGGCGGCCGCTCATCTGACAAATCAGATGAGGTCGGCCTTGAAGGGGGAGAACTCGGCGCGCCACGGCGCGCCAAAGAAGTTCCGCTTCTGGCCAGCCCTCCGATCAAGGCTTATCACGCTGGAGTCACATGACAACAAGCGCGTTTCGCGGAGTCGGCATTCCGCCCCTATAGGACCAGCTAGAGGGTCGGCCCATGCAACTCGCCGCCCACGTAAGGCGGCAAGTTACCGTTTCTGGGGCGACGTTCTTGACATAGAAGTATGTACGCTGCCACATCTTCACCGACTTGATGAGGGAGATGGCGGGGAAAAAGGGTTCTCGGGCACCGGCCTCCTCTTGGCGATAACGTGCGCGTGACAGAGCCCAGACGCGAGCGACGTGGGTCCCGAGCTTGGCTTGGAAGAATTCCCCCCACAACTCGATGGTGGGGAGAACGACGAGAAAACCCTCGCATAAGGATGCGAAGGCGGCGAGCAGCACCACCATGTTGGGGGTGAGGTGGTGCGGCTGGAGCCCGAAGAACTCCAAGAACGCGCGGAAGAAGCCGCTCGCCGGCAGCCCTAGCCCGCGCATGAGGTGCGAGCGGAAAATGACCCGCCGCCCTCCTCCAGCGGCCGCGTGATTTCGCCCTCCGGCGCGCGCTGAGTCCGCACTAGGTGGCTGCCGGAATGCGCGCGCTTTGACGGAAGAAACTCGGCGATGTCGCTGCCGATGATGGAGCCGTCCCACACGCCGGAGCGCGCGGTCGGAGGCGCGGCGGCGGATGAGGAGCTCATCTCCGCGGCGCGGCGAGGTTCGGCGTAGCGGAGCGACGAAGAAGACGAGGCAGGGAGCAAGAGGGAGCGGGGAAGAGAGGGTGCGCGTGCGTCGCCGCCCCTCCCTTCCCCAGCCTACTTATAGGCGCCTAGGCTGCGAAGCCGAGGGGGCGGGCGTGGGATTAACTCCGCCCACATCCCCACGCCCCCACGATTTAACCCACGACGTTACTGCGCGCAATAACGGCGTGGGGAGCCCAACCGCCCGCACGACCGCAGCGGATCCGCTGCACGCCGGGGCCGGGTAGTGGCGGGCCCGCCGACGGTATGTCTTGTCACGTGCGTGGGCAGATCGGGCTGGCCTTGCCGCGTGGCGTCGCGTATGGCGAACCCGCAACGGGCAGCCGGGAAGCTTATCGGCACGCCGCCCGGATCCCGGCCGTGACCTTGAAACCTTTGAAGTGCAAGACGGCCTTCGCAAGGCCGACTCCATTAGTCGGCTCAAGATGGAGACGCGGCCGAGTCCAGATTCTTCTACCAAAGGGATGAAGTCGCCGAGGCTCCTCGACATGTTGCCCTCGGCGCCTCACTAGCTACGGGACAACTATCGGAGTAATAGGCCATGCGGTAGGCGCACCGAGCCCTGGACCTTTCAAAACATCGGCGCATCAGTGCCCCTCAAGACCCCAAGACGAAGAGCCGCCTTCAAAGAGTCGGGCGACAGAGTCGCCGATCGCCTCTAGGGCGAGTCCCGAAGATGGCCTCAGACAAGCCGACTCAAGCCAGCGACCTCCAATGAAGCCGCCATGGAGTCGGCCCACGACTCCGTCCACCTCGCATGAGCGACTACGGCGGGATGGGATAAAAGCCGCCTCTGGCCGGTCCCGCCCGCTCATTATTAAGCGAGCATGGCCAGGGCGCCAGACGACGGAGATCTCCGGCCCGGCGCAGCATCCGTAGCCACACCGCCCGACGCCAGCCCCGTGGGCAGAGTCCTGTACCCATGATGGCCTGTCTGTACGACCCGGCGGCGGCAGGATTACCGTCGGCGGGAGTGCGTAAGACGGCGAGAACGCCTAAAGACGGACCTGTTGGAGTCGGCCTCCGAGAGTCGGGCCGCCTCCCGCTGGGCTCCGCGGCGCCATTAACTGCATAAGACAGGAATGGCAATAAAGGATCGCCACCGGGCGGCGGCACTGCTGTTATGCCCCCGCCGACCAAGCTCAAGGCCATTAGAAGCGCTGGTTACAGCAGAATCTGCAGCCGGCAAGAGCCGCGCGGGCGGACGGGGGCTGTCGGCCCCATGCTGGACTGCTGGCGAGGCCCACTAGTCGGCGGGCCCTGTGAGTCGGCGAAGAAGACGGCGAATTTAAGAGATCGACGGCTGGGACCCGCGCCAAATGGATTATTATTGTACCCCGGGGTAGGCCTATAGAAACCCCCGGGGCACCCATGCAAAGGGTTGGAACCTAGTAGTTTTAGACACACACATAAAGGGAAGAGAAGAGCTAGCCGTGCCTTCTCCTTCCTCACCCCAACAGCTCAAGGAGCATCTTGTACTCACTTTGCCATAGTGATCATGCAGAGACCCCAGAGCAGCAGTAGAGGGGTGTTATCTCCTCGAGAGCCCCCAGGCCGGGTAAGATTCGCCGGTGTGCATGTCTTCGCCTCATCTCGTTTCCAGGCACCGGCGACGTTCTACTCGCTCCCTCCATGATAAGCCATCCTTTGGCATATGTCGCACCTAACCCCCGACACCACCTCACCGTTGCCCAGCCGGAGCCTCTTCCCCGACGATGTTTTCCACTGCAATAGCTCGACGTCCCTCATCCGCCTCCCTAGATGAGGATCCGTCGTCCATCCCATTGTCCCGCCAGTTTAGCCGCCCCGTCCTCCACCTCCAAGGAGCTGCTCCAAGGATCGCCTCGTCTATCGCGGCTGCTCCATCCCCCCAGCGCCGCCTTAACCTGCTCCACCGGAACCGCAGTATCCTCACCGACTCCTCGGACGAAGCTGAGGCCTACTCGGCGCCACCAAAGAGGTTGTACACTCATCGCATCGCACCTTCTCCTTAACTCGACCTCCTGGCCACGACGGTGCTCCATCCGCACCCCATGGAGCAGCTACCTGCCGCGCTGCGTGGCGACATCTCCACGACGGCTCTCCCTAGTCCGAGGCCCCTTCGGCGGCAGCATCCATACCAACCGGATCTGCTGCTGCTTTGCTCCATTGCCGCCGATGCGTCGCCTGCTCTGCTCCGGCTCTCGCTCGCTCATGTTCCGCTACAGCCCGTGCTCTCGCTTCGCGTTATACTGCTCCGGCTCTCGCTTTCGCTTCTTCCTTGCTGCTCTCCCCCTCGCTCGTGCTGCTGCTCTACTCCAATTTAACTACACTTCAGTCGACTGAATCGACTTTTGGGTCAGGTGATTTTCAGGGGGTGGTGGGTCTCGCCGGAGTTAAGGAAGAACCACCCACAGCAGGGAGGGGGGCTCACCGGAGAGGTCCCCCACTATCTATCTTAGGGTTCTGGGTGGGGTGCTCCTCGCCGGCGGTGGGGGGCATGGTGGTGGGCGGTGGCGTGGAGATCGCTGGAGAAAAAGCTTGGCGGGGGGGGGGGGGGGCGAGAGGGCTGGCCGGGGCGGTGGTGGAACGACGGTGGGGAGTTGTTTCGGGGCGGTGAGGTGGTGGCAGACCGGCGGTGGGGAGTTGTTTCGGGGTGGCGAGGCGGCGGCGGACCGGCGGTTGGGAGTTGTTTCGAGGCAGCGCGGGGTTCGGCCAGTGGTGGCTGGCGGCTTAGGGGGGTGTAGGTTGAAGATGAACTGCAGGCCCTCCCTAAACTATCCCATGTGAAGTGCCTCTGTGCTACCATTGTGTTCAGTTTTAACAGTAACATTCATATTCCACAGTAAATTTCAGTTTCGACAGTTAAGATTAGAGTCAAAAGTTTCTACCTCATCTGTTGTAGTCAGGTGGTTTTTGGTGATGTAAATTTTACATCTATCACTTTTTGGTAATGCATTTTACATCATCTATTGATGCTATTAGAATCCCACTTGAGATTAACAATGTCTATCTTGTGCTGCTTCAGCCTTGACGTCTTACGGCTCACCGGAGCTACTCCAAGGATGGAACAATCCATCACAACAGAGTAGTGCCCTGGACACTGTCTACAAATTCCTCAGATCTTCCTCCACACCTCCGACAGCCACCTCTGCCTAAACTTCTTCAGCGACCAACCCAATGATGCTGGGGTCGACACGACTATGACAAAGAGGTTGTACACTTGTCACATCACTTATTACTTTACATTAATGTCGATCCATTAGGGCTATTTGAAAGTGCTAGTTATCGACTAGAGGGGGGTGAATAGGCGATTTTTATGGAAGTCTTCAAAACATGAGAGTTTGGAAGACAAACAATAGAAATGAACCTATTGATATGTAGCGGAAGGTTGACTACACTAGGCAAGCCATAGTCAAGTATTCAATGAAGTAAAAGTGCGAAGACTAATAGAAGCTAGGTAGTACGGATCAGGATGGAAGATGGTATGAAGCCAAACAATGATAGTAGTCACACAGTGAAGACAAATAGGTAAAGCAAACAGGCAATGACTTCACGAAGACAAACTTTAAGTAAAGAGAGGGAGAAGATAGAACCAGTCACTTGTTGAGGACACAGGATTTGTTGGACCAGTTCCAGTTGCTGTGACAACTGTACGTCTGGTTAGGGAGGCTGAGATTCAACTCAGAAGACCGCGTCTTCACCTTATTCCCCTTGAGATAAGGACACCCAATCCTCGCCCAATTACACTGGTAAGTCTTCAAGGTTGACTTCCAAACCTTCACATACTTCGTTCACCGGCGATCCACAATGTCTCTTGGATGCTCAGAACGCGACGCCTAACCGGCTGGAGGATTCACAGTCCTCAAGTGTAGCAAGTCTTCAGGTCACGCGGATGTAAACACTTCAAAGTTGATGCCTAACACTCTTTGGCTCTGGGTGTTTGGGCTTTGTCCTCGCAAGGATTTCTCTCTCTCAAAAGCTTCGGAGGTGGGTTTCTCTCAAACGACAAAAGCCGTGCACTAACTCTGAGCAGCCACCAATTTATGGTGTAGGGGGTGGGCTATTTATAGCCACTAGGCAACCCGACCTGATTTGTTCGAAATGACCCTGGGTCACTGAGGGAGTCTTGGATTAGGGGGTGTCCGGATGGCCGGACTATAACCTTTGGCCGGACTCCTGGACTATGAAGATACAAGATTGAATACTTCGTCCCGTGTCCGGATGGGACTTTCCTTGACGTGGAAGGCAAGCTTGGTGATACGGATATGTAGATCTCCTCCCATTTGTAACCGACTCTGTGTAACCCTGGCCCTCTCCGGCTATATAAACCGAGGGCTTTAGTCCGTAGGACGAACAACAATCATACCATAGGCTAGCTTCTAGGGTTTAGCCTATCTGATCTCGTGGTAGATCTACTCTTGTACTACCCATATCATCAATATTAATCAAGCAGGATTAGGGTTTTACCTCCATCGAGAGGCCCGAACCTGGGTAAAAACATCGTGTCCCTTGTCTCCTGTTACCATCCGCCTAGATGCACGGTTCGGGACCCCCTACCCGAGATCCGTAGGTTTTGACACCGACATTGGTGCTTTCATTGAGAGTTCCTCTGTGTCGTCATCTTTAGGCCCGATGGCTCCTCCGATCATCAACAATGATGCAGTCCAGGTGAGACTTTTTCCCTGCATGTATCTTCGTATTCGGCGGCTTTGCACTGCGGGCCAATTGGCCATCTGGAGCAGATCGAAAGCTACACCCCTGGCCATCAGGTCAGATTTGGAAGTTTAAACTACATGGCTGACGTTCGCGGAGACTTGATCTTCGACCGATCCGAGCCACAACCGTGCGAGCCGCACTGTTACGATGGGCATGATCTAGCTCTGCCGCCCTGTTGCTGCCCTGGAGGCCGCACCCGTGCCCGCTCCGACCCTTAGCTCGGAGCCGACTGCGCCAACCGAGGGCGGGTGGCTGGACACTGCCTCGGGGGCTGCAATCTCTACGGCGATCGAGCCGAACACCATCCTTGTCCTCTGCGAAGCCCGTGACTACAAAGTGCCGGACTCCTCTCCGGACTCCGAAACTTCTGCGCCCCTGCCAATCGAATCCGATTGGGCGCCGATCATGGAGTTCACCGCCATGGACATCTTTCAAAGACTCTCCTTCTGCGACATTATGAATTCATTAAAATCTCTCTCTTTATCAGGGGAGCCCTGGCCGGACTATGGTCAGCAAGGTTGGGATGAGGACGACGAAGAAATTCAAAGCCCACCCACCACCCACTTCATAGCCCCTGTATGGATGATTTAACCGACATGCTCGACTTCGAATCCGAAGACATCGACGGTATGGATGACGATGTAGGAGACGAACAGGAACTAGCGCCTATAGGGCACTGGACAACCACCCCATGTCACGATGTATACATGGTGGACACACCTAAAAGAAACGACGACGAGGAACAAAGGGACGCAACGAGGGATCGCTCCTCTAAAAGGCAGTCAAAGCGGCGGCATAAGCGCCGCTCCAAACCCCACCTCGACAGAGACAGCAGCCATACACACCCAGCCATAGAGCAGGGCGCACCGGCGGACGACGAACATGCCATCAAGCAACCGTCCGAACAGGGCAACTTGGATAAACAACCCATCCCCGGCAAAGATAACAGTCCGGGCGACCTCACGCCGGACAAGCTACCGGAGCAGAAGAGCCTCCACAAAAGGCTCGTCGCCACTGCGAGTAGCCTGAAAAAGCAGAAGCGGAAGCTCAAAACAGCGGAAGATGCACTCAGAATTAGATGGAGCAAAGTACTCAACACCACAGACAACACTGGCGACATTCGGCCGCACAAAGAGCTACCCAAGCGAAAATTACTGCGGAATTTGATGAGGAGGCCTTAGAGCCCCGCAATCAAAAAATAAGGAAGCCACCGGTCGGGTGAACAACCCCATGGCCAACATAGAGCGGCAAAGGGCGCCGCACACAAGCCGGCACGCGATCCACACAAGGATTCGCATCAAAAAGATGGCTCAACTAGATCTATCTACGGGCCAAGAAAGCAAGCTCTAGTAAGCAATGCAACGCATCAAGTATCCGAACATCATGGTACACCCAAATATAGGGGTGCCGCACACCCCCTATGTTTCACCAATGAGGTGCTGGATCATGAATTTCCAGCGGGATTCATGCCCGTAAACATAGAGGCATATGACGGAGCAACAGACCCTGGAGTCTGGATTGAGGATTACATCCTCCACATACACAAACCTCTGGCAGAAAGATCAGATGGTTGCGAGCAAAGGGCTGATAGTTGACAGTTGAGTGTAGCTTGATGAGGCGCATGACCCAAGGAGCGTAGAACTTCAGGCCAAAGAGATCAGAGCCTGATGCAGCCAACTGTCTGATAAAGAAGTCTTGAGCATTGAAGCTGATGCCATTGAAGATATAAAAGAGCAAGGTCTTCATTGCTCCTTCAAGTTTTGCTGCTGAAGAATGTACTTTGATAGGCCATAGAGTTCGCCTGATGATGTGATAAATGGTGCGGGGCAGATACTCTAGGTCTTCGATAAAGAATTCCTTTGGGTAATCAGCGTCATGTGGAAGAGGCTTCATCATGCTCCTCATTTGGCTCAAGTTGGGCTCTGGCTTATGGAAGATACTCTCCAATGCATTGCGGTGAAGCTGAGAACTAGGTTCATATAATTCTCCTGGAGTGGGTATGCCGGTAAGATCAATGATGTCAAATGCTTTAGATTCACTAGTTAGCGTGCACGTGCAACGCACGACTAACCGGATAATTTATAATTTATTTGTTATACAAAAATTTGAGATTTTTTATAAGTATTTGCAACCACAAAAATATCGAAACACACACAATGTACACATATTAGTTGTACTCCTTTAAAAAATTGAAAACAAATTCTTGAAAGAAGATCTCTAGTCCTTGCTAATTTCCATCATTTTCTTGCATAAACGGAACCCAACAGGCTAAGTGCAGCATTGACCTTCAGTGTTGAATTACCAAATGCACCCCTGTAGTCTTTAATACAGAACTTTAAGAGGGTATTTAGAAGATATATCAGTATTTGTTTGTATCTTTACTGCAATCACTCACGTGGCTGTCACCCAACAAAAATCAGCAAAAGTAGAGAAAAGCAAATAACTCCCTCCCACTGTGTTTCTCAGAATCGAAACCGACAATAATCGAAAGAATATCCAGAGTCTAGAACTAATTGAATACAAATTGATAGCATGAACTTGAGATATACATGCATAGAGTGAGCTTACTAAATCATCAATTATACGATTAGGAGAAACTATCCGCTGATTGGTTCAGAGGATGCAATCAACTCAAATGTCTCAAGGTCCCAAAATTTAACACTTACCAGCTGAACTGCGGAAGTTTACGGAAAGAACAAAAAGCAAAAGTTACAACGAACCATGTCTAAATGATATAAAAATAAATTTGTAGAAAAGATATTATCTGGTAACATATCTTATGTTCTTGTACAGGTTGTACAAACATGTGGTCAAGAAGAACTCATGGGGAAAAAATCGGAAGCAGTTTCAGTGGACTTTCATGAAGCCTAAAGTCATGCAAGAGCTTTCCAAAATTGTCAAATCCTAGATCAAGCAGCAATTAGTGATCCCAGAAATATAAAGATTTCTTCTGCTAGAGCATGTGTTCATTCCTCTTCCTAATATTAGCTCTATTGTGACCATCCAAGCATATACGAAAGCGTATAAGTTGAACCAATCAGCATATCCTCCTGCAATTTGTTTGTGGTACCGCTTAATAGGTTGGTTCAAATTCTTACCTTCACAGAACTCTATCAGCCCTACCAGAAACAATCGACCAACCATTAGTAGTGAATCAAGCATATCAATCCTCTGGCTATGACCCTGATATGTGTGAAACTGTGAATGCATTTCTTCTTCCACATACCCCATATTTTCATGTTTGTACCTAAAAAAAGACGCAGACACCAAAAAAAATCCCCAAAAGGGCGCTGATCGCTGCATCTGCGCAGACAAGGCGAAGACCACCACCAAGTCATAGTCTGACCACGTTCTGTGGCGCCATGGACGCTGCTTTCCCATTGCCGCAAGCACCAGCCACACACGCCATCGCTAATAACCGACAAAACGCGTTTGCAGGAGTGTTGCGTTGAGGTGGTCCATTCATCTAGTAAATTAACCACAGAGTACAAAAATACATGGTTCATGTAGGTGCTTGCAATGAAGATTCTAAAACCATCTAGCTACTACACTCATGGCTTTATCATCTTATCAATCATGACTATCATATGAAGGAATATGTATATAATTATAGTACCTTGTCGTTGCAGTCGCAGCACTGCCAGGTGATCCTCCCTCGCAAACGCAAGGCAATGTTGTTCTCCTTTCGCGTCTCCACCCAATCCAGTCGCCGCTGCATCGGCATCGGCTGGACACATTAGTTAAGATGTGTTGTGTAGTCAATTAATTGTGTGAGAAATCAACTAACTGTATTATTATTTTATTCGGAGAAGATCCTTTCGTTTGCTAGAAAACAAAACTGGCCAAATCAATTACGGCATCTCGAGTTTTGTCTTCGGGGTAGCTAAGCTCGGGAGGACGAAGCGGCGTCGTCGACAAAGATCGAGCTTGAGGTCGAAAACGCCGCCTTTGGCTGAAATTGTTGGTGCAGGCCATGCCCTCCTTGGCAAGGTACCTCGGGGAGCTTAGTGCGTCGTCATGGGACGGTAATGCATGGGCCCCTAGCAACGCGGCATGTCCAGGAGGCGGGTATCTAGTGGGCGGCACGGTGGTGCGCTGCATATGGTGGCAAGCGTTTCTATGTAAACAATGATGGTTGAATATTTCAGCTTGCCTCCGTAAACAATCTCGTTGGGGTCTCCTCAAGCTCCCATAGCGCTAACCCGTGAGCCCACCGGAGGTGAGACGGGAGGCCGTCGGCCCCGCCACTCCTCGGCTTGGACAAATCCCGTTCATGGATCCCGCGGCATCGCCACGCAGCAGCGGCACCAGCGATGCCGGCGCCGATGGTCGAGATCGAGGCGGGGCACAATGGGTTGGGTTCTTGGGGAGGCGCAATGCGCGGGAGCAATGGGGCTGGTGGAGGTAGATGGCGAGGCTACCGGCCGACGGCTGTCCTCCGGAGACCCTTCGACCGGTCGGCCGACGGATCTGGTGACCTCGTGGTCTCCGCATCCATGGAGGCCACCAAGAAGAGGAGGACGACATCCATGGGGCGATCGACCTCTCGCACGCCGGGCGCCCGCCGAATAGGGGCGGCGAAAGCAGCCAACGGCTGATGCGCCGTGAAGTCTCCGTGGTGAGCGCACAAGGGGTTTGGTCCCCGAGCGGACTGCCTCACAAAGACGCTGGACGTTAGCGCTTAATTAGGCGGTGGCAGAGTTTTCGTCCGCCAGAGTAAATTGCTAAGCGCAGTTTTAATTCAGGATTAGTGTAATTTTAACGGTTAGATGAAATTAAATAGTCCTGATCATGAGGCTGTTATTGGTTTGTGTTGTTGTGTGTAGTTAAGGCTGGGTACACTTAGCGATGAATATGTTTGCTTGTTTAATAGTAGTATAGATGATGGACATTGTCTGTCATCCACTCAAGGACCCAAGTCTTCGGATCCCTGTTGTATCCGCGAATGTGGAGGGAAGCATAAAATTGAAGCAGAAGTTCTTCATTCCAATGCTCCTTATCAGTCACAAAGTTTAGCAAGCCCGCATCACGGAAGCAGGCAAGGGCTACTTCAAGGCAAGGCAATCCAGCAATGGCTTCACAGTCAAGACGCATATGAGGAAAGATGCGCCCTTGATCACAGATAACATATGAATAGTAGCTACACTGCTGATAGCTCTAGAACCGATCAGATGAAATCCTTGGCCTTGAATAGGGGTTCTTGGCGCTATCAAAGAAAGTGTTGTGCGCTTTGAAGCCATTAGCATTGAAGGACCCTGGTGAAGTGGCATTACACGAAACACAGGGCAGTCTTGGCTTCGGCACGGACTGTGGCCTGTGCTCGACATGATAGTCAAATTGCGGACCAACAGCAGGAGGAGGAACCAGAAGAGGCCATCTGACAGTGACCAGCTGACCATAGTTGACTGCTTGCTCAATAGTATGTGGCCTGGGAGGCGGTACAGGAGAAGTGGCAGTGGCAGTGGCAGTGACTCCAGGCTGCAGATTGGCATCTGGTACAACATTGACTTCAGGTGCTATCACTTCAGGCACCACATTGACTTCAGGCGCCACATTAGCTTCAGCCATGACAACGTCATTGGCTTCAGTGTTGGTGTTGGTGGCCGCCTCAGTATTGGTAACCTCCACTTCAGGAGCTGGAGGGTCGGACACGTTCTCCTCGAGAACAACTTGGTTGCTAGGGGTTGTAGCAACACGTGCTTCTTCTTCTCTTGGTTCTTCTTCTTGGTCATCGGCTGATGCAGCCGGAATATCTTCAGCCGCTTTGGCTTCAGACTCAGGGTTGTTCACAGTTGGAGAGGCTTCAGGAAACACTTGGCGTGAAACAGATTGGCGCTCATCTCCTTCTGGAACACTTGACAGATTGACTTGTGGCCTTGGTCCTTTGAGAAGCTCACAAATGGCGACACTTGTGGAGATGGAGTTGGTTGGGCCTCAAAGTCTTCATCGTCAATCACCGGAGTGGTGACATGTGTTGGGGGGGTAACTGGTGTTTCTTCATGACGTGGGGATTCTTGTGGGTGATCAGCCCATGAGTCATCCTGAGCAATTGGAGTCAATGGACGACCAATGCTGATGAGTTTGATGTTCGTGAGAACAGGCGATGATACCACATTGTGCTCGATTTGAGGAAGGACTTCATCATCTTCAACATTGTCTTGATGACCAATGTCTTCAGCTGCGGTGGGGTCAACAGCTGGAATGTTTTCAGCTTCAGGAGCCTCTGTGGAAGCAGGCTCATGAACTATCATACGACGTTCTTGGTGTGCAGATTCAGGACGAGCAACAGAAATCGGCTCGACTACAAGAGGCTCTGTAGCAGCAGCCCGATCTCTCTTCTTGGTCTTGCGCTTCTTGGTGGGTGGAGCCTCGTCAGTTGTGTTCTTGGTCTTGCGCTTTCTGGCCTTGGCTTCAGCTGCCCTTGTCTTCTAAAGCTCTGAAGCCACTATGAGGACCTTAGGCTTCACGCCTGTCATACTGGCTGGGAAGACAATGCGAGGTTCTTCCCGCCTGGATGGTTCAGTTTGCTCCACAGATGGCTTCTTCTTCTTGGAAGCCATATTGGGATCGATGCCAGGACGCCCAAGTGCCTTGCGCTTCTCGGCTTCATTGTAAGCTTGAACACACTTAGCAGCAAGAATCTTCATGCGCTCACGAGAACCTTTGGCTTCATCAAGTTTCTTGTGAAACGCTTCCTTCAGCTCATGCAGCATGACCTGGAAGTTCTGAACATCTGCGACGCTGAGCTTGGCTTCATGCTTCTTGAACTGAGCCTTCTCATAATCGATCTTATGCTTCAGCTGAACAATTCTCTGAGCAAGAGTCAGCTCAAGAACAATGGCTCCATGGAAGGAGACGCTTAGGCCAATAGGAAGTTGCAGATCGTCAGAGCTGAGATTGGGGGTGTAAAACCACTCATCAATGAAGTTGTTCAATACTTCCATGTCAAAGAGAGGCAAATCATTGAAGATTTCCGCCTCTTACTTGCTCTTTATAGATTGCTCAAGAGCGTCATCAGCAAGATTGCCGTCACTTGACAGATCAATGGCATCATTCTCGTTTCTCAGAATAGCAGCAGGGGTCAGAGCTGGACCAGTGGAGTGCATAGGTGATAACCCACAAGTATAGGGGATCGCAACAGTTTTCGAGGGTAGAGTATTCAACCCAAATTTATTGATTCGACACAAGGGGAGCCAAAGAATATTCTCAAGTATTAGCAGCTGAGTTGTCATTTCAACCACACCTGGATACTTAGTATCTGCAACAAAGTGTTTAGTAGCAGAGTAATATGATAGTGGCGGTAACGGTAACAAAAGTAAAGACAGCAAAAGTAATGTTTTTGGTATTTTGTAGTGATTGTAACAGTAACAACGGGAAAGTAAATAAGCGAGAACCATTATATGGAAATCTCGTAGGCACCGGATTAGTGATGGATAATTATGCCGGATGCGGTTCGTCATGTAACAGTCATAACATAGGGTGACATGTAACTAGCTCCAACTCATCAATGTAATGTAGGCATGTATTACGTATATAGTCATACGTGCTTATGGAAAAGAACTTGCATGACATCTTTTGTCCTACCCTCCCGTGGCAGCGGGTCCTAATGGAAACTAAGGGATATTAAGGCCTCCTTTTAATAGAGAACCGAACAAAGCATTAGCACATAGTGAATACATGAACTCCTCAAACTATGGTCATCACTTAGAAGTATCCCGATTATTGTCACTTGGGGTTGTCGGATCATAACACATAATAGGTGACTATAGACTTGCAAGATAGGATCAAGAACTCACATATATTCATGAAAACATAATAGGTTCAGATCTGAAATCATGGCACTCGGGCCCTAGTGACAGGCATTAAGCATAGCAAAGTCATAGCAACATCAATCTCAGAACATAGTGGATACTAGGGATCAAACCCTAACAAAACTAACTCGATTACATGATAAATCTCATCCAACCCATCACCGTCCAGCAAGCCTATGATGAAATTACTCACGACGGGCGGTGAGCATCATGAAATTGATGATGGAGTATGGTTGATGATGACGATGGCGATTTAATCCCCTCTCCGGAGCCCCGAACGGACTCCAGATCAGCCCTCCCGAGAGAGATTAGGGCTTGGCGGCGGCTCCGTATCGTAAAACGCGATGATTTCTTCTCTCTGATTTTTTCTCCTCGAAAGCCAATATATAGAGTTGGAGTTCGCGTCGGAAGGTGTCCAAGGGGCCCACGAGGTAGGGGAGCGCGCCCTAGAGGGGCGCCCCACCCTCTTGGACAGGGTGTGGGCCCCCTGGTCTTCATGTTTGGCGAGGATTTTTTTATTTTTTTATAAGACATCCCGTGGAGTTTCAGGTCATTCCGAGAAGTTTTTTTTTCTGCACATATAACAACATCATGGCAAGTCTGCTGAAAACAACGTCAGTCCGGGTTAGTTCCATTCAAATCATACAAGTTAGAGTCCAAAACAAGGGCAAACGTGTTTGGAAAAGTAGATACGACGGAGACGTATCAATAGGCTTCTTTTTCTTCTTCTCGGACTTGGAGATGCGTGAGAGATCTTCAGACTGCACACTTGGTGTAGGAGGAGCAGTGGCCAGAGGCTTCGCTCGCGAAGCTTTTGGTGGAGTGGAAACTTTGAAGCTTTAGGTTTCTTTAGCTTCTTTGGCTTCGTGGTGCGGTAACCGTCGAGTCGGCGTCTGCAGGTTGATCCACGTCTGCCCCTTGAACCATAATATGAGTGATGAGCCCTTCTAGGTTGTAGAAAGGTCCAACAAAATTGGGTTCAGCTTCGCGTGTGCCATCGGCACGTGGCGCAGAGGGGCCTGGGTTGAAGTCTAATCCCCAAGACTTCTTGTTTTCCTTGGCCGAGTTCTTGGCAAACTGAAAGTTGCGCTTGAATAGATTGTCGTCTCGACACCATAGCAATGAAGATGAGTCGGCATCAGCAGGTTGTGGCCCATGGACCATGCAAGGATAGAATCCCTGAGCAATGGCTTCAGCTCTGGTCTTGGGTTGAAGATTTTTATAGAGAATATGTCCCCAAGGACACTTGATAGCATTCTTCTTAGCATACTCCTTGGTGACGAATCTGTACTTGAACCATTGCTCGGCCCAATATCTTCGAATCCATTGGATTCGTGTCTTTGCGCTGACCATAGCTTTCTTCAGGATCAGTTTTGTATAGTTCATAGAGATCTTCGGGCAGATCCATTGATGTACCCCCACGGCGCTGTCTGCCACCCTTCCTTGCTGATTTCTCTGTTGCCATGAAGTTTATACTGAAAGGCTTCAACACTGTCAAAGGCTTCCGTCTACCGGGTCGACAGAACTGCTTCGGAGAGTTGATGTGATGTCGTAAGAATTACGCAAATGAATGCAGACTATGAGAACCAAGGGATTCTCCCACGGACATGTACTGTGACAACATTAGAGATGCGAGGGAAGGGAAGAGGTCATATGCATTCTCGTAAGATTTTGAAGATAAATCAGTTTAGAAGACATTGACCTCATAAGCCAAGACATTCACTTATATGTTGAGAGTTGGTTCCATTTGTGCGAATCCAAGAATAAGTACAAGTGAGGAATCCAACTATGTGTGAAGCATAAGTGAATATACTAGGCATTGTATGAGATGCAGACAAGATAGATCCAACTTTGTGGAGGCAGAAACCACTTTTGGTAAAAAGGATGAATCTATAGGATCAAAAAGACGGTAAAAAGAGGATTTTAATTTACTACACGATGAACTGCTAGACGGACTAGAAGATGAGGTCGAGCAGTTCGATCTTCCGTGCCCTAACTTGGCGACGGAGGACACCTACGACAGTGGCGGAGTAGAAGATGTCCGCGGCCGGCGTGAAGACGGCGTCGGAGAGGTCGCGGCAGCTGAGCGCTTTGTCACCGGCACCGTCAAGAGCTAGCGGTGGCGCTAGGGTTTGTCGAGGTGGAGAGGTGGAAGAAGGATTTTGACAGTGATTGGATGTGCATTTATAGGGAAAGGGACGGCACAGCGCAATTATGCAGGTGGCCCTGGCGGTTCACATCTGAGGGACACGTGGCGAACATGCAACACATTTGGAGTTGTCCACGTTCCCACGGCCGCCTGGACTGTCGGATGGTCGTTCCGGCGTCTCCGGGTTTCAGGCAATTAGAATAGAGCATTTAAAACAGATTTAATGTTTGTCTCTGTATCTTCTTCTGACAAGGATGCAGAGAAGACATTCGACAGTTTCAATAGAATGCATATGATTTGGATAGATAGAGTTTGAGGTAGAAAGCATAGAGAGATTAGGGTCTGATCACATTCACTTAGTTAAAAAGTTTCAAACGAGAAGACATAGCTATAAGTGAATGTTGTAGAGGACAAAATACTAATATGTATATATCAGAATGCAACCAAATCAACATAGTGAAGATAGTCAAGAGTACTTGTTAATATTGAAGACAAACCAAATTCGAAGACATAGCAAATGTAACGTCATGAGAAAAACACTTCAAACAGAAAATTTTGGTGGTCGCGCTACCCACCGTATAGGAAGTATTAGACCTGCATACGGCAAGACAATTATCGTGGCGCTCAAGTCAAATTCGCGTTAATGTATTCACACTCGTAATGTATGTCTTCATTGATTGAAGATATACTTTACTTCGTGTGTTGGACATCTAAGTCATCAACATGCATAAGTGTTAGGATGTGTGCACGATCACAGGACATTTGAGGATTCCAAGATATTTAGCTCACACCGTAACTTGCAAAACCTTTTCTCATCCAAGGGCTTTGTGAAGATATCTGCCAGTTGCTCTTCAGTGTTGACTTGTATGATATCAATATCTTCCTTCATGACATGATCTCTGAGAAAGTGATGACGAATTTCAATATGCTTTGTCTTCGAGTGCTGAACTGGGTTGTTGGCAATCTTGACGGCGCTTTCGTTGTTGCAATAGAGTGGTACTTGTTTCAGATGGATGCCATAGTGCTTGAGAGTTGGCTTCATCCATAGAAGCTGAGCGCAGCAAGATACAATAGCAATGTATTCAGATTCAGCAGTGGAGAGTGATACACAGTTCTTCTTCTTTGAAGACCAACAGACAAGTGATCGTCCCAGAAAGTGACATGTGCCTGATGTAGACTTGTGATCCACCTTGTCACCAACATAGTCAGCATCCGAGAATCCAACTAGATCAAATTCTGAGCCCTTTGGATACCATAATCCTAATGTTGGGGTGTAAGCCAAATATCGAAGAATTCGCTTCATGACTAAGTGATGCGATTCCTTTGGTGCCGCTTAGAATCGAGCACACATGCAAACACTAAGCATAATATCTGGCCTAGATGCACATAAATAAAGTAAAGAACCAATCATGGAGCGGTATACCTTTTGATCAAACTCTTTACCATTGGCGTCAGGACCCAGATGACTCTTGGTTGGCATTGGCGTCATGTAACCTTTGCAATCTTGCATTCCAAACTTCTTCAGGCAATCTTTGAGGTATTTCTCTAGAGATATGAAGATGCCATTTCTTTGCTGACGAATTTGAAGACCAAGGTAGAACTTCAGCTCACCCATCATGGACATCTAATATTTCTCTTGCATCATGTGTCCAAACTCATCACTGTACTTCTGGTTGGTGCAGCCGAAGATAATGTCATCCACATATATTTGGCACACAAACAGTTCACCATCATATGTCTTCGTGAAGAGTATGGGATCCAGGGAAACGGGTTTGAAGCCTTTGCTCTTCAGGAAGTCTTTGAGTGTGTCATACCAAGCGCGAGGGGCTTGTTTGAGGACATCTGATGCCTTGTTTAGCTTGTACACCATATCGTGGATGTTTTGGATCTTCAAAGCCAGGAGGTTGTGCAACATACACTTCTTCTTCAATCTTGCCATTGATAAATGCACTCTTCACATCCATTTGATACAGCAAGATGTTGTGATGGTTAGCATAGGCTAGCAGTATGCGAATAGCTTTAAGTCTAGCCACAGGAGAAAATGTTTAATTGAATTCAATCCCTTCAACTTGAGTATATCCTTGAGCAACGAGACGAGCCTTGTTTCTGACAACTTGACCATGCTCATCTTGCTTGTTGCGATATATCCATTTTGTGCCTATTATGTTGTGCTTGCGAGGGTCAGGACGCTTGACAAGTTCCCAGACATTGTTAAGCTTGAACTGTTGAAGCTCTTCTTGCATAGCTTGAATCTATTCAGGTTCCATAAAGGCTTCAGCAACTTTCTTGGGTTCAGATATTGAGACAAATGCAAAGTGCCCATAGAAATTTGCTAGATGTGTTGCTCTTGAACGAGTGAGGGGACCAGGCGCATTTATGCTAGCAATTATCTGCTCAATCTGTACTTCTTTGGAAACACGAGGATGGACTGGACGAAGATTTTGCTCTTGCTGACCATTGTCATCATTGGGAGGATTGTCTTCGGGCTGAGCATTGTCTTCAGGTTGATTAGGTGCAGAAATGATAAGTTCCTCTTCAGGCTGTGCTTCAGACGGTATGATTTCTCCAATTCCCATTAGCTTGATGGATTCACTGGGTGGAACTTCATCTAGCACATTTGGCAGGTGCTCTCTTTGCGAGCCGTTAGTCTCATGGAACCGCACATCCAAAGTTTCAACCACTTTATAGAGAAAGAGGTTGAAGACTCAGAGGAGTGCGAGTCCTTTCCAGAATCGAGCATAAAACCTTCATGTGCTTTCGGTGCAAATTTTGAAGTGTGATGTGGATCCTTGATCCAGCACCTAGCACCAAATACTCAAGTAACTGGCGACATTTGGCTTCTTACCAAAGGAGGAGTTCATAGGATGTTTTCTTCAGAAGCTTGTGAAGATAAACACGGTTGATGACATGGCATGCAGTATCAATAGCTTCAGGCCAGAACTTTCTTGGAGTCTTGTATTCATCGAGCATCGTCCGAGCCATCTCAATGAGGGTTCTGTTCTTGCGCTCCATGATGCCATTCTATTGAGGTGTGTACGGAGCTGAGAACTCATTAGTGATTCCTATTGTATCCAAGTAAAGGTCGAGACCGGTGTTCTTGAACTCAGTGCCGTTGTCACTCCTGATATGCTTGATCTTGACGCCATAGTTGTTCATGGCAGGGTTGGCGAAGCGTCTGAAGACATCCTGCACTTCAGTCTTGTAGAGAATTATAGGAACCCATGTATATCTTGAATAATCAGCAACAATGATGAAGCCATAGAGACAAGCAGTTGTAGTGAGAGTAGAGTAGTGAGTAGGGCCAAATAAGTCCATGTGTAGCAGTTCGAAGGGTTGAGATGTCGTCATGATTGTCTTCAAGGGATGCTTGGCCCTAGTCATCTTTCCATCTTCGCAGGCATAGCACAAGTGATCCTTCTTGAACTTGACGCCCTCGATGCCTATGACATGCTTCTTCTTTGCGAGAGTGTGTAAGTTCCTCATGTCAGCATGCCCTAGCCTCCGATGCGAGCCGGCCACTCGAAGCTTTTGCAAGAAGGCATACGACAAGTTGTGGTTTGAGAAATCTACCATGTATAGATCATCTTTCCGGTACCCTTTAAAAGACTAGAGACATGTCGATTCCATAAGTACAAGGCAATGATATTTTAGAATATCACAATCATGTTCAAGTCACAAAGCATTGAGACAGACATTGTTGAAACCAAGGGATTAAACAAGCATCACTTTATCCATGTCTTTGATCCTTTGAGATTGCAACTCTACCTAGACCCAATACCTTGCTTTTACCGATTGTCAGCAAATGTGATGTGACTCTTGTCTGATGGACGTAAGGTTGAGTCCATGAGAAGACTTCAATCACCAGTCATATGATTAGTGCATCCGCTGTCCATAATCCATTCTGAAGCATGAGGTGTCATACCCTACAGTACAGTTAGGGGGATAGGCTTCACCAAGAGTATTGTGAAGCATAAACATTTGACGGCCAAGAGGATTATCAAAGCTTAGATCAAGATTAGGACTGATAGGATGATTGGCAAATGATTCAGGAACAAATACATAGTGAGACCATTTGCGCATTTGATCTTGCACCCTACAAGATGTTTTAGGTCCCCAACAATTGCATCAGATGCCTTTGATATCCGGCTGGAGACCTTTCCCTGCAAAAGAAAGTTAATTCTTCTTAACCACCCACATCTTCAGGGGTGGCTTAGAAGCAATGAGTCTAAGTGCATCATCTGAGAACTTCGGCTTTGGAGCCCTAGCAAATAGCCTTGCAGGAGATGAATGATACTCATATGAATAAGCAGAAAAGTTCTTAGTCTTATGAACATAGCAGTTTGAAGAAACACGCTCATATTCATAAGTCTGAGTATGGTTTCCCTGCAAAACATTGGCGTTAGGGTGACTCAGGTGAGTCCTCTGTCTATATGAAGCCTTTGGTCTGGGATTTATCTTCTTCCCAGGTGGTGTCATGATGACATTCCCATGAAGATTCTCAAGACAACTTTTGGGAACCTATATCTTCTTCATAGGTGGCCCATTCTTGCAGTTAGTAGCAATATACCTGGCAAAGACTTCACCATTCTGATTCTTAAACAGTTTATAGTTTGCATCAAAGGATTCATCAATGATAATAGGGTTAGCACAGGTAAAGCCAGATAAGGTGGATGGATCCACTGAAGGTCCCTCTACAGCAACCCATGTGGTTTTGGGGTACTTGCTTTCGGGCTTCGAGGGAGCCATCAACATTCATTTTCCTCTCAAACCCAACACCCTCTTTCCTAGGGTTTCGGTTCAGAATCTGCTTTTTGAGGACATCGCACAGTGTGTGATGCCCATTCAGACTTTTGTACATCCCTGTTCCAAGCAATATCTTCAACCTAGCATTTTCATCAGCAATAGTAGCGGTATCCTCAGCAGAGGGGTTAGTTACCACATCAGCAGTTGAAGATATTGCAACAGTAGCAGCAGTAGAACATTCAGCAACAGAAGTAGCGTTATCACGCTCAAGGCATTTTAGACATGGTGGTTCAAATCTTCCTGAGCGGAACTGATTTTTTGAGCACGAAGTGACTCATTCTCTTTTTAAAGATCTTCATGAGCTGCTCTCAATTTCTCAAGCTCTTGCTTCCTTTGAATATAATCATAGGAGAGCTTTTCATGAGTGGTTGAGAGCGTTTCATGACGACTTTCAAGTTCCTGGTACTTAACATGAAGATTTTTTATGTCTTCAATTAAGGACTGAGAATGGGTCATTTCAGTGTCCAATAGGTCATCGCTTTTGTCTAACAGTTTTTGAGTATGTTCCACAGCTTTCTGTTGTTCAGTTGCAATTTTAGCAAGTGTTTTGTAGCTGGGTTTGGATTCACAATCAGAGTCATCTTCACTTGATGTTTGAAAGTAAGCATCACGTGATTTTACCTTGGCACCACGTGCCATGAAGTAGTAGGTGGGAGCAGAGTCCTCCTTGTCATTAGCTTCAGCGTTGGTGACGGAGCCATTGTCCTCAGCGTTGAAGATGGACTTGGCAACATAGGCTGTAGCTAGAGCCAGACTTGTAACGTCAGGGTCGGACTCCTCCTCAGACTCCACCTCCGCCTCCTCAGAAGCAGACTCCTCCTCTAAATCCATCTCCTTGCCGACAAAAGCACGGGCCTTGCCAGAGGAGCTCTTCTTATGAGATGAAGACTTGGATGAGGACTTGGTAGAAGACTTTGAGGATTTCTTCTTCTTGTCATCAGAATCATATTCCTTGCTCTTCTTCTTCTTGTTGTTCTCATTGTCCCACTGTGGACACTCAGAGATGTAGTGTCCAGGTTTCTTGCACTTGTGACATGTTCTCTTCTTGTAGTCATGAGTGGAAGCTTCATCATTTCTTGAGCTGGATCATGAAGACTTTATGAAGCCCTTCTTCTTAGTGAACTTCTGTAACTTCTTCACAAGCATTGCAAGTTCCTTTCCAATGTCTTCAGGATCATCAGAACTGCAGTCAGATTCTTCTTTAGATGAGGAAACAACTTTTGCCTTCAAAGCGCGAGTTCGTCCGTAGTTGGGACCATAAATATCTCTTTTCTCAGATACCTGGAACTCATGTGTGTTGAGCCTCTCAAGTATATCAGACGGTTCGAGTGTCTTGAAGTTAGGGCGTTCTTGTATCATGAGGGCAAGGGTGTCGAACGAGTTGTCAAGTGATCTCAGTAGTGTCTTGACGATTTCATGCTTGGTAATCTCAATGGCGCCGAGAGCACGAAGCTCATTTGTGATGTCAGTGAGGCGATCAAATGTGAGCTGGACATTCTCATTGTTGTTTCTCTTGAAGCGGTTGAAGAGGTTGCGAAGAACACTGATCCTTTGATCTCTCTGTGTCGAGACGCCTTCGTTGACCTTGGAGAGCCAGTCCTAGACTAGCTTCGACGTTTCTAGAGAACTCACACGGCCATACTGTCCTTTGGTCAGATGACCACAGATGATGTTCTTGGCAGTAGAATCCAGTTGAATGAACTTCTTGACATCAGCAGGGGTGACACCTTCACCAGTCTTGGGAACGCCATTCTTGACGACATACCAGAGGTCGACATCAATGGCTTCAAGATGCATGCGCATCTTATTCTTCCAGTAGGGATATTCAGTTCCATCGAAGACGGGGCAAGCAACGGAGACTTTGATTATCCCTGCAATCGACCTAGCTAAAACTCCGGTGGTTA
This sequence comes from Aegilops bicornis, assembly GCA_021605145.1. NCBI lineage: Eukaryota > Viridiplantae > Streptophyta > Magnoliopsida > Poales > Poaceae > Aegilops > Aegilops bicornis. The sequence continues at coordinate 368,101,061 of CM038672.1, forward strand.
AATCAATCACACGTAACAAGGGAGTACCTTGCTCTGATACCAATTGAAAGTGCTAGTTATCGACTAGAGGGGGGGTGAATAGGCGATTTTTATGAAAGTCTTCAAAACATGAGAGTTCCGAAGACAAACAATAGAAATGACCCTATTGATATGCAATGGAAGGTAGACTACACTAGGCAAGCCATAGTCAAGTATTCAATGAAGTAAAAGTGCGAAGACTAATAGCAGCTAGGTAGTACGGATCAGGATGGAAGATGGTATGAAGCCGAACAATGATAGTAGTCACAAAGTGAAGACAAATAGGTAAAGCAAACATGCAGTGACTTCCCGAAGACAAACTTTAAGTAAAGAGAGGGAGAAGATAGAACCAGTCACTTGTTGAGGACACATGATTTGTTGGACCACTTCCAGTTGCTGTGACAACTGTACGTCTGGTTAGGGAGGCTGAGCTTCAACTCTGAAGACCGCGTCTTCACCTTATTCCCCTTGAGCTAAGAACACCCAGTCCTCACCCAATTACTCTGGTAAGTCTTCAAGGTAGACTTCTAAACCTTCGCAGACATCGTTCACAGGCGATCCACAATGACTCTTGGATGCTCAGAACGCGACGCCTAACCGGCTGGAGGATTCACAGTCCTCAAGTGTAGCAAGTCTTCAGGTCACGCAGACAGAAACACTTCAGTGATGCCTAACACTCTTTGGCTCTGGGTGTTTGGGCTTTGTCCTCGCAAGGATTTCTCTCTCTCAAAAGCTTCGGAGGTGGGTTGCTCTCCGCGTCTTCACCCTGGGTCACTAAGGAACTGACACGTGTTCCAATGGTCAGATTTCAAACACACGCGACAACTTTACTTGGGCTACAAGTAAAGCTGACTCATCCAGCTCTGGATAAGATTTGCTCTTATTGTCTTCACTAGAAGACATAGGATTTTGGTTGAGCATCACTTCAGTCACTCTGACTTTCTTCACTGGGACCCCACTTAACAGTACGGTGGTTCCTATGACTCAACAAAGAACAAAAGGAAACGACGAAACAACTAAGTCTTCACGCTCCATAGTCTTCATGCAATGTCTTCTCTTGTCATAGTCTTCAATGTGAATATCTTCATATACCACCATTGTCGTCAATGTCTTCATACATTTTAGGGGTCATCTCCGGTAGGTAAACCAAATCAATGAGGGATTACTACCTGTGTTATCCTGCAATTCTCACAAACACATTAGTCCCTCAACCAGGTTTGTCGTCAATACTCCAAAACCAACTAGGGGTGGCACTAGATGCACTTACACTATTGTGGTTCAACGAAAAAACATAGCAATAGGAAATTTTCCTATGGCACTCTACTATCCAATTATTCATGCATTTTGTTGAAAGGAATGGAGCAAACATCCAGCTGGACCTACTTTTCAAAATCCTATGCATGAAAACAAGACCAAGTGCATTAGTGGCAGAATAACATTCTAACTGTACACACTTTCACATGGTTTCACTTTATTTTGGCCATGTTTCTTTGCATTCCTATGCTTCTCCTTTTCCTGTGAACCAAACACCCAAGTTGACACAAATCTTGTGTTCCAAAATCCTGTGTGCATGCATGATAGAAAATTAGCGCTAGCTAGCTACAAAGAGAAGAGGATAATGAAGGTGTTAAAGACAAACATAGATCATAATTCATTATAAAAGTGGATACGGATAGCTGAAGAAGATATCATAATGTAGAACATAGATTATAATTTGGGCTAATGTGTGGCTTTTGCAGCTCAGGGCTAAATACTTGTCATAATGTAGGGGGCGGTGCACTATACTTTGTGTGATAAACACGGTGTACGTATGGAACATGGTTAAGATTATGAATATATAGTTAGTACATAAAATGTACTATTATTTGGAATCACCATCAAGTGTATTCAAAAAATTGAATTTGAGTTCATATAGTACACATAGTTCATATCTATCTCCATAGTAATCATGTAGTGTGTTGTTAAGGTAATACACGAATAATGGTTGAAGTTGGCAACAATCATGATTGTAGATTCTTATTGAAATAGATAAACAAATTCAAATTCATTTCGAATTGCAGCGGTAGTATAGACCTTTGGAATGCACTAAAATGTTGGCATGAGTAGGTTACATGCATTATACAGCCAACAAAAAAATTTAATTGGACATAACATGGATCCATACTGCCTCCTTCCATCTATAGAGGGCCTAATGCGTTTCTTAAGACCGCCTTTTGACTATTGACAAGATTAACAGTCCATGACATGCACAATGTGAAAATTATATCATTGAAAGCTCCTTTCACACACGAATTTAACGGTGTGCTTTGCGTAAGTTGCATGTCATATATTATTGCTATAATATTTGGTTGGTCAAATTTTGCCTCGAAAAACGCATTAGGCCCTATATAGATGGAAGGAGGGAGTAGCTTTGAATATCATTTGTATAGTAAAACGGGACAAGACTCTCTCTTTGTGTGGTGTGGATAGTTTTTTTTATTTGTTTTTTCGTTGAGGGAAGTGCGAATTGATTTAGTACGTACAAGTACAATATTACACGTTAGGCTTGTCCCTAAAATTCAACCCGCACCTTTTTATATCCCGAAAATTCAGATCTCGTGCTCCCATAGTTGGCGCCTTCACAACCCACGCCTTGCTATCCCGAAATTACAACGCGCACGAAAACTCCCTCCAACTACCAAATCTCGACACGCGGAATCCCCCTGCTAACCCTGACCCGAAAGGGCCGCTAGTTCAAATCGGTGGGGGTACTTTTGTAACACACCCTACATTTTGGATAAGCGTGTCCCTAAGTCATGGTTCCCCCCTCCCATCGCCTCCTTTTCGCCATTCGAAATCTGGCCGACATAACCTCTCCACTCCAGCCGCGAAACCCCAGCCTCCTCCGTCTGCCACCTCACCGCTGCTCAGTCGGAGCCTCTTTCCCAATGATGTCGTCCACCGCAACAGCTCGACGTCCCTCATCCGCCTCCCTGGATGAGGATCTGTCGTCCATCCCGTCGTCCCACCAGTTCAGCCGCCCCGTCCTCCACCTCAAAGGAGCTACTCCGACGATCGCCTCGTCTATCGCGGCTGCTCCATCCCCACAGTGCCGCCTTAACCTGCTCCAACAGAACCGCAATATCCTCACCGACTCCTCGGATGAAGCCGAGGCCTATTCGGCGCCAACAAAGAGGTTATACACTCATCACATCGCACCTTCTCCTTAACTCGACCTCCCAGCGCCGACGGTTCTCCATCCCACACCCCCATGGAGCGGCTACCTTGAAGCCGGCGCCGCGGGTGACATCTCCACGGCGGCTCTCCCCAGTGCGAGGCCCCTTCGGCAGCGACATCCATACCAGCCGGATCTGCTGCTGGTGCTCCGGCTGTCGCTTGGTCTCTTGTGCTACTGCTGCTGCTCCGGCTCTCGCTCACTCGTGCTGCTGCTGCTACTGCCCGGGCTCTCGCTCACTCGCACTGCTGCTGCTGCTCCGGCTCTCACTTTCGCTCGCTTCATCTTTGCTCTCCCCTTCCTGCTGCTGCTCTACTCCGATTTAGCTACACTTGATCACTGAATCGACTTTGGGTCGATCGATTTTGGGGTGGTGGGTCTCGCGGAGTTAAGGAAGAACCACCCGCAGCAGGGAAGGGGGCTCGCCGGAGAGGTACCCCACTATCTATCTTAGGGTTCTGGGTGGGGTGCTGCTCGTCGGTGGTGGGGGCATGGTGTGGGGCGGTGGCGTGGGGATCGCCGAAGAAAAAGCTTGGCGGGGGGGGGGGGGGGGGCTAGAGGGCTGGCCGGGGCGGCGGTGGACCGACGGTGGGGAGTTGTTTCAGGGCGGCGAGGTGGCGGTAGACCTGGGGAGTTGTTTCGGGGCGGCGACGCGGCAGCGGACCGGCGGTGGGGAGTTGTTTCGAGGCGGCGTGGGGTTCGGCCAGTGGTGGCTGGCGGCTCAAGGGGGTGCAGGTTGAAGATGAACTGCATGCTCTCCCTAAACTATCCCATGTGAAGTGCCTCTTTGCTACCATTGTGTTCAGTTTCGACAGTAACATTCAGATTCCACAGTAAATTTCAGTTTCGACAGTTAAGTTCAGAGTCAACAGTTTTTACCTCATCTGTTGTAGTCAGGTAGTTTTTGGTGATGTAAATTTTACATCTATCACTTTTTGGTAATGCATTTTACATCATCTATTGGAGATGCTATTAGAATCCCACTTGAGATTAACAATGTCTATCTTGTGCTGCTTCAGCCTTGACATCTTACGGGTCACCGGAGCTGCTCAAAGGACGGAACGATCCATCACAACAGAGCAGTGCCCTGGACGCCGTCTACAAATTCCTAAGATCTTCATCCACACCTCCGACAGCCACCTCTGCCTCAACTTCTTCAGCAACCAACCCAATGATGTTGAGGTCGACATGACTACAACAAAGAGGTTGTACACTTGTCGCATCACTTATTACTCTACATTCATGTCGATCCATTAGGTCTATTGTGGTTCAACGGAAAAACATAACAATTGGAAATTTTCCTATGGCACTCTACTATTCAATTATTCATACATTCTGTTGAAAGGATGGAGCAAAACATCCATCTGGACCTACTTTTCAAAATCCTATGCATGAAAACAAGACCAAGTGCATTAGTGGCAGAATAACATTCTAACTCTACACGCTTTCATATGGTTTCACTTTATTTTGGCCATGTTTCTTTGCATTCCTCTGCTCCTCCTTTTCCTGTGAACCAAACACCCAAGTTGATAGAAATCATGTGTTCACAAATGCTCTGTTTCCCATGTGCATTCCTATCCTATTCCGGTGTTTTTCCTCCTATCCCTGCGTTTTTAGAACCATGCAAGCCAAATGAGCCCTTACAGAATTACTTCAGTTATAGGTAGGTGTCGAAGAAAACTTTGTGGGGTTTGTCCTAATCCTGCCGCGACGTCGTCCACCTCACCTGAGCTGCTCCATCGACAGTAGCATCCACCAAAACAGACATCACAACTCCTGACCATCTTTCGCCGCCTCAGATATCCTTCCCTGCTGCCGGCACCCACCGCAATGGCATCGCCATCATCGACACAGCTAATGAACCTGAGGAGTACACGGGTCCATAAGAGAGGTCGCACTATTTTGTTTCTGCTTATGTTATGCATTGCTTAATATTACCTGCTACTTTATTTTCATGTTCACCTCTTAGACTCCAAGTCAGGTCCAAATTGATGTTCAAACTTGAGTTCTAAATTAGTTGTGGGGCACATATCGAGGCAGCAAATAGTAAAGCAATCATCATCTGTCTAATATCTGGTTCACCTAGGGTATTCCTATGTTGTTCATCTTGGGTGCGAAACAAATAGTAAAGCAATCATCTTCTGTTTTTTATTAAATTAAAGCAATCATCAGCCTGCTATCATTGTTTTTGGATCCATCCACTGGTTGTTACCATTACTCTAGATTTCTGCATGCTCTCCTTACATAATCTCACTATATTTTTTGTATGCATGTCAGATATTGTACACAGTCATGCTGAACATGTAGAGAAAAAGAGAAGAGTTTTGCGTGGCAATACCATGTCATGCAGACATTGCTCCATGGTGGGTTCAATGGCAAACCCTCCCACTACAAAAAATACACTTCCGTGATGATACGTGTTTGTCACAGTAGGTCGTGTTTTTTGTCATGCATGTACATCCATGACGATTTTATGACAGAATCAAGATAGTCATACCTGTGTTGTCGTAGAAGTGTTCCATGACATTACCAAAATTATCATCACGGAAGTGTCCACTTGCATGACGATAAATCGCGTCACGAAGTGCTTCGTCAAGGGTGACCGACACGTGACATCCACCGTAACGGAACGCCGTTAAGCTATCGGGTCGGGTTTTGGATCCGATAACCCGTTAACAGCCCCGACCAATGGGGATTTTCCACGTGTAAAATCATCATTGGTTGGAGGAAACACGTGTCGGCTCATCATTGGGACAGATGTCACCCACTCACTGGACAGAAGGCTCCTATGACACGTCGACATGCGGCACGGCCCAATAGTGGCCCATTCCTGTGAAAAGGCCGACCCGTTTGACTTGGTCAAAAGCTGGCGGGCCGGCCCATGGAAAGCCTATTAACGGCATGTTAGCATATAGCCCATTTACAGCCCGCTAACCCAAGGCCCGTTACACCCTATGCGAATTAGGCCCAGTAGCGTCATCTGGGCCATCCAATATCATTCCAGCCCGTTTTCACTTCTGGCCCATGTATGGCCCATGACGTCTTTCGGCCCATATGAGGCCCTTTGTAACTCTTGTCCCATTAGTGGCCCATGCTGAAACTGGCCCATAATGAATAGTGTATTACTTTACACCCATTAACGGCCCGCGGTGAAACTGGCCCGTAATGAACAATGTAACACTTTATACCCATTAACGGGCCGTTATTCCGTTGGGCCGTTTCCAGCCCAAGTTAACTTTCAGCCTTACGAGGGCCCATTTATTCTTGGGCTCATTTGCAAGATTCGTTACTTACGGCTGCATCGCTATTTTCTCGCTTGTGGCCAAATTCAGCCCTTCATTACAGTCGGCCCATTTGTGGTCCGTTAGTCTGTTGGGCCATTTTCTTAGCATCACCTAATACGGCCTATCAACGGCCCATTATGGTCAGCCCATAAAACGTATGTTTTCCATTATAGGCCTGTCTACGACCCATTAAAGGCCCGTACAAGACCCATAAATGAGTCGGCGGCCCATGGATCCTACGTGATGTAGAAGGCCCATGGATCCTACAAGACGTAGAAGGCCCATGGATCCTACGAGACGTAGAAGGCCCATGGATCCTACGAGACATAGAAGGCCCATGGATCCTACAAGACGTAGAAGGCCCATGGATCCGACGGCCCGTGAAGGGCCATGGTCGGGCAAGTTGGCCCCTTTTTGAACGATATAGGATATTCAAAGAATTATTCTACTAAATACTATCACCTCTAAAAAGCATACACTATACAACAAAGAGATCAAGGTATAGAAAAGTAGAATAATCCTACACTATACAATAAAGAAATTACAGCCGATTATACCCACTGGGCATTATGGTTCGGCACAGGTGATTATAAAGCATACACAAACAGCAAATTACATACATTGGGCAAATACAGCTCATACATCATGGACGCGCATCAACTTAACTCCATTTGAACTATAATCTCTTCAGAAAATAGGATTGGCCGGATTCAGATAGCACAAATTTCAGTCTGCAAAATCTCCAATTCCTTCATGGTTACCTCGGTGTCTTGTTTCATTTTTTTGACTCCTGCATCTAATACCTGCATGTCCGGTCTCAACTTGTTGATTATACATTGACAATCATGTACACGTTGTCTTGCCACCTCTAGTTGATGCTCGAGAACATCGACATTCCAATTCCAATCCATAATCATTCGGTAATGGCCATGCCGCGCTTTCATGATTTTTGTGTTGATGTCACTTCATCCTGAAATGTTTCTGTAAGTACACATGACTAGGGCAAAAATATAGTTACAACAGTGAAGCAAACAAAACACTACTTTGTACTACATGGGAAAACAGGACTAACAATAATGTTACATGTCACTTTCACACACAAAATGTTACATGTCTTGAAGCATAAGCTGGTGATATTTTAAAAATTATAAAAAAGATAGTTTGTGCAGCCTGCATACAGAAATCCCTCTTAGCTCACCAGAGGAGCATGATGTTGGGGCCCAATCGAAAGCACAGACAAGTTACAAATTTATACAACACGTTGCGTATAAGTAAGCAAGCAGTTGGCCATTTTGTACCTCAATTAAAGTCTTAGGGAGCATAATGAACAGCAGAGGGTTTCATACAAACATACTACAGCAGGCAAAACTATGCAATCATTAGTGTAGTATAAACTAGATTGTGAGCCTCATGCAATAATAGTTGGTTAATAGACTTCAAAGCTTCACGCACACTTCGGCAGAGTAATTAAATGGTAAGGCCTTTAATTATGTCAACCAATAGTGATACAAGTATCGAACATCAGGCATGATTATTTGGGCATCTCATTAACTAAGGACAAATAAAGCAATTGAAAAGAGAAAACTAACTATGCCTAAAACAAACAAGGAATTGAACTGTTGAGTTGCATACAGTGACTTACCTTAGCAGGTTGAAGAGGCTCAGTGTAGCTCCTACTTCTCTTGCAAGGCTCCTTCCTAACATCTTGTACTTGGAAATCCTCAATCTTATCTCATTGCACCCCCTCTGCAAGGTGACACAAACTAGTTACTCGTCTCCTTGGAAGATAAATATGCATACTTTCCAGTCTGTGAACACAAAAGGATGAGATTATAACAAAACAACACCACATAATGAAACATGCCGCATCTCTTGCACTTGCACACAATGAAATGAGCATTTACTATGTCTGCACTATGTAAAAACTAGGCATACCTTCGAACTGGATCTCCAAGTACTCTTGGAGAGCCTACTGTAGTGTACAACCAAACCTTTATGTCACCTATGAGTTAGACAAGGCCCTACAACAACAGCCCTTAGTGTTTAAATCGTTGACAAGCTAGGTTAGAGTGTTAGGTCAAGAACAACAAGTAATCAAAGCAAACAGTCCAAGTATGGATGTCTGATGCAAACAAGCAATTGAACAGATGTGTGAGCAAATCTTACATATCAAGAAAAGAAGCAATGAAGGAGGCTTAAAGACCATCACTTGACTGACCAGATTTAAGGGGCATTTAAACATCATGTGCAACGTATGAACTAACGTAAACATTGCATATTCCAGATTCTACAATGGAATGCACATGTATTAGGTTATGCCATGTATGATGATGCCTAAATGTATGAGATAGCGTGCAGGAGTGATTCATCATTGCACGCACAATTGAATTGCAGGTTAAGGGCCAGTTCGATTCCACCTTTTCAGGGCATATTGTCAAAATAAGCCATAAAAGAGGTAAAGAAGTCATTTTTGAGTTATGGGCTTGGGCTTAACTAATTTCACTTTGGAGGGGGGGTGTTTCGGGTAGAACCTCACTAAAAAATGAAGGGAAGGGGAATGGTGAAATGACTCATTGTTCCGCCTATATTACACTCAAAATGTAATCGCTGATGCCCGTGTCACACCTCGACCCTCAAGTAAAAACAAACACGCAAGCATTCATTGCCCCGCCCGCTTGCATCTCCTCTCCCTTTCCCTCTACCTCAATCCTCGCCTGCAGCACTAGGGTTCCTCCAGTGAGCCGTCGCCATCGGGTCCCATCTCGGCCTGCTCCTCGACGATGCTATGTCCAGCTAGGCTACATGGCGGCGTGGTAGGGCAAATCTCCTGGCTGCTCCTCCTCTGGCGCGCCCCTCATTCTCATGGTCTCCAAATTTGCTCCATTGTGGTTCGTCCCAACGCACTATTCCGTGCAAGGCGCACAACTACGGCCGATGCCACACTGCAGAGAAGGCACCTTATTCCCTCCCTCCTCCTGTGCCATGGCCCCGAGGTCTTTGTTGAAGGATGAGCTCATCCAACAAGGTGAGGATCTCCTCTAAATTTTTTGCCAAATTTTCATTCTGATCCACTATACGCTGAATTGCTATGAGCTACTTCTGCTGCTGCTATAAGATGCATTACTATGAGCTGCTCCTGCTGCTGCTATATGATGAATTGCTATGAGGTGCTTCTGCTGTATGATGAGTTGCTATGAGCTGCTGCTGCTGCTATATGATGAATTGCTATGAGCTGCAGCTGCTATATGATGAGTTGCTACTAGCTGCTCCTGTTGCTGCTATATGATGAATTGCTATGAGCTGCTCCTGCTGCTGCTATATGATGAATTGCTATGAGCTGCTGCTGGTATATGATGAATTGCGCATCGCTGCCGCTGTATGATGAGTTGCTAATGCTGCTGCTATATGATGCTTTCAGGTGGTGCTGCTATATGATAATAACCAGCCACTTGAACCATCGAATTTCAATAAATAATTGTTCTTCATTTAAAGGTGGGTCATGCGTTCTTCGTTTAAATTAGGCAATGGGATCTCTATGGAAAACATTGACCAAAGTAGATTGTGCCAAGTAGATGGTATCTTTGTATTTGCATTTTGAGCAAATAGTGATGGTCTGTTTTCCTATCATATTAATTCTTATCTTTGGGTTCAATTTGTGATGTTTGCAAGTCAAATTAATTTCCATATGGGCAGCAAAATGAAAAATATACAATGCAATCTAGACTTTCCACTGATCATACCAAAGATAAGCTGAAAACGCAATGAAAAGAACTGGTTGGTTATTACATGGAGCTTATATTCACAGGTGCTTATTTTCTTAGGATAACTCGTAATAACTGTCCCTAAGAAACTTGGCTAATAGAACTGGCATACAAATAACATGTCAAGATGATTGCAATGGAGGAGTGACGTACCATAGCACACTGCATAGGCTCACCGCTGCCTCTCCTTTTTTTGCGATGTTACATGAAATTGCCACATACATCTTGTACTTTTTCATTGTGTAACCCTATCTGCAAGTCGACACGGCTAATTTCAGACATCTCTACATGATACTACATTGCATATCCCTTGCGCATATTTAAACCACCAATTAACGATTGTGTGTGTACCATAAACTAGCCATGACTCGGTACGCTGGACTAGTAGGTACTCTAAGGGAGCCTAATGTAGTGCACTGGAATTCCTACATGCCACCTACGATTTTGTGTAATGTACTGCCCATGTTCCTAAATATACGTCTTTGTAGAGATTCCAGTATGGACCACATACAGATGTATATAGATGCATTTTCAAGTGTAGATTCACTCATTTTGCTTCGTATGTAGCCTATAGTGGAATCTCTAGAAAGACTTATATTTAGGAAGGGAGGTACGAGGTAGTATCATGTATGACATCTACATATCTAATTTAGCAGCCAAGAGTAGAAATCATTGTTCGCACAAAGGGATTCTTGGTCGAAAATCCTAGCAAAGCACGCCGGCAGTACGTAACAATACAAGAGAGAGAGAGACACGCTTACAAGATCATAGCAATGCCTCACCCAGGATCTTGGTTGGCCAAGTTGTTAGATCCGTAAGAAACATCGTCCTTGTAGTTTTTGCCACCGCATAATGTAACAATGACCGGTTAGTATATTTGAAGTACATTGGGCGGTGTGATGCTGGACGGGTTTAAAGGTGACAAGTACCTAGGCCGTGGCGGGTTCTTGGCATCTCTCCAGACGGTGGGAATCAGGTTAGAAACGTCGAGGGTGATGACGCTGCGCTAGCTGTCGTGGTCCGGTAAGGAGATCTAGAACCGTCGAGTAGGGTGTTTGTCGAGCGGCTCCGGTAGGGTGGACTACGGTGTGGGAGAAGCGGATCTGTGGCCATGGACGAGGGCGTAGGTGAAGCTGCTCCGGTGGTTGGGTTAAGGATGGTGTCGACGACGCAGATCTGCAGCCATGGACGGGGCGTCTGAAGCTGCTCTGGTGGTTGGGTTAAGGATGGTGTCGACGATGCGGATCTGCAGCCGTGGACGGGGCGTCAGAAGCTGCTCCGGTGGTTGGGTTAAGGGTGGTGTCGAAGATGCGGATCTGTGGCCGTGGACGGGGTGTCAGATGTTGCTCCGGTAGGTTGGATGAGGGTGCGAGGAAGCGGATCTGAGGCCGTGGACTTGTGAGTTGGAAAAGCGGCCCCGGTAGGGTTGAGAATGGTATTGGCGAAGCTACTCCGGTAGGGTTGACGATGGTGTCGGCGAAGCGGCTCCGGTAGGGTTTAGGAAGGTGTCGGCGAAGAGGGTCATAGGCCGTCGACGGGGGCGTCGGTGGGGCGGCTCCGGGGGGCCTGGACGAAGCGTCTCCTGTGGGGAGTACGAATGAGCCGCTGCAGATGCGCGGCGGTTGACGAGAGTACCGGCGAAGAAGATCCGGCATCGTGGACAAGGCCGGCATTGAACGGGCTGTGGTACAGTGGTGGATGAGCAGTCTACTTTTTTCTAGGGGAGGTGGGAGGGGTAGATGCGGCCGCAAAAGCAGATCCGGCGAGGTGGACGCCACTGGCAGTGAATGGGCTATGTGTAACATCCCAAATTTCCCATTTGGAATGTTATCCATAGGTCATTCTTGCATAGCATATTTTTTTGCATCTTCGTTCCGCAATCCTCGAAATCCTAAGCAACTCAAGGACCCTCGGAGAGAGTTGGGGATTTTCCGGGTTTCATATTTGATTTTTTTATCGAATATTGAAACGAGGATCTCTGATTTTAATTATTTTTCTCTCCAAAAATATTTCATAATATAAAAAATGAGAGGAGATAATATGACTTCTCCAAAACAATTGAAATATTGGAGGAAAAATGTTAAAATCATTTGTTGGATTTTATTTGACTTTATTTGGATTTTATTTGCATTAGACAAATTGCACGTTTTTAAAATTGCATTTTAGGGCCAAGAAAATGTTCATCTCGTTCTAAATATTTCATTTAGACGGTGAAAATTTGTTTTGGCATTTTTAGATTTTTATTTTATTTTATAGATTTATTTTACATCGTGGAATTATTTAAAAAAGTCCTCGCTACCGACGGGCCTAAGGCCCACCGAGCCAGGCTGGCCCAGCCCGCCGCCTCCCGTCTTGGCGCTGCCGCCGACCCAGACTCAAGTCCGAGCCGGACTCCCGCCGCCACGCTTGCCTTGCCCTCCCCAAGTAGCCGCCGCCTCCCCTTAAATACCGCCGCCGCCCCCTGGAGCCTAAGTCGCCGCCACCGCCGCAGCCCCGCCACCCCGCTGCCGCACCGAAACCCCGCCAGAGCCCCGCCGAAGCCGAGCCGAGGTAGCCGCCCCGCCGCCCCGGTTTTTCTAAAGAAAACCGTCGTTTTTTTAGAAAAACCCTAGTTCGGTTTTTTTTCTGTTCGCCGGTTTTTCCGTGGTTCTTTTAATTTGCGGACGTTCATCCGTACGTTCGTTTTAACGAAAGGTAGTTCTCCCGTTAGTTACAGCTAACGAACGCTCGCTTGTTAGTCTGTTCATCAGTTTCCTTTTTATCGGATTTTTTTTCCGCGATTATTCTCGATCGTGATTTCTGATCCGATCTTAGTTTCTGTTTTTCTTTTCGCTCGTTAGTCGGAATCAGGCGATTCAAGCGCCTAGATCTTCGTCTCGAGACCCTCTTTCTGTTTAATGAACTTCAACAAGATTTTGATACTGTAAAATTTGACCTTAGTTCAGATTAGTAAACGGATCTTGTTTCTTTCACCGTTTGAGTTTCGTTGTTCCGTTTGGGTTGATTCTTTTTGCGAACCGGAGTTCTTAAGTTGAACTTTCTGGTCAGCCTCGTTTCTTTGAGTTTTTCTTGTGCATCATTGCTTGTTGCTTATGTATGCTATTGTTTGCTTCCGATAGAATTCCCGGAGTGCGAAGCGTTTTACTACGAGTCTCTAGGATTCGCGGATCGTCAGCAAGGCAAGTAACACATTGATCATAATCTTTTCATACCCAGTTTTTATGCGTGAGTTCCAATCCTCAAACATTGCATGATTAGTATGTCATTAACTTGTCGGTTGGGAATTAGATGTTGAGGTAGATCTATTGCCCTGTTACTATCAAACCCTTGGGAGTTACTTCTACGTGTTGCTTATATTGCTATGCTATGCTCGTAGACGTGGTTGGGTTTGAGTGAATCCATGACATATGTGAGATTGTTAATTAACGGTTCAACTTAAGGTGGCAACTTAAAATTAACATCTCGGTGGATTGAGGCCCCTGGGGAACCCAGTGTTGTCTATTTTTATTTTTGGAAATCCTGCGGTACCCGTGTGATCTTCCTATGGACCGCCACCCAGGCTTAAAGGGAACTAAGATGATTCATGCTAGAAACTTCCGTGTGCAGCCACAAGCTACTATGGGCTCTAGCATAGTTGAGTAGGTTACGTGAAGCACTTGAAGAGGTAGATCAGCAGGTAGTTGGTTTTGTAGGTTTGGTATGGTCTACCCGGAGTAGAGAGTTAATGTTTCTGAAAGACTGTGTCTCGGTCATCCGTTTCTCAAACACCATGCAGTGCGAGAAATCAACGGAGGCGACCGAGTCTTGTGGGGAAAAGTGCGCAAACCTCTGCAGAGTGTACAATCTAATCATTGTTAGCCGTGTCCCCGGTTATGGACAATGTTGAGTATCTAGTACTTGGGTTATCGCATGTATCTCACCATTCTTAATTAATATTGTTGGGTTGTTAGCTACTTTAATTGGGATTGAGTTGGGGTTATACCTTCTCAATGTTTCAACCACCATGATAGTTAAATTAAAATCTATTCCATTGTTGTAGGGAAAAATTGGCATTTCGCAAAACTATAACCATAGAGCTTTCCACCAGCCAAATATGCATGTAGTGATAGCATTATTTTGTTCTTGCTCTACTATGTTATATTGCCAGCATATTCCATGTGTTGACCCGTTCTCGGGCTGCAACGTATTATGTTGCAGACTTTTCAGAAGAGGAGTAAGGTTCGTTAGGTCGTTGCCGTGCAGCTCAGCTATGCCATTGGAGTTGATGGACTCACTTTATCTTCCAAGCCTTCCGCTGTTATCGCATTAGATGGCCTTAAGCCATATTATTGTAATAAGTTCTCTTCTAAGACATTCGATGTAATAAGTGTGTGATTGCTACTCTGTTATAAATCCTTGAGTCTTGTGTGTGTAAGCATTCTCGATCCAGGGGATGACAACTGAAGCACGAGACTTGACCATCTGAGGTTGGGTCGCTACAAGATGGTATCGAGAGCACACGCCGAGTGTAGGACACGACCACTAAGATAAACCATAGGTCACTCTTCTCTACTCATTTCGACTCCTCTCCATTTTCCACTCTTTAGGATGACGGAGATGAAGAACAAGTTTGCGCAACCGGATGAAGACACACCTTTTGGACGCCACTTGAAGGAAGTCACTAGGTACTTGAACATTGGAATACCAAGCTTCACCGGGACGTACAATGCCACCTTACCAGAAGAGGAACGTTGTATGATTCAAGTACAAGTTCCAGGAAGGACGTTCTCACCAACTTCTAAACCCATAGAATTTTCTTTCGAAGCAGCCACCTGGAGTCTAGGCAAGAGCATGGCAGCTCACATTACCATGGGACGTATTGGAGAAGTCTACAACAGGGAGCTTAAGGACACTATCTATCAAATATGTGGATGCCGAGACGAGCAATGGGAAGTAATCAGCACCAAGAAGGATAGATCCATTGCAGCTTTCATGCAGGAGCTAAACCAGCACATTCGACGTCAGGAGAACCAGATGTGCGCAGACATGATGGAGTTGAAGAAGGCGAAGACTAGGATCATCCAGCTGGAGGAGGAACTCAAGTTTACACGCGATGGACATGAGGAAGAAATCAAGACACTACTAGAGAAGAACGACGACCTGGTTAAGAAGATCGGAGTATTCATCGGAGGACAAGCCCCGGAAGAAGAAGACGACGACCCCACTTGCCCGGACAACTACATCATCATCGACGACACCGATTCCGATCCAAGTGATGACGACTACAAAGACGAAGCTGGAGGAGACATCATGGAGTCTTCCACCGATCAAAATTTCTAGATGACCACCATATATTAGTAGTATTTCCCCCATGTAATTAGTAGCAGTTGAGCACTTATGCGATAGTTCTAGACCGTTTGTATGCCCTTGATTGATTGATTGAGTGAAATGATTGTGTTTGTCTCATGTGCATATGGGTAGTGCTTTCTCATTAGACCTTTTTCTATTCTAATCTCTTCCATCTAAACCCATCAGATGCGTCCGAGATGTGACACCGGTTTTGCTTTCCCACCGGAGCTCACCCAGTTGATCCAGCAGCAGAATGCCTTGATGCAATTACTAGTTCAGAACCAGGGCAACAACAACAACAACAACAAATATAACCTGCCGCCAGTGGACAACTTAGCCCGTTTTCTGAGGCTACAACCGCCGGTGTTTTCCAGTAGCACCGAGCCAATAGTTGCTGATGATTGGCTACGCCGTATCGGAAGGGAGTTAACCACCGCAGGATGCACAGATGCTGAGAAGGTGCGCTTTGCCGCACATCAATTGGATGGACCAGTAGCCTCATGGTGGGAGAATTACATGGCTACTTTTCCTATAGCCAATGTTACTTGGGACCAGTTTCAGCAAGCTTTTCGCACAACCCATGTCTCAGTTGGAGCCATGCAGATGAAGAAGCGCGAGTTTCGCAACTTACGCCAGGGGAACCGTCTTGTGGCTCAAGATGGATGAGTTTAGCAAGTTATCACGCTATGCCCCTGATGATGTGGCCACAGATGCCGCGAAGCAGGAGAAGTCTATGGAAGGGCTGAATGATGAGATGAGCATGCAGATGATGGTGGCAACTTTCAACAACTACCAGGAGTTGGTAGATAAGGCCCTTATGATTGAAGGGAAGCAGCAGCAGATTGAGAGCCAAAGAGGAAGTATGGACAAGGGAAGTATAACTCAGGAGCTCAGCAGAAGCCTCGCTTAACCCCGAACTCGGGAGGACTAGTACATAACCATGGAGGTCACAACCACACTGGAGGAGGATCGCATAACCACAATGGTGCCAAGAACGGAAATGGGAATGGAGTTAATAACAACCAGAACCGCTCCAACCCAGCTACACCCGCCAAAAGAGACCTAAGTCAAGTTACTTGTTTTAAGTGCGGGAAGACAGGGCACTATGCCAATGACTGCCCTGAAGGAAGGAATGGGAACGGAAATGGGAGCGCTGGGAAGAAGCCTAATCCATTCAACAAAGGACAAGTGAACCACATTAACGTGGAGGAGGTTGAAGAGCAGTCGGACGCGGTAATAGGTAAGTTTTTGGTTAAGTCACTTACCGCTCTTGTTCTTTTCGAAATCTTGGTGCATCGCATTCATACATATCAAGGGATTTGTGGATAAGTTTAAACTACCAACCCAAACCCTTAGGACCCCTCTTTTAGTGAGCTACTTTGGAGCAGAGTACATGGCTAGCCGATGGTGCAACCAGATACCCCTAACCATTGGCACACATGTTTTTCCGTCTGACCTAATAATCTTGGAGTCGCAAGGATTGGATGTGATATTAGGTATGGACTGGATGTCAAAGTATGGAGGAAGCATTGACTGTGCTAGCAAATCAATTTACCTCACAACCCCGGAAGGAAAAAGGATTAAGTATGTATCTAGGCATGTGCCTAGGAGGATCCAAGTGAATGCCCTCACGGGAGTTGTTCAGGAGGAAGTGCCTGTAGTAAAGGATTACCCGGATGTTTTCCCGGAGGAGTTACCAGGCATGCCACCAGATTGAGACATCGAGTTTTTGATAGAGCTATTGCCAGGTACAGGGCCCATATCCAAGAGAGCCTATCGGATGCCCGCAAATGATCTAGAGGAAATTAAGAAGCAGATCAAGGAGTTATTGGAGAAAGGTTACATTCGAAGGAGTTCATCACCTTGGGGAGCCCCAGTGCTTTTGGTTGAGAAGAAGGATAAATCCCTAAGAATGGTTGTTGATTACCGAGCCTTGAATGAAGTAACGATTAAGAACAAGTACCCACTGTCGATGATCAATGATCTGTTTGATCAGCTGCAAGGAGCCAAGGTGTTTTCGAAGATCGATCTACGATCGGGATACCATCAGTTGAAGATTCGAGAGAAGGATATACCAAAGACAGCGTTCACCACGCGGTATGGATTATATGAGTATACAGTCATCTCGTTTGGACTGACTAACGCCCCTGCCTATTTCATGAGCATGATGAACAAGGTGTTCATGGAGTATTTGGACAAGTTTGTTGTGGTGTTTATTGATGATATTATGGTATACTCGAAGAAAGAAGAGGAACACAGGGAGCATTTGCGGTTAGTTCACGAGAAACTCAGAGAACACCAGTTATACGCCAAGTTCAACAAGTGCGAGTTTTGGTTGAAGGAACTTGGATTTCTTGGGAATGTTATATCAGGAGAGGTTATAGCAGTGGACCCCAGCAAGGTTCAGTCAGTCACCGAATGGTTGGCACCCACTTCAGTTAGCGAGATCCGCAGTTTCCTTGGACTCACAGGATATTAAAGGAGATTCATTGAGAATTTTTCCAAGATTGCCAAGCCAATGACTGAATTACTGAAGAAGGA
Source organism: Aegilops bicornis (assembly GCA_021605145.1). Lineage (NCBI taxonomy): Eukaryota > Viridiplantae > Streptophyta > Magnoliopsida > Poales > Poaceae > Aegilops > Aegilops bicornis. Next base: position 368,119,207 of record CM038672.1, read on the forward strand.
TACTAAGTTTAAATGGACAGAAGATTGCGAGGCCAGTTTTTAGGAATTGAAGAAACGTTTGACTACAGCTCCAGTGCTAACACTGCCAGATATACATAAGGAGTTCCAAGTTTATTGCGACGCCTCTTGCTTAGGACTTGGATGTGTGCTTATGCAGGATGGAAGAGTTGTTTCGTATGCCTCACGACAACTAAAACCCCAAGAGTTGAACTATGCCATGCATGATTTGGAGTTAGCAGCCGTAGTGCATGCATTGAAAACCTGGAGGCATTATCTCATTGGAAATCGTTGTGATGTGTACACGGATCATAAGAGTTTGAAGTACATTTTCACGCAAAAGGAGTTGAACCTTAGGCAGAGGAGATGGTTGGAGCTTATAAAGGATTATGACATGAAGCTGCACTATCATCCAGGAAAGGCCAATGTCGTAGCAGACGCTTTGAGCCGGAAGAGTTACGCTAATATACTTGAAAGTAAGGGATTGCCGAAGGAGTTAGCTGAGGATATCATGGAACTTCGGTTGGAAATTGTTCCGAGAGGTTTCATTGCGACAATGGAGTTTCAGTCGACATTGTTGGACCAGATTCGAGAAGCTCAGAAGGATGACAAAGAGATTGCCGAAATAAAGGAGAAGATGAGTAAAGGAAAGGCCAAAGGTTTTCGTGAGGATGAGCAGGACACCTTATGGTTTGAGGACCGAGTTTATGTGCCCAACAACCCAGAGATCAGGAAGTTAATACTTTAGGAGGCTCATGACTCACCATAGTCGATACACCCCGGAAACACCAAGATGTATTTTGATTTGAAAGAACACTTCTGGTGGACAGGTATGAAGAAGGATATAGCCGAGTATGTAGCTGTATGTGATGTATGTCAGAGAGTGAAGGCAGAGCATCAGAAGCCAGCAGGACTGTTACAGCCTATGCCGATACCCGAATGGAAGTGGGAAAAACTTGGCATGGATTTTATCACCGGATTGCCCAAGACCAAAGCAGGATATGATTCAATATGGGTAGTAGTGGATCGCTTGACCAAAGTGGCTCACTTCATCCCAGTGAAAACAACATACACAAGTGCGAAGTTGGCCAAGATATATATGTCCAGGATCGTATGTCTGCATGGAGTTCCGAGGACCATCATATCAGATAGAGGAACACAATTCACTTCAAAGTTTTGGCATTAGTTACACCAGACTTTGGGAACAAGATTGGAGTTCAGTACAACATTTCACCCGGAGACAGATGGACAGACCGAGAGAGTCAACCAGATTCTGGAGGACATGTTGAGAGCCTGTGCGCTAGATTATGGATCTAGTTGGGATGACAATTTGCCTTACGCAGAGTTCTCGTACAGCAATACCTACCAGGCCAGTTTGAAGATGGCACCGTTCGAAGCTCTGTATGGACGCAGATGCAGAACTCCACTAATGTGGGATGAGGTAGGAGACCGACAGCTGTTTGGACCAGACTTGATCAAGGAGTCTGAAGAGAAGGTTAGACCGATTAGAGATAGACTGAAGATTGCTCAGTCCAGACAGAAGAGTTATGCAGACTCGAAACGCAAGGAGGTCACCTATGAAATTGGAGACAGAGCATATCTGCGAGTATCACCTTTGCGAGGAGTGAAACATTTTGGAGTTAAGGGAAAATTAGCTCCGAGATTTGTAGGACCTATCGTGTTTTGGAAAGGATGGGAGAAGTTGCCTACAAGCTGGAATTACCAGAAGGATTGTCAGGAGTTCACGATGTGTTCCACGTCTCACAGTTGAAGAAGTGTCATGCTGAGATGGCCGATATACCACTAAGAGATACAATACCCCTGGAGGCAATTCAGTTGGACAGTAATTTGACTTATGTGGAGAAGCCAGTGAAGATTCTTGACTTTGCCAGCCGAGTCACCCGCAACAAGGTTATTAAGTTTTGCAAAGTTCAGTGGAGCCACCATACTGAGGACGAAGCCACCTGGGAACGAGAGGATGATATTCGCAAGGACCACCCGCACCTATTTTCTAGCCAACCCGAATCTCGAGGACGAGATTCATCTTAAGGGGGGTAGGTTTGTAACATCCCAAATTTCCCATTTGGAATGTTATAAATAGGTCATTCTTGCATAGCATATGTTTTTGCATCTTCGTTCCGCAATCCTCCAAATCCTAAGCAACTCAAGGACCCTCGAAGAGAGTTGGGGATTTTCCGGGTTTCATATTTGATTTTTTTATCGAATATTGAAACGAGGATCTTTGATTTTAATTATTTTTCTCTCTGAAAATATTTCATAATAAAAAAATGAGAGGAGATAATATGACTTCTCGAAAACAATTAAAATATTGGAGGAAAAATGTTAAAATCATTTGTTGGATTTTATTTCAGTTTATTTGGATTTTATTTGCATTAGAAAAATTACACTTTTTTAAAATTGCATTTTAGGGCAAAGAAAATGTTCATCTCGTTCTAAATATTTCATTTAGACGATAAAAATTTGTTTTGGCATTTTTAGATTTTTTTTATTTTATAGGATATATTTTACGTCATGGAATTATTAAAAAACTCCTCACCCGTCAAGGGCCTAAGGCCCACCGAGCCAGGCAGCCGGCCCGCCGCCGCCTTCATGCGGCCTTGTCTTGCCCGCCGCCGACTTCGGACTCAAGTCCGAGCGGACTCCCACGACGCCGCCTTGCGCCTTGCCCTCCCAAGCGATCGTCGCCCCCTCCCGTTTAATACGCCGCCACTGAGCCCAAGTCGCGCCGCCCGCCTCTCGAGCCATAGCCGCCACCGCCTCCGCCGCCCTTCTGCAGCCCGCCGCTGCCGAGACCCCTTGAGCCCCGCCGAGCGAGGTAGCCGCCCGCCCAGTTTTTCTAAAAAAAACCGTCGGTTTTTTTTAAAAAAACCCTAGTTCAGTTTTTTTCGGTTCGCCGGTTTTTTCGCGGTTCTTTTAATTTGCGGACGTTCGTCCATACGTTCGTTTTAACGAACGGTAGTTCGCCCGTTAGTTACAGCTAACGAACGCTCGTTCGTTAGTCTGTTCATCAGTTTTCTTTTTATCGGATTTTTTTCCGCGATTATTCTCGATCGCGATTTCTGATCCGATTTTAGTTTCTGTTTTTCTTTTCGCTCGTTAGTCGGAATCAGGCGATTCAAGCGCCTAGATCTTCGTCTCGAGACCCTCTTTCTGTTTAATCAACTTAAACAAGATTTTGATACTGTAAAATTTGACCTTAGTTCAAATTAGTAAACGGATCTTGTTTCTTTCGCCGTTTGAGTTTCGTTGTTCCGTTTGGGTTGATTCTTTTTGCGAACCGGAGTTCTTAAGTTGAACTTTCTGGTCAGCCTCGTTGCTTGTTGCTTATGTATGCTATTGTTTGCTTGCGAGAGAATTCCCGGAGTGTGAAGCGTGTTACTACGAGTCTCTAGGATTCGCGGATCGTCAGCAAGGAACATAACACATTGATCATACTCTTTTCATACCCAGTTTTTATGCATTAGTTCCAATGCTCAAACATTGCATGATTAGTATGTCATTAACTTGTGGGTTGGGAAGTAGATGTTGAGGTAGAACCTATTGCCCTGTTACTATCAAACCCGTGGGAGTTACTTCTACGTGTTGCTTATATTGCTATGCTATGCTCGTAGACGTGGTTGGGTTTGAGTGAATCCATGACAGATGTGAGATTGTTAATTAACGGTTCAACTTAAGGTGGCAACTTAAAATTAACATCTGGGTGGATTGAGGCACTTGGGGAACCCAGTGTTGTCTGTTTTTATTTTTGGAAATCCCGGGGTACCCGTGTGATCTTCCTATGGACCGCCACCCAGGCTTAAAGGGAACTGAGATGATTCATGCTAGAAACTTCCGTGTGCAGCCACAAGTTACTATGGGCTCTAACATAGTTGAGTAGGTTACGTGAAGCTCTTGAAGAGGTAGATCAGCAGGTAGTGGGTTTTGTAGGTTTGGTATGGTCTACCCGGAGTAGAGAGTTAATGTTTCTGAAAGACTGTGTCTCGGTCATCCGTTTCTCAAACACCAGGCAGTCCGAGAAATCAACGGAGGCAATTGAGTCTTGTGGGGAAAAGTGCGCAAACCTCTACAGAGTGTACAATCTAGTCATGGTTAGCCGTGTCCCCGGTTATGGACAATGTTGAGTATCTAGTACTTGGGTTATCGCATGTATCTCACCATTCTTAATTAATATTGTTGGGTTGTTAACTACTTTAATTGGGATTGAGTTGGGGTTATACCTTCTCAATGTTTCGACCACCATGATAGTTAAATTAAAATCTATTCCATTATTGTAGGGAAAAATTGGCTTTTCGCAAAACTATAACCATAGAGCTTTCCACCAACCAAATATGCATGTAGTGATAGCATTATTTTGTTCTTGCTCTACTATGTTATATTGCCAGCATATTCCATGTGCTGACCCGTTCTCGGGCTGCAACGTATTATGTTGCTGACTTTTCAGAAGAGGAGTAGGGTTCGTTAGGTCGTTGCCGTGAAGCTCAGCTATGCCGTTGGAGTTGATGGACTCACTTTATCTTGGAATCCTTCCGCTGTTATCGCATTAGATGGCCTTAAGCCATATTATTGTAATAAGTTCTCTTCTGAGACATTTGATATAATAAGTGTGTGATTGCTACTCTGTTATAAATCCTTCGAGCACTGTGTGTGTCAGCATTACTGAACCAGGGATGACAATGAAGCACAGAGACCTGTCCATCTGAGGTCGGGTCGCTACACTATGGTACGCCGGTGGATGAGCAGTCTTGGGTTTCGAGAGGGGAGGGGAGAAAGGGCGATGAAGTACGGACGACGTGATTAAGATGCACTGGTGCTGTGGAGTTAGTCGTTTTTGCGGGAGGGGGAGAGGAAATGGGGGTGCCATGTAGTGGGGGGAACCGGAAGTTACCAAAGCAGCCCCGACCTATCATGTAGATGAGGGCGGTATTGTAACTGTTGGTCTACGTGCACCAAGGACAAAAGGGGGATTTTGCATGCTAAAGACTAAGGTGGCGGAAATTTTAGGAGGCGGGAGATTTTGCCGCCCGCGGGATTGTTCGTATCCAGTTTCAACTATTTTTGGACCGTGCTAGCGGGAAGGTCATGCTAGACTGTGTACACGGGGCACGCGTCAGTAGTTAATAACTGGTGTGAAGTCCACCCCAGAAAAAAGACAATAACTCGGGATGATGCGCCGATAACTTGGACATTCACACGGGCGCCGCCAATCGTACGGGTGTAGTGGCACGTTCACAAAAAAGGGATCAAATGCTCAGCCTATGTATTTCTCGTGTAAATAGATAATTTAGTGCCATTGGTTATTTACTTTAAACATAATGCATTGGCGTGTTAGTGTAGGGGCGCACAAAAAGAAATGGATATTGTAGTTAGCTACTTAAAAGTGTTACCTCATATGATTGCATAGCCTCCATTTCATAAATTGCATACCTGTTGAATTCATATATGAATATTACATATATTACTTCAAAATAGAAACTTAAATCATCCAAGACTAATGAATTTGAATGCAAGAGTAACAATGGTGCATGTACATGATAGCTACATTGGTTGTTTGAAGAAACATCACTGTAACTTTGGCATGCACAACTGAAAAGGTTTATTTAAATAGAAAAAAATGTGATATGTGAGTGTCCAATCTTTATAGCATTGAATCGATATTGTACCTTTGGCCATGATACGAAGTAGATATTGACTTATGTTCAAGCGATGCACGTCCACAATCGCAAGATAGTGATACGTGAATGAATTGTGCAATCTCTCTCACACGCATACATATCTCATTTCCATGTGGGCATCGGAATCACACACGCGCACTTCGTGTATTTCTCTCCCTCCGTCAGGGTTAAATTCGTCTTTCTACCCCGTCCTACAAGTCTCTCACATAGAAACACACACGCTCTCTATGTCTAACACGCCCACCCCTTTAATTCCGCCCACCCACAGCCACTAATGTCTCAAAGTATAATAATGTCTCTCACACATATGCTATCTACCTATCCCTTAATATAGCTAGATATGTGTCACACAAACTCCTTCTCCCTACTAGCAAGATGCCCATGCGTTGCACGGAACATCAAGATGCATTTGTATGAGAAGTTTATCTTGTGGGAGAAAAGGATGAACGAGGGAATGCCTTATTTAAAAATGTGGAGAGGGGTGTGGGTATCTTTTTGCAAAATTGCCATATTTTCCTTCCTGTCCATCGGATATAAATCGGATGGCCTATATTGCAGGATGGCAGGAAAACCATCATCACCAACTCTGTTTTTTATAAGAGTAGAGATATGTGAGTGTCACTGCCCCCCCCCCTCACACACACCCACACTTCCCAATACCGAAGGAGTAGGGTGACACCTCGATCTTGATACTAATCTATCGACTGGCTTCTCTCTCAAACATACACACACACACTACCCGGCACCGAGGAGTAGGGTGACACCACGATCTTGATACTAATCTATCGACTGGATTCTCTCTCAAACATACACACACACACTACCCGACACCGAAGGAGTAGGGTGGCACATCGATCTTGATAATAATCTATCTACTCCTCTTTCAAACACACACACACACACACACACACACACACACACGCTAGTTGTGCCTCTGTGCCTACCGCGCACACTCTCGATACGTCTTTCTCTCCCCCCAACAATGACAGCAGAAGGGTGACAACTCGATCTGATCACAACTCGATCCATCTTTCTTCTTGCCTTCTGTAACCACCACTGTGAACGCATCATCGTGGCCTTAATTCTTATTGTGTTGTTGCATTCTTGTTCCAGGCAATACCGACATGTGCGATCCCTCTGCTTAATTATATGCATCACTGTAACTAGTACAACATCTGTTATAAGTTGTGCTTACCTTTTCCATCAACTTTGTGCAACGCGCGGGCATCTTGCTAGAAACACTAGAATATGTCTATATAATCCGTATGTGATAGTCCATTTGAAATATCAAAAAAGACAAATATTTAGGTACGGAGGGAGTAATATATTAGGAGTATATCAAAACAATAGTGATTTCTTTCAAGTTTGTGAACAAATACTACTATTCTACTACTTTGGATCCGTCATAGCATACGGGCACATTGCTAGTAAAAGGAAAAGGCCTGCCACGTTCGCGTCGCACCCCCACACGCCCGGGAATCGGGAGTACAACACGACCCGTCTGGCACGACACATAGCTTAGGGAAGGCATGTTGCCTAGCATTTTCACTTTCATGTGGGACCGCCGTTGAGCAAACCGACACTCCGCCCGCCGCCGGGTTGGAAAACAGAAACAAGGGGAAGATCTAGGCTGTATACGGAAGCCAAGAAATTTTGTGTCAGACGGGGCTCATTGATAGAGTAGGAGCATTCCGTACTAGTACTACTCCTACTAGTACCAAGTTTGTACTCCTAATACTATATTACCAGTACTACCACTATACAACTAGTAGATACGTGCACGGCACAACATCGTAGGAACAAAAAATGGGAAGATCTTGTTTTGGGTGATTTATCTTTTTTTCAATCAATGAAGTATGAATAATATGATCTGGGGGCACCCATGAAGCTTATGTGGCTTGGTTTCATGGCTATGGAAGGTTAGAGAAAAATAGATAGATAATGTGTTTAGAGTGCACTCCACTAAATAGATATACTTTGGATCCATTGCAACGGACCGGCACATCTATATCTATACCCCCTATATATTGTGTGAAAAACTTCAAAAGTTGGTCGTTGGATGAAGCCAATCCGACGGTACAAAGATGGCAAATCTGAGCACTACCGGTCGTTGGATATCATCCACCAGATTCTGCCACATGTATAATCTAGAAGACTCCATGGTTGAACTTAATTCATGACTAACTTTGCCATAACTAAGCTTAGGCAAAGTTACTAGTTCTTCAAAATGAGAGCCACAAGTTCGCAAGCCTAAGGGAAACTTGCCACATTTTTTGTGGGTATGTCATGTGGGGCCTTAGTGTGGCTTGCCTAAGGTGTGGCTTGAACCAAACACTCACCTAAGTTAATCAAACTTGCCTAACCTTGCATTCCACCAGATTTTGCCACATGTTAGAATCCAGAAAACTCCACATGTAGAAGCATAATGCACAAAGCACCAGAATCTCATGTGTGCAATGCACGTGTACCTTACTAGTACTAGTTGGTAGTAGTAGGAAACAAATTCCAGTTTTGGCACAAGCTCAGATCAAGGAGCACCACAAGGCCTACCACAGAGTTACATTTCCTCCTGGGGCCCACGGGACCGAACTTCAGTGGCTTAGTGCCCGACCTATGAGTCAATGACATGCGGACCTTAAATGCGGCTGGCCCACATGTCATTCTCATGGTGGTGGCGTGGTTCGCGACTCACTTGTTCGAGAGGAACCGGCCGGTGGTGGCGTGGCCGTGGCAAGGGTGCCACAGCTGGGCGTCGAGGCGTTCTGAGGCGTAGATGGCCACACCGTGGTACTACCTGTAGTACATAAGTACTCCAGCTGAGGATTGATGCCCGGGACGAAATGAGTCACAGCCGCTGGATGAAAAATTCGATGGTGCGGGAGTACGGATCGGAGCACAGCAGCGGAGCAGGCAAACCGCGTCCAATCGGGTGTGTCTGTGGTAGAAAGTTGATGGTCCCCGCAGTTCAGCTGGCCCGCATGTCATGCACACAAAGTCAGAGGAGCGATGGGGCCGAGAGGGATGAGGGGCACGAACAATCCTACCATTCTGTCACTGACATGTGGGACCCATAAGCATGGGTCCCACCTGTCAGCGAAGGAAAGGCAGGGCAAGGCAGTGATAGCCACGTCAGAGGATCCATGTCCACGTCGGGGGACGTCGTGCCGTGGGTTGGAGCGGCATCGTGGGAATCGCGTGTGGGTGTGGCAGTGGTAGAAACAAGAAACGTGATGGTCGTCGTGGTTCAACTTACATGGACAAGCTGTCGTGTCTGCTGACACATGTATATCAAAACTAGAGTGTTTATATTTCAAGCACGTGAACAAGTATTATTCTACTAGTTTGGATCCATTGCAACGCACGGGCCAGCACATTGGTAGTAGTAGTGTCCATATCTATCTCTAGAGGCCTTCCCTCGTTCATCCTTTTCTCTCACAAGGTAAACTACTCATACAAATGCATCTTGATGTTCCGTGGAACACACGAGGATGTTTCCTTGGGGGTCTCTCCAGCGCGGCGTGGCCGTAGTTGCAAGTTGACGCCCCTTGAGATGCCGACGTTGAGGGGCACTCGGATTTCCTCCGATGAGCAGGTAAGATGAGTTTGATCACGTAGTAAATGCATTCTAAAGACTACTACCGTGTCCATTTCCTAATTCTCCCCTTGCCCACGGTTTCACAGGCTAGGCTTGGTGCGAATGGAGATTGGCTTGCATATGTACGGGAGGGTACCAACATCAATTTTCACAACATTTACAATGGTGACACCGTTCCCGTAGAACCTTTGTCCAACATTGGGATCAGCCATGCAACGGGCCACCGCATGAATTGGTACGATGAAACCACGGTGAGATTGAATAAGATAGCACGAACCTTGCACATGGCGGTCAAAGGCGGACCATGCTGTCTGTGGCCAATTTGTTGCCGTACGAGTAGGAAGACGGTGTGCTCCTTTCTAACCGCATCTTCGCGGTGACAAACCAGGGGACTTATTTTTTATGGGACACATCCTACGATATACTCCCTCTCTCCCAGTTTATTTGTTTTGAATCTTTTCGTTTTATAAGTTTCAAATTCAAATTTAGAGCTCCCCATCACATGTTGAGATTACAACGTCCATTAAATCATTGCGTGCATGTATATTAAAGAAACAAATCTCGAGTTTGGCATGAGTTCGTGCTGCGGGAGCACCACAAGCCCTGGCGCAGGAGTTACATTTCCCTCTCAAGGCCGTCGGGACTGAGCTTCAGCGCCTTACTACACCTACCTTTGAGTCAATAACATGTGGACCCGATAGGTGACTGGTCCACATGTAATGCTAGAGGGGCAGTGGGGCCAAGAGGGGTGAGCCGCAGGTCGGGGGACGTGTGGTTTCATGGGTTCGAGCGGCATCGTGGGAATCGCGGGTGGCTGTGGTAGAGACTTGATGCTCGCCGCATTTTAGGTGGCCCACATGTCATGCACACAAAGGTAGAGGTGTGGTTCGGCCGAGAGGGGTGAGGCGCACGTCCGGGGGCGTGGTGTCGTGGGTTGGAGAGGCGTCATGGGAATCGCGAGATGAAACGTGATGGTCGTTGTAGTTGAACTTCCATGTACAAGCTGTCATGTCTATGGACACATGCACTGCATACCGATCACAGGAAGGAGTAGCAGAGAAAGCTATATATGCGGATAAATAGTTCCTTATAGTCAAGCAGACCCACGCTACTACTCTGTTCCAAAGACATGCACACCATCGAAATAGTCCATCTATATCAATATACACCGAGAGGGACTAATTTTTTTTACAAGAGAGGAAATAGTTCATCCATCCATAATGCCCTCCTGCTGGTGCAGCGTTTTCTTCTTCTTCTTCTTCTTCTTCTTCTTCTTCTTCTTCTCATTCTCTGTGGGAGACGGCTTCGCAACAAGCTCTTTGGACCTTGCAGCTATCTCCAAACTTACACGGGCATCAAGGGCAGCATATTTTATCCGCTCGTACGTCAAGGGATAATTCTCCCATCCAGACGACCTTAATGCCACCGTCTCATCACCCTTCTTAAGATTTGTACCGAGCACAAAATTTGCTAGGGATGGTCTCTGTGTAGCACAATCTTCTACAGGAATTTTGATTCTGGTTTGTAGGTCAGTGATGCTTTTCAAATCAAGGTTGTACGGCTCCAGCTTCTGTTTGTCCCCTTCGATGGTTGCCCCACAGAAGTATACGTCCTCCCGAGACAAGAAATCGTGAAGCTCACCTGGTATGGAGGGCAAGTGTATGATGTGGTACACCAAAACATCATCTTCGAGGCACAGCTGAAGGACGACGGCGCGCTGGATCTTCCCAGGGGCACGCTCCGTGTACTCTGCGTTGACACCGATGACCCTCGTCTCTACCTTTTTGAGGGAGTTGGATACATTGTTGATCCACTGCCGAACAACCCTTGGTTTGACGATGACGGTGGCAACTATGCGCATCGAGCCTTCGACGAGGACATGTTGGACGCTAAAAACCTGCATCTCGATCTCTTTCGCCATTTGGAACTGCTGGAATGGAGGGCTATGGTTTGGAGAATTAGGATTAGATGGCTAGTCTAATTGAAGTACTAGATGATTATTTAAAGAGGTTAAAACAATGTGAACATAGTGGGGCTTGGATGCAAATGAAGACGAAGGGGAGGTGAAGAAGCCGAGGCGAATCGGTTCCCGATGGAGAAGTAAATGGGAGAAGTGGCGTGCAGGCAGTTGATTAGACGGCTAGGTAGACTAAACGAAAAGGCTATGCGGGTAGACTGAGGAGTCATACCTGTTTGCATACGTGCCCATCCTTCCTGATAGGTGGGACCTATGCAAATAGATAAAAAATGTGTCGTAGCTTTTTTGTGAGCGCGTGAGTGGGAGACACAACATTCTCTGGTTAAGGAATACTCCTTCCGTTTAGGTGAGTATAAGTCACCTTATGAAAATTAGGTTTTCCCAAAACCTTTAGGCGTGGAGCATTAACTTCCTGCTCGATCCCCTCCCAGCCTCGTTAGCCAGCGCTCTCTTCCTCTGCTGCCGCGTTCTACCTTTCCATTTTTCCTCTTCTCAAGTGTGGAACGATCTGCATGCCGTCCTTGATGCACCAGCGACCACTTTGCATGCGCCGCGTAGAGGCGTTGATTGGGCATGCACGAGAATTTGGTTACGCTGCAATATGGATGATACCTGAACGATGAAGTGAACATACATGCTAGCACGGGAGACCTATTTCCGCTATACAATACTGGAGTACTCATGTTCCTACTACTACTACTACTACTACTAGTAGTATTAGTAGTAGTAGTAGTAGTAGTAGTAGTAGTAGTAGTAGTAGTAGTAGTAGTAGTAGTAGTAGTAGTAGTAGTAGTAGTACAATTGTGGTACACTTGATGGTCAAAATACTATTCATCCGGTCCTCACAGTGAAGTGACAACACCCTGCGCCTGACACCAGTCTAGGCGAGGGGGCGTGTTCGGGTTACCAAAGTCAGCCTCACCACATGCCTTTGTGCAGTCTGTCACCGCCGTTGCACAAAGACATTGGCGCCTCGCCTGCCTCCCTCTCCGCTCCCATAGCACCACTCCATCTCCATCTCCTTCTCCGTCTCCGTCTCCATCTCCATCTCACTGTGCCCCCGTGTACCGTCGCCTCACTCGCCTCCCCCAGTACCACTATTCCCTCACTAGCCCCTCCAGCACCGACATCCTTCTCCCCCGTAAATCTAGCCCCTTTCAAACTCCACCATGGCCGAACGCGAACCGCGCAGCATCCATATGAGCCGCGATTGGAGCAATCTCCCCAGTGACATCCTCGATCTCTGTTGTTCGTGTATGGATATGTTGACCGCCCTGTGGCTGGCTTCATGCTCAAGGGACATGCACACGGCCATCATCTAAGCGAGGCCTAATCTTTTCAAGACACCCTGCTTGCCGCTATCTGGTCTTGCGAGATTGGCTCACCATGATACGGAGGCGTGCATGATGCCACTCGACCTCAATCCGATCTCCATTAGCCGAAACTTCTTTGCAGGTATGTAGTGTGTCGCCGTACATCATTTCCCTCGACATAGATCCGATCACCATCGCCCGAAACATCTTGGCAGGTATGTACTGGGTCGGCATGAACTCCCACTTGATGGCTGCCTTTAGAGAAGACGGTAAAAAGTTGGTGCTCGTGAACTTCCAGACCTCCCATGAGATTATCCTTCCTCCGTTGGATTATATAGAGTATTACCATCGCGGTCCAAGTCATCTAGATTACTACGTCAGTTGAACGGACCTTGTTTTGCGGAAGATCTTAATCTGCCAAGTGCCCACACGACATGCGAATTACGCAGACTTCAAGCTAATTGCCTTGTTCGACCGCGGACTCGCCTATGTTTACACCGGTGCCTTCTTTAGCTGGAGACAACTCGGCTCGCAGTGGATCATCGTCAAAGCTGATACACACTTCTGTGATGCTATTGAACACAATGGCATCATCTACGCGATCGACAAATCAGATGTCACCACGTATTGCTGGGACGGCGCATGTAAGTTGTTTCCGTCTCATGTTAATGATGACGCCATGACACTGTTTGAACTTTTTGTGATGATTGGCATATCCCTGTTTGAGCAGAATTTTAGTAGAACTATGACAATATATTAGAGACGCCATAAAGAGCAGAATTTGAGTAGAACTATGGCAATATATTAGAGACGCCGTAAATCAGCTATATTTGCAATGAGTTAATTCATGCGATTGTGACCATGTCATTACAGCCAATTTGTACCCTGAATAATGAAACGGTTAGGATATATGGATATTATCCTTATTTTACAGTAATCTATATACTACTACTAAATATGAGTGTGTATGAATGGCCATGTTAGTTTCCTCATTTTCATGATGTAGAAACATGCACCACACTGTTGGTTTCATCTTACCATACATTAGGGAAGTAAATGTGCATATGGAGAACTCTCTATTTGGAAGTAGTGAAATCCTGCAATGCTTACCATGTGTACATACCTATATTCACCCTTCAGCAATCAATGGCTAGAATAATATCCTCACAAAAAATTTGCCCATAGAACACGAGTATATAACAATGCATGGTCTGTTAGTTACCTTGAAGAATTTGTTTGTGAGGATAGAACATGATTACATAACATGCATGACATGGTAGTTTCCTGTGAAGAATCGATTGCGAGATAACATGAATATAACCATGCATGGCACTTCTATATTTTCGAACCCAGTATACATTTCCCTGTATTTTCCTCCCAGTTCCAACAGGGACATATCAATGCTGTTTCTTGCATTATCCAACTCATACTCTGAACAATGCTGATCTTACATTAACAATGCATGTCCTTTTTGATATGATGCAGTGTCCCTACAGTTACTGCCCTTGGTAATCACACAACCTTTGCCAAAAACAGGGAAGCACAACTGGTTCCTCGCTCGACCAAACGCATTTACAAAAGATCGATGATCATTCGGACACATGAGCCGGAAAAGTTATATTGCAAAAACCCCATTGTATACAAGCACCGTGTAATACGTGAGTATCCGGATAGTGGCTGTTACGTCTATGAGCAGGATTCCGGCTTGTTGGGGCCTTTAGGATTTTTTAGTTGGAGGCAGGTAAACAGCCTTGGTTCACACTCTCTGTTTCTCGGACTCAATTATCCGATTAACCAGGAGATCACCATTGGGAATGACCTTGATGGCAGAGAGGCTCTGTTTGCTATGGAAAACTGTGTCTACACGGCGAGCCCTAGGAGTTCGGGAGCAAACTCCCCTGATTGTCAATGATACAGCCTGCAGCCAAAAGAAGGTGAGAATGACAAAGGCATCCGGATTAACTTTGTTCCTTGGATGTCTCAATTACGACAGGCAATGATGTGGTTCAAGCCTTCAGGTTGATAGGTAATTGGGATGTTGCATCGAAAGGGTGGAGTACTGGTGTCTCCGGATCACTGGTCGCTGAAGCGGGGCTGCAAATTATGATGGTGTTGGATCATCTCTTCGAATGACTTTGTTGTCTTTGCTGCTGGTTAAGGATGGGTAGTTCTTTCTTTTGTTATGCATATTCCTTGTCATTTGGTCATCCTCGTCTATGTCACTCTTTCTATGTAATAGTTGCTTCTATTTAGAATGTCATTCTCGTTTGGATCACGAGAGTCTGAGCGCTGCAGATGGGTGCGTTTTGGTGGTGTAGCAAGACATCTTATGAACTATCATATCTTGCTGTTTATGTCAGTAGTAGTCACTAGTCAGTGTTTGAATGTTGTATATATCGTTGTTTCAAACTATTTATTTTCTTGAACTACTGGTGGGCTAAATGAGGGCATCACCATTCTCGAGTGTTCAGAGTATATCTCCTTTTTTCAAGTTATATAATTTGAGCTCACTGTCTTTTCGATGATGTACACTTGTTTGGGCCAGTGAGGTGTCATTGAATATGGGCCGAGTAGTAACGCAATGCCAAACATGTCAATTATGACTCTTAGGCCGGGCTCTCAAAAAATCCTGAAAAAAAGGCCAGGCTCTCCAAAAAAGAAAGAATAAGGACTCTTAGGCCGACATGTGGGCGCCACCGGTGTTTTCGTGCGCTTGCGCGAAGAGAGCATATTGGCACGTTGTCGGTGTCAAAACTGGCGGATCTCGGGTAGGGGGCCCCGATCTGTGCATCTAGGCTGATGGTAACAGGAAGCAAGGGACACAATGTTTACCCAGGTTCGGGCCCTCTCGATGGACGTAAAACCCTACTTCCTGCTTGACAATATGAGTAGTACAAGAGTAGATCTACCACGAGATCGTAGAGGCTAAACCCTAAGAGCTAGCCTATGATGGTATGATTGTAATTGTGGTCGGCCTTCTAAGGACCAACCTCTCCGGTTTATATAGGCAACGGAGAGGGCTAGGGTTTACATGGAGTCGGTTACAAGGAAGGAAATATAATATCCGGATCGCCAAGATTTTCTTCCACGCCAAGGAGAGTCCCATCCGGACACGGGACGGAGTCTTGAGTCTTGTATCTTCATGCTTCAATAGTTCGAATGATGTATACAGTCCAACTGTCCGGATACCCCCTAATCCAGGACTCCCTCAGTAGCCCCTGAACCAGGCTTCAATGATGATGAGTCCGGCGCGCAGTCTTGTCTTCGTCATTGCAATGCGGGTTCCTTCTCCGAATACTCCATAGTAATTATCGAACACTTAAACCGTGTCCGGATCTGCAAAATGATCTTTGCATACCACCGTAGAGAGAATGATATTTCACAAATGCAATCAGCTGACAACTTTTTAGACAATGTGACATGTCATTACGGTCGGGTCATTATTCGAACCGTTATCCCACAGCGCACATTGCGAGGCGGTATCCTTGATACGTCTTGTCAAAGCAGAGATCGTGTCCCCTTATTGTGGGATTTTCATTAATACGGGTATGGATAATCCAACCGCACCGCTAATCATGGCGAGTGGGGAGCGAGCGGGTTCCACCAGGCAAGTGGGGAGGCGCAAAAAGCTTTTACCGTCTCTATAAAGAGATAAGGGCTCTTCCTCTTTACCCACGCCTTCTCCTTCCGCTAGCCCATTCCCCTCTGTTCGAGCCCTAACTCCCATGCATTCTTCTCTTCCATCGAATAAAGGTTTTCCGAAGATGTCTGGATCCGGAGCAGGAGGCAGATGGATGGCCTCTACTGTCCAGGAGAAGGATATCAAGAGGCTCCGGGAGGCCGGGTATCTGGACAAGAAGATCGGCCACCGTCTCCCACCGGCGAGACAGGTCGTCCCTACCCCGGAGCCCCATGAGAGAGTCGTGTTCCTTCCCCATTTATTCCGCGGGCTCGGGTTTCCCCTTCACCCATTTGTTCGCGGAGTCATGTATTACTATGGGATTGATTTTCATGATCTTTCCCCCAACTCTTTCCTCAATATCTCGACGTTCATCGTCGTGTGCGAGGCTTTTCTCCGGATTTCGCCTCACTTCGGCCTGTGGCTGAAGATTTTCAATGTGAAGCCCAAGGTGGTGAGTGGCGAGCACGCCGAGTGCGGCAGCACCATGGTGAGCAAGATGCCCAAGGTCGTTTGGCCGACGGGTGCCTTCAATGACTCCGTCAAGGAGTGGCAGCAGTAGTGGTCCTATATCACCGAACCACGAGGCAAAAAGTGGGCTGCAGCTCCAGAGTTCAGATCCGGAGCCCCACTGCGGCTCACGTCCTGGCCCAAGAAGGGCCCGAACTGGTCCTCGTCCGATGAGATGTCGCTGCTCCAGACGCGCGTTCAGAGTGTGGTCGACAAGGACGTCAAGCTCGTCGACGTAGTCCAGGTGATGTTAGTTCGCCTGGTTCTCCCTTGCCAGCGTCGAGCCTGCAACTTGTGGGAGTACGACCCAACCGAGCACCAGACCCTTCGGGAGCTCTACGATTCCTCCCACAAGGACATCTGGAAGGTGCTCTTTAAGCCCGACAAATCATGGCCAGGCTCCTCCGAGGACCGTGGGTATCAATTATCCCATTCTGCAAGCTCGGTAAGTTATAGCAACGCTTCGTCCATCCATGCTTGAGTTGGCATGTACCAAGGGAGACATCTTTATCGTGTTTTATCATGACCCCATGGATGGATAAAAAAGGTGGAGCGGATACATTGTCCGGCCCTGCTGCCGGAGGAACCGGCCGGACCTCTTCTGACGAATATGCTGGTCCCCGCGCCTTACGAGGCGCCAAAGAAAGAGGCCTCCAAGAAGGTTAAAAAGACCCGGAGTGGCCTCCGTCGTCGCGAGGCTTCGGACGCCAAATCCGAAGACTCCAGTGACGATCCTTCTTCTGACGACGAAGAGGAGGAAGCAGAGGAGGACGATCCTCACTCTGGAGGTGGGAAGAAAAGGACGACCTCCTCATCCCTGGAGGCCGAATCGCCCAAGAGGGGGAAAGGTTCCCTCCCAGAGGTATCCACCACGGCTGCCGATAGCAGCCTGGAGTGGGATCCCAGGGCCCAGCCCGTGGAAAAGTCGTGAGTATACGAATTCCAAACACGCATATGCGTCCGGGATTGTTTGGGTATAGTAGTTTTAACTGCTGCCATATTTTGTACATCCTGGCGAGGTCTCGCGCCGGACATTCCTCACGGAGGATTCGCTGAGCTCAGGCGCCTTGGCGAGCGAGACGCCTCCAAAGACCCCTTCCCCGAAGTCCAGGCGCGACACTGAGGTGTCGTCTCAACGGGACCTGGACCAAGGGGGCATATCTCTGGGGCCGGACACACGGGAGCGATGGCCCTCAAGCGTGTCGACGGCGGGGGCGATCTCGGGTTCGGCCCATAGCTAGACAAGGTCCTGGAGACCTCTAAGGCTCCAGGATCGGGCGAGCAGCCACCTTCGATGGTGGGAGGCTTGCCTATTCCGCCGGCAACCTCTGTCCAAGCAGAGCTGCCAGGCAGTCCGTCGATAGTGTTAAAGAACGCGTCTATCGTTGGTGAACATCGGACCCTCATGGGTGCGGTGGTTGGAAAGATTCGGTCCGCCGAGAGCGGGGTGAATGAGTCCTGCCTTGGCCTTATAAAGGCCTTCGAGGTATGTTTCCTAAGAAATCGTCACAATATGAGTAGTAGCCCCTGATACACTGTCCGGCGAAAGAGAGAGAGAGAGCCAGGCAGGGGATCAAGTCCTTTGTGCGAAAACAGGTGTCTGTAGAGAAGACGGCCGCGCATGATGCAGAAGTGTCCGGGATGAAGCAGAGCCTGGAATGGGCCGAGGAGGAACTTGGTCGTGTGAAGAAGCAATTGGAGGACAAGCAAGGCATATTGGAACATTGTCTTGAATTTGGCATGAATGAGTAATTGTGCCTAGTGAAAAGTATTTTTATTGTAAGCTCTGTGCCGAGTACGAGGCACTAAAGAAGGCTGTGGCTGATGCCAACGAGAAGGCTTCTGCCGAACAGGCGCTTCATGAGAAACACGAGGCCAGAGTCATCGCAGCTGAGCGAGAGCTCCAGGAGGCTGTGAAGAAAAGCGAGGGCTTGGAACAGAGTCTAGTAGGGAAAGAATCCGAACTCGCCCAAGCCCTCCATGCCGCGGAAGATGCTCGGGAAGAAGCCCGAGGTGCTGTGCGGGACATTCAGGAGGCCCGGAAGGTTGCGGCTGGTAAGGCCTTTTGCATTCATGGCCATTTTTACATGATAGTGGGAAGAACTCTAAGCGACAAGCTGAATTCTTGTTTTTCCAGGGGCGTTTGCGGATCTGCCTCGCAGCATATCAGATGCCGCCCAATTCTACCGGACCGAGGAGAAGAAGTCTGCGGAGAGGGATTTCTGGTCACAGTATTTGGCGCCGAACTATCCGGTGCCCTTTATCGATCAGCTGAAGCAGCGGGTCGAACTGCACCAGGCAGCTGAACTAGCCATGAAGGACTTGGTTGTCCAGCTGTGGCCCGCGGAGCCCATTTGTCATGCCCAATATACGACCCTATCCAAAAGGAACTCGAAGGTCCCACCAAGGATAGACCCGCATATTGGAACGCTTTTGCAAGGTGGATATCATTACATCAACATTACATAATAGTGGGGATACGTACATAGGGCACAAATGCCACAAGAATACATCAACATCATATACAAGGTCAACATCCGACTACGGATGAAACATAAACAGAAGCTCAAACGACATCCACCCTGCTAGCCCAGGTTGCCGACCTGGAACCTATCCCCTGATCGAAGAAGCAGAAGAAGAACTCCAAAACAAGCAAACATCGCTCTCGCGTCATGAGGATTGCATAACCTGTACCTGCAACTGGTGGCGTAGTAATCTGTGAGCCACGAGGACTCAGCAATCCCATTACCATGGGTATCAAGACTAGCAAAGCTTAATGGGAAAGGAAGGGGTAAAGTGGTGAGGTTGCAGCAGCGACTAAGCATGATATGGTGGCTAACATACGCAAATGAGAGCGAGAAGAGAAACAAAGGAACGGTCGTCAACTAGTAATGATCAAGAAGTGATCCTGAACTCCTACTTACGCCGACATAACCCGTAAAACCGTGTTCTCCTCTCGATCAACCCCGAAAAGAGACACTCACAGTTACGCATTACACGGTTGGTGTATTTTAGAAGAGTTTGCTTCAAGTTTACTACAAACGGATATTACCAAATTCCCATCTCGCCACATAACCGCGGGCACGGCTCTCGAAAGTTCAAACCCCGCAGGGTGTCCCAACTTAGCCCATGATAAGCTCTCGCGATCAACGAAGGATATTCCTTCTCCCCGGAAGACCCGATCGGTCTCGGAATCCTGCTACAAGACATTTCGACAAGAATAAAACAAGACCAGCAAGACCTCCGGCGTGGCCGACATCCCCGATAGTAGCCACACAGATCTCGTCTCGTGCCACGACCGGATGAGCAAGACGTATAACTAGAACCAGCCCTCAAGTTTCCCGAGGTGGCGGCGCAAGTGGCTCTAGTTTGGACCAACACTTGGACAAGCATTGGCCCGGGGGGGGGGGGGCAAAAATGAAGATGACCCTTGGGTTAATTACTCCCAAGGGAAAAGTAGGTGGTGGTGAGGCAAATGGTAAAACCAATGTTGGACCTTGCTGGAGGAGTCTTATTCAAAGCGAACTGTCAAGGGGGTCCCATAAATCGCCCGACCGCGTTAGGGACGCAAAATCCGGGAACATAATACCGATATGACGGAAACTAGGGCGGCAAGAGTGGAACAAAACACCAGGCATAAGGCCGAGCCTTCCACCCTTTACCAAGTATATAGATGCATTAATAATATAAGAGATATTGTGATATCCCAACCAAAATCCTGTCCACCACCTGCAACTAGCAATGCTATAAGAGGGGCTGAGCAAAGCGGTAACATAGCCAAGCAACGGTTTTCTAGGAATGGTGTCAAAGGTTAGAGGTTCATGGCAATCCGGGGAGGCTTGAATAAACAGGTGATAGGTAACGCAGCATAGCGATAGAACGAAGCAACTAGCATAGCAATGGTAGTAGTGAGATCCAGGGTGACGGTCATCTTGCCTGAAATCCCGCAAGGAAGAAGAACGAGTCCATGAAGAGGACGAACAGGAGAAGCCGAACCAAGCGTAGACGAACGAATCCTCACGATCGCAACGAAACAGGAACTAACAAGAAGAATCACACAACATGGTAAACACACCACACATGAGCAAGGCATGATGCACAACAAGCATGATGCATGACAAGGTTACATGAAGCTACTCATGGCAAGATATGATGCAAACAATAGCAACACATCAATGCAAGTTTAAATGAGGCCGGAAGCAACATATAACAATTCCGGTAAGTCCCCATATGCAAATTTCGAAATTGGTCCAGATCTGAATAAACCTTATGTTCAAGTTGTTAAACAGCAATTTAAGATGCACCACGATGATCTACACGGAATTCTAGTCAAGTTACATATAAAGTTCATTAAATTAGGAGCTACGGCCTAGAAGATATGAGCAAAACAAGATAAGCATTGCATTGATACAAAATGCATACAAACATCAAGCAAACACCTCAAAACAAGGATGCAACATGATAATATGAAGCTACATGCAAAAACAAGCAAGTTTCATATAGAGCACACTCAAAACGGAGCAACGGTGCAACACATACACTATACAAGGCATAACAATCTGTCCAAAACAGCAACTAGGCATATTGCAAGCATCAAAACAACATGCTACAGGACCTCAACAAGAAAACAAAAGGCATTGATATGATTTACAGGTAAAGCATGACAAAACATGAACACTGAGATATCTCCAGAAATGGCTAAAACATGCTCAAAAACACATGACAAGATTGCAAATAATAACAGTTTGACTTATCAGGAAATAACATCAGGTTGCAATGTTTAGAGCTATCAAACAACATGTTACAGGAACTTAACATGGCAAACAAAGGCATGAAATGAATCTACTAATTTCATAGAACAAAAGTACTTTAGTGACCATGATACAAAAGGGTACAGAAAATAATATGGCACACATGTAAACATGGCAAGTTATATGACAGATTTATACATGGCAGGAACAACAATAAGTAGACATGTTGGTGAGCTTGAACCACTCACCACAGAGCAATACATGGCATGGCAAGGCAACGCACAGTAAGAAGGCATGTTTATGAAGCTAAGAATGGCAAGAGAAAGTTCATAGAGTGCATGTATCACTAGCAAAGCTCATGGCAAAACTGAACTTAATGTTAACAGGCTGACAACAACATTATATAGCAACTTTGGAGCAGGCTACAAATGCAACCAGGGGCATGGATGGATAGAGCATGACATGTAGAACAAAACACCCTTAGGGAACATCTCCAGATTATGCATAGAATGTCTTGTAGAAGCAGGTTAACATAGCATCGTGATATAGCAGATTCAGACATGCGAAACAGCAACAGCAAGTACCCTACTTAACAAGCTTGATGCAATCACTACAGGAATCACAAAAATGCATGGATGGCACCACTGTAAAGATGGCATGACATAGATCAAAACTCATGTAGGCATCAACCTCATAGGATGCACACATCAATCATGGCAAAAATGACAAATCATCAAGTTATACCAGTTTCAGCAGGTTAACATCACATAGCACTCTTGCAACGATGATTCAGGCATCAAGATGAGCTCAAATGAATATGACGCAATGGAATGAAATGAATTACTCGTCGAGGCGAACAATTCGACATATTACACGCACAAAACGTTGCTACGGATGCGGAGATTCAATGCGATGAACATGGCAAGATAATGTCAAAAACTCTGGGACTGAAAAAAAACGGGTCAACCTCGGGTTTGACCGGATCTGGATCTGGGCTGCACCGGGCATGGACGACGGGGTTGGCCGGAGAGGCGGGGGCCGCCGAGGGGGGCGGCGGATCCGGCCTTCCCACGGCCGGATTCGGGCGGGGTGGCGCGGTGGAGGGAGCCGACGGGCTCCGGGCGGCGAAGGCGGGCGGCGCGGACAACCTCTGCTTCCCTCTGCGAAGGGCCTATATTTTGCTTTTATGTATTTACTTTTATGCAAGAGTCAAAGTATTCTTCCCTATTCCTTTTTATTTTCTCTTGTGCAAGCATCATGTGGTGAGGAAAGATCTAGGCACATATATCTAGTTGAATGTGAGTGAGCATGAGTTTTTATTGTTGAGATCACCCTTGAGGTGAATACATTGGGAGGCGAAACTTTAAGCTCCTATCTTTCTATGTGTCTGGTTGAAACTTTTTTCTCATGGATATGCATTGAGTGTTAGAAATCATATAAGATTATATGATGGTTCAGTATATGGACTTGCCAAAAGGCTCTGATACATGACCCTTCCTAAATAGATGATGAACTGTAAAAGATGATGAATTGTAGTTTTAAAATTGACAGCTACGTCAGAGTTACCTATTCTGCACATCTCCAACTGAGCTGAAATTTACGAAGAATTGTTTTGGAATATATAAAAATACTAGAGCAAATAACTACCAGAGTAGGGCAACCTAGTGAGCACAAGACACCAGGGCGCGCCTGGGCCCCCAGGCGCGCCCTGATGGGTTGTGCCCTCCTCGGCCCACCTCCGGTGCCCATCTTCTGGTATATAGGTCATTTTGACCTAGAAAAAATATGGAGAGGACTTTTGGGACGGAGTGCTGCCGTCTCGAGGCGACACTTGGGCACGAGCACTTTTTCCCTCTGGCGGAGCGATTCTGCCAAGGGAACTTCCCTTTCGGAGGGGGATATCATCATCATCGTCATTACCAACAGCCCTCTCATCTTTGGGAGGGCAATCTCCATCAACATCTTCAACAACACTGTCTCCTCTCAAACCCTAGTTCATCTCTTGTGTT
Source organism: Aegilops bicornis (assembly GCA_021605145.1). Taxonomy (NCBI): domain Eukaryota; kingdom Viridiplantae; phylum Streptophyta; class Magnoliopsida; order Poales; family Poaceae; genus Aegilops; species Aegilops bicornis. The sequence goes on from CM038672.1 coordinate 368,142,732, forward strand.
CAATCTTTGTACCAGAACCTCAGATTGGTACCTGTGGGTGACTAGTAGTGTTGATTACATCTTGTAATTGATTACTATATGTTTTATTGGTGAAGATTATATGTTCAGATCTATTATGCTATTTAATACCTCTCCAATCTCGAGCATGGTTATCATTTGTGAGTAGTTACTTTTGTTCTTGAGGTCACGGGAGAAGTCATGTTGCAAGTAATCATGTGAACTTGATATGTGTTCGATATTTTGATGATATGTATGTTGTGATTCCCTTAGTGGTGCCATGTGAACATAGACTACATGTCACTTCACCATATTTGGGCCTAAGAGAATGCATCGTGGAGTAGTTATTAGATGATGGGTTGCTAGAGTGACAAAAGCTTAAACCCTAGTTTATGTGCTACTTCGTAAGGGACCGATTTGGATCCAAGAGTTTAATGCTATGGTTAGATTTTGTCTTAGTACTTTTATCATATTTGCGGATGCTTCCGAGGGGGTTAATCATAAGTAGGAGGTTTGTTCAAGTAAGAACAACACCTAAGCACCGGTCCAACCACATATCAAATTATGAAAAAGGAGCGAACACGAATTAAACCAACATGATGAAATTGATTAGATGAAATTTCCATGTACCCTCAAGAACCCTTTGCCTATTATCAGACTTAGTTTTGGCGTGTCCTTCACCACAAAAAGATTTGGCTACCTTGCTGCAACTGTTACTTGTTTGTTTCAAATTATCTTGCTATGAAACTATCTGTTAATGACAATTTCAGTGCTTGTAGAAAATACCTTGCTGAACACCGGTTGCCATTTCCTTCTGCTCCTTGTTTGGTTTGAATTTCTTACTTATCGAAAGGACTACCATTGATCCCCTATGCTTGTGGGTCATTGCTACGTCTTGAGCTTGCGTTGGTTTTCCCCGAAGAGGAGAGGATGATGCAACAGAGTAGCGTAAGTATTTCCCTCAGTTTTTGAGAACCAAGGTATCAATCAAGTAGGAGGCCACGCGCAAGTCCCTCGTACCTACACAAAGCAAATAACTCCTCGCAACCAACGCGAATAGGGGTTGTCAATCCCTTCACGGTCACTTACAAGAGTGAGATCTAATAGAGATGATAGATAATATTTTTGGTATTTTTGGTAGAAAGATGCAAAGTAAAATAAAAGGCAAAGTAAAGAGCAAACCAATAATAAAGTGATGGAAGATTAATATGATGAGAATAGACCCGGGGGCCATAGATTTCACTAGTGGCTTCTCTCAAGAGCATAAGTATTTTACGGTGGGTGAACGAATTACTGTTTAGCGATTGACAGAACTGAGCATAGTTATGAGAATATCTAGGTAGGATCATGTATATAGGCATCACGTCTGAGACAAGTAGACCGACTCCTGCCTGCATCTACTACTATTACTCCACTCATCGACCGCTATCCAACATGCATCTATAGTATTAAGTTAATGAAAACAGAGTAACGCCTTAATCAAGATGACATGATGTATAGGGATAAATTCATGCAATATGATAAAAACCCCATCTTGTTATCCTCGATGGCAACAATACAATACGTGCCTTGCTGCCCCTCATCACATCGGGAAAGGACACCGCAAGATTGAACCCAAAGCTAAGCACTTCTCCCATTGGAAGAACTACCAATCTAGTTGGCCAAACCAAACGGATAATTCGAAGAGACTTGCAAAGATAACCAATCATACATAAAAGAATTCAGAGAAGATTCAAATATTGCTCATAGATAATCTTGATCATAAACCCACAATTCATTGGTCTCAACAAAGACACCGCAAAAAGAAGATTACATCAAATAGATCTCCACGAGAGAGGGGGAGAACATTGTTTTGATATCCAAAAAGAGAGAAGAAGCCATCTAGCTACTAACTATGGACCCGAAGGTCTAAAGTAAACTACTCACACTTCATCAGAGAGGCTATGATGATGATGTAGAAGCCCTCCATGGTGGATTCCCCTTCCGGCGGATCTCCGGAATAGGCCCCAAGATGGGATCTCGTGAATACAGAAAGTCACGGCGGTGGAATTAGGTTTTTGGCTCCGTCTCTGATCTGTTGGGGGTACGTAGGTATATATAGGAGGAAGGAGTACGCCGGTGGAGCTTCGTGGGGCCCACGAGGCAGGGGGCGCGCCCTAGGGGGGCGCCCTCCACCCTCGTGGCCGCCTCCCTCCTTTCTTGACCGAGGGTCCAAGTCTCATGGATCTTATCTGATGAGAAAATCACGTGCCGAAGGTTTCATTCCGTTTGGACTCTGTTTGATGTTCCGTTTCTTCGAAACCCTGAAATAGGCAAAAAACAGCAAATCTGGGATGGGCCTCCGGTTAATAGGTTAGTCCCAAAAGTAATATAAAAGTGGAAAATAAAGCCCAATATGGTCCAAAACAGTAGATAATATAGCATGGAGCAATCAAAAATTATAGATACGTTGGAGACGTATCAAGCATCCCCAAGCTTAATTCCTGCTCACCCTCGAGTAGGTAAATGATAAAAAGAGAATTTTTGATGCGGAGTGCTACTTGGCATAATTTCAATGTAACTCTTCTTAATTGTGGTATGAATATTCAGATCCGAAAGATTCAAGACAAAAGTTCATATTGACATAAAAATAATAATACTTCAAGCATACTAACTAAGCAATTATGTCTTCTCAAAATAACATGGCCAAAGAAAGTTCATCCCTACAAAATCATATAGTTTAGTCATGCTCCATTTTCGTCACACAAGAATGCTCTCATCATGCACAACCCGATGACAAGCCAAGCAATTGTTTCATACTTTAGTAATCTCAAACCTATAAACTTTCACGCAATATATGAGCGCGAGCCATGGACATAGCACTATGGGTGGAATAGAATATGATGATGGGGGTTATGTGGAGAAGACAAAAAAGGAGAAGATCTTACATCAACGAAACTAATCAACGGGCTATGGAGATGCCCATCAATTGATGTTAATGCAAGGAGTAGGGATTGCCATACAACGGATGCACTAGAGCTATAAATGTATGAAAGCACAACAAAAGAAACTAAGTGGGTGTGCATCCAACTTGCTTGCTCACGAAAACCTAGGGCATTTGAGGAAACCCATTGTTGGAATATACAAGCCAAGTTCTCTAATGAAAAATTCCCACTAGTATATGAAAGTGACAAAACAAGAGACTCTCTATCATGATGATTATGGTGCTACTTTGAAGCACAAGTGTGGCAAAGGATAGTAACGTCCTCCCTTCTCTCTTTTTCTCTCATTTTTTTCTTTTCTCTCTTTTTTTGGGCCTTCTCTTTTTTATGGCCTTTTTTTATTCATTCCTCACTTGGAACAATGCTCTAGAAAATGATGATCATCACACTTCTATTTATTTACAACTCAATGATTACAACTCGATACTAGAACAAAGTATGACTCTATATGAATGCCTCAAGTGTACCGGGATATGCAATGACTCAAGAGTGACATGTATGAAAGAATTATGAACGGTGGCTTTGCCACAAATACTATGCCAACTACATGATCATGCTAAGCAATATGACAATGATGAATGTGTCATGAAGAACGGTATGGTGGAAAGTTGCATGACAATATATCTCAGAATGGCTATGGAAATGCCATAATAGGTAGGTATGATGGCTGTTTTGAGGAAGATATAAGGAGGTTTATGTGTGAAAGAGCGTATCATATCACGGGGTTTGGATGCACATGAAGTTTGCACCAACTCTCAATGTGAGAAAGGGCAATGCAGTAGATCAAGAGGCTAGCAATGATGGAAGGGTGAGAGTGCATATAATCCATGGACTCAACATTAGTCATAAAGAACTCACATACTTATTGCAAAAATCTACAAGCCATCAAAAACCAAAGCATTACGCGCATGCTCCTAGGGGGATAGATTGGTAGGAAAAGACCATCGCCATTCCCCGACCGCCACTCATAAGGAGGACAATCAAATAACACCTCATGTTTTAAATTTGTTACATAACGTTTACCATCCGTGCATGCTACGGGACTTGCAAACTTCAACACAAGCATTTCTCAAATTCACAACTACTCAACTAGCATGACTTTGATGTTATCACCTCCATATCTCAAAACAATTATCAAGCATCCAACTTTTCTTAGTATTCAACGCACTCATAAGAAAGTTTTTACTATTTTGTATACCTAGCATATTATTATTAAGAAAATTACCATTCTATTTAAGACTCTCAAAATAATCTAAGTGAAGCATGAGAGATCAATAGTTTCTATAAAACAAATCCACCACCGTGCTCTAAAAGATATAAGGGAAGCACTAGAGCAAAACTATATAGCTCAAAAGATATAAGTGAAGCACATAGAGTATTATAACAAATTCCAATTCAGGTATGGCTCTCTCAAAAGGTGTTTACAGTAAGGATGATTTTGGTAAACTAAAAAGCAAAGATGCAAATAATACAAGACGCTCCAAGCAAAACACATATCATGTAGTGAATAAAAATATAGCTCCAAGTAAAGTTACCGATGGAAGTGGACGAAAGAGGGGATGCCTTCCGGGGCATCCCCAAGCTTTGAATTTTTGGTTTCCTTGGATTATCTTGGGGGTGACATGGGCATACCCAAGCTTCGGCTCTTGCCACTCCTTGTTCCATAATCCATCAAAAGATTTCACCCAAAACTTGAAAACTTCACAACACAAAACTCAACAAAAATCTCGTGAGCTCCGTTAGCGAAATAAAACAAAAGACCAATTCAAGGTACTGTAATGAACTCATTCTTTATTTATATTGGTGTTAAACCTACTGTATTCCAACTTCTCTATGGATTATAAACTATTTACTAGCCATAGATTCATCAAAATAAGCAAACAACACACGAAAAACAGAATCTGTCAAAAACAGAACAGTCTGTAGTAATATGTAACTAACGCAAACTTCTGAACTCCAAAAATTTAGCCAAAATAGAACGACCTAGGAAATTTTTTTATTGATCAGCAGCAATTGGAATCACTATTTTATCACGTTCTGGTGATTTTTAAAAATTGTTTTCGTGAACCAAAATTTTCTGGAAATTACAGCAAGATCAAATAACTATCATCCAAGAAGATCCTATAGGTTTAACTTGGCACAAACACTAATTAAAACATAAAACCACATCTAAATAGAAGGTAGATTGATTATTTATTCCTAAAAAGAAACAAAAACAAAAAAACTAAAATAAAATTGGGTTGCCTCCCAACAAGAGCTATCGTTTAAGGCCCCTAGCTAGGCATAAAAGCAAGGATAGATCTAGGTATTGCCATAGTAATAGGATAGATCGATAAAGCTCATCTCATACTCTCTATGTTTGGCAGCAAGTTTTCTTTGGGGAAAGCAAAAGTAATCAAAAGGGCTAAATTTAATGGGACAGAAGTCCCCAAGATCTATTTTAGGAGGTATAGGTTCATTTTTCGGCTCTTCGTAATGCACAACCAATTCATCATTATAAGAATTCTTTTGGCAAAACTTGGTGAGCCTATACTCGAGAGAATATCCTAGCTCATTATTTTGAATAGCCAAATCATCATTAAGTTCAGAAATTCTATCAAATAGAACATTGGTAGGAACCTTTTTTCTAAGGTTTTCATTGAAAGCAACATAATCTAGAGATTGAAAACGCATTATTTCTTCTTGATCAAAGAGGATAGCTTCTATGGGAGGACGGCCAGCGTCAACCCTATAATGCCAAAATATTTCTTTGGCCTTTTTTATTATAAATCTGAACTCATTAGCCAAAAAGATAGTAGCGGCACGCTTAACAGAAGAATGCTCAATATTAGAGAATTCTAGGAAAATTCTTTGTATGCAAGGATGCATGTGCATAAATTGCCTTTCAAGTTCAACGATAAGCATGGCAATAGCGTCCGCAAGACTACTAGTTCTATGGAGAATAGAACCGCCCCATAGAAGGCAAAGCACCGACATAAGTAAAGAAATCTTGAATAAATCCTTTTCCAATAATATTACCACTACCAATTTGAAATCTTTTTGTATGCAAGGTAGGGGGTTCTTCAGCAGGAGCATCAGAATTTTCTATGATATTATTATTGTCCATATCGGCAATAATTTCCCCAATTTCATACATAACAACAAACAAGCAAACTAACACACGAGCAAAAAGCGAACGAGAAAAATGCAAACGGAAAAGAGAGGGCGAATAAAAAGGCAAGGGTGAAGTGGGGGAGAGGAAAACGAGAGGCAAATGGCAAATAATGTAATGCGGGAGATAAGGGATTGTGATGGGTACTTGGTATGTTGACTTTTGCGTAGACTCCCAGGGAACGGCGCCAGAAATCCTTCTTGCTACGTCTTGAGCTTGCGTTGGTTTTCCCCGAAGAGGAGAGGATGATGCAGCAGAGTAGCGTAAGTATTTCCCTCGGTTTTTGAGAGCCAAGGTATCAATCCAGTAGGAGGCCACGCCGCAAGTCCCTCGTACCTACATTAAAGCAAATAACTCCTCACAACCAACGCGAATAGGGTTTTCAATCCCTTCACGGTCACTTATTTAGAGTGAGATCTGATAGAGATGATAGATAATATTTTTGGTATTTTTGGTATAAAGATGCAAAGTAAAATAAAAGGAAAAGTAAAAAGCAAAGCAATAATAAAGTGATGGAAGATTAATATGATGAGAATAGACTCGGGGGCCATAGATTTCACTAGTGGCTTCTCTCAAGAGCATAAGTATTTTACGGTGGGTGAACGAATTACTATTGAGCAATTGACAGAATTGAGCACAGTTATGAGAATATATAGGTATGATCATGTATATAGGCATCACGTCCGAGACAAGTAGACCGACTCCTGCTTGCATCTACTACTATTACTCCACTCATCGACCGCTATCCAGCATGCATCTAGAGTATTAAGTTAATGAAAACAGAGTAACACCTTAAGCAAGATGACATGATGTAGAGGGATAAATTCATGCAATATGATAAAAACCCCATCTGGTTATCCTCGATGGCAACAATACAATACGTGCCTTGCTGCCCCATCACACTGGGAAAGGACACCGCAAGATTGAACCCAAAGCTAAGCACTTCTCCCATTGCAAGAACTACCAATCTAGTTGGCCAAACCAAACAGATAATTCGAAGAGACTTGCCAAGATAACCAATCATACATAAAAGAATTCAGAGAAGATTCAAATATTGCTCATAGATAATCTTGATCATAAACCCACAATTCATCGGTCTCAACAAACACACCTCAAAAAGAAGATTGCATCAAATAGATCTCCACGAGAGAGGGGGAGAACATTGTATTAAGATCCAAAAAGAGAGAAGAAGCCATCTAGCTACTAACTATGGACCCGAAGGTCTGAAGTAAACTACTCACACTTCATCGGAGAGGCTATGATGATGATGTAGAAGCCCTCCATGATGGATTCCCCTTCCGGTGGAGCTCCGGAACAGGCCCCAAGATGGGATATCGTGGATACAGAAAGTTGCGGCGGTGGAATTAGGTTTTTGGCTCCGTCTCTGATCTTTTGGGGGTACGTAGGTATATATAGGAGGAAGGAGTACATCGGTGGAGCTTCAAGGGGCCCATGAGGCAGGGGGGCGCGCCCTCCACCCTCGTGGCTGCCTCCCTCCTTTCTTGACCGAGGGTCCAAGTCTCCTGGATCTTATCTGATGAGAAAATCACATTCCCGAAGGTTTCATTCCGTTTGGACTCCATTTGATATTCCGTTTCTACGAAACACTGAAATAGGCAAGAAACAACAAATCTGGGCTGGGCCTCCGGTTAATAGGTTAGTCCCAAAAGTAATATAAAAGTGGAAAATAAAGCCCAATATGGTCCAAAACAGTAGATAATATAGCATGGAGCAATAAAAAATTATAGATACGTTGGAGACGTATCAGTCATCAGCCCACTGCTTGTGCCGGCGGTGAGAGGAGTGCAAGGAAGCACCCCCGCCAATGCACATTGCCTTAGGAGCCTTCTGGAACTCCTGTTCACTGGTTTCTTCTTCTTCTTCACTATCATCTTCATTTTCTTTTCTCTCACAGCCTCTGGCGAGTTTCTCTTTCTGCTGATTAGGCTTGCCGCGGTGCCCATTACGACCACCACGACCCTTTCTGCCAGTATCTTTCTGGTTTATCTCCTTGTCGCGCCTTATATACTCAATTTTCTACTTTTCAACGAACTTCTTGACTTGCTTGCAATCTTGGAGATCATGACCCTTGGTCCGATGGATTTTGCAGTACGGCCCATCAGACTTGCCGGTGTTCATAGCAGCCGCTGCCGCCTGACAATCAACGCATGTAGAAGCTTCCTTGTTGGGCGTCTTAGTTTTTGCTTTCTTATCGGCGCTAGGGTAACCGGCACTCTCAACGACCATCACTGCCTTCTCCTTTCGCATCTTGTTGCGCTTCTTGTTCTTCTTCCTGGGGTTGGCAAGGTCGTCCTCATCCTCTGAATCGACCTGGATGCCAGCCTCTTCCCCTGGAAGTCTCCTCCCTTCTTCAGCATGGGCACACTTATCCGCCAGCGTGTAGAGTTCGCTGGCGGTCTTGGGCAACTGAACATTCATCTTGGCCGGCATTCTGCGGTTGTGCACATTCGTATGAAATACGACAATCACATCTGTTGGGTTTATCTTTGGAATGTTGCGGTGTACTCGGCTGAACCTCTGCAAGTATTTGCACAAACTCTCTCCTTCCTTCTGCAGAAGGGTTTGCAGATCGCTAGGCCGTCCTGGTTCCTGGTCTCCACCCATGAAGGCGCCCACGAACTTGTTGCAAAAATCTTCCCAAGAGGAGATGGAATCCTCCGGCAAGTGCATTAGCCAGGACCTCACGTTCAGCTCGAGAGCCAATGGGAAGTAGTTGGCAAGCACTTTCTCATCCCTTCCCCCGGCGGCTTGAACAGTAATTGTGTAGATGCCTAAAAACTCTATCGGGTTCGGGTTCCTGACGTACTTCTCCGGTAAGTCAGGCTTGAAGGTGCGAGAGGATGGCCACTGGACTTGCTGCAACTCGCAGGTGAAGGCCGGGTAGCCTACTTCGTAAGGCATGTACCCGCCAGCACTGGGAACGGGCTCGTCCACATTGGCACCATTACGCCTATCTGACTGACGGTGTGTCTCGCGACGCCGCTTAATGGTGACGCGGGCGTCCTCCTTCCTCCTGTCTCTCAACACTTGACGTTGGTCTTGCTGGAGTAATGGATCAGATGAGTCTGTTTATGCTTCATCATGATCATCAATACCTTGGGGTTCTGAGCTTGCTGTGGTCGCCCTGAGTGGGCTTCCACGGAGTGGGCTGCATCATAGGCGCAGGCCTCCCATCTTGGCCATCAGCACGGGATATCGGCATCACTCGTGGGCAACGTGATGGTTGCGCGCATGGTGTCTTGTTGATCTCAACAAACCCATTCTATCTGCCGTTGAAGGAAAGTCCAACAACTTCCGAGCTCTTGCCACCGCTTCGGTTGCCGTCTCCGGCATGGCGTGGGAGGCAGAGCACGACACCGTTCGGCTCCTGGTCGAGCCAGAAGGAGCGTCGTCAGGCTCTCGCCATCTTAGATCCGCTGTCGGAAGGACCAGACACAATCAGAATTGTTCTCGGTGATTGGGCTCTTGGTCAGCTGGGCCATTCCCGTGCGAGCGTGGTCATTGTGGGTCGACAGCGCCGCTTGGGGCGCGCTTGTGTTTGCTCAATGTGGGATGAGGCGAACGTCTCGTCTCCACCCTGCAGGCGGCGCAGCTGGAGGGTCTTGGCTCACAACGGAGCGGGCGTCAATGTCGCATTGGTTGAGCATGTCGGTGGGCTGAGCGGGAGGAACCTGCGCGCCTCTGTGGCCTACATTGGCGAAAGTCCGACCGACGCATGTTGAGGAGGCCCATCCACACCCGCAGCCCTGGCCCCCGCTCCAGCCACGACGGGAGTGTTAACGACACTACTCGCCTTGCCGGCTCTGCCCGCAGCGCTTGCAGCTATGAGTGACGAAGACTTCAAGGTGCAAAGATGTGTCCCTGATCCATTTCTCTTCTTTGGAGCCATGCACGATGAAGACAGACGAAGACCGATGGCGCTGGCTACTCCTTTAGGTTCGCACAAGCGACGCCGCCTACCTGGCGTGCCAAAGATGTTAGCGTGGAAGCACGATCACCATTGGGGCATGGGTGCCCTTTGTGGTTCGGCATGGGGACGGTCGCATTGCACAAACAGCAGAAGCAATAGGGGACAACACGGCGACGGACACTCTCCTTTTACCTAGGTTCGGGCCGCTTTGCAGCATAAACCCTACTCCTACTATGTTGATGGATTGATCTGGGGGAACACGAAGGCTCGACGCGCTCTGGCCCGGCAAGGTTGCCATGGGGAGAGCAACGTGAGCATACAAGTGTTGTGGTATCGAATGTCCGAACCCCTTGCTAGATTTCCTCGAGCCTCCTTTTATAGGTTAAGGGGTGACCACAGTGACAAAATAGTCATTTGAGTGTGATTACATAGCTAATAGTGCTATCATACCTAACTCTGGCAGTTAGGACAAAGAGCATTAAATGCACTGCTAGGTGTCGTGCCGAGGGCAAATCCCGACAAGCATGTCATGCCGCTTAGCTGTCTCTTCCTATCGACTTGACACGCCTCCTGGACGGGTGTCAAGAAAGCTAATCTCTTCTCCTCGATCTTGCCACATGCTTCATAGGATCCACATGCTTGCTCAGTACCTTGACACCGCACTAAGTAGTGACTTGGGTGCGCTGAGGTGGATCGGTGGCGTCTTGGTGAAGGTTCCTCGTCAAAGGAGCTTGGCGGGATTTGGTCTTGGCGCCGCCGACAAGCCGGGGCCAATTTGGATATGTCCTCAAGTGCGGCCTCGACCTGGCCAGGCTCTCCTGCCCGGCAAGGGAGGCCTTCACAAGGTGGCCTTCTGCTAGCTGTTGTATTCTTAATGCTCTCCTTGATCTCACAAAGAGCGGCTTCTGTTGGGGATATAGCTCCAAGGTGTGACCTACCCAGGAGGGGCCGGGTTACACCGTTGGCAGTTTAGCATGAAGAAGGACCAAAGAGGCCCAAGGCGTGAAGACGACGGCTTATGGAAGAAGGCCCAGAGAGAGTCCAAGACTCGGGCCTATGAACCGCCGTATGATCACTTGCCCGGTAAGGAATGATTAGTTAGAACCGAGCCAGTCATGCTGCGTGAGCCAGCTGGGACTCTGTAAGCCTTCGGGTCTCGACCTGTACATATAAAGGTGAGACCTGACGATGGGTTAACTCAAAAAACAATCAATCGAGAGCTAGGTCAAGCATATTCGCTTCCTTGTAATCGCAACTCAAGCAACACAACTAAAAGCAGGACGTAGGCTTTTACCTTTTACCTCATTACGAGGGGCTGAACCTGGGTAAACTCCTTGTGTCCTTTGTCTCGTTCAACCCCTACAAGCTAACCTGGTTGTGATGGCTCCACACCTAAGTCCTTTCACTAGGGCATCTGCCGTGTTAAAATCCACAACAGTTGGAGCCCACCGTGGGGCCTGCACACGGTAGTGTTGAGTTCTTGGAGGGATCTCTCCTAAGGATCGATAAGTTTGCAATTTTCTGGATGAAGAAAGACTTAGCTCGGAAGGATCTACATCAGCGTCATTGGTCTAGATTTTACAATCTGTAACATTTCAGTCCGAGAAAAAATAGGGTTACGGTCTATCCGCTACTGCCGTCATGCGATTTATTCATCAGTTTTTGAGTCGCCAAGACAGAGATCCGAAAGGAATGTGGTAGATCAAACCGATGTCTCACGAGGGCCTGATCATTCGGAAAAGATTCGGAGATGGATTATTCAAGTCAGCCACAATTTGCAGAAGGGCGTGATGACCTGCCTTGATGACTCGCTGGCATGATGACACGCCTATTGGTCCAGATTTGCCGCATCGGCCCGCAGCTGAACAGATGGAACGATACAAGTGGTTAGAGCCAGCGGAGACTCTCCGAGATAAACAGGTCCAGTCCGAAGATAAGCCGAGATCAAATTGAAAGAGTTGTTTCCAAATTAGGATCGGATTAATCATCAACAGCAATGAAAAAAAGGGAAGGCCACTATCACTTCAACGGTCGCCGCATTAGTCCCGAGCCGACCAGAGACCAACGCGCCGCTGCTGCCCTCATAAAGCTGCCGGCTTCGCATGGGCTACCTCCGCCGCCGTAGGTTCCATGCCAAGCGCTGGCCTCCTCCGCCACACCGCATCGGCGGGTCGTGCTTGTGCCCCGGGCCGCCGGCAACACCTCCGCTTCGAGCTGGCCTCGTCGTTGCATTGAGCCGCCGTCCGGGTCTTACGCGTCACCTCCGCCTATTTTTTGGTCTTGCGCCGAGCCGCCGTGATGGCTTTGAGCCACCGTGCTGGGCGCTAGCCCGCCTGCGCACCTGCGAGAGCCGCCCTCGCGGCCACTGGTCTCCGCTCCAAGCACGGCCTCAGCTGCCGCCATTAAGCCATCACCTCCGCCGGGCGGCCTCGAGTCATCAACACCGGCCTTGTTTAGCTCTAAGTCGCCCCCCTGCTGAGAGCCGCCTGTCGCCGTTGTTGTGACTCGCCTCTTCGGGGCCCTCCTCGAGCCACCCCTGACTGTGCGGCCTCTCCAGTGAGCCACCAGGTGAGTCGCCGAGCCCCTCCGTCTGAGACTTTACATCACCGGCTCATAGCTTCTACTGCTCACCTCATCGGCGCCCGTCGGCCGCATCGGCTTCCAAGCCGCCTCCACTTTCACGTCACCTCGTCGCTCCGTCCTTGCCATAGGAGCGGCCTCACCTCGCCACCACGCGACTCCCCTTCAGCCGCCGCCCCTATGGCCATGGCTGCCGCCTTGCCTGGTCCGTGGCCGCGCCAGCACACCTCGCCCGCGAGCCACCCGCGGTAGAGCCTCCGCCTCTGCGCCAAGGCCCCTACGCAACCAATGACCCGGCCTCAGAGTCAACGGCCATTATATTAGCCGCCTACGCTGGATGTCATCCCGTCCATTCTGAGCCACCTCGTGGCCACCTTGGCACGGCCTCCTCTATGGCCAAACCGCCCTCTAGCGGGCTCACATCTGCGGCTGGCCAGAGCCGCTGCCGTTCGCGGCCATGGCTATGGTCTCGATTCTGAGATGTCGTTGTTGATACTCGCTGCCTTGCCGTCCCGCGATGCTGATTCGCTGCTGCTGTGACTCACCGCATCACTGGTTCCGAGCTGCGGAGTTCACCTTGAGTCGCCGGGGAGGAGCCGCCACAAACCGCGGGGGTCCACCATGGCATCCCCTCACTAGACTCCGCTGCCTTCGCGGCATCTGTTGAGCCGCCACTCACCTCTGTGTCACAGAGAATGCTCTCCTTGATGGGGCCCTCAGTCGCTGCTGCATCGAGCCGCCGCCGACCCACTCGCCTCTGCTAACCGCTGCGCCTCGGAGCCGCCCCCGTTTCCGCCGGGTTATCGCGTTGATACGTCAGGCTAAAACTTTGTTTCTGTTGGCTTATCTCTGTTCTTCAAGGGTTCAAGGTTTCAGTCCATGTTTTTTCAGGAGCTAGCACTGCCGGCTTGACTAAGTACCCAGCCAGGGCACATGTGTTAGAAGGGAGAGAGAGATTTGGTGGAATAGTTTGTTATATTGCTTGAGCCTCATGGGTGTATATATATAGGAGTACAATGAACAACTTGGAGTACAAGACAAGCCAGAACAATCCTAGTCTATCTCGTCTTTCCTAATAATCAATATACTTAGCATCCCCTCGCAGTCACAACGGTAGCGACGCAGACGATGAGACGGGAGAAGAATCCGAAGGCAAGCCGATGGACCCCCCCCCCACAATCGTAACAGTCGATGCATATTGGAGTCGTGGCTGGAGTGGGAACCGACGAGGTTGCTCAAGCAAGGCGGTAGCCCTTTGTGTCGTTGTCGAGGTAGCCGAGTGCGTGGTTGGTGGAGCCATGGTCAAGGTAGCCGTGCAAAGAATCCCGTGGTCGATGTCGAGTTGGGGTGGCCGGTGTCAAGAAGTCACTGTGAAGCCGCGGGCACAAGGGAGCGCCGAGTTAGCGTGGGCGCAGTGGTGACGAAGTAGTGGTGCGCTGGGAAGAAGATGCTGTTGACGGCGCGTCGCGCCGGGTATGCCAAGCACGGGGACACATCGTGGACGAAGGCATGCACCGGTGTTGCCAGCACCACGCATGCGTAGACGGACAAAGACGAAGTTGGCGAAGCACCGACCAGGCTTGCCAGGCCCGGGGACACGTCATGGATGAAGGCACGCGTCGGTGTAGCCAGCACCGGGCATGCGTAGAGAGGGACCTGCACAAGCTGTACGCCATGTCGGAGAAGTCGAAGGGCCAGTAGAGAAGAATACTTGATGATAGTTGTGGCGCCAATCAACATGGGGCCAATGTCACCGACGGTGGTCGGTGTAGACGAAGTGGTCGGGGAAGATGACGGCGACGCTAGCTATGAGCTGGTGCTGGGCGAAAACGAAGGAGGTGGACGGGCGGTGGCGGCCGAAGAAGAGTAGCGGCGGCAGCCTAACAGCGGCAATAGTGGCTAGGTTAGGAGCGCGGCAGCGGTGCTCGAAGTAGGCGAAGAACCCGACAGTGTGACGAAGACCTGCGCGGACGGTGGCGTTCCTGCACCAAGGGAGGCGGCGCAGTGTATAACACAGGAAGTCGATGCATGGGGACGACGAAGTGGACCACGGGCTGTGGCGCTACAGCCCGAAGGAGCGACGTAGCGGCAGCGGGCAGGTCGGGACGACGGCAGGAAGACCTCGGCGCAGCGGCGGGGACCGTGGGCCGTGGCGCTACGGCCCGAAGGCATGGTGCAGCGGTGGAGCATGGGTTGGTACAACCGCTGGGACGGCCTCGGGGTGGCGGCTGGGACCGCGTATCTTGGCACTACGGCCCGTAGGGGCGATGCTGCGGGGACGCACGAGTCGATCTAAGCGCGAGGAGAACCACGGGGCGGTGGCACTGCGGCCCGACGGGGCGATGAAGCAACAGCCCATTGCTCGATCGACGGAGGGGTGCGCTGAACTCGGGGACAATCTTCACCGGACCTGTGGAGGCGCGCCCAACCGATAGGCCAGGTTGTTCGCGCGACATAGATGGGGCGGATCGCGGCAGCGAGCGGGTGATCAAGCCGATCACACGCGAGGTCAGGGATGCCGCTCGGTGGAGGCGTGGTGGCGGCGGAGTCCGGGATGATGCTAACGACAACGGACAGCGTGACTTCATGTGGACGAGCGAGTTAGCACTGGTACCCGGGCTGCCAAAGCAGCGCCGGCGCCTGGGGCAGCGAGGCCTGAGCGACCAACGGAGCAGCGACGCCCGAGTTGAGGCAAGCGACGAGCTTGACGCAGCCGAGGACGAGGCCGGCGAGGTAGACCGCCTGGCCGGCATGCAGACGCGGCGGAGGCAGGTGACGTGGATCTATGGGCGGGCCGGCACGTGAACGGTGGCTATTTTTGGCCGTCGCATGGCGCGAGGCCGCTGGGTCGGGGCGATGCAGGTGTCCCGGTCAGAGCAAGGCGGTGACGGCAGGCGTAGATCGACGGGCAGGTCCGATGCGCAGACACCTGTCAGCCACCGTCTCGCACAAGACACTGGCGACCATCTCCTCAGGCAGGGCCGGGGCAACCGAGTACAGCTCCCAGCTCAGTGCTAGCTGTGGAACCTGACCCTCACCGGGCAACGTGACCCACCCAGGGAAGTGCTGCCGGCAAAGCACACCAAGGACCTGGTTGGGCCTGCGGACACCACGGGGGTGTACCCAGCCCCTGCAGTATGACAAGGCCAATGCATTAGATATTAATTTGAAGGAACATGAAGGCAAAAGGTTAAAAAATAGTAAATGCACTTACTTCAACCCATTAGGCGCAATCAACCACCTCTGGTCGGGGGTCGTCGGCAAGGGCGGGAGCTTTGTACAACCACGCTTGTAGACCTTCTTGCTCTTCTCAACAAGCTCGTCGTCGCTGTAGCTATCATCAGAAAAGGTGTCCTCGCTACCATCAGTAGGGCCACTAGCCTCCGGAGTCTCGTGGGAAGAAGACTCTGGGATCGGAGTCTTCTGGGACGAAGACTCCGGGACCGGATTCTTCTAGGACGAAGACTCTGGGACCGAACTCACATTGGGCTAAGGATCGGCGAGCCGAGTCTGATGGGGCCAAGGATCGGCGACCTGAGGCTCATGGACCGAAGAATGAGACGGGTCCACATCAGATGGAGCAGTCCTGTGGTCGGGTGAATCAGCTGGGGGTGGCGGCGACGACGGCGTAGCAACCTTCCTACCTCTCCTGCTACCACGTCCACCTCTAGCAGCCTTCTTCGTCCTCCCCCGACCTCTCCTAGCCGAAGAAGAAGTGCCCGCCACTGCTGTCTGCATACTGTCTAGTAGCGCTCTCCGGAGTGGCTGGGGTGGAATAATGGAACCACCCCTCCCAGTAGCGCTCGCAGGAGGCTCGGGACGCTCTGGACCCTTGCCCACCATCCAGTCAACACCTGCAATGACAAAAAGTAAATGAAATTAGTACAACATAAAAAATTTGAATACCTGACATGAATAATATGTATATACTTTAAGTGTATCATCATCATGAACATAATAAAAAATTGATTACCTCACATTACTAATATTACTCTGAATCGTCTATATATGCTATGGGATCATTAAATGCATCATCATCATCACTATCAGTGATGTGCTCTTCATCATCGTCAATAAATGCATCAACATGTGGAAGGCCTCCTTTACGTAATCGTTCAAGCATTGACAAGGCATATGCAGTCGTAACTTCTTCTTGTTCTGTCTCAGGGGTGAAGTCAGATTAACTATCATTGTCTACTTCAATGTTCTGGGGTGGAGTAGGGCGGTTCTTGAAACATTTTTTGGATAGACGAGTTTCTTGGAAGAATCTCCTTTGTCACATGTGTCTTGGTTAATGTGAGGTTCATAATCCTCTTCATTGGGTGGAGGTGGTCTAACACGTGGCGGCACTTCATAAACGATACCCCAACCACTGAGATTTGGATCACTTTGACAGGCCCACGGTAGATAGAAAACTTGGGTTGCCTGTTGAGCCATAATATAGACATCGGGAACATCCAAATGGGTGCTTTGTTTGATTTTGACTAGCCCTATATGTTCATGAGTCCTTCTAGTCTCCCTCGGATGGAACCAATGACATCTGAAGACTACGACGTTTGGTAGGTTTTCACCATAGAATTGAAGTTCATAAATTGCTTCAACTCTTCCATAATACTCGATATCTCCTTTGCCGATAGCAGAGACACAACAATTTCTAGACTTTTGATCGGCCATAGATAGCTCTTTGCCATTGGTACGAAAGCGATACCCGTTGATGTCGTACTTGTCAAATGAACGGACCTTATAGTCAAAACCATTAGCTACTTGTCTCAATGACATCCATAATCTCTGAATTGGCCTACATGTTTAATATGAAAGGATTGTTGCATTAGTCGCAAATTAGCCAAATAAATTAAATGGTTTAATGGAAATTACTGTTTTTTGAACCAAGAGATGAAACCGGGATATTCGCCTCCTTGCTTTGCCAGAAGCTGATACTCTTTGAAGGAATCCTTTTGGATCACCGCTCCATACGAGAATATGGCGACGTATCGACTCCATCAAATATCTAGGAATAAGAGCAGTTCAAAGGAATTAGAAGTTGCGAAACAATGTACCGAGATCTTACTCGATGTACGGCTGCACTTCTGTTAGGTTGTTGAAGAGATACAGCGAAATGGTCCACCATTCTTCAACATCCAACGATACTGGTTTCGAACCACTAGGTGGTGCGAGATTCCCTTTGAATAGGGTGAGGTTGGATCGACCCTTTTTAGGGTCGTCAGCATTGTACCGAGGCTTCGGATTATGCAAATGACGATTTTTGGCTTCGTAGTGTGCTGTCATGAAGTTTGCCGCCTCCTTAGTGATGAATGCCTCGGCCATCGATGCCTCATATCTACGTTTATTTTCACATTTTGCTCGAAGCGTCTTCTGCATCCTCTCAGTTGAGTAGCACCCACGATTTTGCACGCCCCCCCAATCGTGCCTCGGTCGGGAGATGCAAAATCAAGTGTTGCATTGGATTAAAGAAGCTTGGCGGAACGATCATCTCTAACTTGCAGATCAACTCTGGCGCCAACTATTCCATTTCTTCTAGGAGGCCAGGCGATAGTCCTTTCGCACAAAGAACACGGAAGAAATAGCTCAGCTCTGCCAGTACTAGCCATTCATCCCCAGGGATGAAGCCACGCAACATCATCGGCATTATCCGCTCAATCCATATGTGCCAATCATGACATTTTAGACCGAATATTTTCAATTTTTGAAGACTCACTCCCCTCTTTAGATTTGCTGCATACCCATCCGGGAACATCAACTGCATTTTCACCCACAAAATAATTTCCTTCATAGCTGGCCTTCCAAGATTGAACCATGCATTTGGCTTCGTCCAGTTCCGCTTTCCTTACGGTTCTTGCATGTTTTGTAACGGTCTATCACATATCTCCTCTTGATCAACTCTAGACTTAGTATTATCCTTTGATTTCCCCTCTATGCCGAACAATGTACCAAAAATGGCTGCGGCAATATTCTTTATAGTGTGCATCACGTCAATGTTGTGTGGGAAAAGGAGGTCTTTGAAGTAAGGCAGATTCCAAAAGCATGTCTTGTGAGTCCAGGTGTGTTCCTTATTATAACCCTTGAAATACCGTGGACGCTCTGGATCTAGCTCTAGAGTGTTTAAATCATATAGGGTCTGTTGGCCTGTCAATGTAGGTGGTGCAGAGTGTTTGACAACTCTACATTTGATGAAGTTCTTCTTCTCTTTCCTGATCTTATGGCGAGGATCTAGAAACGGTCTATGAAAGTCGAAGCAAGTATACTTGTGCGCTGCCATCAGCCAACGAAACTCAAGAGCTCGCTTGCATGTGGGGCACGGGAACCTTCCATGCACACACCAGCCAACGAATAGCGCATACGCCGGCAAGTCATGCGTCGAGTACATGTACCAGACACGCATTATGAAGTTCTCTTTGCTAAAGGCGTCGTATGTCTTGAACCCATTATCCCAAGCTTCTTGCAATTCGTCCTTAAGTGGATGCATGTACACATTCATATTCTTCCCTAGATAGTTGGGCCCTGGAATTACCAATGTCAGGAAAATGTTCTTTCTTTGCATAATCTGCCTAGGGGGGGGGGAGATTGAGTGGAATGACAAACACGGGTCAACAACTGTATGGGGTTGCCGCCTAACCAAACACACTGAACCCATCCATGCTGATGGCGACTCGAGGATGCCATGGATTTGCCGTTTTTTTGCTTATGTAATGCATCGAAGCGCTTCCACGCTTCACCATCCGATGTGTGCACCATCATCACATTCCCATCTGCACCTAGTTCGGTTCTTTTGCCCATTTTGTGCCATGTCATCTATCTGGCCGTCTCTTCGACCATGAAAAGACGTTGATGTCTTGGTACGATTGGCATATACCGAATAACATTAACGTGTATTTTGGTCTGCGTCTCCTCACCCATACCGTTGTCTACCACAACATACCTGGAAGAATTGCAAATGGGACAATAGTTCATGTCCTCATACTGAAGCCTAAATAAGACACATCCTTTCACACAGGCATGTATCTTCTCATAGGGCATCTTAAGAGCATGGAGGATTTTGTCTAACTGGTACAGGTTTGCAGGTAGCACATGGCCTTTGGGAAGAAATCGTCCGAATATTGTCATCATCGCGTCATAGCATTCTCTGCCCAAGTTGAATTGAGCCTTCAAAGCCATTATTTGTGAGATGGCATCCAGCTGACAAAGCTCAGTGGGCTCATGGAGAGGACGTTTTGAGGACTCCAACATTTCAGTGAAGGCCTTTGCAGATTCCTCCATGTCCTCGTCCGAGTCCCGAGCATCGTCAAAGTCTTGCACCATGTGTTTCCATCCCGGTACCATGCTCGTCGGTGCGACGACGAACCACCTCGGCTCTGGCACGTTGGGCAGACTCACAGGCGTAAAACCAAACTTCTGCAAGTCTTTACTCATTTCAAGCTCGTCCCTCTTATTATAGTTGTCGCACCGGACACAGGGGCACCAGCTAAATTTCTAGCCATTTGCAAATGCGGCTCTAACAAACCCTTTGGTTTTTTAACCATTCATCGGTCCAAACTTTCTGTCTAGTGTAACCGGTGTACATCCATGCACAATCACTCATATTGATTTCCTACTGGACACACAAGAAATATATACATAATTAAGCAAACCATATCCATCAGTTAATGGAGTTTGTCAGTTTTGTTACGTCCATGCAACCTACACGCTAATAGGTAAAGATAGGTCCTAATCCCACCCGAGTATGTGTAGATTGGGTTCGTTTTCCCATGCTCTGCTCCGGATCCGACGCAAAATTTCGGCAGCACCTCCCCGCTGTTCTCCTGATACACGTCTCGGCAATAAGCAGAGAGGATGTGTACCCAGGGAACAACAGGGAGGCACTGACAAAATTCTGCGTCGGATCCAGAGCAGCGCATATGGGAAAACGAACCCAATCTACACATACTCGGGTTGTACCAGGCCGTCGATGGAGCCACGCCATGGGCCGCAGGTAGGCAAATCTGGGTACCCTGGTTCCCAGAACACCGACAGTAGCCCCCCGGGCCCAAGGCGCGCTCCGACTTGGTATCAAGGCGAAGCCAAAGGGCAAGGGCATAGCGCCGTGGGCCGTAGTCGCCTGTGGTCCAAGCCGACGCATGGCGCTTGATGGGACGTGGGCGTCTCCACTTCGCCATTCTGCGTCGGCAACTGCCCGAGTTGACAACTACCTGATGCATGCAGAAAAACCAATATTACTTGGAATCGCGAGAGACCAGTGATTGGCCTCCCTCCGGCTATAAATGGGAGAGTGGGCGGAGCCCCCAACTCATATTCATCTTCTCGCCGCTCGCTCCTCCTTCTTCCTCTTTGTCCTACCGGCTTGACAGAGCATCCATGGCGCAAGTGAGGAGCCTCTCTGCCGCTGAGAAGGGGAAGGCTCCCTAGGAAGGTTCAGCCTCGCCGCTGCCCAAGAGAGGCCGCGGTCATCACCGGACGTATGCCACGACACTAGCGGTGGCTACTAGAGGGTGCGGGGACACCCCTTCGAAGGTTGGTGCCACCTCCGGCAGCCATGGAGGTGCTTCTTCCCGCAGTGGAAGTTGTCGCAGTCGGGGTGGCCCTGGCGACAGGGGGAGGCATGTAGCAGCCGTTTGGCCGCCGCATCTGCGCTCCCACTCGACCGACGCGTCCCCGGAGTTCGTGGTGTGGATAGAGAGACCCGGAGGCGTCTTGTTCCAGCTCCCGCACTTCTTCGCGGGCCCTCTGCCGGCTGGGGGCCAGTGGCCTCTGGCTGTAAGTTGACAGCTGCTGCAGCAAGGCCTCATGGTTGGAGGTCGAGGTCACCGCCGCTGGCAATGTGTTTCTGGACTGCGGGTAGCAGCCGTTTTCTTGCGCGCGTGGTCTGCATGGGAGGTCCACCCTCCACTTCAGGCATGACGGTGCCACGACTCTCTATGTCAGGGTCTTCGGGGAGGATGGCCTGTGGCTGGGGTGATGCCCAGAGAGTCAAAACTACGATGATGACGACGACGGCCGGAGGGGTGGCACAATCGCTTGCTGTGAGCTTACCCTTGGCAACGGTCGCGCCACCTCCAGCAGCGGTGGCTCCTCTTCTAGGAAGAGCACGAGCGACGACGACTACGATGAGTCGCCATGCCGCCAGGCTTGGACCAGGGAGAGTGACGAGCCGTCTCGCCGCCGCACCCCGGTGAAGCAGAAGGAGGACTCCGACTGAGCCCGGGCATTGTTGGAGCCGGGTCTCGGGAGCCGCAGTAGTCGCGCGGCTACTTTTTTTCTTTCTTTCTCCTCCATAAAAACGTAGAAGGCCATGTCAGGGTGTGTAATGAACCATGGCGCTTGCGTCGTGATATCCGTGTTGCTGCTGATTATGATTATGATCAATTAGCTTGTGGAGCTTGTGGTAGACTCCTGTGCTGCGAGAGTGTGCCTTTCTAGGGCTTGGATTTCCTGCACACCCCTCATTCTGGGGGAGTTCTCCAAGGGTTTCCTTCTTGAAGACAGAAAAGTTGTCGAGCCTCAGGAGGCACCCTGTGGTTGCAAGGTTAGGAAACCTACAGAGGTGCCACACCTCGCGTGAGCTCCCGAGCGTGGGCTGGTCACCGCTAGTATGTCGCCTCGCGATGCCCAGAGGGACGGACTCAAGAGGGCGTGTGTGCCCGTATGCTCATTTGAGAGCTTCGCGCGAGGATTAAGATGCCAAAGGCTGGGGCACCAAGGCTTTGGGGTGGTCTGTTTGCGGGTCATCCTGGCGCACACACCGTGCCCAGCCCCCATGCGCACGATGCGCGAGGAGGAGCAATGGGAAACTATCACTCTCCCTAAGACAAGACCTGAAAGAGCAAACGCTGTGAGAAAAAAATTCCCAACCCTTTCAAATAAAAGATGCGAAAGCTCCAAATTTCATTTCAAGAAGTTGCAAATTAGTTACAGATAGCAAGCAAAAGAATAGCCACATCCGGCACCTACACTAGTCTTCTGGTCTTCCCACCAGTATGGATCATGGGGCCTCCACTAGGACGTGGGTGGGAGCCCCCATGAGGCCCAGGGGCGGCACTCAGGAGACTCCGGGGCATGTACAGCCCCAACTCATTATTATGTGCAAGTGTCATGAGTGTAGACTTTAGAGGCGCATGGCCTTGATCATGGATAGAACTTCCGGAGTGCTGCATGTTCCAGGCATTCTAGTGTGCGGCGCCAGGTATGGAGACGCGGGCAATCCTGAACGGACCCTCCCACATAGGCGAGAGCTTGTGAAGACTCTCCCTGGAGAGCACTCACCTCAGGACGAGGTCACCCACCTCGAGGGTCCTGGAGCGGACGCTACGACAGTGATACCACCGTAGTGCTTGCTGGTACCTCGCGGCATGGAGCGAGGCCTGGCGACGTCCCTCCTTCCCTAGTACGAGGTCAATCCCCCGCGAGGCGTCCTGCCAAGACCTGCGGGGAGAGATGTTTAACCTCATGAGGGAGGAGCACCTCAGCCCCATAGACGAGGAATAATGGGGTCTTACCCATGGGCTTGGTCGCGGTGGTGCGGATGGACCACAGCATAGACTGGAGATCATTGAGCCAGCCCCTGCTACAGGCCTCGAGTTTCTTCTTGGAGCTCATCGCCTTGAGGCCCCTCAGGCCCTCCGCGTTGGTGTGCTCAGCTTGGCCGTTGCTCCATGGGTGTGCCACCGAAGCGTAGTATATCTGCGTTCCAAGGTTAGCACAATATGTTTTCAAATGGTTACTTGTAAACTCAGAGCCATTGTCAGTCATGTTACGGTTGGGGACCCCAAAGCAGCCCACGAGGCCCTTGTTGAGCTTGATGGCCAAGCCAGCTGGGAAGGTGTGCACGGGCTCCACCTCCTCCCACTTGGTGAACTTGTCGATGGCGATGTAGAGGTAACGGTAGCAACCGGCCACTCGAGAGCACGGGCCCAGGATATCCAGCCCCTAGACCATAAACGGGCATGAGAGGGGGATGGTCTGGAGGCCATAAGCAGGCCGGTGGATCTTCTTGGCATGGAACTGACATGCCTCGCAAGATCTCACCAGCTCGGTGGCGTCGTTGAGCATCGTGGGCCAGTAGAAACCGCCACAGAATGCCTTGCACACGAGGGTGCGCGACGACGAGTGATGCCCGTAGTCCCCACTATGGATGTCGGCTGGCAGCTTGCACCCCTGCTCCTTGGAGATGCACCGTAGTGCGACGTCATTTGGGTGCCTTCGGTAGAGCTTGCCGTCCTGGATGCAGTACGCGGTGGCCTGGCGGGCCACACGATCTGCGTCTTCCTCCTTCTCTGGCAAGGTGCCTCGGGGCAGGTACGCCTTGAACTCCTCGGTCCAGCACCCCTCCAGAGGTTTGTGCGCGAGGAGTAGGAAGGCTCCCAAGGTCGGTGTCGATGCAACAAACCGTGGGTCTGTTGCCCAGAGTGTGCACAGGCCTAAGAGCAGGATTGCAACATCCAAGACCAGACCAAGCAAACGAGATCAGCTCTTTGAGGAATTCGAGTCGGATCTAGAAGACCAAGTCAAGCCAAAAGAACAAGATATCAACAAGGGGAAAACCTCTCTTGCCGGTCAGGCGAGCCTGGCGAGGTCAAGGTTACCCCAAAGACAAGCCTCAAGACCATCCCGGCAGGCCTGCCGGGCACTACGAAGGAAAGCTACCCCGCAAAAGCTTCACCACTCCACATCACAGCGACTCAAGGCATCGATCAGTGTGGTGTCAAGAAGCCCCCAAGTGACTAAGTGGCTGTTTTCTGCCACATGGCAGCCACTTCCTATGGAAATCACCTCCAAATGACACCCATCCAGAGATGTGTCAAGTAGGCAGGACAGAAGCTGGCCGAACTGCCCGACAAGGCTTGCCGGGCATGCCATGATGTGACACTAAGCGGCGCATTTAATGTGCTCTGCCCTGTTTGTAGAGTTAGGTATGATATCACTATTTGCTATCTAATCAGTGCACAATGACTGGTTTGCTAGTGTGGTGACCCCTTGATCTATAAAAGGAGGCCCGTGGCAACCATAGAAAGGATTCGGACCCTTGTACAATCATACACGCGTAGCAGCCCTCGCCCTTAGGTAACCCCTGCCGGACTAGAGCATTGCGTTTCCACGACAATCCACAATCAATCCACCAAAGAAGGATCATGGTTTTGCACCTCGTAGTGGCCCGAACCTGGGTAAAATAGCCCATGTGATCTCTACCGTGCTGTGCTACGTTTCTCCGCTCTTTGTGCAACGCGCTCATCCCCCCTGCCGAACCACAAGGGGCTGATGGCCCCACAGGTGGCCGTGGTTTCCCACGACATCTTTGCTGCGCCAGGGGGAGTGCTTGCACGAACCTAAGAAGCATACGCAGCGCGTCATCTTCATCATCCTTTTCTTCATTGACGGCTCCATTGTCCATGGCACCCAAGAGGAAGCCCGGTCCGCAGCCCACCCATCCACCTCGAAGGCCCCGCCGCACACGATAATCGATGATGCGGGGGCTACGGGGATGCATGGGGATGTTGACGCTGCGAGGGATGTGGTCGGCGTAGGCGGCGTCGTCACCACCTCCCCTGCGGCTGAAGCAGGAGCCTCAGAGAAGGACATTACCAACATCATCCTAGCGACTACGCTCCACGGGGTACGGATGGAGAGATCATTCCTTCTCCACCTCTTCGCCCGGCCAAAGGGCACATCCGCAGCGGCGACACTCGCTCCGGGAGAATCGCATCTCACCGGACTCTCCCCCTCCGGGCGCGGCCGCAGGGCATGCGCCACCCCCGGAACGAGTTGACCCAGCCAATGCGCCAAATGGAGCCACTGATCCTCGAGCGCCTGACTCACGATGACGAGAGCACGGCGTGGCCACTATCGGCACTGTCAGGAGCCAGGCGTAGTTACGATCTATGTCATCACCCATGCCAAGCACCACTTCGGAGTCCATGGCGCGGGCCCAGCTACTGTTGAGATTTCCGTCAGCAGCCGATCAGAGGGATGAGTGGAGAGCTACCATCCAAAGCCTGATTGGTTTCGCCGAGGCTGGAGGATGACAACGAGCTGGCCAGCCACGGTCTCCCCAGGAGACGACAACGGCCCATGCCGCTGGCCGTGTGGAAGGGGCCACCCCAATGGTGCAATCTCCTCCGCGGCAGCCGGCGCGGGAGCCACGTGACGAAGAGCTCGACGACGTCTCGATGGCTTCATCCGACCCTCGAGCATGTGAAGGACAATGGCGAGTCCTGGAGGATAGGCAAAGGGAAGGCTCGTGAGTCACCATCGAGTGACGCCACGACACCCACCACCAGTCCGATAGGCGCGATGGCCCCAACATTGAAGAGCCCGCGCTTGGCGTAGGTGGGTACCTGCCTTTCGAGGCTAGGTGCCCTGCCTTCACCCGTGAGTTGCGGCAAGTTCGTTGGCCGTCCACTCGCACGTTCAAGCCAGAAATACCAGAGAATTATGATGGGAGGCTGAACCCGACAGAGTTCTTGAGCATCTACACCATCGCTGTTCATACTACAGGGGGAAACGATGAGAAGATATTCGCAAACTACTTCCCTTTGGCATTCAAGCCAAAAGTGAGGTCTTGGCTGATGCACCTACCGGAGAACTCCATTTCGACATGGGCTGACCTATGCCATGATTTAGTTGGGGCCTGCACGAGCGGCCATCAAGAACCAAGACAACCCAGTGACTTACAGCTCCTCCCGCAGAAGGAAGGAGAGAATCTGCAGAAGTACATGCAAAGGTTCAGCGAAGTACACAGGAACATTCAAGACATCCACCCGGCAGCTGTGATAGCTGCATTCTAGTCCAACATGCGCAATCGTCAGATATGTTCCAAGATGAACATTCGATTTCCCAAGACTGTGAAGGAGCTTTACACTTTAGTGGATACGTGTGCTAGGGGAGAGGAGGGGAGGCGGCTCCCCGGAGAAGAGGATGGCATCGACATCAACTTAGAGGATGATTACGAGGCCACCAGTCAGAAGAAGAAGAACAAGAAGCACAATAGAAGGCGCAATGATAAGGAAATAATGACTATGGAAGGACCGGGCACGCCTAGTACCGGCAAGAAGGCCAAGACCGAGGTTCCCTGCAAGGAAGTTGCCATGTGCACTGATTGGTGGGAAGCCGCGACTGCCAAGAAGGCTGAAAAAGGTGATGGGCCATACTTGTAGATTCATCGGACCAAGGGCCATGATCTCCAGGAGTGTCATCAGGTTGAAGCACTTGTCAAGAAGCAGATGGCTGAATATGAGAAGCGTGATAAGGAGAAGGTCAGAGTGGCGCTAGTGGGAAGGCCCGAGGCGGCGGAGCAAGCTGCCCCAGCAAGGCTCGTCAGAATCAAGGAAAACCTACCAGAGGTCGTGAGAAGGAGGATTGCAATGATGAGAGTGATGGAGGAGATGAAGAGGAAACAAGCGAGCAGGAATTCCAGAAAGCCACTTATGCCCTGTGCATTGACGGGGTTGCATCTCTGCACTTCTCTCACTTCCAACTTGAACTGGGAGCGCGTGAAGTCAATGCCACGGAGCCAACGGCAGATTCTAGGAGGCCACTCAAGTGGTCCTGCACGCCCATCATCTTTGACAAAGAGGACCACCCTGACCTCACAACATCGGTAGGGTGCTTGATGTTGTTGGTCTCACCAACAATCCGCAACCTCAAAGTTTCAAAGATGTTTGTTGACGGTCGGGCCGGGTTGAATCTGATTTTTCCAAAGGTCATCAACAAACTTAAGATAGTAGAGGAAGAGCTCGAGGTTACCTGCACGTTTCAAGGAATCAACCCCAGCAGGAGTCGTCCTAAGGCGAAGATCACGCATCGAGACATTCGGGGAGTTGAATTACCGGACTGAGAAGATTTTGTTTGGTTTGGTCGACCTCCCCCTGCCGTACAATGGAATCCTTGGTTGCCTAGCTCTGGCCAAATTCATGGCGACATCCCACTATGCCTACATCAACTTGAAGATGCCAGGGTCGATAAGCGCCATTTCCATTCCATCAGATGAGAAGGACACAATCATTTGCGTGGACAAGATGTACCGGGAAGCAGTCGCGGCAAAGGCCGCTGAAACCACTGTTCCAGCCAAGGAAAGTAAGAAAAAGAAGAGAGATAGCAAGGATTCCTGCAAGGAATCCAGGAAACATACCTCTTTGGAGTACGCTGAGCCCATTGATGACTTGCCGGAGAGTTCCAATAGCAAGAGATCCAAGGCTGCTGCACCAGCTATGAAAAAGGTCCGCCTTCGTACGGGCGAATATCGATGTGTTTGGCTAGCAACCATCTGATATCCCCGCTGTTCCTAGGGAGGTAACCGAGCGCCAGCTTACTGTCTGCCCTCATGTCTGAACCATCAAGCAGAAGGTCCGGAAGCATGCTTTGCAGCGGCAGCAGTTCATTGCCGAGGAGATCAAGAAACTTGAGGCAGCCGGTCTGGTCATAGGAGTATTGCATCCAACATGGTTAGCAAATCCTTTGGTGGTGCACAAAGCTAACGGGAAATGGAGGATTTGCATAGATTTCATGGATCTGAACAAGGCATGCCGGACAGACCCATGTCCCTTGCCGCACATTGACCAGATTGTGGAATCCACCTCCGGGTGTGACCTGCTTTCTTTTCTGGATGCATACTCTGGGTACCATCAGATCTTCATGTCCAAGGAAGACGAAGAGAAGACCACATTCATCACCCCATGTGGCGAGCATCGCTTTGTACGGATGCCCTTCGGGTTGAAGAGCGCCGGATCCACTTTTGCAAGGGCAGTATAGATTGGATTTGAGTCCCAGCTGCACAGAAACATCAAAGCTTACATGGATGATATTGTGGTCAAGACCAAGGACAGATCAACCCTCATTCAGGATTTGGAAGAAACATTTGCTAATCTCCGCAATATCAACTTAAAGCTGAACCTGGAGAAGTGTGTGTTTGGTGTTCCTTCCGGCAAGCTACTTGGCTTCGTCGTGTCCCTTCAGGGGATAGAGTCCAATCCCAACAAGATCAAAGCTATCGAGCAGATTCAAGCCCCCAAGATCAAAGGACATGAGGTGCCTGACTGGATGTGTTGTCGCGCTTAGCAAGTTCACTTCCAAGTCTGCCAAGCGCGCCTTGCCATTATTCAAAATCTTGAAGAAGGCAGGACATGTGGAGTGGACCCTGAAGGCACATGTTGCGCTACAAGATTTCAAGGCCTATCTTTCCTCTGTGCCCACTTTGGTTGCTCCCAAACCATAAGAGCCATTGCTGCTATACTTAGCGGCAACTAATCAAGTAGTCAATGCAGCACTAGTGGCACCACAGGAAGTGGATGAGACTGCAGCCAAAGCCATTGTCCCCTCTGGAGAAGAAAGCAAACATATCCCGACAAGGTTAGATGCAGATCAGGACGAGGGAGAGCGAGGCGGCGAACACAGTCGAAGGTTATAGCAAGGAAGAAAGTGGTGCAGCACCCAGTGTACTTCATCAGCTCCCTATTGTAGGGGGGCTTGATCAAGGTACTCTAGCGTGCAAAAGTTGATTTTTGGCCTCGTCATGGCCTCAAGGAAACTGCGCCACTGCTTCTAAGCCCACAAGTTAATGATTGTCACCCGTTTTCCTCTACAACAAATACTCAGAAACCCCGAGGACACCGGCAGGATAGTGGAGTGGGCCTTGGAGTTATCCAGCTTTGGTTTGAAGTTTGAGAGCACATCAACTATTCAAAGTAGAGCACTAGCAGAGTTTACAGCAGAGTAGACGCCAACCCCTGATGAAGAAGTGTTGGAGATAGTTATCCCCGGTAAGGAAGTGCCCCAATAATGGATTATGTATTTGATGGTGGCTTCTCCCTACAAGGTGCAGGGGCTGGCATACTTCTCGTTGCCCCCATAGGGTAACACCTTAAGTACATCGTCCAAATGCATTTTCCCTAGGGGAAGGCCACCAACAATACTGTAGAGTATGAAGGCCTCCCTGCTGGGGTCAGGAATGCAACAGAACTGGGATCAAGAAGTTGATCATCCGTGGAGACTCGCAACTTGTGGCAAGACAAGTGAACAAAGATTACGAAAGTCCATTGATGGAGGCATACGTTGAGGAAGTGAGAAAGCTCGAGGAGCGCTTTGACGGATTGCAAACAGAGCACGTACCTCGTGCGGAAAACAACATTGGTGACCATCTGTTAAAGTGCGCTATGCAAAAACTCCTTGTGGAACAAGCACTTTTGTTCTCCATCTGACTCAGCCCTCTGTATCCCCAGCAACAATGGCCAAAAAGAGGAGGAAACTGGACACCGGCAAGCCTCTCCCGGTAGAACCTCTCGAGGCTCCCGGCAGTGAGCTTGGTGGGAATAACTCCTCTTCGGTCGCTGAGTTGCCGCCTCCCACCAGACCACCGGTCCCTGTGGTTGGCGGGTGCACAACCACGAAAGAGGAGGTTCTGCTAGTCCTCGTTGCCGAGCCTTAGGATCCAACTTGGGCGCAACACCTAGTCTATTTCCTCCAAACTGGAGAACTTCCCGAAGAGCAAGAAGAAGCTGAAAGAGTAGCCCGGAGGGCCAGCATGTATCATTTTGTTGACGACACACTGTATAGGAGAAGGCCCATCGGTATGAAATTGAAGTGCATTTGCTGGGAAGAGGGAAAGGAACTGTTGACAAAGATACACAAGGCCATGTGCGGCTCACACATTGGATCGAGGGCTCTGGTTGGAAAAGCCTTCCGACAAGGATTTTACTGGCCCATCAAATGTGAGGCCTGCTAGTTCCATTCCAAGAATACCCATCTACCTGCCCAAGCTCTTCAGACAATCCCTTTATCATGGCCGTTTTTGGTTTGGGGGCTCGACATCTTGGGCCCCTTCCCCCGTGCTACCGGGGGCTTTGAATTTTTGTTCGTTGGAATCGACAAGTTTACAAAGTGGCCGGAAGTAGAGCCTGTGAGAAAGGTGACTGCTCAGTCAGCTATCAAGTTCTCGAAAGGATTGGTGTGCCGCTTCGGAGTCCCCGCCCGAGTCATCACCGACAATGGCACCCAATTCACGAGCCACGCCTTCATGCAATACGTTCATGCCCTTGGAATAAAGATCTCATTCGCCTTTGTTGCTCATCCAAGGAGCAACGGGCAAGCTGAGAGGGAGAACGCTGAAGTTTTGTGATGGCTCAAGACAAGGACATTTGATAAGCTACAGAAGTGTGGCAGGTGATGGATCGACGAGCTGCCTGTGGTTCTTTGGTCCCTTAGAACGGCATCAAATTAAGCTACCGGGCAGACTCCCTTCTCCCTAGTCTATGGGGCAGAAACAGTTATCCCCATGGAACTCATTTACGCGGGAAAAGCCTAGCAATAGCGCGGGCTTTTTCCTATCAGTAGCGCGGCTACTGCTACGGCGCTACAGCTAAAGGTTAGCAGTAGCGTGTGTTAACACGCGCTATTGCTATATCAACTTAGTAGTAGCGCGGAGCGCAACAGGCGCTACTGGTAATTACTAGTAGCGCGGCTCACTGCCCGCGCTACTGCTATTACTCCATATTCTATTTCTTTTTTATTTTATGTCGTATTCATACAACTTTTATACAAGTTTTCATACAGTGGCAATTTAGAGATTGTTTCTACATTATAATGAGTTATTAAATGACTAGGTGAAAGAACCACGATAATCCATGACTTGATCACTTAGGATCCATCCACTTGAAACTGATCCACGGTTCTTTCACCCAATGATATAATAACTCGTCATCATCATCATCATCATCATCATCATCATCATCATCATATTAATATAAAAACTATGGCATCATATCATCACCAACAACACTAGCTAATAATCATCGTAGTCATTACCACTATTTAATCATCATAGTCATAGTGTAGCTATCTAATCATCACCAACACTAGCTAATAATAATCATCAGTCATTAACACCAACACTAGCTATTTAATCATCATAGTCATAGTGTAGCACACCATCATCTTCAAACTCATTCTAGCTAGCTAATCACTCCTGCTACTCTCTCTCTCAGGTAAAATAGCATAGAACATGTGTAGAAGTCCTGCTTCATCATATTGGAGTATGCAGATGAACCTGTCTCCTAATTGTGGGCTGCGCTTCTGATTGCTGCCCCTATTACTTCTCTGCGATCCTTCACAATTCTGCTCTAGTCTTTCACTATTAAGACTTGCTCGGTTTTAGAAATGCTGAATGCACTCATGTGCGATGTAGGATGTCTTGGCCGTAAGCTAACCATTGCCATGAGACCTTTAGACTCGATCCAATGAGGCACAACTATCATCGGGAGTCCCTGTTGAAGAACATCGTAGTAACATACTTAGAAATGAAGTTAAGCTTAAAAAGTAATGTATGCAAAAGATGCCCTGAGGATAATAGTAAAAATCTTACCATCTTTCCTAAATAGATGTGACCGTAGTTCAATACGAATAATATTGGTTGCACGTTTTGAGTACTAAGATTTTCAAGTTCAGGAAAGTAATTTCTCTTGACACCATTAAGATCCTCAAGCCATGAAACATAATGACTTATCTCCTCGCAGTTTAGTTCAGCCTCGGGACAGTGGTAGGTCATGTCTACCAAGCGCCAGACATGTTTGCTTGAATGGAAATAAGCTATCAATATAAATTAGTTGTCAACTATTTTTGACTAAACAAAATCGAAGACATAAATACGGTTGAGAAACTCACATAATGGTAGAACTGGAGGCGACCGCACATCGACCCAGATGTCGATATTACCTTCAATATCACTTTCCGGACGAATATCAAAGGTGATAAGCATATCAGGCTCAAATGCATAAGCCTTGCATAGCGCTCTCCAATTTTTGCATTCAAAATAGGTGTAGGTGTCTGCATTGTATAATTTTGCGTCGAAAGTATAACCATGCTCGGTCCTCAAGTGAACTCTCTTTACCTCCATAGTTTTCATAGGACTGAAACCAATCTTATCCAAGACAAAAATTCTTGCATGGCAGGGGATACACTAGTAGAATAGCAAAAAATTTAAAATTATAAGTTGAAGCAAAAGAAGTAGAAGTCATGCTTAATTACGAAAAAAGACTTGTCGTTGTGATTTACTGTATTCACTTTGAAGGTCTCATCCAGCTTGATGCGGAAGCACCTATCATCAACTAGGAAATGTCTGTCGCACAGGCCACGCTCGTCTTCGCACTATTCGCACATAATGAAATCCTTATCATCGTCAGACATTTCCTATGTTCATAGTTGAAACATTAATTAAAAATTGATTGAAGGCAACTACCAAAAACTCAAAAGTCAACTCGAAATGTCGTTTAATTCTCTTTCTAGGAAATATGGGGCACTCGATATTTCCTACATATTCTAGCACAAGTCATGCTTAAATTGATGGAAAAATCCGACATGACCTTTGCTAAAATAGGACATATCGAGCGCCTAAAATTTGCCGGGACGGAAACGAATCAACATTCTGGCAAAACATAGGCCACTCAGAGGCACGTTGCAAACAGTAACACCAAGAGATACTCTATATTCAGAATGCATCATCATCGACATCAATGACATGGCAACTATATAGCACTAGAATTTTCATCCTCGACTTTTACAACACATTATCATTTGGCTATTCTCACCAAGAGGTCTTAAGGAGTCTACGATGGGGACGGCTGCGGGGATGAGGCAGGGGCAAACTTGATTTCTGCAAAAACAAAATATATTAAGCACTTACTATAAATAAACTAATTCTATTAAGCACTTACTATATATAAACTAATTCTATTAAGCACTTACTATAAATAACCTAATTATATTAAGAACTTAATATAAATAAACTAGTTCTATTTAGCACTTGCTATAAATAAACTAGTTCTATTAAGCACTTACAATAAATAACCTAGTTCTATTAGCACTTACTATAAATAAACTAGTTATATTAAGCACTTCTATAAGTAAACTAGTTATATTAAGCACCTACATTCTACCTATCTATACTGTAGTTCTAGCCCTAACATCTATCCATCCATCCATCTATCTATATATCCATCAATATAACCATCCATCCATTTCAAATTCTAGAAACTAAAAATTTCCTTACTAAAATTTCTAATCAAAAGACCTAAATTTCCTATTCTATTCAAAACAACAAAAATAGTCTAAAAATATTCTATTAAAAAACCTACATTCTATAATGTCTACATTTAAATTACCTACATTCTACAAGAACAGAGACAAGGAAGGGAGGAAGGAGAAGGAAGGAGGGAGGGAGGAGGGGAGGAAGGAGGGAGGAGGCGGGAAGCAGGAGGGAGGGAGGAGGGAGGAGGCGGGAAGGAGGGGGGAGGGAGGACGAGGGAGGAGCTACCTAGGTGGCGGTGACGGTGGGAGGGCGACGGCGGTGGGATGGAGGGAGCAAGGGAGGGAGGCAGCTACGGTGGCGGGATGGAGGAGGGAGGGGATGTAGGAGGGAGGGGCGGCGGCAGCAGCTGGCGGCACTGCGGCGGCAGCGGACGACGGGGTGAGGGAGGGGATGGAGGAGGGAGTGGAAGGGAGAGTGATGGGCGGCCGACCGGGCGGAGAAGATAGGATGGGTTTAGCTGTAGCGCTCTTTAGGGAAACGCGCTACTACTAAACTCTGTAGCAGTAGCGCCTTCTACGATAACGCGCAACTGCTAAGGCTCAGCATGTAAAAATAAACATAAAAAATACATTGGTCAAGAATTATCTTTTTGTGTAGAATCTAAATAATCAACATGAATCCTCACCTATTTAGGTACAAGTGAAGATTCATATTGCGGCCACAAATCCTACACATAGAGTTCAATGAAGACCGAGTGCTTGTGAGAGTTTGAGAAGTAACAAATTGACGGTGGTAAACACCCTGTTCGCTTAGTAGTATGGGACTGAACTTAGGTGCAAGAGGGGTTGATACTTAGCATCAGCGTGTGTTGGCGAAACGCGCTACACCTAAGCACATTAGTAGTAGTGCGTGTACGAAAAGAGCGCTACTACTATACCTAGTCTTGAGGCAACGCCCTGACAATTTTAGTAGTAGTGCTCTTTTCACCTACCGTGCTACTGCTACTGGGATATTAGTAGCGCTGGCAAGTTTCTGTGTGTAAGGTTTTCCCTAGTAGTGACGGTG
Source organism: Aegilops bicornis (assembly GCA_021605145.1). NCBI lineage: Eukaryota > Viridiplantae > Streptophyta > Magnoliopsida > Poales > Poaceae > Aegilops > Aegilops bicornis. The sequence goes on from CM038672.1 coordinate 368,177,459, forward strand.
TAGCGATCCAACCTCATACGGTCAAACCCCTGTGCATAAGTGTCATCCCTGGATCGGTAATGCTGACACACACAGTACTTGAAGGATTTATAACAGAGTGCAATCACACACTTACTACATGGAATGTCTCAAAAGAAAACTTATTACAATAATATGGCTTAAGGCCATCTAAATAAGATAACTACAGAAGCATCGAAGGTAAATGAGTCCATCAACTCCAACGGCATAGCTGAGTGCATGACAACGACCTAGCGAACGTTACTACTCGTCCGGAAAGTCTGCAACATAATACGTTGTAGCCCGAGATGGGTCAGCACATGGAATATGCTGGCAAAATAACACTGTAGAGCAATGAACGTGAAATAGCTATAACTATATGCATATATGGCTGGTGGAAGCTGTATGGTTATCATGTTTTTGCGAAAAGCTAGTTTTTCCCTACTGCAAAGGAATATATTTTATTTAACTACAAAGTTGCTTGAAAACTTTGAGAATGGAAACCCCATTTCAATCACAAAATTAATAACCAATAACCCATCAAGTTAATTAAGAGTGATGAGATCATAATAATAATTAAAGCACTAGATACTCAAGATGTCCATAACCGGGGACACGGCTAACCATGATTAGTTTGTACACTCTGCAGAGGTTTGCGCACTTTTCCCCACAAGACTCGATCTCCTCCGTTAGATTTCTTGCACTACATGGTGTTTGAGAAACGAATGACCGAGACACAGTCTTTCAGAAGCATTAACTCTTTCGACGGGTAAACCGTACCACCTACATCCCCTACATCTGCTCGTTTACCACTTAAAGAGGTCACACAACATACTCAACTATGCCAGAGCCCATAATGGCTTGTGGCTGGACACGGAGGTTTCTAGCATGAATAATGTTATGATCCCTTTGAGTCTGGGTGGCGAACTATAGGATGATCACACGGGTACCCCGGGATCTCCTTGGACAACAATGGATTCCCCAGGTGCCCACAAACAATCCACCCAGATGTGTATTAAAGTAGCCACCTTAAATAAACCCTTAGTTTATAACAATATCTCACATCTGTCATGAATCACTCAACCAAACCACATCTACGAGCATAGCATAACGTAGAAGTAACTCCCAGGGTTTCAAATAAAGGGCTATAGGTACCGCTTCATCATCTACTTCCCAATACCCACATGTTATCAAACTTACTCATGCAATGTTTGAGGGTTGAAACTAATGCATAAAAACTCGGTAATAAATGGATATGACCAAAGTGTTACTTGCCTCGCTGACGATCTGAAAACCCTAGAGACTCATAGTAGCACGCTTCACACTCCGGAAATTCAATCGCAAGCAAACAATAGCATACATAAGCAATCAAGCATAGATGCAAGGGTAAAACTCAGACAAAAATTTCCAAACTAAAAGTTCAACTGAAGTGCTTCAATTTGCAAAAAGAATCAATCAAATCGGAGCTACGAAACTCAAACTACGATCAAATAAAGTTCGAATCCAAATCTGCTTGCCACCAAATTTTCATTTATCAAAACCATGTTCAAGTTGACTAACAGGAAAGAGGGGTTCGAGACGAAGATTTTGGCGTTGGTTTCACTGGATTTGGTTAAACGAGCAAAAAGTTGCGAGCGCTTGAAGATTAGGGGCTAATCTACGATAAAAATAATCACGGATAGGTCCCTGGCCGAAAATAAAATAAAAAGAAAAAGATAACGAACAAACGTGCGTTATTAGAGACAAACGAACGAACGCGTTCGCGAATAGAGGTGTTCGAGTGAACGTCCGCTAAATAGCGAAAGTGAAAAACAACCGATCTAACCGATCCAAAAGAAAACCAGAAAAAAAAACCGGGCGACGAGCGGCGGTTTTTTACCGGTTCGCTGAAAAAAACACCGGCGGCGGCGAGATTCGGCGAGGCGGGGTCTCCGGCTAGGCAACGGCGGGCGGCGCGGCAGGCGGCGCCGAGGTGCTGCCACGGCTGCTGCTTGGGCGGCGGCTGGCGGCTTGGGGAGGAGAGGGGGCTGGGGCAGGCCTTATAAAGAGAGGGGGCGAGGTGGCGGGGGCGGCTTGAGCGACGGGGCACCGGCTCGGGAGGCGTGCCCGAGCCTGACACGGCTGGCGGCTGAGGGAGTCCTGGACTAGGGGGTCCTCGGGCGTCCGGACTATGGTACGTGGGCCGGACTGATGGGCTGTAATGATACAAGACCGAAGACTATCTCCCATGTCCGGATGGAACTCTCCTTGGCGTGGAAGGCAAGCTTGGCGTCCCAATGTGAAGATTCCTTTCTCTGTAACTGACTTTGTATAACCCTAGTCCCCTCCGGTGTTTATATAAACCGGAGGGCTTAGTCCATAGGGACAAGAATCATACTCATAGTCATACAAGCTAGACTTCTAGGGTTTTAGCCATTACGACCTCGAGGTAGATCAACTCTTGTAATACTCATATTCATCAAGATCAATCAAGCAGGAAGTAGGGTGTTACCTACATAGAGAGGGCCCGAACCTGGGTAAACATCGTGTCCCCTGTCTCCTGTTACCATCGACCTTAGACGCACAGTCCGGGACCCCCTACCCGAGATCCGCCGGTTTTGACACCAACATTGGTGCTTTATTTGAGAGTTCCGATGTTTCATCATCAAGAGGTTCGACGGCCCCGTCAATCATCTACAGCAATGTTGTCCAGGGAGAAACCTTCCTCCCCGGACATATCTTCGTGTTCGGCGGCTTCGCACTGTAGGGCAACTCGCTTGGCCATCTAGAGCAGATCGATAGCTATGCCCCTGGCCGTCAGGTCAGATTTGGAAACTTGAATTACGTCGCGAATATCCATGGAGACTTGATCTTTGACGGATTCGAGACCACGGCAGCCGCTCCCTGTCGCCACGATGAACATGACTTAAATGTGTCATCGGACCATGACCAGAGGATAGAGCCTGTAACTGCTCTGGCCCTAGATCCGGATTAGATTGCGCCAACCGAGAACGGGAGGCTCAACCCCGCCGCGGAAGCCACAGACTCAGCAGCGTCAGAACCACACACCGACCCAACCTCGAGTGGGATCCGTCTCACCGGAACCTCGGACTTGTTTTCGGCTACAGGTTCCGAACCATGTGCGTCCGCTCATGTCGAGCTTGATCAGACATCGATCGTCGAATTCATCTCCACAGACATCTTCCGGCACTCGCCTTTAGGCGACGTGCTAAACTCATTAAAAACACTCTCCTTAGCGGGGGACTCATAGCCGAATTATATTCGGTTCGAACTGGAGGCTGATAACGGAGAATTTCGTTTCCCACCCACCGCCCACTTCATAGCCACGGTCGAGGACCTAACCAACATGCTCGATTATGGCTCTGAAGACAGCGACGGTATGGGCGACGATGTCAGAGGAGAAGAGGTCGAAAACCCGCCGTTTACCGGACACTTGACGACCACTTCCTCGTATGACGTATACATGGTGGATGCACCAAAAGAGAATAGCGGCGATGACAAGGAAGATCCAGTTGAGGATAAACCTCCTGAGATACAACCAAAGCGCCGGTGTCAGTGGCGCCGCTCTAAATCACGCCGCAGCAAAGACAGCAACACCGGCACAGGAGAAGAAAACACTCCAGACGGTGCCGAAGACAATGAGACCCCGTTGAGGCAACTTCCGAACAAGATGAACAGGAAGACGGACAAGTTAGCCCTGATGAACAGGCCACACACGAAAACTCGGAGGACAGTAATTATCTTCCGCTCTCCAAGCATGAGGTGAGAATCGGCACCGAGGATTTTATTGTGCCGGAGGAACCTCTCGAGCAGGAGCGCTTTAAGCGCCGGCTAATAGATGGACTGATGTCCTGGCAGCCAAGGAATATGGCCTTAAACGCCCAGCCAATAGTTACCCTAAACGCAAATTGCTACCCCAGTTCGATGAGGAGGTGCTCGAGCCCGTACCATCAACTCGCATTGCGGACGACCGACCACCACGTGGTCGGGACAAAGCGGCAACTCAAGCCGAACACCAGCCCGCCCCACCTCACCATAAAGGCAGAGACAAAACAGCTCGAGGACATAAATATGACCTGCGGCAGGACTTGGAAAGTAGAGCAGGTCAGAATAGATCGATCTATGGATCACTGGGACGTGCCCGGCATGCGATAACAGCTATCTAGCGGGACGCAATAATCATACTCACGCCCGGGCCAAGAACCGCAGACGGACTCCATTCGAGCTACGTCGTGACGTGGCCCGATATAGGGGCGCCGCACGCCCCCTTTGCTTCACTGACGAGGTAATGCAGCACGAATTCCCAGAAGCTTTTAAACCCGTAAACATCGAATCATACGATGGGACAACGTACCCCACGGTATGGATCAATGATTTTCTTCTTCACATTCATATGGCCCGCGAGGATGATCTCCACGCCATCAAATACCTCCCATTAAAACTCAAAGGACCAGCCTGCCACTGGTTGAACAGTCTACCTGAAAAGTCCATCGGCAGCTGGGAGGACTTGGAAAAGGCCTTCCTTGACAACTTCCAAGGTCCAAATGTTCGACCTCCGGATGCCGATGTTTTAAGCCACATAATTCAACAGCCCGGAGAGTCGGTCTGGAAACTCTGGACTAGGTTCTTAACTAAAAAGAACCAGATCGTCGACTGTCCGGATGCCGAAGCCTTAGCAGCATTTAAACACAGCATCCGGGACGAATGGCTCGCCCGACATCTCGGCCAAGAGAAGCCGAATTCCATGGCAGCCCTTACGGCACTTATGACCCGCTTTTGCACGGGTGAAGATACCTGGCTAGCCCATAGAAACGACAATACAAGCGAACCTGGCACTGCGAAAGCCAGAAATAGCAACGGCAAGCCCCGACGCAACAGACACAAGCGTCGAAACAACGGTGATAATATCGACGAAACGATGGTCAACGCCGGATTCAGTGGCTCCAAGTCCGACCAGCGGAAGAAGCCGTTCAAAAAGAACAATTCGGGCCCATCCAGCTTGGACCGCAAACTCGATCGCCCATGCCAGATACACGACACCCCTGACAAACCAACCAATCACACCAACAGAGACTGTTGGGTTCTCAAACATGCCGGCAAGTTAAATGCCGAGAACAAGGAAAAGTGGTCGCAAAGCGAGGACGATGACGAGGAACCCCGTCCACCGAACACAGGGGGATAGAAGAAGTCCCCCCCCCCAAGTTTGAACCGTGAACATGATATACGCTACCCACATCCCCAAGAGGGAACGCAAGCGCGCGCTTAGGGACGTCTATTTGATGGAGCCAGTCGCCCCAAAGTTCAACCGATGGTCTTCATGTCCGATCACTTTTGATCGCAGGGACCATCCAACCAGCATCCGTCATGGTGGTTCAGCCGCACTGGTCCTCGACCCAATCATTGATGGATTCCACCTCACGCGAGTCCTCATGGATGGTGGTACCAGCCTGAACCTGCTCTATCAGGATACAACGTGCAAAATGGGCATTAATCCCTCAAGAATTAAGCCCACAAATACTACCTTTAAAGGAGTCATACCAGGTGTAGAGGCCGGCTGTACAGGCTCAGTCACCCTAGAGATTGTCTTCGGATTCCCGGACAACTTCAGAAGCGAAGAGTTGATCTTCGATATCGCCCCATTTTGCAGCAGCTATCACGCACTCCTCGGACGAACTGCATTTGAACGCTTCAACGTGGTGCCACATTACACTTATCTTATGCTCAAGATGCCTGGACCACGCGCCGTCATAACAGTCAATGGAAACATGGAACACTCCCTCCGTACCGAGGAGCACACCGCTATGTTAGCAGCAGAAGTACAGAGCGGCCTTCTCATGCAGAACCTTAATTCGACGGCCGAGCTCCCGGACACGGTCAAACGAGTCCGGACTACTCTGCAGCAGGACATCCCAGCTCGTCAAGAGCTCGATTAGCAATTTGGCCTCCGTCCCAGTCCCAACCAAGTGGCAGCATTCGTACCGCGCGTACATAACTACACACTCAAAATACCATGGGCATAGATGGAGGCATAACTAGTTTGTGATCCATAATACGGCTCGACCGCTCCTGGACACACATACTTGCAATTTTTCCTCTTTTTATCCTCTTCAGGTTTCTTTTCTGCAGGCTTCTTCTGACGACCTGATCATCGGTCCTCTCGGCAGGATGGATACACCAAGAGGGCAAGAAGCACTGGCGTACAAGGGAATTTCTAAGTGGTCTCTTTAACGATCACTCTACCTGTTTTCAGGACCCGCATGCCTCTCTCCCTTGGTTGTGGCATGTTAAATAGCCCGGTTGCTTATTGCACCACTTGTACACAAACGCTTTGACGTATTAATGAAACTATAATGGAAACAGTTTGGGGCCTAACTTTTGTGGAACTAGCTTACTACTCCCCATTTTCCTTTTTTTCTTCTCAAGTTGCACCTGTACACTTTGGTACGCTTTAATCTGCCAGGGGCTTCATTGCGACCCATAATACGGCAACAAAGTCCAAACACTTTTTACAATATAGTTCGGCACCCCGAATTTAGCATTATATGCATTGGCTCCGAATCATGTCTTTGGTCAATAGTTGGGTTGCCCGGCTCCTGTGCTTACTACCTTACGTTCCGCTATATCGGCTAGGGTAGTAAAGGGAGAACTACTGCGATTGTGTCCTGGTTTTATCCGGATGAGCACCTCGGCAGAGAAAGCTGAAAACTGACTGTTATGATACGACGAGAGCCAGTCAGCTCTTCTGAGGTTTCAAATATTTAGCGATTTTTTCCGCATTATGCGATGAATCGGCTCTTACCAGATCAGGTGTTTACAGTACCCTAGTTCGGATACTAGGAGCTGCACCTAAATTTTCATTGTCAAACTCCTATGGCTAAGTGAGGGTGATAAAGCCAAATAGTCTGATTGCCTGGTTCATTGCGCTAAACACCTCCTTCAAGGACCAAACAATTGGATCAAGAGTGTTTAGATTCCATCCCGAACACCCCCGTACTACCTACGTGGGGGCTGAAGCCGACGACTGGCCAACTCTCAAAATTTCATAAACACGGCCGCACAGGAGGTAAAATATTAAACAAGCATTATATTACATAGCCGAACTTGCTTCATAAATATAGAGCGAGACAATATGAAAGTATTCATTCAAAGATTACATCCTTCGTACATTGCTCCGGCACAATGCGGGATCCCTGCAGGACATCGCTAAAATATCGCTCGGGCATGCGGTGCTCCTTCCCGCGGGTGGTCCCTCGGTCGCGGCCGTGACTGCATTCATCTTCGCCCACTGCATCTTGACACGGGCGAAGCCCATCCACGGACCTTCGATGCGGACCGACCGCTTGATGGCATCAAGCCTAGGGCAGGCATGGACTAGCTACTTCAGGAGACCGAAGTAGCTGCTGGGTATGGCTTCGGCAGCCCACAACCGGATTACTAAGTCCTTCATGGCAGTTCAACCACCCTATGTAGTTCGACCAGCTGTTTTAGCTGATCGCTAAAGGGCACCGGATGTTCTGGCGCAAGGTATTGCGACCAGAATAGCTTCTCCGTCGAGCTCCTTATTCGGCTCGGAAGAATTCCACAGCGTCAGAAACACTGCACGACAGATCCACAAACGCACCTGGGGAACTCCAATATCGGGTTAGTAAGAGATACCTCTTCTTCACATACTTGCTTTGCATACTAAAAGCCTTACCGGCCATGATTTTCTTGGCCTCCTGGATCTCCTAGAGGGTGCCCTGGGCTTCAACTCGGGCCTCTTCCGCACTTTGGCGAACCTTGGCGAGTTCGGTCTCTTGAGCCAAAACATCGCGTTCCAAGGACTGACATTTCTTCACGGCATCCTGGAGCTCCTGCTGGACCTCATCAAGCCTGGACTCGTGCTTCTCACGGGCGGCTTGTTCCTTGACAGCTTTCTCCTCGGCCTCGGCCAGCGCCTTTTTAAGGACCTCAACCTCGGTTGTCGCTCCTACAAATATCATGGCACTATGGTCAATACATATCATTCATTCTTTCCGAATATACAGCAAGTTACCACATACCTTGCTTGTCCTCCAGCTGCCTTTTCACAAGGCCGAGCTCTTCTTCGGCCCGCTCCAGACTCTGCTTTAGTCCGGAGACCACAACAACATGAGAGGTTGCAGCCAAAAACAACACCTGCTTATTCACATAAGGCATATTTAGTTAGTTTCCTGCGGAAATTACTTGATCCTCTGTCCGTATTTTCTTTCCGAACATCGGACAGTGTCTCAGGGGCTACTGTCTATACTATGACTTTCTCTTTCGTGTCGCTTACCTCAAAGCCTGTCAGCAGGCTGGTGCAGGCTTCGGTCAGTCCGCTCTTGACGGACTGAACCCTCTCAACCACCCTACCCATAAGGATACGGTGTTCCTCCACAATGGAAGCGCCTCATAGCGCTTCCAGTAGATTATCCGGTGCCTCTGGTTTGAGAGAGGTCACCGGTGGAATAGGCACACCTCATTCCTTTGAAGGAGGCTGGTTGCCGGATTCCAGAGCCGTATAGGTCTCCGGAACCGTATTCGGCTGGGGTTCGAACTGGACATGGCCCCCATCGCTAGTCTCCATGGGGGTCCTCTCTCTCGGGTGTCCGGCGGCCGAAGGGTCACCCTCTGACGCCACCCAGATAGTCTCCTGAACCTCTCCCTTGCCCGGGAAGGTCCATTGGGACAACACCTCATCGTCGCCCTTGGCCGTGGGAGAGTGCGCGGCCGGCGTTGACTCGCTGGCCATCACCATTGAATCCAGTGAACCTCCTGATGATGATCGCAGGGAAATGTCGTGGGCCGGACTGCAATCGCATAATTCAACATGTTAAAACTATGAAGTAGAGAGGCCGGATATATGGACGCATCAGGGTTTTTAGTACTTATGATGCAGCCAAGGGCTTGTTTCAGGGGCGCGGCTATGGGCTGCTTTCGATGTCCCATGCGGAGTTATCTGCGAAGGAGCTCTTCCCCCTCTTGGACGCCTTCTCCTCCAGATTTGTGGAGGCCGCCCTATTCTTCCTTCCCCCCTTAGGGGGGGGGTGTTGCTTTCATCCTCCTCCTCATCGTCGTCCTTGGCGGCAGATGAGTGGGTCTCGTCGTCTTCGGAAATTACGTCCGAAGAACCCTTGCGGCATGGGCCACTTTTGGCCCCCTGGGCCTTCTTCTTGGCCATCTTCTCCGGCGCCTTGTAGGGTGTCGGAACCAGCATCTTCGTCAGGAGCAGGATGGCTGGTTCCTCGGGTAGCGGAGCCGAACACCTAATCTTGTCGGATTACGGGTTCCGGCAGACCCTTAAGGTTCGAACTCTGGGGTGCGCGCGGAGATCCAACCCTCCACCATCTCGTACCTCGCCGAATCGCAGGAACCTAAACTACTCGAAAGAACAGCACAAGAGACACGATATTTATACTAGTTCGGGCCACCGTTGTGGTGTAATACCCTACTCTAGTTTGTCGTGTGGTGGATTGCCTCCTTGGCTGATGAAGAACAGTACAGGGAAGAACACCCTCGCGAGGGTCTGTTCTTGGTGGGTGTGATGAACTGCTAAGTGGTGTCCCGTCGCTCTAGCTCGAGGATCGGGTCTCTATCTCTCTCTCTCGGGATTCCAAATGCCCACCCCTACTTTGGTGGCTAGCTCCACTTATATAGACGAAGGCCCTGGGCCCCTCCCCAAATATTGAGCGGGAAGGGCGCCAACAATTGGCCATTTTTAAGGGGAACAGCGGGTACACTTATCCTGACTAAAGTTGGTCCTCGCCTGCCAAAGGCTCTGGTCATGACGCCTGCTTGGGCTCCACGAAGACTCCCTTCCAGCCGTTGGGGCTGGTCTTGGTCTTGTTGCACCGAAATGGATGCCTTTGCTTGATGCTCTCGCCTGCGCTTGCTCCCTTTGCACCAAAGAGGAAAGGAGGACGCTGCTGGTCGGGCGCGCCGGGCGCCTCTTGGTCGTCATGGCTTGCGTCACGGGCACCTCGCGAGGTACCCCGCCTTGAACTCTCCGCCTCCTCATGAGCCAGCCTGACGAGGCCGCGCCTGAGGAAGCTCCTGGTCGTCCGCCCCGCGAGGCTTGGCCCCTCGCGAGGGTCTTGAGCTTGTGTTGATGAAGATGGGCTGTCCTGGGCCTCCTTTGAGCCACGCCGCAGGCCGCAGGCAGGCAAGTCTGGGGACCCCCGTTCCCAGAACGCTGACAGTAGCCCCCGGGCTCACGGTGCGCCCGGACTTGGCCGTGCAGAGAGGCGAAAGGGCAAGTGCGAAGCGTCGAGGGCCCTAACAGCCTGCGGCCTTGGGCGCCACGTGGCGGTTGATTGGATGTGGGAGTCTCTGCAACCGCGCGGGTTGATAATAGAGCGGCATCTTCCTTGCCTCCTTTACTTTCTCCAGTTGCTGCTCAGATCCCCTTTCTTGCGCCTCTCCTCCTTGCTTCCAAGACCTTCAGATCCACTCCGCCTTCGTGCCCTAGCCAGTCATGGCTCCTCGCCAAACCCCGGCCGAGCTGGGTACTCTCCTGCCTTGGACCCGCCCGAATGTGTCGTGGCGAGCCTTGCCTCAATCGCCCGGTTGGCGGAGGCGCAGGGCGCCAATGGAACGGGCGGTGTTCAAGGTCGGCTCCTCCGCCTCGAGGGTCGGGGAGTACCATCTACCCGTTCTTCATGGCGCCATCATTGCTGGTCTGGTGCCTCCCTTCTCTGAGTTCTTCTTCTCCGTCCTCCGTCACTACAACATCCAAGCTCTGCACCTCCATCCCAACTCCGTCCTTCTTCTTGCAATGTTCGCCTACTATTGTGAGGCCCATGTAGGGGTGAAGCCCTCGGTGGCCCTGCTGTGCCACTACTTCTTCCTCCGAGCCTCCCGTGGTTCCGCCTCCGTGTGCGCGAGCTTCGCCGCATACGGCGGAGCCATTGCCATTTCAAACCCCAGGAAGCGGATTGAGGGCTTCAGGAGCAAGTGGGTCTTGGTGGACGCTGGGCGAATCCACCCTCGGCTGATCCTGCCCATGGAGCCCGCCGAGAGCACCGATGACTGGTCCCGAGTGAAGCTTCGGGATCCCCGCGCGAAGCTGGTGCTGGAGAAGATGGATGCAGATCTGAAGCCCGCCGACACGGTGGCAGTGAGGCTGACCGGCGCGTCGCTGCTGAGGGAGTTCCTGGAGCACCAACTGGCTCCGCTTCCGATGTGGAGGCCTCACCCGAGCCCCGTGGCCCTGGCCGGCGAGGATCTGGCGACGGTCCTCCAGTCCTTGGTTGGGGGCGATGTGGCGAGACCGGAGGGCGCCCCCGCGCCCCTGTTCCTTCGCGAGGATTGGGAGCAGGTTGTGGGGTCCATGCCCGCCTTCAATGGGGACGGGCTCGTGCCCGCGGAGGCTCCGGAGGACCTGGTGGACGTGTCCTCTTCCGACTCTGGCAAAGAGGTGGAGGAAAGGGAGCCAGGAGAGGGGGTTGATTCAGGGGCAGAGTCAAGGGCTCCCTCCCTGTGGCGCAGGCCCCGTGTTCTCCGCCTCCCCGAGAGTGACGACGACGAGGATAAGGATGAGCGAGGAGGTGGAAGCCTGCCCCCGATCCCGAAGAAGGACGGGACTGGGGTGGTCCCCCGCGGGTCCGCCCCGGCCCCGGGTCGATCCGCTGACGCGCCTCCTGCTCTTGGTCCCCTTGAGGCTGATCCCTGCAGCCGGCTCTCGGGCTTCAAGTATGGCCGGAGGCTGCTCGAGTCCTCCAGTGACGACCTGTAAGTGCCTGCTTCCCGTCTTGATTATTGCTCTGTCGACGAGATCTGATGTCCATGTTCTTCGGCCAGGCCGGCGCCCGCGGCGAAGAAGCTGAAGGGGGCTCCGGAGGCTCCATCCGTGACGTTGCCGCTGCCCGAAAAGGAAGATGATCCTGACGCCCAGGCATCTCCTGCCCGGGCGTCCTTGCGAGGCCTAGCTGAGCCCGCTGGGGTGAGCTCAGCCTCCTTGACCCAGGCGACTCCCGAGGTGGCCCTGCTGGGCGCTGCCTCCACTGTTGCCGTGGCGCCGCTGGTTCCGCCTCAAGGCGCAGTGGCTACACCGCCGCCATCTCCTTCTACTCCACCAACTGCTGTCTCTCCGACTCCTCCCACGGTCCTGGGTCGAGCTGCCACTGAACTGGACCGGCTGCAGCAGGATCTTCAGGGCGCCGACCCTCGCTTGGTGGCCGGGCGCTTGGAGCTGGCCTCTGGCTGGATTCGCACCGACGCTTCGATTCGGGCGGCGCTGGTCCAGGCCTCGACGGCTTGCGATGAGGAGAAGCAGGTTGTTCGTGAGGCGAAGGTAGCCCGCGATGTTGCCCTGGGGGAGGCAGCCAGCATCCAAGGTCGCTGTGAGACGCTGGAGGGCGAGCTGAAGAGCCTGCAGAACCAGCTCGCCGAGGAGGCCCGCCTCCGCCAGGAGCAGGAGGAAAGCATGAAGGCTCACGAGGTGGCCGCCAAGGACCGGGAGGCCAAGCTGAAGAAGCGTCGTGACCGCCTAGACGCGCTGGAGCAGGAACTGGAGGCGAGGAAGGTCGAGCTGGACGCCAACGCGCGGGTTCTCGCCGAAGATCTCGTGGCCTTCATGGATAAGGAGGTGAAGGCTCACGCTTTGCTGAGGGAGCTCTATGATAGCGGCCTGGAGAGCCCACTGGCCGGCGCAGAGGACGGCCCCGCCAAGCTACTTCCCTTCCTGATTCGTGCTCCAGAAGATGTCTCCCTTGGTCTTGGCCCCACGGCTGAGGCCGAGGCGCGTGTCTTGTCTTCTGCGGCACTGACGCGAATCCTCACCCACATCTATCTTCGTGATCCCAGCGTCGACATGGACAGCCCGCTGGAGCCGGCAAGCGGGGAGCATGCAGCTGCCGCTGCCGAGGCTGTGAAGGGTCGCGTGGAGGTTCTGTTGGGGAAGTTCCGGGCCTTCAGCACCAAGCCGAAGCGAGGCGCTGCCGGCCCTGTTGCTTCACGAGGCGAGCCCACTCCGCGCTGCTCCACCGCCGACAAGTGACTCCGTTGTGGCTCATGTCTTGCTTTTAATTCATGAACATGTATCATGCATCGGGAGGCGTTTAAACTTCATGCTTGGTATTGCGATAACAGTGTGGACTGTAATATTTGCTTTTGAATTCCTTGAAATTTGTGCTTCCTACTTGCTTATGTTCTACGCCGGCAGAGCCCGGCCCTCAAGATACCTCAGCCGCCATTAGCCCGACCAGAAACCAGACGGGACCAAGGAGTGAGGGGCTACGTGATTTGAAGTTAGGCTCTGAGTCGCAATGCTCAGGAGTCCCCTTGGCGCATTTAACAGCAAGTAGGGAGGTGAGACGCGGGCGGACCCACCGTCTACGTCTGCAGAGCCCGGCCCCGCGCATACCTCAACCGCCGTTAGCCTTTCGGAACAAAGGGGTGAGGGGCTACGTGACCAGTTAGGCTCCCGAGTCGCGATGCTCAGGAGTCCCCCTTGACGCTCAAACGGCACGCGTACCTTGGCTCCGCTCGGGGAGTGGCCTGCGACGAACGAGGCCCGAGGGGCCTGGCTGGGTGGCGTGCGTCTGGCCGTGACCCAGGCGCAGCCCTCGTGCCCAGCCCCTCAAGGCGCTCCGAGGGGAGGCGCGGCGACGAGGCCGCAACATCGAGCTCTGGGCTCCACGAGGTTGATGCGACCCGGAGGCCACCCTCGCTTGTTTATCACCAGCATGGAGCATAAGCGCTTCCGCATGCGTGACGGGCATAGCCGCTCCTCGGCGGTGTCGCCAGCCAGGTAGCGGAACATGGTGCTTCCACCGAACGTGGGAGGCGGTTCCCCTCCGGGAGGAGCCCCGGGCGATACAGCCCCACCTCGACACGTGGTCGGGCACGGTAGGGCTAGACGAGGTGTATTCGGGCACCCGTGAGCCAACGGGACTCACGAGGCCCTACCTCAAGGCGGGTTGCGCTGGCTCTGGCCTTATCTTCGAGTGTGTTCTCGCAAATTTGGCGGATGCCGGTGCTCTACGTCTTGGTCCCGGCTCGGGCTAGTCTCGGCCGTGTCGGCAAGCCAGGTCGCGATGCCATGGACAAGACCAGAGGGTGAGGGCCGGAGAGCCGGTAGGCGCCCTGAGTCGCGATGCTCAGGCAAACCCCCTTTAACGCACAAGCTAGGTTAGATGACGCAACTCTACGTCCTCGGGTCCCGGCTCTCAGGCTGGTCTCAGCCGTCGCTGGCAAGCCAGGTTGCGATGCCATGGACAAGACCGGAGGGTGAGGGCCGGAGAGCCGGTAGGATCCCTAAGTCGCGATGCTCAGGCACCCCCCTTTAAGCGCAAGCTGGGTCAGACGCAGCAACTCTACGTCCTCGGGTCCCGGCTCTCGGGCTGGTCTCAGCCGTCGCTGGCAAGCCAGGTCGCGATAACATGGACAAGACCAGAGGGTGAGGGCCGGAGGGCCAGTAGGAGTCCCGAGTCGCGATGCTCAGGCACCCCCCCTTTAACGCTGCAAGTTGTATTAGATGACGAAACTCACGTCCTCGGGTCCGGCTCGGGCTGGTCTCAGCCGCCGGCAAGCCAGGTCGCGATGCCATGGACAAGACCAGAGGATGAGGGCCGGAGAGCCGGTAGGAGCCATGAGTCGCGATGCTCGTGCACCCCCTTTAACGCTGCAAGAAGTCGGATTGGATGACGAAACTCTACGTCCTCGGGTCCCGGCTCTCGGGCTGGTCTCAATCATCGCTGGCAAGCCAGGTCGCGATGCCATGGACAAGACCAGAGGGTGAGGGCCGGAGAGCCGGTAGGAGCCCTGAGTCGCGATGCTCAGGCACCCCCCTTTAACGCGCAAGCTTTCGCCACCCAGGAAAAGGCACCAAATAACAAGCATGGTGGGATGAGAGCATAATCCTAAGGAAAACACATGAAGGATACATGCCGCTGGGACTGGCCCGAACGGCTTGGGGATGATGCAGCCCGAGGGGCGCCCCCAACAGGATAAGCTAAAGACATGAAATAAAAGGGATACATGCCGCAGGGACGGACCCACGCGGCCTGGAAATAATGCGACCTCAAGGCGCCCCAGCCGGAAATAAAACTTAAAGATGTCACCTGGTGATGTTGGGGATGAAGGGTTGTTGATGTAGCAGACTCGGTGGGCTGCGGGAGCCGATCCTCACGAGCCCCCAGGCCCGGGGGCCTCGGGAGGCTCCGGAGGCGCTGGCGGCTCCTCATGGGCCATCTCCATCTCCGCCAGGGCTGCGGCGTGCCTGACCTCTTGAGCCTCCAGGATGGTCCTCATGAGACGCTGGTATGCGGCAGCCGCGTTTGACAGGCCATAAGGCATGCGTATGTAGTTGTGGGGCGGACCCTCGCAACGTCCCACTCGCGAGGGCCGAAGGCGCTCTTGAGATGCGGCTCGGTTGAGCCCTGGTATGTCGATGCAGACGCGCAGCCCACCATCCTAGCCTGGATGTGGGGCCACAACGGGTAGGCGGCGGCTGCCCCTCATGACCCTTGACTCCAGTAGCTCCTGAATGGCCTTGCTGACGAACTCTTGAGGGTTCTGCCCTTCTGGCCTTGCTCCTTCTTGCGGGAAACGTGCTTCGAAACACGCCTCCACGTGGTGCCCAAGCGCCTCCCTCGAGACCTTGGCAAGGTCGGCGGCCCTCCAGGGGAGATCCCCCGAGCCCTGCCTGAGAAGGGCGCTGGGCGCGCTTTCCTATGCGATGGAAGGAGGCTCCCCGTGGCCCTATGTGGACCCTGAGGGGCCTGTCTCTTGAAGAGCCGGGTCGGTCGATGTCTTCTTCTTCTTGGGTGCTGCCTCGGGAGGCATCCTGCTGCTGTGGTCTGGTTCTTCCAGCGATGCGGCCTGAAAAGCTCGCTCCAGGGAGCACACTGCGTCTCTCTCTTCGCAGGGCACTGTGATGACCCCGCTGCTTCCTGGAATCTTGAGGACGTTGTAGCCGTGGTGGGTTACGGCCATGAATTTGGCCAACGCTGGGTACCCGAGGATGGCCTTGTACGGCAGGTGAATGTGGGAGACGTCGAAGTCGATGAGCTCGGTGTGGTAGTTGTCGCGGGCCCCGAAGGTGACAGGAAGGCGGACCTGCCATATCGGGACCGTGGAGCCGCTGGCGACTCGAGAAAGGCTTGGTTGGCTGAAGCCGGCTGTAAGGCACTTGAAGATTGTTGAATGTCTCCACGGACAGGACGTTGAGCCCCGCCCGCCGGCCAATGAGGGTCTTGGTGACTAGCACATTGTTGATGATTGGGGAGCAAAGCATCGGGAGAACTCCGGCTGTGGCTGCGCACTTGAGCTGATCCGCTGAGCTGAACGTGATGGCGCACGCCGACCACCTGAGAGGGCGCGTGGACTCGAGCTTGGGGAGGACTGCATTCACTTCACGGGCGAACTGCTTGAAGATGCGGTGAGAGGCTGGGGCTTGAGCTCCGCCCAGGATGCAGGCGATCGCACGCGCTTCCTGGAAGCCCCCAGCCCCCTCGTCCTGATGACGATCTTTGACTCTCCTTGGTGGCGGCGGCAGCGGAGGGAGGCATGCGTTCCCTTGCGGACGATCCTCACGAGGCTGATCCTCCAGCCCTCGCGAGGTGGGTCTTGCCAGCCGGTCCTCGCGAGGTTAGTCGCGCCACCCTTGGCGCGGGCCGCGGTCTTCCCAGCGTCCTGCATTCCTTCCTCCTCATCGGTCGTAGCCTCGGTTGCTGCGCTCGGGGCGCCTGCCGACCCTTCCTTCGCGCACGGCCCGGAGCTCTTGACATTCATTGGTGTTGTGGGTGTGGAGGTCGTGGTACACGCAGTACCGGCTGCCCTTAGAGGACTCAGGCTGATCTCTGCCTTGCTTGGTGTCTTGTTCGGCTGCGAGCACGCCAGCCCCCTTGCGCTTCACGTCCTTGGCCTTGGACTTCTTCTTTTCGGGATCCGCGGCAGGCAACTCAAGGAGGGAGAGGTGCCCCTCCTCAGCTCTGGCGCACTTGGTCGCCAAGTTGAACAGCTCCAGGGAGGTGCACAAATCTTCATGCATCGCCAGCTCCTCCTTCATCTTGACGTCGCGCACGCCGTCGGAGAAGGCAGAGATGATGGCCTCCTCCGTTACCACAGGGATCTTGAGGCGTAGCGTTGTTGAAGCGCTGGATGTACTTTTGGAGGGTTTCCATCGCTGCTTGATTCGGGCGCATGTTGCTCACGATGGGTGGCGGTCGCGAGTACCTCGGAAGTTGGCGATGAAGCGGTGCGCATCTTGGCCCAGAAGAGATTGTGCACAGGGCCAGATTTAGAGCCACGTATGGCTCCGTCTTTGAGCGCCATGGGAAACCAGTTCACCATGACCCTTTCGGCCCCCATTGGCAGCCTCGATGCCCAGCTCAGAGCTGGAGGAACTCCGTAGGGTCAGGCTGTGCCCGAGCGGGGAGGCCGGCCTGGCTTGAACTTGGCGGGCCACGCGACGCTGCGCAGCTCGGTGGTGAAGGCGCGGCAGCCCGCCGTGGCCGCGGGGGGCCTCGGACGGTAGAGAGCTTGGTCTTGTGGGCCTCCCTGCGCCGCAGCTGGGGGCAGCGCAGGGTCTTGACGTGCTGGAGCGGGGAGCGCTCGGGCAGCTTCTTGCGGGCGAGGAACTTCTTGGCAGCTCTGCTCTTCTTGCTGGCGCGGCGCTGGCGGAACGGGTTCCGCCAGGCCGCGCGCCTTGGGGCCAGGGCGCCGTCTTGAGGAGGAGGCGGTTGAGGCGCCCCGGGAGCTTCATCGCCCGCGCGGAGTGGGGTGCGGTGCAGCGAGAAGGATGGCGCGGGGTCGCCTCCTGCAGCGCGGACGAGCTCGGCGACTCGGTCGAGCCATGCTTCGTAGACGTCATCGACGGGGTGGTAGCGCAGGAGCTCGTTAGCCGCGATGAGCGCAGCTCGGGCCTCCATGGCCTGTCTGGCGTAGCGTGACGAAGAACGATGGGGTGAGCGGCGTGGCGGTGCGGCCGTCCCGCCTCATGGACGGGTGCTGGGACGACGCTTGCCGCTTGTTCACCGCCGGGCCGGTGGCGGCGTTGACGGGAGGTGACGGGGAACGACGAGGACGCGCGCCGACGGGAGCCGTCTGGGCGACATGGGAGGCGAGGGCGGCTCGGCCGGGCGCGGCCAGCGAGCATCGAGACATGGTTGGCGGCGGTCGGGAAGAACGAGGCGACGAAAGGCAGATTCCGCGCACCCTACCTGGCGCGCCAAATGTCGGATTACGGGTTCCGGCAGACCCTTAAGGTTCGAACTCTGGGGTGCGCACGGAGATCCAACCCTCCACCGTCTCGTACCTCGCCGAATCGTAGGAACCTAAACTACTCGAAAGAACAGCACAAGACACACGAGATTTATACTAGTTTGGGCCACCGTTGTCGTGTAATACCCTACTCTAGTTTGTGGTGTGGTGGATAGCCACCTGGGCTGATGAAGAACAGTACAGGGAAGAACAGCCTCACGAGGGTCTGTTCTTGGTGGGTGTGATGAACTGCTAAGTGGTGTCCCGTCGCTCTAGCTCGAGGATCGGGTCTCTATCTCTCTCTCTCTGGATTCCAAATGCCCACCCCTACTTTGGTGGCTAGCTCCACTTATATAGGCGAAGGCCCTATGGGTGGCTAGTCCTATTTATAGGGGAAGGCCCTGGGCCTCTTCCCGAATATTGAGCGGGAAGGGCGCCAACAATTGGCCATTTTGAAGGGGAACAGTGGGTACACTTCTCCTGACTAAAGTTGGTCCTCACCTGCCAAAGGCTCTGGTGATGACGCCTGCTTGGGCTCCATGATGACTCCCTTCCAGCCGTTGGGGCTGGTCTTGGTCTTGTTGCACCGAAACGGATGCCTTTGCTTGATGCTCTCGCCGCGCTTGCTCCCTTTGCACCAAAGAGGAAAGGAGGACTGGCGCTGGGCTGGCGCCCTTGGTCGTCATGGCTTGCGCCACGGGCACCTCGCGAGGTACCCTGCCTTGAACTCTCCGCCTCCTCATGAGCCAGCCTCGACGAGGCCGCTACCGAGGAAGCTCCTCGGTTGTCCGCCTCATGAGGCTTGGCCCCTCGCGAGGGTCTTGAGCTTGTGTTGATGAAGATGGGCTGTCTTGGGCCTCCTTTGAGCCACGCCGCAGGCCGCAGGCAGGCAAGTCCGGGGACCCCCGTTCCCAGAACGCCGACAAATCTTCTCCGCTTTCTTTGTCCATACCTGAAAAAATAAATAGTGAGGTTTAGATATCTTCCTTGAATAAGCAAGTAGAGGATGCAACTTTAAACATGAAAGATTTACCTCACTGGCGGGATGTGCCAGATCGTGCCCGCGGTCCTCGGTGGTGTCCGGCGGCGTCTCATAGCCCTTGAAGAGCAACTTCCAGATATCTTCGTGCGTGGTCCCGAAGAACCTTTCCAAGGTCTGGTGTTTCTCCAGATCAAATTCCCATAAAGGGAAGGTTCGGCTCTGACATGGAAGGATCCGGCGAACTAGCATCACCTGGATCACGTTGACGACCTTGATGTTTTTGTCCACCATGCTTTGGATTCGCGTTTGCAGCGCTATTAGCTCATCTGATGAAGACCAATTCGGGCCCTTCTCTAGCCAGGAGGTGAGCTGCATTGGAGCTTCAGACTTGAATTCGGGAGCCGCGGCCCAGGTGGCGTCGCGGGGCTCTGTGATATAGAACCACAGTTTCTGCCACTCTTTGACGGTCTCCACAAAAGTACCTTTGGGCCATATGACTTTGGGCATCTTGCTCACCATGGCACCTCCGCAATCTGCGTGTTGGCCATCCACCACCTTCGGCTTCATGTTGAAGATCTTAAGCTACAGCCCGAAGTGGGGTGGGATGCGGAGGAAGGCCTCGCACACGACAATGAATGCTGAGATGTTGAGGAAGGAGTTTTGGGCTAGATCATGGAAATCTAGCCCGTAATAGAACATGAGTCTGCGGACGAAAGGGTGGAGAGGAAACCCTAACCCACGGACAAAATGGGGGATGAACACCACCCTCTCATTGGGCTTAGGGGTGGGGACGATTTGCCCCTTGGCCGGAAGCCGGTGGGCGATTTCTTTCGCCAGGTACCCGGCCTCCCGAAGCTTGGTGATGTCCTTCTCCTTGACGGAGGAGGCCATCCACTTGCCTTGCGCTCCAGATCCGGACATGGCCGAGCGCTTTATTGAGGCGGAAAAGATGAGGACTTGGGTGCTGGAGATCAAGAATGGGAAGGCAGAGAGAGAGAGAGAGAGAGAGAGAAGGAGTGGGTGAAAGAAGGGAATCCCTATCACCTTATAAAGGAAGTGAATATCAAGCGCCTCCCCACTCACCTTAAAACTCGCCTGTTCCCAAGGGTTGTGCAAAATGCACGGTTGGATTACCCACGCCCGTATTGATGAAAATCCCGCAATAAGGGGACATGATCTATGCTTTGACAAGACGTGCCAATGAGACCGCATCTCGAAGCGGCAGGCCAAAAAATAGTTCGAAATAATGACCGGGTGATGACATGGTGTCACATTACCAAAAGTTGTCAGCGGATTGGACTCATGAAATATTATACTCTCTGCGGTTGTGTGTAGGATTTGTTTTGCAGAGCCGGACACGTTCATTGCGTCCGAAGACTGTGTTGGAGTATTCGGAGAAGGAACCCGCCTTGCAATGCTGAAGACAATTTGCACGCTAGACACCACGTCATTGAAGCCTGGTTCAGGGGCTACTGAGGGAGTCCTGGACTAGGGGGTCCTCGGGCGTCCGGACTATGGTACGTGGGCCGGACTGATGGGCTGTAAAGATACAAGACCGAAGACTATCTCCCGTGTCCGGATGGAACTCTCCTTGGCGTGGAAGGCAAGCTTGGCGTCCCAATGTGAAGATTCCTTTCTCTGTAACCTACTTTGTATGACCTAGTCCCCTCCGGTGTTTATATAAACCGGAGGGCTTAGTCCATAGGGACAAGAATCATACTCATAGTCATACAGGCTAGACTTCTAGGGTTTTAGCCATTACGATCTCGAGGTAGATCAACTGTTGTAATACTCATATTCATCAAGATCAATCAAGCAGGAAATAGGGTGTTACCTCGATAGAGAGGGCCCGAACCTGGGTAAACATCGTGTTCCCTATCTCCTGTTACCATCGACCTTAGATGCACAGTTCGGGACCCCCTACCCAAGATCTGCCGGTTTTGACACTGACAGCGGCGGTGGGGCGGTTCCCGCGCGGGGGAAGGCGGCGGCGGCCTGCTGGGCCGACTGGGCTGGGCGCGGCCCAGTTTGGTCGGCCCGAAGAGCTTTTTTATATAAATTCCGCCGCAGAAAATCCTAATAAAATATAAAAAAAATCTAAAAATGCCAAAAACAATTTTCACCGTCTAAATAAAATATTTAGAACAAAGTGAACAATTTTCTGGCCTAAGATGCAATTAAAAAACAAGCATATTTTTCTAATTCAAATAAAATATCGAATAAAATACAAATAAAATATTTATTTGATTTTAAATTTTTCTCCTCCAATGTTCCTTTCTTTTTGGAGAAGTCATATTATCTCCTCTCATTTATTTTTAATATTGGAATTAATTGGAGAAAGAAAAAATATTAAAACCAACTTGATCATCTTTTCAAATTTGAGAAATTCAAATACTCCTTGTGTCCTCTAGTTGCTTAAGATTTCTTGGATCACAACCATAATGCAAATAAAATATGATATGCATATGATAACCTATGTATAACATCCAAATTGAAAATTGGGATGTTACAGACGGGTCGCCTCGAGTGCTTGCCTACGATGAAGTAGCACAAGAACAACACCGGCGTGACGACGCTGTGCCACTCAAGGAGAACCGTCTCTGGGCTGCTACTTGTGCTGCATGCTACCAGCCAACGCACTACTGCAGGATGCTGCTAATGCGACACTACAATCAGAGACCCTTTGACGAAACTGTGTGCGATGCATTAATCGCAAATGGTGATGTAACAAAACCGTCAAAAAAGATGCAAAACGTTTGCGATGAAGGATACATCAAACACGGTTCAGATTTTAGTTGCGAGTGATGAGGGGCATACGGTTCAGTTCAATTAACTGTTTGCGATGTGGCAGAACAAAAGAAATGGGCAGCCAGATGAAGGTGTATGCGATATACGACATACAGTTCACTCGGATGAACTGTTTGTGATTAGGCAACACAAAAGAAACGGTCAGCCAGATCAAGGTGTGTGTGATATATGAAATACAGTTCACTCGGATAAACTGTTTTCGATTAGGCAACACAACAGACATGGTTCAACCAGATCAAGGTGTGTGCAATGGAGGGCAAACAGTTCATTCCGATAAATTGTTTGTGTTGAGCCAAGAGAACAGAAACGTTTCACATAAACAAGATGTGTGTAATACGGGGTGAACATCCAATTACATAGGTGGCCAGTACACACATGACATTTCCACACACCAAAGTAAACTATTACATGCATAATTAACTAGGATAAACGATCATCTGATCATCATCTACTTCTTGTGCTATCGCAATGTTCCTTCTATGCTAAGTTTCCACTAATCGATGGCATTTTATTAACACGCCACCATTTCCCGCCATTTTCTCACCAGTTTCTCGCCACCCAGGGATATTGCACATAAACCTAGGCGGCGCGTGACGCACGGAGGCAACAAGTGCAGCCTGTAGAACATCCACCTATTCCAAGCATGCCAACCCACCAAAGCGTGGCCTCTGCCATCAACCTCGATGACGAACAAAACGAGCAGGCACCATGGCCCATCGAGGCCGAGGCGCTCCCCAGCAACGCGACGTACGACGCCGTGATGCGCGTCATCGCCAGGGTTGAGCAGACCCTTGGCGCATGGTGCTTCAGCGACGCGGATCAAGATAGGCATGTTAGCACCGGGAGGCTGCAACTCGCCGCACAACATGTTCGATGGTGCGCCGCAGAGCAAGCTAGGCGCGTCCCCGCTGATAGGCTGCGGCTCGCTACACAGTGAGATCGTTGAAGCGTCGCGGAGCGAGAGGCGCGGCGCACCACATAGCAAGAGAAGATCCATCAGTGCTTGCATGCTGTCGACAAGGCGTCGCAGCTGGGTACACGTCCCATCAGTGCCCCCATTCCTTGCCAAGAGTGGGCAGAGGCCCTTTGCGTCGTACTTGCACTAGAGGGCGGCCGCACTATACTTGCACCGGACGAACGCCACGCCGTTCGCATGGATCACGCCGTTCTCCTTGTCCGCGGCCCACTCGATGCCAATGCGTTCGTCGGTAGGCTCGACCGCCTCCTTCGCCCAGGTGTCCACCTGGGCATATGATACGTCTCCAACGTATCTATAATTTTGATTGCTCCATGCTATTATATATTCTGTTTTAGATGTTTAATGGGCTTTATTATACACTTTTATATTATTTTTGGGACTAACCTATTAACCCAGGGCCCAGTGCAAACTGATGTTTTTTTGCCTATTTCAGTGTTTCGCAGAAAAGGAATATCAAACAGAGTCCAAACGGAATGAAACCTTCGGGAGAGTTATTTTTGGAACAAACATGATCCAGAGGACTTGGAGTGGACATCAAGAAACATACGAGGAGGCCACGAGGCAGGGGGCGCGCCTACCCCCGGGCGTGCCCTCCACCCTCGTGGCCCCCTCGTAGCACCACCGACCTACTTCTTCCTCCTATATATACCTACGTACCCTGAAACCATCGGGGAGCACCACGAAAATCTAATTCCACCGCCACAACCTTCTGTACCCGTGAGATCCCATCCTGGGGCCTTTTCCAGCGCTCTGCCGGAGGGGGCATCGATCATGGAGGGCTTCCACAACAACACCATAGCCTCTCCGATGATGTGTGAGTAGTTTACCACAGACCTTCGGGTCCATAGTTATTAGCTAGATGGCTTCTTCTCTCTCTTTGGATCTCAATACAAAGTTCTCCTCGATCTTCTTGGAGATCTGTTTGATGTGACTCTTTTTGCGGTGTGTTTGTCGAGATTCGATGAATTGTGGGTTTATGGTCAAGATTATCTATGAACAACATTTGAATCTTCTCTGAATTCTTTTATGTATGATCTGTTATCTTATCAAGTATCTTCGAATTATCAGTTTGGTGTGGCCTACTAGATTGATCTTTCTTGCAATGGGAGAAGTTCTTAGCTTTGGGTTCAATCATGCGGTGCTTGACACGTATTGTATTGTTGCCATCGAGGATAA
Source organism: Aegilops bicornis (assembly GCA_021605145.1). NCBI lineage: Eukaryota > Viridiplantae > Streptophyta > Magnoliopsida > Poales > Poaceae > Aegilops > Aegilops bicornis. The sequence continues at coordinate 368,201,605 of CM038672.1, forward strand.
AAAGATGGGCTTTATATCATATTGCATGAGTTTATCCCTCTACATCATGTCATCTTACCTAATGCGTTACTCTGTTCTTATGAACTTAATACTCTAGATGCATGCTGGATAGCGGTCGATGTGTAGAGTAATAGTAGTAGTTGCAGGCAGGAGTCGGTCTACTTGTCGCGGACGTGGTGCCTATATACATGATCATGCCTAGATATTCTTATAATTATGCACTTTTCTATCAATTGCTTGACTGTAATTTGTTCACCCACCGTAATACATATGCTATCTCTCGAGAAGCCACTAGTGAAACCTATGGCCCCCGGGTCTATCTTCCATTATATTAATCTCCCGTCAACAAGCTATTTCCGTTGCCGTTTATTATGTAATCTTTACTTTTAATCTTTATCATAAAAATACCAAAAATATTATCTTATCATCTCTATCAGATCTCACTTTTGCAAGTGGCCGTGAAGGGATTGACAACCCCTTTATCGCATTGGTTTCAAGGTTCTTATTTGTTTGTGTAGGTACGAGGGACTTGCGTGTGCCTCCTACTAGATTGATACCTTAGTTCTAAAAAACTAAGGGAAATACTTACGCTACTTTGCTGCATCACCCTTTCCTATTCAAGGGAAAACCAGCGCATGCTCAAGAGGTAGCAAGAAGGATTTCTGGCGACATTGCCGGGGAGGTGTGCACCAAGTCAAGTCAAGATTTTCTCTCCCGACAACGATCCATTTCTGGCGCCATTGCCGGGGAGTCTACGCACAAGTCAAGACATACCAAGTACCCATCACAAACTCTTATCCCTCGCGTTACATTATTTGCCATTTGCCTCTCGTTTTCCTCTCCCCCACTTCACCCTTGCCATTTTATTCGCCAGCTTTTCTGTTTGCCTCTTTTTGCTTGCTTCTTGTGTCGCCATATGTCATCATGGCCAGTCCTTTATCTACTCCTTTGTCTCCCGAGAATGAAGTTCTTAATTTTAAACAAAGGGAGGGAGAAAATCTAAAAGATGCTTGGTACAGAATTTGCAATGCTCAAAATAGATCTACTAGGAAGGAATCTACTTCTGTTCTTCTTTGCAATTTTTATGTAGGCATCACTCCTTGGAATAGATATATTCTTGATACCATTACCGGAGGGAATTACTTGGGTAGCCATACTTTTCATTCTTATAATGCTATGATAGATTTGTTTGGCCCACCACCTCTTTTGGTTAATGGAACTATGCTAACTTTGAACATGTGATGCAACGGCTTGAAATTATTGAAAATAAAGTTGCCACTGTGGAATTGATTGAGAATTTGGATAAAAAGATCCACAACGAAATTACCCAATATAGATCTAAGGTAGGAGTTACTCTGAAAAGTTTTCAAGAAAAAGAACCCTTAGTTAATGAAAGAATAGATCAAGATTCCACTAGAATTGATAAACTTGAGGGCATTATTACAACCTTAGGGTCCGCTTTTTCCGCCGTAAGAAATACTCCAAACCCTCCTACTACCAAAATTGCCAAATTTATGGATGTTCCTAAAAATAAGGGTGAATCTTCTAGTAAGGAAACTGCGGATCTCAAATCAATAAGTGTCCACCCTGAATTTTTCGCTATCATTAAGGAACCGTTTGCTACAAATGAATTTCTTGATTTCTTGCCTAGGAGTTTGATCATTAATAAGAGGAAGGAAAATCCTAAAGGCTACAAGTGTTCTATTGAAGAATTGCATGCCAAAGATGATAATACTTAGATCTATCCTTGCCTTTATGCCTAGCTAGGGGCGTTAAACGATAGCGCTTGTTGGGAGGCAACCCAATTTTATTTTAGATTTTTTGCTTTTTGGTTCTGTTTAGGAATAAATAATCCATCTAGCTTCTGTTTAGATGTGGTTTTGTGTTTTAATTAGTGTTTGTGCCAAGTAGAACCTTTGGAAAGACTTGGGGAAAGTCTTTGCGATCTTGCTGTAAAAAACAGAAACTTTAGCGCTCACGAGATTAGCTACACCTTTTTACTGGACAGTGCTATTTAGTTGATTCCTTTTGCACATGATTAATAGATAAATTCCTCACGTCCAGGCATTTATTTTAGAATTTTTGGTGTTTCATACGTTTGCGTTAGTTACAGATTACTAGATACTGTTCTGTTTTTGAAAGATTCTGTTTTTCGCGTGTTGTTTGCTTATTTTGATGAATCCGTGGCTAGTAATGGAGCTTATGAACCATAGAAAAGTTGGAATAAAGTAGTTTTAACACCAATATAAATAAATAATGAGTTCATTACAATACCTTGAAGTGGTGTTTTCTTTCTTTCGCTAACGGAGTTCACGAGATTTTCTGTTAAGTTTTGTGTTGTGAAGTTTTCAAGTTTTGGGTAAAGATTTGATGGATTATGGAACAAGGAGTGGCAAGAGCCTAAGCTTGGGGATACCCAAGGCACCCCAAGGTAAAATATAAGGACAGCCCAAAAAGCCTAAGCTTGGGGATGCCTCGGAAGGCATCCCCTCTTTTTTCTTCGTCCATCGGTAACTTTACTTGGAGCTATATTTTTATTCACCACATGATATGTGTTTTTCTTGGAGCGACTTGTATGCTTTGAGTATTTCCTTTTTAGTTCACCAAAATCATCCTTGCTGTACACACCTTTTGAGAGAGACACACATTATTCGGAATTTATTAGAATACACTATGTGCTTCACTTATATCTTTTGAGCTAAACAATTTTGCTCTAGTGCTTCACTTATATCTTTTAGAGCACGATGGTGGTTATATTTTATAGAAATTATTGATCTCTCATGATTCACTTATATTATTTTTTGAGTCCTTCATAGCATCATGGTAATTTTCTTTGGTTATAAATTTTGTCCTAATATGATAGGCATCCAAGATATAAACTATAAAGTGCATTGAATACTAAGAGCAGTTTGATACTTGATAATTGTTTTGAAATATGAAGATGGTGATATTAGAGTCATGCTAGTTGAGTAGTTATGAATTTGAGAAATACTTGTTCTAAAGTTTGTGATTCCCGTAGCATGCACGTATGGTGAACCATTATGTGATTAACTCGGAGCATGATTTATTTATTGATTGTCTTCCTTATGAGTGGCGGTCAGGGACGAGCGAGGGTCTTTTCCTACCAATATATCCCCTAGGAACATGCGCGTAGTACTTCGTTTCGATAACTAATAGATTTTTGCAAAAATTATGTGAGTTCTTTATGACTAATGTTGAGTCCATGGATTATACGCACTCTCGCCCTTCCATCATTGTGAGCTTCTCTAATACCGTGCACCTTTCGCCGGTATCATATACCCACCAAATACCTTCCTCAAAACAGCCACCATACCTACCTATTATGGCATTTCCATAGCCATTCCGAGTTATATTGACATGCAACTTACCACCGTTCCATTTATTATGACACGCTTCATCATTGTCATATTGCTTTGCATGATCATGTAGTTGACATCGTATTTGTGGCAAAGCCACTGATGTCTACTACACAACCTTCTTCTTGTAGACATTGTTGGGCCTGCAAGTGCACAAGTTTGTAGGATAGTAGCAAATTTCCCTCAAGTGGATGACCTAAGGTTTATCAATCCGTGGGAGGCGTAGGATGAAGATGGTCTCTCTCAAACAACCCTGCAACCCAAATAACAAAGAGTCTCTTGTGTCCCCAACACACCCAATACAATGGTAAATTGTATAGGTGCACTAGTTCGGCGAAGAGATGGTAGATATAGGTTTTTGTAATCTGAAATAATAAAAACAGCAAGGTAACTAATGATAAAAGTGAGCGTAAACGGTATTGCAATGATAGGAAAAAAGGCCTAGGGTTCATACTTTCACTAGTGCAAGTTCTCTCAACAATAATAACATAGATAGATCATATAAAAATCCCTCAACATGCAACAAAGAGTCACTCCAAAGCCACTAATAGCGGAGAACAAACCCACTTTCATCAATATAATCATCATAAATAGGAGGCATGCTATCATCAAAATAAATTTGCTCATCAAAGCTTGGGGGAGAAAATATATCATATTCATCAAACATAGCTTCCACAAGCTTGTGACTTTGCATATCATTAGCATCATGGATATTCAAGGAATTCATACTAACAACATTGCAATCATGCTCATCACACAAAGATCTAGTACCAAGCATTCTATGTAATTCTTCTTCTAGCACTTGAGCACAATTTTCCTTTCCATCATTCTCACGAAATATATTAAAAAGACGAAGTGTATGAGACAAATTCAATTCCATTTTTTGTAGTTTTCTTTTACAAACTTAACTGGTGATAAAACAAGAAACAAAAAAATTCGATTGCAAGATCTAAAGATATACCTTCCAAATATTAACCTCCCTGGGCCAACGGCGCCAGAAAAGAGCTTGATGTCTACTACACAACCTTCTTCTTGTAGACGTTGTTGGGCCTGCAAGTGCACAGGTTTGTAGGACAGTAGAAAAATTCTCAAGTGGATGACCTAAGGTTTATCAATCCGTGGGAGGCGAGGGATGAAGATGGTCTCTCTCAAACAACCCTGCAACCAAATAACAAAGAGTCTCTTGTGTCCCCAACACACCCAATACAATGGTAAATTGTATAGGTGCACTAGTTCGGCGAAGAGATGGTGATACAAGTGCAATATGGATGGTAGATATAGGTTTTTGTAATCTGAAATAATAAGAACAGCAAGGTAACTAATGATAAAAGTGAGCGTAAACGGTATTGCAATGAGAGGAAACAAGGCCTAGGGTTCATACTTTCAATAGTGCAAGTTCTCTCAACAATAATAACATAGATCGATCATATAACAATCCCTCAACATGCAACAAAGAGTCACTCCAAAGCCACTAATAGCAGAGAACAAACGTAGAGATTATGGTAGGGTACGAAACCACCTCAAAGTTATTCTTTCGGATCGATCTGTTCAAGAGTTCATACTAGAATAACACCTTAAGACACAAATCAACCAAAACCCTAACGTCACCTAGATACTCCATTGTCACCTCAAGTATCCGTGGGCATGATTATACGATATGAATCACACAATCTCAGATTCATCCAACCAACACGAAGTACTTCAAAGAGTGCCCCGAAGTTTCTACCAGAGAGTCAAGAACGTGTGCCAACCCCTATGCATAGGTTCATGGGCGGAACCGGCAAGTTGGTCACCAAAACATACATCAAGTGGCACGTGATATCCCATTGTCACCACACATAAACACAGCAAGACATACATCAAGTGTTCTCAAAGTAAAGACTCAATCCGATAAGATAACTTCAAAAGGGGAAATTCAATTCATCACAAGAGAGTAGAGGGGGAGAAACATCATAAGATCCAACTACAATAGCAAAGCTCGGGATACATCAAGATCGTGCCATAGAGGAAACACGAGAGAGAACATGAGAGAGAGAGAGAGATCAAACACATAGCTACTGGTACATACCCTCAGCCCCGAGGGTGAACTACTCCCTCCTCGTCATGGAGAGCGCCGGGATGATGAAGATGGCCACCGGTGATGGGTTCCCCCTCCGGCAGGGTGCCGGAACGGGCTCCCGAGAGGTTTTTGGTGGCTACAGAGGCTTGCAGCGGCGGAACTCCCGATCTATCTTGATATTCGATGTTTTTAGGGTACGTAGGCTTATATAGGCGAAAGAAGTCGGTCGGGAGGTGCTCGAGGGGCCCACGGGAAGGGGGGCGCTCCCTACAGGGGGGCGCGCCCTCCTATCTCGTCGCCTCCTCGAGGATCTTCTGACATGCACTCCAAGTCTCCCGGATAATATTCTTCCAAAAAATCACGCTGCCAAAGGTTTCATTCCGTTTGGACTCCGTTTGATATTCCTTTTCCTCGAAATACTAAAACATGCAATAAAACAGCAATATGGGCTGGGCCTCTGGTTAGTAGGTTAGTCCCAAAAATGATATAAATGTGTAAAATAAAGCCCATAAACATCCAAAAGGGGTAATATAACAGCATGGAACAATCAAAAATTATAGATACGTTGGAGACGTATCAGCCAGCTTCATAATTCTTTCATACATGTCACTCTTGATTCATTGCATATCCCGGTACACCGCCGGAGGCATTCACATAGATTCATATTATGTTCTAAGTATCAAGTTGCAATTCTTGAGTTGTAAGTAAATAAAAGTGTGATGATCATTATTAGAGAATTGTCCCACGTGAGGAAAGGATGATGGAGACTATGATTCCCCCATAAGTAGGGATGAGACTCCGGACAAAAAATAAAAAAAAGGGGAGAAAAGAGGCCAAAAGAAAAAAAGAGAGAAGGACCAAACAAAAAAATGACTGGAAAAGAGAGAAGGGACAATGTTACTATCCCTTTTCCACACTTGTGCTTCAAATTAGCACCATGATCTTCATGATAGAGAGTCTCCTATGTTGTCACTTTCATGATAGAGAATCTTCATCCCCCGCTCTTGGTGTCGATGTTTTCATCAACTTAACCGACATGTTGGACCTCTACTATGCCTTATTAATGTCATTGCATAAAGGATTACCTACCTGGTACCATCGACGCCTTAGGAGAGAAAACAGGATCGTCATGACTAAGAAGACAACAGAAGACCGAGTCAATGCCAGCTACGAGAAACCACCTCCACCCCATCATCTCATTAGGTGAGAGATTGTTGAAGATTCTTCAGGCCGACCCGTATCATTTCATCGAACAACTAAAGACGTAGCAACACCTGAGGAAAACCCAGAAGACTGCACGAGGAACGAAGCAAGCACGACTACTGAGTCCAAGAACCCCTAGGGTAGGATGAGTCGTGTAACCCCCTATGCACAGTCGAGTCCGTATGATGGTTCGAATAGAACCATGATTGTGTGTTGCTTGTTTTTATTTGTTTGTGTTTTGATATCTGTCGCCCTTTGCCCTAGGCAACTAGTGCGCGGCTATATCACCTGCCTTATTTTATTGTTCGTGTTTGGCCCTTTCGGCACTTGCTTGTTTGGACTTGCACTATAGAACCCCCTTTAGGCATCCCCCTCCTTTATGCTATGTTTCCCTCTCATCTCTCTCCTCAACTAAAGACCGGCAAGACAAGCTACACCAAGGATTCTGCCTCGGCAACCAACTAGCAATGAAGACTTCTGCTACAATCTCCACGACCAAGTGCAACCTCGTAGAGACATGTTTACTCCTCAAGATTAGAAGCCCATCCCTACACCCTTCAAGACTCCACGAGATACCGCAGTTCGAATCCTCAACCAAATGCTTAACCCACAGAATTGCAAGCAGACCAGTTAAGCCTCTATAACCTTGCACAACACTGGGTTCATTATGGAACTAGTGGACATAGTGAACGAGCACATTGTCACCCTAAGATAGCACCAAAACTGACGATGCCATACAAGGGACCAAATTTAGGATATAGGAATAGAGGACAAATGACTTGATGAGTTTATATCAGAGACCATGAGGAATTATCTGAGACTCTTCGGTAGATTATAAGGCTTTCATGTTGGTAGTGGGATCAGTTAATAGAGTAGCATGACTCGCATTGCCCCTGAGTAAATTGGACAATTATGATTGAAAGCTAAAATTCTTGGAAGCATAAGGATTTGACTTAACCAGGGGATATTGATAGGAGATAGTTGTTACGATAATGACTTGGGGGAGACATATAGAAATTCTTGTTGGACATGAGATTTGGATTTAAGTAGGTGATTGCAGTTGAGTATAGATGCTGAGTATATCTACATGGTTCGGAGTAAATTGGATTTACGTTGATGATCTCGATTGTGATACAATGTTTCTCGGTGGACGATAAACTAGGAGATTGGATTAATTGTCGAAGTTGATTTAGGATTCTATATAAGCTTGACCATGGAGTTTACCAGATCATAATAACGGGAATTGGTGGACTGACTATAGTAAGGTAGCGTGTCGGTGTCAAAACCGGCGGATCTCGGGTAGGGGGTCGCGAACTGTGCGTCTAGGCGGATGGTAACAGGAGACAAGGGACACGATGTTTTTACCACGGTTCGGGCCCTCTCGATGGAGGTAAAACCCTACTCCTACTTGATTAATATTGATGATATGGGTAGTACAAGAGTAGATCTACCACGAGATCGGAGAGGCTAAACCCTAGAAGCTAGCCTATGGTATGATTATTGTTCGTCCTACGGACTAAAACCCTGCGGTTTATATAGACACCAGAGAGGGCTAGGGTTACACAGAGTCGGTTACAATGGGAGGATATCTACATATCCGTATTGCCAAGCTTGCCTTCCACGCCAAGGAAAGTCCCATCCGGACACGGGATGAAGTCTTCAATCTTGTATCATCATAGTCCAGGAGTCCGACCAAAGGTCATAGTCCAGCCATCCGGACACCCCCTAATCCAGGACTCTCTCAGTAGCCCCTGAACCAGGCTTCAATGGCGACGAGTCCGGCGCGGAGATTGTCTTCGGCATTGCAAGGCGGGTTCCTCCTCTGAATACTTCATAGAAGATTTTGAACACAAGGACAGTGTCCGGCTCTGCAAAATAATTTCCACATACCACCATAGAGAGAATAACATTTGCACAAATCCAATCTGCTGACGTATTCCGCAGCGTGTCATCACACCACGGTCGAGCCTTTATTCGAATCGTTTTTACTGTCCCACCTCAGCGCGTTTAGCGAGGCGGTTTCCTTGGCACGTCTTGTCAAGGCAGAGATCGTGTCCCCTTATTCCGGGATTCTCATCAATACGGGCGTGGGTAACCAAATCATGCCCGTTGGCACGTCTCCTCTATCGAAGGCGAGTCCCAAACGGTCACGGGGGATGGCTCTTGGTAATCAGCCTCTTTATAAAGAGACCAAGGCTCTACTTCTTTCTTTCAATCTCAATCGAATCCGCCCCTCGCCTCGATTTCCGACACCCAAAGCTCTAGATTCAGGCACTTCGGACCTTCGATGATGTCCGGCTCCGACCTTCAAGACTGGTGGATGCCTTCCTCCGTTAGGGAAGAAGACGTGCTAAAGCTGAGAGATGCCAGGTATTTAACCGGTGAAATTTCGCATAGGCTGCCTGCTCAAGGGCAGGTTATTCCCACTCCCAAGCCTGGTGAGAGCGTGGTGTTCGCGTATCACTTCCTTCAGGGGTTAGGCTTCCCGACGGACCCCTTCGTGAGGGGGCTCATGTATTATTATGGGTTAGAATTTCACGACTTGGATCCGGAGTCCATCCTCCACATCTCATCGTTCATTGTCGTGTGCGAAGTCTTCCTCTGCATTACCCCTCAATTCGGATTGTGGCTTAAGACCTTCAAAGTAGAGCCGAAGATGATCAAGGGGCAGCAAGAGGAGTGCAGAGGGGCTGTTATAAGCAAGAATGCTGACGCTCCATGGCCCGAGGGCTCTTTTCAAGAGGAGTTCAACTTATGGCAACGAGAGTGGTTTTATATCACAGCTCCTAGGGGCACCAAGTGGGTGGCGCCTCCTGCCTTTCGCTCGGGTTCTCCCCCAGGGCTGGCGTCATGGGTCAATAAAGGGCTTGACTGGGTGTCGTCCAAGGACGTGCCCTTGTTGCAGGGCCGCATTCATGATCTCCTATAAAGAGACATCAACCTGGCCGTAGTGGCGCAGGTCATGTTGATTCGCCGCACTTTGCCCTGCAAACGCCGCCCCCTCCACCTGTGGGAGTTTAATCCGGAAGGACCACGAGCTCTCCAACACTTTACGGGCGTGACGCCCATGGAGATGTATAAACTCTTCTTCGGATCACAAGCAATGTGTCCGGACTTGACCGAGGACGCAGGTCTAAGATGCAATCGCCCGGATACTCAAGTAAGTAGCCCTGTACCCGGACATGCTATCTGTATATTCGTCATAAAATTGCCCTTAAAGGAGCTGTCCCTTTAAATAGGAGTGGATAGCGAAAGAAAAGCTGATCAGGTGTCCGGCCCCCCTCCCCGAGACCACGCCGGATCCCGTGTTAACCAGGATGCTGGAGGTTGCACCTTTGGAAGAAGGCCCAAGGGGAGAACAAGCAAGCTACCGTCTCCTCGAAGGAGGCTATCCGGAAAGGAGAGATCGAGAATCCCTCCATCCAGAGAAAGAAGAGGGACGCCTCTGAACACCCGGAGACCATGGTCTCAAAGCGGGGGAAGTGATCTTCGTCAGAGGGTCCTGCGCCGGGAAGTGCCTCGGCCGCACTGTACCCTCAAGGGGATCAGCCCTCCAGCGAGCCGTAAGTAGAGAGGGGAGTTTTTATTTTAAAATAAGAGACATCCCTATTTTATTCCTGAGAAAGACAACTGATTTTTTACCTTGTAGTTCGGATCTCAGCCCTTCGCAGCAGAGCTCATCTTTAGGGGATCTTCGTCCGGACATGATGGAGAGCGGAACGCCTCCTCCTACCGTACCACCTTGTGAGGCGGGCGACCCTGAGGTGTCGTCGCAAAGGGTTTCTCCGAATCCGGCAGGGCCGGAAAATAGCCGTATGGCTCCCCAAAGCCCTCCGTGTCCGGCCTTCGAAAAAGGCCATCAGACGAGTCCAGCACCGTCCGGTGCACGGTCGGAGGAGCTGAAGGATCTGCTCGGGCGAGTGTCTATCTCCGAAGAACATCGTGCATTAATGGGCACGGTGATTGAAAGGATTTTATCCGCGGAAAGCGGGTTGCACGAGGCCGTCAGGAGTTTACTGACAGGTTTTGAGGTACGCGAAATGATGTACCTTTTGACAGTTCCGCATATAAAAGATGCACCTCAGTATAAATAGTAGTTTCGAGTCTCGGTGCGTTGTCAAAAATGACAGCGCCGCCGAGGATCATAATCCTGTATAACATGTCGCTCTTCCTATGTAGGTGGCTGGAGGCGTCCGGTGGCTAGCCGGATCGATGAATTTGCCGAGCTAAAGCGGCAATCGGACGTGGCGGATGCCGACATCGCGCTTGTCAACAAGCGGCTTGACGAGTCAGAAGGTATGCAATTTCTCCGCGGACACCTGGTAAGGGGGCTTGATGCCCGTGCCTTACCACATGTATGCTTGATGCAGATGGTGTCGCTCCCATGGAGAACCTTCGGGTGGAATTCGCCCGAGCCAAGGAGCAGGCCAGAAAAAGTGATGCGGCTGCCTTAAAGGCGGCTGAAGAGCTAAAGGCCGAACAGGTTGCTCACTGCCAAAGAAGGGAGGAAATGGCCGAGATGGCTGTGAAATTGAAGGATGCTGCCGACCGCTGCAAGCTTCTTGAAAAAGAAGATCAGGCGGAACAAAAGGACCTGGAAAAGGCCACTACCGAGGCCAAGGATGCTCGCTCTGCAATGAGAGCCATGAACCAGGAGCTACGTCAGGCCGGAGATATCGCGACTGGAAAGCCCTTTATGCTGCGGATGAAATTCGGGGATCCTAAGTATGCTCAGTTGGACCGGCTGTGGAGTGCGGCCGATACTTATCTGGACTTGACGGCAAGTGCGACGGACGCGGCCGAACACTTCCGAGATCAACAAGATCACGAAATGGAAAAGCTTTTTTGGTCGCAGTTCCATCATCCAGAGCGCCCCCTTCCATTATCCGAGCGTTTGGCCAAATGGGCGGAGCTGAATAGGTTATCCGGACTCGCCATGAAGGATGTCGTGAGTCATCTGTGGCCAGAAAGGCCCGAGCCGAAGAGTTATTTTGGTTTGGTGCAGCAGTTCCTTGGTGCGGTGCCGCATATCAATGCGATGAAGAGGTCAGCGTGCATAGAGGATGCGCGGATGGCTCTTGCCCGTGTCAAGACATACTGGGCGGAGATGAAGGCCACCGACGTTGCATCCGAAGATTCGGACGGGAGCCGAGTACCTGCCGAGCACTATTTTCAGGAAGTTCTGTAGGGCGCTCGTTTAGTAGAGACGCAGTGCTCGAAGGATATCATGTTCGAATAACATGTATAATTGTAAAAAAATGTTTCGATGGGATATAAAAGCTTTTTATACTTGTGCATGCAAGAATTAAAATCCCTCATGTGCGGCCGTTTAATGTATATGTGTATATAACCTAAAAGATGGCAGTCTTCGGCTTCAGCCCCCACGCATATAATGCGGGGGTGTTCGTAGAAGGCGCATTTTCACACTTGATCCAACGTCTTGGTCCTATAAAGGAGGTGATAGCGTAGCGAACTAGGCAATCGGACTATAATGCTTTATCACTTTCACTTAGCCATAGGAGTTTGACAGTGGGGCTACTATATAGCCCCTAGGGGCACCGCGCTCGCCCGAATTCGGGGCGCATGTGTGCCTGACCGGGAAACGGCCCTTCGTTAATGCAGAGGAATCCTAAAGACTCTGGTGGGTCATCGAGTGGTTGACCAGTCTCACGTTACATCATGACAGTCAGTTTTCGGCTTTCTCTACTGAGGTGCTCGCCCGGCTGAACCGGGGCACAATCGCAGTAGTTCTCATGGTGCCGCCTTAGCCGATAGAGCGGAACATAAGGTAGTAAAACACAGGAGCCGGGCAAACCCAACATTTGACCAAAGACATGATTCGGAGCTGATGCATATAAGGCCAAACTCGCGACGCCGAACACTCCCTAAGGTATTCGGTCTTTATGAAAACGGGTTGAACAACGCCCTTAGTAATAAGCCCCTAGTGTCCAGGTACACGCAAATTCTGACGTGGCCAATGCCAAGACGCCAGCCTCCACCTCGGTTATAGCAAAAAACCGGGGGATGTGTATCAGCAAGAGACAGTAAAAAAGGTTTACGCAGGGTCTTAATCTGAAAAGAATCCTTGCAACGGGTCCCTACTTCACGTCTGCGCCTGTGTCTCCGTTGTGCCGTATCCTGGACGGGTGTAGCACGGTGTTCTTCTATAAAAGAGAGGAACTTAGTTGAAAAAGATCATGTGAAAATGTACGTTACATTAAATAAACAAACTACGTTTTAAAAAATTAATAAAATTGAGCTTTATTGTCTCTTGTTGTACATGCGCGGAGCCCCTTGAACGGGGGTATGCGGCTAGTAAGCCCTTACGTCGGACTCGTCTAGCCATGTCCGGGGTCTGAACGACCTGTTTAGTTGCTTTGCTTAGTGAAGCCGGTTTATTGTGTGGCTGTTAATGCAGCCGCACAATCTTCCGTTTTAACAGCCGCACAATCTTCCGTGCTCGAGGAACACTCGGTATTTCCCTTTAATGAGATGATGCCTCGTGGACCGGGCATTTTAAGTATAAAGGATGCATAATGCGGTATTGCGTTAAAGCGGGCGAAAGCTTCAAGGCCCCAAAGAGTGCTTGATAGCTGCTTGTAAATGGGGCGATGTGGAAGGTTAGCTTTTCGCGGCGGAAGTGGTCGGGTGAGCCGAACATAACTTCTAAAAGGAGAGAGCCCGTACAATGGGCATCTGGGCCTGGCGTTACCCCTTGAAAGGAAGTGTTGCTTTGGCGAATTGTTGTTGGGTCTATCCCTAGTTTGCGGATTGTGTCCTGATACATCATGTTTAAATCACTGCCGCCGTCCATTAGGACTTGTGTAAAGTGGAGTCCGTCAATTATCGGATCTAATACCAAGGCAGTCCAGCCTGTGTTCCAGATACTTTTAGAGTAATCCTGATGGTCGAAGGTGATTGCTTTTAACAACCAGTGGCGGGACTCCTCTGGGATAGGCCGTATGGCGCGTATCTCTATGGGCGCCACTATGTTCTCCCCTTTTGTCACGTGAAGTGAATTTACCGTTTTGACTTCTTGTGGGAAATTCTTTTGTTTTCCGGTGCTCTGCTTGTGGGGTTCGTCATCGTCCTCGCTTGGTGTGTCGAGCCCCTTGTGTTCGGCGTTAAGTTTGCCGGATTGCTTGCAGACCCAACAATCTCTGTGGGTATGGTTTGCGTGCCTCCCGAATCTTGTGGATTTGACATATCTTGTCCATGATTTTGTTTAAGTTAGCTAGCTCGTCCTGTTATCCTTGGGGGCAGCTTTTTTCGATTCTCGCCGAGAGCTTTTGAATCCGCATCGATCGTCATGCTCTTCGGGCTGTTTCCCTTGGTCCGGCGCTGGTCCTTGTTGCGTCGTGGTTTCCCATTTCCATCCGTAACTTGGGATGTACTTGCGTCGCTGGTACTGCATCTTGCCAACTAGCTATCCTCTCCTGCGCAAAAGCGGGTCATGAGGCTTGTTAATGCGGCCATTGTTCTTGGCTTTTCTTGGCCGAGGTGTCTGGCAAGGCATTCGTCTCAACCGCTGTGTTTGAAAGCTGCTAAGGCTTTGGCATCCGGACAGTCGACTATCTGGTTCTTTTTAGTAAGAAATATGTTCCAGAGTTTCCGGGCTGACTCTCCGGGTTGTTGAGTTATATGACTTAAATCATCCGCATCCGGAGGTCGGACATAGGTCCCTTGAAAATTTTCCCAAAAAGCATCCTTGAGCTCTTCCCAACTTCAAATGGTGTTTTCGGGAAAGCTTTTAGGCCAATGTCGGGCTGGCCCTTTGAGTTTGGGGGGTAAGTATTTTATGGCGTGGAGATCATCTCCTCTAGCCATGTGTATGTGGAGGATGTCATCCTCAAGCCAGACTCCGGGGTCTGCTGTTCCATCATATGCCTCTATGTTTACGGGCTTGAATCCCGCTGGAAATTCATGATCCAGCACCTCATCGGTGAAACATAGGGGGGGGGGGTGCGGCGCCCCTTTATCTGGGCGTACTGTGGTGTTTGGATATTTGATGTGTTGCATTGCTTACTAGAGCTTGCTTTCTTGGCCCATAGATAGATCTGGCTGGGCCATCTTTTTGATGCGAATCCTTATGCGGATCGCATGCCAGCTTGTGTGCGGCGTCCTTTGCCACACTGTGTTGGCCATGGGGTCGTTTGTCCGGCTGGGTGGCTTCCTTATTGTTTGATTGCGGAGGCTCTAAGGCCTCATCATCAAATTACGACAGTAATTTTCGCTTCGGATAGCTCTTTGTGTGGCGACTGTCGCTGTATTTGTCTGCGGTGTTGAGTACTTTGCTCCATCTAATTCTGAGTGCATCTTCCGCTGTTTTGAGCTTCCGCTTCTGCTTTTTCAGGCTACGCAGCAGCGGCAACGAGCCTTTTTGAGGTTCTTCTGCTCCAAAGAACTTGTCCGACATGAGGTCGTCCGGGCTGTTGTCTTCGCCGGGGACGGGTTGTTTATCCAAGTTGCCCTGTTCGGACGGTTGCTCGATGGCTGGGTCTGTATGGCTGCTTTCTCTGTCGAGGTGGGGTTTGGAGCGGCGCGTACGCCGCCGCTTTGATTGCTTTTCGAGGGAACGATCCCTCGTTCCGTCCCTTTGTTCCTCATCGTCGTTTCCTTTAGGTGTATCTATCATGTATATGTCATGAGATGGGGTGGTTGTCCAGTGGCCTATAGGCACTGGTTCCTGTTTGTCTCCTATATCGTCGTCCATACCGTCGATGTCTTCGGAGTCGGAGTTAAGCATGTCGGTTAAATCATCGACAGTGGCTACAAAGTGGGTGGTGTGTGGGCTTTGAATTTCTTCGTCGTCCGCATCCCAACCTTGCTGACCATAGTCCGGCTAGGGCTCTCCTAATAAAGAGAGAGACTTTAGTGAATTCAGAATGTCGCTAAAAGGCGAGTGCTGAAAGATGTCCGCGGCGGTGAACTTCATGATCGGCGCCCAATCGGATTCGATTGGCAGGGGCGCGGAAGGTTCGGAGTCCGGAGAGGAGTCCGGCACCTTGGAGTCATGAGCTTCCCAAAGGACAGGTATGGTATTCGGCTCGATCGCTGTAGATATTGCAGCCACCGAGGCGGTGTCCAGCCACCCGTCCTCGACATGAGTCGGCCCGAGCTAAGGGTCGGAGCGGACATCGGTGTGGCCTCTGTGACACTGCTCGGCAGCTGAGCTAGATCATGCCCATCGTAATAAAGGCAGCGCCGCTTGGCTGTGGCTCGAACCCGTCGAAGATCAAGTCTCGCGGACGTCACCGTGTAGTTCAAGCTTTCCAAATCTGACTCGACGGCGGGCGTAGCTTTCAATCTGCTCCAAATGGCTGCTTAATTGGCCCAAAGCGCAAAGCCGCTAATACGAAGATCTGTCGGGAAGAAAAGTCTCACCTGGACCGCATCGTTGTTGATGATCGGAGGTCCCATCGGGCCAAAAGGTGACGGCTACACAGGAACTCTCAATGAAAGCACCAATGTCGATTGTCAAAACCGGCGGATCTCGGGTAGGGGGTCCCGAACTGCGTCTAGGCGTATGGTAACAGGAGACAAGGGACACGATGTTTGTACCCAGGTTCGCCCTCTCGATGGAGGTAAAACCCTACTCCGCTTGATTAATATTGATGATATGGGTAGTACAAGAGTAGATCTACCACGAGATTGGAGAGGCTAAACCCTAGAAGCTAGCCTATGGTATGATTATTGTTCGTCCTACGGACTAAAACCCTCCGGTTTATATAGACACCGGAGAGGGCTAGGGTTACACAGAGTCAGTTACAATGGGAGGAGATCTACATATCCGTATTGCCAAGCTTTCCTTCCACGCCAAGGAAAGTCCCATCCAGACATGGGATAAAGTCTTCAATCTTGTATCTTCATAGTCCAAGAGTCCGGCCAAAGGTCATAGTCCGGCCATCCGGACACCCCCTAAACCAGGACTCCCTCATAGCGCTTTCAAGTATTTGGGAACTATAGGACATTAGAAGATTCATGTGAGACACCATAGACTTTGGATTTGTAGAATTAATGGATTATGTAGTTATTGATGGAAGTTAATGGGCTGTTGGAATTGATTCATAGGAAGGAAACAAGATCTTGGAGTGGCATACGACGTGTTTCCTTAGGATAGAGATGCACTATCTTGGACCTTGGAAGAATAAGCTGAGCACTTGGATTGTGATGTTTAATTCAAGCTTAGCAGTTTGTACATTCTGCCCATGCATGGATTATTTTTGGATAGATATGTGTTTGGGGAGAGTTGACATGTATAGTTTTGTTGGACCTCCTCTTGGGAGTCATGAGGATATGAATAGCATGAGTAATGATTGGAGTTGACCTATACAAGATAATGCTTTCGGTGGAATAAGGTGATTTGGTTTGAAGGACTAGGTAGAACAGTTGGCGTCTCAGAATCTGTGCTCAAGGATAAGATGATAAACGTTCACTCGCACCCTAGAATCCTTGAAACCCTAAAAAGCCCTACCAAGCCATAACATGGTCAGATCATGACCATGGGCTTTGGCCCTAGGTCGAGAAGACCCTGACCAATACTCAACCGTGACCACCACCGATACCCCAACCTATGCCCTATGTACCTCGTGGAAAAGCTTGCACGAGTACTCGAACGAGCTGGTTGTCATCGTTATTTGGAGATATACTTGTCCACCTGAATACGGAAGAAGAGTTGTTCAGCTGGTTAGGGAACATCTGAAGACCGCCATTTCAAGGAGGAAGAACTATACCAACCACCATCGTCAAGAAGTGAACTTCCTCGTCGAAGACCATGCGTATCTGCAAACCACTCCTCTCAAGGGAACCCAACGCTTCCATGTCAAAGGAAAGCTCGCACCAAGATACATCAGCCCCTTCAAGATCACTCAACGGCGAGGAGAAGTGGCTTACCAGTTGGAACTGCCACCTGAACTATCCGATGTGCACAACATCTTCCATGTGTCACAACTCCGGAAGTATTTCCAACTTCCTAGCTAGCCCGATCTCTACGAGGGCATCGACCATCGAGCCATCGACCCCTAGCCCAATCTAACCTACCGCGAGCTACCCCTTTAGCAACCTGGATCAAGAAGAACGTCATACACGAAGCCACATTATCAAGTACTTCAAGCTCAATGGAGCACCACACGGAAGCAAAAGCAACGTGAGGACTTGAAGACTACCCCAGATCCAAGTCTCTGTATCCCTTTTCGCGCATAGTCTGGGAATCTCGGGGATGAGATTCTTGTAAGGGGGGTAGGTCTGTCACACCCTGATTTTCATGCCACAAGCTAATAAAATCATGATAAAATGTGGTTTGACAAAAACTTTTGAGTGCTTTGTCCTTGCTTTGATTGAATGCTTGACTGCTGTTTGCAAGTGCTCTAAAAATCAAATAAATCCTCCAACTCTTATACTCCTTCCCCTTGATCCAAATACCTTTCCAAATGATCATGCCATGTGTAGGACATAGAAGTAATTTCTTACAAAAATAATTTGGCCAAATAGTATTTAAAAAAATTAGTTTTCCAAAAACCCCTGAATTGAGATTTGCACTGCAAGTACTTAATTAAGGACAGTAAAAATCTTTCCAAAAATATATTTGACTCCTATTAGATATAGGACACCCACAAACCACAAAAATATAATTTTAAAAGTTATTTTCCTATTTTATTTAAAGGCTTTTTCTTAAGTCCAGAAATGGTCTTTAATAGGTTAAGATTATTTTAATGCTTTAAAAATATTTGCGAAAAACCTAGGTAAACTCAGTGGACATATATTGTCCATATATAAGAGTTTAAACACATGTTCATGTTCAAAATATTGGTCAAAGCCCTCAAAAACCCTTTCTGGATATCTCAAGCTTTTGAAATATTTACAAAGGAAATATTCCCCAAAAATTCCAAGAAAATTCTAGCATGTCACATATGACATGTTTGATGATCTTGCCAAGTCTCATGTCATGGCGAATAGTATAACCCCATGAAACCCTCTCAAAACCACTTCTGTCCTTTTTCAAGTTTGAACAACTTTGCACTGTCAAACATGTCCAAATGCTCTCAAACTTTGTGCACATGCTCAAATGGTGTAATAATGCATCTAGAACAAATGGCACACGTTGGAGAGAATGTTATCTTGATCAAAGTGCCCCAGAACCCTCTCTGTCCAGAACCAAATTTGAACAACTCTACATTGGCAACTTTCTCCTTTTGATCTCAACTTTTGTGGACATGTTCAGAACCTCAAATTATGACACTACACCAAGTGGAGCATCAAGGAGAACATATTTGCATGACTAAATCTTGGGAAGTCCTTTTCTGTTGATTTCTAGGGTTTACAAAAGTTGCATTGGCAACTTTGCCCAAATAAACTCAATCTTGGTGGAACCCACTATTTTCTCATTCCATTTGACCTCAGAAAGCCTCATGACAAGGGAAGTCCATTTGCTTGCCCAAACCCACATCAAACACCTTCTGGCAGAAATTTAAAATGCATGTTTTGTCCATTTCCACTAATCTCCATGAGCTCAAATTTCTCCCACAGCCCCATCCGCTCCTCCTCTACCTCCTGCGTGCTTAGCTGCCCAAGGAGCAATGATTAAGGGGGGCAAAGACCCATATTTCCTCTCTAGACAGCCACTTTACCCTCCCTTTCTCATCTCTCTCTCACTTTTGGCAAGTTCCAGAGCATCCAAAGCCTCCACCCTCTTGTTTATTCCTCTTGCAGACGCCAGACACAAGTGGACGCGCGGGTGCGTGCAAAAAGCCGCGGGTGCCAGCCAAAGACGCGCTCTGGAGCACGTCATCGTGCTCCCGACCGTTGACACCACAACCCCCTGCTACGTCTTGAGCTTGCGTTGGTTTTCCCCGAAGAGGAGAGGATGATGCAGTAGAGTAGCGTAAGTATTTCCCTCAGTTTTTGAGAACCATGGTATAAATCCAAAGAGGAGGCCACGCGAAGTCCCTCGTACCTACTGAAGCAAATAACTCCTCGCAACCAACGCGAATAGGGGTTGTCAATCCCTTCACGGTCACTTACGAGAGTGAGATCTAATAGAGATGATAGATAATATTCTTGGTATTTTTGGTATAAAGATGCAAAGTAAAATAAAAGGCAAAGTTAAAACGCAAAGCAATAATAAAGCGTAGGAAGATTAATATGATGAGAATAGACCCTGGGGCCATAGATTTCACTAGTGGCTTCTCTCAAGAGCATAAGTATTTTACGGTGGGTGAACAAATTACTGTTGAGCAATTGACAGAATTGAGCATAGTTATGAGAGTATCTAGGTATGATCATGTATATAGGCATCACGTCCGAGACAAGTAGACCGACTCCTGCCTGCATCTACTACTATTACTCCACTCATCGACCGCTATCCAAAGATGCATCTAGATTATTAAGTTAATAAAAACAGAGTAACGCCTTAAGCAAGATGACATGATGTAGAGGGATAAATTCATGCAATATGATAAAAGCCCCATCTTGTTATCCTCGATGGCAACAATACAATACATGCCTTGCTGCCCCTACTGTCATCTGGAAAGGACCCCGCAAGATTGAACCCAAAGCTAAGCACTTCTCCCATTGCAAGAACTACCAATCTAGTTGGCCAAACCAAACGGATAATTCGAAGATACTTGCAAAGATAACCAATCATACATAAAAGAATTCAGAGAAGATTCAAATATTGCTCATAGATAATCTTGATCATAAACCCACAATTCATCGGTCTCAACAAACACACCGCAAAAAGAAGATTGCATCGAATAGATCTCCACGAGAGAGGGGGAGAACATTGTATTGAGATCCAAAAAGAGAGAAGAAGCTATCTAGCTAATAACTATGGACCCGAACGTCTGAAGTAAACTACTCACACTTCATCGGAGAGGCTATGATGATGATGTAGGAGCCCTCCATGGTGGATTCCTTCCCATGAGCTCGGAACAGGCCCCAAGATGGGATCTCGTGGATACAGAAAGTTGTGGCGGTGGAATTAGATTTTTGGCTCCGTATCTGATCTGTTGAGGGTACATAGGTATATATAGGAGGAAGGAGTACGTCGATGGAGCTTCGGGGGGCCCACGAGGCAGGGGGCGCACCCTCCACCCTCGTGGTCGCCTCCTTTCTTGACCGAGGGTCCAAGTCTCCTGGATCTTATCTGATGAGAAAATCACGTTCCCGAAGATTTCATTCCGTTTGGACTCCGTTTGATATTCCGCTTTCTTGAAACATCAAATAGGAAAAAAACAACAATTCGGGTTGGGCCTCCGGTTAATAGGTTAGTCCCAAAAGTAATATAAAAGTGGAAAATAAAGCCCAATATGGTCCAAAACAATAGATAATATAGCATGGAGCAATCAAAAATTATAGATACGTTGGAGACGTATCACCCCCGACCACCTCGAGTCTCCCCCTTGCGCCAGTGGAGGTGCTTCGACGTCCGCAACACGCCACCGTGCTGGCCACCTCCTTTCACTCTGTCTCCGCCTGCGTTGCTGCGTGCTCAGAGCCAGCACGAGCCCGCTTAATGCGCTGCGGCGAGCTCGTGGGTTCTCCCCGGAGCTCGCCCCGCTCCCTCTCTCTCTCTTCCTGGCGCCGTACTCCACCCCCATGAGCATCGCAGACAGCCCCGAGCCTCCTCCCGTGGCCACTGCGGCCATTTCCGTGGGTGCCCATAGGCCACGTCGACGGTGAGCCACGACCTCGCTATATAAGGCCGCCCGAGGCCTCTCTCTGGAGCCCCTTCGCCCTCTCTCCCTCCCGTACGTCGCCTAGATCCAGACATACCTCTCCCCGTGCCCTCCATCCACCACAATGGCCGGAGCATTGCCATCGGGCTCCGCCTAAATTTGAGCTAATCCAAGCTCTCGTTCACCCCCTAGCCACTCCAATGCCCTCATACCTCCACCGCAAGTCCCTCCATCGCCACCGTTCGCCCCCGGGAAGGCCAGGCGCTCACAGCCAAAGATGGCCGATGGCCTCCTCCACCACCATTCAAACCGTCGCCACTACGGCCATCCTCGGCGTGCGTGAAGCACCTAGACAGATGCGTCGCAGCCTCCTGAGCATGCTGGTGGGCAGAGTGTCGTCGAGGATGCTCTATAGCCCCGGCAATTGCCGGCGGGAGCCGCTCCTCCTTGCGGCCGGAGCGTGCGCGGGAGGTTGAAGGCGACCTGCCGCTGGGCCCCGTGCGTCAGTGACCCAGCGGGCGGGCCCCGCCCGTTTAAATGGAAACGGCTTCGGCCAAATCCACTTTCCCCGCGCGTAGGCGTACTTCCGCGATGCCGGCTTCGACGTCACCGTTGTCACTGCAGGCGTCAGGTTGCTAGGCCGGCCCACTAGCTATCTCTCGTCTAGTGCGAGTTTTAGGCATGAACCTAAACCTTTTCTTTTTCTTTTCCAGTAAGCTTCAAAAATCCATAAACAATTCAAAATAAGTCCAAATTTGATGATTAAAATTTTTCAGTGACTCCATAAATCATGCTCTATTTAATGAGCCATAGTGAACATTTTTATTCTACCTAGTTGCCACTGGATCTAATAAGTAGGTCATTTATACCCCTAAATCAGCTTCCAAAATTCATAGAATATTCATTTGGACTCCAAATTCAGTGAAACCAATTTATAAATGTTTCTAAAATCATGCCTGATTTAATGGGTACATTTACTCATTTTTATAAAAAGGCATTTTGTGGACAACTTGTAGATCCATTAAATCCATTGATTCCAACATATTGAAATGATGAGAAATATCCACTAATCCAATCCAAATGAAACCAGCCTGGTTATTTTTCATATAACCAGGGATGTACTAGAAAAGTAAACTTCATAATTTTTAGAGCACTTTCATTTTTTTCCTTGTTGTGTTGCTTATTATGGTTGCTTTCAATGATAGTTGACGAAGTAGACGAAATACTTGGAGTTGGACCAGATATATTTGAAGACCTCGAAGACCTTGTTAAAACAGGCAAGCAGCCCTCTGACCATGTCTATGAAACCCTTTTTATGCATGTCATATAGCACCATATTGTTGTTGTAACGGAATCATGATGAGGTGGTAACCACCTTGATGGGTTGCCTCTGTTACTTCCTCGTTTATACTTGCATGGTGCATGACCCTACCTCCTTATGAGGGTTATGCCGGTGGGAGTAGATAGGATGCTATAGTAGTGGCTACATAAATGGGACAGGAATATGCATGGTGAAGGAGACAAAGTATTTACAAAAGACTTTTCGAAAACCCTGTCGGGTGCCACTTATGCCCGAGGGAGATAATGAGTTGGGTAACCACTTGATGACGAAGTGGTGTACTGGGTCAAGTGTGTGTGTTGTTTTCAAAACGGATTGGTTTACGTTGCGACCGTTATTCCAACCTTACATGCGCATTCACTCTACCCTTATATGGGAAAGGGCATTATTGATTACCTAGGCCGATACTAGCTTGGAGCCTGCATTACTAGTGACGGAAGAATCGCTGTTGCGCTCTCTGGGGACGGGGTCATGCCAGGTAGGGCGGCCATGACTGTTTTCACAGGGCACCGGACACACCGTTCGTACCCCGTGCTTGTGGTATGTGATGAATATGGGAGCGAGGCTCCACAATTTGAAGATGTGAAATGTTGGGCACGGGGGTTACTACCAATCGAGTGGACTCTATGTTAGTGTAATCTAGGGAAAGATAGTGATCGGGTGCTTACCCCGGGTACTTGAGGTACCGCGGGTCGTGGATGACATGGAAGTTCCTCGAATCTTGTGGGTAAAGTGTGCAACCTCTGCAGAGTGTAAAACTATACGAATAGCCGTGTCCACGGTCAAGGATAGTTGGGTAACCGGTCTTGGGCTATGTCCACTTGTTTACAAACCAGTGGGTGTGTGTGCGAAGAACTACTTGGATCAAGTCAAAGGACTTGACATGATTGAGTTGGGTTGGAGCCCACTCCCGTTTATGTTGATATCTGTAACCAGTCCCTATGGTTACTTGAATTCGTATGATGCATGTTTTACCAATTGTTGAACATGTCATAGCACAACAAAACTAGCTTTCTGCAAACAATACCTACATCATGCGTTGTTGTATCTTGAAACAAAACATGGGTTGCTTGCGAGTACATTCAAAGTACTCATTGTTTTGCCACTGGTTATTTTATTGGCCAGGCCTGAAAGAACATGATATGATGAAGAATACTTCGGTGACGAGCATGCGAGCTAGGACGCCTCCCAGTCAGAATGCTTGTAGGGTTAAGGCAGATGGCATGGGTCCAAGTTATCGATTTAAGATTTACGCCATGGTTATACTCAAGACTTGACCATAATGGTCATAATTTATGTAAGACGGTATGTATGGATGTAAGACTCTTGTTATTCAGCTTCTGTGTGTTCAGTGAGCATTGATCTCTGGGATCACTGTACACGTGCATTCGGTGATCACGACTTATGAGTCGGGGTCCCCACATCATGTCATCTTACCTAATGTGTTACTCTGTTCTTATGAACTTAATACTCTAGATGCATGCTGGATAGCGATCGATGTGTGGAGTAATAGTAGTAGATGCATGCAGGAGTCGGTCTACTTGTGTGAACTAATGAACTACTTGGTTCATCATAGAATATATATATAATATCATCACAGATACGTGATGACACTTAACTACTAGGTACAATGCATAAAATTGGAAACGAACAATACTAAAACTAACAATCCCTCCTTGGGCAGTATTCCGGCAGCCCCTCGCTAGCAGCTCCCTGGTGTGCAACGTCTTCCTAGAACGGAGGCAGTACACCGCCTCCTCCGCCTCACAGCACTTGACGTACCAACCTGCCTCTTGCTGGCGGACGAGCGCGAACGATCTTGTCATTTTTTTGGGCGCCCACTAGAACTCCTCGTCGGTAGCACGCTGGAGCTTATCGGCCCACCTCCATGCAATGATGATGCGCCTAGCGCCTTTAACCTTCCTCGTGAAGTACCCATGTTCATACACCTCCTCTGCACGGCGACGGGCCCGACCCCAAAGCTCGACCGCCTCCTTTTGTTAGGCGGCATCACGGGCTTCACAGGCCGCCTCATACCTGTCTTCCTCCCCCGCCAATGCCACTTGCCTGGCTTTCTCAGCCGGCGGCAGGGACTTCCACAGACAAAGATTGTACTGGCTCCAAAACCAATCCAAAATTGGGGGGGGGGTCCGATGCAACCTCGTCCGACGGCGTGTAGGGGTCCTCGTCGCTGCTCTTCGAGTGAGTTTCCTCGGGGGGCGGCGACTCCTCGTCGGCGCGTGGGCAGACCGGCGACGCCATGGCGGAGATTTGAGAGAGAGAGAGAGAGAGAGAGAGAGAGAGAGAGAGAGAGAGAGAGAGAGGGAGAGCGAGGGGAGGATGTATATGAGAATGCAGGAAGGACGACGTGGGCAAGGTAGTATTTATTGGTGGCCGGAATCCAGATCAACGGGAACAGTACACATGCCGGTCGCCGGAATTTACGAGTACTGTAGCTTGAAATACACACGATTCCCGCAGCAAAATCTGTGTGTGAACTTAATAGCTGACGGTTTCCAATACTGAACCTTGTCTGATTAATAACCCCCACCACTCACCTACCAAACCTCGAGCCGTGAATAGAGTGCCAATCGTGTGGGGGCCGGTTGCCTTGCCAGATCTTCCCATTTTCTTTTTTGAACACCAGATATTTACATCGTCTGTTGATTTTTTAACTCGCACACAAGTACACAAAAATATAATTTTTCAAACCGTTAAGGTTAGCCGTTGCAGGTAGATGTTGTTCAAATTTGAATTACGGACATTAAATGTCTAGAAAATCAGTTAAATGTCTTTAAAAGGTCAAATGACCCCTAGGATTTTCAAATTTTCACATGACAGTTGTAGTAGTGCGCGTTGAACATAGAAAAATTTGAAGGCCGTAAGAGGAAGCTATCTCCTGTTCGTCATCAAACATGCATTGTTCACTCTCGGAACCACGAGCCTTCTAGTTAGTTGCTCCGGTTTGTGAGGGGTGTGTGTCCAAAGTTTTGTCAAATAGACCAATTTTTTTACCACATCATCTTGGTGGCATGACATGACATCAAACAAGGTTTCATGTTTTTCTGATCATTTTTTAATTTTTTGGAATTAAAATGCCATGGCACTCCATGCATGTGTCCATGCCTTGAGACCAATATGTTTCAAAATTCCTTCTAATTTGCTGTACATGGAATTAACTCGCACACAAGTACACAAATATGAATTTTCAAACCGTTATGGTTAGCCATTGCATGTAGATGTAGTTCAAATTGAATTACGGTCATTAAATGGCTTCAAAATCACTTAAATATATTTAAAAGGTTAAATAACCCCAGAAATTTTCCAAATTTTCACATGACAGTTGTATTAGTGCATGTTAAATGTAGAAAAAATTTGAAGGCCGCAAGAGGAAGCTATCTCCCGTTCGTCATCAAACATGCATTTTCCCTCTCGGAACCACACGCCATCTAGCAAGTGGCTGCGGTTTGTGTGGGGTGTGTGTCCAAAGTTTCGTCAAACATGCCAAAAGTTTTACCACATCATCTTGGTGGTATGACATTACATCAAGCAAGGTTTCATGTTTTTCTGATCATTTTTTAATTTTTTGGAATTAAAATGCCATGGCACTCCATGCATGTGTCCATGCCGTGAGACCAATATGTCTGAAAATTCCTTCTAATATCCCGCACTTGGAATTAACTCGCACACAAGTACACACATATGATTTTTCAAATTGTTAGGGTTAGCTAGTGCGTGTACATGTATTTCAAATTTGAATTACGATCATTAAATGACTAGAAAATCACTTAAATATATTTAAAAGATCACATTACCCATGAAATTTTCTGAATTTTCACATGACAGTTGTATTAGTGCATGCTAAATGTAGATAAAAATTGAAGGTCGTAAGGGGAAGCTATCTCCCGTTCGTCATCAAACATGCATTGTTCCCTCTCGGAACCACGCGCCATCTAGCAAGTGGCTTCGGTTTGTGTGGGGTGTGTGTCCAAACTTTCGTCAAACATGCCAAAAGTTTTACCACATCATCTTGGTGGCATGATCATATGCTCGGGAACGGGGTCCCCAGACTTGCCTCGCTGCAGCCCATAGCATGGCTCTGGAGTGGCCTGCACGGCCCATCTTCACCAAAGAACACTCAAGACCCTCATGAGGCCGAGCCTCATGAGGCGCATTTACACAAGACCTCCTCAAGGCGGCCTCGCTAGGGTTGCTCGCGAGGAGCGGAGAGATCAAGCCGAGGGGCACCTCGTGAGGATCCCTTGACGTGAGCCGTGACCACCAGAGCCTTTGGCAGGCGAAGACCACCTTTTTTCAAGATAGCTTGTACTAGCTGTCCCCCTTCTAATTGGCCGTTGTGGGATCCCTTCCCACCTAACATTTTGGGAGAGGACCTGGGCCTCTATAAGTAGGACTAGCCACCACCTTAGCAAAGGGACGGATCATTCAGATCATCCTCAACCACACAAGCTCACCGAGCTCAAGAACACCTATCCTTAGGAGGCTATTCTTCACTTGCACTTGTTCATCCCCAGCCTACAAGGCAATCCACCACACCACACTGGAGTAGGGTATTACACCACATCGGTGGCCCGAACCAGTATAAACTCTTGTGTCACCTGTTCTTCGAGTTCGACGTGCTGAGTGATGAACCACAAGTATAGGGGATCTATCGTAGTCCTTTCGATAAGTAAGAGTGTCAAACCCAACGAGGAGCAGAAGGAAATGCCAAGTGGTTTGCAGTAAGGTATTCTCTGCAAGTACTGAAATTGTCGGTAACAGATAGTTTTGTGATAAGGTAATTTGTAACGGGTAACAAGTAACAAAAGTAAACAATGTGCAGCAAGGTGGCCCAATCCTTTTGGTAGCAAAGGACAAGCCTGGACAAACTCTTATATAAAGGAAAATGCTCCCGAGGACACATGGGAATTATCATCAAGCTAGTTTTCATCACGCTCATATGATTCGCGTTCGTTACTTTGATAATTTGATATGTGGGTGGACCAGTGCTTGGGTACTGCCCTTTCTTGGACAAGCATCACACTTATCATAAACCCCTATTGCAAGCATCCACAACTACAAATGAAGTATTAAGGTAAACCTAACCGAGGGAGTCCTGGATTAGGGGGTGTCCGGATAGCCGGACTATGACCTTTGGCCGGACTCCTGGACTATGAAGATACAAGATTGATGACTTTGTCCCGTGTCCGGATGGGATTTTCCTTGGCGTGGAAGGCAAGCTTGGCGATACGGACATGTAGATTTCCTACCATTGTAACCGACTCTGTGTAACTCTAACCCTATTCGGTGCCTATATAAACCGAAGGGTTTTAGTCCGTGGGGACTAACAACAATCATATCATAGGCTAGCTTCTAGGGTTTAGCCTCTACGATCTCGTGGTAGATCTACTCTTGTACTACCCATATCATCAATATTAATCAAGCAGGAGTAGGGTTTTACCTCCATCGAGAGGGCCCGAACCTGGGTAAAAACATCGTGTCCCTTGTCTCCTGTTACCATCCGCCTAGACGCACAGTTCGGGACCCCCTACCCGAGATCCGCCGGTTTTGACACCGACATTGGTGCTTTCATTGAGAGTTCCTCTGCGTCGTCGTCTTTGGCCCGATGGCTCCTCCGATCATCAACAACGATGTGCTCCAGGGTGAGACTTTTTTCCCCGGACAGGTCTTCGTATTCGGCGGCTTTGCACTGCGGGCCAATTCCGCTGGCCATCCGGAGCAGATTGAAAGCTACGCCCGCCATCGTGTCAGATTTGGAAGTTTGAACTACACGGCCGACATCTGCGAAGACTTGATATTCGACGGGTTCGAGCCACAGCCAAGCTGCCGCTGCACACCCGGCGGGCATGATCTATCTTCTGCCACGGACAAAGGTCCTCGGAGGCCGCACGAGTCCGCTCCGACCTTTAGCTCGGAGCCGACCGCTACCGATCGAGGATGGGTGGCTGGACACCGCCTCGGGGCTGCTATCTCCACGGGCGATTAAGCCGTACACCTACTCGCCCTTTGGCGGCTTCGTGACTCCAAGGCGCCGGACTCCTCTCCGGACTCCGAGCCTTCCGCTACCGCCAATCAAATCCGATTGGGCGCCGATCATGGAATTCATCGCCGCAGACATCTTTTCAAAGACTCGCCCTTTGGCGACATTCTGAATTCACTAAAGTCTTTCTCTTTATCGAGAGCCCTGGCGGTTTATGGTCGTGAAGGATGGGATGCGTATAACGAAGAAAATCAAAGCCCACCCACCACCCACTTCGTAGCCAATCGCCGATGATTTAACCGACATGCTCGACTTCGACTCCGAAGACATCGACGGTATGGACGACGATGTAGGGGAGGAGCATGAACCAGCACCTATAGGGCACTGGAGAACCACCTCATCTCACTATGTTTACATGGTGGACACACCTAAAGGAAGCGACGACGAGGAACAACGGGACGCTACGAAGGATCGCTCCATCAAAAAGCAGTCAAAACGGCGACGTAAGCGCCACTCAAAGTCCCGCCTCGACAAAGACAACAGCCATACAGACCCAGCTATAGAGCAGGGTGAACCGATGGACGACGAACATGCTATCGAGCAACCGTCCGAACAGGACAATCTGAATAAACAACCCGTCCCCAGCGAAGATAACAGTCCGGACGAACTCATGCCGGACAAGTTGCTGGAGCAGAAGAACCTCCACAAAAGGCTCGTCGCCACAGCACGTAGCCTGAAAAAGCAGAAGCGAAAGCTCAAAACAGCGGAAGATGCACTCAGAATCAGATGGAGCAAAGTACTCAACACCGCAGAAAAATACGGCGACAGACGCCGAACAAAGAGCTACCCAAAGCGAAAACTACTGCCCGAATTTGATGAGGAGGCCGTAGATCCCCCACAATCAAAAAACAAGGAGGCCACCCGGTGAATGGACGACCCCACGGCAAACAGAGAGCAGCAAACGGCGCCGCACACAAGCCGGCACGCGATACGCACAAGGATTCGCATCAAAAAGATGGCCCAGTCAGATCTATCTACGGGCCAAGAAAGCAAGCTCTAGTAAGCAAGGCAACGCATCAAGTATCCGAACATCACGGTACACCTGAATATAGGGGTGCCGAACACCCCCTATGTTTCACCGATGAGGTGCTGGATCACGAATTTCCAGCGGGATTCAAGCCCGTAAACATAGAGGCATACGATGGAACAACAGACCCTGGAGTCTGGATTGAGGATTACATCCTCCATATACACATGGCTAGAGGAGATGATCTTCACGCCATAAAATACTTACCCCTCAAGCTCAAAGGGCCAGCCCAGCATTGGCTTAAAAGCCTTCTTGAAAACAACATTGGAAGTTAGGAAGAGATCGAGAATGCCTTTCGGGCAAATTTTCAAGGGACCTATGTCCGACCTCCGGATGCCAACGATTTAAGTCACATAGCTCAACAGCCAGGAGAGTCAGCCTAGAAATTTTGGAACATATTCCTTACTAAAAAGAACCAAATAGTCGATCGCCTTGGACGCCAAGCCTTAGCAGCTTTCAAACACAACGTCTAAGAAGAATGGCTCGCCAGACACCTCGGCCAAGAAAAGCCAAGAACAATGGCCGCATTGACAAGCCTCATGACCCGCTTTTGCGCGGGAGAGGATAGCTGGCTAGCAAGATGCAGCACCAGTGACCCAAGTAGATCCAAAGTCAGGGATGGAAACGGGAAACCACGACGCAGCAAGGAACAGCGTCGGACTAAGGGAAACAGCCCGAAGAGCATGGCAGTCGACGCCTGATTCAAAAGCTCTCGGCAGAATCATAAAAAGCTGCCCCTTAAGGATAACAGGGACGAGGTCTCTAACTTAAATAAAATCTTGGACAAGATATGCCAAATCCACAAGATTCTCGGAAGCCTGCAAACCACACCCACAGAGATTGTTGGGTCTTCAAGCAGTCTGGCAAACTCAACGCCGAACACAAGGGGCTCGACACACCAAGCGAGCACGATGGCGAACCCCAAAAGCAGAGCACCAGAAAACAAAAGAATTTCCCACAAGAAATCAAAACAGTGAACTCAATTCACGTGAAAAAAGGGAAAAATAGAGCGGCACCCATAGAGGTACGCGCCTTATGGCCTATCCCAGAGGATTCCGGCCACTAGTTGTTCAGACCAATCACCTTTGACCATCGGGATTACTCTAGAAGTATACGGAATGCAGGTTGGACTGCCTTGATATTAGATCCGATAATTGGCGGACTCCATTTTTCACAAGTTCTAATGGACGGCGGCAGTGATCTAAACCTGCTATATCAGGACACAATCCGCAGTATGGGGTAGACCCAACCAAAATTTTCCACAACAACACTTCCTTTCTAGGGGTAATGCCAGGCCCATATGCCCATTGTACGGGCTCTCTACTGCTAGAAGTTGTGTTCGGCTCACCCGACAACTTCCGCCGAGAAAAGTTAACCTTCCACCTCGCCCCATTTACAAGTAGCTATCAAGCACTATTGGGACGCGAAGCTTTTGCCCGGTTTAACGCAATACCGCATTATGCATCCCTCACACTTAAAATGCCCAGTCCACGTGGCATCATCTCATTAAAGGGAAACATCGAGGGTTCCTCGAGTCCGGAAAATTGTGCGGATACCTTGACAGCCCCACAATAGACAGGTCAGCCAGACCCCGGACACGGCTGGACGTGTCCGGCGTAAACATAAAAGGGCTCGCTAGACGCATACCCCCGTACAAGGGGCTCCACGCATCCACAACATGAGACAATAAAGCTCAATTTTGTTCATTTTTTGAATTGTACTTTGTTTATATAATATAACATACATTTTCGCACAATCTTTTTCAACTAAGTTCCTCTCTTTTACAGATGAACACCGTGCTACACCCGTCCAGGATACGGCACAACAGAGAGACACAGCGCAGACGTGCAAGAGGGACCCTTGCAAGGATTCTTTTCAGATTAAGACCCTGCGTAAACCTTTTTTACTGTCTCTTGTTGATACACATCCCCTGGTTTCTTGCTATAACCAAGGAGGAGGTTGGCGTTTTGGCATAGGCCACGTCAGAATTTCGCGCGTACCTGGACACCAGGGGCTTTTTACCAAGGGCGATTGTTCGACCCGTTTTCATAAAGACCGAATACCTTAGGGAGTGTTCGGCGTCTCGAGTTAGGCCTTATATCCATCAGCTCGAATCATGTCTTTGGTCAAATGTTGGGTTTGCCGGCTCTGTGTTTTGCTGCCTTACGCTTGGCTCTATCGGCTAATGCGGCACTGGAGAACTACTGCGATTGTGCCCCGGTTCGCCAGGGAGCACCTCAAGAGAGAAAGAAAAACCGATCGTCATGATATAGCGTGAGACTGGTCAACCACTCGATTACCCGCTGGAATCTCTAGAATTCCTCCGCATTGACGAAGGGCTGTTTCCCGGCCAGGCACATACGCGCCCCGAATTCGGGTGAGCGCGGTGTCCCTAGGGGCTATATAGTAGCCCCACTGTCGAACTCCTATGGCTAAGTGAAAGTGATAAAGCATTATAGTCCGGTTGCCTAGTTTGCTGCGCTATCACCTCCTTTGTAGGACCAAGACGTTGGATCAAGTGTGAAAATGCGTTTTCAGAAACACCCCCGCATTATATGCGTGGGGGCTGAAGTGAAAGACTGCCATCTTTCAGGTTATATACACATATACATTAACGGCCGCACAGGAGGTATTTTTAATTCTTGAAAGAACAAGTATAAAAAGCTTTTATATTCCATCGAAACATTGTTTCACAATAATACATGTTATTCGAACATAATATCCTTCGAGCATCGCGTCTCTATTAAACGAAAGTGCCTCAAGAACTTCCCCAAAACAAAGGTTTCGAAAGGTACTCGGCTTCTATCCGAATCTTGGGATGCAACATCGGTGGCATTCATCTCCGCCCAGTATGTCTTGACACGGGCAAGAGCCATCTGCGCATCCTCTATGCATGCTGACCACCTCATTACTTTGATATGCGGCACCGCACCAAGGAACTGCTGCACCAAGCCAAAATAACTCCTCGGCTCGGGCCTTTTCGGCCACAAATAAGTAACGACATTCTTCATGGCAAGTCCGGACAACCTATTCAGCTCCGCCCATTCGGCCAAACGATCGGTTAATGGAACTGGATGCTTTGGACTACGGAACTGCGACCAAAAAAGCTCTTCCATCTCGTGATCCTTTTGATCTCCGAAGTGTTCGGCCGCGTCCGCGACACTCGCCGCCAAGTCCAGATAAGCATCCGCACTACTCCACAGCCGGTCCAATTGAGCATATTTAGGATCCGCGAACTTCCTACGCAGCAGAAAGGGCTTTCCAGCCATGATATCTCCGGCCTGACGTAGCTCCTCCTTCATAGCTCTTATCGCAGAGCGAGCATCCTTGGCCTCAGTGGTGGCCTTCTTCAGGTCCTCTTGCTCCGCTCGACCTTCTTTTTCAAGAAGCTCGCAGCGGTCGGTAGCATTCTTCAACTTCACGGCCATCTCGGCCATTTCCTTCTTGCTTCGGCAAAGGAGCAGCCTGTTCGCTTTTAGCTCTTTGGCCGCCTTTAAGGCAGCCGCATCACTTTTCCTGGCCTGTTCCTTGGCTCGGGCAAGCTCCGCCCGAAGATTCTCCATGGCAGCGACACCATCTGCATCAAGCATACATGTTGTAAGGCACGGGCATCAAGCTTCCTTACTAGGTGTCCGCGGAGAAACTGCATACCTTGTGACTCGTCCAGCCGCTTGTTGACAAGCACGATGTCGGCATCCGCCACGTCAAGTTGCTGCTTGAGTTCGGCAAATTCATCAGTCCGGCTAGCCACCGGACACCCCGCCACCTACATAGGAAGGGCGACTTATTATATCTGGGATTATGATCCTCGGCACACTGTCATTTTTGACAATGCACCGAGTCTCAGGGGCTACTATCTACACGGGGCGCATCTTATATATGCGGAACCGTCAAAAGGTACATCATTGCACGTACCTCAAAACCCGTCATTAAACTCCTGGCGGCCTCGTACAACCCACTTTTCGCGGACGAAATATTTTCAATCACCGTACCCATCAATGCACGGTGATCTTCTGAGATAGACACTCGCCCGAGCAGATCCTTCAACTCCTCCGGCCGTGCACCAGGAGGTGCCGGGCTCGTCCGATGGCCTTTTTCGAAGGCCGGACACGGAGGGCTCCAGGGGGCCCTACGATCGCACTCTACCCCTTCCGGATTCGGGGAAACCCTCCGTGACGACACCTCAGGATCGTCCGCCTCGCTAGGCGGTACGGCAGGGGGAGGCGTTCCGCTCTCCATCATCTTCGGACAAAGATCCCCCGAAGAAGAGCTCTGCTGAGAAGGGCTGAGATCCGAACTACAAGGTAAAATTTCGGTCATCTTCAGAAATAAAACAGGGATGTCTTTTATTTTATAAACTCCCCTCTCTACTTACGGCTCGCTGGAGGGCTGATCTCCTTGGGGAAACAATGCGGCCAGGGCATCTTCCGACGCAGGACCCTCTGGGAAGATTTCTTCCCGCGCTTTGAGGCCTTGGTCTCCGGATCTCCAGAGGCGGTCCTCTTCTCCCCTTGGATGGAGGGATTATCGATCCCTCCCTTCTTGATAAACTCCTTCGCGGAGGCAGTAGCTTCCTTGTTCCCCCTTCGCCTTCTCCTAAAAGCGCAGCCTCCAGCATCCTGGTTAACACTGGATCCGCGCGTGGTCTCAAGGAGGGGTGCCGGACACCTGATCAGTTTTGCTTTCGCTATCCACTCCTGCTTAAGGGACATCTCTTTTGAGGGCAAGTTTATGATAAATATAAGGATAGCGTGTCCGGGTACGGGACTACTTACTTGAGCATCCGGGCGATTGCAGCTCAGACCTGCGTCCTCGGTCAAGTCCAGACACATTGCTTGTGATCCCAAGAACAGTTTGTACATCTCCACGGGCGTTGCGCCCATGAAGTGTTGAAGAGCTCGTGGTCCCTCTGGATTGAACTCCCACAGGCGGAGGGGGCAACATTTGCAGGGCAGGACGTGACGAATCAGCATGACCTGCATTACTACGACCAGATTGATCTCTCTCTCTCTAGGAGGTCTCGAATACGGCCATGCAACAAGGGCACGTCCTTGGACGACCCCCAGCCAAGCCCTTTATTGACCCATGACGCCAGCCGCGGTGGAGGACCCGAGCGAAAGGTGGGTGGCGCCACCCATTTGGTGCCCCTGGGAGCTGTGATATAAAACCACTCTTGTTGCCATAGACTGAGCTCCTTTTGAAAAGATCCCTCGGGCCATGGAGCGTCAGCATTCTTACTTATAACAACCCCTCCGCACTCTGCCTGTTAGCCCTTCATCATCTTCGGCTCCACCTTGAAGGTTTTGAGCCACAATCCAAAGTGTGGGGTAATGCGGAGGAAGGCTTCACATACGAGATGAACGACGAGATGTGGAGGATGGACTCTGGATCCAAGTCGTGAAATTCCAGCCCATAATAAAACATGAGCCCCCTCACGAAGGGGTCCATCGGGAAACTTAGTCCCCGAAGGAAGTGGGACGTGAACACTACGCTTTCACCGGGCTTGGGAGTGGGAATAACCTGCCCTTGAGCAGGCAGCCTATGTGAGATTTCACCGGATAGATACCTGGCATCTCTTAGCTTTAGGATGTCTTCTTCCCTGACGGAGGAAGGCATCCACCGGCCTTGGAGGTCGGAGCCGGACATCATCGAAGGTCTGAAGCGCCTGAATCTGGAGCTTTGGGTGTTGGAACTCGAAGCGAGGGGCGGATTCGATGGAGATAGAGAAAAGGAGCGGGGCCTTGGTCTCTTTATAAAGAGGTTGAATACCAGAGCCCTCCCGTGACCGCTCAGGACTCGGCCGATAGAGGAGGCGTGCCAACGGCACGATTGGGTTACCCACACCCGTATTGATGAGAATCCCGGAATAAGGGGACACGATCTCTGCTTTGACAAGACGTGCCAAGGAAACCGCCTCGCTAAACGCGCTGAGGTTGGACAGTAAAAATGATTCGAATAAAGGCTTGGCCGTGGTGTGATGTCACGCTGCGGAATACGTCAGCAGATTGAACTTGTGTAAATTTTATTCTCTCTATGGTGGTATGTGGAACTTATTTTGCAGAGCCGGACACTATCCTTGTGTTCAAAATCTTCTATGAAGTATTCGGAGGAGGAACCCTCCTTGCAATGCCGAAGACAATATGCGCGTCGGACCCGTCGTCATTGAAGCCTGGTTCAGGGGCTACTGAGGGAGTCCTGGATTAGGGGGTGTTCGGATAGCCGGACTATGACCATTGGCCGGACTCTTGGACTATGAAGATACAAGATTGAAGACTTCGTCCCGTGTCCGGATGGGATTTTCCTTGGCGTGGAAGGCAAGCTTGGCGATACGGACATGTAGATTTCCTACCATTGTAACCGACTCTGTGTAACCCTAACCCTATTCGGTGCCTATATAAACCGAAGGGTTTTAGTCCGTGGGGATGAACAACAATCATACCATAGGCTAGTTTCTAGGGTTTAGCCTCTCCGATCTCGTGGTAGATCTACTCTTGTACTACCCATATCATCAATATTAATCAAGCAGGAGTAGGGTTTTACCTCCATCGAGAGGGCCCGAACCTGGGTAAAAACATCGTGTCCCTTGTCTCCTGTTACCATCCGCCTAGACGCACAGTTCGGGACCCCCTACCCGAGATCCGCCGGTTTTGACACCGACACTAACCATAGCATGAAACATATGGATCCAAATCAGCCCCTTACGAAGCAACGCATAAACTAGGGTTTAAGCTTCTGTCACTCTAGCAACCCATCATCTACTTATTACTTCCCAGTTCCTTCGCCTGGGCCCAAACAATGGTGAAGTGTCATGTAGTCGATGTTCACATAACACCACTAGAGGAAAGACAACATACATCTCATTAAAATATCAAACGAATACCAAATTCACATGACTACTTATAACAAGACTTCTCCCATGTCCTCAGGAACAAACGTACTACTCACAAATCATATTCATATTCATAATCAGAGGGGTATTAATATGCTTAAAGGATCTGAACATATGATCTTCCACCAAATAAACCAACTAGCATCAACTACAACGAGTAATCAACACTACTAGCAACCCACAGGTACGAATCTGAGGTTTTGAGACAAAGATTGGATACAAGAGATGAACTAGGGTTTGAGATGAGATGGTGCTGGTGAAGATGTTGATGGAGATTAACCTCCTCCTGATGAGAGGATCAATGGTGATGATGATGGTGATGATTTCCCCCTCCCGGAGGGATGTTTCCCTGGCAGAACAGCTCCGCCAGAGCCCTAGATTGGTTTCGCTAGGTTCCGCCTCGAGATGGTGACGCTTCATCCCGAAAGCTTCCTTCCGATTTTTTTCAGGGCGAAAGACTTCATATAGCCAAAGATGGGTACCGGAGGCCAGCCACGGGGCCCACAAGGCAGGGGCGCGCCCAGGGGGTAGGGCGCTCCCCCCACCCTCGTGAATGGTGGGTGGCCCCCCTCTGGTGCTTTCTTCACCCAATATTTTTAATATATTCCAAAACTGACATTCATGGAGTTTCAGGTCTTTTGGAATTGTGCAGAATAGGTTTCTAACATTTGCTCCTTTTCCAGCCCAGAATCCCAGCTGCCGGCATTCTCCCTCTTCATGTAAACCTTGTAAAATAAGAGAGAAAAGGCATAAGTATTGTGACATAATGTGTAATAACAGCCCATAATGCAATAAATACCGATATAAAAGCATGATGCAAAATGGACGTATCAACTCCCCCAAGCTTGGACCTCGCTTGTCCTCAAGCGGAAAGCCGATATCAAAAAACATGTCCACATGTTTAGAGATAGAGGTGTCGATAAAATAAAATACGGACATGAAGGCATCATGATCATTCTTATAACAACAACATATAAATACTGTCATATGATTTCTTATGCTAAAGTAACAATCTATTCACAATGTCAAGTATGAATCAGAAACATCATTGAAAACTAACAAACTATAATCTCACTCAATGAAGCAATTGCAATTTATCATAACATCGGAAAGATTCATTATAAGAGCTTTTCAGCAAGTCCACATACTCAACTATCATTTAGTCTTTCACAATTGCTAACACTCATGCAATACTTGTGGGTATGAAGTTTTAATCGGACATAGAGAAATATGGGGGCTTATAGTTTTGCCTTCCAACCTTTTACCTCAAGGGTAATGTCAACAATAATAGTTTATGATAACTTACATCCAATTGGGTATATATATCAGGATCTTTCCAACACAATGTGCTTGCCAAAGGATAAAGTGTAAAAAGGAAAGGTGAAGAACATCATGACTCTTGTATAAGGTATAAGACAAGAATAAAAGATAGGCCCTTCGCAGAGGGAAGCAAAGGTTGTCATGTGCTTTTATGGTTGGATGCACGAAATCTTAATGCAAAAGAATGTCACTTTGTATTGCCACTTGTGATATGGACCTTTATTATGCAGTCCGTCGCTTTTATTGCTTCCATATCACAAGATCGTATAAAGCTTATTTTCTCCACTCTAATAGAT
Organism: Aegilops bicornis; assembly: GCA_021605145.1. NCBI lineage: Eukaryota > Viridiplantae > Streptophyta > Magnoliopsida > Poales > Poaceae > Aegilops > Aegilops bicornis. Next base: position 368,239,851 of record CM038672.1, read on the forward strand.
CATACATATTTAGAGAGCAATTTTTATTGCATGCAGCCATGATAACTTACTTGAAGGATCTTACTCAATCCGTAGGTAGGTATAGTGGACTCTCATGGTAAAACCGGTTTTAAGGATATTTGGAAGGACAAGTAGTATCTCTACTTGGTGCAAAGAATTTGGTTAGCATGAGGGGGAAAGGCAAGCTCAACATGTTGGATGATCCATGACAATATACTTTATTTCGGATATAAAAAAACATAACCCATTACATTGTCTTCCTTCTCCAACATTAACTTTTTAGCATGTCATATTTTAATGAGTACTCACAATCATAAAAGATATCCAAGATAGTGTATTTATATGTGAAAACCTCTCTTTCTTTACTACTTCCTATTAATTGCAACAATGACCAAGACTATGTTTGTCAACTCTCAACAACTTTTATTCATCATACTCTTTTATATGTGAAGTCATTACTCTCCATAAGGTTAATATGATCTCTTTAATTCTTTTGTTTCTTTCTCTTTTCTTTTATTTTTATTCCCTCAAGATCATAGTAATATTATCAAGCCCTTGACTCAAAACTAATCTTTATTATATATAGCTCACGGACTCGATTACATAGAAGAATCATAAAGCAAAACTCAAAACTAAATCATACTAAAACTTTATTGTACTAGATCAAGATATAACCAAAAGGATCGAACTAAGAAAAATGGTAAAGATGGGAGTGTGATGGTGATACGATACCGGGGCACCTCCCCCAAGCTTGGCAGTTGCCAAGGGGAGTGCCCATACCCGATACTCAGTTCTCTTTCCTCGGAGGTGGTGATGACGGGGTTGTTGATGATGTAGGCTTGTCATCCAGCATTGAGCGTATGAGGAGGGGGACGACATGATGCTTGGCCCTGAAAACTCTGGCAGAAAACAACTCGAAACAAAAATAGGAGATATTTGCATGGTACGGTGGTCAAAACCTTCAGGAGATTATATAATGAATGTTTACCGACCAAAATAAGTATCATGCAAGAAAATGGAGTCCGGAAGGCACACGAGATGCCCACGAGGCAAGGGGGCGCGCCCTGGGGGGTAGGGCGCGCCCTCCACCCTCGTGGATGCCTCATGTCCTTCCCGTACTACTTCTTATTTTCCTATTTTTTAAAATATTCCAAAATGGAGAAAATTGCCATTAGAACTGTTTTGGAGTCGGTTTACTTACCGTACCACATACCTATTCCTTTTCAGAGGCTGAAACATTCCGGAAAGTGTCCCTTATGTATTCCTCCAGGGTCACAGTTTCAATAACATTAGTTTCAACATTTATGGGATTACCTGAGATATAATGTTTGATTCTTTGACTGCTCACCACCTTCGGATTCGTTCCTTCGAAGTTGTTTATTTTTATGACACTCGAACGATAATCCTCCTCGATAACGTAGGGACCTTCCCATTTAGAGAGAAGTTTTCCTGCAAAATACCTTAAATGAGAGTTGTATAACGAAACATAATCACCTACGTTAAACTCACACTTTTGTATCCTTTTGACATGCCATCTTTTAACTTTTTCTTTAAACAGTTTGGCATTCTCATAAGCCTGGGTTCTTCATTCATCAAGTGAGCTAATGTCAAATAGCCACTTCTCACCGGCAAGTTTGAAATCATAATTGAGCTCTTTAATGGCCCAATATGCCTTATGTTCTAGTTCGAGAGGTTAATGACATGCTTTTCCATAAACCATTTTATACGGAGACATACCCATAGGATTTTTATATGCAGTTCTATAGGACCATAATGCATCATCAAGTTTTTTGGACCAGTTCTTTCTAGATCTATTAACAGTCTTTTGCAAAATTAATTTAAGCTCTCTATTACTCAGTTCTACTGGACCACTAGATTGTGGATGGTATGGAGATGCACTTCTATGATTAACATCATACTTACCAAGCATTTTACGAAGCGCGCCATGAATAAAATGTGACCCAACATTAGTAATGAAATATTTAGGGACTTCAAACCTTGGAAAATAACTTCTTTAAGCATCTTAATAGAGGTGTTATGATCAGCACTACTAGTTGGAATAGCTTCTACCCACTTAGTAACGTAATCAACAGCAACTAAAATATGTGTATAAGCATTAGAGGAAGGAAACGGTCCCATATAATCAAAGCCCCAAACATCAAATGGTTCAATAACATGTGAATAGTTCATAAGCATTACTTGACGTCTACTAATATTACCAATTCTTTGACATTCATCACAAGACAAGACAAACTTATGGGAATCTTTAAAAAGAGTTGGCCAATAAAAACTGGAGGGTATGTTCCTGTTCATGCTCAGGTACACAACATCTAATAACACCATCTACTCCTTTATAAAGGTGTGGATCATCCCAGAAGTAATGTCTTAAATCAAAGAAAAACTTTTTTATTTTGTTGGTATGTGAAACTAGGTGGTATGAATTTAGCAACAATGTAATTA